>CM038049.1:135192662-136563912 GCA_021397845.1 Areca catechu
ATCTAAAAATAAAACTCATTTAATTTTTGGATCGAGCTCGAGCTCCCCCTTGGCTCAGCCCGGCCTGAACATGGCCCGAACCCGGCCTGCCAGCTTAATAGTTTTAGGATTTTGATCTTTTAAATTTTTTGGAATATGTACCACTAGTTAAAGACTTTCATTTTATCATTTCATCTTCAATTTGGCAGGTTCAATCGAACTTTAATTTGGGCCAGAATATGTACCAATAGTTAAAAGAACTTCATTTTGTCATTTCATCTTCAATTTGATAGGCCCAATCGGGTTTTAATTCGGATCGGCTCGAATCAAGCATGGTTCGGGCCAATCCAATCGAGCTTTAATTCAAGTCAGTCCAAATCAAAGCCTGGTTTGAGTTGGTCCAATCGGGCTCAGTCCGGGTTCGGGTTTGGGCTCAGACAGGGCTCGGGTCAGATTTTTTCAAAATAAATCAAGTTTAAGCCCGGCCTGAAGCCGGAATTTTTTTCAAGCCGGGCTTGGATAGGAGTATGGCCTAGCCTAGCCCGTCCCACTTCCAGCCTTAAAGACATTATTACATCTGTTATCAAGATACAACCTTTTTTTGCATGGTGCTCACTTTATTATTTGGCCGGTACTCTTTTCCATCTCATTTTCCTTCTCTTTTCCAACATTTATCATTTATGTTTGAGGAGAATAAGGATGCATTTTTAACACAAGAACAAGTATTCTTGTGATTTTTTTTTTTCGGTATAAGCACTTACTCTTGATCTTCTTCCCAAGGGAATATCCTTTTCAGGAATAATAATATTGTTGAATTCATCAGTTTTATTAGTGACAGCAAGTGATTGGATCAAAGTCTAATATTAATTTATATGGTTAGTTTCTATATGCTATACACATGAGCTTGATAGGGAAAGCCATAAAGGGGAGGAACATGGGAGTGGGATTAATGGATGCTCTAGGAAGAGAGTCCAACTTGGACACTTTAGTAAAGGTATAATGGGAAAGGCTTGGACCATCCTATGGCTATCAATTTGAATACATATTAGGATAGTTTTTGTGCTTGAACCATGCAACTATTTGGATCAGGCTTGAGCCTAGATCTAAAACCTAATTTAATTTTGGGCCAAATTTAAGTTTAGCATTGATTTGGCTTGATTTGATGAACTTGACTCAGTCGCATATGTATGAATCATAGGCCTAGTATTCTCTAAAATGCATGGTTTGCACCACAAAGTATTGAAAATTTCTTAATGGCTACCATTAGGAGATGGATAGCTATCAACAGCGATGTACCATATATATAGCACAAAAGACTATTTTAACAGTCATCCATCTCTTGATGGTAGTCATCAAATGGTGTATAGCATTTTGTGATATAAATCATACATTACAAAATATTCATATCCTAAATCCACTAACTCTCTACTCTCCTATCCCAGTAGTCCGTACTCTTTGTTTTTCTCCTCCCCTCTTTATTGTTTTTGGTACACTCCTCTCCTCTTTATTATGGTGTAAGAGCTCCATGGGTAACTCGTATTTCCCCCTCTCCTCTCCTCTCTCTCTCTCTCTCTCTCTCTCTCTCTCTCTCTCTCTTTTACACACACATAAAGATATTTTTCCTCTCCTTCTCCTCGCTTCCCTCTCCTTCTATGCTATTTTTGAATGTTTGAAGATAAGAACCCAATAACTTAAATTTCTTCCCATTCTCTCTATATTAGTAATGTTAAAAAGACTAATCTCTTCCTCATCCTCTCTCTCCCCCTTCTCTCTCCATCTTTTTTTGTCCTTATTCCTAGCTCTCAATCTTGATACTAGTCAAACCTTTTATGACCTCTGTGCTACCATAGATTTATTTTATACCCTCATCTTGTACTTTATTAGGACCATGCAACCTTTGTACCCTCCTTTGACTATATCATCACCATCTCTTATCTCATCTATTCTAGATCTTGAAGCATGCAATGGAATAAGTGGATGAAATAGCCAGAGCAAATGTGTATTAAAATGTCTTGGTTTTCATTCCTTCCAATAATGTATGTATACCGAGTTACAAGAGTTAATGGAATTTAAATAAGGATTAAATTCTAACCATTTTAGAAAGAAAGAAGTTACAATAACTCAATTAGAAAAGTTAAAATTGAGCATGCCAGAAAGAGTTGTTGGAGTTGAGTTCGATTGGTAGTTGCAATGTGGCATTAATGGTAATTAGAGTTTTCGATGATTTGGGGTAAAGATAGAGGTAAGTACAATGGATATTTGAGTAAAGTTGAGATCAGTTATGTTAGAGGCCATTGGATCATAGTACTCAATTGAGTTTAGAACTTTGATATCATGAAATAGCAAGAGCAAATGTATATTAGAAGGTCTTGATTTTCATTCCTTCCAATTATATATATGTAGAGTTACAAGAAGTGTTGGAATTTAAATAAGCATCATTAGGATAAAATTCTAACTACCCTAGGAATAAGTTACAACAACTTAATTAGAGAAGTTACAATAATAAAATGAGAATATTATACCAAATTCAAATCACTAGCAACCTACAAGGTTTATCCTTTACAGTGGAGCCATTGGATGCTAGGAAGATGATTGCGAAAGAGTTGATGAAGGTGGGAATTTGAGGAAGAGAAGGAATTGATAGGGATGAAGGGATGAGTGATGGGGCCAGCAATGAGGCTAAGGTATGGGGAAATCATTATGATTTTGATGGTGGTGGCACTACTAGTCAAAGAATTATGGGCATCTAGGGCTAAGCCTTAAATCTAGTCATACTTGGTGAGGTTGGACCTATCTAGATATTAGGCTAAGTTTAGCTTTAAGCTTGGGTTGGGTTTAGACCAAGATTAGAAAAAATTCTTAATCTTAAGCTTAGCTTGAAGCTTGAAAAAATTTTCTAATATAGGACATAACTATAGAAAAGCCAAACCAAACCTTACCTAGTTCCAACCCTAACTAGAGATGAGTTTGACCAAAGCATGATTTGACTAAACAGCAAGTGAAAAATGTTCGAATTTGACGAAAGATCAATATAGATGATCAAACCATTGAACATTTGAGGCCTAGACCATTTGTTTTTATTTGTTTTTTATCATTTATTTAGAAAAATTGCACAAATTTAAACTAGAGGTACAAAATGGGTTGAGTACATCTTAAACTTGATCAACTGGACCTACTCATTAGGTAGAAAAAGATTAAACCCAATATAAACACAATCTTGACCCAACATTAATATATAAAGAAATTTTTATATATATTGAATAAATGAATAAATTTATATGTGTTGTTTAACTATGTCTTTAATTTTTTATGGCTATCAATTTGAATACATATTGGGATAGTTTTGTGCTTGGCCCAAGCAATTATTTGTGTCAAGCTTGAGCTTAGATCTAAAACCTAATTTAATTTTGGCCATATTTAGGTTTAGCATTGATTTGACTTGATTTGATGAACTTGACTCAGTTACACATGTATGAATCATAGGCCTAATGGTGCAAAACGAAAAAGATGATGCGATGCGGAAGTAAATTAAAATTAATGTATTTATTTATTTTTTTATATATATTTTCAGAAGTCGGCTTTGACTCAAAGGAAAGTTAAACTAAATTGGAAGAAACTATATAATAATTGAAAGCACAATTCAAAGAAACTAGATTATCAGAGTAGTTCAGAAGTAAAGGATCGCTGGGGTTGAGAAACTCCCAGACCTAGGGTTTCACTCTGAACTTTCAACAGGACAGAAATAAAGAGAAGGGAAGGGTTATGTACCAGGCAGTGATCTTCACAGAGTTTGGTGGAAGGACTCTCTCGAGCAGATTGTTGGATCCTCGGATTCGGATATCTTCGCAATGGATCCTCCAATACTGGCCCTTTGGCAGAGTTGGCTTCTCCTGAACTCAGGATCTGGGAAAGAAGAAGAACAAGTTAAGGAACCAGATACTCAAAGAAAGGATTTACCAGATAAGAAGAACTTAAAAAAAATTGATGTTGCTGAAATCCTGATTCTCCTGGATGCTGATCTGACTTCCTCTGGGATTTGCTCTGTATTCGAAGTAGCCGATCTGGACCTAGATGCTGGTGGTCGGCCTCTACTTGGAAGAGAGGGGCCGGAGATGATGAGGTAGATTAGGGTTTGGATGTTTGGTGGAATGAAGAAGATGATGGCGGCTAGGGTTTGGAATTGAAGTGGCTAACCTAGGGTTTTAGTAGGGTTTGGAGATCTCACACCTCCTCAAGGTTCCTGTGGAACCCGGAATCACTCCCTCATAGAGCTCAACACTTGAATACAAGTGTGGAAGAGAGAAACACAAAGTTGCTCACAAAGAAATTGATTTCATTCATCATTAAATTCAAGAGTTACATAGAGTTGAATATATAGACATAACAAAGAAAAAGAATTTTATACATTTCCCATGTGGGACTAATAGGACTAACCCACACTTTAGGCATCAAATTCTCTTTCCAAGACTCCTTCCATGAGTGGGCAGCCCAAAAACTCCAAGAAAACTTAAAAATCAGCTCCAAATGGCAGGTTATGGGGGTGTCTCCTAGTATCTCTCCATGAATCAAGGATTTTCCCTTCATGGTTTGGCTCATTTGGACACCTCCTAGTCTTGCTCCACAAGTTTAGGCTTCTTCCTTTCATGGCTTTGGCACTTTTGAAAACTTTTGGGAACCTCCTTGAATTCCTCCCCAAGACATGCTCTCTTCCCTTTTATAACTTAGATTTTTATGGAACATTATGGGGCACCTCCTTGATCCTCTCTTCAAGAAAAATTCTTGCCATCCTGGCTTGGGTTTATCTGGAAAGAAATTGGCTCCTCCTTGGATTGAGGTATCTTGATAGATTTCTCTCTCAAGTGGTGCAAGAGAAAAAAGGAACTTACTTCTTGTGGTGTAGGGACCAAAGACACTAGATGGAGATGTGGCACCTCCTGGACTCTGGCGTGTGGCTAGGAGTGTGGCGCCCACTTGCTTGGACCTGGAAGAAAAAATGTGGCGCCCTGGACCTTGACTTGACTGAAAAAAAAGTGGCACCAACCTGGAGAAGACCTAGACCACTACTAGGATTTGTACTGAGTCAACATGACTCAACAAAATTTAAATTGCAGGGAAATACAGATTCAAGATTAAATTGATTTGACCAAGTCAACCCTTATTACAAAACCATAAAACCCTAATTCTTCGGGCAAGGTCAATCAGAGATCCAGATGGAGTCCTGAAGTCTTCTTCTGAGTCTGGTGCCCGCACCACCTAAGATTCTCTAAAATGCATGGTTTGTACCATAAAATACTGAAAATCTCTTAATGGCTGCCATTAGGAGATGAATAGCTATCAACAGTGACGCACCATATATATAACATACAAGACTATTTTAACAGTCATCCATCTCTTAATGGTGGTCATCGAGGGTGTATAGCATTCTATGATACAAATCATACATTGCAAAGTATTCATATCCTAAACCTACTAACTCTCATCCAATCTCCTATCCTAGTATTTTCCCTTTCCTCTCCTCTCCTCTACTCTCTCTTTCTCTCTTTCACACAAACATAAAGATATTTTTCCTCTCTTTCTCCTCGCCTCTCCTCTCCTTCTATCCTATTTTTGAATGTTTGAAGATAAGAACCCAATAACTTAATTTTTTCTCCCCATTTTCGCTACATTAGCAATGTTAAAAAGACTAATCTCTTCCTCATCCTCTCTCTCTCCCCCTTCTCTCTCAATATTTTTTGTCCTTATTCCTAGCTCTCAATCTTGACACTAGTCAAACCTTCTATGACCTCTATGCTACCATAAACTTATTTTATACCCTCATTTTATACTCTATTAGAACCTGGCAACCTATATACCCTCTCCTGACTATATCGTCATTGTCACGCCCCGAATCCAGTACCAGAATCGGCTACACGATCGGCCGCACAAATCCTAGGTTTTACCTTAGAGATCATGCAAGGCCTAAAAATTTTTCACTATAACTTCAAGCCTCCATACTACAATTGATCACAATTCATAAGAAAATACCTAATATAAAGAAAATAACATAACTTATATGATTACAATTTCAGTCAATCCTTCAATCATCTGCTTGGTAATAATAACTCTCTAGCTACTCATCATTTCTCTACGAATCCAATCCACACCCAAACTCGAAGATCCTGCACAATTCTGAGAAGGAAAACAAATAGGGGTTGTGAGCTTTACAGCATAGTAAGGTTTCCATATGATCACACCAGTAATAATATATATATTTGGAAATAGCAAAAACATACTAGAATATCATATCATGCAGTTACACAATCCAAATATCATGTATGGCAAAACCATGAAAAACTATATTTTTCTTTGCCAATTTTTATTAATCAATCTTTATCTTTAGGATTCTGGACTAGCCATGGTCACACTCCAGCCTGTGACTGGCACACTGTTGTCACACTCTCGCTTGTGACTGGCATACTATATGTCACACTCCAGCCTGTGGCTGGCACACAAATTGTCACACTCCAGCCTGTGACTGGCAATCTCATAGTCGACCATGTACAATCTGCCCATGGCCAGGCCCACGTACTAAGCCCGCTCTGGCTATGTAACCACGATCCCGTGGCATGGCTAGTCCAATTACCATTAACACTTTATCCTTTTATCTCATATAATTAAAACATGTCACTTTTCAATAACCAATATCACGGTCCAACCCATTCAAAAGGTCTTTGATAAACATGGTATATTAAAAACACAAATAACAACGAACACACGTTGTATCATGAAAATCAAACCATGCTATCCGAAAACAATATGCATATAAATGTATGTTTATATATGCTTGAATCAAATCAGGCAATGTAAAATAATGTATAAAACTAGTGATCATGTCCAGAATCCTTACCTCCTAGAGCTAATCCAAAAATACCTGAATCAGTATGTATCCGAAATTCACACAATATCCTTCTGCTCAGAAGGTTGTCCCCCTGCAGGTACGATAATAATTTTTTTTATCAATAATTCTAGGATAATTATAAATCCAAACCTTTTATCCAAAATTCTTTTACGTTCCACCCATAAATTCTAATCCCACGAATTTTCCAGAATAAGATTTTTCAACCTCCCTTCCAATTTTTATATATATTTTTCTTCCTCTTTCTCTCTCCTCTTCCTCTCTACTTTCTCTCCTTATTTTTATTTTTTTTAATTTTCTTTTCTTCTTCTTTTTTTTCTCCCTTTCTCTTCTTTTCTCCTCCGTCTCCACCGAGCTCCCCCCTCTCTCTCGGCTCAACCGAGCCAACCCCTTATGATCGTCGGTGACTAAAGGAGGTGATTGCCGAGAAGAGCTTGGTGGACCGGAGCGGACGGTGGTGGCACAGCCACCAATGATCCATGGCCCCAACATAGAATCAAACCGAAATAATCCCAAAAATTTAGATTAATTTCTTCTAAACAAATAAAAGAAACTTATCGGACCTCGACGGATTGTTGGGTGCTCGTCAGAGAGGAAGAAGACATGGGAACAGAGGCTCAATGGGGGCCCGATTCAGCGGTGACTGGAGAAATTTAAAGAAACTTCCAACGGTTCCCTTGTCGAAGACAAACACTGCCCGATTGAGTCCCAATCCGTCCCAACCTCATCGCAGACTAGCTCCCTCTCCCCTCACGACTCCTCCCTTGAGATTTCCGGTGAAAACCTCTGCCGGATAAGGAAGACAACTCCTCCTCTATTTCCGACTTCTTCTCCCATTCATTCTCTTTATTTATTTTTTCTTTGAACTGGGTTGAAGTCGGCTGGGCCTGCCAACTTCGGCCCAAAATACTGTTCTCACATTCTTTCCTTGTTAAAATAATTTCATCCTCAAAATTAGCTTGATTGAGATTTTTAAACCTTAAAAATAACCAACCATTAAGTCATTCTCAAACTCCCAATTTGTCTTCCTCGTAGGGTACTTGTATCGCAAGTCTTATATATAACAAAATTATATAACATTCAAAACTTGATTTTTTCCATCTACAATCCATATCGAATTTCCTCGAACTCTTCAAAAAGAATACTTATCTTTCGATGTCACTATAATTAATTATCCTTGATCAATTCTACAGAATTTCATGATAGCCTAACCTTAGATATACATAATTTAACATCATCCTCAAGCTTTTGTATGATTCCTTTCTTAGATCATTTTCTTTATAAGTCCATAATAAAATTATTCCACATCTCAATTTTTGCTCCTTATGATTTTACAGTACATACAGAATTCTCTTAATTCCTTCCAAATGAACATTAACATCTCAATCCTTAATTTAAAATATAAAATTCTTTGCTTCTGAAATTTATTTCTCTTGATTAACCTCCATATGAAAATCATAATTGATCCACTCTACTCTTAATCGAAAGTTAGAAAAAGGCTTGAACATTAGACACTTACCATGGTCTATAACATTCTTTCTTTTCTTACACCTTTCCATGACTTTACAATCAATCCTTAATTTTATAGAAACCTCGAGCCCTCCTTAAATGGAGAAATCATAATGTCAGGTGCCACAAATATTCCCGATCCAAATCGGGAAAAGGACCATCACTTCTTTATTCTAAATTTAATGATGTCCAAAATTTTTGTTTACTATAGTCCTTTACACCAGGGAACCCATTGAGAAAAATTGTCTGGCAACACCTATAAACTAGCTCAAGGATCATCAACATTATCTTTTCATTTTGTTACTGAAATTCAAATTAGTACTTTCCATTACAATACTTCTAAAATTAGAGTTAACATTCATAATTGATTTCAGGATAGCTCAAACAACTATGCTTCTACTGTGCACTTTGATAAAATTTACTAAACCATCTAGGTTCACTAAATAAATCCCTCTAAACTTATCTTACATTCGTGCCAGAAAGATCTCAAGTTACTAAAGTAAAGCTTTTGAATCACTTTATCATGTCCCTCCCTTAGGCATATCCTTTCAAGAGTTACCCTAATCCAATTTCCGTACTGGAGGTCCTTGCATAAATGTTGCCATCCTTTTACGACTTTAATAACTCTAGTTCAAATCCGGATAGACAATCTAGATCAACTTTTCTCTTGAAAAGTTATGACTTTCAATTAATGCTCTTATGATTAGAATCAATCACCTTATTATTCATAGAACGATCTTACCATAACTCTTAACATCAATTAACAAACAACCTAAAATATTGTCCCTCCTAGAGGAAATCCATATAGATCTTCCAATACCAAATTCTCTACTTAATACAAATCAATAGTAGGATATTTTAAATCTTCTCAAAGATCTTAAATTTGACTTAAGTCGGACACACCCAATAAATCCCCAACAATTATAAGGATGATCAAGTAGTTCAATCCAAGACTACTAATTTAACCCATCAAAGATACCACCATGATGTGCATGGCATATGCACAAAATATAATTTAATCCACTAATAGCATATTAGCAATCTATGCATTATCTCAAATATACCTTTTCTTATATATTTTCAATAATAACCCCCAACACTTATAATATAGATCCAGTAATCCAATCCAAAATTGTTAACATAGACTATCAAGATTCTATCAAAATATGTATGCCCTGTCAACATAACTTTATCTAATCCCCCAAAAGAAAGCTACAAGCTATACATCATCCCAAACACATTTTTCCTTATATATTTTTCAATGATAATCACATACCGATCATCAAAAACATATCCTTTCTTATATCCTTAACTCTTGCATAACCTATACTCTAAACATCTTCATACAACAGTCCCAAAAATTTACAATCTGACAATTAACAATAGAACTAGCATATTATCATCATCCACATCCACATTAGGTTCAAGATTCCAAAATCATCCAATTAACAATTGAACCTACTTATTCAGCATGACTTATTAACATAACATGTTATAATTCCTAGCCAGTACCTTAGTACCCTTGATGCTTGGGTCAAACCCACTTATCGAAGGGAAGGATACATTCCATCCAACTCTTCTATATCCATTATATGCTTATTTATCATGATTAAAAAGTATAATTATCCAGCCCTTTACATTTATCCTAGATCAATCCCATTACTTACTTTACAGACCATACATCGTGTTCTTCTTTGGTACTAAACATATGTCGGATCATAAACATAATACCTAAAGATAAGAATCCAACCTTGGAATCCATTTTCTTTTCAACTTCATATCTCGACTGATCATGACACTAAATTTAAATACCTCTTAAATCACAGTCCATATTGATCATAACTCAAATTTTGATATCATTCACATCATATCCCAATCACTTCTTCAGCTCATTGTTTTCTTTTAGCAAAACTTTGTTTTTGTCATTCAATTCATTATTCTCATTTTTCAAATCATTGCATTTTTCAAAAAGGATGTGAAGTTCCTTTTTCAGTAAATTGTTCTTTTCCAAAACTTCATTTTTCTCTTTGAGTGAAGAATCATTATATGCTTTAATGATCTAATCTTTACTCCAGCCTTTTTAAATTCAGATAGTAAATCATGGAATGTATAATTTAATTCTTCAAAAGTAAATTCAATCTAAGTATCGGGAGAATTTATCTCATCCTCGAGACCCATTAGACATAGATTTGCTATTTTCGTGGTCTTTTATTCTTCAGTTGAAGTAGAGTCTTCACTATCGCTCCATATGGCAACCATCGCTTTCTTTTTCTTCTTTCTGAAAGATTTCTTTAGTTGAGGATAGTCCGGACGAATATGCCCCAGTTTCTTACATTCATAGCAGGTGGGGACTTGTTCTTTATCTTTATCTTTGTCCTTGTCCTTTTCTTTTGAATGTTCTCCTTGTTTGTGGAATTTTTTGTTATACCTTTCTTTCTTCTTTTCCATAAACTTTCTGAATCTCCTCTCGACCATTGCGATGTCTTCATCTTCAAGATCATCTTCGGAGGAGGAGGAGTCACCTTTAGTCTCTTCATCATCTTTAGATTCTAATGCAGCCTTGAATGCAATCATTTTCTTCTTTTTCTGATCATCATCTGTTCTATGCTGCATGGCTAATTCGTGAGTGATGAGAGATCCCATTAATTCATCCATTGATAGAACATTCAAGTCTTTAGCTTCCTGGATGGCTGTGACTTTAGGATCCCATTTGTCAGGAAGTGATCTCAAGATTTTCTGTACTAAGTTAGCATTTGAATATACCCTGCCAAGACTTTTTAAACCGTTAATAATATCTATAAATCTAGTGTACATGGCAGAAATACTTTCATCAGGCTCCATCTTAGATAATTCATAATTGTGCACTAAAAGATTTATCTTTGAGTTTTTCACTTGTGAAGTTCCTTCATGGGTCATCTCAAGTTTATTCCAGATTTTCTATGCTGAAGAGCAGATGGAAATTCTGTTAAACTCATTTGAGTCCAAAGCATAGTAAAGCAAGTTCATGGCTTTGGCATTCAATTCCCCTAATTTCTTGTCATTTTCATCCCATTCCTCTTCAGGCTTAGGGATGTCCACGCCATCAATTTTAGTCGTGGAAACATGTGGCCCTCTAAGAATGACCTTCCATAATTGAAAATCAACTACTTGAATATAGATTTTCATACATGCTTTCCAATAAGAATAATTTGTGCCTGTGAAGAGTGGAGGTCTATTGGTTGATTGGCCTTCGGCCAAAGATGTATTCAAGGGATGAGCTATCGATCTTTACTCCAGTGTATTCAGAGACTCTGCTCTGATACCAGTTATTGCCCAGGTGGCTACCCAAGAGGGGGGTGAATTGGGACTTTAAAAAGTTTAAGCAAGTAATGTGCAATTTCAAAATCCATTGGAAGTGGTAGGTGCTATGATAAAGTTATAGAATGCAGAAGCTAAACAAAATCAAGAGGGCACAACACAAACACACCAAATTTATAGTGATTCGGAACAACCCAGCTCCTACATCCACTACCCAAGATACCACTTGGGATTTTCACTATATTCACACCCGAATACAATATGATTGTTTTACAGGATCATAATCCAAAACTTCTACACTTTGGTTTTACAGGATCACCAAAAAAAATCCAACACCCTTTGGTTTTAAACAGGCTCACCAAAGAAACCCAACTTGATTTTCACAAGATCACCAAAAACCTATTTGGTTTTTCAATCGGGCTCACCAATAACCCAACAATTCAAAGATTGAATTGAAAATAAATACAACAAGAAATGACAAAGTCAAGTTATCGGATAGTTGCCGGTACAGCGCGTTGGAAGTCCACTTGAATGCACTTGGATAAGCTTTAATGGCTTCAGTGGCTTCTTCTCAAAGTTGCTTCAAGCTTTATATCATAGTTGGTGAAGACTTGAAGATTGACTTTAATGCTCTTATGCTCTTTTGCTGTTGGTTGGTAGAATATTCAATGGATGCCTCTTTTCTTTGAAGAACTCTCTTATTCATTGCTTCAAGGAAGTTCAAATCCTTCAAATTTAAAGTCTTCCATTATCCCAGCCAGTTCTAGCCATTGTAGACCATTGGGGAATGATTTTTGACCATTGGAGCACCTTTGAGTATTCAAAAATAAATTCTGGAACTAGCCGTTAGATACCTGGAAGCGACATTCGAGTCGGCTCGGATTCCTTCGAGTCAGCTCGGATCCTTCGAGTCAATGGGTCGAGTCACCAAAACCTCCATGTAGTCGGCTTTGTGTCTTAGGGTGCAAAATAACACTCTAGATGAGTCGGCTCTTTTCAGCTTGGGTCGGCTCGAACTTGAATCTTGAACTCGAAGAGTTGGCTCTCTTCAGCTCGGGTCGGCTCTTCTTCTCAGGTTTGGAAAATCTTACTCTGGATGAGTTGGCTCGAAGCAGTTCGGGTCGGCTCGCTTTCTCAGGCGGTCAAAATTAGGTCGGGCGGAGTCGGCTCTTTCTGGTTTGGGTCGGCTTACCTGGTTATTCTCAGAAAACTTCAGAAAATGGACTCAGGAGGAGTCGACTCAGATAGATTCCAGTCGACTCAGATTCCTTGGAGTCAGCTCGCTTTCCATCGAGTTGGCTCGGATTGCTGCATTCCAGAATCCTTGCTGTATGCCAGTAAGCAGAGTCAGCTCTTCTTCTCTTGGGATCAGCTCGAGTATCTTCTTCAGGATTTTTACAATTTAAACTTAAAAAAAACTCTCACTAACTCTTTTATAATTTCACACAAACCAACTCAAAACAAAATCTAAGGCACACATGCTTATAGAAGTAACCCTTTTAGTTGAATTTTCTTAGCATTTTTGATTGGGTTCTTCTTTACAATAACACTTACAACACAACTCAAGCAAGAAAATATGAGAGTATGAGTTGAAGTTTGAACATGAAATTCACCCTACAAAAACTTGTCAAACACTTGAAGAGTTGTTAGAAATAAATGTACATGCTCCAATGTTTGGTTATCATCAAAATCACTTATGGGGTCAACACTTCTCCTTCATACTCATCTAATAAACTCATGTCAGCCTCATACATTTTCTCAATAGGCTCAGACTTATCCTCTTCCTTCCCTATCTCTTCAATCTAGGGATATCCTAAGTCTTGAATATTAGTGCACTCAATTTGTACTTCAGGGTTCTTGTTCCTATCATTCATATGAACTAATGGGATAGTAGAAATTGCTTGGTCTAAGGAAAGTTGACTAGGGTTGGGTTTGGGTTCAAAGGTATTAGCCTTACTGGGCTTAACTTGGTAGTTCATGAATTTTCTTTGATATGACTCAAATATCCTAGCAGTGTCATAGGCTTCTTCCAGGTTATAAATCTTCCAATGGAGAAGTTCCTGCTGGATATCCCTACGTAGACCATCTCGAAACATAGCTATGGTCTCAGACTTAGATTCAGTGATGTTACATCTCCTGACAAACTCTTGGAATTCCTTGATATACTCAGACACTAGCCTATCATCCTATCTCAGTCGGTACCATCGATCTAAAAGTCTTTGTTCATAGAATCTACCTAGATACTTATATCTCAACTTACTTCTCATGTCTCTCTAAGTACTTATTTCCTCTCCTTTGTGATAACATTCATGCTCAATAACATACCAATGCGACCTAGCATGTTGGGTGAACTTGGTTTTGGCCAACCTAACCTGTCCTAATTCCGATATGTTAGTGCGCTCAAAATACTGATCCATTTGTTCTTCCCCATCGATATATACCTCGGGGTCTAGGCTTCCATTAAAAGTGGGGGCATAAGGTTCGGTGCATCAAATGAGTCTTTTCTCTGGTTTGGTCATTGGAAAAAATGGAGTCTCAAGTTTATGCTCAAATGGTGGCCTAGGGGTTCTCTCCGTGGAATCAAGTGGTGCCTCACATTGGTTTAACCTGGTTAATTGGGTAGACAATTAAGCAGACATTTGGGCAAAATATTCTGACATGGTTTTTAACAGGGCATCTTGCAGGTTGTCTGTGGATGACTCGGGCTGATATGGGACTCCTACTCTAGTGGACATGATTCAAGCAGGCAAAATCATCTACGGTTTACAAGACCTAGAATCTCAACCAGTTGCCTAAGTCAAGGTGGCAAACTAGTCTGTAGTAACTCTATTCTTGGCCAGGTAGGTGTAGGGGAGTGTAGATCCCTGAACGCTAACCTTAGACACCAACCTGGGATTGGCTAGGTAGGCGGACTAACTCACTATCCCTGAATCACCAATCCTAGACACCAAGAGCAACAGCACACAGAGAATGGGCTAATGCCATGAATAGACACTTAGTCTTGACTCGACCAGTTGGTGTCCCTAAGCTCTCTAGAGCAAAAGTACATTTCTACTGGGTTTTAATTAGAGGCTTGGGTTCGGAATGCAGGGTGGTTGTTTTGGGCTAAGGAAAGGTAATGAAATCCTTCCCTTATATTATGATATTGCTGCCCTTAAGTAGCTTAATGCAAAATATGAAATGCAACTAAGAAACACAGAAATGAAACATATATATATATATATATTTGTATGCTTGCAATTAAATAACTAAAATGCTTTAGAACTAATCAGCTAACAAAATACCGTGGAAGAAACAGTGAATGAACTAAACAAAATGCATGTTCTAACTGTGCTCTGATGCCAGAAAGTGATGAGGAACTAGGCTCTGATGCCAAGAATGATGCGGAATGATGTGTGGAACTACGCTCTGATAAAAATTATCCTAAGAATCCAGACGAGTACTGATGCTTATAATAAACACAGATTCAAATAGGGCAGGTTTTAAATCATGCATTTCCTCATGCTAGGCTCAATAAAATGAGAAAGAACCAGGACTCAGAGATTAAGAAATCCCTGATCAAGGACATGCAAGCATTTCAAAGTTTCAGATCTAAAGCAAGGAATGAAAAATAAACCCTACGACAGTAATAATTATTTTCCCGTGATGAGATCACTTAACCTTGGAAGATGCGGCCTAGATGATTAATGATCAGCCTTTCAACACAGGGTATCAGGGGACTTGGTTGATAGCCAGGATCCCTTCAGAGGCCCGGAACCAGAGAGGACCTATAAGATTTAATCGCAGGTTAGATTAATTGGACAGCCCAAAGCCAAAACGAAACTCAACCCAAATTAAAATAAACAGGCTTATTCTAATCTGGAATAAGGCAGGGATAAGTACGGAATAGTAGGAATAGTAGGAATATTCTTGCTTTCTTTCAATAGCAGATCGTCAAATTTTCTTCTTGCACGCTTCTTGGAATAGGAGCTTTGCACCGGATGGAAGCTTCGTGGGGCAGTGGCTTGGCGGTGAAGATGGCGTCAGGGCAGAATGAAGAGGGAGATCGGTGTTGGGAGGACCGGAAGAGGGCGTTCAATGAGGCAAGCCTAGGGCTGTCTTCGTTGTTGGAGGAACAGCGGCTTCGTGGAACAGGGGAGCTGGGAGGTTGAGCGGAGGCTTCTCGGGCGATGAGCCGGAGAAGGTGGTGTCGGACAATCCTGGAGGGAAGCAAGGGTTTCGTTCTCCAAGGAGGGGAAGTTGGCCTTCAGTGGTAGGACGACAGTAGGCATTGGAAGTGGGGCCGAATGCACGGGATGTCTGGAAGTGAGGAACGGAAAGATGAGCCGGGCCGAAAGGACTAGAGGTGGGCGGTCAGCGATGGAAGACCGGAAGGAGGGTCTGGTGATGAAGGACCGATGCAGGGCTATTTGGTGATGGACGGGCCGGAGGAGGGTAGTCCGGTGACGAGGATGTCTAAGGAGCAGGGGAGGTAAGCTGGCCGTGGGTCAAGCTCCGAGGGATGGAGATCTGGAGCTGAAGATGGCATAGCGGGCTGGAGGAGGGGGATCCGGCGATGTAGACCAGAGAAGGGAGGTCAGGCGGAGGAGCGGAAGGAGGGAGGTTGGCTTCTCCGGACGGTAGGTGATCGGGGTGGGAGGTTTGGGCAATGGGCTTGGATCTGGGCTTCGGGGAAGATATCGTCATCGAGGAAGGAAAATAGCGGTGCGGTGGAGGTAGATGAGGCCTCGCGCCTCTCGATGTTGCAATCGGCAACGAAGGCAGAAAATGCAATCGAAGAAGAAGAAGCTAGAGATTTCATTACCATTCATTATATCTTGTACAGAGATCGAGCCTTGATTTATAGGCTTCGGACAGAAGGTTCCACAACGAGATTACAATGTAACTAATCTATTGATTAGTTACAAATTCAACTAACCATTAACTAATCCAAGGATTAGTTGCTAATCCTAAATAGTGGGGGGCAAGTTTGTTACACGAGATTCTTGGAATTTTATTATTATTATTTTTTAATGCCAAAAAAAATGAAAATAAAAAAAGGAAAATCTGGAAGCTCCCGGAAATCTCCGGAACCTGGGGTTCGGGTCTTCCATGGTTTGAGTCGGCTTGGCGATCTTGGGTCGGCTCGCTAGTGCAGGTCCTATTCCCCTTGTTCTGTGATCCAGATGGGTTCTTGAAGCTTGGTCTTGATCTTGGTGTCCTCACCATAGCCTCTTCTTCATCAGGCAACAGGATCATGAGCTCCTACGGGACTATGTGGCCCGCTTCAAGGTTGCTGCACTGGAGATCTACAACCTTGATGAGCTAGTCGCTATGCTGGCGCTGAAGAGGGGGCTCAGGACTTCCGGCTTGACCTACTCTCTTAACAAGAAACCCCCCAAGATGTACTCTGAGCTCCTCCCCCGAGTCTAGAAGTACATCCACGCCAAGGAGGTGGATCACACGAGGAGGGAGCTGGACGGAAGGTCCCTGAAGAAGCCAGCTCTCGGGGAGACCTCCGGGACGCGGAAGCCTGGACCAATCACATTGAGCTTTAGCCAGAAGCCGAACCCGAGAAGAGACCCCATCCTAGAAGAGAGTTTCACACCTTTTCTCGCCCCGAGGGTAAAGATTATCATGAAGATCGAGGGCGAGCGCTACCTGAAGTGCCCACCTCCGCTGAAGCTATCCAACGGTCGCGATAGGTTGAAGTACTGCCAATTCCACCACGACCATAGCCACGACACCAAGAAATGCCGGCACCTCAAAAAAGAGATCGAAGAGCTCATAAAGAGGGGCTACCTCGAAAGGTTTATGGGGGGCAGACCCCCAGCGAGACCTCATGAGCTTGCTGTCCTCCCTCCGGTCCCTGTAGTTGACAACCACCCTACCGAGAAGTCGGTGGGGATGATATGCTGGGGAGTTGAGTGTGCTCCCAAGAAGGCCTGGGGGGGAGGATTTTGAAAATATACTTCCCTTTGTGAGGGAGGGGTGGTTGAAAATAAAAATATAAATAATGATGCTGTGGTCGTCGAGATGATCATTGCAAAGTATCCTGTAAAACACATCATGGTTGATAATGGGAGCTCCATGGACGTACTTTTTTATGATGCTTTCTCAAGGATGAATCTGCTATCTGCTCAGCTCAGACCTGTGCACACATCCCTTGTCGGTTTCACAAGTGACTCCATAGGAGTCAAGGGGAAGATCACTCTCCCCGTTACTACCGGGATGCCACCTCGATAGAGCACCGTCATGATGACCTTCATAGTTGTTAGGCTTTCCTCAGCCTACAACATGATCCTTGGCTGGCCCAGGCTCAACCTGCTCGACGCGGTCATTTCCACAAAATGGTTGTTGGTGCAGTTTCCAACTCCATATGGTGTTGAAAAAATGAGAGGGGCATCTCAGCCAATCCAGCATTACCTCCAAACCATCCTCGGGGCCAAGGTTGCCAAGGACGAACCCAGTGCAGACAACCTCGACCAAAGGACACAGGATCCTAGAGGTGGCTCGATCGAGCACTTGCTATCATACCCCCTCGGAATCGACCCGACAAAGACGATGTAGATTGGGGCGTAGCTACAAGGTGATGAACGAGCCCACCTACTAGAGTTTCTCCAGGTGAACATCGACGTGTTCACTTGGATGGCCGTTGACATGCCCGGGATCCCACCTGAGATTGTTGCCCAGATATGGTGCCCAAGAGGGGGGGTGAATTGGGTATTTTAAAAAAATAAAGCAATATATGTGCTATCAAGTTTAAATGTGAAGAGTGATAGTACTCAAGTAATTGTGCAACGGAAGCAATGAAAGATAACAATAATTAAAGAGCAAAAGAAGATAGAGAGTAAAGCAATGCAAACACACAAAACATATAGTGGTTCGGTGCACCTAGCACCTACATCCACTCCCCAAGCTCCACTTGGGAATTTCCACTATAATCTTCTCTAGATTATAGCCGACTTGTTTTACAAGGCTCACAAGTCAAAACCTAAGTTGGTTTTGCTATCTAGGCTCACCAACAAACCTTAACACACTTGTTTTAGCTTCGGGCTTACAAGCAACCCTAGTTGGTTTTATCAATTGGCTCACCAACAAACCTCACACACTTGTTTTAGCTTCGGGCTTACAAGCAACCCTAGTTGGTTTTATCAATTGGCTCACCAACAAACCTCACACTAGTTTCAAATTCCCTTGAAACTAGGCTAACATAAATAGAGTATGAATACAATGAATAAAAACAAGACAAACTCCTTTTTGAGCAAAAATAATTCGATGTAGCTCTTGTTGGAGACTCTTCAAGTCTTCATCTTGGAATCTTGGACCTCACTAAATGCCAAAGACTTGAAAGCTAGATTCCTCAAAAATGGAAAGCTTTTGGCTAAGGAATCTCTTGGTTTTTCACTCTTTTTGGCTTAGGATTGATTGAAAGCTTTGTACTTTTTCTCTCTTCTTTTTCACTTTGTTTCCTTTACTTTTTTGAAGTTAGGTGGAGGTTAAATACTTCATTCAAGTTGAAACAACTCTACAAGATCATTAGAATAAAAAATATGGCCGTTTATGGCCGTTAGAAATCAAATCAAAAGTTCAGAAAAACTAGCCGTTATGCCATTAGTCGACCTCATGAGTCGACCTCTGGATCAAGTGTCGACCTCATGAGTCGACCTCCAGTTTATCTTAGGCAAAAATCCAGAAAACCATAGTTCTGCCCAGTTTGAATTCTCAGGCGATGAGTCGACCTCTGGTGTCGACCTCTGGACAGGTGTCGACCTCTGGTGGTTGACCTCTGGAGCGTGCCACTGAAATTTTGCCGTGCCGACCTTGCTGAACTTTTCTTTTCTTCATGAGTCGACCTCTGGTAGTCGACCTTTGGCAAGGTGTCGACCTCTGGGGGTCGACCTCTGGTCTGAAATTTTCTGAAACTCTGGAGAGGTGCGTGCCATGCTTGAGTTTCTCTAAGCCTTTGTTTCTTTTGTCAATTACTTCTTAATAAGAAGGTCCAATATGAGAAATTTGATCTTGTTTAAGGTAGGAAAGCTCTTTCCAAAATCAAGCAAGCTTGGTTTCATCATTGTACTCTTGATACTCTTTTTGAATAACCTATGGCCTGAAACTTTATCTTGAAATGAAACATTAGTCCAAACATATACTCAACCTTTTGTTAATCATCAAAACTAAGGAGCCAAAGCCAACAATCTCCCCCTTTTTGATGATGACAAAACCTTGAGTATATATGCAATTAAGTCCAAAAGCAAAATATAGCATTAAAAAATTTTCAAAGAAACCTCACATATATGAGTATATCATAAAAATTTTACTTTTCATCTACTTCTTTCTTTTTGTGAAAACATTTTCATGAATCAAAAAGTTAAGACCCATAATAGCTTTACTCTACTCTATGAAAGAGTCATAAGAACCATATATACTTTACTATACTTTACCATATATACTTTACTATACTTTACCATATATACTTTACAAACTTTACTATACTTCCCCTTTTTGTCAAGAATCAAAAAGTGCATTCTTTGCAGTAAAAGATATATTAAAGAAAATTATGTTCCATTGCAATGAAGTACTTAGTTGCATAAAATACATGCTCCCCCTCAATTTGTGTATTCGATATAGCAAAGACATTCTAACTTGAGGGTTTAAAAGGATAAAAGTTAAGAGTTGGTATCAGATAGTAAAATACCATAATGTAGATAAATATATATATGTATTCAGTTACAAAATTGCATACATAGCAAGCACAAAACACTGATACATCAGAATATACAAAGCAAACTACTACATCATATATCAAGCAAATCTATGAGGCTACTCCTCATCAGAAGGTATATCAAAAGAGATAGGAGCCGAGATCCTAGATGAGGATTTTGGAGTCCTATGAGTGAGACTTCGAGTCCTCAGAGAGGGACCAGACCTAGGGGTAGTCCTACGAGATCTATAGGTCCGAGGAAAAGACTCCGAAGGTGTCCTAACAAAAGTAGTAGCAGTAGGAGTAGGTGGATCAGTATGCTGAGTAGACTGAGCTGGAGTGTGCCTGCTGACGAGCTCATAAGCAGTGGGATCATCAATATCAGTCTCTGTATGCTCCACTCTATCATCTGGAATGCCTGTAATAGTCTCAAAGAGTGACTCCGTAATCTCAGTATCGACTGGCATATCTGCAGCTGGAGGATCTGTACTGGGAAGATCAGTAGAAGGAGGATCTGTAGAAGGGGGAATCTCTAGAATCGGATCAGCAAGTGGAATATCAGAGCTACCTGCTCCAGGCTGATCTCCATCACTGTCACTATAGCCACTGGAGTCATCATCATCATCATCATCATCAGCATCATCATCAGAATGTGGAGGAGGCACTATCAGATCTACAGTCCCTGGTGGCAATGCCAATCTCAATAAGCTGAGGATCTGTCGGAATCCTATATCGACAGTAGCTGATAGAGCTCCAATGTGCATGTCTGTGTGGATCCGTAGACCATGTAGCTCCTGTCGTACACCAGCAATCTCTGTCCGGACCTCTAAAATGTGATCAGTCACTCTCTGCTCAAAGTCCGATGTGCTCGCTGTAGTCCTCTATGGTGTATTAGTAGCAAAAGGTGCTGGAGTTGATGAGGGTGGTGGCATGAATGGCTCAGGCTCCGCAATCTCTGACTCTGGTGCTGGACGAGGAGGTGTACCATGATCAGTAGGCTCTGAAGGCCCTGTCTCAGCTGCTCAAATCTCCTCCTCCTCATCTGGCTCCTGGCCAGACTCACGTCGCACCCATCGATCACCAATCAGTCGAAATCCTATCCTATGCAGGGATTTCTCTCCATATGTGTCAGTATGCTGTAGCTGACTGAAGGGTATACCAACAAATGATACTCCATACTCCCTAAATAACTGAGTCAGCCCCATGCCATATGGCTGAACTAGTCTCCTTGAGATGCTGCCTCACCCATCTGCTGAAGCATGATCCTGGGAAGGTTGATGGGAGTCCGCTGTCTCAGGGACACCATCAACACCAGCTCACGCTCAGTAATAAAGTTGAATCTCCCGCTCTTTGGAATCAAGATGCAGGCGATGATATGATGCAGCACTCTCATCTCCAATGATAGCTGGTTAGCGGCTACTATGGAAATGCCGCTAACATCCTCGTGCTCTAAGATACATCTGAAGGCGCGCTCTCTGTCGCTGATAGAAGTGGCGGCTGTGCCATGAAGTGGAATCCTCCAAACACGACTAATGACCTCCAGTGTCACTGGAATCTCGATCCCACGAACAGTAGCAGACCATCCGATGCCATCAGTGGCCATGGATGCATAGAACTCCCTGATGAGGTCTGGGTAGAATCTCTCAGTCATCGTGCAGAAGTGAACCAGACCTGCATCTCTCAGTACATCTCCAATAAAAAAGTGATGCTGATCCCAGAAGGGTATGTCCACACGTCTCCCACTCACAATGCTTTTCCATACTAAGCTGGCTGCCACTGGTGCAGGTGCCTCTGGGGTCGGCTCATGCTCATGTCTGGTCTTTCTTCGTCGCTCAGTACTACCCTGGCCTTGTTCCAATCTCTTTTTCCTTACTGCCAAATGCTTCCTTGGACCCATATGGATGGAAGAGGGGTAAATTAGGGGGAAGTAGGATAATGTAGTGCTAAGAAAGAGGAGAACCAAGAATTTTGGAGAGGAGAAAAGGATTTCACAGTTGGGCGAATGAAGGAACCTTGTAAAGGTAAGTGAGGGTTTGTGAAATTGAGAAGAAAGGAGAGCAAATAGAGGAAATGCACGAAATGGAGGGAAGAAATGAGTGTTTTCAATCGAATATCAACCGATATTTGAGGGTAGATAGAGGTAAAAGCTTTCGGTTGTCCAAAAACAAAGAACACGGTCAAAATGGTTCGGTTCAAAAGAAAACAAGAGGAGAGGAGAAGATTACCCAAAAAGAGGAAGGAGAGGGTTGGAAATCCACTGTTTAGAGCTTTAGGAGCGATGGAGGGGGACCACACGAAGGAGAAAACGAAAGGAAATGGAAGAAAAAAGGGCTTACGGACGGGTTTTAAAAACAGATTTTCCATCCAAGTGTCGACCTCTAAAAAATTTCAGGGGTCGACCTCAAGTGTCGACCTCCGAAATTCTAAGTGTCGACCTCCAAAAATAAATATGTCAAAATAAAATTTGGAAAAATTTAAAAAAATTTAGAATGAATTCTTAGAAAAGCTTTAAATATATTTGAGAATTTATAAATCATTTTTGAGATATTTTGAAGGAAATTGAAGAGTTTCAAGCAAAAGGGTCAATGACTCCCAATTCTCTTCTGATCATGCAAAATCTATCTTCATTCAATGGTTTTGTAAATATATCAGCCAATTGATAATCAGTACAAATAAACTCTAACAATACATTAGAGTTGTGAACGTGATCTCTTATGAAGTGATGTCTTATTTCAATATGTTTGCTTCTTGAATGTTGTACAGGATTTTTCGTTAAATTGATTGCACTAGTATTATCACATCTTATGGGTGTCTTAGTTAGTTTGATGCCAAAGTCCTCGAGTTGTTGTTTGATCCATAGAATCTGAGCACAACAGCTTCCGACTGCTATATATTCGGCTTCCGCCGTAGATAGAGCAACCGAATTCTGTTTCTTGCTGCTCCATGAAATCAAATTAACTCCTAGGAATTGACAAGTTCCACTAGTACTTTTACGATCAAGTTTACACCCAGCAAAATCAACATCAGAGTAAGCAATCAATTCATATGATGACTCTCTAGAGTACCAAAGACCAATTTCAATTGACCCAGATAAGTATCTAAATATATGTTTTACAGCCAAGAGATGTGATTCTTTAGGAGCAGACTGAAAACGTGAACACATACAAACACTAAACATTATATTTGCTCTACTGGCAGTTAGATATAGTAATGAACCAATCATGCCTCTATATAATTTTTGGTCTACTGATTTACCACATTCATATTTGTCTAATTTACATGAAGAGCTCATAGGGGTACCTATTGGTTTGGTAGTCTCCATCCCAAATTTTTCAATATTTCCTTTGTGTACTTGGCTTGGTTGATGAAGATCCCCTCTTTGGTTTGCTTAATTTGGAGTCCGAGGAAGAAGTTGAGTTCTCTCATCATGCTCATCTCGAACTTACTCTGCATTAACTTTGCAAACTCTTGACAAAGACATTCGTTAGTAGCACCAAAAATAATATCATCTACATAGATTTGTACTACTAAGAGATCATCATTTTTCTTTTTCAAAAACAATGTATTATCTACATTACCTCTAAAAAAATTATTCTTCATCAAAAAAGAACTTAATCTATCATACCAAGCTCTAGGAGCTTGCTTTAAACCATACAATGCTTTATGTAATTTAAAAACATGGTTAGGAAATTCATGATTTTCAAAACCAGGAGGTTGTTCAACATAAACTTCCTCTTCAATAAATCCATTTAAAAAGTACTTTTAACATCCATTTGAAATAACTTGAAATCCATAAAACAAGCAAAAGCAAGTAAAAGTCTAATTGCTTCCAGCCTAGCAACAGGAGCAAAGGTTTCATCAAAGTCAATCCCTTCTTCCTGGTTGTAGCCTTTAGCAACAAGTCTAGCTTTGTTTCTAGTTACATTACCATGTTCATCAAGTTTATTTCTAAAAACCCATTTTGTGCCAATTACAGAAACATTAGGGGGTCTTTCAGTTAAAGTCCAAACGTTATTTCTTTTAAATTGATTTAGTTCATCTTGCATGGCATTAATCCAGTTACAATCTTTTTCAGCTTCTTCAATTGACTTAGGTTCTATTTGAGAAACAAAAGCTAAATAATCACAAACATTTCTGATAGAAGAGCGTGTACTTACTCCCTTTGATGGATCACCAATAATTAGCTCTTTGGGGTGTCCGTGTGCATACCTCCACTCTTTAGGTAAAGGTTTTGGAAAAGTTGCATTGATCTCTTGAATTTGATCTTCATTTTCTTGATCATCATTTCCTTTGGGCACATCTTCGTTGATTATCAATTGTTCAAGCTTCTTTGTACCTGTTTCATCATCAATAGAATTTTCTTTTCTAGAAGATTTTTCGTTAGTTTCATCAAACACTACATGAATTGATTCTTCAACTAGAAGAGTTCTTCTGTTGAAGACCCTGTATGCCTTGCTAGAAGTAGAGTATTCTAAGAAGATACCCTCATCTGACTTGGCATCAAATTTACTGATATTGTCTTTACCATTGTTTAATATGAAACAGCGGCAACCAAATACACGAAAATATTTAAGATTAGGTTTTCGATTTTTCCAAAGCTCATATGGTGTTTTCTTCAAAATAGGTCGAATTAAAACATGATTTAAAATGTAACAGGAAGTATTAATGGCTTCTGCCCAAAAATATCTAGGTAAATCGTTTTCGCAAAGCATTGTGCATGCCATTTCTTCAAGAGTCGTGTTTTTTCTTTCTACCACCCCATTTTGTTGAGGTGTCCTAAGTGCAGAAAAATTATGACTAATGCCATTATCATTACAAAAAGCTTCAAAATCATGATTGTCAAATTCAGTTCCATGATCGCTACGCAAAGAAACAATAGTGAGATCTTTTTCGTTTGAAACCCTTTTATGAAATTTAACAAAAGCTGAAAACGTTTCATCTTTATGAGCTAAAAATATTACCCAAGTAAATTGTGAGTAATCATCTACAATTACTAGCCCATATTTCTTACCTCCCAAGCTAGTTGTTCTGGTTGGTCCAAAGAGGTCCATATGCAAAAATTCAAGGGGTCTAGTAGTAGATACTACTCCTTTAGGTTTGAAAGTAGATTTAGTTTATTTTCCAAATTGACATGCATCACAAATCTTATCTTTTTTAAATGTGAGTTTTGGCAATTCTTTTACAAGATCCTTTTTGCTTAATTTTGAAATCAAATGCATACTAGCATGCCCTAGCCTGTGATGCCAAAGCCAACTAGTTTCACTTGCCTTGGCTTCCCTAGCCACTAGGCATTGACCACTTTCCATGGCTAGATCATCAAGATCAACCATGTAAATGTTTCCATGCCTATGACCAGTGAACTTGATGCCATCGACATCTAGACTAGACACCATGCACAAAGATGATTCAAAAATTACTTTAAAACCCTTATCACAAAACTGACTAATGTTGAAAAGATTATGCTTCAAGCCATCAACAAATAATATATTATCTACATAAGCATTAGGGGTGATATGGATCTTACCAATTCCGACGATTTTATCTTTTCCAATATCACCAAAAGTAACATTTCCACCATTTATAGCTACTAGTGATGAGAATTGCTTCACATCCCCAGTCATGTGCCTTGAGCAACCACTGTCCAGATACCACATTCTTCTTTTATTTTTGGTTGCAAGACACACCTGTAGAAATTGATTAAGTTGAAACTTTAGGTACCCACGTCATCTTGGGCCCTTTAGGGTTAAACAAATTGATTCCTTTTGGAACCCAAATCTTTCCAAAGGTACTTGATTTTCTTCTATTACAAGTATATGATTTATGTCCTAACTTACCACATGCATAGCAGGTAATATTAGAAGATGCAGGTATGAAAAAGTTTTTGAAAAGTTTTTGTTGATTCTGTGGCTTAAATCCAAGTCCAGCTTTGTTAAAAACTGCATGTTGTCTGTTTAAAAGCATACTTAATTTTTCTGAACTATAAGTAAACTTTCCTACAAAAGGTTTTACTTTGTCTAATTCTTCTTTGTAATTCTTGTTTTGAAGCATCAGTTCTTTGTTTTATTTTTTAATTTTCTCATTAGTTTCAAAACTTCTATTATTTTTCAAAGAATCCTTTTCTTTTATAAGACTGTCCTTATCATTTTTTAAGGTCCTTACATGTTCAGTTAATTTCTTGTTTTCTTGAATTAAATCTTCAATTTCAGTTGAAAACTTGTTTGAACTTTTGGTAAGCTCTTGATTTAGCTTTCTTAATTTCTTATTTTTCAGTTTTAGTTTTTCATACTCCACAACTAAATCATCAAAAGCATCATGTAATTCATTAAAAGTAAATTCATTTTCAGGTTCAGAATTTACCTCATCATCTTCATTGGCCATGAAACACAGGTTGGCGACTTCCTGCTGCTCTTCATCACTGCTGGAGTCCTCACTCTCACTCCAGGTAGCCATCATAGCTTTCTTTCTTAACATCCTTCGACTCTTTTTGAGCAAAGGGCAATCCATTTTATAATGTCCAGGCTTCTTGCACTCGAAGCAGATGGATGGATCCCTTGCTTTTTCTTTCTCTTTATCTTTATTGTAATCATCTTTTTATGGCCTTTTCTTGTAGAAGCCCATCTTCTTTTTCATGAATCTTCTGAATTTTCTTGTAATGAGGGCTGTCTCATCATCATCAGCTTCTTCTTCTGATTCATCTCTTGACTCTTCCTTTGTAGTGGACTTGAAGGCTATGGCTTTTTTTTTTTGTCATTGTCCACTGTCTTCTGTTTTAGTGAAAGCTCATAAGTCATCAGTGATCCAAGAAGCTGCTCAAGAGGTAGAGTATTGACATCCTTGGCTTCTTCTATGGCCGTTACTTTCGCATCCCATGAAGCCGGAAGAGACCTGAGAAGTTTATTAACAAGTTCACCATTAGATATAATCTTTCCCAAACTCCTCGTACCATTTACTATATTGGTAAATCTAGTGTACATTTCACTAATACTTTCAGTTGGTTCCATCCTGAACATCTCATACGTTTGAAAGAGCATGTTCACCTTGGTGGTCTTCAATTGGTGTGTACCCTCATGGGTAACCTCAAGTATATCCCAAATTTCTTTGGCAGAAATACAATTTGATATTCTGTTAAATTCACTTGGGTCAAGTGCATAGAATAGCAAATTTATCGCCTTTGCATTTAACTCAGCTTGTTTGATGTCATTGTCATCCCATTCTTCTTCAGATTTTGGGGTGATAATGCCATTAACCAAGTGAGTGGGCTGATGAGGCCCTTTAGTAATTACTCTCCATATATTATAATCTACAGCTTGTAAATAAATGCGCATACGAGTTTTCTAGTATGTGTAGTTTGTGCCATTAAAGAAAGGAGGGCGATTTGATGCTTGACCTTCAACTACACCCATTCCAATTGGGGCGGCCATGATCTTTCACTCAAGATTGTTGGACCTACAAGAGAGTACCGGTGCTCTGATACCACTTGTTGCCCAGATATGGTGCCCAAGGGGGGGTGAATTG
This sequence comes from Areca catechu, assembly GCA_021397845.1. Classification (NCBI taxonomy): domain Eukaryota; kingdom Viridiplantae; phylum Streptophyta; class Magnoliopsida; order Arecales; family Arecaceae; genus Areca; species Areca catechu. Next base: position 135,220,541 of record CM038049.1, read on the forward strand.
GGTCTTTTAAAAAAATAAAGCAATATATGTGCTATCAAGTTCAAATGTGAAGAGTGATAGTGCTCAAGTAATTGTGCAATAGAAGCAATGAAAGATAACAACAATTAAAGAGCAAAAGAAGATAGAGAGTAAAGCAATGCAAACACACAAAATGTATAGTGGTTCGGTGCACCTAGCACCTACATCCACTCCCCAAGCTCCACTTGGGAATTTTCACTATAATCTTCTCTAGATTACAGCCGACTTGTTTTACAAGGCTCACAAGTCAAAACCTAAGTTGGTTTTGCTACCTAGGCTCACCAACAAACCTTACACACTTGTTTTAGCTTCAGGCTTATAAGCAACCCTAGTTGATTTTATCAATTGGCTCACCAACAAACCTCACACACTTGTTTTAGCTTCGGGCTTACAAGCAACCCTAGTTGGTTTTATCAATTGGCTCACCAACAAACCTCACACTAGTTTCAAATTCCCTTGAAACTAGGCTAACACAAATAGAGTATGAATACAATGAATAAAAACAAGACAAACTCCTTTTTGAGCAAAAATAATTCGATGTAGCTCTTGTTGGAGACTCTTCAAGTCTTCCTCTTGGAATCTTGGACCTCACTAAATGCCAAAGACTTGAAAGCTGGATTCCTCAAAAATGGAAAGCTTTTGGCTAAGGAATCTCTTGGTTTTTCACTCTTTTTGGCTTAGGATTGATTGAAAGCTTTGTACTTTTTCTATCTTCTTTTTCACTTTGTCTCCTTTACTTTTTTGAAGTTAGGTGGAGGTTAAATACTTCATTCAAGCTGAAACAACTCCACAAGACCGTTAGAATAAAAAATATGGCCGTTTATGGCCGTTAGAAATCAAATCAAAAGTTCAGAAAAACTAGCCGTTATGCCATGAGTCAACCTTATGAGTCGACCTCTGGATCAAGTGTCGACCTCATGAGTCGACCTCCAGTTTATCTTAGGCAAAAATCCAGAAAACCATAGTTATGCCCAGTTTGAATTCTCAGGCGATGAGTCGACCTCTGGTGTCGACCTCTAGACAGGTGTCGACCTCTGGTGGTCGACCTCTGGAGCGTGCCACTGAAATTTTGCCGTGCCGGCCTTGCTGAACTTTTCTTTTCTTCATGAGTCGACCTCTGGTGGTCGACCTCTGGCAAGGTGTCGACCTCTGGGGGTCGACCTCTGGTCTGAAATTTTCTGAAACTCTGGAGAGGTGCGTGCCATGCTTGAGTTTCTTTAAGCCTTTGTTTCTTTTGTCAATTACTTCTTAATAAGAAGGTCCAATATGAGAAATTTGATCTTGTTTAAGGTAGGAAAGCTCTTTCCAAAATCAAGCAAGCTTGGTTTCATCATTGTACTCTTGATACTCTTTTTGAATAACCTATGGTCTGAAACTTTATCTTGAAATGAAACATTAGTCCAAACATATACTCACCTTTTGTTAATCATCAAAACTAAGAAGCCAAAGCCAACAGAGATCATAACCCACAAGCTGAGCATCGACCCAAAGTATCGCCCTATGTGGCAAAAGAAAAGGAGTTTTGCACCGAAGAGACAAAGGGCGATCAACGAGGAGGTGGACAAACTCCTCGCAGCCGACTTTGTTCGGGAAGTGCAATATCCAAGCTGGCTGGAAAACATGGTTATGGTGAAGAAGAATAACGAGAAGTAGAGGATCTGTGTGGACTACACCGACCTCTACCGAGCCTGTCGAAGGACGGCTTCCCCCTGCCAAAAATTGACTAGTTAGTGGACGCCACCTTGGGGCATTGCTTGCTCTCCTTTATGGATGCATTCTTTAGATACAACCAGATCAAGATGCACCCTGAGGATGAGGAGCACACTGCCTTCGTCACCAACCGAGGGACATACTGCTACCGGATGATGCTGTTTGGCTTTAAGAATCCTGGTGCCACATACCAGTACCTAGTCAATCAGGTCTTCAAGGACTAGATCGGCAGGAACATGCAAGTATATGTAGATGACATGCTCGTCATGAGCAAGCCGAGATCGAACCACGTCGTCGACCTCGTGGAAGCTTTCCAAAATCTTCGAGAGCACAAGATGAAGCTGAATTCGGCAAAATGTACTTTCAGAGTAGTAGCAGGGAAGTTCTTCAGCTTCATGGTGACCTAAAGAGGAATCGAGGAAAACCCGAAGAAGGTTCAGGCGATCATTGACATGGAGCATCCAACCTCAAAGAAGCAGGTGCAACGCCTGACGGGTCATATCGCCGTACTGAGCCGATTCATCTCGAGGTCGGCGGACCGCTGCCTTCCTTTTTTCAAGATGCTGCCTAAGATGAACAACTTCACCTGGACAGAGGAGTGCAAGGCGGCCTTCGAGGAGCTTAAAGACTTCTTGGCATCACCACCACTGCTCTCCAGGTCGGAGACATGAGAGGAGCTCCTGCTGTACCTGGCGGTCAAACCCGGAGCCGTCAATTTGGTCCTCATCTGCACGGATCAAGATGAATTCTAGAAGTCAGTATACTACACCAACAAGATCCTCTAAGATGCCGAGATCAAGTACACCCAATCCGAAAAACTGAATTTTGCTCTTATTATGTCTACTTAGCATCTCAGGCCATACTTCCAAGCGCATCTGATTGTGGCCTTGACGGACCAGCCCCTGAGGGCTGTGCTTAGTCATCTCGACACATCCGGACATTTGGCCAAGTGGGCACTAAAGCTCAGCGAGTTCGACATCACGTACCGACCGAGGTCATCCCAGAAAGCCCAAGTGCTGGCTGACTTCCTGGTCAAGTGCACAGGACTCATCGAAGAGCCAAAGCAGATGATCCCGGAGCACCAAGTGGAGCCCGATGCCGAGGAGGAGTCCTGGATCCTCCACGTCGATGGTGCGTCCAATGCGGGCGGAAGCGGAGCAGGTCTCATCCTCGCTAATAGCGCTAGAGTTGTAGCTGAATGCATACTCCGCTTCAAGTTCACCATGATAAATAACCAGGCAGAGTATGAGACACTCCTCGCAGGCCTCAAGGTCTCCCGCGAGCTGGGTGTACGAATGAAGGTCTTCACCGACTCCCAACTGGTGGCCAAACAAGTCTCCAGAGAGTATGAAGCTAGAGATCCCCAGATGATGAAGTACTTAGAGTGGGTCCGCTTAAGCACAACAGGTTTTCGATGCTTCAACATCTCTCACATCTCTCGATACGAGAATGCTCGCACCAATACATTGTCAAGACTTGCGACCTTGCCGAACTTGTCACTAGGGCGCGCTCACATCGAATACCTCAAAAATCCAAGCAACGAAGCTCTTGTAGAGGTGCAGCAAGTCACCCCGGAGTCGAGCTGGATGGATGGGTACATCAGATACATCATCGATGGCACCCTGCCGAAAGACCGAGAAGAGGTCGGCCTTATCAAGAAGAAGGCCCCGCGGTTCATCCTCATGGAAGGACAGCTCTACCGCCATCCTACTCCTATCCACTCCTGAAATGCCTAAGACCCGCATAGACAACCTTCATGCTCCAAGAGATACACGAAGGCCTTTGTGGAAACCACGTCGGGGGGAGGACTCTTGTGTACAAGGCCCTCCGACATGGATACTATTGGGAGAACATGAGGGAGGACACCGCTGACTTCGTGAAGAGGTGTGACCAGTGCCAGCATCACGCCCACATACAGCGTCAAAGATCGATGCCACTCTCCCACCTCTCTACCCCATGGCCATTCGTCTAGTGGGGAATGGATATCCTAGGTCCATTTCCCCCTGCATCTGGGCAACGGAAGTTTTTGATAGTGGCCATTGACTACTTCACCAAGTGGGTAGAAGCAGAGCCACTGGCACGGATCATGGAAGCCAAGGTCCGCTAGTTCTTCTGGAAGTCGATCATTTGCTGCTTTGGGCTTCCCCACAGCATCATCACTGACAACAGGTGACAGTTCGACAACCGAAAGTTCGAAGAGTTTTGTGCCGAACTCGATATTCAACACTGCTTCACCTCGGTGGCTCACCCTCAGACCAATGGAGAAGCCGAGATGACCAACCGGACCATTCTCTAAGGGCTCTGAACTAGGCTAGACCGAGCCAAGGGTAGGTGGGCAGAAGAACTCCCCAGCATTCTTTGGGCCTACCACATAATACCCAGAATGATAATGGATGAAACACCTTTCAGCCTCACTTTCGGCGTAGAGGCCGTTGTTCTAGTCGAACTCTGTGTGCCCACACTACGGATATAGCAGTACAATGAAGCAGAGAATCCGGCGTGCCTTCTTTTTAACCTGGACCTCCTTGAGGAAACCAAGGACAAGGCCTGACTCTGGATGGTGGCTTACCGGTAGTGTGTAGCCCGATACTACAATACGTGGGTAAAGCCGAAGGTCTTCCGCCCCGGTGACTTGGTGCTATGCCGAGCTGAAGCGTCTCAGCCCCGGGAGTGCGACAAGCTCTCGCCGAATTGGGAGGGGCCTACAAGGTGGTCGAAGCTCTTCCACATGGAGCTTACTATCTCGCAGATCTGGACAGTGCCAGATTCTCGTGGACTTGGAATGCCTGCAACCTTAGAATATATTATCAGTAGTGTAAGGCCTTTTCCTAGTAATAATAAAGATCCTCTTTTGCGTAAATTATTTTTGCCTTGCAGGGACATCGCTGCCCGGCCCAAGGTCTGGCACATTCAAGCCCGGAGTCTAGCTTTCTGGCACCGAAGTCTGGAGTCCAGTGCACCGGCACTGAAGCCTAGAGTCTAGCTCCCCGACATCGAAGCCTAGAGTCTAGTGCACCGGCACTGAAGCTCGGAGCCCAGCTCTCCGGTGCCGAAGCTCAGAGTCCAACTCTCCAGCACCAAAGCCCGGAGTCCAGCTCTCGGGCACCAAAGACCGGATACTCCTGAAGCCCAGCACCAATGCCTGGAGTCCAGCTCTCTGGCACCAAAGATCGAAAACTCATGAAGCCCGACACCAAAGCCCGAAGTCCAGCTCTCCAGCACCAAAGACTGGAAATTCCTGAAGCCTGGTACTAAAGCCCGGAGTCCAGCTCTCCAGCACCAAAGACCAGAAACTCCTAAAGCCTGGCACCAAAGCCCGGAGTCCAGCTCTTCAGCACTAAAGATTGGAAACTCCTGAAGCCCGGCACCAAAGACCGGAAACTCCTGAAGCCCGGCACTAAAGACCAGAAACCCGGCACTTAAGACCGGCAACCTCGGCACTCAAGACTGGAAACCTCGGCACTCAAGACTAGAAACCCCGGCACTCAAGACCGACAACCCCGGCACTCCAGATCGGACAACCTGGCATCTCATGTCCGGAAACTCCTGAAGACCAGAGCTCCACAATCACCTGGCATTGCAACCTCCAAGCTCAGCCTTTCCATGCACACCTGGAGCTGGTCCCGGTCAGAACCAGGTGGATCTCATTTCACAAAGTGCTCGAAAGCTTCCAGCTGCCTCACCCACGAGGTGGGAACAACTTGGCAAGTCAAAGAAGAGAGAGAAGAGAAAGAAGAAAAGAGATTCAAACCAGGGTGACTGAAAGAGTTTCTTCATTGATGCTAAATAGTTTGATACAAGTGTTTCTGGCCCCGACATGCTGGGTAGCCCAAACCAAAGACAAAAAAGAAGAAAGAAAGAAAAATAACAAGGGTCCCTACCCTACTCGGCCGGCCCCTTCCTGGGATGGTGTGCAGGCCGGACATCGCCTTCCAGGGCCTCAGGCTGCGCGGCTTCAGCTTCGGCGACCACCGTCGGTGGAGCAGAATTAGAGGCTGCGGCCGGTTCCTCAGTAGTGCCCAAGTCTAGGGTCGGTCTCCTATCCGAAACCCCAAGATATGCGAGAAAGCTTCGGCCCTTATCCGAGACGAAGCCCTCCACCCTAGAGTGGAGATACATGAAGCCCTTGTAGAAGGAGTCCGACGCCGTCTCATGGAACTCAGCAGCAAACTCCTCCGAAGCCCTATACCTCGCCACAGCCTCCGTGGCTCCTTTCTTGGCGGCCTCGGCTTGGCCGACCGCATCGATGGCCTCCTTCTTTATCGCCTCCGTCGACTCAGCTACCGTGGCTACCTCCTTCTCGACAGTGATGATCCTCCTCTTGGCAAAAATCAATCTCTCCCTCGCCACCTCCAACTCGGCCTGGAGAGATTGGGCTCGCCCCTTTTGCTTGATAGCCTCGGCATTGAACTTGCTCAACCTCGACTCAGTGGCCTTGAGCTCCTCTGCCTTGCTCTTTGACTGACTCCGTTCCCGGTCCAGGCTCTCCTGAAGCTCCTCCAAGTGCCTATCGGCACTTGCGAGCTGCCCTCGAAGCTCCTTGTTCTTTTGACTCACCTCCCAGGTGTCGTCATTTTTTTGTCTCAGCTCGGTTTTCAAAGACTCGAGCTCTACTACTTGTTGCCTGTCCTTCTTCAACTAGTTCTTGCAGCAATCCTTGATCAGAAGAAGCTCGCACCAAGCTGCATCGAAGAAGATGTTAGCAACAAGTGCAAAGCGGAGAAGGAAGAAATGAAACAGAGAAGGTTGCTTACCAAGAAGAGATGGGGAAAGGTGCTATCGATTGCATCCCCCATGAGTCTCCCGACCTTCTCCCGTCAGTCACATGATTGGATTGCAAAATCCATCATGCGCTCTGCCAAACCCTGGTCCCGGACTAGGGAGACGTTCGGTGCCAGTCTGAAATGGACCTGACGGTAGTCCCTCTCCCTCCTGCTCGCCCTGAATGCGGAGTCGCCCACTTCGCCAGCTGAAGAAGCTTCAGGGGCATGGTGGCTCCGTTCCTCCTTGCTCCTCCTCCTCCTCCTCGATGATGATGATCTTCGGTGGAAGGGGATACATCACGGTAGCAGCAGTGGCAGCGGCCCTGGCCCGGGCGACCACCTCGGGCTCCGGGGCAGGGACCAGCTCACGTCACCTCGGCTGCTCGGGCATGACCTCAATAGCCCTCTAGCCTGGCTCGGGCTTTACTTCGACCATTGTCCTTCCTTGCTCAGCGATGGTCTCGGCTCCTCTTCTGCTCGGCTCAGTCGGCACGACGGGGGCAGTCACCGCGCTACTTTCATCGCGAGCCCTCTTCGAGGGGGACTCGCCGACCGTCGCTGGAGGAGCCCTCTTCTTGGTGATCGAGAGGAGGTCATCCAGTGAGAACTTCATGCCTACACACAGAAGAAAGAATGTCAGCTCCAAGCTCAGAAATCCAAAAGAAAAGGCACAAGGAGAAAATTTCGAGCTGAACTCACCTAACTCTTTCGTTGGGTCGACCCTAGCTTCGAAGAGGTTCTGCTCTGACAGCAGAATCTTGAGAGAAGGAACCTGGACGGTGTGGAGCTACTCGAAGACCTCTTGATCAGCTGCTTCGACCATGGAGTTTTGGTTAGGGGACCGATCTGGATCGTTCCAAACCCAGTCGACCACCTCAATCGATGCAAAGAAATACTTGCTCTTCCATCCTTAGATGGAAGAGGAAAGTTCAAATTTAATGCCCCTCGGGTGGGAAGAGATGGATCACCACCCCTCCTCAGAAGGGTGGCATTTTAGGATAAAAAAGGCCCTAAACAAGGAAAAACGGACTACAATCCCGTGAAAATGATAGAGTATTATGAAGCAGAAGATGGTCTTCATAGCATTCGGGATGAACTGAATAGGGACGAGACAGAAATTGCTCAGCACGGAAAGGAAGAAAGGATGAAAGGGAAATTGAAGTCCCCATGCGAGAGTCTCCTCGTAGAGGGTGATCTGGCCTGGGCCACTGGAGGTGATCCGTTCTCCCGGTCGAGGGATCGAGAGCTGGACAGAGTACGGGATGCCATAGACATCCCGGATGGTCATCAGTTCCTCAACAGAGATTGTCGAAACAACCCCGCTAGGACCTGTCAACCGAGGAGGTTCGGGGGTGGGTTCAGGTGGAGGAGGAGGAGGAGGAGGGCTAGCTCTAGGCTCCCTAATGACAATCCCGATGGGAGGGCGCCTCCAGCTAAACTCAAAGCATGTCTTTTCGTCCTTCTCATCGGAGGAAGAAGGCAGCCTCAGCCGAGAAGGCCCTGCCTCACCCTGATTGGTTGAGGAACGAAAGTTGGGGCTAAAATGAGACATCTCAAAGATGGAAGAGATGAAGTTTGGAAAAGAAGAAGATGAGGATGGACTACGTTCGAGAAGACCCTGACCTTAAGGAGAAATCCTACCCAATTGGAAGATGGAGAAGGAAAGAGATGAACTTGGCTAACTGGGGGAGTCTAGGATAGTTGGGGGAGAGGAGGAAGTTTTGTACGATGGCGGGAACTCGAGATTTGAAAGAGATAATGCTTTGGGAAAAATTTTCTTTCATTTCGAAGTAATCGGATGCCTAACCATACCGTTATAGCATCTCTATCGACAGATCTTTGCCACGTGTTGGCCATCGACGAAGAGATGCATTGCTTCGACCGTGACCGCTCTGAATTCTGCACCAGTAATAACTGCTCCTCGAACATGTCGACATGGCTTCTTCGCACTGGCTTGGAGAACCGCCTCACGAAGCACCACCGATCGTGGTCATTATTGCACCAGATTTCTACCTTTCCATATCAGCACCGCATTTACTCTCTTCGCACCGAGCACCGTGCACCAACGGGCTTCGAGAGTGGGAGGCAAATGATATGGCATGATCGTTGATATAAGACCCCTGTCAAACACCACGAAGGACGAAGCTGCCATGTGGGATGCCTCTATCCAGACTCCTTCACCCGGCCGTGCTCCCTCCGGGTGGAGAAGCCGAGGCTGAAGTCGAGCTCCACCCTCCTTCGCCCGGCCGTGCTCCCTTCAGGTGGAGAAGCCGAGGCCGAAGTCGAGCTCCGCCCTCCTTCGCCCGGTCGTGCTCCCTTCGGGTCGAGACACCGGGACCGAAGTCGAGCTTCGCCCTCCTTCGCTCGGCCACGCTCCCTCTGGGTGGAGAAGCCGAGGTCGAAGTTGAGCTCTGCCTCTCCTTCGCCCAGCTGCGCTCCCTCCGGGTGGAGAAGCTGAGGCCGAAGTCGAGCTCCGCCTCTCCTTCGCCCGGCTGCGCTCCCTCCGGGTGGAGAAGCCAAGGCCGAAGTCGAGCTTCACCTCTCCTTCACCTGGCTGCACTCCCTCCAGGTGGAGAAGCTAAGGCCGAAGTCGAGCTCCGCCTCTCCAGATCGGCTCCACCCTGGACGAAGAGATCTGCAGTCAAAGGAAGTCGCCCCTCTCCTTGGATGGTGGCCTGACATTCGAGGACCATGAAAGGATACCTGCCAGGCCACGATGATGGTCCCAGCTACCACATACACCAAAATGGAAGGAATCCCCTGATTGAGGCTCTGCATTCTCCACCAACCATCTGCACCCCCAAAAGAGGAAGTCAACCAGTAGATCTAGATCTAGGAGGCGACGACCTATTGATCGAGGCCCTGCTTAGTTATCCTAAAGGGAGCGACCGGAGGGAATGTCAGAGCGAACGGTAGCTTCCATACCACCAGAATGGAAAGGCAACCCATCCACGGCACGAAACATCACCGCACGTGCCCGTAAGCATGGGAAAGATCCCGAGGTAAGTGGCACACAATGCCCCCAGCAAAAAGGGTCTCCCAGATTCAAACGAGGTATGTTCAAGATTCAATTGAGTGAGGTCCAACGAGAAAGAAGAGGGTAGCGCACAGGAAGACAATGCTCGAGGCTACCGCGAAACCCCCAGGAGGGGTCTAGACGGACACAGCCAATCAGCTCGAGCTCTCCTCTGCTGTCACTCCCGCACTCTGTTCTCGGCCTGCTCGTACTCTCTCATCTCATAAATTCTCCTCCTAGCATGGAGTCCACACTCGAGGCTCGACTAGGAGGATCTGTTCTCCTGGATCGTTACTGACTTGGGCATTGGAGTGCCCCCGCCGGAATCCCCGACCCGGATCTCTAACTCTGTTTTGCAGGTCCGGACGCCCGAGTAGGATCCCGAGTGACAGGAGCACATCCCGAGCTTGACCTTAGCTACAGGCCACGGCAATCTTGGCAGCAACAATGGTAATTAGAGTTTTTGATTGATTTGGGATAAATAAAAAAGGTAACTACAATGGATATTTGAGTAGAGTTGAGATCAGTCATGTTAGAAGTCATTGGATTGTAGTACTCGATTGAGTTTAGAGCTTTAATATCATAAAATAGCAAGAGCAAATGTGTATTAGAAGGTCTTGATTTTCATTCCTTCCAATGATGTATATGTAGAGTTACAAGCAGTGTTGGAATTTAAATAAGCATCATTAGGATAAAATTCTAACTATCCTAGGAATAAGTTACAACAACTTAACCAGAGAAGTTACAATAATAAAAATGATAATATTATACCAAATTCAAATCACCAACTACCTACAAGGTTTATTCTTTATTGTGGAGCCATTGTATGCTAGGAAGATGATTGCAAAAGAGTTGATGAAGGTGGGAATTTGAGGAAGAGAAGGAATCGATAGGGTTGAAGGGATGGGTGATGGGGTGAGGCTAAGGTATGGGGAGATCATTATGGATTGGATGGTGGTGGCACTACTACTAGTCAAAGAATTATGGACATCTAGGACTAAGCCTTGGATCTAGTCGTACTTGGTTACGTTGGACCTATTCAGACATTAGGCTAAGTTTAGCTTTGAACTTGGGTTGGGTTTAGACTAAGGTCAGAAAAATTTTTTAATCTTAAGCTTGGTTTAAAGCCTGAAATTTTTTTCTAAGATAAGACATAATTATAGAAAAGCCAATTCAAACCTTACCTAGTTCCAACCCTAACTAGAAATGAGTTTGACCAAAGCATGATTTGACTAAATAGCTAGTGAAAAATGTTGGAATTTGATGAAAGATCAATATAGATGATCTAAAAACATTTAAGGCCTGGACCATTTGTTTTTTATTTTTTTATTATTTAAGTAGAAAAATTGCATAAATTTGAACTAGAAGTACAAAATGGATTGGGCTCATCTTAAACTTGATCAACTGAACCTACTCATTAGGTAGAAAAAGGTTAAACCCAATATAAACAGAATCATGACCCAACATTAATAAATAAGAAATTTATATATTTTGAATAGATGAATAAATTTATATGTGTTGTTTAACTACATTTTTAAATCGTTTATGTTATATACTTTCATTTCCAAAAAAAAGCAACAAAATCAATAAAGTTTGATAGTGTCCAAAACATTTTTCCAATCTTAATTTATTTTTATGATCTATTTTAACATGATTAGCCTAACCCAATATGGTAGTAACGTGACATGGCCAAGTACGATTTGAATGTAACTCCAAGATGAGGTTGGGTTTGGTTAAATTAAGTTGAGAGATTGGCTGAAATTGGGTTAGCATTGAGGGTTTGTTAAACCAATATCAACATCTAACTTCTTCAATCTATAACCTTAATTGGTTGTTTAGGTAATTTTCACATATATCTTACATATTTGTTGTCCAGGTGGCTTAGTCCCAAGAGGGGGGTGAATTGGAAATTATAAAATTTTTGCAAGTATGTGCACAATTAATTCCAATTAGTGATTAGGTGCTGTGTTAATCAGAGAAAAAAAGCAGAAGCTAAAAGATAAAGCAAACACAACACAAACAAAGCAGATTTATAGTGGTTCGGAGCAACCCAGCTCCTACGTCTACTACCCAAGTTCACCACTCGGAATTTTTACTATATCCCCCAAACCGGAATAAAGTCGGATTGTTTTGCAGGCTCACAATCCAAACCTCTACACTTTGGTTTTTGAAATCGGGCTTACCAAAGAAACCCAAGCTAGGTTTTACAGGTTCACCTAAAACCTCTACACTTTGGTTTTTAGCTAGGCTCACCAAAGAAACCTCTACACTCTGGTTTTAAAGGCTCACCAAAGTAACCTATTTAGATTTTACAACAGGGCTCACCAATAACCCAGATATTCTAAAAGATAGAATAAGAAAAGCAACAATATAGACAAACTTTGTTGTCTGGGTGGTTGCCAATGCAGCTCGAGTGAAGATCCACTGAATGCTCTTCAATGCACTTCAATGGCTTCCTTTCTTTTTCTCAAAAGGTGCTTTAAGCTTCTGGTAAGAGTTGTTGCAAGCTTGAAGGTAATCTTTAAAGCTCTAGTGCTCTCTCACTTCACTTCAATAAGTGTTCAATAAATGCTCAATAAATCATTAGCCTCTTCAAGGATGTTCTCATACCTTATTTATATAGATTTCAACTGCCTTCCCATGATTTTGAATGTTGTAGACCGTTGGGAGGTGACAGGTTACCATTGGAGCACTTTTGGAATTCAAAAATTGAGAACTAGAACTAGCCGTTGGAGGTGGCCCCGTCATTCCAGTTGGCTCGGACAAACTTCGAGTTGGCTCGGATGAAGTTCGGGTCGACTGGGCTGAGTGCCAGTCTGCTAGCTTTCACAGTTGAAAAAATACCTCACTCTGGACGAGTCGGCTGGGCTGAATTCCAGTCGGCTGGAATCTCAGAGGCTTCTTAGACCATTTTCAACTGAGTTCTGGATGAGTCGGCTGGATCTAAATCCAGTGGGCTGGATTCCTGAGAATCTCAGAATGTTCTCAACCTTATTCTGGATGAGTCGGCTGGACCTTGGTGCCAGTCGGCTGGATCTGCGTGCCAGAGAACTTGTCTTCAGTGCTAGTGCCAGAGTCGGTTGGGTTGTTCATCCAGTCGGCTCGAAGGTGGTTCTTCAGCTAGATCAGCTTCAAACTTCCAGAACACTTGTCCCAAGCTTTAACAATCTTCTTCAAGCACTACTTACGATAAATTCAAGAAAACTTGAAGCAAGAAGGACTAGTAGAAGAAACCCTTTAACTGATTTTAACAGGAAACTTTTTGTAGGGTTCTTCTTTACAAGAACCAAGTATTTTACAACTCAACACAAAACATTAAAGATTGTAGGAATTGAAAAATGTGTCAATGTAGTTATCCTACAAAAACTTGTCAATCAATTGAAGAGTTGTTAGATAACCAAATGTATGCTCCAATATTTTGTTATCATCAAAATCATTTTAGGGGTCAACAATATTAATTTAAATTATTTATTTATATTTATATTTTTATTTTTAACTAGGTTGATGGTTAAGATTCTTTGCTTATGTAGCTTATATTGTTGGTACATCAAAAATTAGTTATTTTCTATCTCGTTCATAATTTTAATATAGTTAGAGGGCATATATTTTTGTAAAAATAGAAAATATGCGCTAAAAATTTTCTTTGTAGCAATTCCAAAACAATTACGGGTTTCTGAATAAGATTGCAAGTTGCCCATGTAGAAACAATATGAAATGACTCACTAATGATTATAATTTATACTATATAAAAATAAGAATTCTCTTAAATGGTGTTTGACTATTTTAATCCATCCAGAATAAATTCTTATTTCAACTTATTCCCTTAAATAACTACTGTTGATGCAACTTCTTACGGACCAGGCTTGGATGGCTGGGCTAGAGCGCTTTTCTCCTGGTTCCTGCACAAAAGTCCCTAAGGGTCGTGGTGTTCCGGTGGAGGACACTCCGAAGTAGTCGCTGGATAGTGGCTCAGTCCGAACCCAGACACTTAGAGATTTTTCTAAGTGTTGGTCCGTCGGCCCGTCCGAATGCAAGACCTCCGAAGCAGTTGCTGGACAGTGGCTCAGTCTGAACCCAGACACTTAGAAATTTTTTCAAGTGTTGGTCAGTTGGCTCGTCCGAATGCGAGACCTTCGAAGTAGCCGTTGGACAGTGGCTTAGTCTGAACCTAGATACTTAGAGATTTTTCTAAGTCTTGGTCCATCGACCCATCGAATGCAAGACCTCCGAAGCAGCTGCTGGATAGTGGCTCAGTCTGAACCCAAATACTTAGAAATTTTTCAAAGTGTAGGTCCGTCGGCCCATCCAAATGCGAGACCAGATCTCCATATGGATCATTTTGAAGCTATTGTCGACCGGGGTTGGATTTTTAGGAGTGGGCTGCACTAGAGCCTTTGCCGACCGGAGTCGGACTTTCGGAAGTGGGCTGCCCTAGAGCCTTTGCCGATCGAAGTCAGACTTTCGGAAGTGGGCTGCCCTAGAGTCTTTGCCAACCGGAGTCGGACTTTCGAAAGTGGGCTTCCCTAGAGCCTTTGCCAACCGGAGTCGGACTTTCGGAAGTGGGCTGCCCTAGAGCCTTTACTAACCGGAGTCAGACTTTCGAAAGTGGACTGCCCTAGAGCCTCTGCCGATCGGAGTTGGACTTTCGGAAGTAGGCTATCCTAGAGCCTCTGCCGACCAGAGTCGAACTTTCAGAAGTTCTTCATAGAAGAAGTGATGGCCTTTATTTATAGTACTTGCAAAGGTTGTCTACATTCCACGGATGCATCACTTATCGTCCATCCAAATGCTCGAGTCAGTAAGTTCCGGCTCGAATTACTTCAACAACCCAATAAGGGCCTTCCCAGTTGGGGGAGAGCTTCCCTTGCTCGGTCGGTCTTGAAACTTCTGTCCTCCACAAAACCAGATCTCTGACCTAGAAGGTTCGAGCCTTGACTCGAGAGTTGTAATACTTGGCCATCTTCTGATGATAAGTCACCATTTCCAAGCCCGTCTGGAGCCTGGTTTCTTCAAGCAGGTCTAGGTTAACTCTTCTTTGCTCCAAGTTGGTCAGTTCGGCGAAATGATCAATTCGCAAAGACTGCAAGGAAATTTTCACAGGGATGACTACTTCACTCCCGTAGGTTAGGTTGAACGGAGTCTCTCTAGTCACAGTTCGGGAGGTTATCCGATAAGACCAGAGCACTGAGTGAAGTTCTTCTGTCCAGAGTCGTTTGATGTCATTTAGTCGGGTCTTCAGTCCATGTAAGATCATCCGATTGGTGATTTTGGCCTCTCTGTTGAACTAAGGATGACCGATTGATATTAGCCGATGGAAGATATGATATTGCTGGTAGAAGTCCCGAAACTTGGGATTGTCGGACTGTCTCCCATTATCGGTGATTATCACCTGTGGAATGCCAAACCGGAAGATGATGTAGTTCCTAACAAAGTTCTCCGCTTTGGCTTCTATAATTTACACAAGTGGCTCAGCCTCTACCCATTTGGTGAAGTAATCAATAGCTAAGATCAGGAACTTCTGCTTGCCAGATACCGGGGGGAAGGGTCCCAGGATGTCCATCTCCCACTGTATGAATGGCCCATGGGTGGTGAGTGGAGTCAGCTGACTAGCTGGCTTCCTTTGAATGTTAGAATATCTTTGACATGTGTCACACTTTTTGATGAAGTCCGATGCGTCCCTCTGAATTGTGGGCCAGTAGTATCCTTGTCGGATGATCTTGTAAGCCAGGGATCTTCCTCCCAGGTGGTCACCGCAGATGCCTTCGTGCACTTCTCTGAGCACGTAGTCGGCATCAGTCGGCCCCAAGCACTTCAGCAGTGGTTGTGAGAATGATCACTTATAAAGGGTGCTGTCAAGGATGACATACTTTGAAGCCGTTTGGTGTACACGCTTGGCTTCGATCAGATTTTCTGGCAAGGTCCCTTTGACAAGGAATGTGAGGATTGGGTCCATCCAAGAGGCTTCTTGCTCCACTTGGTGGACCTCCAGCTACTCTTCAGCAATGCTTGGGCATTGCAGATACTCCATAAAGGTTCGGTCAGAGGTGTTGGTAATGGTCGTAGCCAACCGTGACAAAGCATCCGCTCGGGAGTTCTGCAATTGAGGTATATGGAGAATTTCAAAAAATTTAAGTCGAGACACGAGACTTTGTACCCTGCTCAAGTACTTGGCCAGGGTCAGATCTCTCGCCTCAAATTCGCCCTTCACCTGATTTACCACCAGTTGAGAGTCAGAGAAGGCTCGGATTCGGTTGATGCCCAACTCATTAGCTATTCTTAGTCTTGCAAGAAGGGCTTCATATTCTGTTTGGTTGTTCGACACTTGAAATGAAAAGTGTAAAGCATACTCCAAGCTCTGTCTGTCGGGGTCGGCCAGGATCAGGCCCGCCTCGCAGCCTGCAAGGTTGGACGCTCCATCCACATGAAGGGTCCAAGCAGGCTTTGCCTCCTCAATGGTGTCATCTTCAGGTGTGCCGGCCGCTTGCGAGGGTATTTCCTGTTTCCAGGTGCACTCTGCAATGAAGTCAGCAATTACCAGAGCCTTCATGGCCGATCAGAGTTGGAAAGAGATGTTGAATTTGCCAAGCTTGATGGCCCATTTGGCAAGCCGATCAGAAGTGTCTGGACTTCAGAGGATCGCCTTAAGGGGTTAGTCGATCATGACGACAATCGGATATGCCTGGAAGTAGGGTCAGAGTCTCTTGGCTGATACGACCAAGGAATAGACGAGCTTCTACATCTTAGGGTACCTTGTTTCGGCATCATGGAGAACTTTACTGATATAGTAGACATGTCTCTGCTAACCACCTTCTCCCACTCGAACGAGGACGGAACTCACCGCCTCATTCGATGCTGACAAGTATAATGGCTCTCCCTCCATCGGATTGGCCAATAATGAAGGGTTCTTCAGATAATCTTTCAAAGCTTCAAAAGCCAATCGACACTCGTCGGTCCAATGGAAGCGGTCTGACCATCGCAAAGTCTTGAAAAAAGGTAGAGATTTCTCAGCGACCGGGAAATGAAGCGGCTGAGAGAGGCTATCCGGCCTGTAAGTTCTTGCACCTATTTCTTGTTGGTCGGATGTCCCATGTCAATAACAGCTTTGATCTTGTCAGGGTTGACTTCAATTTCTCTTTGTATGACCAAGAAGCCGAGAAACTTCCCAGAAGTCACCCCAAAGGTGCACTTGGTAGGATTTAGCTTCATCCGATATCATCTCAGCACGTCAAAGGACTCCTGCAAGTCTCTAATGTGGTCGGCTTTGTGGAGGCTCTTGACTATCATATCATCAACATATGCCTCCATGTTTCTTCCAAGCTGTCCTTCGAAGACCCGGTTGATCAGCCTTTGGAAAGTAGCACCGACATTCTTTAAGTCGAAGGGTATTACCTTATAGTAATACAACCCCTTGTCAGTGACAAAGGCCATCTTCTCCTCATCCTCCGGATGCTTCTTGATCTGGTTGTAGCCAGAGAAGGCATCCATGAAGCTCAAAAGCTGATGGCTGGCCGTGGCATCTACTAGTTGGTCAATCTTTGGTAGAGGAAAGCTATCCTTCGGACAAGCCTTGTTAAGGTCGGTGTAATCCATACATATCCTTCACTTTCCATTGGCCTTCTTCACCATTACAACAATTATTAGGCAGTCAGGGTAATGGGCCTCTCTGATGAAGCCGGCATCAGAGAGCTTCCTGACCTCCTCATCAATGGCCCTTTGTCTTTCGGGAGTAAAACTTCTCTTCTTCTGTCTGACAGGCCTTAGGTTGGATCTACTTTAAGCTGGTGTGTGATGACATCCGACAGAATGCTTGGCATGTCCGATGCCGACCAAGCAAAGATGTCAGCGTTATTCCTTAGGAAGTTGATCAGCTCCAACTTGACCTCCTTACTAAGAGTGCTTCCAATTTGAAGGACCCTGGTGGGGTCGTCCTCCCGAAGGGGGACAAACAAAATCCTTTTGACCGGTTGGCCATGGCCGTCGGCTTCGGCTCTAAGGTCAAGTTGTTCAAGAGTAGAATGACCTTCTGACTGCCTGTCTTGAATAGTCAAGTACTGCCTAGCCATCCTGCGGTCTCCCCTCATAACTCTAACCTCGTTATAAGTTGGAAATTTTGCCAACAGGTAATAGGTAGAGACGATGGCATGGAACTTGTTGAGGGCCGGTCGGCCCAAAATGGCATTGTAAGCCAAGGTCATACGTACGACCACAAAGTTGATGGGGAGAGTCTTCTGGAAAGGCTCTATCTTGATGTTCACGGGTAGAGTTATCTCTCCCTCAACTCCGACGGAGTTTCCCTCGAAGCCCGTCAGCGGCATGGGGGATTCTTGCAGTCTTGACTTGGACAGGTTCATTTGGACAAAGGCATCATACAATAATACTTCGGTGGAGCTTCCATTATCAAAAAGGATCTGCTTTACATCATAGTTGGCAATTTTGCTGACAGAACTACAGGATCATTTCCGGAGACATGGGACTCTAAGAGGTCTTCGTCGGAGAAGCTGATTACATTGGAACCCCTATACTTCTTCACAATGTCCTGATCTTCATCATATCTCCAGTCAGACCAATGGTGCAGCATGCCAACATTCCCATCGGTCGGACACTGGTTGGGAAGCTCTGTCTCCTCTAGGGGTCTCTGGCGATTGAGGCTTCAGTTCGGTTCCTTTAGGATCGGACATACTTGTGCAAGTACCCCCTTCTAATGAGGTCTTCAATTATGTCCTTCAGTTGGAGGCAGTCTTCGGTATTGTGTCCGTGGTCCCGATGAAACTGATAGTATTTGTCTCTATTTCTGGATGCAGAGGGGCCCCTCATTGGACGAGGCCTTTGTAGGAAGGTCTCGTTCTCGATTTCCAGGAGGATCTTCTTCCTTAGAAAAAAGAGGGGTACATAGGTTTTGAACCTCCCGGGAAAGTCCTTTGGCTTGGGGCTGCGGTGTCGGACCGAGTTGTTGCCAATGCTGGGAGGTCGGAATTCGGGAGCCTTGTTGCTCCGCTTCTTGGGAGCCGACCTCCCTTCAGCCTGGCGTCGGCTTACCACCTGTTCTTCTGCCAGGACATACTTTTGTACCCGGGCTAGTAGGTCGGAGTAGCTTGTCAAAAATTCTTATTCAGGGAGAATGTGAGCATGGACGAGCGCAGCCCTCTCTTGAAGGCCGACATAGCTACATCTTCATTGAAATCCGGGATCTCCATGGCTGCTAAGTTGAAACGGGCCATGTAGTCCCGGAGGGTCTCCCTCTCCTTTTGCAGCATGAGGAAGAGGCAGTCGGCGTTCCTCGGGGTTCGACTGCAAGTCCTGAAATGGGAAAGAAAAATTTTTCAAGCTGAGAAAAGGAGTGGATCGTACCTGGTTGGATGGCAGAGAACCACATCCGAGAGGCTTTCTTGAGGGTTGCAGGGAAGGCAATGCAGTGGAGGGCATCGGAGGTGCCCTATACCATCATGTGGGCCTTGTATGTGCCTAGATGGTCCAGCAGGTCGGTGGTACCATCGTAGGGGTCCACTTGGGGGATCTTAAAGTGACGGGGGATCGGCTCCCCCATGATCTCAGCAAAAAAAGGCAGGCGGGAGTCGTATGCCTGCCCTTCATCGACTTTTTGCCGATCGCTAGTTTAGCAATGCGCTCCTCCATGCGCAAGATTTTGCTGGTGTAGTCTCTCAGAACTTTGCAAGGGTGCCGAACGCCATTAAGGACGGAGTCAGCGGAGGGGGGTGAGGCGGACCTCATCCTCTTCCCATCAGCACGGGCTGCTTGAGACCTTCGGGGCTCCAGAACAATGTGAGAATGGGACTGAGGGACTTCTTGCCATCGGCTTCTCTCAGCGACAGGTTGGTGGTTGGTGCCAGATGCAGCAGGCGGCTGCTGCTGGTTGTTAACTGCATCCTGGAGGTGCTGAACCGCGGTGGTAAGTGGGTCACTGCGGTTCAGGAGCATCTGGAACTGTTGTAGTCCTAGAGTAACAGTTGGTTTAGCGGCATCATTCTCCCTAGGAGGTCCCTCGGACCTAGACAGGGAATGACTTCTCCTGGTGGAGGTGTTCTGGGCTCTTCCCTTAGCCATTTTTCTCATTCCTAGTAGGTGGATTCCTCCTTTTAGAGAAGGAAAAATGCCCTTCCTCTAGCGCCAATTTGTTGTTGCAACTTCTCCCAAATCGGGCTCGGACGGCTGGGCTGGAGTGCTTTTTTCCTGGTTCCTGTACAAAAGTCCCCAAGGGCCGGTGGTGTTCCGGCGGGGGATACTCCGATGCTTAAGTTAGCGGGAGCTTGAGGGCAACAGAATGGAGGAATCAAATGGAGATAGCATATGGAGCAAGAAGAGAGCACTTGTGCTTACCGCCCTGTGTCCCCCGGTTTACCTTATATAGGCGCGGAACAGTGCCAAAGTTCATTAGAGGTGGAGCCAGGAAAGACTGATCCGCCCTTAAGAGAATCTGAAGAGTGGCCACGTGGCACCAAGATAGGGCGACATCGTGGGAGTGGAGTAGTGGTGCTGATATGACAGGATTCTGTTATAATAGAATTCTAGTACCAACTGGAAGAGGCTTTTGGAGTCTCCTGGATCAACTCGCAGTAGCCTCTCAAGAGCAGGGTGGCCGGACCTCAACAGGAGCGGGTCAATCGAACTTTGGCAAAAGGGGAGTCAGCCGGATCTCCGTGGGAGCGCGTCCGTTAGACCTCCGACGGAGAGGGTGACCCAGACCTCAGCAAAAGTGGGTCGAACCCCGGTAGGAGCGGGTCAGCTGGACCTTTGATGGAGTGGGTCAGCCGAACCTCAGCAGAAATGGATCGTTCGGACCTCTACTTCGGTGTGTCGGCTGGACCTCTAACGGAGCGGGTCAGCTAGACCTCTGATGGAGCGGGTCAGCTAAACCTCTAATGGAGTGGGTCAGCTGGACCTCTAATGGAGCGGGTCAGCTGGACTTCTGATGGAGCGGGTCAGCTGGACCTCTGAAGGAAAGCGTCCGTCGGACCTTCGGTAAGAGGGTATCAGCCGGACTTCAGCAGAAGTGGATCGTTCGAACCTCTATTTTAGTGGGTCGGTCGGACGTTCGAAGGAAAGAGTCCGTCAGACCTTCAAAGGAGAGGGTTGCCCGGATATCTGTGAGAGCGGTTCGATCAGACCTCAGCAAGGGCGGTGGTCCGGTTCGATGGTGAGCCGGTTAAGTATAACAACTACCAAAATCGAGATGGACCAATCAAAATAGGTTATTCTGATTAACCTTTGACATTCTAGAATAGCTATTTCATGATGGATCATGAAATAATTTATTCTAAAATTATTTTGTTTCTACGTGGTAGACCCTGATGCAATAAATATACTAGAATAAAACAATTATTTCAGATTTTTAATCAAATATAAATCTAAAATTATAAGGATAAATAATTATTTTAGAATTAATATTTTATTTCAAGAATAAATGTTTTTTTTTTATCAACACTATTTTAATGCAACATGATTTCGTAGGGAAATAAGCTGAAATCCCTATAAATCTAAAATTATAAGGATAAATAATTATTTTAGAATTAATATTTTTATTTCAAGAATAAATGTTTTTTTTTATCAACACTATTTTAATGCAACATGATTTCGTAGGGAAATAAGCTGAAATCCCTATAAATCTAAAATTATAAGGATAAATAATTATTTTAGAATTAATATTTTTATTTCAAGAATAAATGTTTTTTTTTATCAACACTATTTTAATGCAATAGGATTTCCTAGGGAAATAAGCTGAAATCCTTCTTAAAGACTACTCACGTGCATTTGCACGTGACAAATACTAGCTTTCATCGCTGGGGCGTGCTGCGAACCGGCTCCGGCCACTGGAGTTCAAATATCTCTCTCTCTCTCTCTCTCTCCATCTCTCTCTATCTCTCATGCTCATCTCCCTCAAACCCCCCAAATCTTCTCTTTCCTCAACTCATATCCGCCGTCTGTTCCCAGCCTCCATCCACTCTAAGCCCTCCTCCTCCTCCTCTTCTTCCACTCCAACCACAGCCCCAACTCCCACCCCGAAGAAGACCTCGCCGGCCTCATCCTCCAGCAGAAGACCCCCTCCGCCGCCCTCCGCATCTACCGATGGGCCGCCCGCATCCCCTCCTCGACCGCTGCCTCCCCCGCAGCCTCCGCCGCCCTCCTCCGCTCCTTCCTCTCCTCCGATCGCCCCGCCGCCGCCCTCCGCCTCCTCCCCGCCCTCCCCTCCCCTCCCGACGACGCCACCCTCGTCTCCCTCATCCGCGCTCTCTCCCGCGCCGGCAAACCCAGAGCCGCCTTCCGCGTCCCCGACCTCCTCGGCCCTCACCGTCCCCCCTCCCTCCGCCTCCTCAATTCCGTCCTCGACGCCCTCGTGCAGCACGACATCGATCTCGCCCGCGACTTCTTCCGCCGAAAAATGGCGGCTTTCGGCCTCCGCGGCGACGAGCGCACCTTCGGCATCCTGATGAAGGGCCTCTGCCGCACGAATCGGATCGCCGAGGCGTTTAAGCTCTTAAAATTCATGAAAGGCAGCGGCTTGACGCCAAACCCGGTGATCTACAACACTTTGCTCCATGCCTTGTGCCGAAATGGGAAGGTGGGGAGGGCGAGGAGCTTGATGGGGGAAATGAATACCCCGAGCGACGTTACCTTCAACATTCTGATCTCAGCCTACTGCGGGGAGGGCAATGTGGTTCAGGCCTTGGTAATGCTGGAGAAAAGTTTCGATCTTGGCTTCATTGCGGATGCCATTTCAGTCACCAAAATGGTAGAGCTTCTCTGCAAACACAGCCGGGCTTTGGAGGCAGTGGAGCTTTTGGAAAGAGTCGAGAATAAGGGCGGTGTGGTTGATACTGTGGCTTATACCACTCTGATTAAGGGGTTTTGTGGGATGCAAAAGCCGCAGGTGGGGTGGCGTGTGCTGAAGGAGATGGAGAGTAAAGGAGTTCTTCCCAATGTACACACCTACAATGCCTTGATCTCTGGGTTCTGCGATTCAGGGAAGCTCGACTCGGCTATGGAGCTCTTTGAAGAGATGAGGATGGATGGCATCAGTCCAAATTTTGAAACTTTTGATACTTTGATTCGGGGATTATGCTCGAGAGGGAGGGTCGCAGAAGGTTTGAAGGTTGTGAGCTTAATGGAAGAAGAGAGAGGAGGACATGGAGACAGAATTGGTCCTTATAATAGTGTTCTATATGGGCTTTACAAGGAAGGCAGCATGGAAGAAGCCTTTGGGTTTCTTAGCAGGATGGCAATTTCCTTTCCTAGGGCTGTTGACAGAAGCTTGAGGATATTGAGGTTCTGCCAGGAGAATAAGGTTGGGGAGGCCAAGATGGTTTATGATCAGATGATTGGTGAAGGTGACATTCCAAGCGTGCTGATTTATGAAAGCTTAATTGAAGGCTTGTGCAAGGAAGGGAATGTTCGTGAAGCATTTGATTTGATGAATGCGATGGTGGAGAAGGGTTTTTTCCCTGAGGTTTCGGCATTCAATGCATTGATTCGCGGGTTTTGCAGGGAAGGGAAATTTAGAAGCGCCTCGAAGCTACTCGACGAGATGGTTAAGAGGGATGCAATCCTAATGCTGATAGTTATAGTTCTTTGGTTTGTGGTCTTTGTAAGCAAGGTGATTTGGACAAAGCATTTGGTTTCTTGGTGCAAATGGTGGAGGCGGATGTCATTCCTGATCAGCACACATGGAGCTCCTTGCTCATGAGTGAACAACCATGGTTGAAATGTGAAAATGGCAATCAAATTAATGATGTTTTATGAAGTTCTAAAGAAGACTGAGTTGCTGAAATTATTTAAAAGATCATTCATCTTCAATTGATCTAAGAGGGGCATAATTATCTAACGAGCTTACTTGGAGTTGTAGGCCTTTCATTGGTGTTTGAACTGAGGCCATGTCTTGTTGCAGAAGCCACCAATGGTGTGGAATGGGTGATGAATGGTCATAAAAGATTTAGAAGGTTTCACATCTTACTCGGACTGGCTGACAGGCTGCAGCTATTTTCTTGAGAATCGGCATGGCATGATCTGCTTGTAGTTAAAAGAATGACAATGGATGGTATAATACAAATTTTCGAGGCATTTCATTGCAATTGTTTTTATCTCGTGGAACGGTTCAAAACAATGAAGAACATAGAAGGGGCACGAGGTCATGATCAGTCCTTTAAAACAATATTTTTAATGGACTCTCCACGACAGCAAATTGGAAGAAGGCTATTAGTTTTGTTGCATGTAGGAAGCTTTTGGTTGGAGCTCTTGACAAATGCTTGACCATGTTGCAATCTTGGCTCAAAGAAGATACATTTAGGGAAGTTATGTTGGGTTATGATCAGATGAATAAATTATTTGGCAGGTCTTGGAGGTGCCCTTTACTATTAATTTGATCACACTCAACTGAAAACAGTTGTGCGAAGAATGCATGTGAATCTAGCAGCATTTCCCTACCAGAATCAGTAGTTCAGGTGAACAATGGCTGCTGAAAAACCTGTCTTCCCCGCTGGTAGCATCAACTCAGCTCTGCTCCGTAAATTTGAGACCCAGGATCTTCTGGTTATGTCCGATATCGAGTAATTATTGTACCAAAACAATGTGTCATGTATAAATCCATGTGGATCTGTGATGAAATGTCTTTTTTTTTATCCTCAATCACTGTCAGTCATGTATACCGCTTGCGAATCCTGAAGAAGAAATGTATTCCTCTCACGGAAGAATTAAATACATAACCCTGGTTGTGTTACAAAAACCATCTCTTCTACCAGCATTTCTCAATTAACAAATACCGTATTCTGTCAATTGATATTGCTCTAGATGACAGAATAAATATGACTTTGTTATGTTTAATTCTAGCACTAAATAACATTGTTCCAACTGAACCTGAATTCATGGCTTCACAATGGAGTGAGATGGAAGGGAAATTAACTGGTTATGTAATACTGTTTATTTTGCTAAATTTGTTAAAAGTTGGTTATTCGTAACTATGTTTCATGTCTATTTATCTTGTTTTGTTTGGATATTCAACGAAGCAGTTTAATGCAGAGGGAAATCTAGTTACTGTAACATCCAAGTGGACTTCTTATACAGAGAAAATATGAATTAATCGGCATGGGATGTGACACTACCTTAGCGAATTTGCAAACAAATATCTTTCCACCTTTTTAGGTAACAAATCTAAAGAGTCAAAACTAACCGTTGTACATATGGTATCCAAATAGGAAAGATCTTCATCTCCCACCCCTTCTCTCGTTTAAACCACTGCCCTCCTTACCCCTAATTCCTTGTTCTATCCGGGGAAGAGTTCAATAAATTATAGAAATATAAATAAAAAACAAAGAGATAGAGCTTCTTCTTGTCCTCCTCTCTCTGAATCTCTTTCTCTCTCTTTATCACCAGTGACAAGCCATAGCTAAGAACAATGCAGAACATGAAACGAAAAACCATGCCAATGGCCACAAGGATATATGCTTGTTCCGTATGGTGCATGAATACATGCTTGGTCCCAAGAATCGGGTGGTTGCTCCAAGTTGAGAAGCAAAGAGCCTCTTTTTCTTTTGTTCTTTCTTGTTCTTGATTAGCAGAAGCAGAATGACATTGCCTTGGATTTAACGCATGATGTGGGGGCTAACCCTCTACCCTCAAGGATTCCTAGGTAGGGTTTCATATCTGATAGTCATCCATAGCACCTTTTAGTTACCTTTGACCTGACTGACCCTTTGTCACTGATCAATACTTGACCATCAAGGAAGAGCTCCTTGGTTCATGAAATCGATGGAGGCCATGAAGACTCACTTCTTTCCTAGTAGCATGATCTTTAGACAAGACAGAATTGCATCATAAGTCCCTCAATCCTATAGACCCTCGGTCTCGATGCAGGTACTCAGGTTAATCCTGAATGCTTGCACTAAAGGGCAACTAAAGCTCTTTAGCAGAACTCTTCATGGTAGTTCAAGAACGAATCAATCGACTCTCATTCTTACATACCTTATTGTGTGATTGGGCATACAAATCCTAAATCCATAGTAAATCCTTGCGGTTAAGGGGAGCGTGACTGGACCTACACGGTAATCCGCATCACTATTAAGAAATGTGGTTGGCAGCGCGGAAAAGACAAGTTCTTAATTAATAGATATTCTAGACATGCAATATGATTCTCTGACACCACGTAGGACAGAATCTTCAGAACTGTCACTTCTTGCCTAGTGCATGAAGGTTTCCCCTCTTTCGAAAATATCCTCGACCTATAAAAAGAGATTCCCTAGAAACCCTGAAGGTATGTTTTTTAACCATCATCCATTACTCTCTCCTAACTTGGCTCCTCTCTCCTTCATTTTACTACCTGCCACCTGGAGCATTAGAGGGTCCTTGCTAGACCCTCTGATGCGGGACTAAATATGCATGCAAAGTATTTTTGTATTTTTATATGTTGAGTTAGGTGTCTAAATCCCAAAAATAAAGCCAAGATCTAAAGTAGAGAGTTCTACAAAAATCTTAGAAGCAGTTGCATGCGAAATAGACCCTAAAATAATTGAGAAGAGAACCGCCGAGGCTGAGAAGCCCCGGTTGGACTAGTTCTCCTTTAATATGGCTACTGGTGGGTCGAGGGGTATATCTGACAGGATCTTGCTGATGAATCCTTGCAGAGGTCACTCTTCACTCCTGGATGCGGCCTGGAAGATCAAATCGAAGATCCCGCGGATCCGCGTCTTTCAATCCGGTGACTCGATCGGCTGGCCGACTGAAATCTTGGATTCGTAGACTCCGAGGGACATGCAAATTGCCTATCAGGGGTTAGAAAATGATGTAGGAATGAAATAAAATCAAAAAATAGCAAGGGAAAAGATGAGTTTGTGTTGGACGGCCAATGTTGAAGAAGATGGCTTCTAGGGTTTTGATGGTAGCTGGAGGCTGGGCGCAAGAGGCTAAGAAGAAGAAGGGGTTCACATAGATTTCCCTTAGCACACAGCAAGCACATAGCAATGGATTGAAAATTCAATATATTTCATGAATAAATTAGTCTTCATACAAGAAAGGGGGGCTACTTTTATAAGCTCACAAACTTGTCCCCCAAATAAGGATATAAAAGTCATTACATAGGAATTTGAATCCCACCCAAACCCTAGCTAGAAAACATGGTAAGTCATCAGCCCTCTTTCCCTCAAATTTTCCCTCTCTCACTTGCCTTAGTCGGCCAAAGGAGGGGACCCTAAGTGGCCGACCAAAAGGAGGTGACCATAAGAGTTCATGGCACCATATGATGCTCCTCTTGGGCCTTGGGTGGCCCAGTATGCTCCAGGCTATAGTCCAGGGTTCCAAGCTGCGATCCAGGGTTCCAGGGCCTTCAATTTCTCTTGCTGGGTCTTCTATGGTCTTCATGACTTTAAGCTGGCTTGGTCTTCACTTGTATTGAGTCTTCAATGGACAGGACTAAGATTTACAGGACTCCTGAATATGACTAGCTCAACATGAGCTGACTAGACTAACCATATCCCAAGCTGATATAGAACTCGAATAATAAAGAAGCCCCAAAAGAATATGACTCAGGGGCCAAAAGAGAACTCAAATAGGCTAAGCCTTTATTACAAACTGGACTCAAATAACCAAACACTACTAGAAAATCCACAGAGGGTTGAGAAGCCTCTGTCTAATTTTGGTACCTCTGGTGTCCGTACTAATTCTCCCAGGATTGGAGGAACTCAACCTTGTCGAGTAAAGATCACATTGGCTCACATATCTCTCGAGAAGGTCTGGGTCGAGGCACTGCAAGTCCTCTCGAGAAATCCATGAATCGTTCGATTTTGGTCAGCCTTGCCATCGGACTAGGTAGCATTGATAGCCACGACCTCGGGTCATGATGGCTTGATCATCCAGGATATGCTCGATCCGTTCTCCTCTCTCAAGCCAATTTATTAGTGGACACTCTAGGTGAGGTTCGCTCATAAAAGATGGAGTAGGTCCAAAGGCCTCACTAGGTATCGCTGTCGGTTTCCTGTACTCAACCAAGTCTACGATATTGAAGGTAGAACTAATGCCAAAATCCGGGGACAAATCCAGCACATAGGCATTGGGTCCGACCTTTTCTATCACTCTAAAGGGTCCAGTTTTACGAGCATGAAGCTTTTTAACGGTCTCGGATGGGAACCGTTCAGGCCTAAGCCTAACCATGATAGAATCCACTACATTAAATTTCTTGGCTATTTTCCGAGAATTAGCTAGTTTGTTTTAAAATTAGTGTAGGTGGTGAACATGCTGGGCACATGCAGACTCCTAACAGGTGATGCAAAGGACTCATACTAATACCTAATTGACTTGACTATGCATTCCTATCAAAAGAGGTTTATTAGGTCTTAACTACAACTTGGGCATGGGGCATGAGTTGTGGTTGATGGGTGACATACAGATGAAAATTTGCCAGGAACTCCTAATAGATGTCAAAGGGTCTTCCAAAAATAGGTAGCAAATGGGATGTGCTCTATTGATTCTTGCAACCTGTTAATCTCAACAAAATATAATGGAAAAGTTTGGGGAACATTGGAAGCCTTAGGGTATGGCAGGAAATAAGAATCGGAGTCTTGGGGCAATCTATTGGAAGCATGCAATAGACCTTGGTTACTAGGGATGACCTTAAGATTTGAACATTGATCTATGGGTGACATAAGGTCCACTTGAAGGATGGGAAATTTGGTCATTGCAAGTGTAGGTTCTTTAGGAAAGGATGACTTAGTCAATTCAAGAAAAAGGTTATCGACTGGGGTTAGAGGAATGAACTCTTTATGAGATTATTGAATAAGGTCTCGGGCTGGGGCTGAAGGAGTGGGCTCTTCCTAAGGGTATAGACTTATAGGAACCAAGTCTTCACTAATTTTCTGTTGTTCTGCTACTTCAGGACTAGGTTATACAATTCTATCTTCTCCTAGGGTTTCCTCAGGTAAGGTACTAGTGTTATCCTCCTTAAAGTCTTCTCCTTCATATTCATCTACTAAGCTCATGTCAACCTCATACACTTCAGCAAATGGGTTCTGATTTGTCCTCTTCTTCAGGTTCCTCACTCCGATCATTTATATGAACTAATGGGGCAGTAGGAGTTGGTTGGTTTAAAGGAAGTTGGCTGGGGTTGGGTTTGGGTTCAGGGGTACTAATCTTGCTGGACTTAGATTAACTGATCTTGAGTTCCCTCTGATATAACTCAAATTTCCTAGCTAGGTGATAGGCTTCCTCTAGGTCCTGAATTTGCCAATGAAATAGCTCCCACTGGATATCCCTATGTAGGCCATCTCGGAATCTAGCCATGATCTTATACTCAGGTTCAACTGTATTACATCTTCTAATAAACTCATTAAATTGATCAATATACCCAGACACAATTTTATTACCTTGTCTCAATTCGTACCATTGGTCTAAAAGTTTGTATTCATAAAATTCACCTAGGTACTTCTTTCTCAATTTACTTCTCATGGCTTTCCAGGTACATATTTCATCTCCTCCTCGATAACATTCATCCTCAATAACTGCCCAATGCAACTTAGCATATCGGGTTAACCTATGTATGGCCAATTTAAATTTTTCCAACTCTAACATCTTAGTGTACTCAAAATACTGATCCATTCTCTCCTCCCAATCAATATATACCTCGTTTCTTCCATCAAAGTGGATGCATAAGGTTGGGTGCTCCTAATGGGTCTTTCCTCTGAATCAATCAAGTATGGGTATGGACATTTAGGGTTAGACTCAGGGGCAAGATCATGATAATAGGCTCTTGGATCAAGGGAATTGGGCCTAGATGATTTACATTTAGTATGGGCCATCTGTTCAGTGAGGGCTCAAATCTGGGCTTCAAGATTATCCATGGTTCAATCAATTATGGAGATAGTAGATGAAATGGGACTCCTGATCTAGCGCACATGCGAGACTCACCAATAACTCGACTACGGTTACCTAGACCTAGAGCTCAAACAGAATGTATTGACTCAACTTACACACAATGCAATCCCTAGTCCTTCAACTGGTCAGGTAAGAGGTGGGATGGTGGGAGACCCCCTGCTCTCGCAGGGACCTAATTAAGGAACCACCGATCTGCTTAGGTCGTTTGACATTGTACCTCTAGCCTAGACACTAGCTTTTAGTAATAGGAGATGAATTGGATGCACTAGTCTTCCTACAAAGGTTGAACCCGACCAGTTGATGTCCCTAGCTCAAAATTGGTCAGAAAAGCCATCGGCTTCTTCTTCTCCTTCTTCCTAGTCGAACACTACCATTTCATGCCGCCGGACTTCCTGAGACCCCCATCGCTATCTGGCGAAGCTGCTGGTACTCTCCGCCTCACCCCCGAGGAGGCCGAGATCCATCTTCCACTCATTTTTGGCCACCGTCCATGCCATCTCAAAGCCAAAGCTTCGGTCACATAGATGCCATCCAACACCATCCGTCACCGGCCACACCACGCCGCCCATCGCCGGCCATGCCATACTGTCCAAGCTACCTGCATTCAGTTGAAGCCATTAGAGCTCAGTTGATCGTTGCAACAGTGGTCCAGTTCGGTTGGAACGATGGGAACTGAAAGCCATTGGACGAAGCTGGAGTTCGGTGGAGAAGTTGGAGTTCGATCCAGGTTGTTGGAATGAGTTTTGTTGGAAGAAATAGAAGGTTGTTAGGTTGCGCTTATAAAAGTAAGCCATCGGAGTCTAGATGAGGGAAGGAGTCTGAGGTAGCATCAGTCCAAAGATCAAGTCTAGAAAGCTTCTTCTTCCACTCTGTATCCCTCTATTATTCCTTTTATTCCTCTCTTATCCCTCATATCCCACTTCTATTTTACTTTTATTCCACATATGTTCCACCTTTGACTCGGTTCCACTTCCACTGCACTAGCTTGGTTCCCACTTCCACTACGCTAGCACTAGTTCCCAGTCCCCACTCCCCATCATGTTGCTGGACTGCTCCACCTTCAGACATGCTGAAGCTCACTCAAGAAGCCTATTAGGAAGAAGGGGGTTTAAGCTTTAGTATTCATTTGATGTACTCCTTATTCTATGCAATCAAAAGAGCTTTCAATCAACTCATGTTCTTTCCTTTTCTTTTCTGAAGCAGGTTTATGTGTAGTGCAAGGCTTTAGAGGTAAGTCACTCTACGTGACTATAATCTTGACTGATTTATTTCTAAAAGGGACGGGCCATGATCTATGGATACGGGCCGTGATCTCACTAAGATAGATCACATCTTGATTATTTTCACTATCCTTTTGACCGATCTATTTTCAAAAGGGACGGGCCATGATTTACGGATACAGACCGTGCCCTTGCTAAGAAAGACCATCTCTAGATTACCTTCACTGCCAATTACCTATTAATTCCCTTTCTAGTTCAATTTCTATTGCATATTTTTACTTTTAAAATAACTCAAAGGTCTCCATGGATTCGACCCTTACTCTCACTACGCTTCCTAATAATAGTGGAATTAAGGTACTAAATCGGTGCATTGCGATGTGCATCAGCACTCTCAATCGAATTTAGGTTTTGATCCCAACTATTCAGGCTAAGTATAAAAGGGATTCCCTACCATCATTACAGGGATCACTCCTTTGTAGAATCAACAGAGGAAGAAGAAGCTCAAGCTTCAATCCCATCCTCCTAGGGAGACTGATTTCTAAAGGTTAGTCTTCATTCTTTGTCTTCCTACTTTTCTCTTTAGTTCCTCTAGAACTTGCTAGGACTCCCCTGGTAGAGCCATTCTTGGTGGGTTTAGCCTTCTTTTTAAGTCTTCCTCCTGTTCTTCAGTTAGATTTTTTCTAGCATTTTTTTCACATTTTTTCCCTTTGTTTGAAATTTCTATGATCTCCTTCTTTTGTTAAGATGACTTCATCCGATAGTGAAAGCCACTCGATAATTCATGTCTCCCAGCTCCAGGATTCCTGGGAGTCCTCCTAGAAAGAAGTGGTTTCCCCATATTTGGGTGAAGTTTAGAGTTCTTCTTTTTAAGAAATGCTCCAGGTTAGTTAGTCGACTAGTTCATATTCTCCCATCCTTGCAGGTTCAGTGAGCACTATCTCGTCAATGATCAAGTCTGAAGTCCTCTAACTGTGGGAACAATATTGCTTCTCGTAGTCAATTCCAAGTCTTCACCCTTGGACCAAGCTATCGAGTGATGTTAGGTCTGCTAGGTAGGATTGCAATATAAGAAGAATTCTTTCATGTAAGACTTAGGCTACCTTTCCACCCTTTCATCCGAAACATTCTTGATCTATATAGAGTCATCCCTCAATTGGCTCCCAACTCTTTCCATATCATTTGTTCCTTTGTCATCTTATGTAACATGCTTGAGATTAAGCCTAAGGTCTTGCTATTATGAGTATTATTTACCCTGAAGAGACACCCTATGGTGAAGGGCTGGTGGTTTATCGACCCTCACCATGGGTGTTCTTTTTTTTTTCTAGTCTACCCTCTTCTATCCACAACTAGAAGAGTCAGTTCTTCTTTGTGTCTTCTGACTCTCCCAGGTAGATCAACTAAGTTTGGGGAGAGCCTAATCGATCCTTGAACAAGAACAATGAAGTCCTAGCTACCGATGAAGAGGACTTCAAGAGATTGCTTAGCATGGAGGTTCCTCGTTAGCAAGACCTATATCCAAATAGATTCTATATGACATGGAGCTCAACCTAGTCAACTCTTTTAGTAGATTTGCCCAAAACTCCTTATCTCTCCTTTTCTTGACTTCAGTTGACTAAGTCTCTTATTTGGCTTCTTGCAGGGATGAAGGTGTCGCTAAAGATGCTGAAGAGCACTACTTGGAAAAGGATAGCTGCTCAAGGGGGCCCCGAAGCCAAAGAAGGCTATGGCAAAGAGGCCCCAAGTAGGCCCTTCTCTCAAGGGCCTATCGGCATCAACGAGAGCTCCAGTACCATGCCTGAGGGAGACTCCCACTACCACCAACAATGACGAGGTCATTGTCATCCTAGTGCCATGTTCTTCCTCTGCACTAACTCAATCTTGGTACCAATACCATTAGCATCAACACCACCACAATGGCTTCGATAGTAGCACCATCAATGCCACACGTCTATCATCATCCTTAGTGGCGATGCCAAGATGAACAAGTTCTTTGTCCCGAGCAGAGGTCGAGACATCCTAAGAGAAGGCTCCGATGAATCACTCAAGGTATGAAGAAGCTCCTCATGATGAAGAGGAGTACATTGTTATGGACACGTAGGTGAAGGCCACCGTCTTGGCCATCTATAGCAATAAGCTAGCTAAAAAGCTAGTGAAGATGATCCTCCTCCCATGAGACTGAGAAGAGTGGAAATTCTGTCCACTGGATGAGATCTTAGCTTCCTTCTTTTTGGCTCTTCTTGGAGTAAGTATTCCTTTACTTTGGGCTTTTTTCAATTTATCGATTCCAAGTAATTGACTTGTCTTTTTCTATAGCTTGCACATGACATCTCTATAATCTAATAGCACATAATTGGCTTTAGTGGGCCATAAGTACTTGAATAGAGGTACGGAGAAAGATCTCTTATAAAGTTGCTCGTCCAATAGCACATACTAAGAAGCTTTCTACTTCAACTATTTTGCCTCTAAAGAATTATCGGGCAGGACACCTTCCATCAGGAACTTGATGAATGGATCCATCCAACTCAAATCATGGGCAACCTATTAGACCTCCTTGATTTCATTGATGCTGGGTGCCTCCAGATATTCAATGTAAGTTCACCTGAGAAAGTTGTCTGGTAAGGTTGCGAGCTGGAAGAATGCATCCATCAAGGCATTCTCATGCTGGGGAATATAAAATATGCCAAAGTACTTGAGTGCTGACGTGAGGGTTTGCACCTTGTCAAGGTACTTAGCCATAGTCAGATACCGAGCTTCATATTCACCGATTGCTTAACTAGCTACTAGCTAAGAGTAAATGATGATCCTTAGGCTTTTGACTCCAAGTTCCTTAGAAGCTTTGACCTAGCTAATAGAGCTTTATGCTCAGCTTGGTTGTTGATCACCTTGAATAAGAAACATAGTGCATATTTAATGACTACTCCTTCTAAGTTTGTCAAAATCAATCCAGCTCCACTTCCTTAGGAATTTGAAGTTTTGTCCATATGTAAGATCCAAGTCATCCCTGGATAAAGTTGCTCAGCAGGCTCCTCTTCAAGCTTGTCACCAATCATGTGTACTCGATAAAAAAGTCAGCCAGGACTTAAGCCTTCATGGATGACCTCGGTTGGTAACAAATATCAAACTTATTAAGTTTGATCATCCACTTTGCATTCTCTTAGAGGGTCTGGTCATCACAGGATGGCTTTGAATGGTTGGTTGGTTAAGACAATAATTAAATAAGCTTGAAAGTATAGCTTGAGATGTTGTATAGAGATGATTAGTGCATAAACAATCCTTTCAAGTCTAGAATACCTAGTTTTAGCTTCGTAGAGCACTCGACTAGTATTGTGAATGGATTTTTTGATACCTTTGTCATCCACTCAAACAAGCATCAAGCCATAGCCTCTGGAGATGCTACAAGATATAAGTAAATCTCTTCTCTGACTTCAAGCTTGGAAAGTAATGGTAGAGATGAGAGAAACTTCTTCAGCTCCTCAAAAGTTTATCGACATTCCTCCATCCAATTAAAGTTGTGCATGTACCATAGAACTTTGAAGAAAGACAAGCAGCGCTTAGTCAATCTTGAGATGAACTGACTAAGTACAGTAATGCATCCAATTAATTACTCTACTTCCATCTTGGAGGTTAGATGTTGCATGTCAAGGATTGCTTGTATCTTCTCTGGATTTATCTTGATACCTCGCCTGGTGACTAGAAATTCAAGAAACTTACTGCCAATGATGCCGAAGATGTATTTACTCAAATTCAACTTTATTTGATGTCGACAGAGATTGTTGAAGGCTTCTTTTAAGTCTTTGATATGGTCAACTTTCTCGAAACTTTTGACAAGCATATCATTAACATAAACTTTCATATTCTAAATAATTTGGTCCTTGAAAATCTTATTAACCAGTCGTTGATAGGTGGCTCTGATATTTTTCAAAATAAAAGGTATTAATTTATAACAATAAATACCTTTTTTGATTATAAGGGCAATATTTTTTTTATCTTTGGGAGTCATCTTGATCTGGTTGTAGCCCAAGAAGGTATTCATGAAGCTCAATGGCTTATGTCTAAAAGTAACATTGACTAGTTGATTGATATTCGATAGTAGAAAAATATCTTTCGGGCAAGTCTTATTTAGATCAGTATAGTCAATACGATTCTTCACTTTTCATTGACCTTCTTGACCATGTAACATTGGCCAACCAGTCGAGATAATATGCTTCTCGAATAAATCCAACAATCAGAAGTTTATCGACCTCTTCATCAATGACTTTCAATCTCTTATGAGCAAAGATCCTCTTTTTTTGTTAAACTAGTGTACATTTTGGGTCGACATTCAGCTTGGGTGATAATCTCTAAGGGGATCTCTGGCTTGTCTGATACTAACCAAGCAAAGATGTTGGCATTTCATCACAAAAACTCTAAAAGTCGGTTCCTTATTTTCTCCAGTAGAAGAACTCTAATGTACATAGATTTTGAAAGGTCATCCTTTGATGGAAAATAAAGTAGCTATTTGGCTATTCTTCCCTTTTCTTTAGCTCTCTCTGGTCCAGTTGTTCGATAGTTAGAGCTTCACTAGTCTTTTGTACCTTGGTTGGCATCATGAAGGATTGTCAGGATAGTTAGTAATTTCTATGCATCTCTCTGACTCCATTCCTTGTCGGGAAGCGTACAATGAGACATTTGATTGAAACAACTCCATCTAGCATTTTAACCCTGGCCATCCAAGAATGACATTATATGACAAGGGCACCTGAACAACTGTGAATGTTACACAGATAGTACTTTATTGGGATGGAGTTTCTGTAGCAACGAGAAGAGTGATCTCTCCCTCGACCTTGATCAATTTTTCAAAAAAACCAACTAAGGGTGTAAAAATCCATTTCAATTAGTTTTCAAATACATTTATATGAAAAAAATATCATAAAATAACATATTAGTTGAGCTTCCACTATCAATTAGAACTCTTTCTATGTCATGTATTGTTATTAACATAGATATGATAATAGCATCATCATGTGGGATTTGGATCCCAACAAATCCTTGTCAAAAAAAAATTGCATTCTCTTCCTCCTCTCTCCTCTACCTCTTCGAAGAGTGCTCTACCCCCTAGGAGATCATATAAACCTGGTTGACTATTGGTTGATTGTCAATCTTTGCTTGAGCTTACTGTTGGTCTTGGTTCTGGGCATCAGGCCAAATTCCTTTGCAAACATATTTCCTGAGGTAGCCATGCTAAATAAGATTTTTAATCTCTTTCTTAATTGGATACACTCTTTGATGTTGTGGCCATGATCTCAGTGGAATCAGTAGTATTTATTCTTATCACGGGAGGTTAAAGGCTTCAACGGATGAAGCCTTCATAAATATTACTCTCCTTCTATTTCTATGAGAATTTTAGCTCTAGGGCAAGGAGGGGAGTGTAATTACCAAATTTGCCAGTAGAGTTCTTCAACCTAGAATTCTTAACTTAACTTCCACTTAGCTCTCCTCGGGCTTGCTTCTTCTTCAACTTTCCATCAACCTCTTGCCAAGTAAGAGCTCCCTACTTTGCATAAATGTACTTTTGGGCACAAACTAGTAGCTCTGAATAAGACTTAGGATAACTCTTATCTAGTGAATAAGTAAATCAGGTGGGGCAGAGTCCTCTCTTCATGGCCAACATGGCCACTAACTCATCCATGTAGTAGATCTCCAATACGGCTACCATGAATCAGGCCATGTAATCTTTTAGTGACTCTCCCTCCTACTGGCGAATGAAGAAAAGGCTATCAGGTTTGTATGGCATTTTTTGATTAGCATTGAAGTATGCCACAAATTTTTTCTCCAGCTACATGAAGGAATGAATCTCCTCGGCTCAACTCCAAAGTACCATACTCGGGCCACTTTGCAAAGAGTGGCTACAAAGTCTAGGAAAAGTAAGGCATCAGTGACACCTTAGATCATCTTGACTCCATTATTGATTTTGATGATAAGCAAAATACTTAAGTATAAGTTGAGTACTAACATGTTCCTTGAAGTGTGTTTGATAGAAAAAGGTACTCATCAAATTAGCTAAAATGGATAGCTTGTCAAATGATGAAGAAACCATTTCTATAGATGAAAGATCAATTATTAATGGACTTAAGCACTTGAGAAATGCTTGAAAGGACTTAAAGAGTTCAGCTTAAAAAGGTTTCAGTAGAGTTTTAGTAATTTTTGAAGAAATCTCAGCAAGTGTCGACTCACAGTTCAAGTATCGACTCATGGTAGTACAAGTGTCGACTCAAGCCGGCACGCAGAGAGAGCTTCAGATGGCACAACTAAAATATCGACTCATGCCACTCAAGTGTCAACTCAAGGATCGACTCAAGGCGTGAGAAAAGTTTTTTATAGAATATGCTGAAGTTGAAGACTTGCCTGAAGTGTTGACTTATGGATATCAAGTGTCGACTCAAGTGTCGACTCACTTGAAGAAGTATCGACTCACCTAAGAATTCCAGAGAGCTTCAATGAAGAATTTTGAACTAGGTATTAACTCATGAGACTTTAGTATCGACCCTAAGTGTTGACTCACAAGCTTGAAGTGTCAACACTTGGAGTTCTGGAAACAGTAATGACTAGTTTTTCAAATACAGAACTTGGCCCTCTTAGCTCTTAATGGCTAGTTTTTTGTCTAACGGTCATAAATCATCTTTAAGGTCTTAGGATGGTATTTAAGTGATTTGAATTCAAGAAAATCAAGAGAACATATACAAGAAAGAAGAGAACAAGTAAAAATTAAAAAAAAAGAGAGAGAAGCAAGTGCATTCACTCCCATTCATTAAGAGCAACTACTTTTAAGTAAAAAGAAGTCTCCAAGCATTCAAAGCTATCAAGAAGCATTCAAGTCCAACACTTTTGATTATTGATTGAGGCTTCATCAAGTTCAAGACAAGCAACTTCTCCAAGTTTCAAAGAGATATCAGCTTTATATTAGAAAGCTTTTCTTGTTGCTTTATTTTATCTTATATCTTTGTTGTTAAGATTTTTGGTGAGCCTAAAAACAAAATCAAGGAGGTTTTTGATTAGCCTAGTTAAAAATCAAGGAGATTTTTGGTTAACTTACTTGAAAACCAAGAAGGTTTTTGGTAAGCCTAGTTGAAAACCAAGGAGGTTATTGGTTAGCCTTTAAAAACTAAGAGGTTTCTTTGGTGAGCCTTGTAAAAACTAAAAGAAATTTTGATTAGTGAGCCCAAAAAACTAATCAGCTATAATTATGGGAGATTATAGTGAATTCCCAAGTGGATCTTAGGAAGTGGATGTAGGTGCACTAGAAAGCACCAAATCACAATACTTAGCTTGTGTTTGTGATTGTCTATTGCTCTCTTTACTTGCTCTTATATTTGTTGCATTTATATTTTTGCTGCATACTCTTCAAGAGCATACTCCTTCACCTCACACTAGCACTTGATTAGATATTTGTATTGGCACACATTTTTGCAAGTAATTTTTAGAAACCCAATTCACCCCCCTCTTGGATTAATTACTGGGCAACAAGTGGTATCAAAGCCACATTTTCAGTATATAGGTCAACCGCCTTAAGTAAAGATCTATGGCAACCCCCCTTGGTACTAGTGTAATTGAGAAACAAGCCTCAAACAGACCTCCATACTTTAATAGAACAAATTATACCTATTGAAAGACTAGAATGAGAATTTACATGCATTCTATAGATTATAATTTATGGAAAGTAGTTGATAAAGGTCCTCATATTCCTTCGGCCATGGTTAATGGTGTTTCCATCCCAAAGCTTGAAGAGGATTGGGATGAAAATGACAATAAATAATCTGAGATCAATGCAAAAGCAATGAATCTCCTTTATTATGCATTGGATCCTAGTGAGTTCAATAGGATTTCTACATGCATATCTGCCAAAAAAATATGGGACACACTTAAGATTACCCATGAGGGTACTGATCAAGTGAAGAATACTAAAGTTAACATGTTAGTGCATACTTATGAGATGTTCCGTATGGAACCAAATGAATCTATCACTGACATGTACACTAGATTCACAAACATTGTAAATGGCATGAGAAGTTTGGATAAAACTATGTCTAATGTCGATTTTGTTAACAAAATTATCAGGTCACTTCCAACATCTTGGGATCCAAAGGTGACAGCCATACAAAAAGCCAAATATGTTGACAAACTATCATTAGAGCAGCTAGTAGGATCACTCATGACTTATGAGCTAAATTTGAAACAAAAGTCTATGAATTTGGATAAGAAGAAAAATGGGATAGCTTTCAAGTCTACAATACAAGAAGAATCCTCAAATGAAGAATCAGAAGAAGAAGATGATGATGAGAGTGAGGAAGCTCTTCTAGCTAGAAAATTCAGAAGATTCATGAGGATAAAGAAATTCCCTTACAAGAAAAAGTTTCAGCCAAGCAAAAAAAAGGGAAACGAAAAGAAGAAAGAAAAAGAAAAGGAGAAGGAACTGCCTATCTGCTTCAAATGCAAGAAGCCTGGACACTATAAGTATGACTGCCCTCTCCTAAAGAAATCAAAGAAAAAGCTTAGAAAGAAGGCAATGATGGTGACTTGGAGTGATAGTGAGGACTTCAGTTCAGATGAAGAACCAATTAAAGTCGCCAATTTATGTTTCATGGCACTACAACATAAAGAATAAGAGGTACATTCTGATCTTGAAATAGACTATATTTTTGATATATTAAGAATTGCATTTGATGAATTAATGCATGACTATAAGGTGATGATTTCTGAAAATAGAAAGTTGAAAAAGCATGCAAATACTTTTTCACATGAAAACACTACTCTTTTAAATGAAGTCAATGATTTGAAAATAGAATTGATATTTTAGAAAAGAAAAACAAAGTTTTATCTATGAAAAATGATGTTTTAAAAAGACCTAAAGCAATTGTTACAAATAACTTTTGAAGAAAAGTAAAGATCTTGAAATAGAAAATAAGCAATATAAAGATGAGCTTGATAAGATAAAACCTTTTGTTGAAAAATTCACATATAGTTCTGAAAAGTTAAATCTTCTTTTAAATAATCAAAGAGCTGTTTTTAACAAAGCTGGATTAGGTTATAGATCTCAAAAATAGCAAAAATATTTCAAAAATTTCTTTGTACCTGTATCATATGGCATTACATGATTTTCTTGCAAAAGAGTAGGTCATAAAGCTTTTCAATGTAATTTAAGAAAAATTAATGATTCTAGAAAGATTTGGATTCCAAAAGGAACCACTTTTAATATTAACCCTAAAGGACCCA
The DNA here is from genome assembly GCA_021397845.1 of Areca catechu. NCBI lineage: Eukaryota > Viridiplantae > Streptophyta > Magnoliopsida > Arecales > Arecaceae > Areca > Areca catechu. Next base: position 135,260,380 of record CM038049.1, read on the forward strand.
AGTTGGCTTGGGTACCTAAAAATAGAACTTAATTTTATTTTGCAGGTGTGTCTTGCAACCAATGAAAATAAAAAATTATGGTATCTTGATAGTGATTGTTCAAGGCACATGACAAGAGATGTGAAGTAATTCACCTCTCTTGAAGTAATAAATGGAGGGAATGTAACCTTTGGTGATAATGGTAAATAAAAAATCATTGGTATTGGTAAGGTTCACATCTTTCCATCTGCTTGGATTGATAATGTTCTTTTAGTTGAAGGCTTAAAGCATAATCTTCTCAGTATTAGTCATTTTTGCGATAAAAGTTTTTAAGTTATTTTTGAATCATCTTTTTGCATGATTGCTAGTCCTGATAAAATAGAAGTGAAATTTATTAGAAAAAGGCATGGTAATATCTATCTTGTTAATTTGGATAATCTATCTTTGCCTAATGGAGAGTGCCTGGTTGCAATAAATTTCACTATTAATGAGACTAGTTGGCTTTGGCATCGTAGATTAGGTCATACAAGTATGTATTTATTATCAAAACTTTGCAAAAAGAATTTAGTAAGAGACTTACTAAAACTTAGTTTTGAGAAAGATAAAATTTGTGAAGCATGCCAATTTGGAAAACAAGTAAAAATATCTTTCAAATCTAAAGATTTTATTACAACTTCTAGGCCATTAGAACTACTTCATATGGATCTCTTTGGACCAACTGGGACATCTAGCCTAGGAGGTAAGAGATATGGATTAGTTATAGTGGATGTTTTTCTTGGTTTACATGGGTTTTATTTATTGCTTACAAAGATGAATCATTTTTAGCATTTATGAAGTTTTACCGAAAAGTTTCAAATGAAAAATATACTTCAGTTATTTGCATTCGTAGTGATCATTATTCTGAATTTGAAAATCATTATTTTAAAAATTTTTGCAATAAAAAAGAAATTGAATATAATTTTTCTGCACCTAGGACACCTCAACAGAATGGGGTTGTAGAAAAAAAAATCATACTTTAAAAGAAATGGCACGCACTATGCTTTATAAAAATGATTTGCCAAGATATTTTTGGGCTAAAGCAGTTAATACTGCTTGTTATATTTTAAATCATTTTTTAATTCATCCAATTTTAAAGAAAACTCTATATAAGCTTTGGAAACAAAGAAAACCAACTTTAAAATATTTTTGTGTTTTTGGTTATAAATGTTGTATCATGAATAATGGTAAGGATAATTTAGAAAAATTTGATGCCAAGTCTGATGAAGGTATCTTGTTATGATACTCTACATCAAGCAGGGCATACAGAGTTTTTAACAATAGAACTTTAGTAGTAGAGGAGTCTATACATGTAGTCTTTGAAGAATCTGCTAACAAATCCTCTAGAAAAGAGGATACTTCTGATGCATGTGCAGGTGCTGAAAAGTTAAAGAAGCTGACATTTGATGATCAACCTTCTCAACAAAATAAAGAAGATCAAGACATGAATGAAAGAGAATCCATACAATCCACACCAAAGCATCAAGATCTATCCAAGGAGTGGAGGTATGCTCATGGACATCCTAAGGAATGAATCATGGGTGATCCATCAAAAGGGGTAAGAACAAGATCTTCAATTAGAAATAAATGTGATTATATTACTTTTGTTTCTCAAGTTGAACCAAAATATTTTGAAGATGCTAAAAAAGATCCTAATTGGATTAATACCATGCAAGAAGAATTAAATCAGTTTGAAAGAAATAATGTATGGACACTAATAGAAAGACCATCTAATGTTTCAATTATTAGCACAAAATAGGTATTTAGGAATAAATTGGATGAAGATGGTATTGTAACTAGAAATAAAGCTTGGCTAGTTGCCAAATACTACAATCAGGAAGAATGGATTGATTTTGATGAAACCTTTGCTCCTGTTGCTAGACTTGAGGTAATTAGATTACTTTTAGATTTGTATGTTTTATGAACTTCAAATTATTTCAAATGGATGTTAAAAGTACTTTACTAAATTGTTTTATCATTGAAGAAGTGTTTGTTGAACAACCACCTGGATTTGAAAATCATGCACATCCTGATCATGTTTTTAAACTACACAAAGCACTTTATGATTTAAAACAAGCACCCCGAGCATGGTATGAAAGACTCAACAAGTTTTTAATTGAAAATGATTTCTCTAGAGGCCATGTTGACACTATATTATTTCTAAAGAAGAAAAATGATGATTTATTAATAGTACAAATTTATGTTGATGACATTATATTCTGTGCTACTGATAAACTTCTTTGTCAAGAGTTTGCCAAGCTTACACAAGGAGAGTTCAAAATGTGCATGATGGAAAACTCAACTTTTTTCTCGGACTCCAAATCAAGCAAACCAAAAATGGAATCTTCATCAACCAAGCTAAGTATACAAGAAAAATCTTAAAGAAGTTTAGGATGGAGACTACCAGATCAATAGGTATACCTATGAGCCCCTCTTATAAACTTGATAAAGATGAACATGGTAAATCAATTGATCAAAAATTATATAGAGGAATGATTGGCTCTTTATTATATTTGACTGCTAGTAGACCAGATATCATGTTTAGTATTTGTATGTGTACTAGATATCAGTCTGATCCTAAAGAATCTCATCTATTGGCTGTTAAGCATATATTTAGATACTTATCTAGTATAATTGATATTGGTTTGTGGTATTCTAGAGAATCATCTATTGATTTAATTAGATATTCTGATGCTGATTTTGCTGGGTATAAATTAGACAGAAAAAGCACAAGTGAAACTTGCCAATTTCTTGGAGTTAACTTAATCTCCTAGTTTAGCAAGAAACAAATTTCAGTTGCATTATCCATAGCTGAGGCTGAGTATATTGCAGCAAAAAGTTGTGCTCAAATCTTGTGGATTAAACAACAACTTGAAGATTTTGGAATCAAACTAATTAAGTTACCCATAAGATGTGATAACACTAGTGCTATAAATTTAATTAAAAATCCTATTCAGCACTCTAGAAGTAAGCATATTAAAATTAGGCATCATTTTATTAGAAATCATGTTGAAAATAATGATATTATGCTTGAATTTGTTAGTACTGAAATATAACTTGCTGACATATTGACTAAGCCTCTCCAAGAAGATCATTTCAGTATGATTAGAAGAGAACTTGGGGTTATCAACCCTTTTGTTTGAAATTTCCAACTCTTCATAATCTTTGACCCTTGTTTGATCAAAATTGCTTATTAATCTTGTTAATATTCCTTGAAATCCTTCCTATTTTGATCATTAGTCTTTTTCTCTTTTTTTTTGGTTTTAAGTTGAAGTGTCGACACCTGGAAGTGTCGACACCTGACTCTGTGTCATGAGCCGACACTTAAACAACGACAGATCGAGCTAAAATAGGAAAAATGAATGGTTTTCTTGGCTTTTCTCGCTCCAGTTCGAGTTGACTCATCCCTTAACCGAGCTCCACCATCCTCCTCCCTCCAATCTTGGATTCAATCGATCGATTCTTCAATTAGGATAGGTTCTAATCGATTTCTCATTGCTCATTCTCCTATTTCCACTATTCTTCATTCGGTTTCACTATGTTTGCACCGTAGAAACCCTAGGTTTTCTTTCCTTCTTGCATTTCTATATTTTGTCCTTAAAATGGGGCCTAGGAAACAAGTTGTCCAGCATCCAAGACCATTCATTCAGGAGGAAGAAAGGAGAACTAAAGTAAGGCATGAGGCCAGTGTAGTGGTTGAGCATGATATCCCTGCTAGACCCCTAGTTTCTGTAGCAAACAGAATGGGATCGAAGACTATCATCGATGGTCATCGAGTGGACTTTGATTTCATAGACCAGCAGCACTTCAAGATAGGCCAGTGGCTGAGGGATGCAGGTTTGGCACCATTATGCTCATTATTAGAGAGATTTTACCCGAGATTGATTATAGAGTTTTAAGGATCGCTTGCCCGAGGTAGTGATGGCTGGATTGCACAAGTCCATGGCAGAGATGTCCCCATGTCAGCAAAGATTATGAGCAGAGTATGGGACATTCCCATGAGAGGATCTATTGTAGATGCTCTAGTTGACAGATTCAGTGGTCTCCGATGCATTTTTAAGACAGACGATCTACCTGAGGGAGCCACTATAGTAGCTTTGAGATTATCGCCTGAGATGAGGTTGCTGCACCATATCATTGTCCGAATCCTTCTACCGAAGACCAATCGATTCGAATTCATCATAGAGTGCGAGCATCTGATCATGGTTTCTCTGGTATAGTGCACTCCAGTATGCCTCCCGGTGCTCATGGTACATCAGTTGACTGAGGCATCGATTAGCCAGAGACTGTGTCTGCCTTATGGGATGGGATTGACCTTACTGTTTAGAGCTTACGGAGTGATCATAGATGATGAGCCTTACATGCAGCTTCTTCACACAAATATCTATGATATCATATCACTTCACCGGATGGGTTACCAACTTGTTAGAGGCCAATGAAGACGATGCATATCTAGTCGGGTCACTGACAGAGATGATGATGTGGTGGAGGAGGAGGAGCGTATCTTTTTAGATGAGGCAGGGCCCTCAAAGCCACCCAGTGGTATTCCTGAGGTTCAGCCCGAGCCCACTCCTCAACCTGAGCCAGCACAAACAAATATCCTTGGTGCTATAGACAGCTTAGAGGACAGGGTCGCTCGCATTGAGACTGAGGTGATGAACATTCGTCAGCGAGTCGACAGGATTCATATGGAGGGAGAGCCATCGAGGATTGAGTGATGGCATCTCTACCATTTTGTCTGCATTGGCTAGACCTTATCAAGCAGAGCTCCTGTACCTTTAGCTCCAGTGATTCACCACCTACTCCAACACCTAATTTGGATGATGATGAGACTGACTTTGCTTAGTTTGAGATTGATGATCTAATGATAGAGCTAGTACTAGAGGCAGCAGCTGACCTTCCTAGGAGTCCTATTCCTGACCCATCTAGATCATCCTTTTAGACTCCAATCCTATCATCCTCACCTTCCAAATCTGATCCACATCCTACTTCCATTCCTGCACCAACTCCTATCATTCCTTATTCTGGCACTCTAGTCTTACACTCTTCAACTTTTCATACATCTTCCCTTATCAGGGAACTTGGATTTTATACTCCTGATCTCCACCATCCTGATTCAGGACCCATTTTTTATCCTTCTCCCCTTCCTCTTGAGACAGTTCCTCCGATCAGTTATGTTCCTGCTACTGATGTAGCTTCTACCTCTTCTGCACCAGCTAGAGGCAGGACTTATATCAGACACAGAGGACGAGGCCGTCGTATTCCATCGAGACCAACCAAGATCCGTTTCTCTGATCTCCAGTCGATGTGGCCACGATCTCATGCTTCTACTGATACAGGCCGATTGAGATTCCTTCCTTTAATGAGGAGCACTTTTCTTAGGATAGTCTTTATATTTAGATAGTTTATATTTCAGCACTCTTGTATGCATTTATGTTTGTTTACTATCCTGTATCTTTACTTGTATCAATGTATGAAATGTACTTCGATGAATGAAATCTTTTTATATATATATCAATGTTTTATCCTTGGAATTGTACTGCTAAATTTTTGTGATGTTTTCATCCTTCCCTCTGCTCTAACCTTTTTTTATGATGACAAAAAGGGGGAGATTTAAGTGAGTAATAATGAGGAGAGATAAAAAAAAAAAGAGAGAGATAAGTAAAGGAGATATGAGAATAAAATGAAAAGCAGTTTGTGTGTGAAAGAAAAAGAAAAATGAATGCAAAAAGAAAAGAGCAATGAGTAAGGGAGAGCAATCCTTCCTTTACTGTTTTGTGTAAATTAGTTTGCTAAAGTTTCTTGCAAAATCAGCTTTTCGGTTTATAAAAACTCATTGAAAATCAGTTTTTTGAATCATCTTTTGAGGGGGAGTATTTTTACTCTTCAATATTTTATTCAAATATTTCTTTTCGATTACATTCATTATTGCTCTATGATGTTTTTCTTATCTTAAAGCATGTTTTATCTTTGACACTTATTTAGAGTATCATGGTACATGAAATTATTTTTAGCTCTAATACTCTTATGGTTCTAATTCAATTCAAATGAGCTTTTAGACTTTATCTCTTACATTTCTTTACTATAATACAAAATACAATAAGCTTTATGCAAATTGAAAATTCTTTTAAGAACTTATTATATGAATTATACTTCAAGGTTTTATCATCATTAAAAGGGGAGAGATTGTTAACTCCGTTATTGATTTTGATGATAAGCAAAATACTTAGGTATAAGTTGAGTACTACATGTTCCTTGAAGTGTATTTAATAGAAAAAGGTACTCATCAAATCAGCTAAATTGGATTGCTTGTTAAATGATGAAGAAACCATTTTTGTGGATGAAAGATCAGTTATTAATGGAATTAAACACTTGAGAAATGCTTAAAAGGACTTAAAGAGTTCAGCTCAAAAAGGTTTCAGCAAAGTTTCAGTGATTTTTGAAGAAATCTCAGCAAGTATCAACTCAAAGTGTCGACTCACGGTTCAAGTATCGACTCATGGCAGTGCAAGTGTCGACTCAAGCCGGCACACAGAGAGAGCTTCAAATGCACGGTTGAAGTATCGACTCATGCCACTCAAGTATCGATTCAAGGTGTCGACTCAATGATCAACTCAAGGCCTAAGAAAAATTTCTTATAGAACATGCTGAAGTTGAAGACTTACATAAAGTGTTGACTCATGGATATCAAGTGTCGACTCAAGTATCGACTAACCTGAAAAAGTGTCGACTCACCTGAGAATTCCAAAGAGCTTCAATGAAAAATTTTGAACTAGGTGTCGACTTATAGGACTTAAGTATCGACCCTAAGTGTCGACTCACAAGCTTAAAGTGTCGACACTTGAAGTTTTGGAAATAGTAACGGCTAGTTTTTCAAATACAGAACTCGGCCCTCTTAGCTCTCAACGACTAGTTTTTCATGTCTAACAGTCATAAACTGTCTTTAAGGCCTTGAGATGGTATTTAAGTGATTTGAATTCAAGAAAATCAAGAGAAAATTGTTACCCAGGTGGCTTTCCCAAGAGGGGGTGAATTGGAAATTTAAAAAGTTTAAGCAATTATGTGCTCTTTGAAAATTTCTTGAAGTGTTGAGTGCTGTGATTGAAATAATTGAAAGCAGAAGCAAGATATAAAAAGAATGCATAACACAAACACAGGAAATTTTATTGTGGTTCGGAGCAACCCAGCTCCTACATCCACTATCCAAGATTACCACTTGGGATTTCCACTATATCCCCCACTGGAATACAGTCGGATTGTTTTAATAGGCTCACAATCCAAACCTCTACACTTTGGTTTTTAAACTAAGCTCACCAAAGAAATCCAATACTTGGTTTTAACAGGATCATCAAGAACACAACACTTGATTTTAATACAGGCTAACCAAGGACCTATTTGGTTTTTAAACCGGGCTCACCAATAACCCAACAATTCAAAAAGAATTGCAAAGAGAAAGCAACAGAATGATAAACAAGTTTTGTCAAATGGTTGTCGATGTAGCTCAAGAAAAGCCCAATTGATTGCACTTCAATGCACTTGGTTGGCTTCTTCAACTTCTTCAATAAATACTTCAAACTTTTGTTGGAAGTTGGTGAAGGCTTGAAGACTATCTTGAATGCTCTTGCAGTGCTCTCTTGCTCACAAAGTAGCTTGGATATTCAATTTAGCATTTACTCATCATCTCTTTTTTCTAAGTAGTTCAAATCTCTCAAATATATAATTTTGTACTCTTCTCAGATGAATTTAGTCATTGTAGACTGTTGGATATTTGACTATTTGAGCACTTTTTGAATTCAAATTCCAAGTTCTGGAACTAGCCATTATAAGCTTGAAATCGACCTTTGAGTCGGCTCGGATTACTCGAGTCGGCTCGGATCCTCAGAGTAGTTCTAGTTGAGTCGACTCGCTTCGTTATAGTCGACTCGGTTGCACAGTATTCTGATTCCTCACTCTGTAAGAGTCGACTCGCCTTGATTCTAGTCGACTCGATCCTTAGACATTCAAAAATGTAGTCTGGAAGAGTCGGCTCTTTCTCTTTAGAGTCGGCTTGGTTGGCTGTAATTCTCAGAGTGCTTTTTCTGGACTCTAGAGGAGTTAGCTCGACCTTATGAAGGGTCTGCTCGGATGTCTGATAGTACAATATAGTCAGCTCGGATTCCCTTTGGGTTGGCTCGGTTGTTTGATTCAGAAAATCATGAACTGGACGAGTCGGCTCAGGTCCCTTAGAGTCGACTCAGATATTTGTGTGCCAGAAATCTTCATGCATGCCATGTGCCAGAGTCGGCTCTCTTTTCTTTGAATCGGCTTGGATGAATTCTCCAATAAATTATCAGTTTTTCTCCAGAAATCATCCAGCAAGTCTTCAAAGTTTCAAGATACCTTCAAACTCTTCTAACCATATTTCTAAGAAATTTTAAGCTTGAAACACATCTAGAAGTAACCCATTTTCATGATTTTTACTTTACTTTTTCTTTGGGTTTTTCTTTACATGAATCACTTACAACACAACTCATTTCAAAACTAGGAATGTAGGAGTTGAAATTAAACAATGAAGTCATCCTACAAAAACTTGTAAAACACTTGAAGAGTTGTTAGTAAAACAAATGCATACTCCAATATTTTGTTATCATCAAAATCACTTATGAGGTCAACAAAGATATACAAGAAAGAAGAGAACAAGTGAAAATAAAAGAAAAGAAGAGAGAAGCAAATGCATTCACTTCCATTCATTGAGAGCAACTACCATCAAGCAAAGAGAAGTCTCTAAGCATTCAAAGCTATCAAGAAGCATTCAAGTCCAACACTTTTGAGCATTGATTTAGACTTCATCAAGTTCAAAACAAGCAACTTCTCCAAGCTTCAAAGAGATATCAGCTTTATATTAGAAAGCTTTTCTTGTTGCTTTTTTTTATCTTATATCTTTGTTGTTAAGAATTTTGGTGAGCCTAAGAACAAAACCAAGGAGATTTTTGGTTAGCCTAGTTGAAAACCAAGGAAGTTTTTGATTAGCCTACTTGAAAATCAAGAAGATTTTTGGTAAGTCTAGTTGAAAATCAAAGAGGTTATTGATTAGCCTTTGAAAACCAAGAGGTTTCTTTTGGTGAGCCTTGTAAAAATTAAAAGGGGTTTTGATTAGTGAGCCAGGAAAACTAATGGCTATAATCATGGAAGATTATAGTAAACTCCCAAGTGGACCTTGGGGAGTGGATGTAGGTACACTAGAAAGCACTGAACCACTATACTTAGCTTGTGCTTGTAATTGTCTATTGCTCTCTTTACTTGCTCTTATATTTGTTGCATTTATATTTTCGCTACATACTCTTTAAGACCATACTCCACCTCACACTAGCACTTGATTAGACATTTGTATTGGCACACATTTTTGTAAGTAATTTTTAGAAACCCAATTCACCCCCCTCTTGGGTTGCTTACTGGGCAACAGATCAGCATGAGAGCCTTGTAGCCCTCCAGATGGTCCAATGAGTCGATGGTATCATTATAAGGCTCTAGTTTGGGCATCTTAAACCAAGTAGGGTTTCTCTAACATTCATCAGAAGAGAGGAGGATGGGTGTTAAACTCTATCGAAGCTCTGCTTCTTCCTTGAAGATCAGCAAACCGGTGGTCGATGTCCCATAGTTTGCGGTTGTATCATCAAGCCACCATCGGCTAGTTGCTAAGAGACTCCAATAAATCCCTCCTAGGAGGATTTGGATAAGAAGCGGGGGTGTTTTTCTTACCTTCGCCCTCTTTCTTACCATTGCTCCTCATGTTGGGGACTTACTCAGCATAGCAAGAGAGACCATGATCGATGGAAAGTTTGTTAGTGTGAGGATCTCCCTAGGGAGATCACTAACTATGATGAATAGCAATAGTGGAAACATTAGGAACCTCCGGCTACTACTACTTCGCCACAAACTACTATTGCTGCTACAACCCTTGCACCACCGTGGCCAATACTTGGACCTGCTATACCAAGGTGGCAAGCAGGTTTTGCTGGCTCATCGATGGTGGGGGTGGTGGAGTGAGAGGCTCCAACACCTGGCTAGAAGGCTCTTCATGGCATGCAAAGCATCCAGTGCGGCTAGTAGAGGTATCCTGGTTACGCATCTTCACCATCGAGCTCCAGATTCCAGCATCTTCTTCTTGCTTCTCCCCTACCTAGCACATCAATTTGTTACCGTCAAATCACCCTCCACTAGAACTCTAGCGGTGCCTAAGGATCTCTCAATCTTCTTTGGTGGAATGAGATGCTGCTCCAAGCATCTCTCAGGTAGAGACCTACAAGAACATTCTCTTGATCGGTGGTGACTAGTGGAGGACCCTCTGATGCTCAAGTCGGTAAAAAAGATGTGCTATAGTAGCTAGAGCTAAGTGTAGTGGTACAAGACCAAATTGAATAAGCATGTGTGAGAGGGGTGTCCAAACATATCTCGTTAGGGATCCCCTTTTATCTATTTATAGAGCTACTCGGGATAACTGAATTTCATTTGGAGGTGGCCTCCTATGATACGGATAATAGATTTTCGTTGGGATGTTGGGATCCTATCTCTTGAAGTTTTTTTATTAAAATCTTTATGTTAGGATGATAGCATCTATTGAGATCCTATCCCCCACGATCTCTATTGAGATAATTGATCCATGTCTGCCACTTGCTTGGGCATCATGGACTCCGACATTAGGGTAGCTTGTTTGTTGCCGATAAAAGGCCTTGGCATTGTATTACAGCATCCCTGACTAAGTCTACCTTGATAATTAGTCCGGTCCGAGTGGTTAATCATAAATGCATATAAAGGGATGTCATATCGATCGAGCCTAGTCATTTACAACTTTTTAGTCTGAGATGTTGTAGTTACTTGGCATGATGGCCAGCTTAGTTGTCTCCTCTATAATCATCTTTTCTTGAGTTGATAGCATGATCATTCTTGGATCGATGTCTTCACCATTTCTTTCTAGTCAGTAGCAAAGTCAGTGGTCTGGTTCTTAAAGGCAATCCACGTTACCTTTCAAGATTATCTAGCAATGCATCAAATGTAACTTAAATTATTATATATAGATATGAAATGCATGTATGAAAAAAAATTCCATTCTTAATCTTTAGTGACTTTTTATTCTTAAATCTTATAAATATTTGTGTTTCCAGATTTACTATTTTATCGTTTTGAAAAAATTTTATAAGTAAATCAAGAATATTCCAACTAAAAATATCAAGAATATTGAAATTTTAATTATATTTTTTCTTTTAATATATGTATTTTCATAAATAACTTTACTTTTTTTTTTTTAACGTTAGTTGCAATGCTCAACTTGCGGGTAGGTTTACCGCTAAGGCGGTAGCCCGGTTAGTAGAGGCCTTGCCTCACTACCAATAGGTCGGCGGTTCGAGGCATAATCCCACGAGTGACTCGATTAAATCTAGGATTTTCTTGGGGCCTTGACAGTTGGCATGAATGAGAAATCAGGGTCTCCTCCTTTATCCTCGATCTAATAGTCGGCGTCTTAGTGGTGTCAAGTTGACGTACTCACCATTAGGTAGGGAGAGGCTGTACGAATCTGGGTGCCTCGTATCGAATATTACATGGCAGGGTGGGGGCCTGCGGAGATAGCTATACTGAGATTTATTTCCCTATCCCTTTTGTTCTATCAAAAAAAAAAAAACTTGCGGGTAGGGATTGCAATGAGATGAATTTTTTTGAATACCAGGCCCCTTCAAATCCTAATAAAATTCGTTTGAGTAATTCTTTGTGCACCGCACGCGGTACAGCAAATCCAGCGTGGCCTGCATCGCACGCTCCTATTGGTCCAAAAATATTCACTGTAGCATGATGGGACAAAAGCTGAGATGACTAGCATTAATTAAAATTTTTGTCCAGACCAAAATACCCTTACGACATCCTAGTTCAAAATCTACGATACCCTGGTTCAAAAAATGACTTGAAATAGTATTACGACACCCTAGTTCAAAACCTACGACATCCTAGTTCAAAAACTACGACACCCTGGTTCAAAAATGACTTGAAACAGTATTACGACACCCTAGTTCAAAACTTATGACACCCTAGTTCAAAACCTAAGACACCCTGGTTAAAAAATGACCAGAAATAGTATTACGACACCCTAGTTCAAAAGCTACGATATCCTAGTTCAAAACCTACGACACCCCTGCAGAAAAATATAAATTAAAACCTGAAACAGTATTATGACACCCTAGTTCAAAAGTTAAGACATCCTAGTTCAAAACCTACGACACCCCTGCAGAAAAATATAAATTAAAACCTGAAACAGTATTACGACACCCTAGTTCAAAGGCTACGACATCCTAGTTCAAAACCTACGACATCCCTGCAGAAAAATATAAATTAAAATTTGAAACAGTATTACGACATCCTAGTTCAAAAGCTACAATATCCCAGTTCAAAACCTACGATACCCCTGCAGAAAAATATAAATTAAATCCTGAAACAGTATTACGACATCCTAGTTCAAAAGCTACAACATCCTAGTTCAAAACTTACGACATCCCTGTAGAAAAAGGACTGGAGGGAAAGATATTTTGGTTTGAAAAAAATTTTAAATAAAAGCTGAATGATAATTAATGCCAGTCACGTTCAATTTTATGTCATGCTACAGTGGATATATTTGGATCAATAAAAAAGTATGATGCAGGTTATGGAAAGACTTTTCCGATCCGTTTAGTTTGGAACGGGTTTGGAATTTAAGGTTAAAATTTGAATAAATTTAGTACTGATTTAAGATTTATCCCCCGCATATATATATATATATATATATATATTCACAGAACCCTAGCTATAGCTCAGCTTTCGTGTTGGGTCGCCGCTTTTGGCCTCCCACCCGACTGATACTCTCGAGGGGGGAAAAAACAGAGGAAGGCTCGGGGGAAAGCGTAGAACAATCAGCGAAAACAAAAGAAAGACGGAAAATACTAAGAGGTAGGATTTTTTTTCCTTGATATTTTTTTTTTCTTTTCGCTTCTTTTCCTTTTTCATTTCATTCTCTTTTTCGGAGGGGTTGGTTAGGTTTCAGCGGTGTGAGTTGGTCCCTTCGGGTTTGGGGATTTTGATCCAAGGGATTCTTCTCTAGCTCTAAAAATTTTAATTTATGGAGTTCTATTGAAATATGATGCCAAATCCATGTATGAGACTCGGCGGATTCGGGTACCCGGTGGTGGTATAAATTAAAAGAGAGAAAAATCTTTAATTGAAATACTAATAACAATTTTAATTGATAAGATCTCTATTTTCTTGTTCTTTTAAACGCACATCTAATCTCGAATGCCACATTGCCGATTCGGTTTGCGTTGCGTTAAAACAAGATTATACTTCTAGTGTGTTATGGCTCGGATTCAGCCTAGTGATAGCCTAAACCAATTGAAATTTTTCAAGAAACTCTTGCATATATAATTTAAATTTTCTATATGTTTATTTATTTCATGTTCCAAGGTCTATGGATTTCTGGTTTTTCAAGTTGTGCTGCTTCATTTCGGTGAATTAGCATATTATATTTTGCACTGATTCCTTGAGAGCTAATAGTTTAAATTACTCCTTTTAATCTACTTTTTTTTTGTTATTTTTGTAGTCTGGCTTTTTTTTTTTTTCTTATTCTTGGATGTGTACAGAGCAGCTTACTTATGTGAAATCATGGTTGGATAGGGGATATATTGTTGGATAGGTAATATCATGGTTGCATAGGTAATGTCATGGTTGGATGGGTAATAAATAGATAGGCCTTCAGTCTATTTTCTATTGATATTTTTGAATTGGTAATATTTTCTTGGTTCATTTGTATACTCTTCTACTTCTAGCAATATGAACTTCTCAAGGACTGTGATGTGTTCTTCAGAGCAATTGTTAGCATTCATTAATCTGCTCTTGTTTTGTTTTGGTTTTTGCTCGGTATAGAATGGTTGCATTCAAAGAAACAGGACTTTTGCTTGATGGCGAAACGATGATGGATGATGATGTGGAAGATGTTGATGATGAAGAATTAGAGTCAGAGTCTGAATCTGAACCCGAAGAAGTGGCATTAGCTGAACCTGCGAAGAATGCCGTGTACAACAAGGAAGGCCTTCTCGAGAAGCTTGATGATATATCATGGCCACAAAATGTTGAATGGATTCACAAACTGACTGTTGATCATGATCAGGAGAAGGAAATCGATGTGAATGATGACTTGGCACGTGAGCTAGCATTTTACACCCAGGCATTGGATGGCACTCGCCAAGCTTTTGAGAAAATTCAGCCTATGGGAATCCCTTTTCTTAGGCCTCCAGATTACTATGCCGAGATGGTGAAGTCGGATGCTCACATGTTAAAGATCAAAGGCAAGCTATTGGTAGAGAAGAAGAAGATTGAGGAGGCTGAGGAGAGGAAGAAGGCCCGGGAGGCCAAAAAGATAGCGAAAGAGGTGCAGGCCCAGAAGGCGAAAGAAAGGGCCAAGCGCAAGAAAGAGGAGATTGAGTCAGTTAAAAAATGGAGGAAACAAAGGCAGCAAAGTGGGTTTGCTAGAGGAAAGGAAGATGAAATGGATTTGGCTTTCGATGCTGAAATGGATTTTGAGAGAACAAAGAAAAGGAGGCCTGGGGTGGCTCCTGGTGATAGGTCTGGAGGGTTAGCAAGAAATAGAGGCAATGAAAAGGGTAGGAAGCAACGGGGGTTTAGAGATGCCAAGTTTGGTCATGGTGGTAGGAAAGGTATGAGAAAACAGAATACTGCTGAGACAACAAATGACCTGAGAGGCTTGAACGTGGGTGATAGGTCAAAAAATAAGGGAAGGAAAGGGTGATGATGCAAAAAGAGGCTGGTGTTTAATTTCACAATTAAATTTGTTGTCTGGAAAAATTTCTCTTGCATTTGCGTTTATCATCTTGTACTCAAGAACTTAAAAGCATTCAGTACCTGGGGCTACGCATTATTCTAGACCTTATAACTGTTGCTCGGACTTCTTTCAACTCAATTGATTTCTTTTCTCCATCTTGCAATTTTCTATTTTGAAGTGGTGATCTATTGATTTTTTTATTTTTTTTGTCTAGTCTTCTGAGCTTTTTCAATTCTTGAATGCTTTTAATTATATAGGTCTTTCAGACTTTTTTTTTCTATTTTTGTGTGAACATTTGTAAATATATCTCTGGCTAGTGATGCTATTTGATTTACATATTGTTGAAGCTCAAATTACACTTTGCTCAGCATACCTGAGATTACAGTACATAGGCTGTTGGTGGGGTATGGTCTGAGGGATACCAAAATAGAGATCCCAAATATCATCTTTTTCAGATGATTGTTGATTCATCCATCATATACATTGGTAGGAATAAAATCAAATCAGCTGAGTAGCCATCCAAATTTTTAGGACCAATGAATCCAAAGGATGTGATCTTTGGGTGCATTGTTGATGCAATGGGTAAGTTCTCATTACATTAACCACTCATATGATATTTCAGGACGAGCAAATGCATAGTTGTTGAGCAAATGAATTAATGTCACAGTTGATCATTATTTAACCTCAAAATTAAAATTTTCAAGGTGGAACACTTTCAGCTATGGTATTCGTTGGTGTTTGGTTAAGTTGTAAAGCTATTGTCTCACGCATGAGAAACTAGTAGTTAATCAGTTCATGCCGCTCAACAATATAGGAGCTGGCTTAGAAAGAAGCAGTGGGGAAACCTAAGAAATAAATGTGCCATGTAAAAGAAAACCTTAAATCTTATGTGTACTGCAAGCGGAAAAAGAAAATCTAACAGTTGACATGAAAATTTTTATTGTGCCAGTTCATACTGACCCCATCAGTAAGGTAGTTTGGTAATGTTCAATCTTTCGATGTTAATCCACAAATAATGAACTTCCTACATTGTCCTAATTAACTGTTAAAAATAATTTAGAACTGTTATTTGTTTACCAGTATCCATTATTCTCAAGGTTTTTTTGAAAATAAAATGTTGGCTTCCTAACAGTTGTCATTGCCGTCATAACAGGGAATGATGGACAATAGCAGGAAGCTCATGGATGATAACGGGAAAAAATGGGCCTTATTTGTCTAAGTAGCTGTCATCTAATCACAAAATCAACTTTGTAATTTGGAATGGAGATTTGAGTTTAGATTTTTTTTTTGTTATTTGTCACCAACAATATTATTTTATTTTGATGAAAAGCGGAGATATGAAATAATAAAAGCCACATTGCATACCAGTTTTAAATTCCTTGTACTTTTTCATATTTTTTTTAAAAAAAAAACCTTGCACTTATATATCTAATGTTATGGGAGGCTTCCGAAACTATTGTAATTGGCCGATAAAAATTTAGGACGGCCATTATTTTAAACCATGCTTCTGCTGTCCAAGAAATTATTATACCTGAGACAATTCTTCTGAGGTACATTTATTTTCTTTACTTTTCTTTTTTTCTTAAGAAATATGGTTGTCACGGGCCACTTAATGAGATCCGATATGTCTTTGCTTTTGTCTTTCGAAGTCGATTACAATCTGACACCCTGGACGTGGGAGAAATGGTGAGAGCAAAACTGGGAATCAAATATCACACAAGAAAATATACAGCTATCATGACACAGCAATTACTTTAATTATCACCAATACAAGATGGTAGCCCAATGATAGAGACCTTGTCTCACTATCACTGATCATGAATTCGAAACATGATCCCATGAATAACTCGATTAAATCCAGAAATTTTCTGAAACTTAAGATTGTTGGTGTGAATTTAAAATCAGAACTGACCCATTCTACCGGCCAACCTGTAGTATCAGATTGACGTACTTACCGTTTGATAAAAAAAGATTGCTTAAAGATCTTGTATTGAACATTACCTGACACCCCCAATCCCTTTTTTCTTACCAAAAAAAAAAAAAAAAAATCACTGAAGAGATGAGCAGCGAAAACATTTATAGCGAACCTGTCATAGTGGCGGCATTTATACAGTAACAAGGAACCTATCATAAACGGTAGATTAATGTCGCATATGATTATTAACCATTTTCTGTTATGACTAATGATAAATATCTGCAATCTACTTAGATGAAAAAACAAAAAATTACATTCTACATTATCAAAGAGGAAACTTGTCATAGCACTCTTGCGTATTACAAAAAAATAAAGAAATAATCAAAATCTGAGCTCACAAAAACAATCAGGTAAAGCAGTTCCCATACCCATCACAAAATGCTCGCTATGAGCCTTCCACATCGCTTTAGCCAACTCTTCGCCCCTTAGTCCCTGTGCAGTATAGTTTGAATAATCCCTCCTGCTCAAAGCCAGAGTTTTAAAGAGCCCCTTCAGTGATCTCATCGCTGACACCATCTTATCCATGTTCCCAAAATAAGTTGCGATGTAAGCATCACTGTTTATTGAAACATAGTAATCCAGGGCAGCTTTCGTGTTGCCATGCATTTGAACAAAATCTTTACTACTTAGAAGGGAAGATTTAGTATAGACATTAGTATAAACAGATGTAAAGCCTTCAACTTCCATTATGCCATCCCCAGCTGCCAGATAGATAGTTGTGTTTGTTGGGATATTCAGAGATTGGAGAATAAATGCAGTCTCTTTTGGTGTTAGAGGGCACTTCCCACGGTTCCTCCACACACGAGCAGCTTCACCAGTCCATGGTTTTCTATCCCCACGAACAGCTTCAATGGCTTTCAATGATGTGGAAGAAAGCCCAGAATATTCACACTGACTATAGGCTACCATGTCTGGTTCAAATCTTAGGTGAAGGGATAGGAAGGGTTTTGGTATGGCTTCAAGAAGCTCAGAACCTTTAGCTTCCAAGGCCTTATTGAGGCGCAGTGCATTGTAACAACCTTGACAAAGGGCAGCTCTAGCATACAATGGATATCTGCAATGAAAACCGTAATGAGAGCCATATTTAATTTCTTTCTAGTTTCTAGCATTCTTCTGCTTTCTGTAGAACAAAATAACAATGAAAACAACATATTAAGAGATTATTTAAAGGCAAAGGAAGCCCACAGATTTGGTAATAATATAAACAGAAAAAATACATTGTGATCAAACTTTGTCCTTTAAATTAGTAAAGTGTGACATAAGCTCATTCATGTTGGAAGACTCAAAACCATTTGATGAAAATTTGATCACTTATGGCCAGTTTGATATTGAATTTCTTTTTCTTTTTGTTTTCAAAAATCCAAGAAGAAAACTGAACAAATATATATATATGATGAAACCCTTTTGTTTTCTAAATTATTTGTAAAACCTTTAGAGCTATTGCCAGCAAATGATTTCTTACTTTCAAAAAGTGAAAATAAAAGCAAAGAATGGCAGAAGTTCCATGCAAATGCTATCTTCAACATGGATCTCCATGTGGTATTTCACTCATCCGTAAGGGAACAAAAGCACAAAAAAAAATACCACCAAACAAGCCCTTAATTAACAGGGTTGTCATAGAGATTCATTTGCACCCCTTCCAGTCAACTGCACAAGTCACATATATCTGAAGCTTGTTTAAACAACCAATCTGTTATTCTAACAAAAAACTTTTGATGTAAGCTTGTTTGAATGGCTTTCTTGAGCATATGCCACAATTTTCCTCAACTTTTGCTCTATCTTTGGTCCACAATTATCCACTAGAATTCCCGGACTGAAAATCTTTGGTACATAAATTTTAGCAACCTTTTGCAGTCACAGAATAGGATAATATTCATCCCAGGATATGGGCTCTCAATAACAGGAAAACAGCTAACAATAACAAAGTCTTAGCCCGAATGCAACAAGAAAAATGAAGATATAGAGGCCATGTATGGATCATGAGATCAAAATTTTTGGGAAAAATATCATGAAGAACTATAATATTTGGAAAAAAGTAAAAACAAAATTATATGGAAATGGCAGTAACGTAGTGGTTTTTTCTTCTAACCAACTTAAGTATGCTGTGTACTTAAAATGTATGCTGGGATATCCATAAAAGATAATCCACACCATTCATCATCTACACTATCATAAATGCTTAAAACAAAACCTCAACCGTTTTGGAGACTCGCTTGCTATGCACGTGATCACTGAATGAACAGTTTTCAGAAATACAATAGACATTCGTGTGTTAATGACTTGGGTCTTAATTTTCATATGGGTGCACTACATGATATGTGGAACATTATGAAAGGCATGTTAGTCATGTCCTAGAAGCATCAAAGTCACTCTCTCTTAAGTAACCCACCCAGCAACCCCTGCCCCCTCCTCTTACCAGGCAGCCATTGATATTAGTCGTGGATTTAAATTCAGGTGTGAATTTTGTTATGAATTCTGTGCGCATTTTGATGTCTTCTTTCTGCTGCTAGCATAAAGTCTTGGAGCTGTTCTTATATCAGACTTTAAAAAAGAATCTGCTATTTAATAGCAGTGCTTTAGCACAGAAGAGAAAAAAAATAGATTGGAAGAGAATAGAACAGAGGAGAGAAATAAGAGAAGCATAGAGGAAAAGAGGAGAAGCAAAAGACCTGTGGACAACTCTGAATCTCAAAAAGAACCCTTAAGCTTAGAAAGTTCTGATCATCCTTTCTATCTCCTCCCCCTGTGTGTCTGCATGTCCAGCTTCCACCATACTGGAAAGTACTTTAAACAATGTCTTGCAAAGCTACCGTGGTGGTCACCTTGGGATGCATTTTTATGTTTTACATCAAGCTCAAAAGTATGGAGGATGATATTTATGAATAAATTGGCACTAGATGCTAACAGGTTGTGTTTCCCATGTATTTATTACATCATTTTTGAGATGTTTCTCATATTTTTGGATTATAACTATATTTTTCACATCCCTCTGGATTATTTTTTCAAATTTATAATTTTTGGGCTACCTTGACATCTGGGCATCCACTTACAGCCTAGGCATAAGGAAGCCCATATCCACCTGTGTACGGCCTCCAATCTTCTAAAACAATAGTTTTCAATGGAGGATCTGATCATGATGCAAAACACCTAAAAATTCCTAGAGATCAGAAATTGCATGTTTGGAAAGTTATTTACCGAGGCATCAAGTAGACATGAAAAGGACGGTGCCGAGACCGCTATTATGTCAAAACAGATCATAAATGCACATGAAATTTGGATCCACCCAGCTGATAATGATCTAATTAATTTGAGTACAACCATACATCATATCAAAGATTGCATCAAGCCCTTATATTGTCTATAAGCTTGCCATTTGATGCATGTGCGAATGACCTTCAAAACACATCATTATTAGTTTAAGTAATTTAGTTTTTGAAGAAGACCAACCATGTGGATCTTTAATTTAGATCGTCTAATGTTTGATTCCGAACCCCAATGCCATTGAGAGGAGAGGGGATATAGAATCATAATGCCCACAAGTTTGGACCAAAAAACAAAGATTTTACATGAAGTCATGAACTACCTAGTTCAATGGAAATCTAAACTGGATAAGACCTACAAGGCCTAAAAATGCCTACAAAGAAAAATCATACATTCTAAAGATGCTTGTTAATTCATCAAGTTGTCCCAAAATCAACACTGACGTTGTGTTGTCATTTGAACCATTGATTTTGGGACTATTTAATAAATAAACAAGAGGTCTTAAAAAGATAAATTTTCCATTTATAAGCATTCTTAATGTTGAAGAATTTATATTTGAAAGTTCCTACTTCCATGTCAGAGCACACCATCCTGAATTCAGTTGCATGTAAAAACATCTTCTTAACAGTTATTTACCTTAAATATCTCTCTGTGTGTTTCAAATTTATATGTTGTGCATTTGTGCAATTGGAAAATTGTTAAAGCATGCTGCATGGTTACTTCAACCTCCAGAAACTCTTGATAAAGTGACAGTAGCAAGCCAGAAATGTATCTGGGTGTGCAATGTATCTGAAAATTGGTACAAGGCTAGCAACCATGTTATCCACCAAGTCCAGGCATTTCATAGTACGTGACACTTCGGCCTTCAAAAGTTTCTAATGTGGTGACACATGCATGCAAAAAAATAATTTAATTTGTAAAAAACAATGCATAAGACAGTTACTAAAGTATAAGGATGGATGAAATAAATTTTTTAATAAATAAATAATAACATGATAATTAAACCAATGGTGATTTGATGCCATCCTGACATTCTTCCAGCTTGTCATGGTAGTCTATTCAGGGTTCCAGACTTAGCAGCTGCAACTAAATACAAGGGTTGCAGTAATAGCAAGACAAATCCAACACCTTATGGCACAAGTTGACAACAGCCATTCAGCTACTTGTGTCCACATTTCCAAACACAACCCTCTCTTTCAAGAGGAATTCACAGCATCTTAGTTTTGTGCATTGAACGAAACAACATGCTCCAATGCTTGCACAAGCCCTTGTCAATTCCTTTGAGTTTGATTCTTGCAAGCATATTCCCTAGGTGGGATAGTTAATGTTGTTCCTCATTAAAAGTTATTGAATCTAGAGACACTGGCAATATGGAGAAGACAAAATCATTTGAAACATGCAAAAAAGTAACCATGCCCCTTGTTTCAAAGAGAGGATGGTTTATTCACATTTAATTTGATAGTCAGGCAAAATGAAAGCTAAACAAGATCCCATAGGGAAAGGTGAGATGTCTCCCACGTTACCCACTTACCCATGAAGAGGAATTTCACATCTTGGCATTTCCACAGTTCACTACTGAAAGAAAGCTTCCTTTCTTTTACTTTGATGATAGCAGCATTGTCAATTGCATTAAAAGACCAGACCTACATGCTTTTCCCATCTTGTTATTCAATAAGAGAACAATGATAAACAAAAAGGTTGTTTGAACTCATTCTTCCTAGAGCACCTTAATTCTTTTCTTCTAGCATTGAAAGTTGGTTCACATGGATAGACTCAACTCTACATATATATTTTTATATAAAGAGTAAAGAGCCCTGGGAAGAGGAAAAAGCAGATAAATCAAAGGTCCCCTCTTGTTATCCTCTCCTTCTGAAGGAACAACATGTACAGATCCATAGGGGCTTCTAGTTAACTGGTTGAAACTTATTGCTCATATCGGTAATATTGTAGCTTGGAGCCCTACTATGCCCATGTAGCCAGCTTAATCACTAACTCCAGTAGCTGCCTGAAGGCCCTGAACCATTCTGTGTGTGTGTGTGGATGCGAAACAGGATTTGATCAACATATCAGGATTGCCATCTTGTGAAAGAGACGGTGATGAATTGTGTAATCAATGCTAACCATCAAGACTTAAGGCTATCTGGACACATACTTCAAGAAATGGTCCATAAATGTTTGTTACTAGGTGCAACAAGACCAAGCTGGTAAGGAAAAAATTTATTGTTTCATATTTGTATAGATCTTTATGATCTATGATTAGTGGAAGGGTACTTTTTACCATTCTATATAAATGGATTATAGCGAGAGTGACACATTAAGTTTTATTCTCCATGTTTCATCCTATGTAGGACAACCTTAGCTCTTCGTATATGCTACCAACACAAACCCAGACCTATTTTCTCAGGCAGGCAACCATGGATATCATCTACATATTTTACTATCGTGAATACTTACCTCAAGAAAAGGATCATGCTCAATTCTACATTTCTAATCAACCACCCAAACCATCCTTATTGCCCTTAACAATTTAAGCTATTAGAAACCAAAGGAGCATATTTTCTAATGCTCAAAACTCACCTTGTTTATCCAAATCTCTTCTTAAAGGAAGTTCATAGCTAATGTACTTTAGGCCACTACAACAAGAGCAGCTTATTTTCTTCCTGGGCTGCTAATGGACCAAGCTTACACCAACCTATCATGAATTCAAGCCTTGACAAAAAAGTGATGGCAAGCCTAGCCCATCCCCAGGCCTCATTTCAAAAATATTGTAAGGCCTAGGATCTACCACGGCCCATGATGACTTTGTCAAAACCTAGCCTACAGCCAGATAATCTTCTCATTAGGGAAAAATCCTTCTCAACTGGAGGGGAACAAAATAACGTGATCTCCTCCTCACTGTCAGGAAAAAATAAAAGTACAAAATAAAATAACCATAATGAAGAACCCTAACGCATCTCAACCTAGCAAAAACCCTGACCAAGTCCTGATTCATAAGAAACTAAACTCCAAGCAGTTCATGAAGAACCCCAGCTTGGATCTCATCGAATTTGGCCCTAAACCCAGATATGTCTTCCCTCCACCTTGCACCCCCTCCATCACTTGCCACCACCATTGCATTCTCCATCTATCCCCATCATCAAACCCTCCTCTCCACAGCTCTTCTCCACTGTTGTGCCCTCCCTCTGACTCTTGCCACCACCACATTGTCGTCCAATGGTGCTGTAGAGCAGAAAGGAAGGGAAGGGATTAGGAGAATAAGTGCCAGGGCTCAATGTCTAAAGCACCAATGTAAAATGGGCTGCCTAGGGTCCTGCTTGGGCCTACCCAAATCAAGCCTGAAATATATTTGGACCCAGAAAATTGAGGCCCAGGGGCGGCCTACAGCCTATATAAATGGATTATAGTGAAAGTGACACATTAAGTTTCATTCTCCATGCTTCATCCAATTTAGGAGAACCTTAGCTCTTTACCATATGCTACCAACACAAACCTAGACCTATTGTCTCATGGTAGGCAACCATGAACATCATCTAAATTTTTTACTGTTGTGAATACTTACTTAAGGAAAGGATAATGCTCAATTCTACATTTGTAATCAACCACCCAACCCATCCTATTCCCCTTAACAATTTAACCTATTAGAAACCAAAGAAACATATTTTCTAATGCTTAAAATTCACCATGTGTATCCAAGTCTCTTCTTAAAGGAAGTTCATAGCTAATGTAATTTAGGCCACTACAACAAGAGCAGCTTATTTTCTTCCTGGACAGTTAATGGGCTGAGACTACACCAACCTATCATGAATTCAAGCCTTCACAAAAAGATTAAGGCAAGCTAGCCCACACCTAGGCCTCATTTCAAAAATATCATAAGGCCTAGGACCTTCCAAGGCCCATGATGACTTGGTCAAGACCTATCCTACAACCAGATAAACTTCTCATTAGGGGAAAATCCTTCTCGACTAGAGGGGAACAAAGTACGTGATCTCCTCCTCATTGTCAAGAAAAAATAAAATAAGCACAATGAAGAACCTTAAACCATCTCAACCTAGCAAAAACCCTAACCTAGCCCTAATTCATAAGAAACTAAACTTCAAGCAATTTGTGAAGAACCCCAACTTGGATCTCTTCGAATTTAGCCCTAAACCCACATATGTGCTCCCTCCACCTTGTGCCCCCTCCATCACTTGCCACCACTGCATGCTCCCTCTACACCATCATCAAACCATCCTATCCACAGCTCTTCTCTACTGTTGTGCCCTCCTGCTGACTCTTGCCACCACCACATTGTCATCTGATAGTGCTGTCACTTATGTCTGGTAGAGAAGAAGAGAAGAGAGCAGAGGGGAAGGGAAAGGATTTGGAGAATAAGGGCTAGGGCTCAGTTTCTAAAGCACCAGCCAATGTCCATCGGGTCGCCTAGGGCCATGCTTCGACCTACCCAAATCAAGCCTGAGATATATCTGGGCCCAGAATTTTGAGGCTAAGGGGTGGCCCATGACCTATATAAATGGATTATGGTGAGAGTGATACATTAAGTTTTATTCTCCATGCTTCATCCAAATTAGGAGAACCTTAGCTTATTGCTATATGCTACCAATGCAAACTCAGACCTATTTTCTCATGGTAGGCAACCACGGATATCATCTACATTTTTACTCTTGTGAATACTTACCTTAAGGAAAGGATAATGCTCAATTCTACATTTCTAATCAACCACCCAAACTATCCTTATTGTCCTTAACAATTTAACCTATTAGAAACCAAAGGAGCATATTTTCTAATGCTTAAAATTCACCTCATGTATCCATATCTCTTCTTAAAGGAAGTTCATAGTTAATGTATTTTAGGCCACTACAACAAGAGCAGCTTATTTTCTTCCTGGGCTGCTAATTGGCTGAGCTTACACCAACATGTCATGAATTTAAGCCTTCACAAAAAAAATGAAGGCAAGCCTACCCCACACCTAGGCCTCTTTCAAAAATATTGTAGGCCTAGGACCTACCAAGGCCCATGATGACTTGGTCAAGACCTAGCCTACAACTAGATAAACTTCTCATTTGGAAAAATTCCTTCTCAACTGCAGGGGAACAAAAGTACATGATCTCCTCCTCACTCTCAGGAAAAAAATAAAAAATTAAACATTAAAATAACCATAAAGAAGAACCCTAATCCATCTCAATCTAGCAAAAGCCCTAACCTAGCCCTAATTCATAACAAACTAAACTCCAAGCAATTCGTGAAGAACCCTGGCTTGGATCTCATCAAATTTGGCCCTAAACCCACATATGTGCTCCCTCCTCCTTGTGCCCCCTCCATCACTTGCTGCCACCATTGCATGCTCCCTCTACAACCATCATCAAACCATCCTCTTCATAGCTCTTCTCCAGTGTTGTGCCCTCCCTTTGACTCTTGCCACCACCACATATTCATCCGATAGTGCTGTAACTTGTGTCTACTAGAGGAAGAGAAGAGAGAAAAGGCAAAGGGAAGGGATTTGGAGAATACGTGCTAGGACTCAATTTCTAAAGCATGAATGTACCATGGGCCGCCGAGGGCCATGCTTTTGGACCTACCCAAATCAAGCCTGAAATATATTTGGGTCCACAACTTTGAGGCCCAAGGGCAGCCCACAGCCTATTCTATGAACTCTCATGACCCAAAGAAGGCCCACCAATGGGCCTGGCCCAGGTCTATTAACAGCCCAAGCTTCTCCTTTACATTCAAAATCTTGTCCACTTTGATGAAGTGATTGATAAACAAAAACTAAAATATTAATAATTGTACAAAGTTAACTATTACCCAAAAAGAGGAATAAATCTAGAATTTCATAAACCATCATTGACATCTTGATATGGCCTTTAGCCTTTCCCATACACAAACAAGCCATAATAACTTGAACAGTACAAGATGTAGACTTAACCTCAGTCTTTTAAGTAAGTAGATCTCAACAACTGCTAAACCAAACTTACCATGACAATAGTTGAAAGAAATGGCATTATGTCTAGATCTTGTCCTAGCAATTTCATGGCATAAGAACTTCATCAAAACAATTTCAGCTAGAATATGTAACACATCCAGTAGACGAGTTTTACCTGATAAACCCCAAAATGATATAAATTTAGCTAAAGGTACTTAAATTTCAAAAGGTAGGGCTGTAATCCTACTAGAATATTGGAGAAAAGACAACACTGAAGTCTAGACAAATAACTTATAAGTCTACGCCCCTAATTGATGATCTTAAGCTATATCACAAAAAGATAGGGAATCAGACCTGTAGCCAATTAGATGGTAGACGCTTTCTGGTACGAGGAAAGCTCTTAAGTTTAGGATGTTGAAATCCATGAATCTTAAGCCTCTTTGAAAATGGTCATTGAGACAAAAACATTGTTCCAACTTCCAAGAAGCAATTTCTTTTATATGTATCTTGTATGAAGTGACAAGGGAAGGGAAACAATATAAAACAAGATAAGACTTGATATCCATAAAATAGTAAACAAATCAGGTGGAAGCCTCTATTGCTTTTCAGATATAGGTTTTCTGGACTTGAGGCAAAGTTATAACTCCATAAGAGAAATATCAACATTAGTGGCCTTTCAACACAAAAGCATGATACCCAATATATGAGAAACAAGAAGCTATGATCGATGTTTCCCATAATTACCAGCATTCTGAATTTAAGATGTTGAAAGGTACTATAGGTCAATGTTGGAATTCTTCATGAAGTCCTTTTTTGATAGTGGCTTTTGTAATAGGACTAATGAACTAATAAGAATTAGTTAACCTGATGAGATAATTTTAACCTGGAGGTACATGTAGTTGATACAATGCATTTGTTACACAATGTTAGGGCAAATCTTAAATATCTTACTTATGCAGCAACAACTTTAGAACCAGATCAAAACAAGAATAATATTGGCAGACATTAAATGGATCAGGAAACCATTCTACGTGATGTGGTTGGGTTGGAGAAGGAATGCATCAAGGAATAGTAGGTACAACAAAGATGGACAAACACATGCTTAAGGGCAAGGCCATCTTAGGCAGTGTTGGAAGATCAATGGCCTTCTAGGCTTCATCTTTGTGTGGTCAAGGTAAAAGAATGTCCAGATTGTTACTTGAGAGGGCAGATCCTCCAACATGAGTTATTAATTACCTGCTTGTCTCTCATGTCACACTTGGACATTAGATGTTTTGCTTCCCTTATACTTCGTTTGCTTTATATCAGCAGTCAGTACAAAATTTTCATTAAAAAAGTAATGCAGTCAACTTTGATTGTTTCTGCACTCCATATGACTCTTTTTTCAGCATACTGTCAGCAGTAATTGCATAAAGACATTCTCTACTATAGGTCAATGTTGGAATTCTTCATGAAGTCCTTTTTTTGATAGTGGCTTTTGTAATAGGACTAATGAACTAATAAGAATTAGTTAACCTGATGAGATAATTTTAACCTGGAGGTACATGTAGTTGATACAATGCATTTGTTACACAATGTTAGGGCAAATCTTAAATATCTTACTTATGCAGCAACAACTTTAGAACCAGATCAAAACAAGAATAATATTGGCAGACATTAAATGGATCAGGAAACCATTCTACGTGATGTGGTTGGGTTGGAGAAGGAATGCATCAAGGAATAGTAGGTACAACAAAGATGGACAAACACATGCTTAAGGGCAAGGCCATCTTAGGCAGTGTTGGAAGATCAATGGCCTTCTAGGCTTCATCTTTGTGTGGTCAAGGTAAAAGAATGTCCAGATTGTTACTTGAGAGGGCAGATCCTCCAACATGAGTTTTAATTTACCTGCTTGTCTCTCATGTCACACTTGGACATTAGATGTTTTGCTTCCCTTATACTTCGTTTGCTTTATATCAGCAGTCAGTACAAAATTTTCATTAAAAAAGTAATGCAGTCAACTTTGATTGTTTCTGCACTCCATATGACTCTTTTTTCAGCATACTGTCAGCAGTAATTGCATAAAAACATTCTCTAGTGTATCATAGAACAAACACCCTTTTCATGTAGCAGAAGAGTTGTCTCTCCAAGCAGCAAGACCTAACTTCTCCCACATTCCTAACATTAGCAAAGAACTACAAGATGTACAAATAACACAAGAAACAAAAGTCACACAGGAAGGCTGAAAATATTTCACCAACCATACAAAACTAGTAGATATATGAAAGGAGTAACGCATTACCCAAACCAATCAGAAACTAAACAGGGAGAAGCACGTGTTTGGAAATCACACATCAGATACAATGAACATACAGGTCAGAAACAATACCTATCTCTTCTTTGGCTCATAGCTGGCGTGATAGATATATAGCGATGTTCCAACAGAGCAGGAAGGACAGCTTCAACATAGTCAAAATCTCCTTTCCGTTTGCTGCAGTCAACTTTAAATGGTTCTCTTGATGCAATTTCCTTTGGCAACTCTTTAATGACTTCTATGTAACCTCTTGTTTGCTGAATGAAGTAGTCTACATCAAACACATCTGCAAAGCCACTGATAAAAACTTCCAATTAGCACTAACCTCGTATTTGGTTGGGTTCGTGAAAAGAAGGATGAATGGAATTGAAAGTATAAATAGCCCCCATCCACCATTTCATTCAAAAAACCTTAGGAAGGATGGATCAAAAGGAGCAATTACCCATCATCCCATCATTATAAATTTGGAAGAAACAAGGAAAGATAGATGGAGCATGTGAAGGATTGGTGTCTATATTGACAAAATTATCTCTTATTAATTTTGTTTATAAAACTATAACACTTCTTTTATTTTTCTATTTACATTCACTATGTTTAGTTAACTATTTATATAAAATTAATTAACTATTTAAATTAAATGATAAATTAATTAGTTATTTATATAATTAATATATAAATAAATTCATATATAATTAATTTTTACAAAAATTTATTAATTAAGTTAAATTAAATTAAATATTTATATAATTTTTATATATTTATAAATTAATATTATATGTTGATATATTTTCTTACTTTTTTAATATAAATATAAGTGTTATAAATTGATAATAATAATATTTTTTTTATAGAAGGATAGTTTACTAAAAATGTTATATGAATATCATCCATCCTCCCTTTAGTTCTCGAGGAGAGAATCATTTTTATCCATTTTTACCAAACATATAAAAGGATGGATGGAAAACCCATCCATCCTTTTTCTTGACCCCCCCCCCACCCCCCCCCCCCCCCCCCCCCCCCCCCCGTCTTTTTTAATTTTTTGCTCTATCCATCCTCCCTTCAATACATCCTTCATATCAAACAACAGGTAATTGCTACGAATCACGATTCAAAGATTTTAAGTAGTCTAATTACCATACCTTGATTCATTCCAATAAGCAGCGACCTCAAATTTGGCAAAACTAGCGTGGCGTTCAAAAGCCGAGCTATCCCGATGCCATCACATAGCTATAATTACCACAAACGTTCAGATTCTTATTCATTACAAAGCACAAGAAAAACCAAAACTAAAGAGCGAACCAAGAACCTTGCTCACTCACATCGCGTCTCATCTGGTTAAGGCCGCCATAGCAGTCCACCCTAATGAAGCCGTTGCTCCTCGCCGGCACAGCTGCAGCATTTCAACAAAAAACCAATGGAAATCTTCTGCAATGAAGCCAGTTAAGATAAATTCAGGAGTAAAAAAACAAAAAGACAAACACTAACGGATCCCATCAAGATCACAAACCGACGACCCTACAAACCCTAGCCTAACGTACACAAAGGGCAAATAGGGGCTTCTACCGACCAGCTAAAGCTCCGGTTTTCCACCACTCGCAAGGCCTCCAGTCGACCACCCTGCGATTGCTCCAGATTTCCGATTGCTCCCACCACAATGACCTGTTTGCAAGGGAGATTAGGGTAACCGGGCTGGAGAAAGGAAAGGAGGGGAGACAGAAGAGATCTATACGTACTTGAAGGAGATGGAAGCCGAGGGGTTGGAGAGGGAGAAGAGGACCGCCACGAGGAGGAAGGGGATGAGGAGGAAGAGGCCGCAAGAGAGGGGTCTAATGGGATTCTTCCACAAGCTAGGGAGCATCGCACCGCCACCGCTGGACGCCGTACAGGATTCCAGTCAGGGTTAGAAGGGAGGGGAGGGGGCGCAACCGCGACGATGATGAAGAATCGAAGAACGAGATCTGGAGCTCGTTAAATCAATAGAACGAGATCTGGATTCTGGAGCACATCGAAGACGAGGATTTTTTTTTGCAAACGTGCTCGTTCCATTTTCCCGAGCAGTTTTAGGACAGATTTCCCTTTCTTTTAAGACGAAAAATTGTGCAGCATCTACCGGATAAATGGCCCTATCATCTAATTTTTTTAGTTAATTAATTAAAAAAAATGCAAGATAAATTTCATCGTAGCTGTCCTACTGGAATTTTTTTCTTATCATATTCTCGCATATTTTTACGTACCCTACTTATCATAAATAAATGCATCAGTCTGATCTTACTAAGTCGATAGAGTAGTATGCTTTTTCTCCATCTCAATCATGTGCTCTATAACACATCATTCACAAAAATCCCTACTGAAATTTTCTTCTTATCATATTCTCGCATTTTTACATACCCTTCTTATCATAAATAAATACATCAGTCTAATCTCGCTAAGTCGATAGAGTAATATGCTCTTTCTCCATCTCAGTCATGTGCTATAACACATCATTCATAAAAATTATATCTCGAATTTGATGGATAAAAAGTTTATGCTTCTATCAACCGGGCTACTATCTTAACTGTTATTATTTAAATAATTTGGTTGACTACGGTAAAGCCAACAAGGATCATGTTTTTTTAAATAAAAGTTAGCATATACTTATTATTATCATTGTTATCAGTGCAACCATTAGATAAAATAATTTAAATTAATTATTTATTTTAAAAAAAAATATTTGAATAATACAAAATAGCTATACAAGGATCAAACAAAATAGTTGGCTATTAATAAGGTTAGAAATGAGCTTGAACTGACACGCCAGCCGACTTCAAATTAGACTACGAGCTAGCTCCAAACAATACAGGCCAAGTTTAGACTCTAACATAGTCCTCTTTATTTTTTGTTTAGAGCTGGGCTTAGCTGTATCATTGGTTTGGCCCGAGCCAAATTCAAGCCCAAATGCTGGCCCGAACCTCATGTCAAGATTTCAAGCCCAAGCCTGAGGAAATATAATATAAAGAACAAAACTTTTGTGCACCGCCTGCAGTACAGGAAATTCTAGTTGGCCTGTACCATTTCTCATTATTGGTCCACGTTGATCATACTTGGCTTGACATGATAGGATGGGATACCGTATCGCCTGCAATTTTGAAATATGTGCACCACCATGTCTACAATCTCTCCAAATATAGGAAAGGACTTTTTTGCCCTCTTCTTTTCTGGAAGAAAATGCATCGATTTTAGAGCGACACCCCAAAGTTCCCTCTATTATTTTTGTTTCTTTAGTTCTTCTCTTCCCTTTGGTAGTCGATGTTTTCATTTCGGCAGTAGTTGGCAACCATCTATCCCGTCTCAAGTAGCCACTGGTATTTTTTCATTCTTGAGCATTCCATAAAAGATATGACTTCGAAATCTTTATGTTAACGAAGACAAGTAATTTCATGTTTCAACGCAGATCGCGAATACAAAAGCACCGCAAGAAAGAACTGTAGTTGCTGAAAGGAAGCACAATACTTATTCTTTATTCAAGAGAGGATGACATCCCTTTAACTTTCCTTCCAAAAGAAGTTACATAACTAGAAGCAGGTAAAGAAATTATACGTTTAATACAAATATTTAAATTTTATATCTACAAAGAGATGTCACAATATATTTTTAAAAGATTAAGACCTCATAGTATAAAATTATGATACATGCAAAGTGGAAAGCTTTAGAATTTTTGTAGTAGTCTTAGAATATCCTAGACTTATGGTATAGTATGCCAAGAAATTATTTTCTATAATTTTTACACCCTTTTTTAGTTTTATGACATCCTAGTTGAGAATTTATGATATCATAGTTCAAATATTATGATATCCTGTATAAATTTAAGAAATTGATTGCATCAAACCTTCCTACCATGAAGGTCCTTCATCCATGGGATAAATTATGATACCCACGATGTCATAACATGCCATCATGAACAAATCATAAGTAATTCAGCCCGAAACAGTATCATGACATCTTAGTTCAAAATTTATGACATCCTAGTTCAAATATTATGATATTCTACACAAATTTAAGAAAGTGATTGCATTAAACCTTCCTACCAGGAAGGTCTTTCATCCATGGGATGAATTATGATACCCACGATGTCATAACATACCACGATAAAAAAAATCATAAATAATTTAGTCCGAAACAGTATCATGACACTAGTTCAAAATTTATGATACCTCGGTTCAAATATTATGATACCTTATATAAATTAAGAAATTGATTATATCAAACCTTCCTACTGAGAAAGTCTTTCTGTTGGAATTGTGTCCCAAAGCCAATCGCCTAGGTTGTAGGCGGTTGTGCTGAGTATTGTACTATTTCTTTGAATTAATAAAATATTTTTGACAGCTCATCACATATTGTATTTCCCTGAAATGAGCTCTTTCCATGTGATGAAGTCCTTAGGACTACACTGACTTCGATACAGAGAGGATGTATCGACTAGTTCTTAAACCCTGTTCACAACCAAAGGATATATTGTACTGGACGGCAATATATCAAGTATAGGTTATTGCAGTTCACATCGTTTGGTTGTCCTCTTGACCAAATGAGTGTGGTGACACTGATGTGATTTGCAAGTGGGATATGTGATATCTCATTGAACGTGACTCCGTGCAGCCCCTTTTCTGCCAAAGAGAAACTCACGATTGGATATGGGTATATGTGTCCCTCTGACCTGAGGTCATCATGGTAGCTTGCAAGCAACTCCCTGTGCTTTAGTGCCGGACTACCTGGATTTTTAATCCGGTGATGGAAGGTTTCTGGGACAGGCAAGTACTTGTGGAGCAGTGATGGACCAAGATAGAATTGACATGTCCAAACAGTTTGGATTGAATGTCTCGCAGTATCTCAATTTAGCAAATCCTCGGCCGGGGTAGCCCAAGTGAAGAGTCACTGGGCTTGCGAGGTTGAGACATGTAGTGGACTGACTCTGTCTGGGTTGGCAGCCCAATCTCAGTCGTCCTGAGCATTAGAGGTCAAAGGGATGAATTATACGGTAACCATATGCTAGAGGTTCGATAGTTTGCTCCCGCATCTTCGACCTATCCGGATGCCGGGACCCATTGCTAGATGGTTTCCTGTGCTGGTACTAAAATTGTTCTATTGCTACCATTTGGTTCGAACCTATGAGGTCACACGCCACAGAGGATTACTCTCTAATCTGGATACCGATTACGATTGGGAATCGTCTCGGTTTTATGGTCACAGCTTTTTTTAGCACTCTTTTCCCGTCTTGCCCTTGTCTGTGTCAGCCGGAAATTGTTCCGGTTGACCACCTCTGCGCCAGGATTTTTCTGAATCAGTTTTGAATTGATTTGGAGTTCGTTTCGGCCTTCTATTAGTTGTGAACCAATTTTAATCCTTTGAACCAATTCTTTGGGCTTGAACCAATTAAATTAAATTGAACCCCTTTTAATTGGACCGGTATTTGAACCAAGGGATTGGACCGTTTTTTGCTTGGACCGGTTTTGAACGGTGTTCCTTTTACCGTGTAAATATTTACACGTTGCTGGTTGGACCCCAAGCGTTGGAAGCTCAAACAACCGAATGTTTTGATGCTGGGCTGGCGTCTCTTCTCCTCCCTCCACCGATTGTTTTAATCCCAGTTTAATGGCTGTTAAAAGGGTGATTGGTAGCCCGCGTCCTTTGCTTTTCCCTGCCTCTCCCTCTCCCTCCTGCTTGTTGCCTTTAAATACCTGCTATTGCCCTGTTTCAGCAAGGTTTTTTTTATCACCGTGCAACATCCAGCAATAGGATTTTGAGTGCTGTTCTTTGGGAGCTTCATTCAAAGCTAATCTCTTCTTCCATCGAGTGTTCTTGGGGTTGGGTTTTGGAGAGTGTAAAGGAGTGTTACAAGGGCCATTTCACCCCTCTTTGAAGTGCTCAAATTATGCTCTGCAGCAAAGAAAAATTACTGCAACTTACTTGTGACCGTGTCCTCTTCCAGCGGCTAGCACCGCTCGAGAGAGAGGTTCAGGGATCCCCCGGCATGTCTCCCCTCTAGAAGGAGTATCCCTTTACTCCTGGGAGCAAGAGGGTCGAGCCGGATTCGTTGATGTTGTTCCCAACACAAAGAAGAAGGCTGTTGTTTGTTCTGCTATAGAATTCTCTGGCAGAAACTTGGTTTGATTTTGTACACCCTATACATAGTGTTTTTCTTGCAGATTTCGATTGGTGATCGAAGAAGACTTTTCTCCCTTGCCGCTGCTGCGATTCGGGAGCAAACGGAGCTCTGGAAGATAGCATTTCATCAATATTTTGAAGACCAAAAACAGAGCTCCCAAACATCTCAAGCTTGAAGACGACCGGAATAAGTTTATCCCACTTATTCCAGCCTATTCCAGCTTTATTCCAGAGTTATTCCAGGTGGAATAAAGGTATGAAAAATTTTATTTTAATCATGCATAAATAAATGAATTTATTTATATATTTTACAAATATTATATGCCATGTTACATGCCTATTTTTTAATACATGCAACTTGAATAGATTAGATTTCTGGGCGGAGCCGTTTTCCGCTGCGCTGGTTTTAAAATTATTTTTTAAATCCCCTGTGCTCCCGTGCCCTGTTTGCATGCCTAGTGTAGGTTTATGTCTTTCCACCTGCACCTGTTTCTTTCAATGGTATGAGAATCGTTCTGGAGCATGAACAGATCCTTTATATGATAAAGGATCCGGCACCTGAAATCCCTCCCGCAAATTCACGGAGTGCGGTCAGAGACGCTTATCTGAAGTGGGTCTCTGATCGGACTACTGTTCGGTGCATTATGTTAGCAGCGATGAACGACTAGTTCAGTCATAAATTTGAGGAGGCCCAACCTGATGAAATCCTTCAAAAGTTGAAGGAATCCTTCGGCACCCCGGATGATGTAGAACGGTACAAAGTGTCTTGTGCCATCTACAACTCCAAGATGCCGAATGGTGGTTCAGTCACTGATCATGTATTGTACATGATCGAGTTGATTGAAAAACTGGGCAAACTCGGATGTCCCTTGCACGAGCAGCTCGGCAAGGATGCGATCCTGAATTCTCTTCTCCTATCTTGATTTTCTCGATCATTACAGAATGAACAAGCCTACAGTAAACTACCATGGTCTTTTGGGGTTGCTGCAGACTTTCGAGAAAGACCACCAACTGAATAAGGGGGTGGTGAATTTAGTGGGAGGAAGTAGAGGTCATCGTCCCTTTAAGAAAGGGAAGAAGAAAATAAATAAGAAGGGAAAGAAGGTGCAGAATGCTCCTGGCCCTAGTTAGACCAGGAAGTATAAGGCTGATCAGTCTTCTCCAGAATGCTTCTACTGCAAGAAGAAGGGACACTGGAAGAGGAACTGTC
This sequence comes from Areca catechu, assembly GCA_021397845.1. Lineage (NCBI taxonomy): Eukaryota > Viridiplantae > Streptophyta > Magnoliopsida > Arecales > Arecaceae > Areca > Areca catechu. Next base: position 135,296,025 of record CM038049.1, read on the forward strand.
CTCTTTATATTGCGTCCCTTGATCCGAACAGGCCGAGGAAGCAGAAGTCTGCTGAACAAGGTATTTATATGAAAAAACCTTGTAATTACTCAATTGTTGATACTGCTAACTGGGTATTGGATACTGGTAGTCCAATTCATGTTTGTAATTCGTTACAGGGACTTCAAGTTAGCAGAAGATTTGAAGATGGAGAACAGTTTCTGAGCATCGGGAATGGAAATCGTGTTCCAGTACTGGCGGTCGGAGTCCTGCGTCTTGTCTTTGAGTATTGTACTGTCGAACTAGTCGACTGTCACTATTGTCCTAGTTTCATTATGAGCAAAATCTCTGTAGGCCTTTTGGCCAATTGTGATTTTGAACTATCAATAAAGGGAGATTTTTGCAATGTTATTTTGAATAACTCTGTGATAATGAAAGCTAGATTAAATAATGGCATATATATACTATCAAGGCCGTTAGTGTAATGTACACTTCTAGCAAACGCCCAGATTAGATAATGTCAACGATTTGTATCTTTGGCACTGTAGGCTAGGTCATATTAACCAAAATAGGATAAACAAGATGCGAGAAAATGGACTCCTCGAGGTCAGTGATTTTGAATCACTACCCACTTATGAATCCTGTTTACTTGGTAAAATGACCAAGTCACCTTTTACTGGAAAAGGTGAACGAGCTACAGAACTTCTAAGTCTAATACATACTGATGTATGTGGACTGATGATAGTTAGTGCCAGAGGAAGATACAATATTTCATTACCTTTACAGACGACTTTTCAAGGTTCGGTTATGTCTTTTTAATGAGACATAGGTCTGAGTCGTTTGAAATGTTCAAACGATATCGTAATGAAGTAGAAAAGCAAACTGGAAAAAGTATTAAAACCCTTCGATCTGATCGAGGTGGTGAATACTTATCTGGTGAATTTTTGACATATCTTGAGGAGAATGGAATTCTCTCTCAGTGGACTCCTCCAGGAACACCACAGTTGAATGGTGTGTCCGAAAGGAGGAATCGAACCTTGTTGGACATGGTTCGATCCATGATGGCTTTTGCAACTTTGCCGCTATCCTTTTGGGGATATGCGCTTCTGACAGCTTGTTACTTATTAAATGATGTTCCAAGTAAGTCTGTTGTCTCCACTCCGTATGAGATGTGGACTGGACGTAAACCCTCAATCTCACACCTTCGGGTCTGGGTTGTCCGGCTTACGTAAAGCGTTTAGACTCAGACAAACTTGGTCCAAGGTCTGATCGGTGTTTATTCATTGGTTATCCTAAGAAAACCAAAGGGTATTTCTTCTACTTGGAGAATGAACAAAAGGTGTTCGTTGCTCTTAGAGCTATCTTTTTGGAAAAGGAGTTCCTTGGAGAAGGAACTATAGCCTCTAAGATTGAACTTGATAAAGTTCAGCCAATAGAAGAACCTGCACACTCTAAGGACATTGTAGAACCGGCTGTGATTGAATCACACCCAGAACCCATTAGGAGATCCGGTAGAATACCGCGTCAGCCGGACAGATACTACGATTTCTTGGTCCGCGACGGCGATCCCATTGAGCTCGATAAGAACAATGAGGATCCGATCACCTATATGGATGCACTTCAGAGATGTGACTCTGAGGCATGGCTTGGAGCCATGCGATCCGTAATGGAGTCCATGGAAATCAACAATGTTTGGACATTGGTTGATCCGCCTGAAGGAATAAAATCCATCGGGTTTAAATGGATCTTCAAGAGGAAAAGGGGCGCAGATGGGAAGGTAGAGACCTATAAAGCCCGTCTGGTCGCCAAGGGGTATCGTCAGCGATATGGTATCGATTATGACAAGACTTTCTCCCCTATGGCAATGCTCAAATCCATTCGGATCATGCTTGCTTTGGCAGCATATTTTGATTATGAGATCTGGCAAATGGATGTCCGAACCGCTTTCCTAAATGGGGAGCTGGAAGAGGAGGTGTATATGATACAGCCTAAAGGATTCACATCCACAAATGAATCAAAAGTATGCAAGTTGCAAAGGTCCATCTATGGACTCAAGCAAGCATCTTGAAGTTGGAATTTATGGTTTGATAGGTATATCAAATCGTACGGCTTCAATAGGAATGGAGAAGAACCGTGCATCTATAAATAGGTTAATGGTTATGTGATTGTATTCCTAGTACTGTATGTTGACGACATTCTCTTAATCAGGAATGATGTTGTAGCATTACAAGGAATAAAGGTCTAGTTATCATCTCAGTTCTCCATGAAGGACTTAGATGAAGCTTCATATATACTAGGTATGAAGATCTATAGAGATAGATCTAAGAAGCTTTTGGGATTGTCCCAGTCTACGTACATTGACATTGTGCTGAAACAGTTCAGCATGGAAAATTTCAAGAAAGGCTATCTCCCGATAGGTTCTGGAATTACTCTTTCCAAGAAGGATTGTGCGACAACTCCTGAGGAAAGAGAGCGCATGAGTAGAGTACCTTATGCTTCTGCAGTAGGCTCTATCATATATGCTATGACTTGTACTGGACCAGACATGGCATACTCACTAGGAGTAGTGAGCAGATACTAGTCTGACCCAGGTGAGGCGCATTGGAAGGTGGTTAAGTCCATCCTTAAGTATTTAAGAAATACTAAAGATCAATGGCTGATTTATGGAGAACCTGACTTGAAACTTGTGGGGTACTCTGACTCCAGTTTCCAGTCGGATAGAGATGATAGCAAGAGTGTGTCAGGGTTTGTATTTACCCTAAATGGAGGCGCGATATGCCGGAAAAGTTCCAAGCAGGCAACTGTTGCAGACTCGGTATGCGAAGCAGAATACATTGCAGCATCAGATGCAGCAAAGGAAGCTGTGTGGTTGCAGAAGTTTCTTGAAGAGATAGGGGTGGCACCTTTCCTAGATGGCCCTGTTCCGGTGTACTGTGACAGCACTGGAGCCATTGCTCAAGCTAAGGAGCCTAAAGCTCATCACCGCACCAAGCACATACTGCGGTGCTACCATCTCGTACGAGAAATCGTGGAACGAGGCGACATCAATCTTTTGAAGATCGATGGAAAAGAAAATCTGGCCGACCCCTTCACTAAAGCCCTCGGAATAAAAGAGTTCGACTATTGTAAATGGAAAATGGGTATTAGATACTCTTTGATTGGCTTTAGTACAAGTGGGAGTTGTTGGGAATTATGTCCCAAAGCCAATCGCCTGGGTTGTAGGCGGTTGTGCTGAATATTGTACTCTTTCTTTGAATTAATAAAATATTATTTTGGTAGCTCATCACATATTGTATTTCCCTGAAATGAGCTCTTTCCATGTGATGAAGTCCTTATGACTACACTGACTTCGATACAGAGAGGATGTATCGACTGGTCCTTAAACCCTGTTCACAACCAAAGGATATATTGTACTGGACGGCAATATATCAAAGATAGGTTGTTGTAGTTCACATCGTTTGGTTGTCCTCTTGACCAAATGAGTGTGGTGACACTGATGTGATCTGCAAGTGGGATATGTGATATCTCATTGAACGTGACTCCGTGCAGCCCCTTTTCTGCCAAAGGGAAACTCACGATTGGATATGGGTATATGTGTCCCTCTGACCTAAGGTCATCACGGTAGCTTGCAAGCAACTCCCTGTGCTTTGGTGCCGGACTATCCAGATTTTTAATCCAGTGATGGAAGGTTTCTGGGTACAGGCAAGTACTTGTGGAGCAGTGATGGACCAAGATAGAATTGACCTGTCCAAACAGTTTGGATTGAATGTCTCGCTGTATCTCAATTTAGCAAATCCTCGACCGGGATAGCCCAAGTGAAGAGTCACTGGGCTTGCGAGGTTGAGACACGTAGTGGACTGACTCTGTCTGGGTTGGCAGCCCAATCTCAGTCGTCCTGAGCATTAGAGGTCAAAGGGATGAATTATACGGTAACCATATGCCAAAGGTTCGATAGTTTGCTCCCGCATCTTCGACCTATCCGGACGTCGGGACCCATTGCTAGATGGTTTCCTGTGCTGGTACTAAAATTGTTCTAGTGCTACCGTTTAGGTTCGAACCTATGAGTTCACATGCCACAGAGGATTACTCTCTGATCCGGATACCGATTACGATTGGGAATCATCTCGGTTTTATGGTCACAGCTTTTTTTTTTAGCACTCTTTTTTTTGTCTTGCCCTTATCTGTGTCAGCCGAAAATTGTTCTGGGTTGACCACCTCTGCGTCAGGATTTTTCTGAATCAGTTTTGAATTGATTTGGAGTTCGTTTCGGCCTTCTATTCGTTGTGAACCAATTTTAATCCTTTGAACCAATTCTTTGGGCTTGAACCAATTAAATTAAATTGAACCCCTTTTAATTGGACCGGTTATTTGAACCAAGGGATTGGACCATTTTTTGCTTGGACCGGTTTTGAACCGGTGTTCCTTTTACCGTGTAAATATTTACACGTTGCTGGTTGGACCCCAAGCGTTGGAAGCTCAAACGACCGAATGTTTTGACGCTGGGCTGGCGTCTCTTCTCCTCCCTCCACCGATTGTTTTAATCCCAGTTTAATGGCTGTTAAAAGGGTGATTGGTAGCCCGCGTCCTTTGCTTTTCCCTGCCTCTCCCTCTCCCTCCTGCTTGTTGCCTTTAAATACCTGCTATTGCCCTGTTTCAGCAAGGTTTTTTTTATCATCGTGCAACATCCAGCAATAGGATTTTGAGTGCTGTTCTTTGGGAGCTTCATTCAAAGCTAATCTCTTCTTCCATCGAGTGTTCTTGGGGTTGGGTTTTGGAGAGTGTAAAGGAGTGTTACAAGGGCCATTTCACCCCTCTTTGAAGTGCTCAAATTCTGCTCTGCAGCAAAGAAAAATTGCTGCAACTTACCTGTGACCGTGTCCTCTTCCAGCGGCTAGCACCGCTCGTGAGAGAGGTTCAGGGATCCCCCGGCATGTCTCCCCTCTAGAAGGAGTATCCCTTTACTCCTGGGAGCAAGAGGGTCGAGCCGGATTCGTTGATGTTGTTCCCAACACAAAGAAGAAGGCTGTTGTTTGTTCTGCTACAGAATTTCTCTGGCAGAAACTTGGTTTGATTTTGTACACCCTATACATTGTGTTTTTCTTGCAGATTTCGATTGGTGATCGAAGAAGACTTTTCTCCCTTGCCGCTGCTGCGATTCGGGAGCAAATGGAGCTCTAGAAGATAGCGTTTCATCGCTGTTTTGAAGACCAAAAACAGAGCTCTCAAACGCCTCAAGCTTGAAGACGACCGGAATAAGTTTATCCCACTTATTCCAGCCTATTCCAGCTTTATTCCAGAGTTATTCCAAGTGGAATAAAGGTATGAAAAATTTTATTTTAATCATGCATAAATAAATGAATTTATTTATATATTTTATAAATATTATATGCCTTGTTACATGCCTATTTTTTAATACATGCAACTTGAATAGATTAGATTTATGGGCGGAGCCGTTTTCCGCTGCGCGGGTTTTAAAATTATTTTTTAAATCCCCTGTGCTCACGTGCCCTGTTTGCATGCCTAGTGTAGGTTTATGTCTTTCCACCTGCACTTGTTTCTTTCAATGGTATGAGAGCCAGGTTATAGGTGTAATTTATTTATGTATGCATGTATGTAGATTAAATAGTTTAATCAATGAGTGTATCAAATTCTTTTTGGAACCTAGTTGAGATCTTCACCATGATCGTGTGTCTTTGACACGATATGGATCGTCTGTGTTGGCCTTTTCAGAAGGATCCTTAAAGGATATAAAATTAAAAAATTGTTTTAATTTTTAGATACATGAAATTGGCATGTTTTTAGGCATGTTTTATATTGGATATAAAATTTGTAAAATATATTGATGCATGATTTTTGTTATGTAAAATTGTTTTTCATAAAGACTTAATTAAAAATTATTTTAATTAAGAATTTGGCTTATTAAATTATTAGGTTTATGAAATCTAATTTGACATGAATAAGCCATTTTGGGTTAATTGGGTTAGTTCTCTAATTGGGTCCTTAACTGGGTTAGACCTAGGTTTAGTTGAACCGGATAAAAGAAGATTAATCAAAAGTTGATTAAGGTCCTTCTTTAGAACTATCTAATAGTTAGATTAGTTGATCCGTTCATCTAAAATGGATCCAATTAGTGGCTCAGTGGACGCCCGAGTCTTTAGGCTAATCTGATCGAGTCTGGTAAACCGACTGGTGTCGAGGTAGGTTTGGCATTGTGATCATGGTTGTATGAGGCTACCTCTTTCCTGACCAACTTGGTTGGTGTCTAGGAAAGATGGTTAATGGTGGATACTCACCCCTGATCTCACCTACCTGGCTAGTCGAGTCGACCAGAACTGATTCGAAAAGCTCAATGACTCGAGTTAACCCATGTAACCCAGGTTGATCGGTCTGACTGATCTATAGGTGCCCATGGATCGTTTGTTGATTTATATCAACCCTCCTAGAATCTGATTGATTCAGTGGGAGGATGATCCATGTCCTTGTCTTTTCTTTTGTCATAACTAAAAATCCTCTAAAATTATTAGGTCCTTAAAAAGACTAAGTCAAGGTGTTGACAGTGTCTTAGCCTCCCATTAAGTCAGTTAGAAATGTGTCCACTAGCTTGGTGTGCATCGGCAGTTCCAAAGAACGGGTGTACATCCGGCGACTGGAATTTCTATTTGATGGATGATGGTTCAGTGCAACCTCCTTAATGGGACCAGGTGGGCCGGCCAAAGTCAGGCTTGGTCTTTAGTTAGCTGGAAGCATTGGATTTGTCATTTTAATGGTTGGACCTAACCAGAGACCCGCAATAGGAGGCCCAAAGCCGATTGGGGTGTTCTCTGGGACAAAATGAAATGCTGAAAATTATTTAGGGAAATAATGGTTTACGAACCTACCTTTAGGCTCGTATGGGTGAGCCGGCCAAAGTCGGGATCATGCGAGGTCTATTGGATTTCAGTATCCACTTGAAAAGGTATTTTTCACGGATTGGAGTTAGAGGCTACCAATCTAAAAAATTAGTGGGAGAAACCTTTAGACTAAAGTCCAAGTCTTTTGGTTAAAATTAATTCATACACTAATGTGGTCTTGTTTTCTTTTCAGATGTCTTCTAATTTATCGCTCCGGTCACTTCTCGATAACGAGAAGTTAAAGGGTCACAACTTCGATAGTTGGTATCGAAGGTTGAGAATCGTTCTGGAGCATGAACAGATCCTTTATATGATAAAGGATCCGGCACCTGAAATCCCTCCCGCAAATTCACGGAGTGCGGTCAGAGACGCTTATCTGAAGTGGGTCTCTGATCGGACTACTGTTCGGTGCATTATGTTAGCAGCGATGAACGACTAGTTCAGTCGCAAATTTGAGGAGGCCCAACCTGATGAAATCCTTCAAAAGTTGAAGGAATCCTTCGGCACCCCGGATGATGTAGAACGGTACAAAGTGTCTTGTGCCATCTACAACTCCAAGATGCCGAATGGTGGTTCAGTCACTGATCATGTATTGTACATGATCGAGTTGATTGAAAAACTGGGCAAACTCGGATGTCCCTTGCACGAGCAGCTCGGCAAGGATGCGATCCTGAATTCTCTTCTCCTATCTTGATTTTCTCGATCATTACAGAATGAATAAGCCTACAGTAAACTACCATGGTCTTTTGGGGTTGCTGCAGACTTTCGAGAAAGACCACCAACTGAATAAGGGGGTGGTGAATTTAGTGGGAGGAAGTAGAGGTCATCGTCCCTTTAAGAAAGGGAAGAAGAAAATAAATAAGAAGGGAAAGAAGGTGCAGAATGCTCCTGGCCCTAGTTAGACCAGGAAGTATAAGGCTGATCAGTCTTCTCCAGAATGCTTCTACTGCAAGAAGAAGGGATACTGGAAGAGGAACTGTCCTCTTTATATTGCGTCCCTTGATCCGAACAGGCCGAGGAAGCAGAAGTCTGCTGAACAAGGTATTTATATGAAAAAACCTTGTAATTACTCAATTGTTGATACTGCTAACTGGGTATTGGATACTGGTAGTCCAATTCATGTTTGTAATTCGTTACAGGGACTTCAAGTTAGCAGAAGATTTGAAGATGGAGAACAGTTTCTGAGCATCGGGAATGGAAATCGTGTTCCAGTACTGGCGGTCGGAGTCCTGCGTCTTGTCTTTGAGTATTGTACTGTCGAACTAGTCGACTGTCACTATTGTCCTAGTTTCATTATGAGCAAAATCTCTGTAGGCCTTTTGGCCAATTGTGGTTTTGAACTATCAATAAAGGGAGATTTTTGCAATGTTATTTTGAATAACTCTGTGATAATGAAAGCTAGATTAAATAATGGCATATATATACTATCAAGGCCGTTAGTGTAATGTACACTTCTAGCAAACGCCCAAGATTAGATAATGTCAACGATTTGTATCTTTGGCACTGTAGGCTAGGTCATATTAACCAAAATAGGATAAACAAGATGCGAGAAAATGGACTCCTCGAGGTCAGTGATTTTGAATCACTACCCACTTATGAATCCTGTTTACTTGGTAAAATGACCAAGTCACCTTTTACTGGAAAAGGTGAACGAGCTACAGAACTTCTAAGTCTAATACATACTGATGTATGTGGACTGATGATAGTTAGTGCCAGAGGAAGATACAAATATTTCATTACCTTTACAGACGACTTTTCAAGGTTCGGTTATGTCTTTTTAATGAGACATAGGTCTGAGTCGTTTGAAATGTTCAAACGATATCGTAATGAAGTAGAAAAGCAAACTGGAAAAAGTATTAAAACCCTTCGATCTGATCGAGGTGGTGAATACTTATCTGGTGAATTTTTGACATATCTTGAGGAGAATGGAATTCTCTCTCAGTGGACTCCTCCAGGAACACCACAGTTGAATGGTGTGTCCGAAAGGAGGAATCGAACCTTGTTGGACATGGTTCGATCCATGATGGCTTTTGCAACTTTGCCGCTATCCTTTTGGGGATATGCGCTTCTGACAGCTTGTTACTTATTAAATGATGTTCCAAGTAAGTCTGTTGTCTCCACTCCGTATGAGATGTGGACTGGACGTAAACCCTCAATCTCACACCTTCGGGTCTGGGGTTGTCCGGCTTACGTAAAGCGTTTAGACTCAGACAAACTTGGTCCAAGGTCTGATCGGTGTTTATTCATTGGTTATCCTAAGAAAACCAAAGGGTATTTCTTCTACTTGGAGAATGAACAAAAGGTGTTCGTTGCTCTTAGAGCTATCTTTTTGGAAAAGGAGTTCCTTGGAGAAGGAACTATAGCCTCTAAGATTGAACTTGATAAAGTTCAGCCAATAGAAGAACCTGCACACTCTAAGGACATCGTAGAACCGGACAGATACTACGGTTTCTTGGTCCGCGTCAGCCGGACAGATACTACGGTTTCTTGGTCCGCGACGGCGATCCCATTGAGCTCGATAAGAACAATGAGGATCCGATCACCTATATGGATGCACTTCAGAGATGTGACTCTGAGGCATGGCTTGGAGCCATGCGATCCGTAATGGAGTCCATGGAAATCAACAATGTTTGGACATTGGTTGATCCGCCTGAAGGAATAAAATCCATCGGGTTTAAATGGATCTTCAAGAGGAAAAGGGACGCAGATGGGAAGGTAGAGACCTATAAAGCCCGTCTGGTCGCCAAGGGGTATCGTCAGCGATATGGTATCGATTATGATAAGACTTTCTCCCCTATGGCAATGCTCAAATCCATTCGGATCATGCTTGCTTTGGCAGCATATTTTGATTATGAGATCTGGCAAATGGATGTCCGAACCGCTTTCCTAAATGGGGAGCTGGAAGAGGAGGTGTATATGATACAGCCTGAAGGGTTCACATCCACAAATGAATCAAAAGTATGCAAGTTGCAAATGTCCATCTATGGACTCAAGCAAGCATCTTGAAGTTGGAACTTACGGTTTGATAGGTGTATCAAATCGTACGGCTTCGTTAGGAACGGAGAAGAACCGTGCATCTATAAATGGGTTAATGGTTCTTTGATTGTATTCCTAGTACTGTATGTTGACGACATTCTCTTAATCGGGAATGATGTCATAACATTACAAGGAATAAAGGTCTGGTTATCATCTCAGTTCTCCATGAAGGACTGAATCAAAAGTATGCAAGTTGCAAATGTCCATCTATGGACTCAAGCAAGCATCTTGAAGTTGAAACTTACGGTTTGATAGGTGTATCAAATCGTACGGCTTCGTTAGGAACGGAGAAGAACCGTGCATCTATAAATGGGTTAATGGTTCTGTGATTGTATTCCTAGTACTGTATGTTGACGACATTCTCTTAATCGGGAATGATGTCATAACATTACAAGGAATAAAGGTCTGGTTATCATCTCAGTTCTCCATGAAGGACTTAGGTGAAGCTTCTTACATACTAGGTATGAAGATCTATAGAGATAGATCTAAGAAGCTTTTGGGATTGTCCCAGTCTACGTACATTGACACCGTGCTGAAACGGTTCAGCATGGAAAATTCCAAGAAAGGCTATCTCCCGATAGGTTCTGGAATTACTCTTTCCAAGAAGGATTGTGCGACAACTCCTGAGGAAAGAGAGTGCTTGAGTAGAGTACCTTATGCTTCTGCAGTAGGCTCTATCATGTATGCTATGACTTGTACTAGACCAGACGTGGCATACTCACTAGGAGTAGTGAGCAGATACCAGTCTGACCCAGGTGAGGCGCATTGAAAGGTGGTTAAGTCCATCCTTAAGTATTTAAGAAATACTAAAGATCAATGGCTGATTTATGGAGAACCTGACTCGAAACTTGTGGGGTAGTTTGACTTCAGTTTCCAGTCGGATAGAGATGATAGCAAGAGTGTGTCAGGGTTTGTATTTACCCTGAACGGAGGAGCGATCTGCTGGAAAAGTTCCAAGCAGGCAACTATTGCAGACTCGGTATGCGAAGCAGAATACATTGCAGCATCAGATGCAGCAAAGGAAGCTGTGTGGTTGCGGAAGTTCCTTGGAGAGCTAGGGGCGGCACCTTCCCTAGATGGTCCTGTTCCGGTGTACTGTGACAGCACTATAGCCATTGCTCAAGCTAAGGAGCCTAAAGCTCGTCACCGCACCAAGCACATACTGCGGCGCTACCATCTCGTACGAGAAATCATGGAACGAGGCGACATCAATCTTCTGAAGATCGATGGAAAAGAAAATCTGGCCGACCCCTTCACTAGTTTAGAATTTATGACACCATAGTTCGAATATTATGATACCCTATACAAATTTAAGAAACTGATTGCATCAAACCTTCCTATCAAGAAGGTCTTTTATCCATGAGATAAATTATGATACCCATGATGTCATAACATGCCACGATGAAAAAATTATAAGTAATTCAACCTGAAATAGCATCATGATATCCACGATATCATAACATGCCATGGTAAAAAAATCAAGAGTGATTCAACCCAAAATAGCATCATGACATCCTGATTCAAAATTTATGATACCGTAATTCAAATATTATGACACCCTGTACAAATTTAAGAAATTAATTACATCAAACCTTCCTACCATGAAGATCTTTCACACATAGAATGAATTATGACATCCACGATATCATAACATGCCATGATAAAAAAATTAAGAGTAATTTAGCCCAAAATAGCATCATGACACCCTAGTTCATAATTTACGATACCCTAATTAAAATATTATGATACATTGCACAAATTTAAGAACTGATTGCATCAAACCTTCCTACCAGGAAGGTCTTTCACCTGTGGGATAAATTATGACACCTACAATGTCATAACATGCCATGATGAAAAAATAAAGAGTAATTCTGCCTGAAACAACATTATAACATCCTAGTTCAGAATTTTTGATACCTTAGTTCAAATATTATAATATCTTACATAAATTTAAGAAACTGATTGCATCACACCTTCCTACCAAGAAAGTCTTTCACCCGTGGGATGAATTATGACATCCATAATGTTATAACATGCCACTATAAAAAAATCAAGTATAATTTAGTCTGAAACAATATTATGATATCTTAGTTCATAATTTATGACACCCTGTTCAAATATTATGATACCCTGTATAAATTTAAAAATCTGATTATATCATACCTTCCTACTAGGAAGGTCTTTCACTCATGGGGTGAATCATAACATCCATGTGTCATAACATGCCATGATGCTGACTCTGTCTTAATTTTGATTATTGACAAAATATTTAAGTATATATGAGTACTAATTATATTTTAAGTGTATTTTTCAGTTTTTAGTACTCAACCATGTTGGATGAAGAAATGATTGTATTTCAGTTGAAAAAGTCCTTAAATTAATGGAAAATCAAGTATATGGACTTTGGAATTAATATAGAAGAACTTAAAGAGGTTAAAGTTTTAATTTGAAGATGTTTCAGCAATGGCACAGGCAAGTGTCGACACTTGGAAATGAAGTATCGATACCTGAGGATCAAGTGTCGACTCAAGGCCTGAGACAAACAAAAAATTTCAGAAAGCACTTTCAGTCAAGTGTCGGCACTTGGAGCTGAAGTGTCGACACTTGGAAGTTAAGTGTCGACACTTGGAGAATGAAGTGTCGACACTTGAAATTGAAGTGTCGACACATGGAGGTGAAGTGTCGATACTTGAACAGTAACGGCTAGTTTTCTGGGCTGCAGAACTTCTCCAACTTGGCTCCAACGGCCATATTTTTCTCCCTAATGACTATAAACGATCATTTAAGTATTGGGAGGCTATATAAGCATCAAGAATCAAATAGGGAAGCAATCCTTTGGTGAGTTTCTTGAATATTATTAAAGGATTCAATAGTTGAGTGATTAAAAGCCTTCAAGCTTCTAAGTTTCAAAGAGAGCATTTAAAGTCTACATCTACAAGCATCAATCAAAGACTTCATCAACTTGAAGACAAGATCTTCATCAATAATCAAGGACTTTAAAGAGATATTTGCTTTATTTTAGAAAGCTTTTATTGTATTCATTTAAATTTGCTCTTACATTGTTTTACTTAAGGTTTTTGGTGAGCCTTGGAAAACCAAAGAGATTTTTTGTAAGCCTTTGAAAACCAAAATGATTGTTGGTGAGCCTTGAAACCAACTAGAATTTTACTTGTGAGCCCGAAGATAAAATAAGTTATTTAGGTTTTTGGTTATCCCGTAAAACCAAGGGTGGTTGTTGGTGAGCCTTGAAACCAACTAGGATTTGACTTGAGAGCCCGAAGACAAAACAAGTTGTAAAGGTTATTGGTGAGCCTAAGTTATAAAACCAAACTTAGTAGAATTCTAAAGGAATTCTTGGGGAGTGGATGTAGGTGCTTGGTTGGCACCGAACCACTATAAATCTTTGTGTTTGTATGATTGTTCTCCTTGTGCTTTTATTTCTTTATTTTCACTGCATTTATTTGAAATACACAAACACTTGAATTACATTAGCACATACTTGCTTTAGTTCATAGATATTTTAAATAGTATAAAAGTTTTATAAAACCCAATTCACCCCCCCTCTTGGGTTGCTTACCTGAGCTTACAATTGGTATCAGAGCGGGTGCTCTGTTTGAAAATCTAACGATTTTGAGCTAAAGTTCATGGCAACCCTTATAGGTATTAGTGTTAGACCACCATTTTTCAATGGCACAAATTATACATTTTGGAAAACTGGCATGCGCATCTATATTCAATATATTAGTTATCATCTTTGAAAAATCATTGTCAGTGGTCCTCATATTCCTTCCATGTTGGTTAATGGCATTTCCATTCCAAAGCTCAAAGAGGATTGGAATGAATATGACATTAAACAAACTGAAATCAATGCTAAAGCAATGAACTTGCTTTATTATGCATTGGACTTAAATGAATTTAATAGAATCTCTACATGCACATCGGCGAAGGAAATATGGGACACACTTGAAGTTACTCAAGAGGGTACTCTTCAAGTGAAGAATGCTAAAATTAATTTATTTGTACATTCTTTTGAAATTTTTGAAATGATGCATTATGAATCTATTTCTGATATGTATACTAGATTTATGACTATTATTAATGAATTGAATAGTCTTGGCAAAATCTATACTAATGCTGATTTGGTGAACAAAATTCTTAGATCCTTGCCAAAATCATGGGATCCAAAGGTGACGGCGATCCAAGAAGCTAAAGATGTAGAAACCTTACCTTTAGAGGAGCTTATCGGTTCACTCATGACCTATGAGTTGAACTTATGACAAAGGATAGTGGAAGCTGATACAGAAAAGAAGATAATGGCTTTTAAAGCCAAAAAGAAATTCAAGGCAATGATGGCAACTTGGAGCGATAGTGAAGATTCAAGTACGGATGATGAAGTTGCCCATCTTTGCTTCATGGCAAATGAGAAAAATATATGTGCTAAAAATAATTATGATTTTACCTTTAAAGAATCACATGATGCATCTAACGATCTTGTGCATGAATATAGATTGCTAAAAATTGAGCACAAGAAATTAAATAGGCATGTAGATTCATTTTCTCTTGACAACACCAATCTTGCAAATTAAAATGGTAATTTAAATACCAAGATTGATATTTTGAAAAATGAAAAGAATAATTTTTCTAAAGAAAAAGAATTTTTAGAAAAAGAAAATGTTATTTTGAAAGATTTATGTGATAAAAATATTTTGGTTGAAGAAAAGAAACAAAAACTTTTGAAAAATTTCTCTATTCCTGCTTCTTTCAATTTATCTTCTAAATGTGGTTTTAATGCTTATCCTTCTAGATTAAGAAAAGTTTGGGTTCCAAAAGGAACCATAATTACTAATCATAAAGGACCCAAGAAAGTTTGAATACCAAAAATATCTACTTAATTTGTTTTGCAGGAATGTCTTGCAACCCAACATGAAAAAAGGAAGTTCTTGAAAAGATGTTGTACAAGACAATTTAAAAAAGTGAACAAGCTATATTTTGAACTAAATGGTAAAAGGAAGGACTTTGTATATTGGTAAATTCTAAACATCTCCTTCCATAATTAAAAATATAGATTAATTTTTATTGCATCAATTACTTTGAAAAATTGTTTTAAATAGTTAATTAGAATCAAGTTTGGACTTATCATCATTGGCTATGATCATGAAATTTTTAGTGTTGATGAATTTCATGCTATCATGATTAAACTTATGATTGTAAGACCTTCACTTGATTTTGATCAATGTATTTCATGAAAAATACTTTTAAAAATGCATATTGATTTGAAAAATGTTTTACTTGATTAATTAGAATCAAGCTTAGACTAATAATCATTAGTTGTGATCGTGACTATTTTGATGTAAATGGATTTCATGCTCTCATGATTTCAACTTATGATTATTAGACTTTTACTTGATTTTGATTAATACAGTTTTTAAATTATTGCAAGTGAAATGTTATGATTTATGTTCTTTCATTGCTGGCATCTATGCTTAAGTTAGAATTGATTTGAATCAAGTATATAACTGGTAGTTAATGATTATATTTAAGAAGAAGGTATGCATATTGACAAACCCTTGCTCTAGTAGCTAGACTTTATATCATATTACTTCTAGCATTTGTATGGATATCAAATCATCTTAAAATGAATTTGAAATCATGCTAAAAGTTTTTAAGTGATATAAATGCTTTGTATTTTGAAAATTATGAATATCTTGAAAAATTTCAAATCTTGATGCTTGAGCTTTCATGTTTTATTTCTCAAATAAATGCATATTTTCAAAGAAGGAATAACATTTAGGGAGAGCATCCAAAGATTTGTTATCATATTTGATGCTTTGAATATTTTGCTTGATATCATTCTGTACTTATATTGCTCTAATACTCTTTCTCCTTGTTTTTAAATCTAATTTTTTAAGGGGAGTTACATTCAAATGGTATCATATTTTAATTGGTATCATGTTCAATTATATCATATTCAATTGATATCATAATTATTTGATTTCATGCATTGATTTTGATGATCTACTTGCTATTTTTCTGACTTCATTCTCATTTTGTATTGCCTTTCATCCTTTTTCATGATGTCAAAAAGGGGGAGAAAATTGTTAAGTATGAAAAGGGGAAGATTGGATAAACATGAAAAATTATTTGAGAAATGAAAGAAAGTACAAAAAGGGGAGAAGAATGTAAAATATTTTTATCTAAAGAAAAGAATTAATAAGAAGAAGAAATTTTAAAAATTTTAAAATTTTGCATATTTTGAAAAATATTTTTGAAAATTTTTTTTGGATCATATTTTGAGGGGGAGCTTGGTGCTTATTGTTTTGAGCTTACATGTTTATCTTATTGTTAATCTTTTTAAGCTTACCCTTTTCATATACTTAAAGGTTTTGTCATCATCAAAAAGGGAGAGATTGTTGACTCTGTCTTGATTTTGATGATTGACAAAATGTTTAAGTATATATGAGTACTAATTATATTTTAAGTATATTTTTTAGATCTTAGTACTCAACCATGTTGGATGAAGAAATGCTTGTATTTCAGTTGAAAAAGTCCTTAAATTAATGAAAAATCAAGTATATGGACTTTGGAATTAATATGGAAGAACTTGAAGAGGTTAAAGTTTCAATTTGAAGATGTTTCAGTAATGACACAGGCAAGTGTCGACACATGGAAATGAAGTGTCGACACCTGAGGATCAAGTGTCGACACTTGAAGAGTGAAGTGTCGACTCAAGGTCTGAGACAAATAGAAAACTTCAGAAAGCACTTTCAGTCAAGTGTCGACACATGGAGCTGAAGTGTCGACACTTGGAACTGAAGTGTCGACACTTGGAGAATGAAGTGTCGATACTTGAAACTGAAGTGTCGATACCTGGAGGTGAGGTGTCGACACTTGAACAGTAACGGCTAGTTTTCTAGACTGCAGAACTTCTCCAACTTGGCTCCAACGGCCATATTTTCCTCCCTAACGGCTATAAACGATCATTTAAGTATTGGAAGGCTATATAAACATCAAGAATCAAATGGGAAAGCAATCCTTTGGTGAGTTTCTTGAATATTCTTAAAGGATTCAATAGTTAAGTGATTAAAAGCCTTCACGCTTCTAAGTTTCAAAGAGAGCATTCAAAGTCTACATCTACAAGCATCAATTAAAGGCTTCATCAACTTGAAGACAAGATCTTCATCAATAATTAAGGGCTTCAAAGAAATATTTGCTTTATTTTATAAAGCTTTTATTGTATTCATTTAAACTTGCTCTTACATTGTTTTACTTAAGGTTTTTGGTGAGCCTTGGAAAATCAAAGAGGTTTTTGGTAAGCCTTTGAAAATCAAAGTGATTGTTGGTGAGCCTTGAAACCAACTAGGGTTTTACTTGTGAGCCCGAAGACAAAATAAGTTGTTTAGGTTCTTGGTTATCCCGTAAAACCAAGGATGGTTGTTGGTGAGCCTTGAAACCAGTTAGGGTTTGACTTGTGAGCCCGAAGACAAAACAAGTTGTAAAGGTGGTTGGTGAGCCTAAGTTATAAAACCAAACTTAGTAGAATTCCTAAGGGATTCTTGGGGAGTGGATGTAGGTGCTTGGTTGGCACCGAACCACTATAAATCTTTGTGTTTATATGATTGTTCTCCTTGTACTTTTATTTCTTTATTTCCGTTGCATTTATTTGAAATACACAAGCACTTGAATTACATTAACACATACTTGCTTTAGTTCATAGATATTTTAAATAGAACAAAAATTTTATAAAATCCAATTCATCCCCCCTCTTGGGTTGCCTACCTGAGCCTACACATGATGAAAAAATCAAGTATAATTCAGCATGAAATAGCATTATAACATTCTAATTTAAAATTTATAACATCATAGTTCAAATATTATGATATCCTACACAAATTAAAGAAACTGATTACAGCAAACCTTCCTAACAGCAAGGTATTTTATCCATGGGATGAATTATGATACTCACGATATTATAACATGCCATGATAAAAAAAATCAAGTATAATTTAGCCCAAAATAATATTATGATATTCTAGTTCAGAATTTATGATATCCTAATTCAAATATTATAATATTCTATATAAATTTAAGAAACTGATTGTATCAAACCTTCCTACTAGGAGGGTCTTTCACCCATGAGATAAATTATGACAGCCATGATGTCATAGCATGACATGGTTAAAAAATCAAGTATAACTCATCCAAAATAGTATTATAATATCCTAGTTCATAAATTATGACATCCAAGTTCAAATATTATAACATCCTGTATAAATTTAAGCTAGGATGGCTTACATTTTTTCTAATAATTAGATAGAATTTATTTTTTCATAATTTTTTTTTTTTCTATGTTTCAAGTGATTTTACAATTATTCCACTGCCTAATATGAAGACTTCATAATTGTTTAAAAATTGTTGCAAGCCAGTAGTATGCATTCAAAATATTTGGAAGATGGGTTTTTCTTATGTTTATTTAGATATAATCTGGAAGACTCCATTTGGTGCCTTTGTCGATATGCAACTATTCATAATCGATGGGTAACTCCTTGCAGATATAATCAGATGTCACAAGAAAAGTGATGAGTTCATTTTTTATGGCAAGGTAGTTGTTATATTTAGTGTCGAAAAAGTGGCACCGATTTTGGATCTTCCATGCCATGAAAAGAAGATCTTCATGGTAGGCTAAAATAAAAATGACAGGTTATTTTGTAGATTTTGCTAGGAATTAAATCTTAAGCATAAAGGTTTGGAGAAATTGATAGTGCAACTTCAATCATCCATGATATAAAAGGATATTGAGGATACTATTAGACTTTAGATCATGCACATGCTTGGAATGTTTTTGACTCTAAAGTCAAATCTAACATGTCCAAGATATCTCATCCTTACTTGGATAATTTATCTCAGTTGGAAGAAATTGGCTGGGCTTTTGCAATCAAGGACTTGACTGTTATGAGTCTTCCAGAGATTGCTGCTTGCTTGAGATCCGAGAAGCCAGTCCTAGTAAAGAGATGTGACAAGGATAGGAGGTAACCTGCCCTGTTTGGATGTTCAGTAGCACTAGTATAAGGATCATTCATATATAGAAACAGGTGTAATTATCTTTATTTTAATTCTTTCATATTTTTAAAGTACAAAATGATAATGTACAGAAAGTTTGCACTTTCTTGATCAAGTGTCAATTACAAACATCCTGCATGCCCCCGACGTGCCGGGTGGTCCTGCCGAGTACAGAAAAAGAACAAGGCATAAAAGGAAGCAAGAAATGACTACTTGCTAGCTGGATCACCGGGTTGGGAGTCTCCATCGGTAGGGGCTTCAGACCGCACAGCTTCGGGCTCAGGTGGCATGACCTCCTCGACACCCGCCTCCTGGTCTGAAGTGCCGGGATAGTCAAGGCGGCTACGGCCCTCGACCGAGATGAACTCCTCGACCAAGCGGCGCAGGTACATGAAGCCTTTGAAGGAGTCTGACGCCGTCTATTGGATCTCGGTGAGGAACTCCTTCGAGGCCCTGTACCTTTCCACCGCCTCCCCAGCTTCCTTCTTCGCTACGGCCACCTCATGCCTGGCATCCACAACCGACCTGGCGGCCTCCTCGGCTGCCCTCTGGGCCGCGGCCGACTTCTCCTCCTCTATCGCCAGCCGGGCCTGGAGGGACTGGGTGATTCCCTTCTGCCAGGCCGCCTCAGCATCGGACACGCCCTATCGCCACTCAGCATCAGCAAGGTCCTCGGACTTCTTCCTCGACTATCCCAGCTCGTGGCCGAGGCTCTCCTAGAACTCCTTCGCTCACCCCTTAGAATCGGCGAGCTGCCTCTCGAGGTCCTTGACCCGCCGGTCAAGCGCCCCCTCGGAGTCGGCTTTTTCCTTCAGGTCAGCCTTCAACGATATGATTTCAGTCACCTGTTGCTGCTAAGCTCGCTCCCAGTTTTGGCAGCAGCTCCTGATGAAGAGGATCTCGACACCCATATGCATCACAAGGGAAGTCAAAAAAAAAGGGGACGGGGAAGGAAAGGAAGGGAAGAGAGAGAAAGAGGATGAGGTTTCTTACCGTGTAGAGATGGGGGAAGATGCTGTCGATCACGGCCCCAACCAGCAGCCCATCCATCTCCTCTCAGTCCATGGCTGGATGGAGAAGTCCATCATGCAGTAAGCTAGGGCACGGTTGTCGGCTAAGGAGCTCTCCGGTCCCAGCTTGAACAGAAGGCGATGCCTCGCCTCGTCTCTCCTGCTCTCCCAAGGAGCAGGTGTGCCCGTCCCTCCGGTGGTGGGACCCCCAAGAACCGGTCTAGGATCCAGCATTGTCATGGTCGAAACCCCCATCACTAGAGAATCTTTAGGGTGGGCCTCTCCTCCTTCAGCCTCGACCATCCTCGGACGCGGAGAGTGGGGCGATGCGACGGCAGCAACAGCATCAACCCGAACGATCACCTCAGGCTCTAGAACTGGGAGTTCTGCCTGTGGCCTCGCCTGTCATGCGGGAGCTCCTACAGCCTCCTTTCCTTTCGGTAAGAGTTCTAATCATGGCCTCTAAATCAGGTTGGGTTTGACCAGGTTGGTAGGGTACTTCATTCCGGGTGGACATGATGATGCAAGCAAGCACACCAAATGAGACTTGACTGAAACGACTACGGGCTAACTAGACCTAGAGCCCAAACTAGATGCCCAATCAGAGTGGCAAGCTAACCTGTAGTAACTCGGGACTTAGCCAGGTAGGTGTAAGGGAAGTGTTAGGTCCCTAATTGCCAATCCTAGACACCAATTAGGGATTGGCCAGGTAGGCGGACCAGCACACAAGCCCTTCGGGATAGAATCCCTAAATCACCGTTCTAGACACTGAGTACAAAGCATACATAGAGTAACTAGACAAACTGACTCAACACTAGCCTAGACCCAACCCGACCAGTTGGTGTCCCTAGCCCACTAGGGCAAACTAGGTCTAATTAATTTTAAGATTAAAGGCTTAGGTTCGAATGCATGGGAGGTGGTTTTGGGCTAAGGAGAGGGTCTCAATCCTCCCCTTATGTTGCAACTTCGGTGCCCTTAAGATAGATTCAATTTATGCACACTCAAAAAAAAAATAGCTTCCAAAAAATAAAAAAATAGAACAGCAGTAAAATTGATCTCAGAAAATCTAAAGAAATTAATAAATCATGAAAGTTTTATATAAATTACTTTCAATTATACTGGTTCCAGCAAAATAAGAATTACTTAATTTAGAATTTTTTATAGGGAGAAACAATTCGAATAACAGGGCAGTTACTGGCAGCAAACATAACGTGTATCCCGTTTACAATCCCTGCCTAGAAGTTATAACCCAGCGGCACCCCTACACGCCCTAGGAACCCCCGTGGAATGGGAGGAGGAGGCTTGCGTCTCGCTTGTTCCTAGGACCGGACGGCCAGGGGAGTCTACTCCAGGCAGCAAAAGTAAAAAGGAACGAAAAAAAATCAATCAAACAAGCAAGAACCCTAAACAGGGCTCTGATACCAAAAATGATGCAGGACGAAAGCTCTGATACCAAAATGATGCAGAACGAAAACTCTGATACCAAAAATGATGTAGAATGGATATGTGGAATGCGGAAGCAAATTAAAATTAATGTATTATATATATATATATATTCAGAAGTCAGCTTTAACTCAAAGGAAAGATAAACTAATGTTGAAAGAAACTAAGAAATGATAGAAAGCACAATTAAAAGGAGTGGATTATCAGAGTAACTCAGAAGTAGGATCGCTGGGGATTGAGAAACCCCCAGATCTAGGGTTTGCTCTGAGTTTCAACGAAACAGACAAAGTGAGAAGGGAAGGTTCTTGTTACCTAGCAGTGATATCTCTCCATTTGGTGGAAAAAGACTCTCTCGAGCAGATTATTGGATCCCGGGAGTCAACGTATCTTCGCAATGGATCCTCCGATAATGGTCCTTTGCAAAGTTGGCCTCTTCTTGAACCCTGGATCCTGGAGAGAAGAAGAACAAGGTTAGGAACAAGAGACTCAGGGAAGAGAGTTATCAGAGTAGAAGAAAGGACGGGATCTGAAGGTCTTCAGCTGATCGGGAACTCCTAGGCTGCGGATTTGGGACTTCTTCTCCTAGATCTGCTGGATGGACTCTGAAGCAGTGGTAGCTGACTTGAAGATGGCTAGACTGGGGTCCTGGTGGTCGGCCACCCTTTGGAAGAAGAACCTTGGAGATGGTGTAGAGGCTAGGGTTTGGTGGTGGTGGAGTTGAGATGGGTGGACTAAGCTAGGGTTTTGGGGTTGGAGATCTCACACCTCCTCAAGGTTCCTAGGGAACCCGGATTTACTCCCTCACGGAACTCAACACTCAGAATAAGTGTGGAAGAACAAGACTTTGCTCAAAAACAAGGGATTTCATTCATAAGATTTCATAAGATAAGTTCAAGTTACAAAAGGGGTCTAATATATAGACCTATAAGAAAAATCAAAACCATACAAGTTCCCATGTGGGACTAATAGGGCTAATCTACACTTTAGGCATCAAATTCTCTTCCCTTGGCCAACCAAGACTCCTTCCATGAGTGAGCGGCCCAAAAACTCCAAGAAAACTTGAAAATCAGCTCCAAATGGCAGGTTATGGGGGTGTCTCCTAGTATCTCTCCATGAATCAAGGATTTTTCCTTCATGGTTTGGCTCTTTTGGACACCTCCTAGTCTTGCTCCACAAGTTTAGGCTTCTTCTTTTCATGGCTTTGGCACTTTAGGAAACTTTTGAGTGCCTCCTTGATTTTCTCCCCAAGACATGCTCTCTTCCCTTTTATAACTTGGATTTTTATGGAACATCGTGGGGCACCTCCTTGATCCTCTCTTTAAGAAAAATTCTTGCCATCCTGGCCTGGGTTTATCTGGAAAGAAGTTGGCTCCTCTTTGGATTGAGGTATCTTGATGGATTTCTCCCCCAAGTGGTGCAAGAAAAAGGGGAACTTACTTCTTATGGTGTGGGGACCAAAGACACTGGATGGAGATGTGGCAGGGAGTGTGGCACCCACTTGTAGCTGGACCATGGAAGAAAAAATGTGGCACCCTATGGCAAAGGGAATGGCGCCAACCTGGACCTGGACTTGGACTGAGTCAACATGACTCAACAAAAATTGAAATGACAAAATTACAGACTCAAAATTGGGTTGATCAGGTCAATCCTTATTACAAAACTAAAAAATCCTAATTCTTCGGGCAAGGTCAATCAGAGATCCAGATGGAGTCCTGAAGTCTTTTTCTGAGTCTGGTGCCCGCACCAGGGCCACTGGAAGTGACCCGCTTCCCGGGGTGGGGGATCATGAGTCAAACAGAAGACGGGATGCCATAGGCATCCCGAATGGCCCCCAGCTCCGTGGCAGAAATCGTTGAAGCGACCTCGCCCGGACCTGTTGATCGGACAGACTCAAGAGCTTATTCGAGTAGAAGGGGAGGACAAGTAGGACAAGAAAGAACAGCCTCTGGCTCCCCAACGGATACAGGGGACAGGAAGAGCCGACCTCCTACTAATCCTAAACTGTGCCCCGTCCGATTCCCCGACATTGGAGGAGAGCACTACCCTATGGGTGGAAGGATCAGGACAAGACATGCTGCAAAGATGACCTAAGAAGGAAGAAGCCTATCCTAGAGGGAAAGAAGGGAGAAGAACAAAGCCAGTCTAGTCCCCTAGAGAAGAGAAGAATGGGTGCAGATCGCGGAGAAGAAAGGGTCTGGGCACTATGACGAGCATGAAGGATTTGAAAAAAAGAAAAATTCGAGTAAGAAATTTTTTCTTTTCACTTCGAAAGGGCCCATCAAATCCATACTGTTATGCTCCCCTCGCCAACGGATCTGCGCCACGTGCTGCCCATCGACGAAAAAGGAGTCTCAGCCGCTCGAAATTCTGTGCCAGCATTAACTGCTCCTCGGACGTGGCCACGTGGCACCCCCGCACTGGCCGGCGAGGTCATCCCTCGAAATGCCGGCGACCGCGGCCATCATTGTGCTGAATTTTTGCCTTTCTACATCAGCACCATAATTACTCCCTTCGCCCTGAGTGCCGTGCACTAACGAGCCTTGGAAGCGGGGAGCAAATGATGTAGCAAGACCGCTGACGTGGGTAGCTGACAGGCGCCATATTAAAGGAGACCGCCACGACAGATGCCAAGGCAACACCCCAGCCCAGACCACTTTGCCGAGCTGAGCCGAGCTGAGCCCCTTCAAGGCGATGGGCCGAGCTCCGTCCTCCGCCAGGTCATGCCCGTGAGCTCGGGATGCCTAGGCCGGAGCCGTCCACCGCCCTCAAGAGCGAGACCCTCGGAGGCTAGTGCCCTGCGGTCGAGGTTGAGCTGAGCGCTCACCCATCGATGTGGAGCCTCTCCGAGCACGCGCCCTTTGGACCGGGTCCGTCCTTCGCCCTCCAGAGCAAGACCCTCGGAGGCTAGTGCCCTGCGGTCGAGGTCGAGCTCAGCGCTCACCCGCCGATGTGGAGCCTCTCCGAGCGCGCGCCCTCTGGACCGAGTCCGTCCTCCATACTCCAGAGAGAGACCCTCGAAGGCTAGTGCCCTGCGGTCAAGGTCGAGCTCAGCGCTCACCCGCCAATGTGGAGCCTCTCCGAGCGCTCCCTCTGGATTGGGTCTGTCCTCCGCCCTCCAGAGCGAGACCCTCGGAGGCTAGTGCCCTGTGGTCGAGGTCGAGCTCAGTGCTCACCCGTCGATGTGGAGCCTCTCCGAGCGCATGTCCTCTGGACCAGATCCGTCCTCCGCCCTCCAGAGCGAGACCCTCGGAGGCTAGTGCCCTGCAGTCAAGGTCGAGCTCAGTGCTTACCCGCCAATATGGAGCCTCTCCTAGCGCGCGCCCTCTGGACTAGGCCTGCGCTCTCCCCTCCTCCACTAAGGTGATCAGACGAGCTCGGAGCATCTAGACCGAAGCGAGCCCTGCCATCCCAGGACACTGGCAAACCACCCGAAGACTACGGAGCGGTGCCTCCCATGCCACCATGACTACCTGTCCGGCTGTACTTCCAGGGGGATGGGCCAGCCAGAAAGCATGAATCCCTAGGAGGCGACCCCCGGATCGAGGCTCTGGCAAGCTTCTCGGAATAGGACGATCGGAGAGGATGTCAGAGCAAATGGAAGCTTCCCCTATTACCTGTCAGGAAAGGCGTCTCGTATACGGCATGGAATCCTGCCGTACGCGCCTGCCAACCTAGTGAGGATCCCGAGGCAAGCTCCAAACGATCAATTTTTAACTACAAAGAACAGTCGACACTCGCAAAAGGGGGGGAGGTAACAACAACAATCCACCACCAACACAAGCGCAAGCTCGACCAAGAGGGCGAAGCGCCACCACCAAAATCACAGCTGAGGGAAAACAAGGGAAACAAGGATAAGCGGAGTAACAGGTATAAGGATTTTGGTGACCAGGACGGAAGCGTGGATTTTAAAAATTTATTATGAAACCACTACCAAACCCTTAACCCAAGACCTCCTTACTAGGAATTAAAACATACAAACATGCATATATAATATAAACTAGAGTTTAGGCACCAACCTGAACCGCTAGTATCCAATCCGATGAAGAAAACCCTGATTCAGCCTTCTTCTCCACTAGGCGCCCAAACGTTTGCCCTCCAATGGTGATCCACACGAAACTCGGACCAAGGAAGAACTCCTTCTTCAAGTTGCTTGGAGAAGTAGAACTCTTTCGGCAGCCTTTGGTCTATTAACCACTGTAGGACACCCTGTCCTACTGTAAGGCACTAAAAACACTCTCCTAAACCACTCTTAGTTTTAGGACAACCCTTCTCTAGAATCTCTTAGGCTTATGTCCTAAAACAAAGCCTTGTCATAGTAGAAAAGACCTTGTCTTAACAAGACAAGTCTTGTCTTAAAGAAAGAAGGAGGGAGAGAGAGACACTCAGAACAGTACTTCGATGGAATTCTTATTTTTTTTCTTTAGACTCATTTCACCGTCTCCTATTTATAGATACAAGAGGGGCATGTGATATGTCCTTCCATGAACTTATTAGATATGATTTTTCAAGACCGAAGAGAAGATATCTGGCTTGAA
Source organism: Areca catechu (assembly GCA_021397845.1). Taxonomy (NCBI): domain Eukaryota; kingdom Viridiplantae; phylum Streptophyta; class Magnoliopsida; order Arecales; family Arecaceae; genus Areca; species Areca catechu. Next base: position 135,321,975 of record CM038049.1, read on the forward strand.
AAATCATATCTAATAAGCCCATTCATGCACCAAAGGCCTTATTCACATCCCTTCTTTTATCTGGACGAATTCTCACTTGCCACATGTCAGTTACCAGTCCCTAGGAAGCCAAGAGGTGCCTCTTCAATCTCCAAACATCAGAGATTATGAAGAGTCCTGATAGCAGAAAGACTCTCCATCAGAACCGCGCGCCACATGAAGAGTTGCGACTCTTCATGCACCGCGCGCGCCATCCTTCTTCCACGCAAATATCAAAGAATATTGACTAGTCAAAACATAAATAATATAGGTGTCATTGGAAAGAGCATAAAATTTCCTTTCTGACCATATAAATTATATTCAAATCAGAGATCTATAGCTCATTCTATGCCCTTTTGAAGTTAAGGTATCATTCAGGTACCAAGAGTTCCATGCCATTGGGACTCTTCATGTATGGCACCTAAAATGCCCTTAAATCCAAATTAAAATCAGATTTAGCTCTGATTAGGCTAGCCCCACTTATGAATCAACCTAATTTAGGTTTCTTATAATTAGGTTAGCCCAATTAGCAAGCAACCGGACCTAATCCAATTGGGTTAGGAATTTGGTTAGCCTACATATGCTAGTATGTAATCCGGCTAACCAATTAGGATCCTATGACCCTAATTAAATTATGAATGACTTCCTTGGCCAAGTCTCTATTGTGTGTGACCCATTGGGTTCCACATCTAGCCAGCAGTAGATTTAGGTTTGAGCCGATTCGATCCGATCGAACCCGATGACCTAATTAGATCAAATTGGCCCACCTAATTGTCCAATTCGAATCACATATCGAATTGACTCATGAAACCAAATCAATTGATTCATGAAGACCTACAAGATAAGATTGATGTCTAGCAACGTGTCATACCTACCTGGAAGATGAGAAATTTTGGTGAATTTACCAAAATACCCTTCAGTGGTGAGTTACCGGGCAATTCAGTCCTTCGATCTACTTGCACCCTGAATATGACTATGGATATGGATACTTGTCAAATCCAATTTCATATTCAATCCTTGCTCAATCTGATAATGATGATTCATTAATGAACCATTAGAAACTATTTCTAATGTTCATACTTTGATCAAAGATTTTTTGAATCTTCATTTGATTGAAATCATCTGGATGCACTTTCCTCTTATTAGGGTTGATCGATTCCTTTTTGACCTACTCACAACCTCCACATGCAATCCACCATACCCAGTATCACCCCGTGCATGACTCAGTGTCATGATTGAGTGTGAACCAAAGATGGATTCATGCATACAAGGTACCATGGCAGTCTCAGGTCAAAGGACCACATGCACTACTCCCACTATGAGTACTATCTATTGACAAATAGATAAGGTTCCATTAGATGATCTCAAGCTGCATCCATTTAGTGAACTCATTCTCTAATGAGCACCCACATCCTAGTATTAGTGTCAAACACAAGTGACTGTGAGATCAGTCATCCTCTTCACCAAGCATACATAGGATGTGCTGGTCTTACCGGAAATATTGATCCCCTACTCAATATCCCATCGACCAGGAATATTCTAGATTAGGGTTTTAAGGCTTTAGGTATCACTGGTATGATCTCATCATAACCCTAGAATCATAGCCCTAATCTATGGGATTCATCATATCTTAATAAAATTAATAAGGCACAACGTATGATGAAAATAAAATGCCTTTATTAATTGATAATGTCAATACACTGGTTTGGGATACAAAAGAAAATTCCATCGAAATACAACATTTCAATTGGCCTTTAGGGCATAATCCTTTCAACAGGGAACCCCTCTATCCCCGCTATTAGTCTCCCCCTGCTACGTTTTCGCCTCCACACACATCTTGCACTCCTCCTAGTGCAGAGTCCATCAAGAGGGACCTGGCCAAGAGGATCTATTCCCCTGGATCGTCACTAACTTGACCGTTGGAGTGCTCCCACCGAAAATATCGGCCCGGGTCACTAACCCTTGTTTCGCAGGTCCAGGAGCAGAGGACTGATAGACCGCGAAGGGAGCGCACTCCGGCGCCGGCAGCAGCTACGGGCCACGACGGTCTTGGCAGCAATAGCAGCTATCTTGGATGGCCTTCTTTTGTAGGCAACCGATTGTAGTCATTTTGATTAAGTTATAGATTAAATAATAAAACTGAGCCTCCTTCTTATTTTTCATTATTTATTGTTCTTTTCCATAGTACATTATTTCTGTTTCTTTATAAATTTCTTGGTATATACCTACATGTTACTGAATATGTTATGCTTTAAGATTTATTCATTATTGCAAATCTTTAATTTCAATAACATATGTAGCTTTGTTATGTTCAATTATGACTTTTTAAATATTTTTACAAAACTTGCATTGCGTAGAAACATAGACCCATCAATTGATTACTATACATATTCTACAGCATCCGTCAATTAGTTTATTTTTGTACGGATGAGAGAAATATGTACAGGGATCAATTGATTGTCCAGTTTAAATAGTTTGAGAATTACAAATAATTTTATAGGTGCTTACAGTAATCAAGCATTATGGATATAGTCCCAAATATATTTCAGACAGTATTTTCTTTTAGTTCTCGGACATTTTTACTTGTATGGGGAGAACTAAAGGGAAATGCTGCTAAAATTTTTTTGGAGCTCCTATACTGTATCATTTGATTACTGTAAATGACCTATATAATTAATGAATTTCTTGAATGGGATAGGACCTCTTTACCTATTAGTTGGTTATAGGGTGCATTTTGTTCTTATAAATATTTATTTATTTTAGTTAGTTTTATCTTACAATGGATAAGAGTTAGATAACTAAATCGAGGAATAGCAAAGAATATCTTGGAGTTCAGAATTTCATTAAATTTGGTATGGAGAGAAGTAGCATCAATGAAAAGATTCTATGTCCATGCTGAAAATGTGTAAATTACAGCTCTCTATATCCAAATACTATTGAAGAATATTTGGTATGGAATGATTTTTTAAGAGGTTATATAGAGTTGTTTTTTCATGGAGAGTCAAGGTTACCATCTACATATAACCAAACCTCTAACATGAAATATATACCTGATTTTGGATCTAGTAACCAACAGAAAAATCTTGTAAGAGATGATGATATTAGAGGTTTGCTCAGAGTTGCTTTTGAATATGGTGCTCAAAATCCTGGAGATTTCAGTGGAGGACAAATAGCAGCTGGGCTACCTGAGGGTCCTATATTTACTGAATCTATATATAATGGGGAGTCGATATCCCCAACTAATGTTGGAATAGATCATTATCAGAAGCTGATAAGAGATGCAGATCAAGAATTATATGCTGGTTGCAAGAACTTTTCAAAAATTTCTTTTCTTGTACATTCATTTTATATAAAATACTTGAATGGATGGTCTGGCAAGAGTTTTACTATGTTGCTCAAGTTGTTAAAGGATACATTTCCTAAAGGTACTAGTTTATCAATATCTTGTTATGAAGCCAAAAATTAGTAAAGGAATTGGATCTTGGATACGAAAAGATTCATAGTTGTTCAAATGATTGTATATTATATCGGGAAGAACATGTCGATCAAGAGTATGTCATGTGTATGGATGTTCATGATGGATGAAGCAAAAAGAAAATGAGAGTGAGGGATTAAATGAAATATATGCAATATTAATTAAACAAAAATCAGCCAAGGTATTGCATTATTTTCCTCTTGTACCTAGATTAAAAAGGATCTATGCATCATCAAAGATAGCTTCGTCAATAAGATGGCATGATGAAGGACGTACAAAAGATTGAATGCTGAAACACCCAGCGAATAGTTTAGCATGGAAAGCATTTGATGACAGACATCCTGATTTTATCTCTGATGCTCATAATGTCAGGCTGGGTTTAGCCAGTGATGAGTTCAATCCCTTTCGAACCTTAAGTTCTATCTATAGCACTTGGCCAGTTGTTCTGATTCTTTATAATTTGTCACCATGGATATGCATGAAATAGTCTTCACTTATTTTATCAATGGTCATTCCAGGTGATAAAGGTCCAAGCAATGATATTGATATTTTCTTACAACCTTTAATAGATGAATTAAAACAATTATGGGAGGGTATCAGTGCAACTGATGCTTCGAATGGCCAAACATTCAAACTGCGGGTAGCTCTATTATGGACTATTAATGATTTTTCTGCATATGCTAATTTATATGGCTGGAGCACTAAGGGCGAGTTGCATGTCCTTCTTGTGGTGAATCAACCCATTCAATTTGGTTAAAACATGAAGGAAAGTTTTATTATATGGGACATCATCAATGGTTTGAAGCAAATCATCCATTTCAATTTCAGAAGGATTTATTTGATGGTACTATAGAGTTGAGATCTGCTCCAATTCTACCTTCTGGTTCTGATATTCGTAGACAAATGTTTGTAATCAGACAAAGTTACGGTGAGATGACAAAGTCCTCTAAAAAACGAGGAAGAGATGATGTTGAGACTTCAGCACAAGAAGAAGTATCAGAGGAAGTCCATGCTTGCACTTTAGATACAGTAGTGTTCGAGGATCCGAATAACTTCTTTGAAGTTGAAAATGATGATGATATAATGACAACATATATCCATCAATATACTAAATAATTATGGAAGAAAAGAAGCATATTCTTTGACTTACCTTATTGGGAGCATAATATACTCCGGCATAATCTTGATGTTATGCATATAGAAAAGAATGTTTGTGATAATTTGATTAGAACAATATTAAATCTTGATGGAAAGACTAAAGATAACATGAAGGCGCATCTTGATTTAAAAGAAATGGGCATCCGACATGAACTTCATCCATAAGTGCTTGCAAATGATAGAACTTATATTCCTCATGCATGTTATACAATGTCTAGTCGAGAAAAAGATCTTTTTCTGATAGTTTTAAAGAATATCAAGGTTACTGATGGATATGCATCAAATATTTCACGATGTGTGAATCTGAAAGAGCAAAAAATTTTAAATCTTAAAAGTCATGATGGACATATACTAATGCGAGATATTCTTCCATTGGCTTTAAGGTCGTCAATGCTGAAAAAAGTTGTTACGATTGTTTTTCAGTTATCATCATTCTTCAAGGCATTATATTTTAAGACTCTTGATTCTCAGGAGCTTGATCAGTTGCAGTCTCAAGTCATAGTTACGTTATGTCAGATGGAAAAGATTTTTCCTACTGGATTTTTTACGATTATGGTTCATCTACTCATTCACCTAGCTTCGGAAGCTAAACTTGGTGGATCGGTAGGGTACAGATGGATATACCCTATCGAGAGGTGATGCTGTAAAACTAAAATTTTATAATTTAGATATCTTTTTCATTATTTAATGTGACATTAATATTAAAATTTTAATAAATATCATACTTTTTGAAGGTATCTTGTACGTTTGAAGGATTATGTATGAAACAAAGCCCATCCTGAGGGCTCAATAGCAGACGGATATATTGTTGAAGAGTATTTAACATTTTGTTCAAGATATCTCAAAGGTGTAGAGACTGTATTCAATCGACCTCAATGTCATGGCGATACTATGGAGAATATAAATCTATACAAGTTTGCATCTTATTATTGTATACATAAAGATATTTTTGAGATGGATTATTATGGAAAATTTAAAGTTGTATTATTTCGATGCGATTGGGTGGATATAAATACACCAAGAGGTTTGAAAAAGGACACAAACAGATTTATACTTGTCAAATTATCAAGATTGATACATATAGGTATGTTATTAAAGGATGATTCATTTATCTTTTCATCTCAAGCTCGATAAATTATTTATGTACAAGACTCGAAAGATAAAGAATGAGCTACTGTTATTAAGACAAAACCTAAAGACTTGTATGACATAGAAAAAAGGGTAGAAGAAGATGATGATGATACTTATATTCAGTATATGCCTTATAATATTGTATCGGATGATCATATAAACGATATAACCATTTTGGTTAAGTTGGGTTTCAAAAAAGGCACAACTGGTTGATTATGACAAGTAAGTAGTGATATTGCCAAACCGCTAATATGAAGTACACCTCGGATCCAGCTGGTAGCCAGGCAAGCATATAGCACCGTGTCAAGTTCTCCTCCGAGCTCCCCCGCCAGGTGTCCTCACCAACGGTCATGCCCACCTCGGCCCGAGCTCGGCACCTTTGCTCCTTTGCCAGGTGGCTCTCCAGGTCAAGCCCAGCTCGGCCGAAGTTGAGCCCATCTTGGCCCGAGCTCAGCACCTTCGCTCCTTCGCCAAGTGGTTCCCCAAGGGTCGAGCCCACCTCGACCAGAGTCGAGCCCTCCTTCGCTCCTTCGCCAGGTGGCTCCCTAAGGGTCGAGCCCACCTTGGCTAGAGTCGAGCCCTCCTCCTCTCCTTCGCCAAGTAGATCCCCAAGGGTCGAGTCCACCTCGGTCGGAGTCAAGCCCTCCTCCGCTCCTTCTCCAAGTGGCTCTCCAAGGGTCGAGCCCACCTCGACCGAAGTCAAGCCCTCCTCCACTCCTTTGCCAGGTGGCTCCCCAAGGGTTGAGTCCATCTCGGTTGGAGTCCAGCCCTCCTCCACTCCTTCGCCAGGTGGCTACCCAAGGGTCGAGCCCACCTCGACCGGAGTCGAGCCCTCCTCCGCTCCTTCGCCAGGTGGCTACCCAAGGGTCAAGCCCACCTCGACCGGAGTTGAGCCCTCCTCCACTCCTTCGCCAGGTGGCTCCCTAAGGGTCGAGCCCTCCTCCGTTCCTTCGCCAGGTGGCTCCCCAAGGATCGATCCCATCTCGGCCGGAGTCGATCCCTCCTCCGCTCCTTGGCCAGGTAGTTCCCCAAGGGTCGAGTCCATCTCGGTCGGAATCGAGCCCTCCTCTGTTTCTTCTCCAGGTGGCTCCTCAAGGGTCGAGCCCACCTTGGACGAAGTCGAGCCCTCCTCCACTCCTTTGTCAGGTGGCTCTCCAAGGGTCGAGTCCACCTCGGTCGGAGTCGAGCCCTCCTTCACTTCTTCTCCAGGTGGCTCCCCAAGGGTCGAGCCCACATTGACCGGAGTCGAGCCATCCTCCGCTCCTTCGTCAGGTGGCTCTCCAAGGGTCGAGTCCACCTTGGTCGGAGTCGAGCCCTCCTCCACTCCTTCGCCAGGTGGCTCCCCAAGAGTCGAGCTCTCCTCCGCTCCTTCGCCAGATGGCTCCCCAAGGGTCAAGCCCACCTCGATCGGAGTCGAGCCCTCCTTCGCTCCTTCGCCAGGTGGCTCCCCAAGGGTTGAGCCCACCTCGACCAAAGTCGAGCCCTTCTCTGCTCCTTCGCCAGGTGGCTCCCCAAGGGTCGAGCCCACCTCAGTCGAAGTCAAGCCCTCTCTTTGGAAGCATCGGGAAGGACGAAGGTGCCAGCCCCAAGATCGTTGTCGAGGCAGACGTGCGCAGTGCGGTGCATCCAGTACGACACCTCCCAAATTTGTAACGGTACGTATAACCTCATTTGCACCAGTTTGGGAGGGGTGCCCCGATTGAGATGTCAGATCCTACGGTCGACCACCTGGAATCCCTCGAAGGAGAAGGCCGCATTCAGCATCTCAGACCCGAGGGCGATTGTCCTCAGATTGAGGTTCCACCTAATTTTCCCTTTCGTGATAACACATCGGGTAAGACAAGTTCACATCTTAAATCCCAACTGTAAGAGAAAATGACCTCAAGGGAGCGGCCAACGGACACTGTTGACCCGTAAGCCCCCCAAAGAGGGCAAATCGAGGCACTGAAGCAATCGACGATCTACAAAGGCACCAACGGATGAGAAGGCAGGTAAGCAATCGAAAGAGGGCAAATACACAAAGTAGCGAGATGAGTGACTTGAAGGCAGGAGGCTCCCAGAGGACTCCAGGAGTGAGTCCCGCCAGCACCATTGCCACAACCCAAGCACCGTCCCTCTCTCATTTTCTCCCACTCAACTCTTTATTAAAAACTCCTCTAAGCATGGTGACCGAAGTGGGATCTGCCTTAGGGGATCTGTTCTGCTTTGCCATCAGCTAACTTGATCGTCAGAGTGCCCCCGCTAGGATCCCCGGCCCGGGACTCTAACACTATTTTGCAAGTTCGGGAACTCCTGAATTCTAGAATAAAGGGGCAGACATCCGATGCCACTTCACAGCTGTAGGCCATGATGGTAAGATCGGCAACATATTGGCATTTCAGGTAGGGGAGAAAAGCCCCTAAACAAGCCCCCCATGAGCTTGAGAACAACTCCACTTGAAGCATGGTGGTGACTCGCGGAATAGAGGATTCCACCAGCCGAGAGGGAGATGGCCCCTCTCCCACGGGCCCACATAGCCTGGAGAGGGAGCTTCCTGCTCCTCCTCAACCGCCCATGGCAGACATCCAGTACGCCACACTTGTCCAACAGATGCAGGCACTGATCGTAGCCGTGAGATAATTGCAGCATCAGCAGTGCTCCCTAGTCACTCAACCTCAGCCAGGGATCCCCGCGGCCCAAGCCACGGGCCCCCATGAAATCCTGCACTCCATCCAAGGCAGGCCGTCCCATTCGCAGGTCGCAACTAATCCTCGTGGGAGTCACCAGACCCCCGCAAAGAGGAACCACTCCGGGTCAGCTGACCGAGAGAGCCGATCTCCGACGGACGACAATGCTATCGTCAAGCATGGCAAGTGCCACCGGGGCAAGGCCCCCCGTCATGACCATCCCCAGCTATCAATTCCTTCTTCTCCATTGGCCTCAATGGAAAGCCCCACTGATGATGCCATCCGGTGCCTGGCTGAGAGGCGCCTAGAAGAACAAGAGCGCAAGCTGGCGGAGCTCTCCCACCAGTTTGCCAACATACAATGCTCCTCCAAGGAGCTAGTGGGCTATAATGCCCGACCTCCCTTCTTCTGGAAAATCCAAGAGGAACTGATTTTGAGTCGGTTCTGCATGCCTCAGGTGGATCCCTATGATGGGACCACCGACCCCCTGGACCACCTAGAGAGCTATAAAGCTCTCATGAGAGTCCATGGGGCGACAGATGCCCTCCTATACATCGCTTTTTCGGCCACCCTCTGGAAGGCTGCTCGAGTATGGTTCACCCACCTCAAGTCCGAAAGCATCGACTCCTTCCAACAACTGGAGAGGAGGTTCGTGGCCCACTTCGATGCTTGTCGAAAGGTACCGTGAGAGGTGGATAGCCTCTTCTCTATCCGATAGTAAGACCAGGAGCTCCTGTAAGACTATGTAACCCACTTCAAAGCTGCCACCTTGGAGATCTATAGTTTGAGAGAGCCCGTCGCCATGCTGGCATTGAAGTGAGGGCTCAAGACCTCCCGCCTGACTTATTCCTTGGACAAGAAACCGCCAAAGATGTATTCTAAACTCCTCCTCCACGTCCATAAATACATTCACGCCGAGGAGGCCGACCGCACCAGGAGAGAACTGGATAGGAAGCCTCTGAAGAAGCCTACCCCGAGAGATGCGCCGGACCGTGGAGACTTGTGTCGCCTACAAACTTCCGAATGGGACCGAAGCCGAGAGATGGTCCCATTCCCGAGAAGACCTTCACCCCCCGCCTCACCTCAAGGATAAAGATTCTTATGAAAATCGAGAGAGAGCGCTACCTGCACCGACCTCCTCCATTGAGGCAGTCAAGCGGTCGCAACAAGATGAAGTACTGCCAGTTCCACCGTGACCATGGCCACGATACTGAGAAATGCGCAACCTGAGAAGGGAAATAGAAGACCTGATCAGGAGAGGCTACATCAGGAAGTTCGTGATGAGCGAGGCCCCGGCGGAGGATCAACTACTTGCAGCTCTTCCCCTATTCCTGCAGTTGATAATCGGCCCACTGAGAAGCCCGTGGGCATGATCTCTTGGGGAATAGAGCATGCATTGAAGAGAGCCCGGGATGGAGGAGATCTGAAAAATGTACTCCCCTTTATAAAGGGGAAAGAAAGTGAGGAAGAAAATATAAACAATGATGCTATCATGGTCGAGATGACCATCGCCAAGCATCCTGTAAGATGCATCATGGTTAATAGTGGGAGCTCTATGAATGTGCTTTTTTACGATGCTTTCTCTCGGATGAACTTGTCCCCCAATCGGTTAAGGCCAGTACACACCCCTCTCATGGGCTTTATTGGAGATTCAGTAGGAGTCGAGGGAGAATTTACTCTCCCTATCACTACCGGGCCACCACCCCTGCAGAGCATGGTTATGATGACCTTTATGGTCGTCAGGCTCCCATCGCCATACAATGCTATCCTAGGCTACCCCGGACTCAACCTACTGGATGCAGTCATATCTACTAAGAGATTGTTGGTATAGTTCCCGATCCGTTACGATGTGGGAGAGATGAAGGGGGTAGCTCAACCCATCCCGCATTGCTTACAGGCTATCCCAGGGGCCCAAAGTGCCGAGCTCAACTTCGATGTCGACTACCTCGATCAAAGGGCACAGAACCCTAAGGGTGGCCCTGTCGAGCACCTTTTGACATATCCTCTCGGCTCGGATCCACTGAAGATGGTGCAGGTAGGAGCCCAACTACCAGAAGATGAGCGGGCTCGCCTGCTTAGTTTCCTCCGGGCGAATGCGGATGTATTTGCCTGGACTGCAATGGATATGCCAAGTATTCCCCCAGATGTCATCACACACCAGTTGAAGATTGATCCAAAGTACTGTCCATTTCAGTAGAAGAGGAGCTTTGCCTCAGAAAGGCAGAAGGCTATCAACGATGAAGTAGAAAAGCTCCTTACTGCCGGCTTCGTTCGTGAAGTGCAGTACCCTAGTTGGCTGGCGAACGTAGTCATGGTCATGAAGAATGACGGCAAATGGAGGATCTGTGTATACTACACCGATCTCAACCGTGCCTACCCGAAAGATAGCTTCCCCCTTCTGAAGATCGACCAGCTCATGGATGCCACCTTAGGGCACCGCCTCCTCTCCTTCATGAATGCATTTTTTGAGTACAACCAGATCCGAATGCATCCGGAGGATGAGGAGTACACTGCCTTCATCACGGACCGCGGGACATACTGTTACAGGATGATACCCTTTGGCCTGAAGAATGCTGGTGCCACGTACCAGCAATTGGTCAACATGGTCTTCAAGGACCAAATTGGCCGCAACATGCAGGTGTACATGGATGACATACTAGTCATGAGCAGGCTGACCTCGAACCACGTTGATGACCTGGCAGAGACCTTCTGCAACCTTTGCTTTCATCAAATGAAGTTGAACCCGGTGAAGTACGCATTTGGTGTAGCAGCAGGAAAATTTCTTGGCTTTATGGTCACCCAGAGGGGGATCGAGGCCAACCTAGAGAAGGTCCGAGTGATTCTTGACATGGAGCAGCCCACCTCCAAGAAGCAGGTCCAGCAACTCACCGGCCAGATAGCAATCCTGAGCCGATTCATCTCACGATCTACTGATCTTGCCAACCCTTCTTCAAGGCGCTGCGAAAGATGAATGACTTCACTTGGACGAAGGAGTACCAGGAGGCCTTCGAAGAGCTGAAGAAGACCATGGCATCACCACCACTGCTCTCTCGACCAGAGGAGGGAGAGGAGCTCCTCCTGTACTTGGCGGTCACTTTGAGGGCTGTCAGCTCGGTCCTGGTCTGTACATATGAAGGAGGAATCCAGAGGCCTGTGTACTATACAAGCAAACTTCTCTGCGATGCTGAGGTCAGGTACTCTCGATCCGAGAAGTTAATTTTTTTACTCAATATGTCTGCCCAGCATCTCAGGCCTTACTTCCAAGCACACCCAATCATGGTTCTGATGGATCAGCCACTGAAGGCCGTACTAAGTTACACAGATACATCCGGATGCCTGGCGAAGTGAGTGCTGAAGCTTAGTGAATTTGACATCGTCTACCACCCGAGATCATCCATGAAGGCTTAGGTACTGGCTGACTTCCTGATTGAATGTGCAGGCCTAGATGAGGGGCTAGAAGAAAGCCCGTAGGCATAACAGCCGGGACCCGAACCAGAGGAGGACATCTGGGTCCTATATGTGGATGGAGCATCCAACTACAGAAGTGGAGCTGGACTCATCCTCGCCAATGGCGAAGGAGTCATCGCTGAATGCGCGCTCCGCTTCTAGTTTGCCACCATAAATAACAAGGCAGAATATGATGCACTCCTCGCGGGACTTAGAGTCTCCTACGAACTGGGCATCCCCAGCTTGAAGGTCTTCACCAACTCATAATTGGTGGCTGGGCAGGACTCGGGCGAATTCGAGGCCCGGGATCCTCAAATGTCAAAGTACCTAAAGCTGGTACATGTAAGTGTGGCAGGTTTCAAGCACTTTAGCATCTCGTACATTCCACGTGGAGAGAACGTGCGCGCCGATGCCCTTTCCCGGCTGGCAACCTTGTCGGACTCCTTCTTGGACTGTGCCTACATCGAGCATCTTCAGGCCCCGAGCTACGAAGCACCAAGAGAGGTCCAACAAGTTACTCCGGAGCCTAGCTAGATGGACAAGTACGTTAAGTACATCACCAATGATACTTTGCTTGAGGATTGAATAGAGGTCGGCCTCATCAAGAGGAAGGCCGCACGTTTTGTGCTGATGGATGAACAACTCTACCAAAGGTCCTACTCCTACCCACTCTTCAAATGTATGATACCCACAGAGACGACAGTCGTGCTCCAGGAGATACACGAAGGCCTTTGCAGGAACCATGTGGGGGGCAGAACTTTGGCATACAAGGCCCTCCGCCAGGGATACTACTGGAAAACAAGGGGGGAGGACGCAGCCAACTTTGTCAAGAGGTGTGACTGCTGCCAGCGTCACGCTGTCGTGCAACGCCAGCCGGCTGCGCTACTCTCCCAGCTTTCTACCCCCTGGCCATTCGCCTAGTAGGGCATGGACATCCTTGGTCCCTTTCCTCCTGCATCCGGGCTACGTAAGTTCCTGATAGTCACCATCGACTACTTCATGAAGTGGGTCGAGGCCGAGCTGCTAGCCCGGATCACGGAGGCGAACGTCAGTAAGTTCTTCTGGAAATCAATCATATGCCGCTTTGAACTCCCTCACACCATCATCACTGACAACGAACGACAATTCGACATTCGGGAGTTCGAGGGGTTCTGTGACAACCTCGACATCCACCACGCTTCACCTCGATGGCACACCCTCAGACTAACGGGAAGGCCAAGGTGACTAACCGGACTATCTTTCAAGGGCTTGAAACCAGACTAGACCAAGCCAAGGGTAGATGGGCTGAAGAACTTCCCAGTGTCCTATGGGCATACCACACAACGCCGAGGATGGCCATAGATGAATGCCATTCAATCTCGTCTTCGACATAGAAGCAGTGATCCCGGTGGAACTAAGTCTGCCGATGCTGTGGGTGGAGCAGTATGATGAGGTCGAGAACCCAGCATGCCTCCTACTTAATTTGGATCTACTTGAAGAAATAAGGGATAAGGCTCGAGTCAGAAAGGCAGCCTACCAGCAACGGGTGCCTAGATATTATAACTCCAGGGTGAGGCCAAAGTCCTTCCTCCCTGGAGATCTTGTGCTGCGATAGGTGGAAGCCTTTCAACCTCGAGAGTTTGGCAAGCTCTCTCTGAACTGGGAAGGCCCTTATAGGGTGGTTGAAGCCCTTCCTCATAGGACCTATTACCTCGCCGAGCTCGATGGGGCACGATTTCTATGGATATGGAACGCCGCCAACTTGAGGATGTATTACCAATAATGTAAGACCTCTTAACATTAATAATGAAATTCTCTTTAGCACGATGCTTGTCTTTGTCTCGTAAGACTATCAAAGCCCGGAGTCCTGTCTGGCAGCAAAAGCCTGGAGTCCAGTCCGGTAGCAAAAGCCCAGAGTCCAGTCCGGTAGCAAAAGCCCGGAGGCCAGTCAGGCAGCAAAAGACCGAAAACTCCAGAAGCCCGGTACCTAAAGCCCGACTCCAGTCCGGCAATCAAAGATTAGAAACTCCATAAGCCCGGCACCTAAAGCCCAAACTCTAGTCCGGCAATCAAAGATCGGAAACTCCAGAAGCCCGGTACCTAAAGCCCGGACTCTAGTCCGGCAACCAAAGATCGGAAACTCTTCAAGCCCGGCACCAGAAACTCCTGAAGTCCGGGAACCAAAGACTGAAAACTCTTCAAGCCCGGCACCGGAACTCCTAAAGCCCGGAAAACAAAGACCGAAAACTTCAGAAGCCCGGCACCTAAAGCCCGAACTCCAGTCCGACAACCAAAGACCGGAAACTTCAGAAGCCCGGCACCTAAAGCCTGGACTCCAGTCCAACAACCAAAGACCGGAAACTTCATAAGCCCGGCAACAAAAGATCGGAAACTCTTCAAGCCCGGCACCGAAAACTCCTGAAGCATGGGAACCAAAGACCGGAAACTCTTTAAGCCCGGCACCGAAAACTCCTAAAGCCCGAGAACCAAAGATCGAAAACTCTTCAAGCTCGGCACCGGAAACTCTTAAAGCCTAGGAACCAAAGATCGAAAACTCTTCAAGCCCGGTACCAGAAACACCTGAAGCCCGGGAAATAAAGACTGGAAACTCCAGAAGCCTAGTACCCAAAGCCTGGACTCCAGTCCGGTAACTAAAGATCGGAAACCCTGGCACCGGACATGAAGCCCGGGAACTTAAGGCCGGAAGCCCCGGCAACAGCAACTCCAAGAGCCCAGCACCAAAGCCTGGACGCCTCCAAAGACCTGCTTTCTGATCGACAGTCGAAGTTGAACTTCTAGCCAAAGTCATACAGTTGGCTCCGGTAGAAACCAAGGGATCCTAGATCCGCCATCGACCTCAAGGAGGGTCAAAGTTCGAAGTCGGGCAAGATTGAAGCAAATGGAATTGTAAGAAGCATCGAAAGACAAAACAGAAGGCCAAAACATAAAGATATGAAGAAAGAAGAACTTCATTTCTATTATAAGGTTTATCAAGTGAAGAGGGCCCCGACAGGTCGAGCAATCCCAAAGAAGACAAAATGAAAAACCCTATGCTAGATGCAAAGTACAAAATGAAGAAGGACCCAGGGTCATTGGGTCGCCGGCTCCCTCCCAGGTTGGCCGGCCTCTGCATTGCAAGCTGCCTGCTTGGCTAGCTGCCCGGTGGCCACCTCCTCAGTCGCCCCTGAAGATGCCCCCGGCTCCTCAGGCTGCCCCCCGGCACCGCCAATAGTGATGCCTCCCAGGTTGAGCTCCGAGAAAAGTGAGGCCACCTTCTCCTGGCAGACCTCGAATCTCTTCAGGAATGAGTCCACGGCAGCCTCGTGGACCTCATCCTAGAACACCTAGGACACCCAGAACTTCGGCACAGCCTCGTAGGCATCCTTCTGTGCAACTTCCAACAGCCCTATGACGTATGTCGTATTCTCCTTGGCCACTGCCAGCTCCACCAGAACCTCCTCGATCCGAGTCTCCACGGCCCGGGATCGCCCCTCCAAGTGACTGACCTTCGCCGCAGTCTCCTCGGTGCGGCGCTGGGTCAGTATCCTCTCCTCAGAGAGGGACGTCTTAAGGTCCCTGGTGCGCTCCTTAGCACGAACCAGGTCTCCTCAGAGGACCCTGTTACTGTCCTTTAGCTCCTGGCCCTTCCCCATCAACTCCTCCATATTGGCCACGAGCTTGGCCAGCTTCTTCTCCTTTTCAGCCTCTTTCCTCGCAGCGCTGCTGAGGAAGTCCCGGAGCAATAGCACGTCGGTCCCGATTTGCATCAAAAAAGGAGGTCAGACTTTCGAAGATCCAACTGGAACATTAAAAACAAAAGAAAATACTAGGTACTTATTGAGAAGAGATGAGGGAAGATCCCAAGTAAGGCAGCAGTGTAGCCCTGCCTCCCTTCAAGCGGCGGTCTCGAGGCTGAGCCACATATTCCATCATCGTCACCGCCAGTCCTTGATCTCAGATGATGGAAGAGTTGATCGGGATCCCCTCGGTGCATGAAGGGGCTCTGAGGCCGGCTGCACCAAGGTACCTTCAACCTACAAAGATGTGGGCCATGGGGCCACCACAACCGTCGCACCAGCAGCCACTGCTGGAATGCTAGCCACTGTGACTGCGGGAGGTGTCGGGCATGCCGGTCGCTGCTCCTCCCCTCCCCCGTCGATGTCAATGACCTTCGAAGGTGTAGTCTGCTACCGAGGTGGCCGGGGAGCCGATTCCACTGCCCTCTGCTCTGAGGTCGAAGTGGGCCTAGGCCTTGGGTCTGCTTCCACCCGGGCCCTCTTCAGCGTAGGGTCCCGGGTCCCAGTCGAGGTGCTCCTTTTACGGGTTGACTCCATCAAGTTGTCTATCGAGAACTTCATCCCTGGAAAAGAAAAAGGTCAAAGAAGATCAGCAAAAAAAAAAAAAGAAAAAAGAAAAGAAAAGAGAGAAGAGAGAGGCATGGAGCCTCACCAATCACCATAATTAGGCTAATCCCGGTCTCGAACAAGTTCTGCTCCAAGAGCAGAACCTCGAGAGAGGGGAGTTCTTCAGCAAGTAGTTGGGAGAAGACCTCCCAGTCGGCTAGCACTACTTGGGCATTCTGGTTTGGGGACCGGTCTGACTCACTCCAGACCCAATCAACGTCCCCGATCGAGACAAAAAAGAACCGATTATTCCACCCCTTGATGGATGTAAAGAGGTCGAACCGAAGGCACTTGGGTCGAGGAGAAAGGTACCACCACCCATCATTGATGGAGAGGAGCTTCAGGATGAACAAAGCCCTGAACAAAGAAAAACAGGCAACAAACCCATGAAAATGACAGAACACGATGAAGGCAAAGATGACCCTGATGGCATTAGGAGCCAATTGGGCTGGAACGAGGTGGAATTGGCTAAGGAAGGAAAGAAAAAAAGGGTGAAGTGGAAAACGAAGATCGCTGGCAAGGAAGTCTTCATAGAAAGCAACCCGGCCAGGGTCGCTCGAGGTAACCCGCTCCCCCGGTCCTGAGAGTAAGAGCTTGATAGAATCCTGGATCCCGAATAGATCCTGGATCATGGAAAGATCTTCTCCGATCATCGTCGAGGTGAAGTCGGAGGGACCGGAGGAAGCCTCTATCACCGGAAGGGCAACGACAGAGGCAGGAGGAAGAATGGGAACAGGAGAAGAACCCTAGGGGCCCTAGGGCTTTCGATAACTATTCCACCGAGATGCAGGTGCCTCCGAACATTGAGAGGGACTTCATCCTTCGATGAGGAGGACGATAGGGTTCTCGGCCAAGAGGGACCTGCCTTGTTCGGGTTGGTGGCGAATCGAGGGTGTCGGCCCGAAGGAGCCATTAGAAGATGAAAGGTTTGAGAAGAAGAGAAGGCAGACAGGAAACCTAAAGAAGGGCTCGATTCACCTAAAACAGAGGGAAAGGCCAGAGTATGAGAAGAAGCAGGAGAAGAAAAGAAGATCACAGGGCACTCACCTGACTATTTTGGTGAAGAAAGGCTACCTAGGAGAAGAAGAGGGACCACTGCAACCGCCGGCGAGGTGCAAGAAAATCAAAAGATCTCGTTTCTGGAAAGTCCCCTCTCTTTTCAAAGCTAATTGACAGTGGCCGTACAATCCTTTTTTCGTCTCCACCATCGGAAGAGTGACACGTATGAAGGCACCTGGCGACGATGCTTCGGTTCGCTGAAAACTGCCTCGAATATGGCACAGCACAATTATGGTCTGTCAAAATCACGGACGTGGTGCTTGCACATTGGACCTCGGGCACAACTTGTGGAGTGGTGGCAATCATGGCAATAATTATAGAAGATTTCTATTCTCCCATGTCATCTCTGCATTAAATCCCCATGTCCCAGCCACGGTGCTTCGATGGGACTTGGGAGTGGGGGGGCAAATGATATGGCCAAACCACTGACATGGAGTACACCTTGGATCCAGCTAGCATCCAGGCAAGCATATAGCACTGCATCAAGTTCTCCTTCGAGCTCTCCCGCCAGGTGGCCTCATGATGCGGGACAACCCCGATCAATATTTATTCTTGGAGATCGGATCGTTGGTCGTTAAGAAACGACCCTAGGCTAGGCTCACTTCCAATTATTCAAACAAACACTTTTTTTTCATAGTTTTTTCTTTCATTTTTTTTCTTTATTTCCTTTTTTTCACTTTTTTTTCTCATGGTTTTTTTTATTTTATGCCTTATTTGAAGTCAGCAAAAAGGACCAACTATGCTTTGATGAGCGTGCAAGAAGACTCCCTGCTTTCACGATCGTGTGAGGGCTCTTCTTTGTGCTTTGATGGGTGTGCAGAATAAGAACAGCTTCTGAGGGACATATCCGATGGGCTCTTGCCGGTGACAGCACTGGACTGAAGGTGGCAGCACGAATGACGGTATGCCAGCACGAAAGGGGTTATGGCGACGATGATCGTCGACTGCTGACAATGGGATCCCCATAGGTGGTGGCTGGTGGAGGAAGCCGGTTTGCTTGTGGGAGCAGGGAGAGGTTCCGGTGGGAGGCGGCACAAGCATGAAGAGGAAGACATGGTTCCTCCGGCACGGGGTGAGCATGCCGAAGCGATGGGGATTGGGCGTGCCGAAGGAGACAAGCGACCAGAAGGAGATGCTGTGGTACGGCTGTGCTCAGCTCAAATGGGTGACTGGAGGAGTCCTTCAAGGGGGGAAGATGACTGGGAATGTCTGCCAGCTGTGGATAACTCCAAGTGGAAGACGGGGCCGGGGAAGAGGAGCGCACAGCTACGGAGGGATGTTAGCTTGGTCGTTCGTGATGAGCGATCAACGAACATGGCGGTTGCGAGCGATGGATGACGATGGCAGTAGAGATGGAAGGTGGCATGGAGGTTTGACGATGGATCAGAGGCGATGGGATCGACCGACGGGGCTCACAGGGCTGAGTCCTTCTTGGACTGCGGTTGATCAACTTACAATGGAGGGAGATGGTTGAGTCTTGAGGAAAGAGGAAGAAGTAGGAGAGTTAAAGGAGGAAGAGGGAAGATCCAGGAAGAAAAGATAACAGGGAGTCTCGGAGGAAGAAGGAGAGCACGAAGGGAAAAACCAGAAGAGAGAAGAGCAGGGGGGAAAGAAGAAGGAGAGGGAGGGATGAGTCAGAATACACCCAAGCTCTTTTCTCAATAAATTCTTCGCTTCCTTTATTCCAATGATAAAAGACACCTTAAATAGAATAAACCATCGGAACCTTCGAAAGAGATCCGAACAAATCCTAAAATAGCTGATAATATAAATCCTAAAAACAAACAATCCGAACAAGCTAAACAACCAAATCAAATCCTAAAACAACGATAAAATAAATTCTAAAAAATCATACAAAAACTAATCCTAAAATTTCAAGATACCCCAATCCCTCGTACATCCATAGAAATAAAATATTATATTTATCCTGCTCTGAGATTTGTGTACTTCGGGATTTGTGTTGCACTGGAATGTGTGCTCATCGACTCCAGGATCTTGGGCCCCAGGGTTTGGGCTGCGTTGGCTTCAGGTTATAGGCTGGCTTCTGGGTTGGACTGGCTTCAGGTTTTGGGCTAGGCTTCAGGTTCTGGGCTGGGCTTCAGGTTTGATCTGGGCTACATCAGATTCTGGGCTAGTCGATGTCCCTATCATTTTTCCTGAGGTGGGAAGAACTCGACTCCATCGAGCCAGGCTTCAAAAAATTGGCTCCTCGATGCATCATCTGTAGACTGAATTTTTTTTTTTAATACAAATAATATAATTAAAAATGACTAACTTAACCTAACTTAAACTTGCTCTGATACCAAATTGATGCGGGACGATCCTGATCAATATTTATTCTAGGAGATCGGATCGTTGGTCATTAAGAAATGACCCTAGGCTAGGCTCACTTCCAATTATTCAAACAAACACTTTTTTTCATATTTTTTTTTCATTTTTTTTCTTTATTTCCTTTTTTTCACTTTTTTTTCTCACGGTATTTTTTATTTTCTACCTTATTTGAAGTCGGCAGAGAGGATTGACTATGCTTTGATGAGCATGCAAGAAGACTCCCTGCTTTCACGATCGTACGGGGGCTCTTCTTTGTACTTTGATGGACATGCAGAATAGGAACAGCTTCTAAGGGACAAATCTGGTAGGCTCTCGCCGGCGACAACACTGGACTGAAGGTGGCGGCATGGATGATGGTAAGCCGGCACGAAAGGGGTTCTGGCGATGGTGATCGTCGACTGCTGACAATGGGATCCCCACGGGCGGTGGCTAGCGGAGGAAGCCGGTTTGCTTGTGGGAGCAAGGAGAGGTTCCGGTGGGAGGCGGCACAAGCATGAAGAGGAAGACATGGTTCCTTCAGGATGGGCGTGAGCATGCCAGAGCGATGGGGATCGGGCATGCCGAAGGAGATGGGCGGTCGAAAGGAGGTGCCATGGTATGGCTGTGCTCGGCTCAAACGAATGACCGGAGGAGTCCTTCGGGGGGGAAGATGGCTAGGAATGTCTGCTGGTTGTGGACGACTCCAAGTGGAAGACGGGGTCGAGGAAAAGGAGCGCACGATTACGGAGGGATGTTGGCTTGGTCGGTGATCGACGAACATGGCGGTTGTGAGTGATGGATGACGGTGGCAGTGGAGACGGAAGGCATGGAGGTTTGACGATGGATCAGAGGCGATGGGATCGACCGACGGGGCTCACATGGCTGAGTCCTTGGACTGTCGTTGATCAACTTACAATGGAGGGAGACGGTTGAGTCTTGAGGAAAGAAAAAGAAGCAGGAGAGTTAGAGGAGGAAGAGAGAAGATCTGGGAAGAAAAGATAACAGGGAGTCTCGGAGGAAGAAGGAGAGCACAGAGGGAAGAACCAGAAGAGAGAAGAGCAGGGGAAAAGAAGAAGGAGAGGGAGGGATGAGTCAAAATACACCCAAGCTTTTTTTTCAATAAATTCTTCGCTTCCTTTATTCCAATGATAAAAGACACCTTAAATAGAATAAACCATCGGAACCTCGGAAAGAGATCCAAACAAATCCTAAAACAGCATCTAAAAACAAACAATCAGAACAAACTAAACAACCGAATCAAATCCTAAAACGATAAAATAAATTCTAAAAAATCATACGGAAACTAATCCTAAAATTTCAAGATATCCCAATCCCTCGTACACCCATAGAAAAAAATATTATATTTGTCCTGCTCCGAGGTTTGTGTACTTCAGGATTTGTGCTGCACCGGAATGTGTGCTCATCGACTCCAGGATCTTGGGTCCCAAGATTTGGGTTGGGTTGGCTTCAGGTTCTAGGATGGCTTCTGGGTTGGGCTGGCTTCAGGTTCTGGGCTGGGCTTCGGGTTTGATCTGGGCTACTTCAGATTCTAAGCTAGTCGATGTTCCCATCACCTCACTAACGGTCATGCCCACCTCGGTCTGAGCTCGGCACCTTTGCTTATTCGCCAGGTGGCTCTCCAAGTCGAGCCCAGCTCGGTCGAAGTTGAGCCCACCTTGGCTCGAGCCCACCTCGACCGGAGTCGAGCCCTCCTCCGCTCCTTCGCCAGGTGGCTCCCCAGGGTCGAGCCCACCTCGACCGGAGTCGAGCCCTCCTCCGCTCCTTCGCCAGGTGGCTCCCCAAGGGTTGAGCCCACCTTGGCCGGAGTCGAGCCCTCCTTCACTCCTTCTCCAGGTGGCTCCCCAAGGGTCGAGTCCACCTCGACCGGAATCGAGCCCTCCTCCGCTCCTTTGCCAGGTGGCTCCCCAAGGGTCGAGCCCACCTCGACCAGAGTCGAGCCCTCCTCCGCTCCTTCGCCAGGTGGCTCTCCAAGGGTCGAGCTCACCTCAGCCGAAGTCGAGCCCTCCTTCGCTCCTTCGCCAGGTGGCTCTCCAAGGGTCGAGATCACCTCGGTCGAAGTCAAGCCCTCCTCCGCTTCTTCGCCAGGTGGCTCCCCAAGAGTCGAGCCCACCTCGGTCGGAGTCGAACCCTCCTCCGCTCCTTCGCCAGGTGGCTTCCTAAGGGTTGAGCCCACCTCGTCCAAAGTCGAGCCCTCCTCTACTCCTTCACCAGGTGGCTCCCCAAGGGTCGAACCCACCTTGGCCGAAGTCGAGCCCTCTCTTTGAAAGCATCGGGAAGGACAAAGGCGCCAGCCCCAAGATCGTCGCTGAGGCAGACGCGCACAGTGCGGCGCATCCAGTACGGCGCCTCCCAAATCTGTAATGGTACGTATAACCTCGTTTGCGCTGGTTTGGGATGGGCGCCCTGATCGAGATGTCAAATCCTGTGGCCGACCACCTGGAATCCCTCGAAGGAGAAGGCCGCATTCAGCATCTCAGACCCGAGGGCTACTGCGCCCAGATCAAGGTTCCACCTAATTTCCCCTTTCCTGATAACACATCGGGCAAGACAAGTTCACGTCTTAAATCCTAACTGTAAGAGGAAATGACCTCGAGGGAGCGGCCAACGGACATCGTTGACCTGTAAGCCCCCCAGAGAGGGCAAATCGAGGCACTGAAGCAATCAGTGATCTACAAAGGCACCAATGGACAAGAAGGCAGGTAAGCAATTGAAAGAGGCAAACACACGAAGTAGCGAGACGAGTGACTTGAAGGCAGGAGGCTCTCAGAGGACTGCCGGAGCGAGTCCCGCGAGCATGATTGCCACGACCCAAGCACCGTCCCTCTCTTATTTTCTCCCACTCAACTCTTTATTAAAAACTCCTCTAAGCACGATGACCAAAGTGGGATCCGCCTTAGGGGATCTGTTCTACTTTGCTGTCCGCTAACTTGATCGTTGGAGTGTCCTCGCCGGGATCCCCGGTCCGGGTCTCTACACTGTTTTGCATATCTGGGAATTTCTAAATTCTGGAGTAAAGGGGCAGACGTCCGGCACCACTTCACAGCTACAGGCCATGATGGTAAGGTCAGCAACAAGTAGTTTATAAAATGGTTTACATTTTTGCATGAATAATTATCCTATCTTTTAAATAGCAATTCATTTTCGTTATAATTTGATTATAATGCTGACTGACTTGGTTTTTAATAATGCATGTTAGGTATTCCATGCCTCGAAGGAAGTGCCTATCAGATGTACTATTTCAGTTTTTCCAGATCAAGGCTGGTACTTCTTCATCACAGCAGCCTGAGGACAGTCGATCAGTTTCATATCGGTATGATACCAGCCTCTCCATTCCTGCACATCTGGCTGAGGCCAATACCTCTCCTATACATCAGGCCGAGGCCATTCCCTCTGATTTAGCACATCACGATCCTCCTACGGATCATCCAGATGATGAGCCTATCATCGATGACATACATATACAGGATAATTTAATAATAATATTATTATTTTTGTATGTCTTTTGATGTATTTGAACTTGGATCGAGTTTGAACATCTGTTGATACTTTTATATATATAAAACACTCTTTATATTGACTTCATGTATATTTGGTGTTTGGAGTATGAATGTTGTGTTTGTATGATACAATTTTCAATGAAATGATGTTTGATTCCATTTTGTATGTCTTTGGCTTTGTGTGATACAGGTTTGAATAAAATGATATTTGATTTTGGTGATAATGTATACAGGTTTGTACAGATTTGTGTTGATATAGGTTTCATTTTGTATGAGTTTGAACGTCATACAGGTATATTTAAAAAAAAAAACTTATCGATGCTTTAAAGCATCGCTATCTTACCGATTGCTGATGCTTTAAAGTGTCACTATCGTGACGATTGCCGATGCTTTAAAGCATTGTTACTTTTAAAACTTAGAGGCGCTTTAAAGCATCGGTAGGTTTAAATCTAGTAATGCTTTAAAGTGTCGTTACGTCTAATACCTATCGATGCTTTAAAGTGTCACTAGTTTAAATCTAGCGATGCTTTAAAGCATCGCTAAACTACCAACGCTTTTTGAAAGTTTCGGTACGTTACGTTCCCATACTTACATGCCCGATACTTTTGCGATGTTTTAAAAAGCATCAAGAGCTTTCTTGCCCACGCTTAAAAGCATTGGCAAATGTCTTTAATAGTGTCGGCAAATCCCTTTTTACTATAGTGTAGGTTAGGTTAGTTCAACTCAAAGATAGAGCCAATTATTTAAATAAACCCAAGCCTTTTTTCCTTTTTTCTATATTTTCTTTCTTTTTTTATTTACTATTTTTTTTCTCTTTTTTTTCCTGCCCTCTTTTTTTTCTTTTACTTTCACTGCTTTATTCCAAAGTCGGCAAGGGTGGGCCGGCTATGCTTTCACGACCGTGCAAGCCACAGGTGCTTTCATGATCATGTCGAACAGGGGAGGCCTTCGGAGGGAAAATCCAGCGGGGGTTGTCGTCGGCGACCTCAGAGGAACCGTCGTCGAAGGGGCAACGCGGTGGAAGAAGGGCGGCACGAAGGTGGTGGACGAGATTCGATTGAGACGATATGGGCAAAGGCAGATGCACGAAGATGGCTGCGGCATGGCAGGACCCGGTAGTGGGCTCTCCAGCAAGGATCTTCTTTGGCCAGAAGAGGGGAGATGACCGAGGGGCACTAGACAGGAGGGGGATGGCGTCACTCGGCTTGATTGACCATGGATCTTCCCAGGCAGGAGAGAGGCATTGGAACAGGGGAGGAAATCTGGTAGGGATCTCACTGATGTTCTCGAAGGAGCCATCGTCGGAGGGAGGGAGGTCTGGTGGTGATGTCAGTGGAACTAGGATTGACTTTGGTCAGTAACGATGGAGGCACGTGGGGAGGCCGACGATGATTGGGTGCCTAGTTGCAAGTGGAGGTGACGGGCAGCCAGTGTCCATCAGGGAGTGATGGATGTCGACCTGGCCGTGGACTTCTCCGGATAAGAGAGAGAAGGCAAGGTTAGCAGTGGCACGCTTGCTTCGATGGAGAGTTGTCGGCTATAGGCGTTGGTTTGTTTTGTTCGCTGGTGAGGCACGGCAAAGAGTGGAGGACAGCAGGGAGGAGGAAGATGATGGGAGGAATAAAGAGAGGAATAAGAAAGGGAGTAATAAGAAGAGGATAGGGGAAGAGAATAAGAAGAATAGAGATTAGAGAATAAGAGGGAGAGATGAAGAAGGAGAACCAGGCAGAGGAGAAGAAGAGGAAGAGAAAGAAGGAGAGTCCAGAGGAGGAACCAGAAGAGAGAAAGAGGAAGAGAGAAGAGGAAAGAGGAAGAATAAGTAGAAGAGAAAGGAATAGGGGAAGTAGAAAAAGAGAAAGAAGTGAAGAGAGAAGGGAGGAGAGGAGGGGAAGGAGGAAGGGGGGAAGAAGTCGGGATAATACCCAAACTTGTTTTTCAATAATTTTTTCTATATTTTTATTCTAACTACAAAGACCTTTAAATAGACTTTTAGTTCCTAGTTAGTTGAAAATCAAAACTATAATCTAAACAGATTTCAAACTAATCTAAAATAATCAAACTAATTTAAAACAAATTTCAAGCTAATCCAGTATTCATGCTCTGAGATCCGTGCATGAGCTAGATACAAGAATAATAAGAAAAAAAAATGTGCCCAATCCCCATACACATAAATAAAATAAAAAAAATATAATCTGCTCGAAGGAATGCTGAGTGTACATCAGGATCGGTGCAGGGCGATGTCCTCATCAAAATAAGTAGTGAGCATGGGAAAGAGTTACTTACCGAGGATCTTTGGGACTTGGTTATTTATAAAAGAGAGTGAGCAAAATAGGTAACTTAGAGTATCGAGCCATGATCGTGCCATTGATGTTGTAGTCCCGATTTATACCCGTGGATGGTGGAAGCCACTATTACTGGCGATATCATCGATATAGGACAACCATTCCCGTGATTTGGATAATTTGCTATTTAAAATCTCGGAGGTAGACTATGTGAAGAGGAGCGTATTAAAGGATTGTACTTGGTAACAGTCAAGTAAAATTACTTTGGTATTAGATTCGATACAGTGGATAGGTGGTAGATGGGTTGATATACTCGAAGGTAGCAAGCTCTAGGCGATGCTTCAATGATAAGCTTTAGCTGATAAATTAGTTGATGGATGGGTTGGTAAGTTAAGTATCAATACCTAAATTTATATTTGGGATATATCCCAGATATTCGAAGTATTTTATAATAATAGTACATAAGTAAATATTCCCTGAGTTATAATTATTAGTTTAATCACAAAAGGGATGGCTTTGTGGAGGAAGGTTGCGGCATTTCCCGTCGCCAATCAACACGTAAAGTTAGCTCGAATCTGACGGCCCTTCTTGATCTCTCTCGATAAATCCCATCCCTAGCCTCTCCCTCCACAAAGCCATTTCACTCTCCTCCCCCATTTCTCGTCGGTCTCCGAGACCACTTCGAGCGAGCTGGCGATCGAGGCGGAGTCGAGCGCGAGGAAGAGGAAGGCCGCCGACGGCGAGGGAGAAGAAGTCGGAGGGGCAGCGATGGAGAAGCTTGTTTCCGACCAAGAACCCGCGGTGGGGGAGTCCTCCGGTTCTTGGTCTAACCCTAACCCTACCTCCATCGCTCCCATGGATGATTTCAACTGGTCCAGCATCAGAGACGACGACATCATGCAGCAGCACTCCGCCATCCGCGCCGAGGAGGCCGTCAAGGTGCCCTTCGTCGGAGATAAGGCGAGCGTTCCCTTCTTTCCCGAACTCCCTTGATGCGATTCTCTGATTCTGACCCATCTTTGTGTGTAATCTGTGTTCTCGATCGACAATGTTGTTTAATTCTAGTCCTAGAAATTTAATTTCACTCTCTAAATCGATACCGTAACTGAGATTTTCCCAATTTTAGTATGGCTAAAGTGTTGTCCAGTGGATCTTGGCTGGTTTGCTTTTTCCCTAAAATTGGTGCGGAAAAGTCAAAAAAAGTACTTCTTGGTCCGGTTCTGTGGTTTTACTGTGGTTATTTTGTTCAGTAATCTGTTTACGATCGGGAGAGGATGATGCAATGGCCAAGATTTCTCAAAATATTGTGGTCCAAGTGGTTTCAACTGGATTTTGAATGGGATTGTTGGTCCCTTTTTCTCGAACCAGGTGTGGAAAAGCCAGATGATAAAAGGACAGCGAGAACAGTGCAACTTGTGGTCGGTCGGTGTCTTTTTCCATTTAATTACATTATAGTGTTGCATCAGTGTAATGTAATACAGTTGCATTGTTTAATACTCTACTTACCTTTCTGAGAATGACATAGTGATTGAAATTTCCTCCCAATTTTAGTGTGGCTATGAATATAATCAACCAGTCTTAAATAAGATTATTGTTATTTTTCTTTCATTGATTTAGGTGTAGAGAAGTTGAATAAAATGAAAGAACCAAGAGAGGGAAAAAAATAAAGGCAACAAAATTAGGTGTGGAAAAGTCAAAATTGTTTCTCTAGATTTTGTTTGATGTGATGTTGTCGGTACCAGTGCTGTTTCAGGTATTTCAGAGAAAGAAACTGTGCCTTTAAATTCATATAGTTTGGCATGTCCAAAACCACATTCACATATTGCATAAAGTTTCATATTTATGCTGCGATCTTTTCATTTGACATATTTCTATGCCATTGGGTCAAATTGTTTGTTTATTTATTGATTGATTGTGACTGATTCTTGCATTGCATGCAACTACTTTGCCTTGATTAAAATTTTCAAATGAGGACCTCTAGATTCTAACTGAGGCTTTGAGTACTAATTTGCAACTATTTTTTAATATTTATTGGATCATCTTAATTACCACATACGCTCAATTGCATTTCCTTACTTATTTGTCTTTCACAGTTATTTCTATTATTTATCACATTGCATTTGTTTTTCAAATATCTGATTGTTCAGGTTATAAAATATTTCTTGTTATATTTATCATAATTAAGATGATTCTTCTTAATTTCTTACATCACCAGAAAGTGATAGTTCAAGAATTTCAAGGGTAGAAGATGCTAAACTGCGATAAGTGGGTTGTAATTCTGTGCTACATGGCAAAACAGAAAGATGAAAGAGGGGAAAAAAAAATAAATGGAGTCAAGAGGAAAGCTTAGTTACAAAAAAAGCCAAAGACAAAGCCAAGTGTTTTACAATTCTAAGTTCACCCTGTTATGTAACAGCTGTTTGTTCTTGGTTAAGATTGCCATTCTTAATTAGCTTCACATAGAGAATGTCAGATAGATCTGTTAAGTTCTAAGGGGAAAATTGTAATCATTGAAAATATCCATTAGATTATAGGTAAGGATTTAAAAGAAAATTTTAGCTCTTTATAACGAACTCTCAGGACAATTTTTCATCTTTGTTGAGATCTTTGATTCTATGTTTATGCATTCTTGGCATATCCTTTTTATCCCTGCAATTGATGTGCCAACAAGTTAAAGTGGTCATGTGATTGTTTAATTCAATCTTTCAGATAGTATGAAGTTGTTTTAGAATTTTTCTAATAAGCTTTTATACTCATGCAAGTAGTTTCATTAGTTTTAAACTTTTAATAGTGTTGTCAGTTGTAGCAGGACAAGTCTTGCTGTTGACCCCTGTTGCAGGCTAGTCGATAAAAAAACTACACTAGTCTCATCATAACTTATTTAAGTGCTTGTGGGTTGTTATTGTTCTTTCATGGACGTCCTGAATGATCAGAATACCCCCTTTCTGCACCTTTAATATGATACCTACCAAATCACATCTCATATAACTTCATGACTATGGTCCTGGCAGGATAATGCTGCCTCTATTTAGACAGGATGATGCTTCTGGCTTTTTATTACAATTGTAATTACTATGTGCCTCTAAATTCAGATTGCTAATGTTGGCTTCAATAAATTATGATGTACTTAATTTTATTAGGTAATTTTCTGGTTAATACATTATTTTAGAGAATGTTTGATCACCATTTGATCATTAAAGCTGAATTTGCTGTAGTGAAATTATAACTCTGATTTTACTGATCATATGTAACTGTTGATTTCTATTTATACATTGATATTTGTACTGTATTACATGATAAAAAAGTCATGTAAAATACTCTTTTCTTTTCTTCAATATTTTGATATTGCAGGAGCCACTCACATCTTTGGCTGCTGAATTTCAGTCAGGCAACCCTATCCTTAAAGAGAAAATCAAGGTTCATTGAAATGTCACAAATGAGTGCTGCTTCTTTATTTCTCATCCTTGTTGATGGTCTTTAAACATTTTACATTTGGATTGGGTTTTATTTATGTTTATGAGCATGTTATTCAACATGCAGCTGCTTGGTGAACAATATGGCGCATTGAGGCGAACAAGGGGTGACGGAAATTGTTTCTATCGAAGCTTTATGTTCTCCTACCTGGTAATGTGATAATATGTGACCCAAATCACTCTTCTTCTCTTCGTTTTTGAATGCTTATCTGTTAAAGGTACTCTGATTATAAGTTAGTAAGAGATATTTGTGTGATATGAAATTAGGAGCATATTTTGGAGACACAAGACAAAGTTGAGGTTGATCGTATTTTTGAGAATATTGAAGAATGCAAGAAGACACTCCAGGGTCTTGGATACGTTGACTTTACATTTGAGGACTTCTTTTCAGTAAGTTCATCTTGCAATCATTCTGTTCATGTGTCTAATTTATTTCTAGATAATGCTTATTTCTTTTGCTAATTATAACTCTTAATTCTAAAAAAGTGATAGACTATGCGATAAAGGTAATGTCAACGCTCTTAGGACGGCAATGGGTAGGGTACTTACAAAATTTGCCCTATCAATTCCAAATCCATTTAAATCCTACATCTTGAATCAATCCCAAATCCAATTAAAATTTGTTACAAATATCCCAAATCCATCTAGGGATGGTAGCCAAGCAAGTTTTATGTTGTATCCTACCCCTAAACCCAAATAGGACCCTTTAGCAAAACCCTATAGGATTTGGGAAGGGTTTGGGATTTGACCCTCAAGTACTTGCTTCCTGAACCTGATTAATATACATACATGTAGATAAATATATAAATAATGGACATGTTTTGCATACTAAAAAGAGAGGTCTTGATAGGGGTGGCAATTTATGACCAGACCCATCAACTTGACCACCAAATGATCCGCTTCAAGTAGGTTCGGATTCGACATAAATGGTTTTGGCTAATAAACAAGTCAACCCATCTAGACTTATTTATTATATGTATTGGGTTTAGGTTTAGACCTTTGACTTGTTTAACCTATTTTGATCTATTTAATTATCGGGTCGAGGCACCATTTAACCCATTTGAGACTTGTTTAATCTATTTAAAACCTACTTAACCTGTTTGTATTCAGTTTAACCCAACTTGCTTAATCTTTTTAACCCATTTAAATCCATTGAATCCATTAAAATTCCACTTAACCTGCTAATCCATCTAACCTATTCTGAGCTATTTAATAAATAGGATATGCAAGTTGGGTTGAGTTGTTTAATAAATAGGTTGGATTCATATTTAAATTTTTGTCCTTAATAAATATGTTAGGTTCGGGTTGATAAATTTTTGACTTGACCTGTATCCCACCAGACCAGTATCTGACCTGACCCTACTTGATTGTTACCCTTAGGACTTGAACCTCAGATGTCAAGGACACCTATAATCATGCCTTTACCATTGGGCAGCAGAATATATTTGTGTTTAAGTTGTTTGCCAAATTATATATGAGTTATTTTAAAGCATTACATATAAATACACAAAAATTTGATCAAGCCCAGCCTTTACCAGGTCTGATCACCCTTATTCTCCTTTGTGTATCTAGAAGATTCAAAACCTCCAAAGGAGAAAATCCTAACCACCCTTCACACCACCTGCCACCATTGTCCACTACCATCATTTGCCTTAGCTTTCTTGCTGCCCCCCCCTACAACGTTGCCCGCCATTCCCCTGTGTGTGCGCGCGTGCGCCACTCAATTAATTGAACCCCAAAATGAGATAACTCCAACCACCCTCCACACTTGCCTCCACCATTGTCCATCACCACCGTCTGCCCTTTGTCTCTCTCCATTATGATGTCACTCTTCACCCACTCTTCTCTTTCTATCACTTGATTGATTGAAACCCAAAGAACCTAAACCATCGTGAACCACCATTGTCCAACCCAACTTTAACAGTTGGCATCCACCATGTCAATAGCTTAGGCAATGCACATCAACGACTCTTTTGATAGCTTAGGCATCGTCCACATCAATGGCTTAAGCACCACCACATCAACTTAGATTTGTGCACAATTTTGAGTTAGTGCAAGTTTCTTGACGGCATTAGGCCCCTTCAATGGTTTTGTCTACCAAGTCTCTTATTGTTAAATCTTTTAAGTAAATTTGAGATGGTCTTGCGATTTTGCTTTGTCATGTGTTTGTGTCATTGAATCATCAACATTATAAAACTAGAGATTTGAGATGTTCAATGTTGATATTTTGTTTTGATAAATTAATTTTAGTAATTTTGAGATGGTTTTGTGGTTTTGCTTACTTTCAAATTTGCAATTTTTGATCAGATTGCTTCTGTTTTAATTGCGCTTTATGGTTAGCAATTTTTCTTAATTTCTTGTCATTTCATTGTGTATATGTTCCGCATTAATCTATTTTGCTTAATTTCTTATCTTCATATCATGGACATGTTCTGTGGTAACCGATTTTGCTTCATTTCTTATCAATTTATTGGGTACATATTCTGCATGTTTTGCAGTAACCTAATTGTCCACTATTGACTATGCTATTTGAGTGTTTTTCTATAAAGGTTGCATGATATCATTTTTAGTAATATTTGTCAATTATTTCATGCTTAGATTTTGTAAAAGATGTCGGATAGAGAGATTAATGATGCTGCTAGAACAACTCTTTCATACCCTTCTTATATGTTGTTAGTTTTAAGTATACCCTTAGGTCATGTCTCAAACACTTACTCCCGCCTCAAATCCACCTAAACCGCCAGTTTATGGTCATACTTATACTAGGATTGGACCTAGTGTCACAACATGTAGGAAATGGAAATTAACTTTAGATGTTTGAAATTATATAGAAAAAGAAAAAAAGATGGGGCAGATTATGCTATTTGTAGTTATTGTAAGAATCATGTTAAGGCCAATAGGAAGAATGGAACTAAGAGTTTACATACTCGCTTGGCACATTATCTTGCTAAGATTGCTAAAAACAAATAGATATAGAAGAGAATAACGATGGGAGAGTTTAGTTTGGAAACTTTACTTTTGATCGAGAAGTTTCAAGGAGAGAGCTTACTTGTGCTATTGTTATGCATGAGTATCATATTTCAATTGTTGAGCATAAA
The DNA here is from genome assembly GCA_021397845.1 of Areca catechu. Taxonomy (NCBI): domain Eukaryota; kingdom Viridiplantae; phylum Streptophyta; class Magnoliopsida; order Arecales; family Arecaceae; genus Areca; species Areca catechu. The sequence goes on from CM038049.1 coordinate 135,353,992, forward strand.
AGTTTTAGAATATTTGTTACCAGTCTCCAACCTCTTTTTAAGATGGTTTCACATAATACTATCAAAGGTGACATTATAAAAATGTGACATTGAAAATGCAAAGATGCGCAATTTGTTAGAGAAGAATAAAAGTTGGATAGCTATCACCATTGATATGTTGACTTCTTATCAAAAGAAGGGTTATGTGAGCATTACTGCTTATTTCATTGATGATACTTAGATGTTGTAACACCATATTTTGCAGCAACAAACTTTTTTTTTGACTATTTACTAAATTTTTTTTCAGTCACATGCATTCCAATATTTAATAGGTTTCTGCTTGCTGCTGCTTGCATTTTAATATGTGTATATGAATTCTTTCATTTTAGTTTCGATTTTTATTTTGTTTATGTGCAAATGTGCAGATTACTTCTATTTATGTGCAAAAACTTAGTTTTGTATGTGTGCCTACATATCACACTATGGATGTTCTTCATTAATACTTGATAGAAAGGTCAATGGAATGGAATTTTGAGGCAAAACATTCCACAACCATTGTAGATAACTGCATCTTGAATGATGGCATGATTAATGCTCTTGTTGAGAAGTTATTTGGTGATCTTTTACCTAATGGGAGGGTCCTTCATATGCGGTGTTGTGCCCACATTTGTATTTTAGTTGTGAAAGATGGATTGGTGGCTGATGATAGTATTACATATTAGTCTGTCTTCTCCTTATGAGTGGAAAAACTTGAGAAAATGACATGTTAAATGAAAATTTCACGTGTTAAGAAGTTATCTCTTGATTGCAAAACCCACTGAAACTCCACTTGATGATTCAAACAACCCTAGAGTGTAAGGATGTGTTTCCTAGATTGAAATTTTTGAAATTTGGGGAGAAACATTACACTTGTGTGCCTTCCCAATCAAGAGGGAAAAGATTTGCGGAAATGGCTTGTCAAATGAAAATTTGATCAACTAAGAAGTTGTCTCTTGCTTGCAAAACCCATAGCCAATACCTGTTGCCATTCCTAGTCCCATCGAAAATCAGTAAATCCATTAGGCAGTTGAACCTGTTTGATCAAACTTTATTATGTTTGAGTTATTCGGGTCAGGTCATGTATGACCTAGGACTACAAAAGAAAAAAAAGAAGGGGAAAACAAAGGGAAAGAAGAATTATTCTATTGCATAGTGACCTGAGTATGACTAAAACACATATCTAGTAAAAATCAACATAATACATCAAAGTTCCAATCCAAACTTGAACAAAGAACCATAATCCATAATACCAACATTAAGTTTAACATAAACTTATTCTAGTAATAAAATCAATACAACCAGCTTTAAGTTCCAATGTATGACACGAAGAATAACTTACAGTAACATGCACATTTACCAACCATCTACTTTAGTCAATAATGAACAACAAGAGCTTCCCAAATAAAGTTCTAACCACATTAATCCACATCTTCCTCAATCATGCTCATGCACATCGAATCAGCTGTTGAGCATGAGCATACAAATGCAAAGGATTGAAGAATTAAAAAGAATAAGAAAGAAGAAATGAATGTCTTAAATTTTACAAAGAAAAACTATGCTACTTGCATAGGTATTTACCTTCTATTTGACTCCATAACCAATTTTGTGAGCAAATCAAAACCTTTAAAGTGTTTAAATCAAGGTTTTCAGAACCGAAATTCGATCTTGTTTTGGTTGGCCGCGGTATGAGTTGGTACGGCCTGTACCAGACTTGATAGATGTGAATTGACATAGAAATGAAAGAATGAACCAGGAAGAAAAGAGAGAAAGAGAAGGAAATAGTGGAAGAGAGATAGGAGGGAGGGAAGGAGGTGGAGGTGGCAGAAACACCGGCGGTGGCCACCGGAGGGCTGCGGGAGCCCTTAGAAGGTTGTTGAGGCCTTTAATTCCTCTGCAAAATCACAGCTGAGATAGAGATAAAGGGGGAGGGAAAGAAGAGGAGGGAGGGGAAGGTGGCGAAGAGGCTGCCAGAGGGCCTCTAGTTGATCGCTGGACAACACAATCGCTGCTCGCAGCTCCATGGGCGTGAAATAGGGGTGATTGCTCCCGTTTCACAGGATTTTTTTTAAAAAAAAATCCATGCATAGTGGAGTTGGCAAACTAATTGCTAGCTTCACTATTCATCATCATTTTTTTAAAAGCGATGAATAGGGACTTTTTGCCTTTGTTCTGAACCTATGGAGGCCACTGGAGGTTTTTCACTGCTCGGTAGCCATGATGGCCACCCGACAGCCCTCCGGTAACCTTTCCACCACCTTTCCCTCCTCCGGTCCCATCCCTCTCCCTCTTTCTTTATCTCTCAATTAAAATCCTTAGCGAAGGACGTGGAGCCTTGGAGGCCTTTATGGCCCTCTGGTAGCCTTGGCGGGCTATCGCTAGCCCTATAATGGCTTCATCCCCTCTTTCTCTCTATCTTCCTTTCTATTCCTCTCCCTCATCCATTATTGCTAGTGTTTCAATTTGGGAGGTGGAACCATCCCGATTTGCCACCAGTATAGCTTGGAATGCCCCTTACTGTCCATTTCATTCCAGTTCCAAAAATCATGGTTCAAATAAAGCCTATTACAGTGTAGATTAACCACTGCTCTGCTAGTACTTAAGGTTGATTCAAATGCAATAGCAGAGAGGCAACAATAGATTCAGATGCAACAGTAAGGGGTCATGCAATTAGTTGCAAAGTGGTATATTCAAGGATCCAACTCTTGGCAAGGTGTCCTGCGAGACACCAGGACCGGGTATTATTCCATGTATCAGGATAGGATCGTCATGCCAGCATCTCGATAGGGACATCTTGGAACATCCCCTATCCCAAGTATCGGGATGAGGTTGGATGGCAGCACATTCCGTTCCATGAAAAAATTGGGATAGTCCCATCCTACGGGATTTAAAATCTTGCATATTTTATCACATTTGTCTTCTACCAATTAAGAAGATCAAAGTCTTGGGTTCATGGCAAAATGGGCTCTTCTAAGTAATTATCTAGTTTCAAAATATGCTAAATCGTATCAAACTGGGTGATATGGGACATACCATATCATACTAGTTTGGTACCAATATATAGTACAAAGGATGTACCAATACTTGCTATGCTGAACCAGTCCCTATACTAGGCATACCAACACAATGACAAGGTGACACTGGGTATAGGGCCCGGTACCAAGATGGCATATATTGTCTAGTTCAAATTGCACATACACCGTAGATAAGGTAGAACCAAGGAACTGAGCCAACCTTGCCATCCCTCCTTCCTCTTTCTCACAACCAACAACCTCTCTTGTAATTGTTGATGAGGTGGATGTAGTAGGAGTGTAGGAACTAGAGTTTTTTGTTGAAAACCTAGATTGGTACTCATGAAGCAAGTCATAATAGGTTCTTCAATTTGTACCTAGGTCCAACACAACTACCATAGCCATAACAATGAGCACCACACCCCAATATTTCTCAAACTTTTAAGACATTTTCATTGTCCTTAAGCTAATAACCTCATTTGAAGAAGCCATCCACATATATCCAAAAAAGAAGCCATCCACTCAGACAAAGCCTCCCTAACTTCACAAGTTTTGATGAAGTAAATAGTTGAAGTGGGATACTTTGAACCAGAAAATAGTTTAGTCAGATTGTAAAAAAGCTTAGGTTACGCACAAATAATTTATGCTATTTCCCAATCTTGTCAAGAATGCATACAAAGTGTAATGTTTCTCTCTAAGCTTCATTCTATGAAACACATTCTTATAATAAGGACTATTTGAATCATCAAACATGAGGAGTTTTAACTGATTTTGTAATAAAGAGATAACTTCTTAACACATGAAATTTTTATTTGATGGGCCATGTCTTCAATTTTTTTCATTGTTGATTGAGAAGGCACATAAGTGTAATATTTCTTCCTATTCTTCTATCAAGGAAATACACCCTTGTACTCAAAGTCTGTTTGAATCATGAAGTATGTGAGTTTTCAACAAGTTTTGCAAACAAGAAACAACTTTTTAATACATGAGCATGTGAATTTTTCAACGAGTTTTGCAATCAAGAGACAACTTCTTAATACATGAGTATGTGGAGTTTTCAACGAGTTTTGCAATCAAGAGAGAACTTAACACATGAAATTTTCATTTGATAAGCTATTTTCTCAATTTTTTCCACTCTTGAGGGGGTGGCAAATTAATATGTAATACCATGAAGAATTTTTTCCAACTGCATCTTCAATAACCACCAATCCATCCTGGACAACTAGATTTAAAATGTGGGCACAACACTGCATGTGAAAGAGCCTCTCATCAAGTAAAAGATTACCAAACAACTTCTTAACGAGAATATTATTCATGTCATTTTTAAGGTGCAATCATCTACAGTGGTTGTGGAAAGTTTTATCTCTAAATTCCATTATATCAACCCCTCCATCAAGTATTGTGCAAGAACATTCATCATGTGGTATACACAAATCTAATTTTTTGCGCACAAATAGAAGTAATTTACACATTCGCACATAAACAAAATAAAATTTGAAAGTGAAATGAAATAATGCATATTCATGCATATTAAAATGCAAGTGACAGCCTATTAAATGTTGGACTTAAAAATGAACTCTATTAAATAGTCAAAAAGAAGTTTGTTGCCTCAAAATATGGTGTTGCAACATCCGATTGTCATTGATGAAATGAGCGATAATCCTTGTGTAACCTTTCTTTTGGTTAGAAGTTTACATATTAGTGTTGATAGCTATTTTGCTTTTATTTTTCTCTAACAACTTGTGCAATTTTGCTTTCTCAATGTCATATTTTAATGGTCTCCTTTGATGATATTACGTGAAACCATCTTAAAAAGGGGTTGGAGGCTAACAAAAAGTCTTCTAAAAAAACCTATGTGCTAAACAATTGAAAGAGGATACTCATGCACAATAATGACACAAATAACCCCCCTCCTTTGAAACTCCTTGGTTAGAAGTCTCAAAACTGAACTTTCCTATTAATTTTCTCGTTTATAGCTATTTCTTTTTGGCATTGCAAAGCAACCTCAATTGACTCAATTGTTCTTGGCAAGACAATATGGCAAGTGATTATGTAAACTCTTAGTTCCATTCTTACCATTGATCTTAGTATGAGTCTTACAATAACCACAAGCAGCATAAACTTTTCCATATTTGAAGTTAATTTCCATTGTCTACATATTGTAACACTAGACCCAACCTTGGTATTAGCATTGGTAGGTTCTTATCTTTGGCAGTCTATGTGGACTTGAGATGGGAATAGGTGTTTGACGGATATGACTTGAGGATTTACTTGAACTCTACTACACATTAAAGGGCCTAAAGGAGTTGTTCTAGTAGGATCATTATTCTCACCATTTGATGGCATCTTTCAAGGAACCTAAACAGAAAAATAATTGACAATATTACTAAAAATGATGTCAATAACTTTTTATAGTCAAATACTTGTAGGAAAGTCAATAGTTGATAATTAGGCTATTGCAGAATGTATATGCAATAAATTGATATGAAATTAAGCAAAATTGATTACAACAAAAACATATAATCTAATGATTACGGAATAATCTAATGATTTATGAGAATCATTTACAATGATTGTGGAGAAAAATAACTTTTACTATGGTTGGTGGAAAATTTTTTCTGAAAAATGATACTGGAAAAATATTACTACATTTCATTGGAGATAATCCTATATAGGAATATGATCAAATTTACAAATATGTCATCAACAAAAAATAATTTTTGAATTCTAAGATAGCGTTGTTATCTTTAATAAATTTTTATATAATTACTATAATCACATAACTCTTTGTATAATGCCATTTGTATTTTAATTATTTAGTAAAAACTCTATTGAATGAATTTAGGAAGATATCAAAACAAATTCAATGATCATAAATGTACTCTATTGGAGGTATTTTTGTCGGGTATGGTTTACCACCACTCAGGAATTTATCAAATACTAACTTCCTATGATATTTGTTTTACCTTCTTTTTCCGGAAAATAAGTATGAAACCCTTTACTTTTTTTTATCATTTCTCTTTCACTTTTCATACCAAACATGGTAATCTAATATGGGATTTATTTTTCTATGGATTTTCCCCAACCAAATGGACCCTTAGTAGTTAAAATGGAAAAGCATGCAGAATTTGTTATAAATCACTCCTCTTTATTAGTTAATTAACTGTGAATTGCTGAATATCTTTTGAACATTTATCAAAATGAACGAGACTAACAACTAAAATGTTCCATGTACCTCTGTCACTATGAAGTCTCTGTTCCAAGTTGCTCTGGTGCTAAAACATCTCTTATTCTAGATGCAAATCTCTAGCTATTTCTTTTGGCATTATCAAGCATTCTGTTGGTTCCTAGCAATCAGTTCGACCATCTGCATTTTTCAATGTATCTTGCAGAATATGAGATAAGATCTTGTGGATTCTGTCTTGATCTTTTGATACTGTCCTTTCAATATTTTATGCATATCCTGCCTCAACCTCATCTTGTTAAATTGTGTGCGCGTGTGCATATGCATGTATATATATAATCCTTTGTCTCTGATGGTTCCAAGTGTGATTCAGATTTTCATTGAGCAGCTGGAAAGTGTTCTGCAAGGAAATGAAACTTCCATAAGGTAGATGGCCTTCACTGATTATCCTCTTTTCTACGCGGTGCTGTTTGTTAATATCAAGAAAAATTAGATCATATCTTAAATTACAAGGGAAAAAGGAAGTTTTTGTATATGCTGCAAAATTCACCCCCTTCTATAATTCCAGCAAATGCTTTGCTTATCCAGGGAAATATGTGCTTATTTTGTATTTTCAGCCATGAGGAGCTCTTGCAAAGGAGCCGTGATCAGATGATTTCAGATTATGGTGAGAAGCATCATTCATATATTAAATTGCTCTTATTATGCCACCATTGCTTTTGTACACTAATGTAAATTGCTGGTCAGTTGTAATGTTCTTCAGATTTGTCACTTCTGGTGAAATACGCAAACGAGCAGAGTTTTTTGAACCATTCATTGCAGGCTTAACAAATTCGACCGTGGATCAGGTTCGTTGGGATTCCTTATTTTTATGCTGTATGTTCCTTAATCTTATTGTTGCTGAAGTATCTTTTCTTGTTGGTTACTATTATCTTTTAATAAGGTTCATCCGAAAGATTATAACAATTTATTTGAATCCGTAGTTGCGGAAAATCATAAAGTTAAGGGAAGCTCATCATATAGGAGGCTCCTTAATTTCAAATGGGATGCATGGCAGTCTCTCATTGCTTCTTAGAGAAAGTTTTATCCATTACTTGAACATTCAATCGGGCTCAGTCATATGTATATAGGTTGACTCTCAATGTTAGGGCTTTTTTTTTTTTTTTTTGGTTGAAAAAAAGGGGGGGAAGGAGTTAGATCCCAGGCGTGGCCACCCCCAAACGGTCCCCCAACTCCAGCCATGGAATGTTTGATACACGATGCATATTGATTTTTCCGCAGCCGTTCCTCACCCGAAAGTGAGTACGTCAACCTGACTATCACTGGTGTCAGCCGAGTGAACGGGATTTATTATATATGTCTCTAACTTTTTCACTACCACCAGCCAGAGAATGTTAGGGCTTGTTTAGATATTTCTGCAGGAATGTCTTATAGAAATTGGGCCTATTGACCTGCCTAGCCTGATGTCTTCTAAGGGCCTTCCAAGTCCTAGTCTGTGGGCCTGTTGGTCTGTGAAAAGGAAAAAAAGGATCCATGGAAGCCCTTTTTTCCTACCCACAGGATTCAGATTGTGGGGGTGTTGGACTAACATGGGTTACGTCCAAATAGGCTGCCTAATACACGAATCCAGTAGGAAATCCAGCCGAATCCTTCTAGATTTCCCAAACAAGCCCGTAGTATGCTAGATATTCTTAAGGTTGATCAATGATCAATCTTCTCCCAGGAGGACAGAACCCTAACTCATTACCTTAATAATTGTTCTCTTGGAACGCTATTAGCTGGTTTCATTTATTTCCCCCCATGTTCAGGCATATGGTTGATCTTACCTTGTTTCCGTTGTGTCATCAAAGTAGAGAATTCCATGAGTTATCACCTAGGTGCTTGTCTTTTGGTCCTCAACCCAATGACCATGGCAAAATGAAAGGCTTAATCTTTAACGTGGGGAGGCTCTCGTTGCCTGCACATCAGAAATTATGGGGTTATTTGAATCCACCACATTTGATGTGGTGAAGTAGTGCTTGAAAGTGGCATCTTGCACCCAATTTGGTCTCTAGGTTACATCCAATTACTCCTTTTCTACTTGATAAGCTGGAAGACAATTGATAGAAAATCATGTCCATTGATAGCTGAAATTGAGAAAGAAAACCTTTTTTCCTTCCACGATATATGAATATTGGCCAACTTTTATCTGAATTGCAGTTCTGCAAGGCTTCAGTGGAGCCAATGGGGAGGAAAGCGACCATGTGCACATCACTGCCCTATCAGATGCATTAGGTGTGCCAATACGTGTGGTGTATCTTGATCGGAGCTCATGTGACTCTGGCACTGTGAGCATAAACCATCATGATTTTGTTCCTAGTTCCAAATCACCTCAGGAAGGCACTATCCAGGGTAGCGAAGCCAAAACAGGTCATCCAGTGACGCGGTCACCTTTTGTGACCCTGCTATACCGGCCTGGCCACTATGACATTCTCTACCCCAAGTAACTTATATTAGGTGCTACCGCATGAGTTTAGTGTGTTTCATATTTACATGTTTTCAGCATGCCCGTTTTTATTAATGCATTAGACTTGTATTCATCACATTATCGGTTGCAGGCTGCCGAAGGTGGCTTAAATGGACTGTGGGGGTGTGCCATGAAGTGTAGGGTCTTGTTTTGGAAGTGGGTTTAGATCTGATTCTGAACACTTCTTATTTTGTTTCTTGTGATCCCAATCCTCGCACACAATACATTTTGTCAAGAAAACACTATCCTTTTTTTAAGAATGTGGTAAAAAAAAAAAAAAAAACTATCAGACGCTATTGGGACTTTTTGCACACTGTTTAATTAAGATTGATATCTTGCATACAAGGCTGAGCGGTAGCGAAGGCCATCTGCTACCATTTTCTAGGTGGAACATTGTAATGGTTTCTTTGCTTTTTTATATTTCTGGTGTTGTAGAAGCCCGAGGCTAGTTTATAACCCACAAAGTTATGCCAGAACAATTGAGGTGGCGCATTGATTTTTTTACCACTCTATCCGATTTTGAAGGGTGTTCAGCTAAGAATTTAATTACAGTTACGGACATGCTGATGGTTCAATATTTTGAAAGTATCAGGCACATCTTGGTAGCGCAACAGTCGTTAAAAAGATGCATGATTATCCGATGCTTTTAATATCTCAAAGGCAAGTATACAGGGCCACATCTAGAAGTTGGTGTACTCTTACATTCTGGACCGGGTGTTGCAATGGGTTGGGTTTGTGTCAAAGTCAAATTCAAGTAAAATAAAACCTTAACCCATACCAGACTCATTTATAATCAGATTGAAAAACGAAAAGAATAAACTCACTGATTTTGCAGAAACCCGTACTCTAATACACCAGCCTAATTAGCGGCTTGTACATCAAATATAAAACTTAAGCAATGAAAATAAAATATGACCAAAAGTCGAGGATTTCAGGTTAGCATCGAAACAAAATGAGAGAACAAAAAAAAGAAAGAAAAGAAAAAACATGATAGAGCTTGCCAACCTTGACTTTTCTTTTTAATTCTTTTTCCATTAACCTTCTTAGTCATCCAAATCAGGTCATATCCAATTGCACAATTATAATTATGCGTAATTCTTTGTGCATTGCATGCGATGCAGTAAATCTAACGTGGCTTACATTGCATATTTTTATTGGTCCAAATGTATTCGTGTGCTAAGTATGATAAATATTAATTATTGTTTAATTTTTATTTGAAATTTTTGTCCAGATCAAAATATTCTGAAATAGTATTATGATATTCTAGTTCAAAAAGCTAGGATATCTTAGTTCAAAAATAATTCGAAACAGTATTACGACATCCTAGTTCAAAATTTAGGACATCTTAATTCAAAAATGACAACAAAAAATATAAAACAATATTACGACATTCAATTTCAAAAACTACGATATCTTAAGTTCAAAACCTATAATATCCTAATTCAAAAATGATCTGAAACAGTATTACGATGTCCTAGTTCAAAATCTACGACATCCTAGTTCAAAAATGATACGAAACAGTATTATGATATCCTAATTCAAAAATAATAATCATGCAAAAAATATAAAATAGTATTATGACATCCTAGTTCAAAAGCTACGGCATCTTAGTTCAAAAGCTACGACATCCTAATTCAAAAACTAGGACCTCATAGTTTAAACAATATGACAAAAAAAAAAGGAACCGGAAGGAAGGATATTTTAGTCTGGACAAAAATTTTAAATAAAAACTGAAAGCTAATTAATGCTAGTCACGCTCAGCTCCCATTCCATCATATCACAGGGGATATATTTAGGCCAATAAAAAATATAATGCGGGCCACGTTAAATTTACTGCACCGCATGCGGTGCACAAGGACTTTTCGTACAATTATTCTAGGGTTTTGGAGATGAATTGTATATTTGTTCAACCCATGGTGATATATTGGACCAAAAGGGGTCAAATACATACCAGACCTCTTTATAATCAGGTTGATGTAGGCTAACCCACCCAACCAAATTACAAAAAAAACAAACAAAATGATTTATCTCAAATGGATTTGGATGGGTTGGCAGGTCTAGATCAATAACTACCACACCCATGTTGGACTCCCCTGGAAGGTCATTTCTCTGGTACAAAATTCAAAACTTCCCATGAATTAAACTCCACGTACCTCAACAGATTGGCTTGTTGATCTAGAGAAAGAATAAGATGGTCAAAAATTAAAAGAGAGGAAGTGTAGAGACATCGTGCAAGCCATGTATGTGTATGAACAGACATCCTGAGCTCTCCAGTAAGCAAACCGGTAACCAACCCGGTTAGCAAAAATTGTATGCATCCTTGCCAAAGACATCCTGAGCTTCGGTAACCAACCCAGTGAGGAACAAACCAGGAAATAAAGGAGTACCGGTTGACAGCAAAGATCATTACCGCATGATGAAACTAGAAAGCCCAATATCGATGATAACCTGATAAGGGAAAATGTAACAGTGAACCATGATGCAGCAATTTGTTCCTTATGGTAAAAAGATAGAAGCAATAACTGAATCCATAATGTAGAACTATAGTAGATCAAAGCCTTATAAAACATTACAAGGAAAGATAACACCCTTTTCTGGTGATGGATGATACCAAATAATGAAAACATTGCAGAGACATCAGATTTGAAAGAAAACTGAGGCTGAATAATATTTCTGAAGAATTGGGGGACTCTAAAAACAGCCACAGATGCTGAATAGTATGGATAGCAAATTAGGAACAGTTGATGGGATAAGAGAACATGCATTAAAATCTCTGTACTCCAAGAAAGCCAATGAAGCCTGACAATATATAAATAAGCTGCAATCCATAAATTGCTTCCATCAGTTCCGAGTGGAGCGAGAGAAACTATATATATATATAGGAATTGTCATGCACAAGCAGGAAACAGCAGCAACAACCCTGTCATATATATATATATATAGGAGAAGCAATACAAACATGATAGCAGAACAAAGTGCAAACCAAGATAAGTAGACTCCGCCAAAGCACTCCAGCCATCATGTGCACCCCATTTTGTCCACAAGATAAGCAATATAACACAGAATAATGAAGAGAAGCATCACACCAACAGGAGCACAGGACCATAAAGATTACTGAATCTGGCGAAAATCAATACCATAATCATCTACTTGAAGTAAATGTAAGCTTGATACATCCATATCCTCCGCTGAATGCCAAGTAAAATCACCATTATACTTCATGTTTAGCAATCTCATAAGTATACATATACATTGGGCAATACTTGGTTGTACACATACCAAATTTTCAACAACATTAGCGTGAAATCACAAACTTACATGTACATCTGTTCTACCGTTAAATCAAAACCTAGAACTCTCAGGCTTTGTTGTTCACATCTCAATCCAAATATAACTAACTAATTTGCATATTATATAATTTCGATCTTCCTCTTACGAGTAAGAGAGAAAAGAAATGCACTTCTAAATAACAAGAATAATCATATAAATAATTAATGGAAAGTTATAATTGCAAAATGGCCTATTCCATGATGGTTGCAGTTCTTACATATAAAAGGACATTTTGTATCCTAAACTTACTGGCATTGCTTTTCTAGTTTTAGCATAAACAATTCATTCTATCATGTCGGAGAAAAGGACAATAAACAAGGTGGATGGATCAAAATATCAGTCTGGATTCATGATCATACCACAGTGCCAAACATCTTTCTGAAGCATATATACAATATGCACAGATATCTAATATTTTTTACCATGCACCATATTGACTGATTATTTCATTCTTTGGCAAACATATATCTATACTTAGAGTTGTCTAGTGAAAGAAAGAGATCTCCCACAACAAGAACGTGATCATATTATTTTTCCTCCAATTAAATATCTCTGAACAATGTCTCTGAAAGCATCCTTTATGCAGATTTAATTGCTTTAACGTTCAGCTGAATAGACAAGCAAATAGCAAGATGCATAGGCTTTAAAGTTTATCACCAAAAATAATAAGCAGAAAGGGTGAGAGAACTTCATCAGAATAAAAAATGATGATGATGCCTTATCTTCATGTATATTTTGCATTTTTTTTTGTTTAACGAGAAAAGGACAACCAAAGGGATTGATTAAGAGCTATGTGGACCGTCTAGGACAGCTATGGATATAGGGATGACACATCCACATGAAAACATGTTATTAATGAGATCTTCACAGAGAAGAATAAAAGATTAGAAAAAGAAAAAAAGTGAAGAAAGCAGCTCAGCAAGAAACCAACAGTCACAAAATCAAACCCATACTCACAAAAACACTATAAGAGTTATCTTGACATGATTTTCATCTTTTCCTTTTAAATGCCCAATATATCACCATGAAGCAGATGTTTCTAGACACAAACACTTAAATCAGGTATGCTAAAGCACCATGATTATCAATTTTCCATCACAACAAAAAACACCCAATGAGCACATGTTACCCAATACCCAGTCACTGAAGTGTGTTGGACAGTTTACCTTCTGCAAATTCATTATCCTGTGAGAGGACCTAAACACCTTCATAGAATCAGCTTATAAGTTGCAAAACACCCACACAGAGATGTGGAAAATAATTACTGTGACCCATTTGGTCGAGGAATAGAATATATTCTGGCTCTAGTTATCTACTCGAACTTTCTGAGAGCAGGTACACAGAAGAATAGGAGGATGAAATACATTCCCACCAGGGGCATGTGAAAAGCTACTCCAACAAGGCATGAAAAGCCTGAACATTCAACAAAGATATGCACCCACTAGTGTGTAAGTACAGATTACCAACAATGACCAAGCATCACTTTTGGATTCAATTTGCTTAGTGCCATGTGGAAAAGAGGATACAAGTTTCTGAATATCTATTAAATCATGAAGTCCATACATGAATTAGTGGAAGTCATACAGTAAAACTGGATTCACAATTCCAGCTAAGAAATAGATCAGCAGAAATGCAAAGTTTGAATTGCAAGTTACTGAGCACATGCCAACAAGCTCAAGTTTCATATCAAGGGAAATTGCTGAAAAGTAAAACAATCCTAAGAAGTGATTTTTTATTAATGAATCTGTTGCCGTCCCCGTCGCCGCGCCCGTGCCGAGGATCAACCGATCCTCCCTGACCGCCTGGCAAGGGAGCCTCCCTTCCTGCGAGAAACCTGCAACAAAGGGGTTAGAGGACCCTGGCCGGGGATTCCGGCGAGGGGGCTCCGACGGTCAAGTCAGTAGACGACGAGGAGGAACAGACTCTCGCTCCCAGGCCCTCTAAAGGGTCCCAGGTTTGGAGAGTTAACTAGTGAAGGGAAAGCGCCGGGGACCGGAATCTCGGCTGGGCCTGCCTGCCGAGCTCGCGTCCAGTATTCCCCTCTCGGGATCTCTGGTTTCTTCCTCGGAGCGAGGCCTTGTGCCGGTGCTTCCTCCTTGTCCCCAGGCTAGTTGGCTTACCTTGCAGTCTCCGGATTCTTCCTTCTTTATCTCCCTCCGTCGTGTGCTTGTCCTTTTCCTCCTCGAAAACTCCTCCCCCCTGTCTTCCTTTCTTTTCCCTTTTTGGCGAAGGAGGCCAGGCGGCTTTCCGACCTCGTCCGCCGGGCCCAGCAGGGAGAAGGCAAGGACAGAAGAGAAAAGGAGGGAGGGCGGCGCTGGCAGAGCGGCCAGTCGTCAGGCCTCGGGCTTCGTGAGAGTGCTCTTTTCCCCGAGCGTGGGCGCCATCCGTTTACGGGGCCTGTTCCGTCAGGATCGGATCTCTCGACTGCGGGACCTGTCGGGCCAGTGTAAGTCACGTTCCGCGTGCCGCCGCCCTCCGTACGGGATGCCGTCTGGGGTCGGTACGGCCCGAGGGATGGCCTCGGGACCCGTCGCTTTCCCCCGGGGGCCTCTCCGTACGAGCGGTCTGACTTCGGCTGAGTTGGACCTGTCTCCGGGGGCCGACTGGCGAGAGGCGAGAGATCGGCCGACCTCGGCTTAGGTGGACCCCCCCCGGGGTGGACACCTGGCGAGGTGGCAGAAGATCGCCTGGCTTCGGCCGAGGTGGACCCGTCTCCGGGCGGCCACCTGGCGCAAGGCGGAGGGTCAGCCGACCTCGGCCTAGGTAGACCCCTCCTGGGTGGACACCTGGCGAGGTGGCAGAAGATCGCCTGGCTTCGGCCGAGGTGGACCCGTCTCCGGGTGGCCACCTGGCGCAAGGCGGAGGGTCAGCCGACCTCGGCCTAGGTGGACCCCTCCTGGGTGGACACCTGGCGAGGTGGCAGAAGATCGCCTGGCTTCGGCCGAGGTGGACCCGTCTCCGGGTGGCCACCTGGCGCAAGGCGGAGGGTCAGCCGACCTCGGCCGACCTCACACGAGGCGGACTCCTCCGAGCCCGGGCGTAGATGAGTTGGTGGGGGAACTTCGCGCCGAACTCGACCTCGGCGGGGGCCGTTTGCTTCAGACAGTATCGGGCGGTGCGGTCTTGCCGACCCCAGCCTTGAGGACGTGGCGCTGATTCCGGCATTAAAACTCACACGTGGCTCGCTCGCATTCGGCGATACCTGAGCCTGGCCACGTCACTGTCACGGCTGTAACAGTTGCCCCCCAGCCCGCCGTTCCGTCGGGGCATCGTAGAACGGAGCGTCGGGATTAATTGCCGACATGACGTGGAGAGGCGAAGATCTTGCATCATAATTGGCACGATCTCCATTCGTCGTGGCTCGATGCGGCTGAAGACTTATGGGGAGTCGCCACGTGTCGTCCACTTGCCCGCAATCAATGCGTTGCTTCGGGGCAGAGGCCGTTACTCTGCTAACGAGGCGTCGGTGTCGGGCGTGTGCCCACGTGGCGACCATCCAGTGGCCTGAGGCGGAATGGTGGGTACGGCTGCTGCCGGCTGAGTTTGAAAGGGAGGGGACTTTCCAGAACGAGGCCTTTTCCCTTGCTTCGTGGGCGGTTCGCTGCAGGCTAACAACTTCTGCTGCTCGCGCCCGTCTGTGCATTTCTGGGTAAGTGTCTTCTTCTCCTTCTCTCTCGTTTCTTATTCAGCCCCCTTCTCCTTTCCTTCTCCATGGCGCGCCGTCGCCATGTCTCTTCTAACTCGGACGAGGCCGGTCCATCCCGGCCGAGGACTCCGTCTTCTTCCTCCTCGGATGAGGAGGTAATTCCAGAGGAGGTCCGCCGGCGCTTGCAACCCGGGGGTGTCACTATTGGCATCCCCAGGGGGGTCCGGTCCCCTCCGGTTGCGCCTGCCGTGCCCCTCCGTTCACTCCCCGCCTTGGCTTCTCTTCCTGCTCCGCCACTTCTTCCCGCCGGTCCCTCCGGTCATGCTTCTACCATGACCGAAGGTGATCTTTCTCTGCTCCGGGATGCCTATGGCATCCCGGGATCTGTCCGTCTGTTTGCTCCGCGGTCCGGGGAGCGTGTCACCATGAGTGGCCCCGGCCGCATTGCCTTCTACGAAGACTTCCTCCTCGGGGGTCTTCGTTTTCCTCTGCACCCTTTTTTCCTTTCCTTCCTCAGCCATTTCCGGCTCGTCCCGGCCCAGCTGGCTCCTAATGCCATCCGGGTCATCTTCTCCTTCATTGTCTTCTGCCATTTCCACGGGTTCGTTGCCCGTTTTTCACTCTTCAGGGCCCTGTTCACCCTGAAGAAGTGCTCCACCGATGATGGCTGGTGGTACATTTCGCCCCGGCCTAGGTGTCTCCGGTTCGACCTCCCTTCTTCGGTCAAGGGATGGAAGAGCCGGTTTTTCTTTGCTTCGGTCGACGACGTCGACTGGGCTTGGAGCGAACCGGACCGGTCGCCGAACCGGAGTTCTCGAGTCGAGCCCGCGGACCAGGAGTCTTACAGCCAGCTCCTGAGTGACGTGGTCCCGCCGCTCGAGGTTCTGCTTTCTGAGCAGAATCTTTTTGAGGCCGGCATCAGTCCCATCCGGGAGACCGGTGAGATTTGGCCCCACATTAACTTCTGCCCTTCCCCCCTCTCTTTTTAAGATTGAACTGTCTAACCTTCTGATTTCTCCACTTTGCAGGGATGAAGTTTTCCTTAGAGAATCTTCTGGAGGGAGCGGCCCAGAGGGAGGTCGTCGACGTGGACGAGCCCGTGGCGAAGAGGGCTCGCACAGAGACGAGCCGGGAGGTCGCAGCGGCGACCGCGCCCGGCCTAGCTGCCGCTGTTTCTCCGCCCAGACCTCCTCAGGGCGGCGCCCCTGGCGCCTCGGCCCCACGGCCTGGCAACGCTGCCGAGAGAGCTCCGGCGCCCGCCGCTCTGCCCATCGCCGGGCCCATTCCTGTCAGCAGCCCAACGGCACCGCCAGTGGCGACCGCCGGTCCGTCGGCTGCAGCTCCAGCAGAGGGGGCAGCTGTCGCGGGGATCGGCCCGAAGGGCCCGGCGCCGGTGATCTCGCACCGGGACTCGGTCATCCTCGACCGAGGACTGGCGGAGAAGTTGATGGAGTACGCTTCCACCGCCCGGGACCGCCGAGCCCGGGGCGGCCGAGATTACGCGGATGCGCTGCTCGGCATCCTGCCCCAACTCTTCACGGTAAGCCTGATCCTTGACTCTTCTTTTCTCTTCCAATCCGAGGCCTCCTGCCTCGGTACTGACATGTCATTTTTGCCCTTGCAGATCGGGAACGACGTCCTCCTACTGAGGAACTACCTCGCAGGGAACGCCAAGCGGGACTCCGATCGGGAGCAGAAGCTTGGAAAGCTCGCGGCCGACGTGAAGGACTTGATGGACAAGGGGGCCGAGCTGCGAGCTGAAAAGCAGGCCCTCCGGTCCGACCTGACGCGTTCCGAGGAGCGGAACAAGGAACTGGAGGCCTCCTTGGCGGAGGAGCGGACCTCCAACCAGCGCCGTACTGAGGAGGAGGCGGCGGAGAAGGCCCGCCTGCAGGCCCACTCTCTATTCTTGGAGCGTCAGCTGGACGAGGCCCGGCGAGAGGCGGCCGCGGCGAAGGATCGGAGCTCTTACATCAACGGGCTCCTGGAGGCGGCGAAGCGAGAAGCGCTGGAGGCCGTCCCCAAATTCCGAGCCTCCGACGAGTTTACGTCGGAAGTCCGGGAGGCCGCCGTGGACTCCTTCCTGAAGGGGTTCCGGATGTGCCGGGAAAAGGTGGGGGCCTTCTTCCCCCAACTGGACCTGAGTGCGGTCGTTGTCGGCGGCAGGAAGCCGGGGAGCGAGGGCAGGGCCTCCGGCACGGCCCAGGCGACACCTCAGGCGGCACCTGCAGCACCTCCGACTGATGACGCCGCGGCCCCGACACAGCCCCCGGAGCCGGTTGTCGTGGAGGTTGAAGAGGTGGCGCCCGCACCTCCGGCGGACGGCGCCGACCCTGCGCCCCAGTGACCTTTACTTTGTATTTTTGCTGTCTTTGTCCTCTTCTTTTTTTTTTTTTGGGGGGAGTTCCGGCCTGTCGGAGCTCCCAGTTTGTACTGAACACTTTGTAATGAAGACTCCTTTTCATAAAAACTTGTCTATCGTCTTTGCTTCTTTTTCTTCTTCTTGTTTGTTTGTTTCTGGGACGTCGGTCTCGAATACCTGAGACAACTGTGGGCCTGGTCCTTCCATACTAAATCGAAGGACGGGGTCTGCAAAACCGGGTTGCGGCAAGGCAAGAATCCTGAGCAGGTCCGACTTTGGGCTGCCTTCATGCTTGCGCGGACAACACAGTTCCTGCACCATCTTCTGGGCCGAAACCCGGGATCCTCCGGACTGAGCTCGATGCCGCAGGCTTTCTCAAACCTTGCGCGGCTTGCTGAGCTGTGCTCCGGGCTTGCGTGGGCGAAGCGGATTCGGCGCCACCTTCCAGGCCGAAGCCCAGGATCGTCCGGACTGAGCTCGATGCCGCAGGCTTTCTCAAACCTTGCGCGGCTTGCTGAGCTGTGCTCCGGGCTTGCGTGGGCGAACTGGGTTCGACACCACCTTCCAGGCCGAAGCCCAGGATCTTCCGGACTGAGCTCGATGCCGCAGGCTTTCTCAAACCTTGCGCGGCTTGCTGAGCTGTGCTCCGGGCTTGCGTGGTCGAACTGGGTTCGACGCCATCTTCCAGGCCGGAGCCCAGGATCTTCCGGACTGAGCTCGATGCCGCAGGCTTTCTCAAACCTTGCGCGGCTTGCTGAGCTGTGCTCCGGGCTTGCGTGGGCGAACTGGGTTCGACGCCACCTTCCAGGCCGAAGCCCAGGATCTTCGCAGGCCTCCTTGCTGAAGTTTAGAGAAGAATGTTTAAAGTGAAGAAGCTTTGTTAAAGGAACTGGGAGCCTTACATCACTGGTAGTACATTCTCAGGTTCGAGGGGTTCCATGTCCGGGGAACCTGGCACCTCCCAATTCTTCCAAGTAACATGCCCCGTGAGGGAGGGCTTCTGCTACCCGATAAGGGCCTTCCCAGTTGGGTGAAAGCTTGCCGCACTCTCGTGGCTGGGAGGCTTGTGTACGCCGGAGGACCAAGTCCCCGGGACGAAAAACCTTCGGCCGTACTCGGGAGTTGTAATATCTGGCTACACATTGCCGGTATGCCGCCATTCGAATTCGGGCCTTGTCCCTTGTTTCTTCGAGGAGGTCTAGGTTGAGCATCATCCTGGCCGGGTTTTCTGTCTCGTCGTATTGTTCCACGCGCAGCGTGGGTATGCTGAGCTCGATCGGGATGACTGCCTCGGCCCCGAAGACGAGGTTGAATGGGGTTTCGTCAGTAGCCGTTCTTGGAGTGGTGTGGTATGCCCAAAGAACGCTGGGAAGCTCGTCGGCCCACCTGCCCTTGGCTTGGTCTAGCCGCGTGCGGAGGCCCTGAAGAATGGTCCTGTTTGTGACCTCAGCCTCCCCGTTGGTCTGGGGGTGCGCCACCGAAGTGAAGCGATGCTTGATGCCGAGGTCGTTGCAGAAATCTTCGAACTCTCGGCAGTCGAACTGGCGTCCGTTGTCGGTGACCACGGTGTGGGGGAGGCCGAAGCGGCAGACGATGGACTTCCAGAAGAACTTGGCGACGTTTGCTTCGGTGATTCTTGCCAAGGGTTCGGCTTCGACCCACTTTGTGAAGTAGTCGATAGCCACTATCAGGAACTTCCGCTGGCCGGACGCCGGCGGGAATGGGCCCAGGAGGTCCATCCCCCACTGGGCGAACGGCCAGGGGGCTGAGAGCTGAGAGATCGGGTTGGAGGGTTGCCGCTGTACCGTGGCGTGGCGCTGGCACCGGTCGCATTTCTTCACGAAGTCGGCGGCGTCCTCCTTCATCGTCTCCCAGAAGTAGCCTTGACGAAGGGCCTTGTACGCCAATGCCCTGCCCCCCACGTGGTTCCCACAGATGCCTTCGTGAATCTCCTGGAGCACAAGCTGGGCTTCTGTGGATCCAATGCACTTGAGGAGGGGATAAGAGTAGGACCTTCGATACAGCTGCCCGTCCATCAGGACAAACCGCACGGCCTTCTTCCTAACGAGGCGAGCCGCGTCTCGGTCTTCCGGCAGAATGCCGTCGGTGATGTACGCGGCGTACTTGTCCATCCAGCCGGGCTCCTGGCTGACCTGATGGACCCCCGCCGGTGCTTCGAGGCTTGGGACTTCGAGTCGCTCCACATGAGCGCGTCCCAGCATTGTGTCCGGCAGAGTCGCCAGCCGAGAGAGGGCATCCGCGCGGGCGTTCTCCCTGCGGGGGATATGGAAGATGTTGAAGCGCCGAAACTTGGACGCGCCTGCCTTGACGAGCTCCAGATACTTCGCCATCTGGGGGTCGTGAGCGACGTACTCCCCGGACACCTGCCCCGCCACGAGCTGGGAGTCAGTGAAGGCTCTGAGGTTGGTCACGCCCAGCTCGCGGGAGACCCTCAGTCCGGCGAGGAGTGCCTCGTACTCTGCTTGGTTATTTGTCGCGGGGAACTGGAAACGGAGCGCGCACTCGGCGACGACTCCGTCGCCGTTGGCAAGGATGAGCCCAGCTCCGCTCCCGCCGGAGTTTGAGGCTCCGTCTACATGGAGGATCCAGGCGTCCTCTCCGGGCTCGTTGGTGCCGACCTCCATCGGCTGGGCCGAAGAGTCCTCCTCGGGCTCCTTGCCCAAACCTGCGCATTCGACCAAGAAGTCGGCCAGCACCTGTGCCTTCATTGCCGACCTCGGTCGGTATGTAATGTCGAACTCGCTGAGTTTCAGTGCCCATTTGGCCAATCGCCCCGAGGTGTCGGGTCGGCTGAGCACCGCTTTCAGCGGTTGGTCCGTCAAGACGGCGATGGGATGCGCTTGGAAATAGGGCCTGAGACGCTGGGCAGACACTATCAGCGCAAAAACGAGTTTCTCGGGCCGGGAATACCTGAGCTCCGCGTCCCGGAGGAGTTTGCTGGTATAGTACACCGGTCGCTGGATCCCGTGGTCGTCGGTTCGGACCAAGACAGAGCTGACGGCCTCCGGGGTAACGGCCAAGTAGAGGGTAAGCTCCTCCCCTTCCTCGGGCCTGGACAGCAAAGGTGGTGATGCGAGCGTCTTCTTCAACTCCTCGAAGGCCTGCTGGCATTCCTCGGTCCAGGCGAAACCATTCATCTTCCTCAGCACCTTAAAGAAGGGACGGCAGCGGTCCGCCGACCTGGAAATAAAACGGCTAAGGGCCGCAACCCGGCCGGTCAGCTGCTGCACTTGTTTCTTGGAGGCTGGCTGCTCCATGTCCAGGATAGCCTGGACCTTCTCCGGGTTGGCCTCGATTCCTCTCTGGGTCACCATGAACCCTAGGAACTTTCCGGCGGAGACCCCGAAGGCGCACTTCGCCGGATTCAGCTTCATCTGGTGGCGTCGGAGGTTGCCGAACGTCTCCGCCAGGTCGGCTACGTGGTCCGAGTCAAGCTTGCTCATTACCAGCATGTCGTCCACGTACACCTGCATGTTGCGGCCTATCTGGTCTTTGAAGACTTTATTGACCAGGCGTTGGTACGTCGCCCCCGCGTTCTTGAGGCCGAAGGGCATCATCCTGTAACAGAAAGTCCCGCGGTCAGTTATGAAGGCGGTACGCTCTTCGTCCTCCGGATTCATCCGGATCTGGTTGTATCCGGAAAAAGCGTCCATGAATGACAGGAGACGATGCCCCGAGGTGGTGTCGACCAGCTGGTCGATCTTCGGCAGAGGGAAGCTGTCCTTCGGGCAAGCTCGATTGAGGTCGGTGTAGTCCACGCAGATCCTCTACTTACCGCTGCTCTTCTTTACCATGACCACGTTTGCTAACCAGCTGGGGTACTGGACTTCTCGGACGAAACCGGCGGCGAGAAGTTTCTCTACCTCCTCGTCGATCGCCTTCTGCCTCTCCATGGCGAAGCTTCTCTTCTTCTGGCGGACCGGGCGGCTGCCTGGGTCCACGTTCAGGCTGTGCATGATAATCTCGGGCGGAATACCCGGCATGTCGGCCGCCGACCAGGCGAACACATCGGCGTTGGCACGGAGGAACTCCAGCAGGTGGGTTCGCTCCTCTTCGGGGAGCTGGGCCCCGACTTGCACCGTCTTCAGGGGGTCCGAACCAAGGGGAAAGGAGAGCAGGCGCTCTACGGGCCCTCCCCTGGGTTCCTTTTCTCTCAGGTCGAGGTCCTCGACGTCGTGGGCGAGCTCTGCGCCCCTGGTGCCCGGAATTGCCTGTAGGCAGAGCGGGACTGGCTGAATCGTCCCCTTCATTTCCCCGAACCCGAAAGGCGTGGGGAACTGCACCAGCAGTCTCCTTGTGGAGATGGTGGCGTCTAGTTGGTTGAGCCCGGGACACCCAAGAATGGCGTTGTAAGGCGAAGGGAGCTTGACGACAGTGAAAGTTACCATGATGGTCGCCTGCCGAGGTGGGGATCCGGCGGTAACTGGGAGAGTGATTTCCCCTTCGACTCCCACGGAGTCCCCTGTAAAACCTACCAGTGGGGTGTGCACTGGCTTTAGCTGGTCGAGAGGCAAACTCATCCGAGAGAAAGCATCGTAAAAAAGTACGTCGGCCGAGCTTCCACTATCCACCATGATTCGATGTACAGGGTGTTTCGCGATGGTCATTTCGACCACCACGGCATCATTGTTTACATTGTCATTAGACTCCCCTCCCTTGGGAGGGGTTACATTCTCCGGGACTTCCCGGGCTCTCTTCTCTGCTCGGCCGGATCCGCGCGAGATCATGCCCACGGGCTTCTCAGTTGGCCGGTTGTCGATCGCAGGGACAGGCGGTAAGGCCGCGAGCGGCTGCTTCTCGGAGGGGGCCTCGTTCTTGACGAACTTCCTGAGGTATCCCCTCCCGATCAGCTCCTCGATCTCCCGCTTCAAATGGCGGCACTCCTCCGTGTCATGCCCGTGCTCGCGGTGGAATTGGCAGTACTTTGATTTGTCTCGGGGGGCCCTCGGGTTCTGAGGTGGAGGTCGGCGGAGGTAGCGCTCGCCCTCGATTTCCATAAGGATTTTGGCTCGAGGCGCGAGGAGAGGGGTGTACCTTCGCTCGGGGGCAGACTCGGCCCTCGGCCTTGGGTTCGGGCGAGGATCGGCTGATGGCCCGGGCCTCCGAGCTACCGGGCGTCCCTCGGGGTTGACTTCTTCAGAATCTTCCCGTCCAGCTCTCGACGGGTGCGGTCAGCCTCCTCCGCTCGGATGTACTTGTGGGCGCGGAGGAGGAGCTCGGAATACGTCCTGGGCGGCTTCTTGTCCAGGGAATAGGTCAGGCGGGACGTCTTGAGCCCGCGCTTTAAACCAGCATAGCGACGGGCTCGTCCAAGCTGTAGATCTCCAGGGCTGCGGTCTTAAACCGGGCGATGTAGTCTCGGAGCAGCTCCTGGTCCTGCTGGCGGATGGAGAAGAGACTGTCCACCTCCCTTGGCACCTTTCGACAAGCGTCGAAATGCGCCACAAACTTTCCTTCCAACTGCTGGAAGGAGCAAATGGATCCGGGCTCGAGACGGGCGAACCAAACTCGGGCGGCCTTCCGAAGGGTTGCAGGGAAGGCGATGCACAGAAGGGCGTCGGTGGCGCCCTGGACCCTCATGAGAGCTTTATAACTCTCCAAATGGTCCAGGGGGTCGGTGGTCCCGTCGTAAGGGTCCACCTGTGGCATGCGGAACCGTTTCGGGATTGGTTCCGCCTGAATTTCTTCGGAGAAAGGGGGGCGGGAGTCGTAGCCCGCCGGGTCAGCTGACGAGTTCTGCAGGTCGGCGAACTGTCGGGCGAACTCCGCCAACTTGCGCTCGTGCTCTTCTAGGCGCCTCTCGGCCTGGCGCCTGATGGCTTCATCGGTGGAGTCTTCCACCGAGGCTGCAGGTGAGGGGGGCGCCGATCGGTCTCGGCGCGAGGTCTGGCCCCGGCGTCGCTTGCTGCGATGCGCCGTTTCGGCCCCATCGGCCGGGGATCGACTCTCGTGATCCTCCGAGCCGGAATAGTTTCTCTTCGGGGGAGCTTGGCGGCTCCCTCGGGGGTTGGAGATGGCTTGCGGATGGGACGGCCTGCCCTGGATTGAGCGCAGGCTCCCGTGCTGTCCCGCGACTCGGGCCGCGGGGGTCCCTGGCTGCGGCTGAGTGGCCAGGGACCGTTGCTGATGCTGAAGCTGTCGGACCGCTGAGGTCAAGGTCTGCAGCTGCTGGACGATGGCCGCAAAGGATCCGTCCGCCGGGGTAGGCTGCTGCAGAAGAGGAGGGGGAGCCGGAAGCTCCCGCTCGGGGGTGTGGCCCCCTGGTGGGGAGTGGGCTTCTCCCACACGGCTGGTGGACGCCTCGCGACCACGAGTGACCACCATTGCTAGAGAGCGTGACACCTGCAAAAAGCTAGTTCCCACTAGGGGTTAGTGTCCTGCCCCCCCTACCTGGCGCGCCAATCTGTTGCCGTCCCCGTCGCCGCGCCCGTGCCGAGGATCAACCGATCCTCCCTGACCGCCTGGCAAGGGAGCCTCCCTTCCTGCGAGAAACCTGCAACAAAGGGGTTAGAGGACCCTGGCCGGGGATTCCGGCGAGGGGGCTCCGACGGTCAAGTCAGTAGACGATGAGGAGGAACAGACTCTCGCTCCCAGGCCCTCTAAAGGGTCCCAGGTTTGGAGAGTTAACTAGTGAAGGGAAAGCGCCGGGGACCGGAATCTCGGCTGGGCCTGCCTGCCGAGCTCGCGTCCAGTATTCCCCTCTCGGGATCTCTGGTTTCTTCCTCGGAGCGAGGCCTTGTGCCGGTGCTTCCTCCTTGTCCCCAGGCTAGTTGGCTTACCTTGCAGTCTCCGGATTCTTCCTTCTTTATCTCCCTCCGTCGTGTGCTTGTCCTTTTCCTCCTCGAAAACTCCTCCCCCCTGTCTTCCTTTCTTTTCCCTTTTTGGCGAAGGAGGCCAGGCGGCTTTCCGACCTCGTCCGCCGGGCCCAGCAGGGAGAAGGCAAGGACAGAAGAGAAAAGGAGGGAGGGCGGCGCTGGCAGAGCGGCCAGTCGTCAGGCCTCGGGCTTCGTGAGAGTGCTCTTTTCCCCGAGCGTGGGCGCCATCCGTTTACGGGGCCTGTTCCGTCAGGATCGGATCTCTCGACTGCGGGACCTGTCGGGCCAGTGTAAGTCACGTTCCGCGTGCCGCTGCCCTCCGTACGGGACGCCGTCTGGGATCGGTACGGCCCGAGGGATGGCCTCGGGACCCGTCGCTTTCCCCCGGGGGCCTCTCCGTACGAGCGGTCTGACTTCGGCTGAGTTGGACCTGTCTCCGGGGGCCGACTGGCGAGAGGCGAGAGATCGGCCGACCTCGGCTTAGGTGGACCCCCCCCGGGGTGGACACCTGGCGAGGTGGCAGAAGATCGCCTGGCTTCGGCCGAGGTGGACCCGTCTCCGGGCGGCCACCTGGCGCAAGGCGGAGGGTCAGCCGACCTCGGCCTAGGTGGACCCCTCCTGGGTGGACACCTGGCGAGGTGGTAGAAGATCGCCTGGCTTTGGCCGAGGTGGACCCGTCTCCGGGTGGCCACCTGGCGCAAGGCGGAGGGTCAGCCGACCTCGGTCGACCTCACACGGGGCGGACTCCTCCGAGCCCGGGCGCAGATGAGTTGGTGGGGGAACTTCGCGCCGAACTCGACCTCGGCGGGGGCCGTTTGCTTCAGACAGTATCGGGCGGTGCGGTCTTGCCGACCCCAGCCTTGAGGACGTGGCGCTGATTCCGGCATTAAAACTCACACGTGGCTCGCTCGCATTCGGCGATACCTGAGCCTGGCCACGTCACTGTCACGGCTGTAACAGAATGTTATAGGCCTTCAAATCCAATAATGTGGCATCAGTAGAATTTTATCATATAATTGCATCAGGGAAAAATAATATTAGGAAAAAAAAAGGCTGCAATATAAATTGGAGACAACTCCATCTGATAAGCAAGACATCTTTAAATATAACCCAGAACACATCCCATGGAAGCTGGTAAAAGTGCATAATAAGGCCCCTAAGATTAATCTAAATAAAGCCATGAGCAGACCTCTCTTTGCAAAGATTTGAAAAGCGTCAATACACAGCTACATGATTTTCATGCTTGACTAAAGTAGTTGGCTGACATATAAATATTTAACTACAATGGATGTTGCCTTGTTCCTATATGATGAAAGGACATATGCTATTTTTCTTTGTAGCCACTTATAGAAACTTCCTTGAGTAGCACGAACTGGGATACAATAATATTACTTTCATCTTATAGCCATTGTATAAAAAAGTATGCTTGCTAGAGATCAACGTAATATACCTACTAGATATGCAAAAGGTCAATAGCATCCCCGCTCACATTCAAAGAGTTCTACAATAATATAGAAAGAAGATGGGATACAATAATATTGCTTTCATCTTACAGCCATTGTATAAAAGTATGCTTGCTAGATATCAACGTTATATACCTACTAGATATGCAAAAGGTGAATAGCATCACCGCTCACATTCAAAGAGTCATACAACAATATAGAAAGAAGAAGAAGAAGAAGAATACCTGCATCTCACAGGTTGCAAATATATCTTCCTTTGAATAAATATCTAGAATGCATTAAAAGATAAGTTACTATGATATTCTTAAAAATTATTCACGAAGATCATTCAGGATATCCTTATGACCATTTTATTCTTCTTTCCAGCAGATAACAATAGTACTTTCCCATCAACTATGTCACTAGCCTCAATCATCTTTGCCTGATTATCAACCCTTCTGTTATTCAAGTAAAGGCCTCCTTGCTTCATCAGACGCCTTGCAGCAGACTTACTGCTCAGCAACCCAGTAGAAACTGAAAGATCAACCAAAGAAGAATTCAACACCTGATCATACACCAAAAAACATGATGGCACATCCTTTGCTATCCCCTCAATGGTTTCCCAATCCAACTTTGTTTCTGCCCCTGGTCTCAAGGTTTCTGTTGCCTTCAATGCTTCGGCAACTCCCTCCTCTCCATGAACAAACCGAGTTACCTCTTCCGCAAGCCTCCGCTGGGCTGTGTTGGGAACATAACCAGGTTTCTTCATCTCCTCCTTCAACTCCTGAATCTCCTGCATACTCAAGAAAGTTAAAATCTTTAGGAACCTCACAACATCAACATCTGGCACAGAAAAGAAGTACTGATAAAATTTATAAGGTGACAACATCGACGGCGACAACCATATTGCTCCCCCTTCAGACTTCCCAAACTTGGTCCCATCACTCTTGAGCAAAAGGGGAAATGTCAAACCATAAGCCCCTTCAACCTGCAATATCTTTCGAATCAGTTCAGTCCCAGCAGTAATGTTTCCCCATTGATCACTCCCACCTATCTGAACATTCACACCCATGTTCTTAAACATATACAGAAAGTCATAGCCTTGCAAGAGCTGATACGTGAACTCGGTATAACTCATTCCTTCTTCAGACACTAACCTTTTTTTGACACTCTCCTTTGCCATCATCACACCCACCCGGGCATACCTCCCTACTTCCCTGAGAAAATCCAGCAGTGTGATGTCCTTCCACCAATCATAATTGTTCAAAATGGCGAAAGAGTCATCCAACCGCGAATCCAAAGCTGCATTCTTCTCAATACCAATATTCAAATTCACATTGTTTTCAGAATACGAATTGAAACTCGCATTTTCTCGAACACCTGTATCCAAGATGCTACCTTTCTCACTCCCCACATCCAATACTTTCTCCTTTCCAGTTCCAGCATCCGAATTCCTGCTCCCTAAGATCTCAGAGATAACATTTTTAATCCCTGCGCTGTTCTTCTCTAGCGTTTCGACATCCATTTCTGGCCTCTCTAAACTCTTGCCGGAAGGGTCTCCGATGCGGCCGGTGGCACCGCCGATCACGGCGACGACCTTGTGTCCGCATCGCCGGAACCAGGAGAGGACGATGAGACCAAGGAGGTTCCCAAGGTGCAAGCTTTCGGCGGTCGGGTCGAAGCCGCAGTAGACCCTAAGGGGGCTGACGCTAGGATTGGAGCATGCAGACCTGATACTCTCGCTGGTGATGGAATCGACGAGCCCCCTCTCTTGCAGGATATCCACCACGTTCGGGATCCCAGCAGTAGAATCTAAGTTCCAAGCTTGGGCTTCGAGCGTCGGTTGCGCGGCAGACCGAGAGGACCTCCGGCGGAGGAGGAGGAGGAGGGGGAGGTTCCGGCGATGCCTTGGGGAGTTGGAGAAGATTCTTGAAGCTTCTAGAAGCTTAGGATGAAAGAGGAGGAAAGTTCTGGAAGCCGCCGCCGCCGCCGCCGCCGCCGCCATGGAAGAAGGGCCAGTCTTAGTTCCTTCGCTCTACCCAAATCTCCTCCAACCTGCCCTGTTTGGGTCTCTGGTGGGGCGCCTATATTCATATTATCATAGAACAGAACTTCATAAATTGAAAATTTGTAGCCAAAGAAGAACTCACACCGCCACAACTCGACGAACTAAATCCCTGAGAAGAAAAACCCAACCGGAACCAAAACCCCTCCGATCTCCCTCAAGTGCTCTCCTTCCCCACAGACCTCTGAAAATAGAGAAGAAAAAGCCAAAA
The DNA here is from genome assembly GCA_021397845.1 of Areca catechu. NCBI lineage: Eukaryota > Viridiplantae > Streptophyta > Magnoliopsida > Arecales > Arecaceae > Areca > Areca catechu. Next base: position 135,382,600 of record CM038049.1, read on the forward strand.
TCTCCCTCAAGTGCTCTCCTTCCCCACAGATCTCCGAACCGAAAGAAGAGAATGAAACGAGAAGAAAAAATAAGAGAAAAGAAAGAAAAATAAATAAATAAAAAAATCATGATGGGAAAAGGTCTTACCTTTTAATTTTTTCGGTCTTCCCCTTGTTTTCGTTAATTATTCCTACATTTTCTACCGATTTTGCTTCCGTTTCGTGGGGAACATGGAGCGGCCGCGAGCGGATAAAACGTGAATGGTTTCAATAACAAATCTACCCTCTATGAACCGGGCCCGATTGGGCTTTTGTGGTTAAGGTTGTGATTTTGAAACTCATCTAACTATTATTAATATATATATATATAAAATTTGGGTAGCAAAAAATTAGGGGATAAATTTTAAATTTGAATGGATTTTAATTTTAAATTTTAAATTTATTAAATATGTTAAATAGAATATATTAGGATTTAGAATGGATCGGTATCCGAAAAAAATCTACCAAATGGCTATTTCTACTTTAGGCTTTGCATCCCGAGATAAATATGTATTAAAAATAATGATTATAATGCAGTCGTCATTTAGTTATTATAGTTGTTATATTATTGGAAATAAGGCTATTTGGACATTTTTATATTTTTTGATTCATTTCTTCAACTACTTAAAATGATATTTAACAACAAAAAAGTTAAAATAATATTTATTATTCTTTTTTTCCAGCCTGTTTGAAGGATAATAAACAAACTTCATTAGTAAATAATAATAAAATCAAGTAATATTGTTACTTTACTAATCTTTCTTCTAATTATAACAATTAGATAAGGAAATTAGTTTGGATGTAATCCTCGCACTAAAAATATTAAAAGGCTCTATCTCACCTATCATGGTTGGTTTTCTATACCATAATCCCACCATGTCTTGCACCGAGTGCACCAATGGAAGTAGATTTTATTTTTTTGGCAGCTTGATTGGAAGTTGGAACCTTATTTATATTATAATCATTGGGACATATTTAGTTGGCGATCATAATTAGAATGGATTGAAATAGAAATTATAATAGTCATATCTTTTGAAGCATTATGTTCGTGATCAGAATTAGAATCGGAATTAGAATCGAAATTCATATCTGACTAGAGATTTAAATCCTTAAAAAAAGTGGGAATTGGATTTAGAAAATTTGGACCATTTCTATTCTATCTCGAAATCAAAATAGGAATGAAACTTTCCAAATCAAATAGTTGTGTTGCTGCTGAATCTCCCGGACCGGGTTCTCTCGAACTGGCTGGAGTGTGCGTCTTCCCGGTTCCTGCAAAAACATCCTACGGGCCGGAGGTATTCCGATAGGGGACCCTCCGATGGTTAAGTTAGTGGAAGGCTTAGAGCAACAGAATGGAAAAATCAATAAAGATAGCTCGTGGAAAGGGAAGAGCTCTCTTACTGCTCGGAGTCCCCCTTTTACCTTATATAGACGTGGAACATTTCACCAGAATCCATTAGGGGCCAGGCTGGGAATGGCCAATCTACCTCTAGGGGAATCTTGGTAGTGACCAGGTAGCACCAGATCGTGGGACCTGCAGAGTAACGGTGCTGGGATCGGGGATCCGCAGAGTAATGATGTCTAGATGTCAAGATTCTGTTATAACAGAATCCTGGCACTAGCTGGAAGGAGCCTCTGGAGCCTCCGGATCATCCTTGGAGCGGGCCGATATGGGCCCAGTTGAAATGGGTCGGTCGGACCTCAAGTGGGTCGATCGGACCTTCGGTGGGTCAGCCAGAACTTGGGTTCGACCGACCGAAGAGTCGTCGGCTCTTCGGTTTGGTTCGGAGGAAAGCTGATTGGATATAATAGTTGTCCCCCTTGCTCTTGGCCTTCGGGAGGGATTGCAGCTTCGAAGGACGAGAGCATCATTCTTGCATTGAATGCACTTGTCCTTGAGGTGATGGCGGATTTGATTGGGCGTGCTGTATCTGGTCATTTCCCACTCCAGATTCTCGTGCTTGGGATAGGTGTCGACGCCGCATTAGAGGCGGAAGGGGCGGCAGTTAATGCAAAAGGGGCACAATGATGAGTGGCCAACCTGGCCCGCTCGGCTGTTGGGCTTTGGACGTGACTCAAGTGACGTGGCGACATCTGGGTGGTCGGTGCCGCACCGAGAGCATCCCCTTCGTCGCTGATCTAGTGATTACGTGGATCGCGGCTCGAATGTGCTTCTTTCCGTTGCATCGGCTTCCGCTGTGTTGAGAGTCGTATCGCCTGACACCTAGATCACGGCATTCGAGGGACGGCAAGAATTGATTCTCCCAGGGGCTATAAAAGGGAGGCACTGAGACTCTGGGTGGAGTTTCTTGCTGCATTCATACTTGAAAAGAGAGTGCCACACTCCACCATCTCGGTCTTCTTAGGAAACCAGTCCCCAGGTTAGTCTTCCTTCCCTCCAAGCTTCATAGTAATGGCCTCCAGACGTAGGGAGAAAGAGCTAGGTCCCAATCAGATCCGGTCTGAAATGACATGGGATCGGGTAGAAGCCCTTAGGGCTAGATACAACATTCCCTCCACCCTGCACCTCACCATCCCGGACCGGGAAGGGAGGGTCACCGAGCCACTAAGCCCCGGAGCCCTCCCGATATACGAGGATCACCTAAAGACTGGCCTTATTTCCCCTTATGAGATTTTTTTGTCAAGATCTTCAACCTTTATAGAATCACCCCTGCGCAGCTGACCCCGAACAGCATTCGGCCCATCAGCTGCTTCATGGTTCTGTGCCAGAGAGTCGGAGTAGAGCCTAGGACCTCCCTCTTCACCACCTTCTTTGTTCTGAAGAAAGACTTTAGGAGCCAAGAATGGTGGGTGCTTAGCCCCCGTCCTGGGCGGAAGTTACTTGGAGGTCTTTCATCGACCATCCACGAATGGAAATCCAAGTTCTTCTTTGTGCACAGCCTTCGACCTTGGGGCTTTAACCTATCATGGGGGAACCAAGGCTGAAGGCTAATGAAGAGAGGACGGTGCTGATGGCCGACCAAGCTGACTTCAATGAGATGGAAGCAGTTGGCGTCACAATGGTGCCGGAGTTGCTTTGGAAGGATAGCCTCCACTTGGCCGGAGTCAGCCTCTACGAACACTTAGGTAGGGTAGAAACCATTGCCGTTGATTCTTTTTTCGTTCTATAGGCCTTATTTTCTTTTTTACTTACTTCGGTCTTGTTCTTGCAACATGAGAGAAGATGAAGCCCGATAGAATGAGGGTAGCCGAGCGGGCAGGGAAGAAAAGGGCCGCCCAGTTTGCGGAGCTGACCACAGACAAGCTGAAGAAATGGCGGGCGGAGGAACAGTCCATGATCGTAATGGCATCAGAATCCGATGAGGATAATGTACCCTTGTTGGAGCGGATGGTGGCGAGGGCGTCGGGACCTCCACCCACTGCTGGGGAGTCGGTTGTCCGATCGGAGCCGACCACGTCGGAGCCGACTGAAGAGGGGACGGCCCCAACCTCACCACTAGCTGAGCCGATAGAGGCAGTTTGTCCCATGGATGAGGGAAAAGGTAAAGTCGGAGTAGCAGACGCTAATGAGGTTAGCTACGACACCTTCAAACGCTAGCACACTCTTTAGAACCCCCAGCAGGCCAGGGATCTGCTCAAGGGGGCTATCACTGAGGCTGACTGGGAGGTGTCCTATCGATGCAAGCTGAACGAGGTGGCGAGAGGCACCTACCTCAACCTGATGAAGGTGACTTATTATTCCTTCATCTTCTTTCCTTTTCTCCTTTTACCTTGTGTGAGACTAACACGGCTTATTGTTTGCAGCTTCTCCATAATGTCTTGCTGATGGACGAGGGCCTCGGCAAGATGGTTCACGTGACGGAGGCCTCGACCAAAAAGGTTGAGGGGTTGGATATGGCTAGAGCGATGACAGAGGCATCACGGAAGGCCGTGGAGGAGAGGCTATTGGCTAGTCTGGCCGAAGCCGAGTCCTTGAAGAAGCAGGTAGAAGACCTGCAGATTCAGTTGGCCGAACGGGCGGCCAAGTTGAAGAAGAAGAAGTTGAAGGTTACCTCCTTGGTCCGTCAGCTGAGCGAGGAGGAGGAGCGGTCTACCGACTTCGAGAGGAGCGCGCGGGCCCACCACGTGATGTCGACGAAGTACATGGCCCAACTAAGAGAGGCAAAGGAGCTGGCGAAGGAGCAGGTCATGAAGCTATGGCAGAATATAAGGCTTCCGCCAGCTTCAATGATGAGATTGAGGAGGCCGGAATGGCGAGCTACGAGTACGGCTTCGACGACTGCCTAAAGAAGGTAGTCGAAGCCTTTCTGGAGCTCGACTTATCTGCCATATAGCTGAGGCAGCCGGTGAAATAATGGGGGCCGTCCGACACCGGGGCCGATGCCCAAGCTACTGCCAACACGGGGCCGACGGAGGCATTGGTCGGGAATTCGGATGTAGCGCAGGAGGCTGAAGCCGAATCTCCTCCAACTATTCTCCCCTTGTACCCACAAGGCAAGACTTAAGACTGACTGTAAAAGTCTGCCCACTTTTGTACAAAAACTTTTAATTAATGAATGAAATGGACTTTTCTTTTGGCATATGTCTTTGACATTTATTTTTCTGAATGTGGAATGGTTGGCTTGGTCCGATCTCTTTTAGAAATAATTCTAAATGTTGAGTGGTTGGCTTAACCTGAACTCATCTCTTTTAGAAATAATTCTAAGGAACCTTTGAATTAGTCATTTATAGGGAGATCCATCAAGGGTTTAAGTGTCCCATAAAGCACTTTCTGATCGAGGTCGAATTCTGAAGAGGCTACGCTAGAGCCTTTGTTGATCGGAATCGGACTTGAGTGGGCTACACTAGAGCCTTTGTCGATCAAAATTGAACTTGAGTGGGCTATCTAGAGCCTTTGTCGATCGGAATCGGATTTGAGTGGGTTGCACTAGAGCCTTTATCGATCGGAGTCGGACTTGAGTGGGCTGCACTAGAGCCTGTGCCGATCGGAATCAGACTTAAGTGGGCTGCACTAGAGCCTTTGCCGATCAGAATCGGACTTAAGTGGGCTGCACTAGAGCCTTTGCCGATCGGAGTCGGACTTGAGTGGGCTGTACTAGAGCCTTTGTCGATCATAATCGAACTTGAGTGGGCAGTACTAAAGCCTTTGCTGATCGGAATTGAACTTGAGTGGGCTGCACTAGAGCCTTTGCCGATCGGAGTTGGACTTATTTGCAATGTAAATTGCTATTTTTATTGATAATATTTACAGAGGTTATCTACATTCCAAGGATGTGCCACATGCCATCCATTTAGATGCTCGAGTCGGTAAGTTCCGGCCCGGATCACTTCGATTACCCGATAGGGGCCTTCCCAGTTGGGGGAGAGCTTTCCTTGTTCAGTCGGCCTGGATATCTCTGATCTCCATAGAACCAAGTCTCCAACTCAGAAGCTTTGAGTCTTGACTCGAGAATTGTAATATCTGGCCATTCTTTGATGATAGGTCGCCATCCTCAGGTCTGCCTAGAGTCAGGTTTCTTAGAGCAAGTCGAGATCAGCCCTTCTCTATTTAGAATTAGCTGGTTTGATGAAATGATCAATCCGGAAGGACTGCAAGGAGACTTCCATTGGTATGACCGCCTCACTCCCATAGGTGAGATTAAATGGAGTTTCTCCGGTCACCGTCTAGGAGGTAATCCAATAGGCCCAAAGCACCAAATGAAGTTCTTTCGCCCAGAGTCCCTTGGCGTCGTTCAGTCGGGTCTTCAACCCATGTAGGATCATTCGATTGGTGACTTTGGCCTCCCCGTTGGATTGGGGGTGTCCGACTGAAGTCAACCGATGGGAGATATAGTACTGCTGGCAGAAATTTTGGAACTTCAGGTTGTCGAACTATCTTCCATTATCGATGATGATTGCCAGTGGTATGCCGAACCGAAAGATGATGCAATTTCGGATGAAGCTCTCCACCTTAGCTTTGGTGATCTGCGCCAATGGCTCAGCTTCCACCCACTTGGTGAAGTAGTCGATGGCTATAATCAGGAACTTTCATTGTCCAGATGCTGGAGGGAATGGCCCGAGGATGTCCATTCCCCATTGCACGAATGGCCAGGAGGTGGTCAGCGAGTTTAGCTGACTAGTAGGCCATCTTTGAATATTGAAGTACCTCCGGCATGTATCGTACCTTCTTACAAAATCTGAAGCATCCTTTTGAATGGTCGGCCAGTAAAAGCCCTATCGGATGATCTTATAGGATAAAGATCTACCTCCAAGGTGGTCACCACATATGCCTTCGTGCACTTCTCTGGGTGCGTAATCAGCATCCAATGGCCCCAGACACTTGAGTAGTAGTTGTGTAAATGATCGCTTATAGAGGATTCCGTCGAGGACGACATACTTTGAGGCTGTCTAGCATATGCGTTTGCCTTAGCTTTATCTTCCGGCAAGGTTCCTTCATTGAGGAATGCAAGGATGGGGTCCATCCAAAAGGCTTCTCGCTCCACTTGATGGATTCCTGATCTCTTCAGCAATGCTTGGACCTTGTAGGTGCTCCACAAAAGCCCGGTCGGAGGAGTTAGTGGTGGTAGTGGCCGGTCGTGACAAGGCATCCACCTAGGAGTTTTGTGCCTGAGGTATATGAAGAATCTCGAAAGATTTGGGTCAAGTCACGAGGCTCTGTACCTTACTCAAGTACTTGGCCAGGGTTGGATCTCTCGTCTCGAATTCGCCCCTCACTTGGTTTACCACCAGTTGAGAATTAGAGAAGGCTTTGATCCGATCGATGCCCAGCTCAACCGTAATCCTCAGTCCCACAAGGAGGGCTTCATATTCTACCTGGTTATTTGATACCTGGAAAGTGAAATGTAGGGCATACTCTAGGTTTTGTCTGTCGGGGTTGGCTAGGATCAAGCCTGCTCCGTAACCAGCAAGGTTAGATGCCCCGTCCACATGGAGTGTCTAGGCAGGGTCTGACTCTCCAGCAATAGCATCCTCAGGTGTGTCGACCGTTTACAGAGGTGTCTCTTGTCTCTAGGTACATTCTGCTATCAAGTCGGCAATCACCTGAGCCTTCATGGTCGATCGAAGCTAAAAGGAGATGTCGAATTCGCCAAGCTTGATGGCCCACTTAGTAGTCGTCCCGGGGTATCGGGACTTCTGAGGATCGTCTTGAGAGGTTGATCAGTCAGGACGATGATTGGATGCACTTGAAAGTAGGGCCGCAGTCACTTGGCTGCCATAACCAGGGAGTAGACAAGCTTTTGCATCTTGGGATACCCTGTTTAGGCATCGTGGAGTACCTTGCTGATGTAGTAGACTGGCTTTTGCTGGTTGTCCTCTCCTATCCAAACAAGGACGGAGCTCACTGCCTCATCCGATGTCGATAGATATAGATATAGGGGCTCTCCCTCCATGGGCTTAGCGAGTAAGGGAGGCATTTCTAGATACGCCTTCAGTGCTTCGAAGGCCGACCGACATTCGTCGATCCATTGAAATTGATTTGACCGCTGTAGAGTTTTAAAGAATGGGAGACATTTTTCTATCAACCTAGAAATAAAGTGGCTGAGAGAAGCTATTCGACCCATGAGTTCTTGCACTTGTTTCTTGCTAGTTGGATGTCCCATGTCAATGATGGCCTTGATTTTATCAGGATTGACCTTAATTCCTCACTGTGTGACCAGAAAGCCGAGGAATTTTCCCGAGGTCACCCCGAATTATACTTAGCCGGGTTCAGCTTCATCCTGTGGTGCCTCAGGCATCGAAAGACTCTTTCAGATCCTTGATGTAGTCGGCTCTTTGGAGGCTCTTGACTATCATGTCATCAACATATGCCTCCATGTTTTTGTTGGAAATTATGTCCCAAAGTCAATCGTCTAGGCTATAGACGGTTGTACTATCTTGTAATTATATATGATTTTTAATGAATAAAAGTTATTCATTTTGGCTGTTCATCGTATTTGCATTTTCCTGAAATGGACTCTTGTATGATGGAGTCCTTGGAACTACATTGTTTGATATAGAAAGGATATATCAAGTAGTTCTTAAACTGGTTCACAACCAAATGATACATTATTATAGGACGACAATGTATCAAGTGTAGGTTGTTGTATATCACATTTGTTAGTTATTCTCTTAACTAAGGAGTGTGGAGACACTGGTGTGACATGTAAGTGAAATATATGACATCTCACTAAACGTGACCATTTGCGGAGCTCCCTTCTACCAAAGGATTGCTCACGAAGGGATATGGGTATATGTGTCCCTCAGACCTGAGATCATCATGGTAGCTTGCAAGCAACTCACTATACTTTCGTATCAAACTACCTGGATTTCTAATCCAGTGATGAAAGGTTTCTGGGTGCAGTCAAGTACTTATGGAGCGGTGATAGATCAAGATGGAATTGACCCTTCCAAATAGTTTGGAGTGAATGGCTCATTGTATCTCAATTTAGCAAATCCTTGACCAGGGTAGTTCTTGTGAGGAGTCACAGAACTTGTAAAGTTGAGACACGATCTAGATAAACCAAATTAGGGTTGGCAGTCGAACCCTAGGTCATCCTGAGCATTATAAGGTCAAAGGAATAAATTATGCAGTAACCATATGTCAGAGGTTCTAGAGAGATGCTCTGCATCTTCGATCTATCAGGATGTCAGGTATCATTGCTAGATGAGGACTTTGACTGGTACTAGAAGTGTTCCAGTGCTACCGACTTAGCGTTCGAACCTATGGGGTCACACACCATAGGAGTTTCTATCTGATCTTAAGGCTGATCGATGATTGAGAATCGTTTGCTATCACTGGCGGTCAATATGATTGACCATGTGTCGACACTTGAGGGGTCAACACTTGGCTATGATAAGAAGAATTTTTGGAAGACTTTTCTGGATGAGCTTACTCGACCCCTGCTTGAGTCGACTCGTTCTATTTCTAGACGAGCCGACTTAACCCCTGCTCGAATCGACTCATTCTGTGTTCTGGTCGAGCTGACTCTACCCCTGCTCGAGCCAACTCGAACCTACTCAAGTCGACTCATCTCTGCTCGACTAGAAATCCCTGAAGGCTATTCTGGGAAGGTTTTGACCTGGTTTGAATTTCGAATTCATGCTATTTTGGCTCCAAACTTTCATGGAATGATTGTCATTCCTTCCTAATATTGTTTGAGTCAAATGGTATGCTCCTTGACCTTCTCCCCCAATCACTCCTCCTTCCTCTTTCTCCCTCTCTTGGCTGCCTCTATAAATAAATGTTGTTTTAAGAGTTGTTGTTGGGGTTATATAACTAGAAGAGAAAAGGGATTCTGTGAGGATTTGGATTGGGTGTGAGAATACCTAGCATTCAAGCTAGGTCTTGGGAAGAGAGAAAGTTGGGAAGGGTTCCACCTCTCCTCCTTGTCTTCCAGGAAGAAGAAGATCAGCCCAAAGGATCCTAAGAAGCTAGCACTCCGAGGGAGTTGATCAGAGTCGAGCCCATGTGTGGATTACCTGTAGAGGCCAGACACATATATGGCTCAAGAGCATCATCCTTGGAGCACCGCCACTACATCTATCCAAGGTATAACAGTAAGGTGCTTTTATATCCTTGCTCTTCTCTTGCTTTGATGTTTATATTGCATGCTGTTTCATTATACTAGATCCTGTTGCGAGCAAATTGGTAGATTATTTAGATCGATCTACCAAGCCTTCCACTATGCATATTTTAAATGCATCTCTTTCTGCCTTGCTTTTGCATATTGTATGCATGGTGTTGGTATCTTTTCACCTTCAGTTTCTTCCAAGTTGCCTCTCGAAGATCCTTTTGATCAGCCTCTAGAAAGTAGCTCCGACGTTCTTTAGGCTGAAGGGCATCATCCTATAGCAGTACAGCCCTTTGTTAGTGATAAAGGCCATCTTCTCCTCATCTTCCGGGTCCACGCTGATCTGGTTATACCTAGAAAAGGTATCCATGAAGCTCAGAAGTTGATAACCGGTAGTGGTGTCCACTAGCTGGTCGATATTTGGTAAGGAAAAGCTGTCCTTCGGGCAAGCTTTATTGAGGTCAGTGTAGTCCACACATATTCTCCACTTCCCGCTGGCCTTCCTCACCATCACGATATTCGCCAGCTAGTCGGGGTAGTGGGCTTCTCTGATGAAGCCAGCCTCGAGGAGCTTCTTGACCTCCTTATCGATCGCCCTTTGCCTCTCGGGGGCAAAGTTCCTCTTCTTCTGTCGGACAGGCTTGTAGGTAGGGTCCACCTTAAGCCGATGGGTTATGACTTTCGACGTGATGCCTGGCATATCAGATGCCAACCAGGAAAAAATGTCGGCATTGTCCTGTAGGAAGTTGACCAGCTCTAATTTGGCTTCTTCGTCGAGCGTGCTTCCGATCTATAGGATCCTAGTAGGGTCCTCCTCCCTAAGAGGTACAAATAAGATCTTCTCAATCGGTTCTCCATAGCAGTCGACTTCGAACCTGGGATCAAGCTGTTCTAAGGTGGAATGGTCTTCCGATTACTTGTTCTGAATGGTCAAACACTACCTGGCCATCCTACGATCCCCTCTCATCACTCCAACCCCATTCCGAGTCAGAAATTTCATCAGCAAGTGGTAGGTAGATACAATGGCTCGAAATTTGTTAAGGACCGGTCATCCCAATATGGCGTTGTAAGCCGATGTCATGTGGATGACCACAAAATTGATAGGGAGGGTCTTTTGATAAGGTTCCGATCCGGTAGTCATGGGCAGAGTTATTTCTCCTTCTACACCGATAGAGTTCCTCCTGAACCCTGTCAACGATATTGGGGATTCTTGCAGCCTAGTTCTATATAGGTTCATTCTGATAAAGGCATCATACATCAATACTTCGGTGCAGCTTCCATTATCAATGAGGATCCTTCTTACATCATAATTGGCTATCATTGCCGACACAACAACAAGTCGTTCCTGGAGACCTAGGTCTCCGGGAGTCTTCGTTGGAGAAACTAATTACATCAGAACCTCGAGACCTCTTTGAGATGTCCCGACCCCCTTCGTCTCTCCAATCGGACCAGTGGTGGGGCATGCCAACATTTTTATCGGTAGGGCATTGGTTGGGTAGCTCTGTTTCTTCCGAGGGGTTCCTAGCAGTGGAAGTTTCAGCTCGGTTCCTCTGAGGTCGGATGTACTTATGTAGATACCCCCATATGATCAAATCTTTGATCGCGTCCTTCAATTGGAGGCAATCTTCTATGCTGTGCTCGTGGGCATGGTGGAACTGGCAATACTTGTCCTTATTCCTCAACATGGAGGGGCTCCTCATCGAGCGAGGCCTCTGTAGGAACGTCTCCTTCTCTATCTCTATAAGGATTTTCTCCCTCGGAGGGAGAGAGGTGTATAAGTCTCGAACCTCCTAGGAAAGTCCTTCGACTTAGGGCTACGATGTCAGGCCGAATTGGTGCCATCGCTGGGAGGTCGAACTTCGGGAGCCTTATCACTCCTCCTCTTTGGAGCCGACCTCCCTTCAGCCTGGCATCAGCTTGCCGCTTATTCTTCTGCCATGGCCTGGGCCAGTAGTTCGGAGTAACTTATCGAAAACTTTTTGTTCAGTGAGAAGGTGAGCCTGGACAATCGCAGTTCCTTTTTGAAGGTTGACATAGCTACACGCTCGTTGAGGTCCGAGACCTCCATGGCTGCCAAGTTAAATCGGGCCATGTAATCTTGGAGGGTTTCTCCCTCCTTCTACTGCACGAGGAAGAGTAGTCCGTGTTCCTCTACGTCTGGCTGCAGGTCCTGAAATGAGACAAAAAAAGCTTTTCCAGCTTAGAGAAGGAGTGAATCATACCTGATTGGATGGCGGAGAACCACATCCGAGCCGCCTTCCTAAGTGTTGCAGGGAAGGCGATGCAGTGAAGGGTGTCAGAGGCACCCTGGACCATCATGTGAGCCTTGTAAGTGCCCAGATGGTCCAGAGGATCGGTGGTTCCATCATAAGCATCCACCTGGAGGATCTTAAAATGACGGGGGATAGTTTCTCCCATAATTATGGCAGAGAATGGCCGGCGGGAGTTGTACGCCAGCACTTCTTTTCCTTTTTATCGATCGACATATTCTGTAATTTACTCCTCCATGTGCTGGAGCTTGCTGGTGTAGTCCCTCGGGTCTTCACCGCGTCGTTGGTCGTTGTCAGAGACCGAATCCATGGAAGAGTGTGAGGCGGACCTCACCCTTTTCCCGTCGGCTCGAGTCCTTTGTGACCTTCGAGTCTCCGAGGTCATGTGGGAGTGGTGTCGAGGGACTTCCTGTCGTCGACTCCCTTCGACAGCAGGTGGATGACTGGTTCTGAATACCTCGGGCGGCTGCTATCTGTCATCGACCGCATCTTGGAGGTTCTGAACCGCGACAGCAAGAGTGTCAATGCAGTTCAGAAGAGTCTAGAACTGCTATTGTCCCAGGTGATGGTAGGCTGAGCAGCGTCGTTCTCCCTGAAAGGTTCTCCCGAACTACCTTGGGAGCGGCCTCTCTTGTTGGAGGTATTCTGAGCTCTTCCCTTCACCATCACTTTACTTAGTGGTGGATTCCTCCTTTTGGAGAAGGGAAACAAGGTCGGAGGTTCGTGGCCCTCCTTCTAGCACCAATCTGTTGCTGCTAAATCTCCCGGACTGGGTTCTCTCAAACTGGCTGGAGTGTGCATCTCCTCGGTTCCTGCAAAAACATCCCACGGGTCGAAGGAGTTCCAGTGGGGGACCCTCCGATGGTTAAGTTAGTGGGAGGCTTAGAGTAATAGAATGGAGGAATCAATGGAGATAGCTCGTGGGAAGGGAAGAGCTCTCTTACCGCTCAGAGTCCCCCTTTTACCTTATATAGATGCGAAACATTTCACCAGAATCTGTTAGGGGCCAAACTGGGAATGGTCAATCTGCCCCTAGGGAAATCTTAGTAGTGGCCAGGTGGCACCAAATCATGAGACCTGCAGAGTAACGGTGCCGGGATCGTGGGATCCGTAGAGTAATGGCATCGAGATGTCAGGATTCTGTTATAATAGAATCCTGGCACCAGCTAGAAGGAGCCTCTTAAGCCTCCAGACCGTTCTTGGAGTTGCCCGCCTCGGGTCGATATGGGCCCAGCTGAAATGGGTTGGTCGGACCTCAAGTGGGTTGGTTAGACCTTCGGTGGGTCAGCCAAACCTTGGGTCTGACCGACCGAAGAGCCATCGACTCTTCGGTCTGGTTCGGAGGAAAGTTGATTGGGTATAACAAGTTGGAATGGAAGCCATCCATTTCCATTTTCATTTCCGGTTCTAAATCTTCCCAACCAAATACTCCTTTATATAATCATTTGATAGGACAAAATGCAAAACTTCTTCATGAAGCTTTACATTTTTTTGTTGACCTTTTGATAAGGAGCTCTAATACAACGATGCCATAAAGCATCACTAAAATCAAATCCTTGTCATGTATCTATAATTTTTTTTATTAATTATCAAGCAAGAATAGCATGTCTAAGTCTCTTAGCTTATTTTAAGTATTTATTTTGTCAATATTCTATTAAGATCATAATGTTCCATAAAGAGTTCACACCTGATTTTTTTGTGCCCTCTGTCTTTTTTCTTTCATAGGTTTTTCATGCCGGTTTGTAATGGAATATTCAGGTTTTCCTTGCTTCGAAGTCCAACCAGACTTTTGGGCTGAAAGACCATGCCTGATCCCACTTTTTTTTTTTTCTACATTGGATTTATCGGCGTGGAGTCCTTGAATCGGTCGGTCGGAGCTGCCGCACCGCAGGACCGCTCCCTGGTTCACCTTCAAAACAGGTCCCTTGCTGGAGTTGTTCTGGCGGGGGACACTCTGATGCCTAAGTCAGTGGCGGATCCCAGCTACAGAATGGGGAAGAGTCTCGAGAGTATGAGAGGAAAAGCTCTTAGAGTCTGTGTGAATGTATGCCAGTGTACCTCTCGAGCTATCCTTCTTACCATTATTTAAAAGAAGGCCTCCGGCCTATGGCCCGCTCTTTTTCCAGTGATCATGGGAGTATATTTCTCCCATGATTGATGATCATGGGTTGTCACTAAGCGGTTCCGGCCAGATCGGAGGCGTGGTAGCAAGAGTCGCGCACCATGATCGTGGCATGAAGAGTGTCGATTGTAACCGTTGGTTACAGTTGCCTTTCTGGACCAGATTGTGGTCCAGGCTTCGGGTTTCCCCTTGCATGGGCCGAAGACTTGGTATTTCCCCCAGGGGATGGAGATCGTGTATACGGCAGGGACCGAAGAACGTGTCTTCAAAAGTCGATAAAAAATTTGGTCTTCGGTCAAGGCCGAAGACGTTGTCCGTAGGACTGGCCTTGGGATGTTGTAGTCCGGTGGGAAGCAGTGAGTTGGTTGCAGTTGGACTGTCCCTTGCTTGGTCCGAAGTCCGTGGTTTGGAGAAAAGGGGCTTCGACCAGTTAAACCGGAGTTCGGTTCGTAGTTGAACCGGGATATCCCAACAGTTGCCCCCCTACTCTCAGTTTTCGAAGCGGAGATTTGCCTCGAGAAGTGAGAGTATTAGTGCCTTGTCATTTTCTTTTCGGGAGACAGTGTAGTGGATGATTACGGGATCTCTGATTGGACTGCCCATCATGATCTAAAAATCTGGTGGTGGACAGCTGTCACTCCCTAGTTGGGGAAGAAGGAAAAAGTGGGTGGCCCTGGGGCCGTCTTTCCTTTTCCCGTTGCACGATGGTTAAGCCAATCTTTGGTTGAGATTTTGATGGTTGTGGCCGCTTTCCCTCATCCGCTGGATGATGAGTGCACCTCATCCTGGCTGTTAATTGAAGGTGGGTTACCTCCGAGGGTAACCTTGGGTCAAATCATCCCTGGTGGGGCCTCAGAGACCCTTGCTTTTCTTTTGGGGAAGGGTGAAGGTCCGACCAAGGAAGTTTCTTCAACCTCGTCTCATCTCTCGTCTAACTTGTTCTGGACTACCAGTCTACTTCGTAGGTAGAATCTTCTTTCTGCTCCCTTGCTTCATTATTTTGTCATGGAAGGAACCGTAGAAAGTCAAGGGGGACAGGTTGGGCCCTCGGGGACTAGTGAGGTAATAGGTCCGGAGTCGATTCCCAGCTCTGTTTCTCAGGATAAGGCGGCCCTTCTCTGGGAATGATATCACATTCTCGAGGAGTTCCCCTTCATTCTCCCCATACTCGAAGAACGAGTGAATGAACCTCCCCCTGGGTGTCTAGCCATGTACGAAGATCATCTGAAAGCTGGTCTTCGATTTTCCCTGCACCCCTTCTTCATCAAGATTTTTTGCTTGTACCAAGTGGTGCCGGCGCAGTTGACCCCGAACAGTATCCGGAACATCTGCGGGTTCCTGGTCATGTGCAGCATCGTAAATGTAGAACCTAGGACCAATTTGTTCATGGCCCTTTTCATTCTTAACAGAGACTTCCACAGCAATGGATGGTGGGTGATTGGCCCTAGGTCAGGCCGCAGGGTCATCAAGGACATGCCCAGCGCCATCCACGAGTGGAAACCCATTTTTGTATTTGTGGTATCTTTCGATCCATGGGACTTCGATACTGTGTGGAAGAAGCCTTGCCTAACTACCAATGATAGGAAGAAGGTCTTGGTGGCCAATCAATCGGACTACGACCTTTTGGTCAACTCCGAAGTTGCCCCCATCTGGGAACTGTTGGAGGAGAGAAATCTCTACCAGGCAGGAATTAGCAGATTCCCCTCATTAGGTATAGCGATGGGAATTTCTGCTCCTCTTTCCTGATTTGATTGTAGTTCAGTCTATTGAGGTGAACTCTTTTGCTTGTAGGTGACGGGATGAAGCCCGGTGTAAGCTGGCTCTGTCAGACTTCGGAGAAGAGGGTTGCACAAGCCCCTATCACCAGGTCTGCAGTTCAGAAGAGGGCTCGGAGGGATGGTCCCGAGGGGGACCAAAGCACTTCGTCTTCCCGAGGCACCTCAGGGGAAGATGCAGCAGCCACGAATGGGGCTCCATCAAGACCCTATCCAGTCGAAACTCCACTGGCGGCTGTCTTCCCAGTTCGCACAATGGGGAGCCTGCCTCAGGGAGTGGGTGTGCCACCGTTTTGTCCCCCTGCCGCTGATAGGGGCAAAGCGCGGCAAGTCAAAGGAGAGTTCACCCACGGGGCTTCCTTAGCCGGAGGCCGTTCGACGAACTCTTCGGAGCTTTCACCTACGGGGGGACTGCTAGTTCCGACCGTAGCCAGGCAAGCATTGAAGGGTACGCTACTGCCTCATGACTTGGCAGTTCTTCGAAATCGAAACCTTCCTAAGGTGTCCGATTCTGCCTTCTCCGCCATGCAACAAGTATGATCCTCATCGCTCCCTTTGTCCTGAGAGTTGTTCAATCCATGACCCCTCACTCTTGATGCAGTTAGTCTACGACCTCACCTTCATGGAGGAGGGCCTGGGCAACGTTGACAGTCTCATCCATGGCCTCAAAGAGGAGCTTCAGACTGCCAGGGCTGCCAAGGAAGTAGCTGAAGAGCTGAAGCAGTCCATGGAGGACCGTCTTGCCTGGGCGAGCAATGAAGTTCGCGAACTGAAGGGCGAACTGAAAGGTGACCATCTGACAATGGCGGGGCAAGAGGCAGGGTGGAGAAGGTGTAGAAAACAAGTCGACTCCCTGGAGCAGGCTGCCAGGGAGGATCAGGAGAAGATAGAAAACCTAACCAAGGCGGTGGAGGAGGCTTCTAGGAGGGCTGAAGAGGCGATCGTGGAATCCGAGGCTACTAAGAGGGAGTCCGTATCTTTGAAGAAACAGGCATACAATACCGTGGCTGACTTCAAAATGTCTTCACAATTCCAAGTGGAGATTAGTGAAGCGTCTTTGTATGGCTATCAGCATGGCTTCAATGACGGACTTTCTAGGGTGAAGGAGGCCTTTCCTCACCTCGACCTTTCTGGCATTCCTCCCTTCAATATAGCTGGAGAAGAAGAAGAGGAAGTTGAGGGGGCCGAAGCCATAGTAGAGATCGAGGAGGTGCCATATCTGGTGGAGGAGGCCACTGCCTTAGTTGAAAATCTGGAGGTGACCCCAACTCCAACCCCAGTTCAGGGGGAAGCTCAGGCTGGAGGGGTCTGAGCCGAAGGTTCTCCGATCCCAGCCCAGATTGACGAAGTCCTCTTAGAACAGGTTGAGAGGTTGCTTCAGTTCTGTGGTGTAAAGTCCCCTCCTGTCGATGCTGAGTGACTTGAGTCACTTTGGATGTGTTTTCTTTCTTTCTCCTTTATGTCATCAATGAATTTTGTATGATAATTCCTCCAGATTTTGACATGAATTCTCCCTTCTTTGCATATGCAATGTTATACTACATATGTAGCTTGAACTGGCTTTACCGTTCCTTCTTCTGCTTAGTCGAACAGTCGTGTCCGAAGACCGTTTAGTTGATAAGAACTGGTTTTACCGTTCTTTCTCCTGTTTGGTTGAGTAGTCGTGGTCGAAGGCCATTTTGTCGATAGTTGACAAAGACGAACTCTGGAATGGATCAGGACTCTGTTTTCGAAGGCCATCTACGGTTGGTCAGGCCAGTATCACCTTCCTTTTGATATTAAACTTGTCCGTTGGGGTGGACAAGCATCATCTCCCCGTCAACCAGTGATTAGGAAGATTTGATTGTGATCTTTGTTGTCCACGTGGTACGTCGATATTTGTACAGTCGTGATTTCTTGCGCCTTGTGAGACACCAGGTATCCTTTTTCCAAAAAGAAGCCATTAATGTTGTCATCACACGATGAGAATTTCTCTGGATTCGAAGCGATGGCAGTTGTTGTCCTGGGGATGGCTCCCGAGTGACTTTCTAATTCTCGAAGCATCGCCCGGACACGTGGCGCTTTCTGATGCGGCTGGGAAGGACATGGAGCACGCCTCCCCGCAGTCGGTCATGGGTGTAGGGTCTCTATAAATAGGACCCTGCCTTCCGCTGTCAAGGGCCATCATTTTCGTAGACTCCTTCCCTCCATTAGAGATGAGGTTCAGCACTTCTGAACTCCGCCGAGCCGCAAAAAGGAGGGCCGTTGATCCAAAAAGGAAGAGAAGTCCGGAGTCCTTTGGCCCGGGTGACGACGATGAGGAGCCTCTCGTGGACCATCTTGAAAAGAGGGTCCACCTGCTGGAGGCCCAACTGAGGGAGGCCTGAGCCCAGGTCGCGGTGGTGACCGCGAAGGTGGAGGAAGCAAGGAGGGAGGCGGCAAACGCCATCTCAGACTTCAAGGCTTCTGCTGCCTTCAAGGATGAAGTCACCAAGGCGGCTCTGGACTCCTTCCACTAGGGGTTCCGGGAATGTAGGAGGAAGGCCTTCAAGTTTTACAACTTGAAGGGCCTGGACAACATCAAGCCTTCTGTTCCCTTTCCCAGACATGAATTTGATTCCAACTCCGATGAGGGGTCGGATTCTGGTTCGGACAGGAACCCCGGGGGCCCTTCGTTGTCCCTCCAGATCTCTCCCCACCGGTATGGGAAAAACCCGGCGAGGGGTTATTGAAAATTTTTCACATCATCCTGGTGCTACTCTCTCTTTTTTTTTATCTCTCTCCTTATGAGACTTTTTTTTTCTTTTCTTGTTCTCTCTTCATGAGAGTTTTTCCTTTCTCCTTTTTTCTTTTTTTATTTGTAAAAAATCTAAAGGAATGGAATATCGTTTTGTTACCTCTTCCATTCATTTTTTGCGATATGTTGCATCATGCTTCGTCTGAAATGTAGACTATGTGTTCCATTTTTGGTCTACAGGGAAGAGATGAGGTCGGTTGGATCGTTCTTGTAATGCCTGTTGTCGACAGAAAGGACGACAATGGTCCTTTTAGGCACGTTTTCAGATTTGCTGTAGGGTAGGGTATTTACACCGCCCCTGTGCATTTCTGTCATGATTAAGGTAGGCTGTTCAGGCCCGCCTCGGTGCATCTTTGATTCACCGTAGAGCAGGTTACGAAAACCATCCCTGCGCCTTTGATCTTTTTGGTGGCCTGGTTAGACCATCCATTGCGCTTGTCGGGCATACCGATAAGATGAGTGGATCAGACTCTCCTTTGCACAGTTGACCGATTTTTCAGATCAGGTCACTCGGGCTGTTGTCGTTCAGTCGATGCAACTAGCCATTATGTGTTAAGTAGGGTTGAGTAGCTTTTCACAAAAAATTTAGGAACTCATTTATTGATAGTATTTGCGAAGATTTTGTACATTCCATGGCCGGGATAGGATCTTCCCCTCCAGGATCTTGAGTCGGTGTGTTCCTGGTCGAATGACTTCTTCGACTTGATATGGACCTTCCCAGTTAGGGGAGAGTTTTTCCTGTTTCGTTGGCCTGGATATCTCTGCCCTTCGCAATACCATGTCCCCCGTGCAGAAAGTTTGCTCCTTCACTCTTGAGTTGTAGTACTTGGCGACCTTTTGCTGGTACGCCACCATCCTTATCTGGGCCTGTAATCTGGTGCTTGATATCAAGTCCAGATCAATCCTTCTGTGATCGGAATTCTTAGGCTCTTCATAGTTGTCAATTCTCAGGGACTGTAGGGAGACTTCAATAGGTAGCACGACTTCAGTACCATATGCCAGGTTGAATGGAGATTCATCGGTGGCCATTCTCGGGGTAGTTCAGTATGCCCAGAGAACAGAGGTCAGTTCTCCGGTCCAAAGCCCTTTGGCGGCGTTCAACCTTGTCTTCAGACCATGGAGGATGGTCCGGTTAGTGACTTCAGCTTCTCCATTGGACTGTGGATGAGCAACGGATGTCAGCCGATGTTGGATATGGTACCGAGCACAGAAGTCCTTGAACTTCGGATTGTTAAACTGTCTCCCATTGTCCGTGATGATGACATATGGGATACCGAACCTGAATATGATGGAATTTTTTACAAAATTTTCCACCTTGCCATATGTGATCTGGGCCAATGGTTCGGCTTCTACCCACTTCGTGAAGTAGTCGATGGCCACTAGGAGAAACTTCCTTTGCCCTGATGCTAGCAGGAATGGGCCAAGAATGTCTATCCCCCACTGGGCAAAAGGCCATGGTGCTGCCAATTGAGTCAGGTGACTTGCAGGTTGTCTCTGTACATTGGCGTACCTCTGGCATTGGTGCACTTTCGCACGAAATCAGCTGAGTCCTTCTGAATGGAGGGCCAGTAATATCCTTGTCGAATGATCTTGTATGCCAGAGATCTGCCTCCCAAATAATCACCGCATATGCCCTCATGGACCTCTCTTAGAGCATAATCCGCATATGTAGATCCTAAGCATTTTAGCAGTGGCTGAGAGAATGATCTCTTATAAAGGGTTATGTCCAAGATGACGTACTGAGATGCCATCTAGTAGATCTTCTTGGCCTCTGCCTTATCTTCTGGTAGTTTTCCCCCATTCAGGAACTTGATGATGGGATCCATCCAACTTGGCTCAGTGTCAATCTAGCACACCTCTGCAGCCTCTTTGGCTATGCTTGGAGTTTCAAGGTGTTCAACAAAGGTGTGCTCGAGAGATTCTAGTGCTATAGTTGCCAGTCGAGACAATGCATTCGCCCAGGAGTTCTCTGATCGTGGAACATGGATAATCTCAAAATATTCTAATTGGGAGGATAAAGCTCGCACCTTCTCCAGGTATTGCACCATGGTTGGATCTTTGGCTATATATTCTCCGTTGACTTGATTCACAACCAGCTGAGAATCTGAGAAGGCTCAAAGTTGCTGTACTCCTAAATTTTTGGCGATCCGAAGTCCGGCGAGCAGGGCTTCGTATTCGGCTTGGTTATTAGAGGCATGGAAGGAGAACCGGAGTGCATACTCTATGGTATGGCCATCAGGTTCGGCCAACGTGAGTCCAGCCCCGCACCCAGTAGCATTGGATGCTTCGTCCACATGAAGCACCCAAACAGACTTTGTCTCCTTTGGGACTTCTTCTTCTACTGAAGATGCTTCGTCTTCGGACTTCTGGTGCACTCAGCCAAAAAATCAGAGAGCACCTGGGCCTTCATAGCCGCTTAGGGCTGGAAGCTGATGTCAAATTCACTTAGCTTCACAGCCCACTTGGCTATCCTTCCAGAGTGTCCGAAGATCGGAGAATGGCCTTAAGAGGTTGATCTGTTAGCACCAAAATAGCGTGGGCCTGAAAATATGGCCGTAGTCGCTTTGCCGCAATCACCAAAGAGTAGATCAGCTTCTGCATCATTGCATATCGCGTTTCGGCATCATGAAGGACCTTGCTGATATAGTAGATCGACTTGTGAGATCTGTCTTCCTCTTTTCAGACAAGAACCGAACTGACTGCTTTATCTGAAGTAGAGAGGTATAGGTAGAGGACCTCGCCTTCTTGTGGCTTGGAGAACAATGGCGGGGTCTCCATGTACTTCTTCAGCTCTTCAAAGGCAGCACGACAGTCTTCGGACCATTCAAAGCCCTTTGACTGCCAGAGTACCTTGAAGAACGGAAGACATTTTTTGGCTGACCGAGAGATAAATCTGCTTAGGGAGACAATTCTCCCTATCAATTGCTGGACTTCCTTTTTGCAGGAGGGATGTCTCATATCTTTCAAGGCTTGAATCTTTTCAGGGTTCGCCTCAATCCCTCATTTGGTGACAAGGAAGGCCAAGAATTTACCCGAAGTGACCCCAAAGGCACACTTTGCCGGGTTTAGCTTCATATGGTAGCGCTGGAGAGCACTGAATGACTCTTCCAAGTCATGGATGCTGTCTTTCTGGAGGACGCTTTTGACGATCATGTCGTCAACATAAGCCTCCATGTTCCTCTCTAGTTGCTTTTCGAACACCTTGTTGATCAGCCTTTGAAATGTTGCCCCGGCGTTCTTGAGGCTGAACGTCATCATCTTATAGAAGTAAAGACCTTTATCAGTGATGAAAGCCGTCTTCTCCTCATCTTGTGGATCCATCCTAATTTGGTTATAACCGGAGAAAGCATCCATGAAACTCAGCAACTGGTAGCTGGCGGTAGCGTCGACCAGCTGATCAATCTTCGAGAGAGGGAAGCTATCTTTTGGGCAAGCCTTATTGAGATATGTATAGTCGATGCAGATCCTCCACTTGCCACTAGCTTTCTTTACCATTACCATGTTGGCCAACCACTCGGGGTAGTGGGCCTCTCGGATGAACCCTACTTTAAGGAGCTTGCCAACTTCTTCGTCCACAGCTTGTTGTCTTTCGGGAGCGAAGCTCCTTTTCTTCTGTCGAACCGGCTTGTACCCAGGGATAACTTCCAGCCAATGAGTAATTACTTCGACAAGAATCCCTGGCATATCCGAAACCGACCAGGCGAAGATATCGGCATTGTTCCTGAGAAAACGGATCAACTCCGTTCTGGTTCCCTCATCGAGTGTGCTCCCGATCTGCACAACTTTGGAGGGATCTTCCTCTGTCAAAGGTATGAGGAAGGTCCTTTCCATGGGCTCACTAAGGTTTGTGGTTGCATCCCTCGGATCCAGCTGATCCGGAGTTATTAAATCCTTGAAATGCCTGTCTTTAATCATCAGACACTGCCGTGCTGTCCTCTGGTTTCCTCTGACTTCTCCGACACCATTCCTGGTGGGGAAGCGCACCAAGAGGTAATGAGAGGAGATCACGGTCTGGAACCTGTTCAAGGCGGGCCGTCCCAGAATAATATTGTATGCTGAGGGGATTCGGACCACCGTGAAGTTGATCGGCAGTGTCTTTTGTCAAGGTTCAGTGCCAAGGGTTACATGCAACACTATTTTCCCCTCGACATAAACTTGGTTGCCCCCGAAACCAGAGAGCGGTATGGGGGATCATTGCAGTTGATGTCTAGGCAAACACATTTTAGAGAATGGATCATACATCAAGACATCAGTCGAACTTCCATTATCAACAAGGATTCATCGTACATCATAATTGGCCACTATGGTCGAAATTACAAGAGGGTCGTCATGTGGGAGCCGAACTCCCGCAAGGTCATCGTCGGAGAAGAGGATAGAGTTGTTTTCCTTAAGTCGCTTTGGGGCTTCGTCCTCATCCCTTCTCTAGTTGGCGAGTCGGTATATCATCCCTATACCTCCGTTGGTGGGCCTTTGGCTTGGTAGTTTGGCCTCTTCGGGAGGTGGCTGGGGAATAGTTGCTTCTGACCGAGGTCCTTGGCGACCGATGTACCACCCCAAGTCCCCTCTCTTGATGAGATCCTCAATTGCATCCTTCAGTTGGATGCACTCTTCTGTGTTATGGCCGTGGTCCCGGTGGAATCGGCAATATTTATTCCTGTTCCTTATGGAAGAGGAGGCCTTCATGGGACGAGGCCGCTGGAGATAGTTCTCCTTCTCTATTTCCATGAGGATCTTCTCTCGAGGGAGGTTGAGGGGGGTGTAGGAGTCGAATCTTCCTCCCAATGCTCTGGGCCTGGGAGGACTTCTTCGGCGGTCTGTATATTTGCTGCTATTGTTATTGGAAGTTTGGAAACCTTGTCCCCTGTTATTCTTCTTTTTTGAAGGAGGTTTCCCTTCAATCAGTTATCGATTTGCCGCTTGCACTTCAGCATCGGTATATTTCTGAGCCCTCGACAGGAGCTTAGCATAGTTTTTAGAAAACTTCTTATCCAGGGAAAAGGTAAGCCTGGAAGTATGAAGCCCCTTCTTTAGTGCTGACATGGCCACGTGCTCATTGAGATCAGGGATCTCAAGCATGGCCACATTAAACCTGGAGATGTAGTCTCGCAGGTTTTCTCCTTCATTCTGGTGGAGGAACAGTGTGTCCGTATTCCGTGGAGTCTTGCGGCAGGTCCTGAAATGCAAGATAAACAATTTTTCTAACTCGGAGAAAGAGTTGATGGTACCTGGGCGCAGGCTTGAGTACCACATCCGAGCGGACTTCTTCAAGGTAGCCGGGAACGCTAAGCAGTACATTGCATCCGAAGCTCCTTGGATCATCATATGGACCTTGAAGCTGCCCAAATGGTCGAGGGGGTCGGAGGTGCCATTGTAGGATTACATCTGGGGAACCCTGAAGTGCTGAGGAATAACCTCGGCCATGATACGGTCGGTGTAGGGTGGGCGTAGATCACCCACAATCAAGTCGTCGGGATCCTTAAGATCCCGCATTCTCTGTTCTCGCGCCTTTGCCATCTCTGATTCGATGGCTCTGAATCTCCCGTCATAATCGAGAGTCTGCTTCGGCGCTCTCTCCACAGAAGTGGAGTCTCCGGGGGAGGATGAGGGAGTTTGCCTAGGCCTTTTCCCTTTTTGCGGGAAATTGGTAGACCTGGGCAATCTCGAAGTTTGGCCTTCGGGAGAGTGCCGAGAATGAGGAGAGGGATGTGTAGAATCCTCCCGTGGGGCTCTCTTCCTTCGGGATCAAGAGCTATGTCTGGAGGCGGCCAGTGGATTTCCCACCGGAAAGGCTCTACTCTGAAAGTCCTGAACCATGGCCGTGAGGTTGGTGACCTGGTTCACAAGAGCTTCGAACTGCTGCAGCCCCACAACAACTGTGGGAGGTGGAACATCGTTCTCCCCCGGGGGTGCGCCCCATGGGACGGAGCACGACTTCGGCTTGTAGAGGCTATTTGGGTCTTTCCTCTCGCCATCAAGAATTTTTACTTCCCCTTAACTAGGTGGGAGCTTAAAGAGTGCTTGTGCCCCCCTACCTGGCATGCCAATCTATTGGCGTGGAGTCCCTGAATCGGCCGGTCGGAGCTGCTGCACCGCAGGACCGCTCCCTGGTTCACCTGCAAAACAGGTCCCTTGCTGGAGTTGTTCCGGCGGGGGATACTCTGATGCCTAAGTCAGTGGCGGATCCCAGCCACAGAATGGGGAAGGGTCTCGAGAGTATGAGAGAAAAAGCTCTTAGAGTCTGTGTGAATATATGCCAGCGTACCTCTCGAGCTATCCTTCTTACCATTATTTAAAAGAAGGCCTCTGACCTGCGGCCAACTCTTTTTCCGGTGATCATGGGAGTATATTTCTTACATGATTGGCGATCGTGGGTTGTCACTGAGCGGTTACGGCCAGATCGGAGGCGTGGCAGCAGGAGTCGTGCGCCATGATCGTGGTATGAAGAGTGTCGATTGTAACTGTTGGTTACAGTTGCCTTTCTGGACCAGATTGTGGTCCAGGCTTTGGGTTTTCCCTTGCGTGGGCCGAAGACTTGGTATTTTCCCCCGGGGACGGAGATCGTGTATACGGTAGGGACCAAAGAACATGTCTTCGGAAGTCGATGAGAAATTTGGTCTTCGGTCAAGGCCGAAGACGTTGTCCGTAGGACTGGTCTTGGGATGTTGTAGTCCGGTGGGAAGCAGTGAGTTGCCTGCAGTTGGACTATCCCTTGCCTGGTCCGTAGTCCGTGATCCGAAGAAAAGGGGCTTCAACCAATTAAACCGGAGTTCGGTTCGTAATTGAACCGAGATATCCCAACAGGATTGTTCAAGCAACTTTGATAGATCCAAAAATTATTGCATGCAATCTCCAAATGTGTGTATCGATCGCCAAGCAAGTGGTAGAGCATTCTTCCAACCTATTGCTAGTGACATATCATATGGAAAATTTTAGATCGTGGAAAAGTTTTCAATTGGTCACATTTTAATTTCCCACATTTTGTAATGTTCAGTTCATTGCAATTCAGTAAAGTTTACAGACTAATTTGATCGAACACAAGAAACTTATAATCAGATATCAAGTAATTTTTTTCTACAACAGTTCCACATATTCTTTTGTCTGCAAAAAAAAAAAAAAAAGTAGAGATTTTTGTTACAAAAGCATTGCCAAATGCAAATACATTACCCAGTCAATTATCCATCAGAGCTAATGTTGGCATGCAAATTTGAATCCATGAATGTCCTAAACCCTATGAATTGGACCAATCTTACCCTACCATTTCAAGCAAGTACCTGAACAGGCATAGAAAAAGAGCTTATGGTTATTCTTTTTTTTTTTTTTTTGGGTATAACATGAAGCTACATGCATAAAGGTTTAAAAAGTGTAACAGACCAAACAACAACTATAAGATATAAATATCTCAACTAATATTTTAGTCCGCTCTGAATTCTCTGGAGAGGTAAGCTGGTAACTGAGAATAGACCAGCGTAGCTTTTAGAATCTTGTACTAGACTTGAATATCCATTAGCTTCCCCGTTGGAGCTCTAGCAATTATGTTAGACAGCATTAGCAGCAAGCACCTTTGAAACATATTTACGTTTCTTTTAGCAATATAAAAGAGATTATGCAAGTACCATGACAGAATGTAAATGTCTTCAATTGTGAACTTAGAGTTGATCAAGTGAAAGAAGCACCTACATCCCACAAGTCACTATTATATCTACCTTTGAGTAAATATCTAGAATGCATGAAAATATGAGTTACTATGATATTTTTGAAAATTATGTAGGATTTATCCAAGTTCGTATATAGAAGATTATAATACAAAACTTAAAACAAAATAAAGAATCAAATCATACATATCTTGAAAGCCTGAAAATCTATGATATTCGTTACAGCATTTTGCTGAAGAATAAAGCAACAATAGGATTCGAGATTTTTCCCTCCTCCTTTAATAGGATAGGTATTTTTTTAGGAACATGAAATAAAACTCATGTCTTAGGATTTACACAAGTGAATACATATAGGAGTAGATTGGGGACCTGTCCCAATTAGTAATATTAATGGGTCAATTCATCATAAAATCCATTAATCAAATTAGGCCTACACTGATATCTGTTACATCACATAACTAAGATAATTTGATCCAAATAATAATATGATCACATAAAAATTATGGGCTCCATAACTATTTATTCATACAATAACTTAGCCCGTATTTCGAAATAAAATCAAAATTAAAGTTAGTCCATAATTAATGGAACACCACCTTAAGAGAATTTCTAACATTCTCCCACTTGGACAATAATGATTACTTATTTATTTATCTTTTTTATTTTTATATAAAAATATATTTAATATATATTTATATGATCTTTTGAAAATGACTTCTAGGCTAAGGCATCTTATGTAGCTATATATGTATATATCCAGAATGAACAATGTCTTAAGTCCAAATTCGGTCTGCTAAAACTACTAACATTGAATCATAGCTGTCTTCATACCATTTATCAATATAAAACCCCTCTATGGTTACAAATATTAGTAATCTCATCAACATAGATTCTAGTAATGTAGTATGTGTAGTGTGAACTTTGTACCCATATGATCAAATATACAAAGTTTATAAGTCTACTTTATGTTATAATTTCGTCATATATCTCAAGACGAATCCTTTATATTTTCAAGATGAACCATGATATCAATTATGATTTTAACAATGCAGTTATGCTTAAACAAAATCTTATACTCAAAACTTTTATTTAAAAATATCTTTATGCTTAAGCTACACCTTTAAACTGCATTTACAAACAACCATATGTGCACAAATATCATATTTCAACATGAAATAGTAAAGAAAAATGTTATAAAACAATATACCCACTGACCAAAGATATCAAATAGATTGAATTTAATAATTTGGTCAATAGATCTATCAACATTATATTAATTTTTATGTGCTCAATTATAATATCTTTCTTTTAACCTAAATCTTTGAATGACATATATTTTATCTATATGAGTAGAAGCATTAGAAACTTTTGTTTTTCTTTTGATAATAACACAGCAACATTATATTATTATTATAATAAATTTTAAGTAATTTTGAGATGGAATCAATAATCATAAGTTTCAAGATAGAGTTTCTCAACCAAATATTATGAGTTGTGATTTGTAACATGTCACAAACTCTGTCTATATAGTCAAAAATGCCATAAGAGTCTACTTTATATTTTTCTAGAAAATAGTCCTTCTAATCATCTAAAAATAGATTTTATATCATCTATGTGACTAGTAAAATTAGAATCATAATATTTAGTTACTTTAAGATGATCAAACTTTTCATAATGTCAACATAACCTTCCAAACTACGTTCCAAATATTTTATATCCTGATTTGACATATAATTGCCAATACACTAATACCGTATGTTACATCCAAATATATGCAAACTTGTTGTATATGTGAAACTATATACAGTAGTAAGATAAGGCACATTTTCATAGATTCTCTTTCTATATCATTTTTAGGATATTGATTTCTATTAAATTTATCTTTCTGAACAACATGTATATCTCTCGATTTGTAATTATGCATACTAAATTTATTTAAAATCATTATCAACAAATAAAATATCATCTATAAAATAGAAAAAATAAATTTACTTTCACCGATCTTAGGATATATTTATAGATTTACTTTGTTCTTTATAAATTTAAGAGAATTCATAGCATCATCAGATTTAAGATAACATTATCTTAGTATTGTTTTAAATAACTATCTTAATATCCATCTAATGAAATTTTAGACCAAAATAGGATATCAATGCTATAATTATTCTAAAAAATCCTTATAAGAGATCGAAGAAAAATCTCATTGCTATCATGCCTCTTTTTATATGAACCTTTATGTAATCAGTCTCGTAATTAGAGTCTTTTTTTATTTTAAATATCTACTTATATTTTATATATAAGCTTAGACTCTTTACATAATTTCACCAGATTTCATATTTTATTTTTAATTATATACTGTACTACATCACATATGACTTTAAGCTATTTAACTTATTCAGAATATAGTATAATCATATGATGTTGAAATAACCATATAGTCAATTTCATAAATATTCTCATCTAAATAAATCAAAAGTCATTAAGAATTAGAGGTTTTCATTTTCTCTAATGTGATTTCTATTTTTTTGGAGAAAAAAAGGGATAGGGGGAATAAATCTAGCATAGCTACCCCCATAGGCCCCCACCCAGCCAAAAAATATTCGATTTAAGATACAGGATTTTCGCAACCTTTTTCCATTCAAGGGTGAGTATGTTAACCCGACACCACCAAGATGCCAGCTGGTCAGAACGGGGAAGAAGGATCTTGGCCTTTCACTCACCCAATCGTCACGGGCCTCAAAAAATAATCCTTGAATTTAATCGAATCTTTCATAGAGTTACGCCTCGAACCTATGAGCTTGGTGGTAATGATGTGATTTCTTTACCAGTATTTCATTAACTGGATATGGAGGTGATTTAATTCTTTTATATGTTTGATATTTCTTTCACACTATCCTTTCAATACGATGAGCACAATGACTTATCTTTTCTTTGATATCATATTTTCAATAAAAGAGCATATTCAATGATCCATAGTAGACTCTATAAATTTGATATGATTGGATCCAATAATCTTTGTGCCTTTGTAAGGATAGTAGAGTCTATATTTTTTGAAATTATTTGGATAACTAATAAATGATCACAAATAATTTTAGATTTATCTTTATTCATCAATGAATTATAAATCTTAATCTCTGTAGGATAGTCCAAAATATGGAAGTGATTAAATATTAGATTTTCCTACTACTTCCCAACTTAAAAATATTTTAAGAATTGCCTTACTAAAATTTTTATTCAAAATATAGATGACCGTCTTTAGGGCCTCATCCTAGAGATATCCTAGTAAATTGTATCGACTCATTATATTTCTAATAAGATCTTTAGAAGTGTGATTATGTCTCTTAACCACAACATTTTATTTTAGGAGTTTCATTTACCTTTCTATGCATTATATATAATTTTAAACTAACTAAATTGTACAAAAAGAAAATTAAAAGCTTGAAAAGCCAAAAATTATTAAAGATAGAGATCTCAAACTACTAAACTTAGATACAATATTTTTTAGTTCCATAATGTAAGCTCTAATACTATCATATTATCATTGCTCATATTAATCAATTTATCTATTAACTATCCCGCATCTATTTTATCATATTCTACATATCTCTTAATAATAAGATTAAAGAAATACTTAGCATTACCATTCTCAAGTATAATAATTAAAATAAAATTAAAAGGTATATTTTTCAAAATCTCTAAATTAAAATGATTTACTCTTTACCACTTATTATAGGAGCTTTTATTCTAAAAGTACTCTCACTAGTAATCTAAGATGGAGGATCATTCGTAATATAATATCTAAATTCTATCAAATCCAATGCTAACTTTATTTTACATTTTTATATTTTATAGTTTATTACATTCAAATAAAAATATTCAATTTAAAGATATTAATTGCTAAATAACCTTTATACAACTAATCAATAGAAATATAATTAATAAATATATTTGAGCACCTTTATCAGTATTATTTCTATAAGAACCCTTGGTGTATTGTCACCAACTTCTTTTGAAAAGAAAGTGACCTATGTAAGGTACCTTCTATAATATGTAGTATCATTTAATACAATAGTGCTAACTACTAAACATTCTAATGTAGTTAATGAATAAATAAATATAGACAAAACTCCTCCTCGTAGGTCTGAAATAAATATACTTGGTTGTAATTCTCAACCATTAGAACATATAGTTAGGACAGAACCAGAACACAAAACTCCTCCTCGTAGGTCTGATAGAGTGCCACGGGCACCTGAGAGGTATGGGTTTATTATTGAAAATAATGAAGCCCAAGTCATTCAAAATGATGAACCTCTGACCTATACGGAAGCTATCTTGAGTACTGATTCAGATAAATGGCAAGAAGCCATGGAATCCGAAGTAGACTCTATGTATGTAAACCAAGTATGGTCTTTGGTTGATGCACCAGAGGGTGTTAATCCTATTGGGTGCAAATGGGTCTATAAGAAAAAGATTGGGACTGATGGCCAAGTTGAAACCTATAAAGCCAGATTAGTGGCTAAAGGTTTTAGACAAAAACAGGGAATTGATTATGATGAAACATTTTCACCTGTTGCCATGCTGAAATCAATTCGGATTTTACTTGCTATAGCAGCATACCACGATTATGAGATATGGTAGATGGATGTAAAGACAGCATTCCTTAATGGTTTCCTTGAGGAAGAAGTCTACATGTCACAGCCAGAAGGTTTTATTTCAAAGAATAAACCTAATCAAGTATGCAAGCTAAAGAAATCCATTTATGGATTAAAGCAAGCTTCCAGGAGTTGGAACATCCGCTTTGATGAAACTATTAAAAAGTTTGGTTTTATCAAAAATGTGGATGAACCCTGTGTTTATAAGAAGACTAGTGGGAGTACCATAGTCTTCTTGGTTCTGTATGTAGATGACATACTCCTCATTGGGAATGATATCCCAATGTTGCAATCAGTCAAGGTTTGGCTATCAAACCAGTTTTCCATGAAAGATTTGGGAGAAGCATCCTATATACTAGGTATTAAGATCTATAGAGATAGATCTAAGAGGATGCTAGGTTTATCCGAATCTAGGTACATTGACTTAGTGCTGAAAAGATTCAGCATGGAAGGAAGTAAAAGAGGTTATCTTCCTATGAGTCAAGGCATACATCTTTCTAAAAGGATGTCTCCTAAGACACCTGAAGAAAGAAATAGAATGAATTCTATACCCTATGCTTCGGCAATAGGGTCCATAATGTATGCCATGTTATGTACCAGGCCTGATGTGGCATATGCTTTAAGCATTGTCAGTAGGTTTCAGGCTGATCCAGGAGAGGATCATTGGAAAGCAGTTAAAAATATTCTTAAGTACCTAAGAAGGACTAAGGATATTTTTCTGGTTTATGGTGGTTCTGATCTTAAACTAGAAGCTTATTCTGATTCTAGTTTTCAATCAGACCCTGATGATAGCAAATCCATTTCGGGATATGTTTTTATCCTAAATGGTGGAGCAGTGAGTTGGAAGAGTACCAAGCAGCAGACTGTAGCTGACTCAACCACAGAGGCAGAATACATAGCTGTTAGTGAAGCCGCCAAGGAAGCAGTATGGATGAAGAAGTTCATCACAGAGTTGGGTGTTGTTCCTGAAATTGAAAACCCAGTGCCACTTTACTGTGACAACACTGGGGTTGTTGCTCAAGCTAAGGAACCAAGAGCTCATCATAAGTCCAAGCACATTCTGAGACGCTTCCATCTCGTCCGAGAAATAGTAGAAAGACAAGATCTCTACATAGATAGAGTTGATACAAAGAATAATGTAGCAGACCCGTTCACTAAGGCTCTACCACAGCGAGATTTTGATCGCCACCTCGAATGTATGGGATTAAGATTTAAAGGCGATTGGCTTTAGTGCAAGTGGGAGATTGAAAGGGATATGCCCTACAAGCCAATCTATGTTGTATCTCCCAAACCATTGTAATTGACAATTTTCTAAATAAAGGCATTATTTTTCATCATACGCTGTGTTTATATTATATGATGAACCCCATAGATTAGGGCTATGATTTTAGGGTTATGATGAGATCATACCAGTGAGACCTAAAATCTTAAAACCTTAATCTAAAGTATTCCTAGTCAAAGGAACCCTGAGTAGGGGATCAGGATTTTTCCGATAAGACTAGCACATCCCGGGTATACTGGAAAGGGTGACTGCTCTCACAGTCACTTGTGTATGACACTAATACTGGGATGTGGGTGCTCATTGGAGAATGAGTTCACTGATATGATCCAACTTGAGAACATCTAATGGAGTCTTAGCTACATGTCAATAGAAGGTTCTCATAGTGGGAGTGGTACAAGTAATCTTTTGACCTGAGACTGCCATAAGTACCTTATGTACATGAACCCATTCTTTGGTTCAATCCTAATCATGACACTGAGCCATGCACAGGATTGATACTGGGAATGGTGAATTGGATATGAAGGTAATGAGTAGGTCAACAAGGAATCGATCACTCTTAGAAAGAGGAGATTGCATCCAGCTAGTCAACAATCGCATGATGATTCAGGGAATCTTTGATCAAAGTGAAGATATTAGAGATGGTTTCTAATATCAAGATAATCGAATCATCATTATAAGATTGAGCTAGAAATAAATATAATATTGGATTTGACATATATCCATATCCATAGTTATATTTTGGGTGCAGGCTGATCGAAAGATTTAATTGTACGGTAACTCTCTACTGAAGGGTAATTTTGGTATTTCACCAGAATTTCCATATCTTCCTGGTAGACATGACACGTTGCTAGACATCAATCTTGTCTTGTGGGTTGATCAAGTTCAAAGATCACATGTTAGGAAGAGTCCTAATTGATCGAATCGGGTAAGCCCGGTTTGACCTAAATCGATTAGAAAGAGTTCTAATCAAATTAGGTCAACTTGTATTCGAACCCACTGCTGGCTAGATGTGGAACCCAATGGGTCACACACTTAAGAGGATTGATCAAGAGTTTAATTTGGAATTAAATCATCTTTGCAGGATAACACTCTAGCAGGTGTTGCAAACCCTAACTTCTATTCGAATCAGATTCGAATTAGGGTTCCGGATTGGTTCAAATTGGGTTCTAATTGGACCTAATTAGATCCTAATTGAGAAAATAGGAATATGGCTAACCCTGTTGGCTAGCCATGTAGCTTGGCTAGCCTCCCCACCCGCCCCATTTGTTTTTCCATGCCAAATGCCAAGAGTCCATGCGCTTATGGACTCTTGGCGCGCCATTAGGAAGAGTCCATGGCGCATGGACTCTTGGCGCGCCCCAAATATTTCTCCGATGATTTTATTTGGGGCGGCCTCCTTGCTTACTCATTAGCGCCTCAAATACCTTCCTTTGGATGGGAATCCAACTGCTAGAAGTCTTTTAAGAAAGACAAAAGTCGCTGTTTCCTCCCGGGCGCGCGAAATAACATCTCTTCGGAGATGAAAAGTCGCGACCCCTTTCCTTTTTAAACACCGCGATTTTTTCTTTAAGAAAGGCCATGGGATTTAATCTGGAAGGCCGTGAGATGGGAGGATGGGGCATGAGACATTGAGAAGGGTGTGAGAAAGTGATTACGGAGAGGTGTGTAGGCGCCTATCTGATTTCTATTTAAAGGGTCGGGAAAGTCAGAACAGAGATTTTTTTTTCCTTTCTTCCTCTCCTGAAGACTCTTTTATTTTTTCTTGCTCTTGCATTGTTTCCTTTACAGAGTAAACCTCTGTCAAAACTCTGCTACTGAACAAGAATAAAAGTAAAAGTCTCCGATGGTAAAGGAAAGAAAGGAGTTCTGATTTGTTCCTTTCTTTCTTACATTAAGACATCATTGTCTTAATTTCTCCTCCAACTTAAGACAAGCCTATGTCCTCTTAGGACAAGGTCTTTTCTTCAAGACAAGGGTGTCTAAAGGGCCAAGGTCTTAGTGGAAGGAGGAGAAGGGGTCAAGGAAAGGGAAGCAAGCTTTTGTGTGGAGGAATTCAAGCCATAGTCCAAGCAATTGAGTTCTAGGAAGAAGAACTCAATAGAAGGAACCTTTGAATAGAAGATAGAGTTGTCTTGATCACTGCTCTGTGTGGATCACCATCGGAGGGCGGACACTTGGACGCCTGGTGAATTCAATCAGCCCCTTCAACATCAACTTTGTTGGAATTAGCGATTACAGGTTGGTACTCTAATTCTAACAATGTATGTTTAAATGTTCAATATATGTTTTAATCCTGAATAAGGAGATTTTGGCTAAGGGATTATGGTGCAAATTTCATCATTTTGAAATTACACTTCCACTGCGGTGCACCGGAATCCCCAACAACCACTCTAAATCCTTTGTGTTTGTGCTCGTGCTTTTGTTGTTTTATTGCTCTTTTTTAATTACTTCCGCATTGCATATTGCACCACAATGCTAAAAGAATTTCAAAGTACACATAATTATGAAAAGGTTTTTAATTCTAATTCACCCCCCCTCTTGGGAAGCCACCTGAGCAACAAATATTCTTCATGACCACTAAGGCGGTAGCCCGGTTGGTAGAGGCCTTGCCTCACTACCAATTGGTCATGGATTCGAGGCATGATCCTAGCAGTGACTCGATTAAATCTTGAAACTTTTCTAGGATCCACGATCGCTGGTGTGAGTAAGAGGTCAAGGTCTCCCTCTTTGTTCCCGTTTTATTAGTTGACACCTTAGTGGTGTCAGGTTGACGTACTCACCTTTACGTGGGAAAAGACTGCGCAAATCCGAGCATCTTGCATCAAACATTACCTGATGGGGTGGGGGCCTACGGGGGTAGCTATATCATGATTTATCCCCCTATCCCTTTTTCTTTATCAAAAAAAAAATTTCTTCATGCTAGTGGTTCCTTCATTGTGATGTTTGAAGGATAAAAAGGATATCAAAAGGCTTCCTAAAAATAAAGTATTTAAGTTGGCAAACCTTAAAGCCAAAAGATCATTAATGATGTTCTCAAGGATTAAGTTAGCTGCAGAAATAATACCCATAGAAATTGTAAATAGATTATGGCTTATAGGTTAAGAAGTTAACAGATTCTAGCTTATATGTCCATCTTCTTTCCCATTCTGACCAGCTGGCACCTTGGTGGTGTCGAGTTGATGTACTCACCCTTGGATGGAGAAAGTCTATGAAAATATAGTACCTTGATCGAATATTTTTCGACGGGGTGGGAGCTTGTGGGGGTAGCTACATCGGATTTATCTCCCTATCCCTATTTTTTATCCTAAAAAAGTTGACTTTGGGAGTGTTGTCACCAAACCCAAGTAGTCTTTCTGCACCTTCTTGGTTCGCTCAATCAGGTTCCTCATGGGGTCCTGCAAAACAAACCCACTCACCAGAGGGTTTCCAGTGAGGGACACTTCGATGCTTAAGTCAGCAAGAATTCGGGTAACAGATATAGAATCTCAGAGAAAATAGACAGAAATGAGGGAACACTTTAGCTAGTTATCATTACTTACTTCCCAGAGGTCCCTTTTTACCGGTATTTATAGTCATGGGCCTTAACAGAATTTAGTTAAAAAGGGCCTCTGGTAGTTAGTCCTGGCGTTATTCCATTGAAAACTAAGCCATGCCTGTTATAACGGTAGTTGGTTATGCTGGTAGAATAACCAACTATTTTCTTACCATTCTTCTTCCTTTTATGTGCAGGTCAACCTTTATGTGGTCGGCCTTTAGGTGCAGGTCGAACTAAGGAATTTGTAGGTGGTCGACCAATTATCGTTCCATCATCTTCTGGGCTTGATACGGCCTTTTATTCATTCTTTGGGCCCATCGTGGCCTTTTATGAACCGGTTCATTTGACTTATCATAACACTTGCCCCCAAACTCCCAAGTCCAAAGTATATTTAATACCTTGAGGGACGGGAGTTAATAAGAAATGATGAACCCTTTTTTTTACGTTCTTCATCGAGGTGAGCGAAATGTTCCTCAATGATGGCATATCCTGGCTTCGGTCAGCGATATTAAGGCATCAACCTTCGAGTGTAGTGCCCTTGCCAAGTGGCAAATTATCATTGGCAAGGAAGCTATTCTTTGGATCTCGGGGTCGTGCTGATGTTTTCGCTATCGACATTGGTAAGAAATCCAGGTTCGTGGCAGGATCGGGATCGTTGAGAATGCACAAACTCAAGATCAAAGCCGTCGTCGTCTTCTACCTGTTAAGCTCTCATTCAAAACGACAGTACATGATTCGAAAACAAGTTTGAGGACTCCCAATGCCAGGACTGGAACTCGGCTTCCATTTTCCACATTCAAGAATCTCTCACTGTCCTCGAATCTTCTACTAACTTGAAATTCCTGCAAAGAATTGTAAATATGAATTGGACTTCCTGTATCCGATACCCAGTTAGTAGTATCGTAGATAGAGAAACTACAAGGTATTATCATATAAATACCTTGTCCAGGACCGTCCTGCTGCTTTCTCTTCTTGGACCTATTCGGATCAAGGGACGTAATGTAAAGAGGACAGTTCCTCTTCCAATGTCCCTGCTTCTTGCAGAAGAAACACTCCGCATGGCTTTGATCAGCCTTCATCCTCTTGGCCTGACTGGGCCCAGAAGCATTCAGCACCATTTTCCCTTTATTTTTCTTTTTCCCTTTCTTAAAGGGACGACGCCCTTCCAAAGATCCTCCTACTAGATTCACCACTCCTTTGTTCAGTTGGTGGTCTTTCTCAAAAGTCTACAGCAACCCCAACAGATCGTGGTAGTTAACTGTATGCTTATTCATTCTGTAATGATCGAGAAAATCTAGATAAGAAGAGGGGAGGGAATTAAGAATCACATCTTTTTCAAGTTGTTCATGCAAGGGACAATCGAGCTTGCCCAGGCGCTCAATCATCTTGATCATGTACAATACATGATCAGTGACCGAGGCTCCATCATGCATCCCCGTATTGTAGATGGCATAGGAGACCCTATATCGCTCTACATCATCTGGTGTCCCAAAAGACTCCTTCAACCTTTGAAGGATTTCTTCCGGCTGGGCTTCCTCGAACTTGTGACTGAACTCATCATTCATCGCTGCCAAAATTATGCAACGGATAGTGGTCCTGTTAGAGAGCCACTTTTGATAAGTGTCTCTGACCGAACCCCTAGCATTGGGAGCAGGGTTTTCAGGTGCCGGATCCAATATCACATGCAAGATCCGTTCATGCTCCAAGACAATCCCGAGCCTTCGATACCAGCTATCGAAGTTGGGTCCATTGAGCTTCTCATTGTCGAGAAGAGATCGGAGCGACAGGTTGGAAAATATCTGAAAGTAAAACCAATGCTAATTAGTGTATATGAATTATTAACCTATAAACATGGACTTTAGTCTAAAGATTCCTCCCACTATTTTGCTCAGATTTGTAGCCTCTACCTCCAATCTGAGGAATTACTTTAATTCCTGACACGTGTTGGGCAAGCATACTGGTCATGCAAGTAATACAGAATAGTAACCCAATGTCGTCCTCTAGGATCAGAGACAATCACCCAAATTATAATACCTACTTATATTGTTTGGACAATTAACTTCGAGTAAAAAAAATTAAATTGAAAATTAAACAAATTATTAAACTAAGGTGGCAGCAAACTTTTAGGAAGAGAAAATCTAGAATAGCTAAGGCGTCAGGAATTTAACCAAATCGATGTGATAATTAATTCTGAATATGCTAATTTGATTTTCTGATTTTACAAGCCAGCAGGTTTTCTTAATTGATTAATGCACTTTCGTTCAAATTGCATTAATCCTATCCAAAATTATTAACCACGGTGGTTAAGACATGATTTAAATAATTCAGATGCATTAAATTTTTATAATCCTAATCACTACATAGATCAGTCCTAGTTATTCAGATATGATTTAAATCTATGGATTTCTTTTACTTTTCAACCTAGAAATTTAATAGATCAATTAAACTCTAGATAAAATTCATTAAGGAATTAATCAAATCTTCCAAAGCATTATGATCATAAAAGAAATATCAAGTAAAAGAAGAAATCAAATTAACCATTGAAATCTAAAATCACCACATCAGTTAAATCCCTAAGCCTTAGCTAAAAAAAATTAGTTGCACATATTCATCTTCGAAAATAATATAAAGACAGGAAAAAACAAATCAAATAAAACCAGACGCGTCTTCCAATTTCTTCCCTTGTCCTGTATCCGCACGTTTTTCATAATAGACTGGAACCCGAGGCAAGCGAGATGGAGCCCTCTGTTGTCTATTTCTTTTTTTCTCTCGGTGCATCCTTTCATCAATTTCTGCCCCGTATGTTGCTTTTTCCTTTTTCCCCGTTTATTTACTCCTCCACGCTGCCTCTTTTTCCTCTCCTCACCTTCGCATCACTTTTACTCCACCAATTTTTCATCACGCACTTTCCAATTTTGCCCTTCACATTATTTCTTCTTATCTCCAACACCAGAACACCACCTGACATTCTTTTATTCTCCAACTCATTACATTTTTTTTTTTCTTCTCAAGTTTCTTCTTTTCACACCCTCGGCTCCCTTTTGTTTTCCGTTCCATCTTCTCCCATTTTCTTCTCAAGGCCATCCACGTATGGGTGTGACTGCTGGAATACGAATCCAAATCTCCACGGCAACTTAATTTTTTTTTTTTTTTGGGCTGGGCCTTGACTTCTTCTAGTGCATGCAAATTAATTTAGCTTCCGATACTCTCTTAGCATGCATACCTGAAACAAATAAAATAATTACGTGCAAATAGGCTGCAAATGCTACTAACTTAATAATAATTACACCAAATTTCTATTCAATTAAGATCCAAATATTTCTATATAAATTGCATTCATCAAATATCCCAACTTAAACCTTTGTCATCCTGTGCAAAGCATAAAGAAAAATCAAAACCAATTTTAAATAAACAATCAACTCGGATAACAACTGAAATCTTCTCCAATAACTTTTTTTTTAGGACTATCAATTTATAAGATCTCAAAATATCAACCATAAAACTGTAATTCCTTATCAAGGCATATTATAATGAAATTAATTCAATATTACTTTCTGTCAACTTAAAACATTAATAAATACTTGTCACTTTTTCTCGAGCTATTACAACATAATAAAATTAAGACAACACCTTTCAATTGGGTTAGTTTTTTTTTTTTTCAGATGTTGTTGGCGGTTCTTAACTATGTAATTGTTATAAACTTGACACGTGTTCGACAAGCATACCGGTCGTGCAAGTAATACAGGATAGTAATCCAATGTCATCCTCTAGGATCAGAGATAATCATCCAAATTATAATACCTACTTATATTGTTTGGACAATTAACTTCGAGTAAAAAAAATTAAATTGAAAATTAAACAAACTATTAAACTAAGGTGGCAGCAAACTTTCAGGAAGAGACAAAATCTAGAATAGCTAAGGCATCGAAAATTTAACCAAATCGATGTGATAATTAATTCTGAATATGCTAATTTGATTTTTTGATTTTACAAGCTAGCAGGCTTTCTTAATTGATTAATGCACTTTCGTTCAAATTGCATTAATCATATTTGAAATTATTAACCACGGTGGTTAAGATATGATTTAAATAATTCAGGTGCATTAAATTTTTATAATCCTAATCACTACATAGATCAGTCCTAGTTATTCAGATGGGATTTAAATATATGGATTTCTTTACTTTTCAACCTATAAATTTAATAGATCAATTAAACTCTAGATAAAATTCATTGAGGGAATAATCAAATCTCCCAAAGCATTATGATCATTAAAGAAATCTCAAGTAAAAGAAGAAATCAAAGTAAAAGAAGAAATCAAATTAATCATTGAAATCCAAAATCACCACATCAGTTAAATCCCTAAGCCTTAGCTAAAAAGAAATTAGTTGCACATATTCATCTTCGAAAATAATATAAAGATAGGGAAAAACAAATCAAATAAAACTAGACGCATCCTCTGATTTCTTCCCTGGTCCTATGTCCGCACATTTTTCACAATAGACTGGAACCCGAGGCAAGCGAGACGGAGCCCTCTATTCTCTTTTTCTTTTTTTCTCTTGGCACGCCCTATCCTCAATTTCTGCCCCGCACGTTGCTTTTTCCTTTTTCCCATTTATTTACTCCGCCATGCTGCCTCTTTTTCCTCTCCTCACCTTCACGTCACTTTTACTCCACCAATTTCTCCTTACGCACTTTTCAATTTTGCCCTTCACATTATTTCTTCTTATCTCCAACACCACAACACCACCTGACGTTCTTTTTTTCTCCAATGCATTACGTTTTTTTTTTTTCTTCTCACATTTCTTCTTTTCACGCCTGCTCCCTTTTGTTTTTCGTTCCATCTTCTTCCATTTTCTTCTCAAGGCCATCCACGTGTGGGTGTGACTGCTGGAATACGAATCCAAATCTCCATGGCAACTTTTTTTTTTTTTGGACTGGGCCTTGACTTCTTCTAGTGCATGTAAATTAATTTGGCTTCCGATACTCTCTTAGCACGCATACCTGTCGACACTTCAGCCTGTCATAGGGAAAAACTGAACACTAGTTTTTGGCAATTTACTCATGAGTTGACACTTCCAAGGCCAAGTGTCGACTCATAGCCTGAGATAAAGAAAAAATAGTGATTTTAAATCTAAAGTTTTTCCAAACTTTCATCAAATCCGATCAAAACATAACTCTTAGATCTTATCTAAAGTTGTTTTATGATCATGTCATTAGATTAAAATATTTTTTAATCTACATTTTCTTTTTTATTTTCCTTTTCAAGAGTCAATCACATTGGCACCCCGACATGCTATAGGAGGCCCCATTGAATGGGAAGAGAGGGTCTTGCAGCCCTACTTCTCTCCTATGACCGGATGGCCATAGTGAAGCACTCAATCCAAGTACTTAAGAAAAGGTGATGTTAAAGCATGCTAGCAACATTATACTAAAAAAAGAACCTATTGCTCTGATACCATTGAAGGTGAAACTAAGTTCACGCAAGTAGGGCAGAAATGATGCATTTTAAAATTATTTTAAAAACATGCACAGCGGAAGGCTCGGTCGATAGATCTAAACGATCTACTGATCTGCCCGCAACATGATCTAGCATAATATAGTAGCATGCAACATAACATCGAAGCAAAAAAGAAAAACATATATAAAAGTACCATACCTTTATACCGGAGAAAAGCTGTGGAAGGAGGAGGGTGCTCGAGCCATATACGTGTCTGGCCTCTACAGGTGATCCACACCGAGGCTCGACTCTGATCAACTCCCTCGGAGTGCTAGCTCTTCGGGATCCTTCGGGCTAATCTTCTTCTTCCGGGAAGACAGGGAGGAGAGGTGGAACCCTTTCTCGAGAGACTCCCTTCTCAAGATCTAGCTTGAATGCTAGGTTTCTCACACTCAATCCCTAGACCTCACAAACCCTTCTCTTTCTTTTCTCTTGCTGTTGTCTCTCTTGTTCTCTTGTAACCAATGGCAGCCATGAGAGGGAGAAAGAGGAAGGAAGAGAGATGGGGGGAGAGAAAGGGGGAGAGGATCAAGGCCATACCAAATGGGTCCAAACACTATAGGAAGGAATGACAATCATTCCATGAAAGTGTGGAGCCAAAATGGTTTGAATTCGAAATTCAATCCAGGTCAAAACTTGTCCAAAAAACTTTCCAAAAAATTATTTCTAGAATTCTGATCGTCAAAGGAAGTGTCGACTCACGAAAATCACTAAGTATCGACATTTCCCCAAGTGTTGACTCAAGCAAAATACCAAGTATCGATACTTGGAACAAAATCAATCATATTGACCTCCGGTGATGGCAAACGATTCTCAATCGTCGATCAGCCTTAAGATCAGATAAAAATCTCCTATGGTGTGTGACCCCATAGGTTCGAGCACTAAGCCGTTAGCACTGAAACATTTTTAGTACCAATCAAAGTTCTCATCTAG
Organism: Areca catechu; assembly: GCA_021397845.1. NCBI lineage: Eukaryota > Viridiplantae > Streptophyta > Magnoliopsida > Arecales > Arecaceae > Areca > Areca catechu. The sequence continues at coordinate 135,424,625 of CM038049.1, forward strand.
CAATGACACCTAACGTCCGAATAGGTCGAAGATACAGAACACCTCACAAGAACCTCTGGCATATATGGTTATCGCATAATTTATCCCTTTGACCTCAAAATGCTTATGATGACCTAGGGTTCGACTGCCAACCCTAATTTGGTCCATCCAGATCATGTCTCAACTTTACAAGTTCTGTGACTCCTCACAAGAACTACCCTGGCCAAGGATTTGCTAAATTCAGACATAGTGGGTCATTCACTCCAAACTATTTGGAGGGGTCAATTTCATCTTGATCCACCATCGCTCCACAAGTACTTGACTGTACCTAGAAACCTTCCATCACTGGATTAGAAATCCAGGTAGTCCGGCACCAAAGTATAATGAGTTGTTTGCAAGCTATCATGGTGATCTCAGGTCTGAGGGACACATATATCCATATCCCTTCACGAGCAACCCTTTGGCAGAAGGGAGCTCCGCAAATGGTCACGCTCAGTGAGATATTATACATTTCACTTGCATGTCATACCAGTGTCTCCACACTCCTTGGTTAAGAGGACAACCAACAAATGCGATATACAACAACCTATACTTGATACATTGTCATCCTATAATGATATATCCTTTGATTTTGAACCAGTTTAAGAACTACTTGACATATCCTCTCTATATCAAAAGAATGTAGTTCTAAGGACTCCATCATACAAGAGTTCATTTCAAGAAAATGTAAATATGATGAATAGCCAAAATGGAATAACTTTTATTTATTAGAAAATCATATACAGTTATAAGATAGCACAACCATCTACAGCCTAGATGATTGACTTTGGAACACAATTCCCAACAACTCCCACTTGGACTAAAGCCAATCAGTACATAATCTCATTTCCATTTTTCATTTACAACAGTCAAACTCTTGAACTCTGATGGCTTTAGTGAAGGGGTCAGCCAGGTTCTCCTTTCCATCGATCTTCTGAAGGTCAATGTATCCTCGTTCCATGATCTCTCGTACAAGGTGATAGCACCGTAGAATATGCTTTATGCGATGATGAGACTTCGGCTCTTTGGCTTGAGCAATGGCTCCAGTGTTGTCACAATACACCAGAACAGGACCATCCAGGAAAGGTGCCACTCCCAGCTCGCTAAGGAACTTCCGCAACCACACAGCTTCCTTCGCTGCATCAGATGCTGCAATGTACTTTGCTTCACTGCATCAGATGCTGCAATATACTCTGTTCAGGATAAATATAAATCCTGACACACTCTTGCTATCATCCTTATCGATTAGAAACTGGAGTCAGTATATCCCATAAGTTTCAAGTCAGATTCTCCATAAATTAGCCATTGGTCCTTAGTATTTCGTAAATACTTAAGGATGGTCTTCAACACTTTCCAATGAGCTTCACCTGGGTCAGACTGGTATCTGCTCACTACGCCTAGTGAGTATGCCACATCTAGTCTAGTACATGTTATAGCGTACATGATAGAACCCACTGTCAAAGCATATGGAATTCTACTCATACGCTCTCTCTTTAGGAGTTGTCGCACATTTTCTTTTGGAGAGATCAATTCTAGTGCCTATCGGGAGATAGCCCTTCTAAGAATTTTTCATGCTGAACCGTTTCAGCACGGTGTCGATGTACGTAGACTGGGACAATCCCAAAAGCCTCTTAGATCTATCTCTATAGATCTTCATACCCAGTATGTAAAAGGCTTTACCCAAGTCCTTTACAGAGAATTGGGATAATAACCAGACCTTTATTCCTTGCAGTGCTGGGATGTCATTCTCGATTAAGAGAATGTCATCCACATACAACATAAGGAATACAATCACAGAACCATTAGCCCATTTGTAAATACAAGGTTCTTCTTCATTCCTAACGAAGCTATATGACTTGATACACTTATCAAATTGCATGTTCCAACTCCTTGATGCTTGCTTCAGTCCATAGATGGACTTTTGAAGCATGCACACCTTTGACTCATTTGTGGATGTGAACCCTTCAGGTTGTATCATATACACCTCTTCCAGCTTACCATTTAGGAAAGCTGTTCAGACATCCATTTGCCAGATTTCATAGTCAAAATGTGCCACTAAAGCAAGCATGATCCGAATGGATTTGAGCATTGCCACAGGAGAGAACATCTCATCATAGTCGATACCATAACGTTAATGATATCCTTTGGCAACCATATGGACTTTATAGGTCTCTACCTGCCCGTCTGCGCCCCTTTTCCTTTTGAAAATTCATTTGCATCCAATATATTTTATCCCTTCAGGTAGATCAACAAATGTCCATACATTGTTGATCTCCATGGACTCCATTTTGGATTTCATGGCTCCCAGCCATTTCTCAGAGTCGGACCTCTACATTGCATCCATATAGGTGATCGGATCCTCATTATTCTCATCAAGTTCAATGGGATCACCATCCCGGACCAAGAAACCGTAGTATATGTCCGGTCGACTCGGTACCCTATCGGATCTCCTTAATGGTTCCTGAGAGGGCTCTGGGTGTGATCTAATCACAGCCGGTTCTATGTTGTCCCTTAAGTGTATCGGTACTTCTACTTGTTGAACTTCATTAAGTTCAATCTTAGAGGCTACAATCCCTTTACCAAGGAACTCCTTTTCCAAAAAGATAGCCCTAAGACTAACGAACAATTTTTGTTCCTCGGCTAAGTAGAAGTAATACCCCTTAGATTCATTTGGATACCCAACAAATAGGCACCAGTCAGACCTAGGCCGAAGTTTGTCCATTTCCAAACATTTTACATAAGCCGGGCACCCCCACACCCGAAGGTGTGATAGTGTCGACTTACATCTAGTCCATATCTCATATAGTGTTTTACTAACAGACTTACTTGGAGCCCTATTCAGAAGGTAACATGCTGATTCTAGAGCATATCCCCAAAAGGATACCGGCAGAGAATCAAAGCCCATCATGGATCGAACCATGTCTAACAGGGCTCGATTCCTCCTCTCAGACACTCCAATTAATTGAGGTGTCCCTGGAGGCGTCCACTGAGAGAGAATCCCATTCTCCTCGAGATATGTCAGAAACTCACCCGAAAGATATTCACCACCTTGATTGGATCGAAGGGTTTCGATACACTTTCCAGTTTGTTTTTCTACTTCACTACGATACCGTTTGAACATTTCAAATGATTCAGATTTATGTCTCATCTAGAAGACATAACTATATCTTGAAAGGTCGTCTGTAAATATAATGAAATAAACATACCCACCCCTGGCACTAACATTCATAAATCTGCACACATCAGTATGTACCAGACTCAGAATCTCATTGGCTCGTTCACCTTTTCCAGTAAAAGATGACTTTGTCATTTTTCCAAGAAGACATGACTCACAGATTGGAAGTGAATTATCTTTACTAAAATCGAGGAGACCCTCACATTTCAACCTATTTATCCTATTCTTGTTAAAATAACCTAGCTTACAATGCCACAGGTATGCTTCATTGACATTATCTATCCTAGGGCATTTGCTAGACATGTACATTACACTAATAGGTCGCGATAGTACATAAATGCCATCACACATTTATCCATTCAAAACTACAGAACCATTCCAAATGATTTTGCAAACATTATTCTTTATTGATAGTTTATAACCATACATGGCCAATTGGCCTATAGAAATAACATTCAAAATAAAGGATGGATAAAAATGACACTCGTTCAAAATGACAGTACAGGACTCAAAAACAAGTTTAAGGACTCCCAACGCCAGGACTGGAAATCGGCTTCCATTTTTCATGTTCAAGAATCTCTCACCGTCCTCGAATCTTCTATTAACTTGAAGTTCTAGCAAAGAATTGCAAATGTGAATTGGACTTTCTGTATCCAATACCCAGTTAGTAGTATCGCAGATAGAAAAACTACAAGGTGTTATCATATAAATACCTTGTCCAGGACCGTCCTGCTGCTTTCTCTTCTTGGACCTGTTCGAGTCAAGGGATGCAATATAAAGAGGATAGTTCCTCTTCCAATGTCCCTGCTTCTTGCAGAAAAAACACTCCGCACGGCTTTGATCAGCCTTCACCCTCTTGGCCTGACTAGGCCCAGAAGCATTGAGCATCATTTTCCCTTTATTTTTCTTTTTCCCTTTCTTAAAGGGACGACGCCCTCCCGAAGATCCTCCCACTAGATTCACCATCCCTTTGTTCAGTTGGTGGTCTTTCTCAAAAGTTTGCAGCAATCCTAACATACCGTGATAGTTAACCAGCAAGCTTATTCATTCTATAATGATCAAGAAAATCTAAATAAGAAGAGGGAAGGGAATTCAGAATCGCATCTTTCCTAAGCTGTTCATGCAAGGAACAACCGAGCTTGTCCAGGCACTTAATCATCTCGATCATGTACAATACATGATCAGTGACCGAGGCTCCATCACGCATCCACGCGTTGTAGATGGCACAGGAGACCTTGTACCGCCCTACATCATTTGGTGTCCCAAAAGACTCCTTCAACCTTTGAAGGATTTCTTCCAACTGGGCTTCCTCAAACTTGCGACTAAACACGTCGTTCATCGCTGCCAACATTATGCAACGGACAGTGGTCCTGTCAGAGAGCCACTTCTGATAAGTGTCTCTGATCGAACCCCGAGCATTGGGACCAGGGATTTCAGGTGACGAATCCGATATCACATACAAGATCCGTTCATGCTCTAGGACAATCCTGAGCCTTCGATACCAGCTATCGAAGTTGGGTCCATTGAGCTTCTCATTATCGAGAAAAGACTGGAGCGACAGGTTGGAAGACATCTGAAAGGAAAACCAAAGCTAATTAGTGTATATGAATTATTAACCTAAAGACATGGACTTTAGTCTAAAGGTCTCTCTCACTATTTTGCTCAGATTGGTAGCCTCTACCTCTAATCCGAGGAATTACTTTAATTCCTTAGTGGGTACCAAAGTCCAATAGACAACATATGAGCCCGACTTTGGCCGGCCCACCTATGCACATCTAAAGGTAGGTTCTTCAACCGATTACTTCTCCAAGTAACCTCTAGTAATTGGGTTTTGTCCTAAGGTACACTTCAATCGACCTTTGGGCCTCCTATTGAAAGACCTGGTTAGGTCCAACCATTAACATGACAAAATTCAATGCTCCTAACTAACGAATAGTCAAGCTCGACTTTGACCGACCCACCTGACCACTATTAAGAGAGTTGCACCGAGCCATCATATTAGAAATAGCGATTCCAATAGCCCGATGAACACCCGATCTTTGGATCTGCCGATGAACACCCAACTACTGGACCCATTACCATCCCACTTAATGGGAGGCTAGGACTCAGTTATTCCTATAACTTTATCCTTTTAAGGACCTAATAATTTAGATGGTTTAATTTTAATATGACAGATGAAGAGATGAGAAGACATGGATCAACCTCCCACAGACCAAATCAACAAACAAGGAGGGTTACACATAACAAATGATCCATGGGCACATAAAATTAGTCAAGACTGATTAACCTTGGGTGACAAGGGTTAACACGAGTCAATAAGCTATCCAATCAATCCTGATTGACCACATTGGCCAGGTAAGTGAGATCATGGGTTGGGTTCCGCCATTAACCATCTTGTCTTAGACACCAACAGAGTTGGCCAGGTAAGAGGTATCACCAAAGAACCATGATCACAATACCAAACTTACCTCGACACCAATCGATCCATCAGACTCGATTAGACTAGCCTAAAGACTCAGACTATCCACTGAGCCATAAATTAGGTCCATTTAGATTATGGACTAATCAATCTAACTATTAGAGAGATCTATAGAGAAAAAATCTTAACTCAACATTTGATTAGATTAGTTCTCTAATTAGTCCAATGCATCTAAACTTAGGTCTAACCCAATCAAGGACCTAATAGAAGCTAACTCATGACCCTTAAGGCTTATTCAAATGACTTAAAAATCTTTGAATCATTTCCTAGAGTTCTTAGTCAATCTTAATTCTCAATTAAGTTCAGTAGCCTTAAATTAAATTAAAATAATTTTAATTTACAAGTGTAAAATAATTTTACAACAAAACAAAATTTGAATTCACTGTTTTTCAATATTCTGCTGCCAAGTGTTGACTCGCCAAGGGCAAGTGTCAACACTAGGTCTAAGATAGGAGGAAAATAGAATGCCAGAATTCTAGGCACACGCTCGTGAGTCGACACTTCCAAGGCCAAGTGTCGACACATGAGCCCAGGTGTCGACATTTCCTGGTCAAGTGTCGACCTTCAGCCTATCACAGGGAAAACAGAACACTAGTTTTTGGCAATTTACTCATGAGTCGACACTTCCAAGGCCAAGTGTCAACTCATAGCCTGAGACAAAGAAAAAATAGTGATTTCAAATCTAAAGTTTCTCCAAACTTTCATCAAATCTGATCAAAACATAACTCTTAGATCTTATCTAAAGTTGTTTTATGATCATGTCATTAGAATAAAATATTTTCTTTCTTATTTTTCTTTTCAAGAGTCAATCACATTGGCACCCTGACATGTCATAGGAGGCCCCATTGAATGGAAAGAGAGGATCTTGCAACCCTATGTCTCTCCTATGACCGGACGGTCATGGTGAAGCACTCAATCCAAGTACTTAAGAAAAAGTGATGTTAAAGCATGCTAGCAACATTATACTACAAAACAAACTTATTTCTCTGATACTATGAAGGTGAAACTAGGTGCATGCAAGCAGGGCAGAAAGGATGCATTTTAAAACTATTTTATAAATATGCACAGCGAAAGGCTCGGTAGATATATCTAAACGATCTACCAATCTGCCCACAACAGGATCTAGCATAATGTAGTAGCATGCAACATAACATCAAAGCAAGAAAAAAACATATATAAAAGTACCATACTTTTATACTGGAGAAAAGCTATGGAAGGAGGAGGGTGCTCAAGCCACACACATGTCTGGCCTCTACAGGTGATCCACACCAGGGCTCGACTCTGATCAACTCCCTCAGAGTGCTAGCTCTTCGGGATCCTTCGAGCTAATCTTCTTCTTCCGGGAAGACAAGGAGGAGAGGTGGAACCCATTCCCAAGAGACTCTCTTCCCAAGACCTAGCTTGAATGCTAGGTTTCTCACACCCAATCCCTAGACCTCACAAACCCTTCTCTTTCTTTTCTCTTGATGCTGTCTCTCTTGTTCTCTTGTAACCAATGGCAGCCTATAGAATGACCTTTATTTATAGGGGCAGCCATGAGAGGGAGAAAGAGGAAGGAGGAGAGATGGGGGGAGAGAAAGGGGGAGAGGATCAAGGCCATACCAAATGGGTCCAAATACTTTAGGAAGGAATGACAATCATTTCATGAAAGTGTGGAGCCAAAAATGATTTGAACTCGAAATTCAAACTAGGTCAAAACTTGCCCAATAATCTTTTCAAAAAATTCTTCCCAGAATTCTGATCGTCACAGAAAGTGTCGACTCACAAAAATTACCGAGTATCGATACTTTCCTAAGTGTCGACTCAAGCAAAATACCAAGTGTCGACACTTGGAACAAAATCAATCATATTGACCTCCAGTGACAGCAAATGATTCTCAATCATCGATCAGCCTTAAGATCAGATAGAAATTCTATATGGTGTATGACCCCATAGGTTTGAACACTAAGCCGGTAGCACTGGAACATTTCCAATACCAGTCAAAGTCCTCATCTAGTAATGATACCCGACGTCCAGATAGATCGAAGATGCAGAGCACCTCACAAGAACCTCTAGCATATGGTTATCGTATAATTTATCCCTTTGACCTCAAGATGCTCAAGATGACATAGGGTTCGACTGCCAACCCTAATTTGGTCCATCCAAATCATGTCTCAACTTTACAAGTTCTGTGACTCCTCACAAGAACTACCCTGGCCAAGGATTTGCTAAATTGAGATATAGTGAGTCATTCACTCCAAACTATTTAGAGGGATCAATTCTATCTTGATCCACCACCACTCCACAAGTACTTGACTATACCCAAAAACCTTCCATCACTAGATTAGAAATCTAGGTAGTCCAGTACCAAAGTATAATGAGTTGTTTGCAAGCTACCATGATGATCTCAGGTCTGAGGGACACATATACCCATATCCCTTCGCGAGTAATCCTTTGGCAGAAGGGAGCTCCGCAGTTGGTCACGTTCAGTGAGATATCATATATTTCACTTGCATGTCATACCAGTATCTCCACACTCCTTGGTTAAGAGGACAACTAACAAATGCGACATACAACAAACTATACTTGATACATTATCGTCTTATAACAATGTATCCTTTAGTTGTGAACTAGTTTAAGAACTACTTGACATATCCTCTCTATATCAAAAGAAAATAGTTCTAAGGACTCCATCATACAAGAGTTCATTTCAGAAAAATTTAAATATGATGAACAGCCAAAAAGGAACAACTTTTATTCATTAGAAAATCATATATAGTTACAAAATAGCACTACCATCTATAGCTTAGACGATTGGTTTTAGGACATAATTCCCAACACCATCGACCTTATTGTTAATTTTCTTTTGGTTTTCTTCTTTTCTTCGACTAACAACTTTTGTTACTCCTCTTTCTTAAAGACAAGAAGATGAAACTTAATACCCATAGACTCCGATAGGTCATCAGAAAGAGGGCGGTAGCAGATTCTTCCAGTGGACATGAGGGTAGGACAAGGGCTCGCATAATAACCGCCCCCTCCAGCACTCCTCTAGAGGCTCTGATTAGGGGGAACACCCCCATAGTGGTGCGGACGACATTAGACGAGGATGATGTTCCCTTGGTGGAGCTTCGTCCAAGGATGGCTTCGGTCAAGCAGTCTTCGAAGAAGCCAGCAGTACCTCTAGAATAGTCGATAATACCTTCAATGGCTGGACCACCCTCCCTGCCTAGTCAATAGGACAAAGGCAAGGCCCCGACGATCGATATGACTTTCGAGCCACAATCAAGGTTTGAGCCACAGTCAAAGGAGGAGGAGCTCATGGACTTCAATGTTTACGCCGATGACACAGGACTCGATAACCCTGGCCTGGCTAGGGCAATGTTGAAGGCCACCATCCTCCTTAAGGATTGGGAGGTAACTAAGGCCCATCGTCTGGAAGATATCTTTACTTCTGTTTATCTGAACACTCTAAAGGTATGAAAAAATCTCCTTTTCATGTCTTCTTTTTGTAAAGTACAATATTATTACTAACCTTATCTATCTTTTTTCTAGTAGTTTATCCACAAGATCTCTATGATTAAAGAGTGTCCGGGGGTTTATCGACCTGAGCAAAGGTCTTCGTGACTAGCTGGAGATGGCAAAGGCTGAGAAAGAAGTGACCGAAGAGCTCAGGGTAGCCATGGAACAAAAGTTAGAACAAAGTATCACTGCTAACACTTCTCTGGATGGGGAGTTGAAAGTAGCACAAGCCAAAGTAAGCAGTTGGAGGCGAAGTTGAAGAAGAAGAAGAAGCTTTGTTCTTCAGAATAACTAGCCAAGGATAACTTAAAGAAGTCTGATGAGGACTTAGCATAGAAGGCCAAGGCGGAGAAGAAGGCTGAACTGCTCATGCAGAGGGTAGAATCAATTGAGCGAAGTGCAAAACTGGCTGAGTGGCAAGCCCTTCAAGCCATTGAGGAGTACAAGAAGTCTGCTGCCTTCGACGATGAAATGCATGAAGTCGGGGTGCAAAGCTATAACACCAGCTTCGGGGATTGCTTGGAGAGGGTGAAGGAATTATACCCAGACATGGATGTTTCTAAGATAAACATGGATGAATCTGATAAGAAAGATGCGGTAGATGAACAGGTCAAAGATGTCCTTGCTTCCCTTGTAGATGATTCCAGCAACCCCATCCAGGAGGCATTCGATCCTGCTCCAATTTTTGAACTGGCCGAGGCCGAGGAGTCTTGATGCACTCTTTCTTTCTTGTAGTTTCTTTTTGATACTTCATGTAAATCTGAGAAACTTCCTTCCAAAATGTAACAATACACTTTACATGAATGAAATTTCCTTTTTTATAAATACTGTTCTTGTTGCATGTATGTGAAAAATTTTCTAAGTATGAACTCGTGGGCTCTTTCATACCTTATACTTATTTTAGGATAGCTTTTGCTAAGTAATGCGCCATCGGCATAATAGTTTAACAGTGCAGAGATTGCTTTTAATGATGCCAAAGTTCTCTTTTTTGGCCAGGCTAGCTCGGCTAGTTCTTTTTTGGATATATCGATGAGTTAGTGTGCTAAACCAACTCTATATTTGTCGGGTGGGAGTTGGTGGATTAGACCAACTCTGATATTTATCGAGTATATCGATTGAATCAGCTGGTTAGGCTAACTCTCCATTTATCAGACATATTGATCGAGTCGGTTGATTAGGCCAACTCTTTATTTATCGAATTATTCATGATAGAAAATGTGAAAAAGATGAAGAGAGCTCTTTATTGATAATATTTCAATAAATTTTTTACATTCCATGGTTGGGCCATCTACCAGCCATCTAGGCTTTCTATCTGGTAGGTTCTAAGTCGTATCACTTCAGTGATCCAGTAAGGGCCCTCCTAGTTGGGGGCAAGCTTGCTTTGCTCTGTTGGTCAAGATAAAGATCTCCGGATCGGAAGGCTTTGGCTTTTATCCATGAGTTGTAATATCGGGCGACTTTCTATCAGTATATGGTCATTCATAGTTATGCCTGAAGTCTAGTGCCCTCGAGTAAGTCTAGGCTGGCTCTTCTTTGTTCTAAATTATCCGGCTCCTTGAAGTGATCTATCCTCCTAGATCAAAGGGTGACTTCCACTGGTATCATGGCCTTACTCCTGTAGGTTAGGTTGAACGGTGACTCTCCGGTAATAGATCGGGGAGTCATCCGGTATGCCTAGAGAATTGAGTTCAATTCTTCGGTCCAAAGTCCTTTTGCTTCATTCAGCCAAGTCTTCAGACCATGAAGGATTGTCCGATTAGTTACCTCAGCTTCATCATTTGTTTGAGGATGACCAATGAAAGTTAACTTATGGAGAATGTGATATTGAGCATAGAAGTTTTTGAATTTTGATTATCAAATTATCCTCCGTTGTCAGTGATGATGGCATAAGGGATTCCGAATCAATAGATTACGAAGTTCTTGATGAAGTTTTTGACTTTCCCTTCAGTAATATGGGCTAAAGGTTCCGCTTCAATCCATTTGATGAAGTAGTCGATGGCTACGATCACAAACTTTCTTTGCCCGGAAGCCAAAGAAAATGGACCAAAAATATCTATTCCCCACTGAGCGAAAGGCCAAGGGGCGACCAATTAGGTTAGCTTTCTTACTGGATGCCTCTGAATATTAGAATACCTTTGGTATTGGTCGCACCTCCTTACAAAATTGGCAGCATCTTTCTAGATGGTCGGCCAACAGTATTCTTGGTGAATAATCTTGTATGCCAAAGTTCTGCCCCCTAGATGATCACCGCATATGCCTTCATGGATTTCTCTTAGGGCATAGTCGGCATCCGAAGGCTCCAAGCACTTCAGCAAAGACTGCGTGAAGGACCTTTTATAGAGAGACCCTTCTAGGATGACGTATGGAGAAGCTATCCATCGGATTCATTTAGCTTCGGTGGTGTCTTATGGTAAGGTCCCCTCGACTAAGTATTTAATGATTGGATCCATCAAGCTAGGTTCTTGTTCAATTTGGTATATTTCTTCTACTCCTATCATTATGCTAGGAGTCTCCAAATATTCAATGAAAGTCTGACCTAAGGAGTCGAGTGCCATTGTGGCTAGCCGAGATAGCGAGCTGGCTTGGGAGTTCTCAGTTCATGGAACGTGAGTGATGTCAAGAGAATCAAATTGGGTCACAAGGTCCCGTACATTCTCTAAATATTTTGCTATCATTGCATCTCGGGCTTCAAAGTCTCCTTTGGTTTGGTTTACCACCAACTGAGAGTCTGAAAATACTCTCATTTTTTGAACACCTAATTCTCTGGCAATCCTAAGTCCTACCAAAAGGGCTTAATATTCAGCTTGATTATTTGATATCCGGAAAGAGAAGCAAAGAACATATTCCATGATATCTCTATCAGGGTCGGCTATAATTAGTCCGGCTCTGCAACCAGAAGAGTTAGATGCTCTGTCCACATGAAGGATCCATGTGGAGTCGGAGTCGTCCTTAGATTTTTCAGTGGGAGTCTCTCCAGTAGGTGCCTCTTCATCATTCTAAGTGCATTCAATGATGAAATCAGCCAAGACTTGGACCTTCATTACTGGTCAGGGTTGATAAGTAATATTGAACTCCCCCAACTTGATAGCCCATTTGGCTATCCTGCTAGAGGTGTCGAGGCATTGTAGGATGGCCCTCATGGTTGGTCCGTCAGCACGGTGAGGGGATGAGACTGGAAGTATGGTTTCAGGTGCTTTGCTGCTATTACCAAAGCATATATCAGTTTCTGTGCTTTTGGATATCTCATCTTGGCATCATGAAATACTTTACTGATATAGTAGATCGGCTTATGGGTGCCGTCAAATTCCTTCTTGACCAATACCGAGCTGATGGCTTCATCTGAAGCGGCGAGGTAAAGGAATAAGGTCTCTATTTCCTCAGGTTTCAAGAGTAAAGTCAGATTGATCAAGTATTTCTTCAGCTCCTCAAAGGCTTGTCAGTAATTTTCTGACCACTCGAAGCTCCTCGTTTGTCGCAGGACTTTAAAGAAAGGAAGGCATCTTTCTACCGACCAAGAGATGAATCGGTTTAATGATGTTATCCATCCAATCAACTATTGATCTCCTTCTTGTTGGATGGATGTCTCATATTAAGGATTGCTCGGATTTTCTCTAGATTAGCTTCAATTCCTCGAATGGTAACAAGAAAACCAAGAAACTTCCTCGATGTAACCCCAAAGACACACTTGATTGGATTAAATTTTATCTGATGTCTTCGTAATACATCGAAGGCTTTCTAGAGATCTCTAATGTGATCATCAGTCTGAATGCTCTTGACGATCATGTCATCAATGTACGCTTCCATAGTTTTGCCGAGCTGCTTCTTGAAGATTTTGTTGACCAGTCACTGGTATGTTGCCCCGGTATTTTTCAAGCCGAACAATATTACTTTATAATAGTATAGCCCTCTTTCAATAACAAAGGCTATCTTCTTCTCATCTTCAAGATTCATCCGAATCTAATTATAGCTGAAGAAGGCATCCATGAAGCTGAATAGTTTAGGTCCAGCGATGGCGTTGACAAGCTGATCAATCTTCGGTAGTGGGAAGCTATCCTTTAGGTAGGCTTTATTGAGATCGGTATAATCGATGTAGATTCTCTATTTATCGTTCACCTTTTTCACCATTACCACATTAGCAAGCCAATTCGGGTAATGGACCTTCTTTATGAATCTTGCATCAAGGAGTTTAGTTATCTCCTCATTTATGACTTTCTGCCTTACTGGGACAAAATTTCTCTTCTTCTGCCAAATAGGCCAACATCCCGGATTGACCTTCAGCTGAGGAGTGATAACTTTTGAATGGATTCCTAACATATCATTAGCTGACCATGCAAAGATATCAGCATTATTCTGCAAGAAGTCGATCAATCTTGTCTTTATATCTTCAATGAGCAGACTCCCGATCTGCACAACCTTAGTTGGATCGTCCCTTGTGAGAGGTATGAAGATGGTTCTTTCGACCGGTTCTCCAGTTTTTTTGCTCGATCTCGTTAGTCCATCTATTTTAGGGTCATTCTATCGACTGGTTGTTAGTATTGAATAATTAAGCATTGTCGAGCAATCCTTTGATCTCCTTTCATTTTTCTGACTCTATTCCTAGTAGGGAATCGTACCAGCAAGTGGTAAGTTGAGACAATGGCTTGGAATTTATTTAAGGTTGGTCATCCTAAAATGGCGTTGTATGCATAAGACGTTTAGATGACCATAAATGTGATTGGAAGTGTTTTCTACCTAGGTTCTGTTCCAAGGGTTACGGGGAGAGTTATTTTCCCTTCCACTCCTACCGAATTCCCTCTAGACCTAGTAAGGAGTGCTAAGGTTCTTCATAATTTATCTCTTGATAAATTCATCTTAAGAAAAGTATTGTAGAGTAAGACCTCGGTCGAACTTTCATTATCTTCCAAAATTCTTCTTATATTATAGTTTGCAATGATAGCAAAGATAATTACAGGATCATTATGAGGTATTTGAACCCCTTGTAAATCATTATCAAAAAAGCGATGACATTGTTGTTCCATAGTCTCTTTGGAGCGCTTTCTTCTCCGAAGCTCGATCGGCGATACAACATGCCGACCATTTTATCGGTGGGTCGCTGATTAGGAAGTTCTATGCCATTGGTGATTTATTTTTAGGCTACCACCTCACCTTGACAGTCTTGACCATGAATGTACTTTTCCAAGTACCCATGTTTGATTAAGCCTTCGATCTCATCCTTCAGCTGGATGCATTTTTCTGTGGTGTGTCCATGGTCCCTATGGAACTGACAGTATTTAGCCTTATTGCACAAGGTTGGGGGCGCTCGCATCGGTCGAGATCTCTGGAGAAAGCTTTCTTTTTCAATCTCCATCAGTATCTTCTCTCTTAAGAGAGATAAAAGGGTGTAGGTGTCGAACTTGCCAACCGAGTTCTTCGACTTTGGACTGCGCCGTGGATCATTGGTGCTCTTTATGTTTTTCTTTGGGGCAAGTCTTCCTTTAGCTTGGCACTGACTAGTGGCTTGTTCTTCAGCCTGCACGTATTTCTGCGTGCATGCCAGTAGTTCAGAGTAACTGGTGGAGATCTTCTTATCTAAGAAGAAAGTGAATCTGGATGATCGGAGTCCATTCTTCATTGTAGACATGGCGACGTGCTCGTTGAGATCTGGAATTTTCAGCATGGCAGAATTGAAGCAAGCCATGAAATCTCTCAGAGTTTCGCCTTCTTGCTATTGGATAAAAAATAGGCTATCCAAATTGCGTGGCATCTTTTTGCTAGTCTTGAAATGAGCCACAAATAATTTTTTAAATTATTCAAAAGAATGAATTATACCTGGCTGAAGACTCGAATACCATATACACGTGACTTTCTTGAGGGTTCTGGGAAACCAAGGCAGTAGAGGGCATCATTCGCCCCCTGAATCATCATATGAGCTTTGAAGCTTCCCAAATGATTAAGAGGATCGGTCGTTCCATTATAAGGCTCCAATTGTGGGATCTTGAAGTGGGATGGAATCTTTTCCTCTATGATTCTTCTAGAGAAGGGTGGCCATGAATCATAGGCCATCAATCGTTCATCATTTCTCCATTGGTTGTCAAGTTTGGTGATCTGCAATTCCAGCTTCCAGAATTTCCTTTCAAAGCTGTCGTGTCATTGAATCCCCTTGCTTCGGTGAGGGCTTCTTAGGATGGACTCATTAAAGGAGACGGAATAAGACCTTCGATGTTTCTCTCTGAGCTGGCTCTCCCCATATTTGTAGAGTCGAGAGTCTTGTCACGTAGGAGAATGCCGATTCAAGGAATGATGACACCGAGAGTATTGACTTAGTTCTGAGCATCGAGCTTCTTGTAAAGGAGATCGTTGGCTATACCTCAAGGCGATCGGCCATTGTTGCCCGCTGATCACCACCTCTTGGAGATTTTGAATGGCAGTGGTCAAAGCTTCCATTTTGTCCAAAAAGATGCCGATTTGCTATCGTCCCATACTTATCATGGGGGTGACGTCCTCACCATCCAAGGGTGGGTCATTCTTCTTGGTTGGTGGACAGCCTCTTCCAGCCGAAGTGTTCTGCACTCTTCCTTTCACCATTTTTTCTTTCAGAATTCTTTTCAAGATTTTGATTCTCTACCCTTCCTAGCGTGTCAATCTATTAACGCCGAACCCAAGTTATCTTTCTGCACTTTCTTGGTTCGTTCAATCAAGTTCCTCACGGGGTCCTACAAAACAAACCCACTCACCAAAGGGTTTTCGATAGGGGACACTTCGATGCTTAAGTCAGCAAGGGTTCGAATAACAGATATAGAATTTTAGAGAAAATGGACAGAAATGAGGGAATACTTCAGCTAGTTATCATTACTTACTTCCCGGAGGTCCCCTTTTACCGAATTTATAAGCATGGGCCTTAACAGAATTTAGCTGAAAAAGGCCTCTGACAGTTAGTCCCAGTATTATTCTATTATAAACTAATCCATACCTTTGTAACGGTAGTTAGTTATGTTGGTAGAATAACCTACTCTTTTACCATTCTCCTTTCTTTCGAAGCTAGTCGGCCTTTAGGTGCAGGTCGGACTAATAAATTTGTAGGTGGTCAACCGATTACCATTTCATCATCTTCTGGGCCTAATACGATCTTTTATTCATTCTTTGGGCCCATCCTAGTCTTTTATGAGCCGGGTCATTTAACTTATCATAACAGGGAGACTTCCAAATGTAAATTAAACTTGGCCAGCCAAATTGACGATGCCACACCAAGGCCATGCACCGGTAGCCATGATTTTCCACCCAACCCATTTTCACCCCTCAGCACGGACGAGGACTAATCCTGTGTAGTCTATAAAGATCAAAAAAAGCATATTGACATGCTGCCTGGCCCTCAGACCCGTCTATCGGGTAGATCAAGATTAGGAAGATCGCTTTCCACCAAAATTCCAATACCAAATAGAGGGAGAAAAGGTATTAGAGAGAGAACTAAGTGAAAAAAACTAGAGAAATAAAGAAAAATGGAGAAAGAGAGATAAAAAGATGGAGGAGGTCGGCTACAGTAAGGGTCACGGTGATCAGCGCCGGAGGCTCGGCAACACGTGGCAGCAGCAAAGTAATCACTCTCCCGAATATATTCTTCCATTTCAAATGTTACACCAAAATCAATAACATTTGCTTCTAATTATCCTCTCGAATATATACTTATATCATCTTAATTTTTAGGATATATAAAAATAGTAAATATGGAATGATGAACTAAATAGTCTAGTAAATAATTTTTTTAAACTAAATAATAAAATATAATTTATTATTAATTAAAATATAAATTAAATTAAATTTATTTTTAAAATGTGAATTTAATAATTTTACTATCTTTCATATTTTCATATATATATATATATATATATATATATATATATATATATATTCAAAAATTTGATTCAAAATCAATCATAGTCAATAATCCGATTCAAAATAAATTCAACATAACTAATTGGTCTTTAACCATAACCGCACTTATACCCTGTGATCAGACCAGAATACCATACTTATATACTATGACCAGATCAGAATCTCATATTTATACTCTATGGCAGGACTGGAATACCATACTTATATCTTGTGATCAAGCCAGAATACCATACTTATACCATGTGGCCAGATCAGAATACCACACTTATACAGGGGTGCAAATGGGTCGGATCGGACCGGATCATAAGTGACCCTGATTTGATTCAGTTCTTTGATCGGGTCCTAATATTAGATCTAGACCTAATCCATCAAAAAATCAGATCGGATCGGGTCCACTATCAGAATTTTTAATTCAATTGATCATTTAGATTGGATCGGATCCATAAATGACCCAATTCTAATCTAAAAAATTTGGATCTAGATATGATTCGGATAATATATATATGACTATATTCTAATTATTTCATAGCCAACTATTATTAACCATAAAATAGATAACAAATAATATTATTTTAAAAATAAATTAAGATATAAAAATAATTATAACTTTATTTCTATGTTAAAAATAAGTTCCATATAAGTTTTAAATTATAATATAAAGTTTCAAATAGACATGACCATAATAGTATTAGTATGTTCGAGTCAGATCGGGTCGAGTCCAAATTTAGTAAACCCATATTCGACTCAAAAAATAGAATGGGTTTAATTTTAGGACCCGACCTGGATCCATGGATCCCTAAAAATAGATTGGATAGGATCTAAACAGGTTGGGTTGGGTCGAGTCATGGGTCAACCCGAACCATTTGCAGTCTTACACTTATACCTTGTGGTCGGGTCATAACACCTTGTATCCTATTATGGTAAGTTGCATTCATGTTGTAGCATATTGCGTATCATCTTGCAACAAAATTTTTGGAAACTGCCGGTATGCCAGTAGTATGTCACAAATCTACTAGCATTATAAGTCTTTAGGACAAATCATATGCCAATGTATTAGCCTCCATTGTCATGGTTGTCTACATAGTTAGGCTGAGTATTCTAATCATCATACATCTTGTTGCCCAGATATGGTGCCCAAGAGGGGGGGTGAATTGGGTATTTTAAAAAATTAAAGCAATATATGTGCTATCAAGTTCAAAGGTGAAGAGTGATAGTGCTCAAGTAATTGTGCAACGAAAGCAATGAAATATAACAACAATTAAAGAGCAAAAGAAGATAGAGAGTAAAGCAATGCAAACACACAAGAAGTATAGTGGTTCGGTGCACCTAGCACCTACATCCACTCCCCAAGCTCCACTTGGGAATTTCCACTATAATCTTTTCTAGATTACAGCCGACTTGTTTTACCAGGCTCACAAATCAAAATCTTACACACTTGTTTTGGCTTCGGGCTTACAAGCAACCCTAGTTGGTTTTATCAATTGGCTCACCAACAAACCTCACTTGTTTTGGCTTCGGGCTTACAAGTAACCCTAGTTGGTTTTATTAATTGGCTCACCAACAAACCTCACACTAGTTTCAAATTCTTTTGAAACTAGCCTCAGACAAAAAGAATATGAATACAATGAATAAATCAAGACAAACTCCTTTTGAGCAAAAAGTAATTCGATGTAGCTCTTGATGGAGACTCTTCAAGCCTTTCTTTTAGAATCTTGGACCTCACTAAATGCCAAACACTTGAAAGTTGGATTCCTCAAAGATGGAAAGCTTTTGGCTAAGGAATCTCTTGGTTTTCTCACTCTTTTTGGCTTGGAATTGATTGAAGGCTTTGTACTTTCACTCTATTCCTTTTCACTTTGTCTCCTTGTCTTTTTTGAAGTTAGGTGGAGGTTAAATATCTCATTCAAGTTGAAACAACTCCACATGACCGTTAGAATCAAAAATATGGCCGTTTATGGCCGTTAGAAATCAAATCAAAAGTTCAAAAAAACTAGCCGTTATGCCATGAGTCGACCTCATGAGTCGACCTCTGGATCAAGTGTCGACCTCATGAGTCGACCTCCAGTTTATCTTAGGCAAAAATCCAGAAAACCATAGTTCTGCCCAGTTTGATTTCACAGGCAATGAGTTGACCTCTGGACAGGTGTTGACCTCTGGTGGTCGACCTCTGGAGCGTGCCACTGAAATTTTACCGTGCCGGCCTTGCTGAACTTTTCTTTTCTTCATGAGTCGACCTCTGGTGGTCGACCTTTGGACAGGTGTCGACCTCTGGTGGTCGACCTCTGGAGCGTGCCACTGAAATTTTGCCATGCCGGCCTTGCTGAACTTTTCTTTTCTTCATGAGTCGACCTCTGGTGGTCGACCTTTGGCAAGGTGTCGACCTCTGGTGGTCGACCTCTGGTCTGAAGTTTTCTGAAACTCTGGAGAGGTGCGTGCCATGCTTGAGTTTCTCTAAGCCTTTGTTTCTTTTGTCAATTACTTCTTAACAAGAAGGTCCAATATGAGAAATTTGATCTTGTTCAATGTAGAAAAGCTCTTTATAAAATCAAGCAAGCTTGGTTTCATCATTGTACTCTTGATACTCTTTTTGAATAACCTAAGTCTTGAAACTTTATCTTGAGATGAAACATTAGTCCAAACATATACTCAACCTTTTGTTAATCATCAAAATTAAGGAACCAAAGCCAACACATCTTATAATTAATTATAAAATATCAATATCAATCAAATCAGATCAATCATTATAGTTATGTATCATTGTAATGACCCAAAAAAAAAAAAAGGGGTTCGAAGGCTTGGCTGGCCCACTGGATTGGACCGGCCTAAACCCACCGTGCGGCCCAGCACGCTGCCCAGGCATGGGAGCAGGCGGGCTCGAGCATGCGTGCGGGTGCGACCAGGCACGAGCGATCAAGCATGGCACGGACGAGCGAGATAGGCGAGCAGGTGGGCGAGATGCGCGGGCACGACGTGCGGTGCATGGCCCTGCCTGATGCGGCGGGCGCGCGAGCGCGCGGGCGCGTGGGCTCGGCCCAGCCAGAGCCGACCGTTGCGTGGGCATTTCCCATGCATTTCCCTGGCATTTCCCAGCCCGTTTCTCATGGTCCACAATAGTCCACGAGCTTTATGCACGATCTGGACCATTCGATCAGGCTGAGAATGATCCGAAGGAGTTTAGGCTTGATCTGGGGCTTCTGGATTTGGATCTGGATGCGGTTTGAGGCGTTGATCTCATATCTAAAGGCCTGAAAGATTTTTGATGGTTTTAGAGAATTTTGATAGGAGTTTAATGCGATTTTGGACTGGTTCTTTCTCTTTTTATTAGGGAACGTCAATAGAAAGCAAGGAAAAAGCCTACAGAGAGCCAAGAAAAGAGGAAAAGAGGAGAGAGAAAGGGAAGGGAAAAAGAAGAGAGAGGAAGAAAGAAAGAGAAAGAAGAGAAGAGATAAAGAGGAGAAGATGAGTAGAGAGATGATTGGAAAATCTCCTTGAATTGTGAGGATAGAATTTTATGGATGAACTACTGATGAAAAATCCAGGTAAGAGGTTTCAAGATTTTATAATTGATTTAGGATTATTATTTACATTAAGAGTTATTTATGTTGTAGGGGAATAGTCTCCTGAGCAGGAAGTGTTGAGCGAACTCCGGGTATAGATTGATACCGGATATTTTGGGTTAGCACTTGAAGGTAAGGATTCTGGACATGATCATCAGTTCTATACATTATTTTACATGGCATGATTTGATCCGTGAATATGAGTATTGGCATGCATGTTTGTTTGCATCGTATATTTTGATTTCTCGAGATGGATAATGTGTTGAGATTATTAATTATGTTCCCATATATCATGTTTTATTCGAGTAAGTTATCTTTTGATGATTTGGACCGTGATGCCGGTTATTGAAAAGTTTGAGATGACGTGATTTGACAGTACGACCTAATTTGATAAAATAATAGCAAAGAGAATATGGTGTTTGGACTAGCCATGCCACGGGATCATGGTTACACAGCCAGAGCGGGCTTAGTACGTGGGCCTGGCCATGGACAGATTGTACATGGTCGATTATGAGATTGCCAGTCATAGACTGAAGTGTGACAATGAGATTGCCAGTCACAGGCTGAAGTGTGACACTGAGATTGCCAGTCGTGGGCTGAAGCATGACCGTGATTAGTCCAGAACCCTAAAGATAAAGATGGATTAATAGAAACTCTAAAGAAAACATGATTTTTTATGGTTTTGCCATGCATGATATTTGAGCTATTTGATTATATGATATGGTATGCTAGTATGTTCTTTCTATTTCTAGTATTGTATTATTACTGGTATGATCATATGAAAACCTTACTAGGCTATAAAGCTCACAACCCTACTTTCTTCTTCTAGAGTTGTGCAGACATTCGGGCTTGGTGATAAATGAGATTTTTTTGAGGTAAGTGACTCTTGTGTACCTAGACTTTGCATAATCTCTAGGATAAAATCTAGGATTTGTGCGGCCGGTCGCGTAACTGATTTCGGTGCTGGATTCGAGACGTGACAATCATAATATTAAAAAATAACATAGTCAAGATAATCAAGTATTCTTTTATCATAATCATAAATCATTCATTTATACAAATATAAAATTAACCAATTTAATAATTTATTAATTACCAAATAAATTTAGAAAAGTAAAACATTACTTACTTTGTAAATAAAATTAATTAATCAATCCAATTAATTCTAAAAATTTCTCTTGGAGTCCTTTATCTTGGCATAAAAAATCTATGCATCTTGATCTCGCATAAATTATAATTCACAATCCAACTAATTTCAAACCATAATATCCAAAATTATACTTTTATCCAAATTCAATCATAATTATTTTTAAATAAAAATCCTAAATTTTAAAATCCTCAGGGTTGGTCGAGTAATAGTAACTAGCATCCAGGTCAGTTCAATATATGATATTTAATCGATCAACTGCAAATCAAGGATTATACTGAAATACTAGGATGCAAATTAATGATGAATCTTATGATACTTAGTTCAATCAAAGTGAGGATAGTCAATGATCAATATCCCTTCACCATAATCTATCAAGGTTATTCAAGGGCTTTCTTAGGTCTCTAAAATCCTAGAAGAAAGACATAATCCACATAGAGACAACTTCAGAGAGAAAACAAGATTTTCTAGAGAGAAAGTAGAAAAAATTAGAGAGATAAATAATTCTTGAGAAAAATTTAATAGATCATTAATCTTTTTTTCTCTTTTATTTTCTCTCTCTTCTTCCTCTGCTCGACCTAAATAGGGGACTCAAAGGAGACCCCTTCTTCTCTAAATTTCCAAGAGAGCTTTGTCTGGAATTGGTAGCTAGGGCTGTGGCCCATGGCGATGTAACTGCCAGTCCCCATTCAATGATCGACGATGATGATGGTACAGGAAAAAGGGAAAGAGGACCAAAACATGGGATTCCAATTTCTTTTTCAAAGATTTCCATTGACTATCGGCTGGTAGTGGGGTGTGAGGCCACATGAAGGAGAGGAATAGGAAGAGGAATAGGGAGAGGAATGAGGGTCGGGGCTTACTTTATCCTTCGGTGATACTTGATTGCTTTGATTCTAGTGGCCATGATGAAAGAAAAAATGGCGGTGTTTCCTCCATTTGGGGCATTGATTTATAGTGGGAAGACAAAGACGACCTTCTCCCCTTTAGTAGAGATCAAAGGAGAGGAGTCCAACTCCTTTCTAGAGTTAGACTTGTCAAAGTGGGCTGGCCCAGCCCTAACCACATGGGCTGACATTATATGGCTGGGTCGGGCTAGGCCCACTTATACATATGGGTCATGAAATCCCAATCTGGCCTAGCCCTACATGGGCATGGGCCAGAGCCAAGCTAGCCCACTAGATTTATTTATTTATTTATTTATGGATACAATAATGAGAGTTTGGATGGTGTTAAGAAAGGGCTTAGAAGGCAATATCGACAATGGGGGGGAGGGCGTGAAGGAGTTCAAAGTCACTAGAGTCCGAGACCAGCGGGAGCTAGGAAAAAGAACTAAAAAAATATTATGTCTTGAATTCAATTATACTACATCAAGAACCTACCGTTCAACTTGAGAGTTGTGCTTCTCCTTGGTCATAAATACGGATGTCTTGAAGCTCTTTGCTTGGCAGAGCTTTCTTTGGAAATTAGTGGTAGCGTCGAATGCCGCAGCAACTACCGTTGTCAAGGACTACCCCACCGAGGTGGTCCCGAAGGCCTAGGGCATGGGCCCCTTTTGCTCTGCCCCCTCGCCTCCTCCCTCCTTGCACTACTCCCAGGCATTCCTATGGTCAGTGGGTAGCTCCATGAGGGAGATGGAGGTATGAGGAGTAGTAGGGCCTTCGAGGTGCTGAAGAAGAACCCTAACCCTACCCTAACCCTCCTTTGGTGAATCGGAACAAGGAACATGTGAGGCTCGGGCCCTTTTAATATTTAAGTTTTATTTTTTAAAATTAAAATTTTTTTAAACCACGGGCTGATTCTGTTCTAACCCGATTCAGTCCATGGGCTATAGGGGCTAGGCCAAAAGGCCCGATTACATAAATGTGTCATATTTTCTCAGCCCGGCTCGATCCATTTAAAGGACCTAATGGGCTAGCCCATTTGCTCAAATCCATTTTTATAGCTCTACCCAGAGTTGGTTCCCTTCTTCGAGAAATCGGAAGGAAGAAGACTCTCCTTAAAATATTGATGGAAGTCTTCTTCTTTTTTATTTTTGCGTGCTTTCAAATATGTGCAAAAGTTCTTTTGGGCTCAATTTGGGTTAGTGGGTTGAGATAATGTGCTGGGATATCACAAGTTCAGACTTACAATGCGTCGGCTATGGTGGGCTACTCAGTTTTTGAGAAGGCCTTTTTATGAATGAACTCTAAACCCATCTTGAAGCCCGTTGCTTTGATCTATTTATCGCCTGAAATTTGAGGAAGCAAAACTTATAGGGTTGAATTTTTTTTGCTTTGCAAAGGTGTAGAATGGATTTTTTAAAATAAGAATTAGAAGGAGCATGTTACTTTGTTTGGACTGGGATTGAACTCGAAACCATTCTCTCTAAGAATTTAGAAATCAAATTCCTTTTATGGTTGGTCCACTTTTTTTAGAAAATTGATGCCAGCCTTGTCTCTATCTCCCTAGCTCACCATGTTAGTTATAATGTATGGAATATATATATATATATATATATATATATATATAAAATTTTAAAATATTTTAAAAATAATTTTTTGTGATGGGTGTGGCAGAATAAATTTGGTACGACAAATAATTAAAATATTAAGAACAAAATAAGATTTGGAAACCTGGCCCAGGAGACGGAAAGAATCACTGTTCTAAAGAAGATTTGGCCTCCTTCTCGTACAAAGAATAATTGGACCATACACTATCTTCCGAGATATAACCGAGAAGCCAATACTCCAATGTTCGCTGGTAGCACGATCTCAAACGAACGTCGATCAGCTCGTCTTCAATTCAAATTATTAAAATAAAAATATAGGAGAGAGAGAATTTTTAAAAAATTTGGAAGAGAAATGTATGAGAGGGAGAGCTTGGAATTCTTGGATGCATTATAGTGCTGGGATAGAAACCTATTTATAGGCTCAAAATTCTTAGAGAAAATTTCAAAAAAGCCCTCAAAATAACCGCTGTGGCATTAAATAAGAAAATGGCCATTAAAACTTTAAATTTTAAAATTAATTAAAAAAGGTAAAATACATAAAAATACATGAACCTGTGCAAGGCATGTGTGCGGATTGCACAGGCGTTGTGTGCAGGAAGAAGGAAGGTTATTTATTTTATTTTATAACATAACATAACATAACATCAATGATCCCTTATAAAAAATAATATAAAATTAAAAAATTAATATTATCAAACTCGGTAAACAATTTAAAACAAGAGATCTTTAGATTTTTACTATATTTAGTGCAAGTACCTTATAGGTTTGAACTTGTATTTAGTATAAAATATACATAATATGAGGACGAACTAATCATAATACAGGGTAATGCTATTTAGGCCATGTGCTTGTCTTAATTTTTATGAGAGTTACTAGGAATTTGCTTTGATACCGTAGTCGCAGTCTCACGACTATTCTTACTAAGATAGATCCTCCAAGGATATATGTAATAAAATCATACCTTACTGAACTCACAGTCTTGGATCCATTAAGAGCTATACTCAACCTAACCGTCATAATAGAGCACTACACCATAGGGATGGGATAGAAACAGATTCCAAATCGGTGCTCGCAGATGTCACCTCGAAGGTCCTTTTTCTTTGAACTTTAACCATGAAATTGCCATGACGATAGGGATCCATACTAGTAACTAATATATAGGCTTAAGCTCCATCTCCCTCAATGCCTCGGATACCATAGCCTTAAAAAGGTCTTTGGCCAAAAGATCAGCCAAATTATTTTTTGATCTTATAAATTATAATGATATCACTTCTTTCATTTTATTTCTTATAACGTTATACCTGATCAGGATATAATTAGTTATCTTTTTATTAGTTATCTATTAATTTAATAGATCAATTAGAGCTTTACAATCATAATTTTAAAAAAAATTAAAATTTTTGGTAAAAAAATTTTTATATCATTTATTAAATATTTTAGCCATTGTGCTTTGATACATGCAGTGTAAAGAGTAGTTAATTCAGAATCTAATATACTTCTAGTAATTATTATTTGTTTACAAGAGTTCCAAGATATTACAGGTCCTCCTAGTAAAAAGAGATATCTAATGGTGGACTTAATATCTAAGTTATCTATTATCCAATTAGCATCACTATAATCCTCAAGTATTTCTGGATAACCAGAGTATACTAGAGAGTAATCAAGGTTCTCTTAAGATACTTAAAGAATCCTTCTAGAGCTTTTCAATATTTTTTATTAGGATTACAAGTATACCTACTAGTCTGCCTACCGCATAAACTATATCTAGACATATTCTATTTGAAATATATAATAGGGATCTTATCCTCTAAAAATATTCTAATTGGTTAACAGGTTCTCCTAAATTTTTAATTAAGTGAGAACTATGATCATAAGGATTAGAGTTAGGATTTAAATCAAAATATAAAAACTTTTTAAGTATTTTCTTTATTGAGTGTGCTAGGCTTATTGCTATTACACTATCTACTCTTTTAAGTTTCAGTTCTAAAATTATATCATCTTCTTCTAAGTCTTTCATATCAAAATTATTTGATAAATAGCTTTTAGTTTCTTGAATTATTTTTATTGATGTTCCAAATAATAATATATCATCTACATATAAACATAATATTATAAAATCAGTATCCCATCTTTTACAATATATACATTTATCATATTCATTTATTTTAAAATTATTTTTTAAGATAATTTTGTCAAACTTAATATACCATTATCTAGGAGCTTATTTTAAACATAAAGTGATTAATTAACTACAAACTTTATGTTCTTGTCCTTTTAAGCCAAATCCTTGAGATTGATTTATATAGATTTTTCTTCTAATTATTTATTTAAGAATGCAGTTTTTGTATTTTTATATCTATTTGATGGATTATTATTTATAAATTGAGACTAAATCTACTAAAGTTCTTAGGATAGTTATCCTAGGTATAAGAGCATAAGCGTCAAAGTAATCTATATTTTTCTTTTGGTTAAACACTTTTATTACTAGTCTAGCTTTATATTTTTCTATTGTTCCATTTAACCTTAATTTCAGTTTAAAAATCTATTTTGTTCCTATAGATTTGTTTCATGAAGATATATTAGTTAAAATTTAGGTTTTATTTTTCAAGATTGATTAATTTTTACTATTTATGGCTTCCTTCTAATATGATGATTTTGATGATAACATCACCTTATCATATATAGAAGATTCATCCTCTGCTAAAAATATAAAGAAATGTTCTCCAAAAAAATGTTCAACTCTCTTTTTCTTACTTCTTAATTTAGGTTCAGTTTATAGTTTTGGTTCTATAACTCTAGAAAAAGATGGTTCACATTCTAGGAATTTAGAAATTCTAGTCTTAAGAAAAAATATATCCTTGAAGAAAGAAGCTTTTCTAGCTTCTAAGATTGAGTTGTCTGCTATATCATTAACCTTTGATTTTATTACTAAGAATCTATAATTATTGCTATGTATAGTCTTAGATCTTAGTGTTCTCTTTTTGGGTTTAGGGATATTAACCTTAGCTAGGCACCCCTACACTTTGAGAAAATCTAGATTAGGAGTCCTTCCTTTCTAAAGTTCATAAAGAGTTTTGCCAGTATCCTTAATAGGTATCCTATTTGGGATGAAGCAAGAAGGTAGAAGAGCTTCCCCTCACAAGTTCTCGGATAAGCTAGAAATGATAAGTATAGCATTTACCTTATCCATGAGAGTACGGTTTTTATGCTTAGCTATACCGTTGGACTGTGGAGAGTAAGGAGCAGTCACTTGATAAATTATACCATGTTCTTGATAGAACTGGAAGAATTCATTCAAGGTATATTCTCGTCTTCTATCAGATCTAAGAATTTTAATCTTCTTTTTTTGTTAATTTTCTACTTCACTTTTATAAATTTTAAATTTATTAAAGGTTTTTTTTTAGATTTAATAGATAATAATAGTTATCTAGAAAAATATCTATAAATGTCACTATGTACCTATTGCTACCATGGGTTGCAACCTTAGTGGAGTCATATACATCACTATATATTAACTCCAAGATTGAAAAAATTTTTTAACTAATTTGAATAGTTTTCTTGGTTGTTTAGATTCAGTACATATTCCACACTTAGATATATCTAAGTTTGATTTAGAAATTAGTTTTAATTTCATCATATATCTAACCTTTTCTAAGTATGCATGATCCAACCTATCATGCCACATATTTTATTTAAATTCATTTATAAAAAAATTTAATTTTTAGCTTTATTAATAAAAAGATTTATTATATTCAATTTGAAAAGCTTTCACTTATATATCCTTTTCCTATGAATGCATTATTTTTAGTTATTATAACTTTATTACAATCAAGGATAATTTTATATCCCCTCTAAACCAGCTGAGATCCATTGACAATGTTCTTCCTAAGATTTAGAACATATATCATATACATCATGATGAGAACTTTTCCTGATGTCATCTTCGGATTGACTCAATCTTTTTTCATGATCCTGGTAGCTGTGTTGTTCCTTAAGGTCACACTTTCTCTACTTGAGCCTTTAAAAGTAGTGAACAAGGAGCGATTAAAATAAATATGAACATTGGCTCCTGAATCCAACCACCAATCAAGACTAGAAGAAGTAACATTTATTTGAGGATTTAAGTTTACTGACCTAAAGATGGAATCTTTTGGACTTTTAACTACATGAGCTTGGAGTCCGGAGGAGCCAAAAGGTTTACAAAGAGGCTCCTTCTTTCGATGAAAGTAATCCATTACAAGATGATGTATCCTCTTACATACAAAAAATAACTTTTTACTTAGATCTTGGGCAAGCTTGCTGGATCTAGTATTATTGACTTTAAAGGATTTTATCCTTAGATTTGAACTTATTTGAATTAGGGTAGTAAGGTTGGTTTGACTGGTATTGGTAGTTTGATTAAAATCTATGCTTTGATTTTGGTTTGGTATTGTTGTTGGTATGGTATTATTGAGTTAGTATGCTTGGACACTTGGATTTCTAGTTTGCTCGATTTTAGACCTATCTTGGTCTTCTATCCTAATTAAGTTCAAAAGTTGGACTAGTGTTAACTCTCCTTATTTTGGAGCTGACCTTTAACAAAACCATTCTAGGAAAAAGGTATTTATCTAGAAGGCTAGATATCTTATTTTAAGAATTTATCTCCATTGGCTTGAGTTTTCTAAGATATTCTTGGAATTGGTGAAGCTGGTCATTAATGGATTTGTCTTCTATCATGTTATATCTAAGGAATGATATAGTGTTGAATTGTTTAACTCTAACATTATCAAGACCGTACTCAGACTCTAGGATATTCCATAATTCCTTCATACTCTTAGCTGATAAGTAAATATCGTGGAGTAAGCAGAAAAGGCACTAAGGATTTTACTTTTACATAGGTAATCCTCTTCTAGGATAGCAGGTGTGGTTGAACTAAAGAAACTGGTGGACTGGTCGATCACAGAACAAAGTCCTAAGGTGGTTAGCCAAAATTTTATTTGACTTTGCCACCTCCTAAAATATGATCCATCAAATTGTTCAGGTTTTAGCCTATTGATGTCATCCTTAAGGATTGCCATTAGGTCTAGATTAGCTTCAAAGAGGAAGATCTAGAAAATTAAAAAAAAAATTATTAAAAAACTATTTAAATTATTTAAATATTATATTATTATATATTTATTTATTTATTTATATTATTTTCTTGTATATGTTTCTAAAGATATCTCTTTTTTTTAGAAATTGAAGTCTATTAAAATGATTACCAATATGATTGGACCTATGGTTTGTCAAGATTTTTATTTAAGTTATTTATCTCTAAATCCTAAAAGCTTTGGTTAATTTGTTTGTATAGTCTTTTGAAAATTAATTTGCATATTGCAGTACATGTTTAGTAGAGATCTTCAAATAATTTTGCACAATATAAAAGAAATAGATTTAATGCTATAGATAATCAAATTATATATACATATAAATATAAAATATGTAAGGCAAATAAACTATAATTAAGTACAAATAATTATATTTATATGCATGCACTATAAACTATTTCTAAATCTCCTTTAGATTGTTAATTATAATATATAACAAATATATATTTATATAATTTTAAAATATTTAAAAATAATATTTCGTGATGTATGCGGTAGAATAAATTTGGTGTGGTAATTAATTAAAATATTAAAAACAAAACAAGATTTGGAAACCTGGCCTAAGAGACGAATAAAATCACTGTCTTAAAGAAGATTTGTCCCCTTTCTCATACAAAGAATGATTTGACCATACACTCTCCTCCAAGGTACAACTCGGAAGTCAACACTTCAATATTCGTCTGTGGCACAATTTCGAATGAACGCCGATCAGTTTATCTTCAATCCAAATTATCAAAATAAAAAAAGTAGGAAAGAGAATGAATATTTGAAAAATTTGGAAAAGAGGAATGTATGAGAGTAAGAGCTTGGAATTCTTAGATACATTGTAGTGCTGAGATAGAGACCTATTTATAGACTCAAATCCCTAAAAAAATTCTAAAAAAGTTTTCAAAATAGTCGTTATTGTATTAAATAAGAAAATGACCGTTAAAACTTTAAATTTTAAAATTAATCAAAAAAAGTAAAATGTACGAAAATGCATAGATCCGTGCGTGGTGTGCACATGGATCGCGCGCACATTGCATGCAGGGGGAGGAAGGTTTTTTATTTTTTATTTTTTTTGTAACTTAATGTCAACACACCATTCATCCGGCCATCAACACCTATGTTCCTCCCTTGGTCACCAAATTTGTTGGTTTGCTTCATTCAGGTTTGGATTCATAATTTGCATTGTTTTTTTTAATAATCTTTAGTGAATTGGCCTTGATTGGAGTAGAATGAGAAATTAGATTATATAAATTAGTATATATAATAAATATCAAACTTATTATAATTTATAGAAAGTTTTAATTCGAACTATTTGACATTTACAAAATAAATAATATGAAAAAACAATTTAGTACAGAACAGGAAGAGGAAAAAAAGAGGCAAATTAGGCTTTTCTTTTTGCTAATATTTCATTTGTTTTTCATATTATATCGAACTGTATTAGGAACCAATTCAATTCATATCAATTAGCAATTCACTCATGACCTAGCAACATCACTAACACACAGCCCAAATCTGATGCCAAAAAAATAAATTAAAAAATTAAAATATATATATATATATCATCCAATCTCACAACCTCTGTTTAACCACCTTAAAACAAGCTGAATCTGAGTTGGACAAACTAAAGATTGATGGGGGAAGAATGAATGGCTGTTGGACAAGGTATGTGTTTTGTGTAAAGCTCGTTCTGAATCCATTAATCACATTGCCCTTCTGCAAAGAATATCTAGGGCATGCTGAGGATTTCAAAGGCAGCCCAGCTTCGCTGTTTTCTGTAAGGAAAAAGAGCGTGAAATGAACAATATAAGAAGAGTTTGAGTCAGCTGCTACTAGCTGTATGGCGGCAGGTGGCAGCCAAGGAAAATGATGCCAGGGGTTTTCTCAAGAATAAATATCCCCAATGCAGTAGTTTCTCCCTCATCAGCCACTAGACTCTTCAAGCTTAGGAACTCTCAATTGCATGGAACTGCTATGAATAAATACTGGGGGCAGTTTTGCATCCCACCATTCTCAGATCAGATCCTATAAGAGTAGCAAATTATGTTAAAGCATTTCTCACAAAAGAAAATTTTGGAATTTCCACAGGATCATTTATCTTAATTGATTCACCAGCATGGCTTGTCTTTTTTGGGTTTACTAGATTGAAAACCACATGAGTTCAGAAATATAACACAAGTATTTGGTTTGAAAAACTTAAAAATTTATCCAAATCCAAAGTTTACTGCTTCCATGGTAGGCAAGTAGTGAACAAGTTGAACCTACAGACCAAACAACTTGAATGAGACCATGGTGGGCAAGTAGTGAACAAGTTGAACCTACATACCAAAACAACTTGAATGAGACTACCAAGAAGATAGTTTAGCCAATATTGATTATGATTCCATCACCTTCACATTTAATATTCGAGTCGAGACAGAATAGGTTAAATAAATAAACTTATCCTGGATGCTTGGACGTGAAATGTATGAAATTGACTATTAAACCGATTGATCTCATGATAGAAATGGAATGTCATACTTGCTAATAACACTTAGATGTGATGGAAAATATCTAAGTCATTTTTATTATCGCCATCTATTAAACATTTTTCAGTAAAATAAGAATTCTTATGATCATGCCCAAAAAGGATAGCTACGTTGATTGCCCTCACTCTTTTTTCTCATCAAAAAAAAAAAAAAAACACTTGTGCGGGAAAGTTTGGACATGTATCTTTAGTTATGGATATTTTTGTGCTATTCGTTCCTATTCGGATGTGATGTTCCATGTCACCAATGGATAATGCAATTAACTCAAGTCCTTGGTTCTCTATGTTCGAATACACGAACAACTTTGCACATTCGATGGAAAATTAACAAACACTACATATAGGTGAAAGAAACACATGGACAAATATTAGACATCCAGCTGAAGTTCCACTATCAGACCCCTCAAAATCTCAACCTCGGGAAAGTAAGGTTAAAACTAGAATAAAACACACATCTCAGTGTCGCATCATATGAGGATATATTTGCTTATTAAATATGATAGGTATTGCATAAGATAGGATGCTGTCAAAAAGGCATCTGCACAAAATTAAAATTATAAGTAAAGAAGAAAAGAAGCAAAACATACAGGAATCAAAAGTCCGCAACTTCGATAAAACAGCATGATGCTAAGATTGTAGGACAGTATCTTAAACCCAAGGGACATTTCAAAATATGCAAAGGGAAAAATGTGAAGCCATTGACATCATCATTTCCAGTTTCAGGCATGAAATTTTCTGCTGAGCTATTAATATGATCAAGAAGTCAGAAGTGCACTAGCTACATTCCAGCTGCAAGGTTTAATTCAAAAAGATGATGAGATTCAAAGTGCACTAGCTACATCCCAGCTGCAAGGTTAATTCAAAAAATGATGAGATTCTTAGATATTATCAGGAACGATAGCCCCACACTATGGACTACTCATGGATTGTCATTTGCTTTCAAGCTCTGGGTTCCCGATCATCTAAAGAAGGTATTTACATGACAATCAAATCCATCGAGCTTAACAACACCCAAGAAAAAAAAAATAAAAAAAACCCAGAAAGAGGGTGACAGTGAACGTTAACAATTTGTTCACCACAATATTACAATCATTTTCAATTGAGCTAACATGATGCAAATTGTTGCCGTCCAGATCGCCGTGGCCCGTAGCTGCTGATGGCGTCGGGTATTCCGCGTCCTCCCGCGGGAGGTGCCTCCGGTGCCTCGGGACCTGCAAGAAAGCCAACGTCAGTGACCCGGGCCGGGGCGCTCCGACGGTCAAGTCAGTGACGATCCAGGGGAACAGATCCTCCTGGTCGAGCCCCTCTGGATGAGCTCCACACTAGGAGGAGTGAGTGGAGTGTATGAAAGTGTGAGTGCGAGCTGGGGGATGTGGTGGCCGAGATGGTCTTACCCTCCTCTCTGGCCTCTCCCCGCTCTCCTCTTTCTCTGTGTGGTGGTTCTCTTGTTGAGAGAATGTTGTTCTCTGGTAATACGAGTGCCATTACCTCCTTTTTGCTTACTCTGGCTGAGTCTTCTATCTTGGCTTGCCTCGGGGTTCTCCCATGCTGTCAGGCAGGTACGACGAGGTATCATACCGTAGACGGGACGCCTTCTTTATTGGGTAGCTGGGGAAGCTTCCATATGCCTCTAGCATTCCTTTTATTTGCCCTTCCTGGAAGCCTGGCAGGACCTCGACTGTTGTGCCGCCGCTCTCGGGAACCGCGCTCCTTGGTGGGGTCTTTTTTCCAGTCGTACGGCAGGTCGGTGAAGGACATGGTGCCTTGATGTGAGCTTCCTTTCTTTCTGGTGTGAATGGCGGCCGTGGGCATTAATGGCGACGTGGCAGGTGCTGTCGTACGGTCCTCAGGGCGCATGCCACTGTCCTCGGGGGGGGGGGGGGGGGGGGGGGGGGAATGTGCTGCTCCCTTGGTGGTTGGTACTTCGTTTCGCACTGGGGACCGAGCTGGGAAGATGGGGCCTGCTTGCAGCGGACCTGTCTCATGGCGGCTCAGCTGTGCGGAGGAGGGCCGAGCTCGGTGCCGGACCAGTGGGGCCCAGTATTGACCGAGCTCGGACCGGCAGAGGTGGACGAGGTGCGCCCAGCCCAGGGGACCCGGCCTCGAGGGTGCTCCGCATGGTGGAGGCTTGGGCCCAACTCCAGGCCAAGGGGCCTGACCTCGAGCTCGGAAGGTCTGCCTCTGGTGGGGCTTGAGCTCGGCTCCGACCTAGGCGTCCCGACCTAGCGGGTACCGACCTGGCGAAGGGCGGAGCCCGACTTCGACAGGCGGCTCCGTTGACATCGGGGAGCCCTACCCTGCGAAGGGGCCTATGAGGGGAATCCAATGCGGCGTCCGATGAGGGCTCCACGTCAGGATCCTTGGCCACGTTAGCGATCTGGTTACATCATTTGCCCCCCACTCCCGAGGCCCGTTGTCGCGCGGTGCTCGGGGCGAAGGGAGTAATTGCGGTGCTGACGTGGAAAGGTGGAAAGATCTGGTGTAATAATGACCGATATCAACGACGTCTCGTCCGGCGGGCCCTTGAGCCTGTGCGGGGGCGCCACGTGGCCACGTCCAGGGAACGGTTATGGCGAGCACGGAAGTCAGAGCGACCGCGGTCGAATTGGGGGCGCTGGCCCTGTTGATCAGCGACACGTGGCGAGTCTTTTGGGGAAACCGTAATGGTACGGTCGGGAGCAAGTTGTCTCGAATGGAGGGATAAGTCTTTTCGAAGTTTACCTCTTTCAAATCCTTCGCGCCCGGCGTAGTGCTGCAGACTTCTCCTTCTTCCTCCACTCCGGTCTTCATCGTCATCCGCTAAGGGTCTTAGCAGGTTAGCTCCCTCTTTCTTCTCCTTTCTTGCCGACTAGGGGTCACCGTAGGTCCTCCTTCGTCGTCTTTTCCTTCCTTCGTCATCTTTTCCTTCCTTCTCTTCTTCTCCTTCTATGGATCGCTTCGGTCCAAACTTCCGTCCTTCATGCCAGGCTGAGGCTGGACCTTCCCAGCCGAGGACTCCTTCCTCCGAAGAGGAAATGGAGGCGGCACGGTATGAATTTAGTAGGAGGCCCTCTCAAGGTCCTTTAGCCATTAGGGAACCCAGGTCTTCTCCTTCTCCCCGCTTGGCTCTCCCTCCTGCTCCTACTTCTGCTTCTCTTCCTGAGTCCGAGCCTTCTCGGTCAACCGGTCCCGGAGGGATCGCTTGGATGATCTCCGCCGAGGACCTGGTGGCTATCCGGGGTGCATATGACATCCCTGAGTCTGTCCGGCTCTCCGTTCCTCGTCCCGGGGAGCGGGTCACGTCCAATGGCCCTCGGCGGATCGCCTTTTATGAGGAGACCTTCGCCGGGGGCCTTCGGTTTCCTGTTCATCCCTTCTTCCTTTCTTTCTTGGCCAACTACCGACTTGTTCCTGCCCAGTTGGTCCCTAACGCCGTCAGAACGATATTTTGTTTCATCGTTCTGTAACACTTCCACGGGATTGTCGCCCGTTTTTCCTTGTTCAGGGCCTTTTTCACCCTGAAACGCCACCCCACCGAGGAGGGGTGGTGGTCCCTTTCTTCTCGCCCTCGGGGCATTCGTTTTGAGCTCCCCTCTTCCATCAAAGGATGGAAGAGCAAGTATTTCTTCACCTCGGTTGAGGGGATCGACTGGGTTTGGAGCGACCTAGATCAGTCTCCAAACAGGAACTCCTCCGTCGAAGCTGCCGACCTCGATCTGTACGAGCTGCTCAGATCGACCGAGATCCCATCTCTAGAGGTCTTGCTGTCGGAGCAGAATCTTCGCGAGGCCGGGGTCAGCTCGGCGCGGGAGTCGGGTGAGTTCGACTTGGCCACCCCCCATTTGTTTCTTATTTATTTTTCTTTCTTCCATTTCTTTTTCTTTCTTTTTTTTTTTTTTTTGCTTGGGGCTGACCTTGTCCTCTGGTGCAGAAATGAAGTTTTCGATGGATGAGCTGCTCTTGTTTACTGAGGAACGAGAGCAGGCGAGCCCGCCCCGAAGAGGGCTTGGACTGAAGATGGTGCAAGGCCGGTGCAGGCCGGTGCAGGCCAGGCCAGATGCACGGGTGGCAAAGCGGAGGCGGAAGAGGGCGGCCGAGGCCGCTCACGAGCCTTCAGGGCAGCAAGAGTTTGTGCCGGCGCCCGAGCCCGAGGTGGTCGTCCGCGCCAAATCCGCTGCTGCCGCCGCCAGGACAGAGGCCCCTCCTCCGGAGATCGTCGACGTCGAGGAGGGAAGATCGAGAGAAACGAGGTCGGCGCCTCCAGCACGGACCGAGGTGCGCTGAGCTCACAACCGGCGCCGAATGGGCCTCCCACCGCCGAGGGATCCGAGCCGGCGGAGAGGCAGGACAGGGACTATCGCCGAGTCCCCTTCCGACTGGGTCCCAACGTCTCCCTGGTGAAGGATCCAAAGCTTGCCGCGCGGATGATGGACTTCTCGATCCAGTCCTGCGATCGGCGGGAGGGGAGTGGGAGGCTCCTGAGCGACGTCGTCAGCTCGACGTTCGCCAATCTTTATGCCGTAAGTCTTCTTCTTTTGCCTTCATACTTTCTGACTTCCTTTTAGTACTGCAGCTAACACGCTTCCTTTGGTGCAGCATGGCAGGGAGTTGATCCTGCCGCAATTGGGCGAGGGATAAGGAGCAGCAGGCGGAGCTTGCGTCCCTGAAGGCTAAAATGGGCCGGAAGGATGCCGAGATCCGGGAGGCCAATTCAAAGGCCAAGGGCCTCCAGGCTGAGATTGCCACGCCATCCGGGCGAAAAAGGAGCTCGAGGGAGAGCTCGAGTCGAAGAGGACTCGGCTGAAGGAGCTCCGTGCCGAGGTAGAGGCAGCAAAGGACAGGGCTGCCTCTGCTGAGAAGAGGGAAGCGGCCACGAAGGAGAGAGTAGCCGCCGCCGGTCGCGCCACCGTGACCGCCGAGAAGATGACGATAATTGCAATCCGGCAGCAGGAGTGCGTCCAGAAGCAATTGGAGTCGAGGCAGCAGGAGGAGGCTACGAGGAAGTCGGCCACTGATGCCATGGCCGCCTTCAAGGAGACCTCGAAGTACATTAAAGATTTCAAGGAGGCGGCGACGGACTCCTTCGCCAAGGGGTTAGCGTACTGTCGCCAACAGCTGCGGGGTATCCTGTCTGAGCGATTGGCCGCGCTCCGAACCCCGGGGAAGCAGGCTCCTGCTCCGAAGGGGGTCGCAAGAGGGCAAGGGGCTGCTCCGGTCGAGTCGCTCCCACAAGCGGCTCTGGAGGCTGCCGAGCTGGCTTCGGTTGTGGCAGCAGCTGAGGCTGCGCCGCAGGAGAAGGCGGTCGAGCCGACCTCCTCGACGGCCGCAGCTGAGCTTGCCCCTCCAGCAGAGCCCGCTTAGGCACGCGACCCCGTTCGGGAGGTAGAAGAAGGGGAGGTCCCGGCCGTGCACCGCCCAGGGAAGGAGCCGGCGTCATAGGATAGAACTTCCCTTGTACCCCCTTTTTATTTTCTTTTTGTATTTTTTGCTACTTGTTTTTTCTTTGAACCGGGCTACCTGGCCTATCAGGGCCCGGAACATGATGTAAAATTTTTTTTCAAGTAATGAAAACTGATTCCATAAATTTGACTTCTTTTCTTCCTTCTGTGACGTGAATGTCTCTTTCCCTCTTCCTCCCTCCCTCCTCTTTTCTGTCAGTGTGAGGAGGTCGCAAAGAGGAATTTCGGACCTCGGCGCCTAAGGGCGATTCACATCTTGAGTGCCTCAGAGCTGGGCCCGGGGCTGTACTGGCCGGAGAGCTATGTGGCTCGAAGGTTCCCTTGGCCGGAGGACTGAGCTCCAGTCTTGGGCTGGCATCCTGGAGCTAGGCTCGGGGACGTCAACGGCTTGAGCTGCTCGGCTCGCAGGTTCCCTTGGCCGGAGGTCTGAGCTCCAGTCTTGGGCTGGTGTCCTGGAGCTAGGCTCGGGGACGTCAACGGCTTGAGAGCTGCTCGGCTCGCAGGTTCCCTTGGCCGGAGGTCTGAGCTCCGGTCTTGGGCTGGTGTCCTAGAGTTGGGCTCGGGGACGTCGATGGCTTGAGATGGCGCCTTGGAGCTGGGCTCGAAGACGTGCTAATTTGGAGGCCAAGGAGCTGGGCTCGAGGCCTGAGTGCCTGGGGGCTTCCCAGGTCTTTGTGCCAGAGGACTCTTCTGTGGGCTTTGGTGCCGAGGAGCTGGGCTCGCGGCTGGAATACCTGGGGGCTTCCCAGGTCTTTGTGCCAAAGGACTCTTCTTTGGGCTTTGGTGCCAAGGAGCTGGGCTCGCGGCTTGGGTGCCTGGGGCTTCCCAGGTCTTTGTGCCAGAGGACTCTTTGGTGCCGAGGAGCTAGGTTCACGACTTGGGTGCCTGGGGACTTCCCAGGTCTTTATGCCAGAGGACTCTTCTCTGGGCTTTGGTGCCGAGGAGCTGGGCTCGAGGCCTGAGTGCCTGGGGGCTTCCCAGGTCTTTGTGCTAGAGGACTCTTCTCTGGACTTTGGTGTCGAGGAGCTGGGCTCGCGGCTGGAATGCCTGGGGGCTTCCCAGGTCTTTGTGCCAGAGGACTCTTCTCTAGGCTTTGGTGCCGAGGAGCTGGGCTCGCGGCTTGGGTGCCTGGGGGCTTCCCAGGTCTTTGTGCCAGAGGACTCTTCTTTGGGCTTTGGTGCCGAGGAGCTGGGCTCGCGGCTTGGGTGCCTGGGGGCTTCCCAGGTCTTTGTGCCAGAGGACTCTTCTCTGGGCTTTGGTGCCGATGAGCTAGGCTCGTGGCTTGGGTGCCTAGGGGCTTCCCAGGTCTTTGTGCCAGAGGACTCTTCTCTGGGCTTTGGTGCCGAGGAGCTGGGCTCGTGGCTTGGGTGCCTGGGGGCTAGGCTTCAATACTTGATTGCCTGAGGACGTCGCTCGGGAGGTGGTGTCTTGGAGCTGGGCTCGAAGATAATGATAGCTGAGAGGATTCCCTTGGCCGAAGATCTGAGCTCCGATCTTGGATTGGCATCCTGGAGCTGGGCTCGGGGACGTTGATGACTTGAGATGGCGCCTTGGAGCTAGGCTCGAAGACGTGTTGGTTGAGAGGATTCCCTTGGCCGGAGATCTGAGCTTCGATCTTGGGTTGGCGTCCTGGAGCTGGGCTCGGGGACGTCGATGACTTGAGATGGCGCCTTGGAGCTGGACTTGAAGACGTGTTGGTTGAGAGGATTCCCTTGGCCGGAGATCTGAGCTCCGATCTTGGGTTGGCATCCTGGAGCTGGGCTCGGGGACGTTGATGACTTGAGATGGCGCCTTGGAGCTGGGCTCGAAGACGTGTTAGTTTGGTGGCCGAGCTGGGCTCGAGGCCTGAGTGCCTCGGGGCTTCCCAGGTCTTTGTACCGGAGGACTTTTCTCCAGGCTTTGGTGCCGAGGAGCTAGGCTCGCGGCTGGAGCGCCTGGGGGCTTCCCAGGTCTTCGCGTCGGAGGACTTTTCTCCGGGCTTTGTTGCCGAGGAGCTAGGCTCGAGGTTGGAGCGCCTGGGGGCTTCCCAGGTCTTCGTGCCGGAGGACTTTTCTCCGGGTTTTGTCGCCGATGAGCTAGGCTCGAGGCTAGAGCGCCTGGGGGCTTCCCAGGTCTTCGTGCTGGAGGACTTTTCTCCGGGCTTTGTCGCCGAGCTAGGCTCGAGGCTGGAGTTTCCTGCAAGGCAAACAAGCTGTTGTGCAGAAAGGAATCTTCATTTCTCATAGAGGAAATACTTACATTATTGACAGTATCTCCTCAAATTACAAGCGTTCCAAGTCCGGGAGAACCTGGCGCCGTTCAGGTCCTCGAGGTAGTAGGCCCCCTGCGAGAGGGCCTCGGCCACTTTGTAAGGGCATTCCCAGTTTGGTGAGAGTTTGCTGCCCTCCCGGGGCTGGGACGCTTCTGCTCGGCGCAGCACCAGGTCGCCAGGTCGAAAGGTCTTTTGTTTCACCCGCGCATTGTAATATCGGGCGACTCGTTGCCGATAAGCCGCCATCCGGAGCCGGGCTTTGTCTCTCGTCTCTTCGAGGAGGTCCAGGTTGAGCAGGAGATGTGCCGAGTTTGGGTCTCGTCGTACCGCTGCACCCGGAGTATGGGCACGCCGAGCTCGACCGAGATTACTGCCTCAGATCCAAAGACGAGGTTGAAGGGTGTTTCGCCCGTTGCCGTTCTGGGCGTTGTGTGGTAGGCCCACAGGATGCTTGGAAGTTCTTCTGCCCATCTGCCTTTCGCCTGGTCCAACCTGGTACGAAGTCCTTGTAGAATGGTTCGATTTGTCACCTCGGCTTCGCCATTGGTCTGGGGGTGAGAGACCGAGGTGAAACGGTGCTGGATCCCGTGCTCGGCAAAGAATCCCTCGAACTTCCGGTTGTCGAACTGTCGCCCATCGTCGGTGATGACGCAATTGGGGAGTCCGAAGCTGCAGATGACGGACTTCCAAAAGAATTGGCAAACGTTGGCTTCCGTGATCCGAGCTAGCGGCTCTGCTTCGACCCATTTGGTGAAGTAGTCGATCGCCACTAGCAGGAACTTCCGCTGCCCTGGTACGGTGGGGAACAGTCCCAGGATGTCCATCCCCCATTGTGCGAAAGGCCAGGAATATGACAGTTGGGAGATCGGTGCAGCCGGTAGGCACTGAATGTGGGAGTGGCACTGGCACTTGTCACACCTCTTGATGAAGTCGGCGGCGTCCTCCCTCATTGTTTCCCAGAAGTATCCCTGGCGAAGAGCCTTGTACGCCAGGGTTCTTCCTCCTACATGATTTCCACAGAGGCCTTCATGTATCTCTTGGAGCACAAAGGCTGCCTCCGTGGGCCTGAGGCACTTCAGGAGGGGGAAGGAATAAGATCGGCGATAGAGCTGACCATCCATCAAGACGAAATGGGTGGCCTTCCTTCTGATGAGGCCGGCTTCTTTGTGGTCTTCCGGCAGCAGGCCGTCCTGGATGTACTTGACATACTTGTCCATCCAGCTCGGCTCGAGGGCTACTTGTTGCACCTCCTCGGGGCTTTCGTAGCTTAGATTCTCGAGATATTCAACGTAGGCAAGCCCCAGGGATGAGTCCGGTAGGGTTATGAGCCTCGACAGTGTGTCCGCACGAGCATTTTCTCCACGAGGGATATGGGAAACGCGGAAGTAACGAAAGCCTGCTGCGCTCAAACGAACCTTCTCCAGGTACTTCATCATCTGGGGGTCTCAGGCCTCGTACTCTCCGAAGACTTGTCCGGCAACCAGTTGGGAGTCGGTGAAGACCTTGAGGTTCTGTACGCCTAGTTCGCGGGACACCTTCAGGCCCGCAAGGAGTGCCTCGTACTCCGCTTGGTTGTTCGTGGCGGGGAACTTGAAGCGAAGTGCACCCTCCGTCACCACTCCATCGGAATTGGCAAGGATGAGGCCTACTCCGCTCCCGCAAGAATTGGAGGCTCCGTCCACGTGAAGGACCCAAGGGTTCCCAGGCGGGCCGGGCTCAGCTTGGCTCTCCAGGACCATCCGCTCTGGTTCCTCGAGAAGCCATGTACATTCGACCACAAAGTCGGCTAGGACTTGGACCTTCTACGATGACCTCGGCCGATATGTGATGTCGTACTCGCTCAGCGTCAGGGACCATTTGGCCAGCCTTCCGGAAGTCTCGGGGTGGCTTAGCATGGTCCTCAGCAGCTGATCAGTCACAACCACAATGGGATGCGCCTGGAAATAGGGCCTGAGGCGCTTAGCAAACATTATTAGTGCAAAATGAGTTTTTCGGAGCGGGTATACCTAATCTCCGCATCACGGAGTATTTTGCTGGTGTAGTACACTGGCTTCTGTGTTCCGTCCTGGTCTGTGCAGACAAGGACCGAGCTGACAGCCCCCGGGGTGACCGCCAAGTAGAGCAGGAGCTCTTCACCTTCTTCTGGTTTGGACAGCAAAGGTAGGGAGGTCAGGAACTCCTTCAGCTCTTCAAAGGCCGTCTTGCACTCCTCCGTCCAGGTGAAGTCATGCATCTTGTGCAACGCTTTGAAGAAAGGGAGGCGGCGGTCAGCCGACCTTGAGATAAACCGGCTTAGGGCTGCGACCCTTCCCGTCAGGCATTGAACCTGCTTCTTGGATGTTGGGTGCTCCATGTCAAGGATCGCTTGGACCTTCTCCGGATTCGTTTCGATGCCTCTCTGGGTGACCATGAAGCCAAGGAATTTCCCGGCCGCCACCCCAAAGGCGCACTTCGCTGGGTTGAGCTTCATCTGGTGCTTCCGGAGACTGTGAAAAGCTTCAGCGAGATCAGCAATGTGGTCCGAGATTAGTTTGCTCATGACGAGAATGTCATCCACGTACACTTGCACATTCCTGCCAATCTGGTTCTTGAAGATCTTGTTGACCAAACATTGGTACGTAGCCCCAGCATTCTTCAGGCCGAAGTGCATCATCCTGTAGCAGTATGTCCCCCGGTCAGTGATGAAGGCAGTGTGCTCCTCGTTTTCTGGGTGCATCCGGATCTGATTGTACCCGGAGAATGCATCCATGAAGGAGAGTAGCCTGTGCCCTGAAGTGGCATCTATCAACTGGTCTATCCTCGGTAGAGGGAAGCTATCCTTCGGGCACGCTTTATTGAGGTCGGTGTAGTCCACACAGATCCTCCACTTGCCATTATTCTTCTTCACCATCACCACATTCGCCAGCCAGCTCGGATACTGTACTTCTCGGACGAAGCCGGCGGCGAGGAGTTTCTCAATTTCCTCGTTGATGGTCGCCTGCCTTTCTGGGGCGAAGCTTCTCTTCTTCTGTCGAACCAGTCTGTGCTTCGGATCGACGTTGAGTTTGTGGGTGATGACTTCAAGGGGAATACCTGGCATGTCGGCTGCCGTCCAGGCAAACACGTCCGCATTCGCCCTCACGAACTCCAACAACGAGGCTTTCTCCTCCTCGGGCAGCTGGGCTCTGATCTGCACAGTCTGTCTGGTCGACCCCGAGCTGGTAAGGAAGCAAGCGTTCGACCGGGCCTCCCCTGGGATCCTGGGCCCTCTAGACGAGCTCGTCCGCTCTGGAGCCCTCCTCGAGCACCCGAGCCCCGGGAAGGGTTTGGAAGCAGTGCTGCACTGGCTGGGACGTACCCATCTCCCCCACACCGCAAGGGGTTGGGAATTGGACGATAAACCTCTTGGTGGAGACGACGACGTCGAGGATGTTAAGCCTAGGTCAGCCTAAAATCACGTTGTAAGGCGAAGGAAGCCTGACAACCGTGAACGTCATCATGATGGTGCTCTGCCGAGGTGAGGTCCCGGCAGTGACTAGGAGAGTGATTTCTCCCTCTACCCTTGCGGAGTCTCCCGTGAAACCAAGAGGGGTATATACAGGCTTGAGTTGAGCAGGGGAGAGATTCATCCTGGAGAAAGCATCGTAGAAAAGTATATCTGTGAAGCTTCCACTATCTACCATGATACGCTTTACAGGATGCTTTGCGATCATCATCTCAACGACCACAGCATCATTATTTACATTTTCTTCCCCATTTTCCTCTTCCCTCATAAAGGGGAGTACATTCTCAGAGTTTTCTGCCCCCCGGGTCCTCTTGGACGCGCGCTCAGCTCCTTAGGAGATCATGCCCACCGGCTTCTTAGTGGGGCGGTTGTCGATGGCTGGAGCTGGCGGGAGAGCAACAAGCGCCTGGCACTCTGCTTGAGGTCTGCCCCCCACATATTTTCCGAGGTAGCCTCTCTTGATGAGCTCTTCGATCTCTCACTTGAGATTGCGGCATTCCTCGGTGTCGTGGCCGTGGTCACGGTGGAAGCGGCAGTACTTCGTCTTGTCCCGGGTGAAGGATGGCTTCAACGACGGAGGACGCCTCAGATAAGTCTCGCCCTCGATCTCCATGAGGATCTTCGTTCTCGGGGCGAGAAGGGGAGTGAAGTCCCCTTGAGGAACGGGGGCATTCCTCGGTCTTGGTGCTCGGGAGCTCTGAGCTGGCGGTCCCGGCCTCCGCGCCGCAGGCGCCTCAGCGGGCGCCGGCCCCTTCAGCAGCTTTCCGTTGAGCTCCCGCCTCGTACGATCCACCTCCTCGGCGCGGATGTACTTCTGAGCCCGTAAGAGTAGCTCGACGTAAGTCTTCAGGGGCTTCTTGTCAAGCGAATAGGTCAGGCGAGAAGTCCTGAGCCCTCGCTTCAGGGCCAGCATTGCAACCGACTTCTCCAGACTGTAGATCTCCAAGGCAGCGGCTTTGAAGTGGGCCACGTAGTCCGGTAACGGCTCGCGATCCTATTGCCTGATGGAGAAGAGGCTGTCCGCCTCGCGTGGCATCTTCCGACAAGTGTCAAAATGAGCCACGAACTTCTACCCCAGCTGGGCAAAGGAGCTGATACTTTCCGGCTCGAGGCGGGTGAACCACACCCGAGCCGCCTTACGAAGGGTAACAGGAAAGGCGACGCACAGAAGGGTGTCAGTGGCCCCCTGGACCCTTATGAGGGCCCGGTAACTTTCCAGGTGGTCCAGGGGTCGAT
This sequence comes from Areca catechu, assembly GCA_021397845.1. Taxonomy (NCBI): domain Eukaryota; kingdom Viridiplantae; phylum Streptophyta; class Magnoliopsida; order Arecales; family Arecaceae; genus Areca; species Areca catechu. The sequence continues at coordinate 135,468,909 of CM038049.1, forward strand.
GGTCCCATCGTAAAGATCCACCTGTGGCATGCGGAACCAACGGGGAATCAGCTCCGCCTGGATCTCCTGGGTGAATGGGGGGCGAGCATCGTAGCCCGCTGGCTCGCTAGCGGAGCCAGGCAAGTTGGCGAACCGGCGGGCAAACTCCGCCAGCTTGCGGTCATGCTCCTCTTGGCACTTCTCCGCCATGCGCCTGATGGCTTCGTCTGTGGACCCCTCCGCTAAGGGGCGAGGAAGGTGACGCGGACGCGCGGCGCCCATGGCGGGGAGCTTTGCCCTTCCTGCCTTGGCAGGGTTTGAGTGCCCCCCGGCCAAGGTGCGGTGAGCAGCTTTCTTCGTCAGTGGAGCTGGCCCGCCGTCGCTTCGTTGGGGCTTAATGGGTACCCCGAGAGTCTGTAACTGCCCGTGGCTGCGAAGGCCACCCGTGGAAGGAACGCAGGCTATCGCGGGGTGCTGCGGCGCCGACCGCGAGGGTCTCTGGCTGTTGGTGGGTAGCCAGGGATCGATGCTGGTGTTGATGCTGGAGTTGGCGCACCGCTGCAGTGAGAGTGCATCTGCTAGGCGAGTGCGATCAGCTGGGTCTCCAGTGGGGGCGGTTGAACAGGGGCAGGTAACTCCATCTCCGGTCCGTGCGGGTTCCCGCGAGAAGGGGATGCCTCCGCACGGCTGGGAGAAGCTCCCCTAACCCGGGTGGTCACCATCCTCCCAATGGACTGGTTAAGCGGGGCCTGAACTGGATCAAGTGTCGTTCTGCTCGCCCCCCCTTCCTGGCGCACCAATCTGTAGCCGCCCAGATCGTCGTGGCCCATTGCTGCTGATGGCGTCGGGTGTTCCGCGTCCGCCCACGGGAGGTGCCTCCGGTGCCTCGGGACCTGCAAGAAAGCCAACGTCAGTGACCTGGACCGGGGATTCCGGCGGGGGCGCTCCGACGGTCAAGTCAGTGACGATCCAGGGAAACATATCCTCCTGGTCGAGCCCCTCTGGATGAGCTCCACACTAGGAGTGAGTGGAGTGTATGAGAGTGAGTGCGAGCTGGGGGATGTGGTGGCCGAGGTGGTCTTGCCCTCCTCTCTGGCCTCTCCCCCCTCTCCTCTTTCTCTTTGTGGTGGTTCTCTTGTTGAGAGAATGTTGTTCTCTGGTAATACGAGTGCCGTTACCTCCTTTTTGCTTACTCTGGCTAAGTCTTCTACCTTGGCTTGTCTCGGGATTCTTCCATGCTATCAGGCAGGTACGACGAGGTATCGTGCCATAGACGGGATTTCTTTATTGGGTAGCTGGGGAAGCTTCCACATGCCTCTGACATTCCTTTTATTTACCCTTCCTGGAAGCCTGGCAGGACCTCGACTGTTATGCCGCCGCTCTCGGGAACCGCGCTCCTTGGTAGGGTCTTTTCTCCGGTCATACGGCAGGTCGGTGGAGGGCATGGTGCCTTGATGTGAGCTTCCTTTCTTTCTGGTGTGAATGGCAGCCGTGGGCATTAATGATGACGTGGCGGGTGCTGTCGTACGGTCCTCGGGGGGCACGCCACTGTCCTCGGGGGGGAGGGGGGGGGCGGAATGTGCTGCTCCCTTGGTGGTTAGTACTTCGTTTCGCGCTGGGGGCCGAGCTGGGAAGATGGGGCCTGCTTGCAGCGGACCTGTCTCGTGGCGGCTCGACTGTACGGAGGAGGGCCGAGCTCGGTGCCGGACCAGTGGGGCCCAGCGTTGACCGAGCTAGGACCGGCAGAGGTGGACGAGGTACGCCCAGCCCAGGGGACCCGGCCTCGAGAGGGCTCCGCGTGGTAGAGGCTTGGACTCAACTCCATGCCACAAGGCCTGACCTCGAGCTTGGAAAGTCTGCCTCTGGTGGGGCTTGAGCTCAATTCCGACCTAGGCGTCCCGACCTGGCGGGTACCGACCTGGCAGAGGGCGGAGCCCGACTTCGACGGGCGGCTCCGTTGACATCGGGGAGCCCTGCCCGACGAAGGGGCCTATAAGGGGAATCCAGCGCGGCATCCGATGAGGGCTCCACGCCAGGATTCTTGGCCACGTCAGGATTCTTGGCCACGTCAGCGATCTGGTCACATCACAAACAATACATGTTTTTCTCGTCTGTTATTAACCTAATTAACATTCTTCAAATTCAGACATAATCATAAATGATAATTGAGCAACTGTACGTTAACAATTTGTTCACCACAATATTACAATCATTTCCAATTGAGCTAACATGATGCAAACAATGCATGCTTTTCTCGTCGGTTATTAAACCTAATTAACATTCTTCAAATTCAGACATAATCATAAATGATAATTGAGCAACAAACAGGAATTCAATCACTGGCCAAAAGAAACGCATGATTATACAGGCTCAATCAGCTGTAACTAATGTACAAAATTATACAGATATAAACATAGCAAGGAGTATACAAGTCTGATCGGCAATTGTAAGTTAAAGAGAGTACTTCCTCGTGTGTACTCAAGTTGCTGGATTCAGTATTTCCCCTTTTCAGTTTTCTTAGTTTTGATAATTCTCCAGCCTTAATTTTCACCGATCAAGTATTCATGTATGCTAATACCAAGGAAATATATAATCTTGCAAAATTCGCAGAAAAGTGTTGTCTTTCTACCACGTTGTTAATGAAGGATGTACATCTGCAGTGTAAAATATCACAATCAAGTGAGAGAAAACCATACCGAAACAAGAAGTACAAGAAAACACATGAATGAGAAGATGAAGGATTCAAAGCACAGTAAGTCCCCAAAACATTAAGTATTTGGATTTAGGTAGACCATGAACAGCATATTTGTTTACTGGGAACTCATAAGGAGTTCCTAGTCTAGTATTTACTGAAAACTACCTACCTCAACAATTTTTCACAGATTAATCAATATATCAAGATACTATCATAATATCATTAATCATCTATATTCATATATATTTACCAACTCTAAGATTGTCATCAGCATAACTTATGATAAAGCTTTAAAAAGCCTAACATGACTCCAATATATAACCCCTGTTGACCAACTGGTAGCACATAACCAAGACAAACTGCACAGAAAAGTATTATATTCATGTAATAGATCCAAATGAGCATCTCGAAGGAGACACAAATGTACCGGTCTAATTATAAGATATATGAAAAAACTTAAACTGGAATCATGCACGAACTCTGTTTTACCGATGTAATATAAATAAAAAATGCATCAATTTAAGAAATACAGAACCATCTGATATAGTACAAACCTCTGTTAAAGTAATTCACTCGAATATGTACAAATCATTTACAGCTGCACATCATCTATCAATCTACTCCAAGAAATTTGTTTATGAATCTAGTTCAGCAAGACTGAAAGAAAATGAAGATGTGACCCGGTCAGAAAAAAAATAGAAACTATAAATGAGTAAACAAATGCACAGACAAATGTAACTCTCAGTTACACAACATAGAATAACATATAAAGCCTTCTATATTTATGTTTTAATCTAAAATGTCCAGCTTACCTGCAATTTTGTGGTACCCTCCATGAATACAGACCAGATCTCTTTTTGTTCGGTGGCAATGCCATATAGTTTCTCCAATCATCAAGCATAACTCTTAAATCATGAATCTTCCTGCCCAAACCAATACAACAGTTTGCATGCATTGTACATACTTTACTGAAATCTCTGCTTGGCTCACAAATCCCACCAAAATAAGTGGTACTCAAAAATCTAATTCTTACTCCTATTTCTGCAAGGAATGGATCATATTTAATAAAATTAAGCACATCCTGGTCATGCAACCCTGGATGTCTCTCTCGTGATGAGTACCAAAACTTATAAAATTCGATGCTTCGGTTGTTAGACTTTACATAGTTGAATCCCCCATTAGGCCTGTTTCTTAAATCAGTGGCACTGCCCAAGTACCAGTCGCAAGCTATCTGAAAATCTCCATCTGGATAAAAATGTGGTAACGGATCCCGGAACCACATGATATCTGCATCCTGCAATTAAACCAATGATACAGACATTCAGGAAAGTCTGTTATTTCACAAATATATTTGCATAAATGAAGTGGTCTGAGACCATAAAAACCATCACAGAAACATGACAAGCTTTTTTAAATTTTCTTTATTCCACTGGAAAATGAAAATCACCAAAAGATAATTGTTCAACAGTACTACAATATTCATCTATATCTTGAAGCACAAAACCTCCTAAGCACACATGCACACATACACACACAAAGACACAGAGATAGAGACTACAGCGAGAGAGGGAAGGGGGGAGAGATTATTGCCATGCACCTGCCTTCAAAAGACAAATAAACAGTCTCCTAAAAAATGATTCATGCAATTAACAGTGTGACATGTCAAACAACCTTGACAACTCAAAAATTGGACATCAATCAGAGCACTTATTTTGAATCAATTTGCTGTTTCTTTCCAAGTTCACTTTTGAAGATGTTTGATGACCAATTATTGTCTGAACACGTTATTAAGCAACAGATCAGTTTGCAATCACGATGATAGTACTACAATGATGACAAACAAATGCAAAACATGGTCTGTTGTTTCTTGGAAACAAGGATTCCATTATTTTATGGGTTGTCACTGTTCAGTATGGCAGCTAACAAGTTACAACCACTAAGATGACAAAATGACCAGTAACAGATCTGTGTTGAACAGATCGATCACCTTAAAATTTTCATCATGCAGTACAAAAAATCATGGCAACTACCTATAAAGAATCCTAGTACTCCATCTATATCAAAGGTTCTTCATGAGCTCCTGACACTCCCATAAGAATCTTTTCACCAGTAATATGATTTGGTACATGAGCAACCCAAACCACAGATCTGCAAGATTTCCATTTAGTTATAAGAAGGCCCATGTCAACATCAACAGGCAAATGAAAAAACAAATGCCTGGAACAAAGGATTGCATTCATGGGTGGTTGATGTTATGAAAACGCCAAAGAGTTATGGTAGCAGAATTCATCCCTTGCGCCGATAGAAAAATCAGCTTGATGTACAAGAAACAAATTGTTAATTCCAGAGTTCCTTGACCACTCCATTTGAAGAATTCAAATAAATAGGTCCTAACAGAAGTTCAAAGAAAATTTCTAATAAAATCTTTCTATAAAAAGAATTTCAAAGTTTTAGACATTCACTTTGAAATTCCCTTCTAAATAAATCCAAGATTTGTGAAACAGCCATTAGACTAGTCTAACAGATAAGCAATTTTTGAACCTAGCGCATTTAATTTACATGTCACAACTATTATAAATAGTTTAAGAGCCTATTGCATTTGGAAGGTACTCAGGATCAGATTAAATTACCAATATCTGGACATTATAATAATAAATAGATAAATTATAATATTGTTACTTAAAGAATGAGGTCACAGAGAAAAAAGTTCAGACATAAAAAGGATGATGAAACATGCAAAAGAATGACAAAAACATAACTTCCAAGGGTTCAAAAAATTCCTCATCCTCAGATCTGTTTGGAGATCACTAGATTAATTAATATAATAAGATATGTCAGCCTCATCTTTAAGACTAAAAATTATGTTTATTTCACCAATTTAAAACATAATAAGAATCCAGTTCTTTAATAGCTTGATAACATCCCACTTCCCATTGGGTGCAGAGAAGGCAAATCAATATTCACTTCTCAATGGTATTGATTAGAGATTAGCTGTCCAACAATCTGCTTTCTCTGTAGAACTTCCTGACAACATGAAACTCTGATCATTCTCCAAATATTTTGCAGCGCAAGTATCTTCACCCATAGCAGTAAACTATGAGACTAAGCACATCTAATTGCTACAAAACTAAGGTTCTAACCGTAACAATGAACACAAAATGAAGAAAATCATAGGGAGTCCAAATAAAAATTTTAAAAAAATCATAATAGGTTGACAAGATTTTTTAAGTAAAGAAGATTGATCTTCAAGATCCACATGTGAAGATCATGAAATATACCTAAAATTCTTTGTTTTTGAACTAGTCACCCTAGCGAGGAAATTTGCACTCAATTTTAAAAATCTACACTTGAATTGAGCCAATTCACTCTTTGACAGCTTCGCTCTACAAGCCACACATCCTCTGGAATCCCTAAAAATCTGTCAACCAAAGATAAGCCTCTTGAATCTTGATAAGGTTTATCTTTCTTTTAAATTTCTCATAACATAGCCACCAAGCATGGTCTTAAATGCTGGTGATCAGTTTTATTAGTCCACATTTCATAATTATTTAGTTAGGACACATTTCATAGCTTAAGTTATTTTAAGATTGGTTGCCAAGCATGTTCTGAAATTTTATCTAAAACTTGTATTGAAAACGATCTAAAACTAGAACAAATGTGGAGCTTTGGGGAAAACTAATGTATGAGGCCAAATTTATCTATAAATGGGCCGTTTATGCTATAATGTCACCATTTATAGCTTTCAAAGCATGAGGAACCATTTTTTATATATTATACTTAAGATTCCATGTTTTTGAGGAGATTTGGAAGCATTGTTAACATGGAATGTTGTACCACCCTGAATTGGGTTATACCATGGGTGGACCGCATGGTTCTGCTAGTCAATTCAAGAAATCCAGCAAAACAAAGGGAGAGAAAGAGAGAGGAAAAAAGAGAGATAGGGAGGAAAGGAGGGAAGGAGAGAGAGGCAGGGGTAGAGAGAGAGAGAGACAGAGAGGGAGAAAGCACTTTTGAGCTTCCACTCCTTTGGTCACAGGAAAATGCAGAGGCCCTAATTTGAATCGAAACGAGGGCTCCAGCCTTTTTTCTTGAATTTTTTTTAAAGTGAAGTCAGTGCCGAAACAAAGGCTCCACCCTTGTTATTGTGCGGCGGCCAGAGGAGAGGTGCTTAAAAACATTCTCTCCCTCTCTTGGCCTCTCCACCTCCCTCTCCCTCCCCCTTCTTTCTCTTTCCTCTCTTTCCTACTTCCTCTCCCCATCTTTCACCGGCTTTAGTTGTGTTAGTATGCGCTCAAAATGGAACGGCATGGTAGCATACCGTACCGTTGGGCAACCGATATAGGTCTTAATACCAGCATAACATACTTTGATTGTTAAGTTACATTTTAGAGGTCTAGAGCAAAAAAGGTAATGATTTTTAAATAGTCTAGGCTATTTTAAACTCAAATGTTATAGTCATTTCTGTTATCATATGCTAGATTATTTTAAATAGTAATTAATATTTTTACATGAAACAAGATTTGTTTTGAAAATTGTAGATTATTTTTTTGTTGCTTAAAAACAAAACCACCAAACTGTACATCCATTATCATGAAAACTATAATATGGTTTAAAGTTAAGACTAATTTATTTCTCTTTACTTTTTGTCTTTCTTTGTCGTTTCTTTTTTTCCTCAACTTTGCTTGATGTTTTTCGGATTTAGTCATAAATTTCAAGAAAACAAATGCCAAAAGTATAACCCAACCCACCGAATCAGCTAAAATTGTAGAAACTTCCAAGAACTTAACATTGAAAGTTTTTATTTTTCCCAAAAGTAACAAAATCCTAATAATCTGCATCACCAAACACTGAAATGCATTTATTTTTGCCTCAGTTTCTCTTCCCTTCTATCCTTTATTTCTTTCTTCTTTGTTTTCCTTCTTTCTTTCATTTCTTCCCTCCTTTTCTCTTTTCTTCTTTCATTTCTTTCCTTTCTCTTCTTCTTTCTTTAACTTCTTCCTTCTTTCCTTCCTTTATTTCTTTTCTTCTCTCTTCACTTCTGTGTTTCCTTTTTCTTCTTGTTTCCTTCCTTTCATTTTCCGTGTTCTTCTTCTTTCCTTCCTTTCTTTTTTTCCTTTTCTTCTTCTTTCTTTCATCTTTCTTCTTCCATCCTATGCGGATGGGTTTCAGACTTTTGCCCTTGTCCCGGTTTCCTGATTGCTCACTAGAATATGATGGGACAGCCAAGACACCCCTCATCCTACTAGGATTTAAAACCTTGCTATTAGGCAACTCGAGCAGCTCGAATCACGTCTTGTTGGAGTGAGATGGATCAGGGTTGCATCATGCAAATAGAGCAAGCCATATATAGCTCAAGTTGGTTTGGATATTATCAGTTTGTTCAAGTCAAAGAATCCTCATGATTAGGACAAGTACCGCAAGGTTTTATGTTGAATTTCAAACTTGATCTAGAATCATATCGTACAATCAAAAAATACAAATCAGCATCTTTCCTCTATTCAATTATTTTCTTGTTTCTTAACAATTCTCCTCCATTGCTCAAACTACACCTTCTTTGCCCAATGGTCAGCCCTTGTAGCCACAACTGAGCACCAACCACCAAATGCTCATGCCCTAAGAACCAATGATCAAGCCTTAATTGCCAACCACTAGAACCAATCTTTGAGCACAAACCTTTATCACTGCTGATATAGTTCTCCACCCAATCCCCCGTTTCATCCCTCTCAAATTTATTGAATATGAAGCCACCATCTAGGTCATTGTTCTTGAAAAGAGCAACCATTTTTGTTGTGAGACCCAAGCCCCAAGCATCAATCACCATTTTTCATGTTCCATGTTCCAACAGCTGCTATTCCATCAACCCCTGTCCTAAGAATCCCCACCCCTACCCTGCATCTTTCCAAAGGGCAATGCACATTGCAAGCCTGGAATAGTGGAATTATTGCTTTCAGTTAATGGAGAAAGATGCTTTAAGGACCATGAGAAAGGATTGTGTTGATTACTTGCTTTGATACCATTAATATTCATACAAACATATAAATCTTAGTATTCTAGACTTGGTAAAGATAATTTTCAAGGAACCACTAGACATCTAGTTTTGCTTTGAAGTTTATCTTCTGATAGTCCTCAAGACTTCCATAACCAAAACCTACATGTAGTATATGATGGTCAAAGTTTTGCTTTTAATAATGGGATTTTTGATGGATAGGACCCTGTTTGGATCTGTGATATTTTAATGCAATTTTCTAAAATTATGAATTATTGTTTTCATATATTTGAATCTATAGCTTGAGAGTCTATCAAGTTGATCAATATATACAGTGTTTGCATAAAGAAAAGAAGCTGTAAATGTATATATTGACTCTGGTTTTGATTATGATAAAGCACTTAAATATATTTGAATACTAATTATGCATTAAGTATATAAATCAGATATAGATATTCAAGATTTAAATTTGAAGAAGTTTCAGCACTGGTGCAGCCAAGTATCGACTCATGAACAGTGAAGTGTCGACACAAGGCCTGAGACCAAACATGATACAGAACGCGGTGATTTCAAAGCTTTGGTCAAATGTCGACTCACGAACTGAAGTGTCGACTCACCAGATGAAGTGTCGACTCACCAGTGCATTCCAGAAAGCTTCAGAAGACTTTTTTGAACAAGTATCGACTCAAGGTGTCGACTCATGAAGATGAAGTGTCGATACTTGCTGTGACGGCTAGTTTTTCTGAAATGCAAAACTTCTCCAACTTGACTCCAACGGCTATATTTTCTCTTCCAATGGTCACAAACGGTCAAATAAGGTTTGGAGGGCTATTTATACACCATCAAGCTCTTGGGGAAGAAGAGAATCCATGGTTTGAATGATTGATTCTTTGGTTTACAAGAAAAATATGTGAAGGATTCTTAAGGATTTAATATTGAGAGTGTTGAGCCTTCAAGGATTTAAAGAGGAGAGGGAGCTTCCAAGAGTGGCATCTTCAAGCATCCATTGAAGCTTCTACAATATAAAGACAAGCTCAACATCAATGATCAAGTGCCTCAATGAAATATCTGCTTTTTGTAAGAAAGCTTTTATATTTTCATTATTGTATCTATGCTTGTATTGTTTACTAGTTTCAATTCCGTCTAGGTTGATGGTGAGCCTTGAGAAAACCATCTAGATTCTTGGTTAACCTATGTAATGAAAACCAAGGAGGTTGTTGGTGAGTCTATGTTACAAAACCAACTAGGTTCTTAGTTAGCCCGCAAAGCCAAGGGTTTTTGGTTAGCCCATGAAAACCAAGGAATTTTTTGTTAGCCCGTGAAAACCAAAGGGGTTTGACTTGTGAGCCCGGTGAAAACAAGTTGGGTTTTGATTAGTGAGCCCGGAAAACTAATCGACTATAATCTTGGTAATTATAGTGGAATTCTCAAGAAAAACTTGAGAAGTGAATGTAGGTGCCTTGAAGTGCACCGAACCACTATAAATTTATTGTGTTTGTGTGATTATTTTCTTTGTGCATTTACTTTATTATTTCTGCTGCATATTATCTTGATCACACAAACATCTTTGGAAACATATTAGCACTTTGTTTTAAATTGGCACATACTTGCAAAAAGTTTTAAAAATTTTAAGAAACTCAATTCACCCCCCTCTTGGCTAGCCTACGCTGGACAACAATTGGTATCAAAGCTCGGAATCCAAAATCGTTGATATATAAACTTGGTGTTTTGCAAAGAATCCAACGGTCTTGAGTTAAAAAGATCATGGCAATCCAAGTTTGAAAGTTTGAAATTTTTGAAAAACTTTTGAAAAGTATTTACAAATCATATGTTGAGGGGGAGCTTTTGAAAAATTATTTTTAGATCATATTTTGAGGAAAAGCTCAATGTTTTTCATTGCTACATTGCTCTATGCTTATTGTTAATCTTTTAGAGCATGTTATGTTTATTTTTGAGCTTTCCTTGTTTATATACTTAAAGATTTTGTCATTATCAAAAAGGAAGAGATTGCTGATTTTGATTATGATAAAATACTTAAGTATATTTGAGTACTAATTGTGTATTAAGTGTGTAAATCAGATATAGGTACTCAAGATTTAAATTTGAAAAAGTTTCAGTACCGCTGCAGCCAAGTGTCGACTCATGAACAGTGAAATGTCGACTCAAGGTCTGAGACCAAACAGGATACAGAACGTGATGATTTTAGATATTTGGTCAAGTGTCGACTCACGGACTGAAGTGTCGACTCACTGGATGAAGTGTCGACTCACCAGTGCATTCCATAAAGCTTCAGAAAACTTTTTTGAACAAGTATAGACTCATGGAAACCAAATATTGACTCAAGATGTCAACTCATGAAGTGAAGTGTCGACACTTTCTGTAACGGCTAGTTTTTTGAAGCGCAGAACTTCTCCAATTTGGCTCCAACGGCTATATTTTCTCCTCCAGCGATCACAAATGGTCAAATAAGGTTTGGAGGGCTATTTATACAAGCTCTTGGGAAAAATAAGAATCCATGGTTTGAATGATAAATCCTTTGGTTTATAAGAAAAATATGTGAAGGATTCTTAAGGATTAATATTGAGAGTGTTGAGCCTCCAAGGATTCAAAGAGGAGATGGATCTTCCAAGAGTGGCATCTTCAAGCATCCATTGAAGCTTCTACAACATGGAGACAAGCTCAACATCAATGATCAAGTGCCTCAACGAAATATCTACTTTTTATAAGAAAGCTTTATATTTTCATTATTGTATTTATGCTTGTATTGTTTACTAGTTTCAATGGAATTGAAACTAGTGTCTAGGTTGATGATGAGCCTTGAGTAATTGGGACATTGGCAAGAGGAAGAAGTTGCAAGCTAACAATCTCTGGTTTTGTAGCTAGTCCAATTTTTTTTCAGGTTCCACTCAAAATTATGGAGATGAAGCCCAACCTCATGAAACATCTTGAAGGCTCCTAGTTCCACCCATTTAAGAAGAAGAGCCCCTATTGTAGGAAGCAAGTCAAGACCATTTCCATTTGAGACAAGCAAGCTAAAGAAATTTAACTAATGAAGACCTTTCTTTCCAAAACTCCAAGCAATCCATTTGGGCCGGCCAACCTATGATTTGAAGCATATTTGAAGACTAAATCTTAGAAGACACATGAAAGGCTTTTGATAAGGACACTTGGCGAAATAGGATGGCGCCACATGGAGATTCTAGTTTCTTCTCTTGTTAGGATTAGTTACCTAAAAGCTTCTCAATGTAATTAGTTGCCAACTAAACATGGATTAGTTAGCACTTAATCCTCCCTTTTGCCGCCACTTATGGTTCTCTTGGCCTATAAATAGGACTAAGGCCCCCTTATGTAAAGAAAATTGAAAAAGCCTATGAGTGAATGAAAGCTTAGTTTGGTTCTTCTTTCACCTTGCTGAGTTCTATTGCTTTCTCTTTGAATTTGAGTGTTTGGTTTGAGTTTGAGTGTTAGTTCCCTAGCTATTAGAGCTAGGTCACTCCTTTAGGAAAAGGGTGAGAGGCCCAAAGTTCTATTCCTAAGCCATTCTACCAAGGTTCCAAGGAGATCAAGAAGAAGGAGAAGTGCTGCCCAAAAATTCAGCAACCTTCTTCAAATCCCTTCACTTTCCTTTGTTGAATCCTTCATTTTCCTTCAATTCTTCATCACCACGACCTTACTTTGGATCATTTGCAGGTTTCTCTTGATGGTTTGAAGCTGATGATGAAGGTTCCACACCAAGGACCAAGCTCCAAAGGTAAGTTCTAAGTAGGGAGTGTAGATCTTGTCCCTAGACCTCAATTCTTGAGTGATGAGTGCTATCCTTCCATTTTAATCTTTGATCCTCGTCATTGTTGGGAAGAAGACCCTCTTGATCCAAGGATCTGAAGTTCTTAAAAGTAGCTTAGCCTAGTTTAAGAAATTCTATGCCCTTAGATCCTACTTTTTATTTTCTTGAAAGAAAGCTTGCAAGGGTGCTCAGAATTCTGCTCACCTAGTTTTCATATTGAAGTTCTTTGTCTCTTCTATGCATAATTTCGACCATATCTAGAGCTCAAATTCTTGTATGATGATGCTATGTGAGTAGATCACACTTCCACACACTCATTTCATCAAATTCGTCCCCCATCATTTTTTGGTATCAGAGCTTAAGGTTCCATTAGGTCCAGTTGCTGAAATTTTGTTCCCTTTGTGTTGCTTGCCTTCAAGTCCAAAATTCAAATCCAAAAATTCGAGATTTAAATTTTAAAATTTGAGATCTAAAATCTTAACCCCAAAATCTGAAAGTTCCAATTTAAATTCTAATTTTTTGAGATTTTTAAATTTAAATTTTGAATTTTGAATCTAGTTGCTGAAATTTCTGTACTAGCACCAATCTGAGTTTTCCACGAATTTTAGTATTTTTTTCAAAAGACAAAAATCCAAAAAAAATCTTTTTCTGCACTTTAGGATGTTAAGATCTGTGATCTAAAATTTAAACAAAAGATTTTCTTCAAATTCTTAGTTTAATTTTCATCACTTTAAGCTGCTGCCTTAACTAATTCACAGCTTGTTTCAATTCTAGTTTCCCTCCTTTTAGTTGTTCCATTAAATTCTAAAAAAACTCAAAAAAATATTTTTCCCTGAATTTTAGATTTGGATCTGAGATCTCCACTTAAAAAATTCGAATTCTAAAATTTTTGAATTTAAATTTCAAATTTTAGGTTTTTTATGGTTGAGGATTTGTTAGCTAGAAGTTTCTTGTAACAACTTCTACAACAAGCTTTCAAAATTGAATTTCCTAACCAAAATTCGAGAATTAAAATTCAAATTTTAAAACTTGAAGCCTTAATTCTGAGATCTAATAATTCAAATTTCAATTTCAATTTTTTTGAAATTTTAAATTTTAAATTTTGATTTTTTTTCAAAACTAGCTACTTAGAAGTTAGTGGCTGAATTTTTTCTTACAACATTTTGTACCTCCAAGAACAAATTTTTTAACTAAATTTTGAAATTTAAATTTTAAATTTTGAGTTTTAAAATCGAGATTTTCAGGTGTGAAATTTTCAATTTTGTAGGCTCGGGTAGGCAACCCAAGAGGGGGGGTGAATTGGACTTTTAAAACTTTTCTCGATTCAAACAATTATATGCCAATTCAAAATATGTGTTTGTGAAATCAAGATAGTAAAGTGCAGCGAAAATAAAAAATAAATACAATAATAAAAATAATCACAAACACAAAATAATTTATAGTGGTTCGGTGCTTGTAAGACACTTATATCCACTCCCCAAGTTCCTCTTGGGAATTCCACTATAATCTCACGATTACAGTCAACTTGTTTCCGGGCTTACAAGTCAAACCTCTTGATTTTCACAGGCTAACCAAAAACCCATTGGTTTTCCAGGCTAACCAAAAACCTTGATGATTTTGCGGGCTCACCAACAACCTACCTTGGTTTTGCGGGCTAACCAAGAACCTAGTTGGTTTCAAGGCTCATCAACAACCACTTTGGTTTTCAAGGCTTACCAAAAACCTCTTTGGTTTTCCAAGGCTCACCAAAAACCTTAAATAAAACAATGTAATAGCAAGTATAAATGAATACAATAAAAGCTTTCTAAAATAAAGCAAATATCTCTTTGAAGCACATTGATTGTTGATGTTGAGCTTGTCTCCATGTTGTAGAAGCTTCAATGGATGCTTGATCATGTTGCTCTTGGAAGCTCCCTCTCTTTGAATTCTTGGAGGCTCAACACAACAAATTGGATCCTCAAAATATCCTTCACATATTTTTACTTGGAAATCAAAAATTTATCTTTCAAACCATGGATCATCTTCCCTCTTTTTCTCTCTTGCTTCCCCAAGTGTTTAAATAGCCCTCCAAACCTTATTTGACCGTTTATGACCGTTGGGGATGAAAATATGACCGTTTGAAGCAAGTTGAAGAAGTTCTGCAGCTTTTGAAAACTAGCCGTTACTGTTCAAGTATCGACACTTGAACAGTAAGTGTCGACACTTGAACAGTGCAAGTGTTGACACTTGCTACAGTGAGTCGACACTTGGCGCTATTCACAGCCAATTCTGATTTTTCACATTTCTTTATTTTTTTTGTTCTCAGGCCTTGAGTCAACACTTCACTCTTCAAGTGTCGACACTTGATCCTCAGGTGTCGATACTTGCTTTTCAGGTATCGACACTTCATCTGTGCCTGGCTGAGTTTTCTTCAAAGTTTACTTCTTTGAGTACCTATAACTAATTTACATACTTAATGCACAATTAGTACTCAAATATACTTAAGTATTTTGTCATAATCAAAACCAGAGTCACCAAATTTAATTTTTGAATTTTTAAAACTTTAAAATTCGGGTTTGACTCATATATTTGTGCTAGTCTACATATCTTATTAGCTAGTTGGTTGTTTGTGCATCCATTTTAAAATCATTTTAAGGGCATTCAATATTACATAAGGGAAGGAGGTCATTACATTTCCTTAGCCCAAAACAACCATCCATCATTGGGCATTGACCTAATCTTAATTAAAATTGAGTATAAACCTAAATTAGGGACACCCGCAAGTCGGGTTCAAGTGCAAGATAAGGCAAAGTGCTATTTGAGTTTGTACTTACCTCTTGAAATTAGTGTCTAAGACTAGAGATCCAATGGCAAACGCCTTAAACGGACTTGCAATTTTTAATTAGGACGGTGCAAAAGCGAGGGAAACCTCCCGCAACCCCACCTCTTACCTGGCCAGTGGACAGGATAATTGCATCCTTAATTAGTACCTAGTTAAATCCTGTATTTTGAACTTCTAGGTCTAGGAACCCTAGAAGTTAGGTTTGTATTGCTTGTCTATTAGGTTAAGAACCTTGTACCAACGTATCTCCACTCAATTTGGTTTACCCATGAACCCCAATCTTGAATTTTTTAGGACCCTGACTGAAAAATTTGATACCCTAACTAAACAATTAGGACAAGTGAACAAAGAGTTAGGACAAGTGAATAATCAAATCGGGAACATCGAAAAAGATCGCTTGACCCGTACTAATCCTAAATCACCTTCCATTGATCCAAGAGTCCATTGTCATGATCTCACCCCTGAGTATAAACTTAGATACCCCTGTCAAGGCTTTGTAGATCAAGAGAAGAGTCTTTAGGAGCAATCGACCCTATGCACCCACTTTTGATGGAAACCCTGAGGTGAATGTCGATTGGAAGAAGAAAATGGATCAGTACTTTGAGTTTGATGAAATGTCGGAAGAAAGGAAGTGTCAATTTGCCAAATTAAAGCTAATCCGATATGCTAAGTCATATTGGGGACATGTTGAGCATAAAAATTATTATAGTGGGGATAAAATAATTACTTGGAGAGATATGAAGAGTAAGCTATGGGAAAAGTACCTAGACAAATCTTATAAGCAAAATCTTCCAACCTAATGGTACAAATTGAGACAAGATGATGAAACTGTGTTTAAATATATTGCTGAATTCAATAAGTATGAGAGAGATGAAGAAGAGACTAAACCCATGGAAGAATTAAAGGAAAAATCTCCTAAATCTATTGAAGAATTTAAAGATGAAGTGGAATCAAAATCTTGTCCAAATAAAGAGCTAAAAAGAAAAAATCCTAAACCCGTTGAAGAATTTAAGGAAGAAGTCTATGAAGCTGGGTCTGACTTAGTGGATGAATATGAACAAGAACAATTGCGTAGGATAAAATAATTACCCAGCCTAAGAAAATCAACAATGGGAATAATCAACTTAAAGAAGATGAAATCCAGGGACAAAACCATGAAGAACAATCCGAGATAATAGAGGATCCGAAATTAATCAATACGAAGGATTTAGATCTAGAGATTAATGAAGGATTACATATTGGGGTATTGACCATCAGAGAAACTCAAGAACAAATCCCTACGAATTAGCCCCAAGAAGCTATAGAGCCCTTGAAGAACCCGCGATATGTATTCCCTAACAGTTTTCCTGTTCCCGATCCACCATTTTTATACATGCATCCTGATCCACCATTATATATCATTCACTCTCCTTTTCCATCCAGCTGGAACATCCACCATATCATTGATCTGGTCCCAGTGATATTCAATAGTTATTTTTTTAAGACTCTATGGCATATGTTGAGAGCCAAATTAAAATTTACTGCCACTTACCTGAAGATATGTGCAAGAGTCTTAGAAGCCTCTTAAGGGGAATATTGGAAATTAGAAACCTTTGTTTCCTAGCTTAATAATAAAATTCAGTCCTTAGATAATAAAACCCATTTAAGCTTGTCTTTTGTTTTAGCATCATTTGAGTTTGTTTTATCATTTGGTGTCATCCATGCATAAGTCTGCCAAATCATATGCACAACATATTAGAGATTTGCACAGAGAGATTAGTAAGAAAATCCAAATGAGCAATGAGAGTTACAAGTATATGGCTGGTTCTCATAGATGGACCAAAGAATTTCAAGTAGGAGACTTTGTGATGATCATGCTCAAACCTGAGCAGTTTCCACCGGAAACTATGAAGAAACTCCATACCCGTGGTGCAGGTCCTTTCAAAATAATAAAAAGAATAGGACTTAATGCTTACATGCTGGACCTATCTTCTGATTTTGGCATTAGCTCTACTTTTAATATTTCAGATCTGGTAGGATACAAGAAACCAACAATGATTCCCAGTGAGTTCTTAGAACCTAATCCGTCCCTTGAAAGTGAACCAACCCCAGAGTGTCCACCAACCATACTACCAAAGCGGGAAGAAAGAATTGAAAAGATATTAGATGACAAGATTGTCACTACCCGAAATAAAGATTACCAACGATACTTGATCCATTGGCAAGGTAAACCTGATTATGAATATCCATGGATCACTCAAGAAAAACTGCAAAGAATCAATCCAGATCTACTTGAATATTACCAAAGCCAAAATGATCCATACTCGTCAGGGCTGAGTTTTTTTTCACCCGGGAAGAATTAATGGGGACATTGGCAAGAAGAAGAAGTTGCAAGCTAACAATCTCTGGTGTTGTAGCTAGTCCAATTTTTTTTAGGTTCCACTCAAAATTATGGAGATGAAGCCCAACCTCATGAAGCATCTTGAAGGCTCCTAGTTCCACCCATTTAAGAAGAAGAGCTCCTATTGTATGAAGCAAGTCAAGACCATTTCCATTTGAGACAAGCAAGCCAAAGAAATTCAACTAATGAAAACCTTTCTTTCTAAAATTCCAAACAATCAATTTGGGCCGGCCAACCTATGATTTGATTCACCTAATTTGAAGCATATTTGAAGACTAAATCTTAGAAGACACATAGAAAGCTTTTGATAAGGACACTTGGTGAAATTGGATGGCGCCACATGGAGATTATAGTTTCTTCTCTTATTATGATTAGTTACCTAGAAGCTTCTCAATGTAATTAGTTGCCAACTAAACATGGATTAGTTAGCACTTAATCCTCCCTTTTACAGCCACTCTGGGTTCTCTTGGCCTATAAATAGGACTACAGCCCTCTTATGTAAAGAAAATTGAAAAGCCTATGAATGAATGAAAGCTTAGTTTGGTTCTTCTTCCACCTTACCGAGTTCCATTGCTTTCTCTTTGAGTTTGAGTGTTTGGTTTGAGTTTGAGTGTTAGTTCCCTAGCCATTAGAGCTAGGTCAATCCTTTAGGGAGAGGGTGAGAGGCCCAAAGTTCCATTCCTAAGCCATTCTACCAAGGTTCCAAGGAGATCAAGAAGGAGAAGTGTTGTCCAAAAATTCAGCAACCTTCTTCAAATCCCTTCACTTTCCTTTGTTGAATCCTTCATTTTCTTTCAATTCTTCATCACCACGACCTTACTTTGGATCATTTGCAGGTTTTCTTGATGGTTTGAAGCTGATGATGAAGGTTCCATGCCAACGACCAAGCTCCAAAGGTAAGTTCTAAGTAAGGAGTGTAGATCTTGTCCCTAGGCTTCAATTCTTGAGTGATGAGTGCAATTCTACCGTTTTAAGCTTTGATCCTCATCATTATTGGGAAGAAGACCCTCTTGATCCATGGATCTGAGGTTCATAAAAGTAGCTTAGCCTAGTTTGAGGGATTCTATATCCTTAGATCCTACTTTTTATTTTCTTGAAAAAAAGCTTGTACAAGGGTGTTCAGAATTCTGCTCACCTAGTTTTCAGATTGAAGTTCTTCATCTCTTCTATGCATAATTTCAGCCATATCTGGAGCTCAAATTCTTGTATGATGATGCTAAGTGAGTAGATCACACCTCCACACACTCATTTTATCAAATTCGTCCCCCATCATTGAGAAAACCATCTAGGTTCTTGATTAACCTATATGATGAAAACCAAGGAGGTTGTTGGTGAGCCTATGTTATAAAACCAACTAGGTTCTTGGTTAGCCCGCAAAATCAAGGAATTTTTGGTTAGCCCGTGAAAACCAAGGGATTTTTGGTGAGCCCATGAAAACCAAGAGATTTTTGGTTAGCCCATGAAAACCAAAGGGGTTTGACTTGTGAGCCCAGTGAAAACAAGTTGGATTTTGATTAGTGAGTCCGGAAAACTAATCGACTGTAATCTTAGTGATTACAGTAGAATTTCCAAGAAAAGCTTGGAGAGTGAATATAGGTGCCTTGAAGTGCACCGAACCACTATAAATTTGTCGTGTTTGTGTGATTATTTTTTTTGTACATTTACTTTATTATTTCTGCTGCATATTATCTTGATTACACAAACACCTTTAGAAACATATTAGCACTTTGTTTTAACTTGGCACATACTTGCAAAAAGTTTTAAAAATTTTAAGAAACCCAATTCACCTCCCCTCTTGGCTAGCCTATGCTGGGCAACAGTATATCTTGCATGGGATCAAAAAGTGGTATCAATGTGCTAACTAGGGGCAAGTTCATGCTAGGGGATGTATTATAAGAAAACTATCAACCCAAACTCAATATATTAAAATTAAAGTGCCAATAATTGCAACCTGAACTTGGCCTATTCATTAAATAGGTTAGCCAACTCCCATATACCAGTTAAATATATAGCTCATGTTGGGTCACATTAGAGGTAACAAGGTTAACCTGTTAACAAAAATTAACACATTTAAACCATGCCAATAGATCAGCTTTCAATGTTAATCTATTGATTTAACATCTAACAAAATAATAGCACTATATGGTAAGATATAGATGATCATCAATCTCTTGCTCTATCTTCTACAACTCTAGTTATTTGCTTACTTTCTAGATTGAAGCTGAGGGAAAAAATCTTGTCATACCTTCTAGCTAGTCACTCAAATATGGCCATAAGCTGTTTTTCTGCTACAAATCAGTTTATATTTTGGGGCATATGTAAAATTCTGCCTGGATTTGGATTTAAAAACAGAAGTCAAAAATTCTTTTCCATTCCTGGATTTTGCATATGGTCCTTCCTAGTTTCTGAACTTAGACGAGTGAATATTGAGCAATTATAACAAACAGAAGAAGGCAGCAGAATGAGTGCCAGCTATCCTCATCCAACTTCATCAATGACTGAGCAGCTTGAAGCCTAGACTTGATCTCTTTTGGCCCGCAACCTTCATTTCAGTTGGTATATCACTCCTAACCATGGTTTTGGGATAGTCATACTTTCCCCAATAATCTGCTAGGCAATTTAGTCTAACTCAAGCCATGCATTATATTATCAACTTCAATGTGAATCTCTCTGACCATTTAACCATTGATAAGGGACTTGCAGAAGGTTGAAACATTGGAGCGTGCAAGAAAACCGACCAACCACTAAACCAACCCATATTAGTTATTTTGTATTGGTTTGGGTCAGGTTTTTCCACGTTCGGTCTGGTTTCAGTTCAGAAATTTTAGGAAATTAGAAAAATTGGTTTAAGTTTTAAGAAAACCTACTTAAAATGAGTTGACCAATGTATATATATATATATATGTATATATACATATATATATGTATATATATGTATATGTGTGTATATGTATGTATATGTGTGTATATGTATGTATATGTGTGTATATGTGTGTATATGTGTGTATATGTATATGTATGTATATGTATATGTATGTATATATATATATATATATATGCATGTATGCAAGGATCGCTAAACCGGTATCGGGATCCGGACCGGTCAGCAACCGGTACGATACGTACCATACCGGTATAAATTGAGAAAAAACTATCTTCCTCTCCTTTTTAAGCAAGAATTGCTGAATCGGACCTGAACCGGACCTGAACCGAGCCTGAACCAGGCCGTACTGGTCCGAACCAACACATACTGGTCCGGTTCAGGCCAATTTTTATGGTTCGAATCCCAAACCATTTTGTAGGATTGAACCGTACCGGTTCTTAACCGGTACGGTATGTCTCGAATCGGGTAGTTCAAGACGGTATCGTAAACCCTACATATATGTATATGTATATATATATATATACATACATACATATATGCACATATACATACATACATATATATGTATATATATAAAGCTCACCGACTCAGAACCAAACCCAGTGCTGGTTGGCAAGTGGTACGAGTCGGTATGTCCACTTATCGAATCATACTGGGCCTAATCCGATATGGAAACAAGGGAGAATCGAAGAGAAAAAGAGAAAGAGAGGGGAGGAGGGAGGGAGAAGGAGGCCGGCGGTGGCCACCAGAGAGCCATGGAGGCCCTTTGAGATTCGCCAAGGTCTCCAGGGCTCCACGATCCTCCGCACATGAGATTAAAGAGAGGGAGAGAAAAAGAGGGAGGGGAAGGCAGTAGGGAGGCTACTGGAGGATCACCAGATGATAGAAAGCCTCCTGCGGAGGGCTTGCCCCTGTTTTGAACCCGTGGCCTCCATGGGAGGCTTTCTGCCACCCGGTGGCCACGACCCCCATCAAGCGGCCTTTCAGCAACCTCTCTACTACCTTCGATCCCTCATTTTCTTTCCTTCCCCCTCTCTAATCTCACTCATGGAGGACTGTGGAGTCTCGAAGGCCTCGTGGCCCTCTGGTGGCTTCAGCGGGCCACCACCGATCTTTTCGTCTCCTTCCTTTCCCTCCTCTCTCTCTTCTCCTCTCTTTTCTTTTCTCTCGCTCCATTTTCATTAGTGTTCCTAAATGAACGCCTAAACCGTACTGGTTGGCCGCCAATACAATTCGACATGCCCTAAGCTGTCTAGTTTGGCAACCATGTATATATATATATATATATATATATATATATATATATATATATATATATATATGCATGTATATACATATATACATACATACATGTATGTATGTATATGTATATACATGTATATATATCTATATGTTCATATATACATACATACATATAATATAAATACACAAATATGAAGCTTAAAATGGAATGAGCTGGTCCCTTTAATGAATCCCCCTTTTAGGGGCCTTTAAAAATGGGGAAGGGAAAATGAGCAAGCAACAACCCAATTCACGTAAGGGGAATGCGAAAGTCATTGCATGTTATGGTACCCATTTCGTGCTTCCTTTGTTGGTTCTTTCGAGCCAACGAAGGAGGACTATATCACTCTAGCCATGAAAGCCAAGACCCATAAAAGAGCAAGTACACCTAGCTCTATTTAGTTGTGTGCTAGTGCACTTTGGATAGCTCTTGCTATTGCTTTGGGGCAATCGTCCTTGCCTTTTTCCATTTGGTTTGGTTGGTACCACATTAAAGGGTAAAAATTCGGTAAAAATTCTAGGCGTGTATTGCTGGTTTTCAGTTCACAAATTCTTTATATGGATAATAAGGCAAAGGACCAATAGTGGAATTGAGGACTGGCAAATAGAAATTCCTTGTTGCTTAATACCTGACTCACCATTTACACACCTTCTCAAGCATAGCGGTTTTATGTTAAAAACAAGTCTTTTTTCTTAGAGGCTTGTTCTCTATGATAGTCTAGTCTAGAATTGAACCCACTAAAAAGTACTTTATCTCGAACCGGCAAACTAGAGCGGAAGTAACTTATAAAATTCATCGCCTAGAGTAACTTACAATACCGAATTCAAAGGTGGGGGTAACAAGGTTGAAGTAGCACTTGGCTGGCGGTTATCCTGATGTATCTACATGCCGACAGTGTCCACAGGAGGTCCGTCAGTTGATGAAGAAACACTTTGCTGAGTTTAAAGCTGGAAAGGAAAGAGCAGCAAAGAAGAAGGCAGAGGTGGGCCGCAGAGCCGCAGAACCACCTTCTTATCATTCCAGGGAGTCAGAAGAAGCTATTCCTTCTGATGAGGAGGCACAGATGGAGGCTGCTATTCAAGCAAGCTTGTATGAGCAGAGGCAGCAGGAGGAGGCAGCCAGGCAGAGACAGCGATTCGGGCCATCAGCTTTTGAGTAAGGATCGGGATCCACTTCTGCTAGTGCTCCAGGAAAGTCTGAGACAGTTTAGGAGGACCTCCTCAGTCAGAAAGCCCGTCAGAAGAGGCACCGACCGTAGGAGGAAGTCTTCCAGGCCCAAGGACATTCCAGAGGGAGCCACTATCCATGATGTCGATCCACATACATTTTCCAGTAGAGATTCAAAGCAACAGAGGATTGACACAATGCCGAAGAAGGATAAAAAGAAGGATATGTGGCAGGCCATCTCCTCCTGGTTTCATTTCAGTCATATCCCAGTCCATGCAGCAGACAATCCTTATTATCGCTCTGTTATTTCATCTATACAGGCGGCTGGTGCAGGTGTAGATCCTCCAGCATCGAGGGATATCTATGGTCATTTTCTGGATAGCAATAAGGAAGAGCTAGAAGGATGGATATCCTCATATCAGAGCAAGTGGCCTGTGTATGGATTGACGGTGATGTGTGATGGCTGGACTGGTCCTACTAGACGGAGCATCATCAATTTTTTGACTTATTGTGATGGGAAGACATTTTTTCAGAAGTCTATTGATGCTTCAGATCAGGTGCACGACGCCAGTTATATCCTCAGATTGATGGAGGAGGTGATTGATCAGGTGGGAGAGCATAATGTCGTGCAGGTAATCACTGATAATGGACCACAGTACAGGGCCGCAGGACAGATCTTGATGGAGCAGCGGCCGCAAATTTCCTGGACCCCTTGTGCTACACATTGTATAGACCTCATGTTGATGGATATTGGTAAAATTCGCAGGGTGCAGAAGATTGTTGAGCTAGCACAGTCTATCACCAGATTTATATATAACCATACATGGATATTATCATTGATGAGGAGCTTTACAGGGAGAAAATATTGCGACCGGGAGTCACACGGTTTGCAACAATTACATTGCACTTGATAATCTTCTTAACAAGAAAGCAGAGCTGCATCAGATGTTTGTCAGTCAGGACTGGCAGGAGAGCAGATATGCCAGGGCAAATATTGAGGAAAGCAATGTGGAGAATTTAGTGACGAGACAGACGTTCTGACAGCGGGCTGAGAGGGTAGTGGAGGCTATCAAGCCTCTATATGAGGTACTTCGTGCCGTGGACTCCGAGAGGTATGCTCAGATGAGCTTCTTATATTTCAGGATGCAAAGGGCAAAGAAAAAGATCCAGGAGGCAGATCCATCACATGCACATGAGTATATCCGGATCATTGATGGACGGTGGAGTTATCAAATGAGTTCGGATTTGTATCTAGCAGGTACGTAGTATTTTATGAAATCCCTAAAAATTAAGTTTCAATTAGATTCATACAAGTACGCTTGACTGATTCTTAAAATATATGTGCAGCTTACTATCTAAATCCGAGATTTCAGTACACAGCACCGGACATTGCCATGGACGAGGATCTTATGTCTGCCCTGCGCAATGTTATGTATAAGATGGAGCCCGATCCATATATCGTTGTTATGTGCCTTGAAGAAGCAAGTTAGGTTGAAATTATTGAATGATTTTTAATAGCATTAATTTCAACAAGCCAACAAATTTTTTTCTGGCAGATGAAATTTTTTAGGGAGGGCACAGATTCGTTTGGATCCACTGTAGCAGTCAAATAAATCAAAGATGAATCCTGGTTGGTACTACTAAGGAGTAAGTCTAATTGAATATCAGTATCAAATTTTTTATTTTGCCAAATCTAAAATTCTAAATGATGTAATGTCTTTTGCAGCTAAATGGTGGGTGCATTTTGGTGGATCAACTAAAAATTTGAAGGTTCTTGCAGTGAAGATCCTCTCCCAGACGGTGTCCTCCAGTGGATGTGAGCGCAACTGGTCTACATTTGGTCGTCCGTCCCTACCATTTAATAGACCTGGAAACAGAGGAAAAGGAAAAGCAGTTGCACCTCCATCGGAGCACTCAGTCCACTCAGGTTCAGATACCAGAGACAGTGATGATAGTGCTTCAGATAGTGGAGGATCTGGTGATCAGGGAGGGGCAGGAGGACAGGAGTCGCAGCCTCCTAGTCCTATTCGATTCACTGGGGAGTCGCAGTTTTACCATGCCACGCAGGATACAGATCATGGAGCACCATCTGATAGACCTCGTGGTGATAAGATTCCATATAGGCGACGGGCTCCGCGTGGTCGTTCGGGACACGATACAGTTGCAGATCTTGCACGTGGAGTAGGATCCTTTGATGTATCTGGATCATCCTCATATTCAAGATCCCCTTATCCATAGCTACCGGCAGCTTATGATCCATATGATCCATATGGTGCATCCGAGACGTCAGCATCCAGTGGTTATTATCCCGGAGCATCTTATGCATCTGATTTTGTTGCTGGTATATTTGGATTCCCCCCTGCATCTGCACTGCCATATCGTCAGTCTCTGGACAGCTCTCAGAGTCGGGACATCAGAGAGGGATCTGCGATTAGTTATGACCCGACATGCATACTTCCTGGGATGAGCTTAGAGGAGTATCATGCTGCCTGGCAGGAGGGACATGCCGACTTTCCTACGGAGTACATACATGATCCCTATATTTATGGACATCGTCACTCTACCCGATTCTAGACATTGGTATGTAATTATATGTTTATGACACATTTTACTTTCATTAATTGCTGATAATCTTAGTTTAATTATCAATTTTTTATTTCAATTGAAAATAGTCCTAAATATTAGTATTTAGTCCTAAACCCTAAACCCTAAACCGGCCTAAACCCTAAACCCTAAACCGGCCTAAACCCTAAACCGGCCTAAACCCTTAAAAATAAATCCTAAACCCTAAACCCTAAACCCTAAACCCTTAAAAATTAAAATAAATACCTTAAACTTACAAAAAAACAAAAAAAATCAAAAAAAAAAATTTTGGGCGTACCGGTTTGGACCGGCTCGCCCCGCCGTACCGTGTGTCGGCACGGTACGATTCGGAACCGAACCGGTACCGGCCAGCCACCAGTACGGCACCCGATATCGGTACCGGAACCCTGTTTGGTACTAATGTAAGTTCGAAAGTATGCTTGTAGAAAATTTTATAATGCTCATAGGTTGCACAAATAATCAAGAAAAAGCCTTTCAAAATAAGTCAAAGAAAATGTTTCCCAAGATGCTTAACAAAGGATGAAGGAGAAGAATCGACTCTAGAATACTCAAGCTAACTCTAGTAAGACCGGCACAATCCTAGAGTCAATCCTAGCACATCTCGAGTCAACTCCAGTGGAACTCGAGTTGACCCCAATAGAACAAGAGTAGATCCTAGAACAGTCTCAAGGCGCCAGACAGAGTTGTAAAAAAGCAAGTCTTTCCAAGAGTCAACCCCAACATATTTCGAGCCAAACCCAGTAAAGCTCGAGCTGACTCTAGCAGAGCAAGAGTCGTCCCCTAATTGGTCTCAAGGTAAAGATAGAAAGTAGTGAAAATTTACTGGTTCTCGAGCTGACTCTAGCAAAACACAAGCCAACCCCTAATTGGTCTCAGAGTGAAGACATAGAACAGTGAAATTGGCGAGTTCTCAAGTTGACCCCAGCACTACACGAGTCGACCCCGGTCTAGATGAGTCAATTCTAATGGCAACCGAATCGACCCCTAAATGGCCATAGTTAAAAGACAGAGCCATCTTGAAACACTATGCTTTACGAGTCGATTCCCGGAGAAGTCAAGCTAAGCCCTAATTAGGATGAGTCAATCCATGAATATCATAAGCCAACTCCTCTGCATTTGATAGCCCAATAGCTAATTTTGCAGAATGAGACTAATAGGTAGAAAAGGGTCTAACGGTTAGTTTGAGCTGTCTAAGGGTCTTTTCACCTCTTCTAGTCAATTTTGGACATTTTTAAGCAAGGAATTTAATTGGAAAACTTATCCAAGAAATATTCAAGCATATCCAAGCAAAGAAAAGGCACCTAAGCAAAAAGAAAAGAAGGGGTGAACCCCAAAAGCATTCAATTCCATTTTTAAATATTAAAATCTTCAGAGGAGAGAGAGAGAGAGCACGGTGCATTCATTATGTGACCAACCAATTAAGCTATTCTTTAAACCTTTCCTCCAAGCATCTCTCGAGCAATTAAAGAGGAAGTCATCGCATTTAAAAGCATTCACCTTAAACTTCCTTAAGCTTTAAAGAATTTTTATTTCTGAGCTTTACATTGTTCATTTATAATACACTCTTTGTATTGTAACAAGTTTCCTTGAAAAAGAAACTTGAGGCTGGTCCAAGCCTGTAATTGATGATTGCATTTGACTAAATCAAGGGCACTTAGTTGGAAAGGTTTTGATTGGTGAGCCTATGCAAAACCAGCTAGATTGATTGTGATCCTAGTCAAAACAATCGAAATATAATCTTGGTGATTTTAATGGAATTCCCAAGTAGGGAGACTTGATGATTGTGGTCATTTGGTTTACTTCAGATTGTAAGTCTTGCAGTGTTATTGGTTTTTATTTTTGATGACTAAATTTGTTGAAAATATCATCCAAATTGTAAGTTTGAGGCACAGATGATTGGTTTTTACTTAGGATTTCTTTTAATTTAAGAAGATACTCCTTTTTGAGTTATGATTCATTGATTTTATACGAAGTCTAGGAGTAAATTCTGTTCTTTTGTTATCATGTTTATGCTTGAAGATGGCAGATCTTCTTCAAACTCTTCCGAAGAAGATTCAACTTCAGATTCAAGCAATAGTTTTTCTAATTGAATCTCGAGAGAATTTTGTAGATCTTTTTTATCAATTTGTATTTCATTTATCTTGCTCTTTAACTTGCAATTTCTAGCATAGTGTCCAACTTTGCCGCACTTAAAGCAAGTTATTTGGTTTGTTAGTTTACTTATTTGTTGTTTATTTTGAAAGGACTTTCTCTCTCTTTATAGGTTTGTTCATAGCTTGTTTGTGTTTTGTAAATTTGTATGTTTTTTTTTCTTGTTGGTACGGTTGTGACAAAATTTTGATTTAGGAAATTTTCTTTTGGTTAAAGGATTATAACCAAATTATTCACAGAAGTTTCCTAGCTCTCTTCTGCTGGTTAGTTGTTCTTTTTTTAATTCTTGCTTTATCCTTAGATCATTACAGAGATTTAAACCTTCAGAATTGATAATATTGATTAAATATCCATAAGTGAGTCTATCATAGGATATTGTACTATTATTTTGTTCTCTGATTTTTAATTTGACCATTTCTGCAAAGACTTGAGGGAGCCCGGAGATGAACTTCTCTTTCTAGAATGACTGTTGGCAATTGTTTCTAGTCATTACCTTGGTAAGGAAGACATCTTTGTACCACCTGAAGTCTTATAGCTTCTTGCATCTAAGATTGGCCAAAATCTCAGAACTTCTATCTTTCAGGTTTGATGGATCACCTAAGAAGTGTTTTGCAATTGCAAATATGAGGGTTGACACCGAATCCTGTATTAGTTCACCCGTTTCATCTTTAATAATCACACATTCTTCATTCCTTCTGTAGGTGAACAGAATATTGTTCCTATCAATTTCATCAAAGTAGTGATCTCACCAACCTTTCAGTTGGCCAGTGAAACCAGCTACCAAAGTTTAGGCAATTGCTTGGTAAGTAATATTGGATTTTGTTTGGTAAGCCGTAGCTACCATGGTCATTTCTTTAAGAATGTTGAGGATTTGATATTCAGTTTGACCGTCCATGTTCCATTCATAAATGATATTTGCTAAAAAATAATTATGCCTGATTAATGGTCTTTCTTCTAAGACCATATCAAGAAGGGTAGGTTTGTGGTAGAACAGTTTTGTGGATTGAATCCAAGTCTAAATTTTATTGATTTCTAAGTTCTTGTCACTGTTTTGGTCATCTGGGGGTTTCTGGTTCACCGCTACAATCAGAGCTAGTTTCAATGGAATCCTAACCGTTGGAGGTTTCCGGGTCTTGGCCCAAGACAAATATTTCTGCCTCTATGGACCATTGATGTTGAAGGTGGAGCTCTATCCGGGGTGTCTAACAGAGTAGTGGTTAAGAGTTCCATTTTTTCTAGTCTTTTATTGATTTCAATTATCATATTGCTTTCTTTTAATTGAAAAATTAATTTCTTTGAAATTTCATGTGGAGTAAAAATTGGAGTTTTTTCTTTACTTTTTATTGGTTGTTTTTCTTCTTTTACGAGTTCTTCAATCCTGGCCAATTGGTCTCCTATTATTTTTAGATTTTGATTTGTTAAATTGTTTTGTTCTATTATGTTTTTAAAGTCTTTGCCATTTGGTGTTTCTATAGAATCAGACTTGATTTTGAAAGGTGATGCGGTAACTTGCATTTCTTTCATGGGATCTTAATTTCTTGTAGAGGAGGGTGGACTTTTTCAATTATTTTATCCTTTTCATTTTGCCATGAAATCACATTTTCCTGCAAGCACATTTACTTGTTTTGGATTCTCCTTCATACGGTAATCAAACCAGACGAAGAAGTTTACATTTGTCCTTAAGATTTCTAAGGTTTGATAGTATTTCTTTTAGATCTCATCTCTTTGTTCTTTGCTAAAATTGTCAAAAAAATCATTTTCTTTCTTTTGTACTTTTTGATGAATAGAAGTCTTTTCTTAACTTTTCTTTGTCTATTGTAAAATCTTTGTATATCATACAGATTTCAGTCTTTTATTTCTGTAATATATTAGAATGTTTGATCATTGTAAATAGTTTGAGGAACCCTAGATTCATTGTCTACTTCTTTGAGTCTAGTTGATGGACTAAATAGCTAAGTTTAGGTGGTATTAAGACTTGAGGGGTTAACGAGTCCTATGACTAATAGGTCCTATAAATGTTCCTGTTAAATTTTCTCTACATCTCTTTCTGGAAGTGTAGTGATAGATTCAATAGTGCTTGGTGCTTGCCTAGGAGCTAGAACAGCTTTCTCTAGGAGCCAATTTTCTGGAAGGGAGATTTGATCCCAAATTAATGTCTTTGGAACATATGTGTTCCCTTTCAGAGGGTTGGTTTGGAAGTAGATTGTACTTCCAAAGGTTCTTTTGTTGATCACACGGATGTGATCAAGATCATTGGTTACCTTGTAGCATATTTTGAAAATAGGATAAAATCCTGGCATGATGTTAAATCCATGAAGTTTAACATCAAGTTCTAAAGCTTTGAGAATGTTTTGGTCCTTAAGTTTTAGGATCAAGTCCATATTACAATTAAAATAAATGGATCCTTCATACAGGCTTGACTCTCCATTCCTAGCAGAGAATCATAGAACCGAGTTAGCCGGCCATCTCTTAAACAGAGGAGAATGGCTATATCCAGTCCTCTTCTGACTAAGGGTTTAGCTGCTACCTGGACCATGCCTATATAGATGAACTCATATTTAGACCTGAAAATTTTGATTAGGTCTTGAGAGATGATTGGTATGACTATGTGGTCGCCCGCTATTAACAATCTTTTCTTCTATCATAACCCTATTATCAGGTAGGATTTTATGCTGATAAATTGATCTTTTATTTATTTTTAGAATAGTCCATTTGTTCAACTATTCATCCACTATCTCCATTGGATGGCTGTAGGTATCATCCTCTTTAGAAGAACCTATAAAAAATAATCTAGATACTAGATTCATATTGGAACCTCAGTAAATCCCTTTCCCTTTAAATAGCTGCTTATGGCCAACAACGCCTATCCATGGCTAAAACGGCAGATGCCTAGTCAACGACTACTCAGGGTACACATTGATTCACAAATGAATCAACTATCTAGATATTTTTCTACCTTTCTTTCCCTGCTGGCTCTGATACCAGTCAACCTAGTGCTGGTGGTTGTTCACTACCATAGCCTTAGGCCCTAGCCAGCCCCAATCATGCTCTTGCCTCACCTAAGTCTCCTCCCACTCTGCCCATCCAGTATTCAAGGTTGCCCTTTGCCCACTCTCCTCATTGGAGCAGAGTCTAGATCTGGCATTCTCCCTCTCCCCCCTTCTTTAACCCTCGCTTAGGTGAGATCTCCTCTCCTCTTCTATGTTTCTTCCTAAGATGTTTGAAACCCTATTTTCTACTTGTAAAACCATGGATCCCTGGAACCATGGACCTATGCCACTTTGCCATCCTTCTTCCCCCCATCATTTCGACCCTCACCCCTTCCTGGCCACCAGAACAGCCATTGACACCACCACTCCATCTTGCTCACGTTGCCCGAATCCCCCTCTCTATAGGAGCCATTATATCTTAATTGGTTTGATGAATATGGTCACTCAATAATTGGTTTAATGAAGCATTAATTGATGTCCTTAGGAAGGGATCTTAAAAGCTTTAAAAAGCTCAGCATAGGAAGTTCCTCATGAGTTGAATGTATTTGATATAGCTTGTCTATTTATTTCATCTGAAGGTGTAAAATCATGGGTATCCATAATACTTTTATTAAAATAACTTGTTAGCTTTTTCTAGTAGTGATAGAAAATCTTGCTTTCTCCTTGAAGGAACACCTTATTGTCATGGTGCTATATGGTTAGGGAATGACTAACCAGATGTGTTTGGGAAATTTATGTCTACCAAGATCAGGAATTGGGTAGTGGGATCATCATAGAGCCAGGATCTATTCTCTGCTGTTATTATTGAAACTATTTATTATATGTTTATATAGGGCTACGTACTGCACAAAACAGCCCAGTCTGATTGCCATGAGGAATCATGCAATGGTAGAGAAGATGATATGTGATTTGCCGCACAAACTGCTCTCTGCAGTCCAGTCCATTACAGCTTGCAGATTATATACAATTCATTACTCAGTTTGCTTTTTGATTTCAAGTTTAGTTAGTATCATGTCTTGTTGATTTATTAAACATACTGTTATCTTTTGTGATGTCTTTTCATGCATAACAACAATTATGTTATTTGCAATGTGCTGAGAGAAATATGAACGATTTGGTGGTTGAGTACCAGCAGTACCAGGATGCAACAGTTAATGAAGAGTATGAGGAAGAAGAGGAAGAGATGGCCTGAGTTCTGTACGTTTCTCACAATTTTTTTCAGTTCAGGTTGCTTTGAGAAAAACACTTTCTTTCTGTATGCATTGTGTGACTCTATGAATGTGTTGCTTGTGATTTTGGGCCTAGAGTTTGTATAAGCATTACACCGTATCATTGCTTTCTTTGAGGTTATGAAATTGGTCCATGTTATTTTTCTGTTTCTTAGGGAGATTATGAGGTTGGCAGATGTTATTCGACCTTGCATTTATAGTCTTGGACTCTTGATGGCATTTTTCATCAGTGGAAGCTAATTAAGATGCATTGCTACTGATCCTGTTCTCAAGACCCCTTTTAATTTATATGTTATTTTTGTTTCACTAGCATCAGCTGATTATGATAGCAACAACATTCTCTAGGACTTCATGTCAGAACTCTCAAGTTAATATCCATGTTTAATATAACAACATAATGGGTAGATTTTCAAATTCAAACACTATTGAATGATGCTGGTAAAAAAATCCCATCTATTTTTACACTTGAGAAAATCAGGTCCATCACTCTAACATGAAATTATACACAATTTAATTGAGGAGAGATTGTGTATGGGTAATAGGGGAGTGCAAGATTTGAGCATACAGGTGGTATAGAAATGTAATAAATATCTGTTTTTGGTGGATATAAGTAACGATAATATTCCTACGAACAAAATGTAATAAATATCTGTTCTGTAATTAGTCAAGAACAAGAATCATACTGTAGCTTAGTCGTGGTATGCTCTCTGAATGTTTTCTCTGCAGTTGTTGTGTCCATGCAATATCTGGTCTTGTTGAAATTGTGGTTTTGCTGAAGAGTAATGTGAGAATTTGCTTCTAAGGTGGTTTGAAGAAGCTTTCCTGGTTAGATATTTTAAGACTGAGGTGCCATTAGTATTTGTGATGGTGATGGCTTCCGTAAACAGACTAAATCACCTTGTCTTATCCCCATCATATTGTAGTCATATTTGTTTTGTCTGTGGTTGTAGTAGGATTCTCATATGTTGCCTAGTGTGTTGTTTTCAGAGACTGCAACTGGTACAATATTAATGCCCTCTGTTAAATATTCTATTCTAATGTTGACGTATGCTTTCATCTGGGAAGCAGGTGTGAACATTTGCACCTTGAAACATGCTGATTATTAGGCATAAGAAATTTACACCAAGCAATGAGGATTTCACTCATCCAATTGACTGCAAATGGATCTATTTATTGCTGGATCAGGATCTGCAACTGGTCACAAGCATAAATTATATTGCCAGATTTTCTTGTACAACTCCATCAATAGTCAACATTTTACCTCATGATGCCATATTCTTGTGCTTTTCTACTTTCAGGATCAAATCATAGATTCCCAAATTATTTTTCCTACTTCAGAAAGTGGGGAACCATATTTTTTTAGGAAATTTTAGTCACAGATCATCTATGATCTTGTCCTAATCATTCTTCACATTACAAAGATCTCATCCACCATAATAGAACAAGCAACATATCCTCTTCGAATTACGATTCTCATGCATGTTTCAAATGGAATGTTCATTTTATCTTCATTAGCAGTCACCAGATGTAATACCAAAGATGAGTGAAAATCACATGTGAAGCACATAGGATAGTTCAAGAGTAGGTTTTAAATCCCGTGAGACAGGTCTGTCTCAGTTTTTTCATGGAATAGAACATGCTGCCGTCCTACCCAATCTCAACACTTAGGACAAGGGATGTCCCAAGATGTCCCGATTGGGATGTTAGGACACTGGTGAGACAGCCCTGTCCCAACACCCAGATGGTACCTCATGCCGGTATCCCATGGAACATCCTACCGGGTCTTGAATCCTAAAGACTATACAAGACTTCTAAACTAAAGATTCCTAAGAGGGTGGAAAGTTGGATCAGTCAAAGACGTTTGTCCCCACTAGAAAGCTCCCATTTAGCCCATATTCAAAGAAACAGTAAGGCACCCATTTAGCCCATCCCAGGTAGCCTAGCCCATTTGACAAAAGTCTGTTTAGTCTAGGTCTATTTAACCCAAAAAACCGAACTGAATTGAACCAAATATTTCGGGTCAGTTTGAACCCATTTTTTTAGATGGTCCATTCAGTTTTGGTTTTGGTTTTAGGAAACCAATTTAAATTAGTTTGGTTTCAAAAAAAACACTAGACTGACCTGACCCGAACCATGCCACTTCTAGTTGAACAGATTTCCAGCAGCTATATCGAGTGCAAAACAGCCTTCCAATTCTCTCTCTTTCAGCCAAAGGTGTCTTCTATTAAGCCCTACAAAGCTCAGTGGCCTTCACACTGGAGTATGACATTCAGCCATATGAAGTGGCTGCAGGTAGTATATCACTTCTTGAAGCTCAAAACCATCAGCATCTAACTCCTACCATCCTATGCAAACATTGCTCTTGAAGAGAAAAGCTGATCCACATGCATATTCTATGGTACTCCAGAAAAGGAGTACAATGAAATTACTAGGTTTAAAAGCAATAGTATCACTATTGGAGTCTATAATTAGTAAATAGAAACTAGTGGAATAAAAATTCATCAAAATCAATGTTTGACATACCACCCAAAATCACCTGGCTTGAGATGTACCAAACTGTACAAGGTTGGAACCAGCATGAAAACCCCATTCAGGTTGGTACAAAATCCCAAACTGACCTGTATCGACCCCACACTGAGTTGAACTGCACCATACTGCCAGGTACCACTCAAAACTAGGATGCATCCCATACTGTATAGATTCATTCCACTTGGTTTCGGATGGCACCATAATAAAAAGCGAGAAAAAGAGTTCAGGAGCTGTCTCATATGGGGTGTGTACTGCACCATGCCAATCAAACTATACTAGACTCGTAAATCATAAAATACTAGTATGGTACTCAGTACTGAGATTGTAAACCTTAGTTAAAATAAATAGAAATATAACAAATAAGATCTTCCCACTTTTAGTATGTGTGCATTATTTGATAAAGTTTTTAAATATGGACATGTATCAAAATAAATTAATGTGTAAGATAAAGTATTATAGTGGTCAAATAGAGAACAAAAGGAGCATCACAAGCTTGCAAAACAAAGGAAGCTGGAATGTTAAAACGTGGAACTTACCAATCCAAAACTTTTTTCTAATGTGAATTGCATAATATTTAAGGGACAATATCAGTTCGCCATGAGTTTCCATCTAAAAGCCCCAATAAGAATCGATCAAACTTAGTTGCTTGGAAATAGACATATAACAAGAATCATAAATCAACAAGTTCAGGATTAAATGAATCATAACTAATACCATGTTGAGCATGTCAATATGTCAGGTATGTATGTGCATACATGTTTTAAGAGATATTTCCAAAAATGATTATGTTACGGAAAAAATAAATATCATTGTCCATATTTCTATTATATGAATGGACAAATAGTTAAATGCTTAGACACATGAAAGGAGATAAACGTACCGAGAAAATGAAGTTGTACCCCTTTCCGAGGACAACCCGCAAAAATTCTATCCTTCTCCACATCATCTCCAAATATCCAGCAGACATAAAATGCTTCTCTCCCGAGAAATCTACTCCCTCAGTAATAAGGGCAAAGCAATGGAAGTGTATGGACATGCATCGCATGTATGCCTTCTGGTCCAATGCAATTATCACCAAGTGGTTCAGAAGCTTACGTGTGCCATCACCAAGCTGGAAACTCTCAATAAAGAGATCAATAACTGATCCAGGAGAAGACCATGCAGCATTCAAGGTGGTCAAGATTACTGTTTTATCTTCCATGGCTGCCTCTTTCAGAACTTTCTCAAGCCTGGCATCCTCGCTACCCTACAAATGGAATTTATATTAGATGATGTCCAAAATTAATATGCAAGGAAAACAATCTTATAGCTAATGCAAAAATTCAATGGTTTAAAGTTCAAAGGAACATGATGCAAAAATAACATAAAATAAAATAATTCAACTTTTTTTCATTCCAACATCAGAAATACAGGATGCATGGTTCAGATAAAAGTCATCATGGCATGGGCAAATGGTACCTAGAATTTGAGACTGTTGATCAATCCAACAATTAAAATAATGAAATGCTTCTATTGTGGTGTAGGAGGAGGGCATCATTAGTCCCATATTGATTGTGAGTCAAGGAAGTCTCTGGTTTATATAAAAAGAGACAACCCTTCCCACGTGAAGCACCTTTTGGATTGGAATCCAGAGAGACAAAACCATGAAGCCTATAGGCCAGAGCGGATAACAATATACCAAGCCATGTGCCCTTGGCCACAATATTGGTGGCCCATGTAGGTCCTGAACATGCGAACCTGTGACTGTGATGCACCTCACGTCCATACACAGACTCCCCCTTAATCGAGGCTATGCTGTAGTAATAATCAAAAGGGTATCATTAATCCCATATTGATTGTGAGTCAAGCAAGACTCTAGCTTATATAGGAAGGGACCACCCTTCTCATGTGAGATACTTTTTAGATTGGAATCCGAAAGGATAAAACCGTGAAAAGCCCATAGACCAGAGTGGGCTATACCTAACATGTTGAGCCATGAGCCTTTGGCCATAATATTGGTGGCCCATGCAGATCCAGAACCTGTGAACCTACAACTATGATGCACCTCTTATCCGTACACAAACTCTTTAACTGAGGGGGCAGTGGTAATAATGAGAGCCTCCTGCCTATATACAGACTCTCCCTTGATTGGAAAACTATGTTGTAATGGAGGGCATCATTAGTCCCATATTGATTGAGTCAACAAGGACTCTTACTTATATAAGAAGAGACCACCCTTTCCGCATAAGGTGCCTTTTAGATTGGAGTCTAGAGGGATAAAATTGTGAGATCCATGAGCCAAAGTGAACAATATCTCACATGCCGAGCCATGAGCCATTGGCCATATACTAGTGGCCCATGCAGGTCATGAACCTATAGCTGTGATGCACCTCATGTTCATACAAAGACTCTCCCTTGACCAGGGGGTTATGTTGTAGTGATAATAACGAGAAGGGCATCATTAGTCCAACATAATTATGAGTCAAGAGGGACTTTAGCTCATATAGGAAAGGACCGCCCTTATCACGTGAGGCACTTTTTGAATTAGAATCCAAAAGAACAAAACCGTAAGACCCATGAGCCAGAGCGGATAATAGCTCATGTGCCGAGCCATGAATCCTTGACTGCAACAATTTCTAAGGTAAAAATTTAAAAACTAATATTTCAATTGAATGGTACTAAAATATCCAATGGTTGTTATTAGGTATTAAACAGTGACATTAGGATCGCATAAAATCTTCCATATTCAAATTTAGTAATTTAATTTCATTAACATCAATAGGAGATGGACATAATAAAAATATAAAATAAAGACTGTTGTGTCTATTATCTAATACCATTATATCAATTATTTATAGCATTTAATTTCTCTAAGGCTGTGTTTTGATGCTGAATAGCTAACTAGGTTGTAGATAGACTTAACCAGGATTTTCGGCACCATCCCCAACCACCCGGTTCGGGATGTATCGTACCATACCAGCCAAGAATTGGTACAGTTCAGCCCTTAAAAATGGTTTGGGATCCGAACCATAAAAATTGATCTAAACTGGACCGGTACGGGTCGGTTAGATATGGTACAGGTCGGTTCGATATGGTACGGCCCGGTACGGACCGGTTCGGGTCTGGTTCGGCAATCCTTGCTTAAGAGAGAAAAGGAAGATAGTTTTTTTCTCAATTCATCATGTACTGACCATACTGTACCATACCGGTTGCTAACCAGTACGGATCCCGGTACCGATTCAGCAATCCTTCATTTAACCATTTAGTGAACACCTACAATTAGCTAACCACCGATTAAAGTTATCCACCATTTGGTTGACATTCCAAGGGTTAGTGGGATAAGTCATGGAAAAAGTCAAGTCATGGAAAAAATCAAAGCAAAGAGAGAGAAAAGAGATATGTGATGCTTAGCTTTCTATCATTTTACCCCATGAATTATATTAACAAGGTTAAGTGGCTTTTGGAGGTGTTGACAGAATAAAACCAACCCATGCTTTTTGACATGTGTTTGGCTGGCTAGCAGATCACCAGCAACCAAACAGATCCTAATGGCACAACAGTTTACTGAGATATAATTTTATTGCCACAAGCATGGTCAATAATTTCTCCATAGATATCTCCTCAGCCTATAGAATGTATGGGCAGTGATGAACTACCTTAAACCCAATTTTTAAACCCAAAAATTTTCATCTTGTCAAGGAGTTAAGATGTTGGTGCTGCCATTATCATGTTCAAAACTTTGGGATTACCAACATAATAAAGCAATTCTAAGCATAACACCAGGCTGACAACTTTCTATATTTTTCCCCTGTTGTCCATAAAAGAACTGGCCTAGATCAAACCAAAAAAAACCAAGTCAACCCATTTGGACCGTCTTGCTCCAAACAAACCGGAACCCGGTCTAACTCTGACTCACGTGGTCATGCAGATAACGCAACTCAAATACAAACATTCCACATGTCACATCTTCCACAAATCACATGAGGATTCTTCTGAACGTCGGGCATCCCGCTCTAGACCACGTTACCCTTTTTTTAAACCTGTTCCACTAAAACAGCAGACCGGAGAACGATCGTTAACGAAATCCAAAGTAGCGGTTGAAAGCAACCCCATAATTAAGCATGATTTTAAGATTTAATTAACCTTACTTAAAGCTTAAATTACTATTCGTGCGGACACCGATACCCATTGCAGAGATCCCTACTATAGCTCGATAGACATAGAGCCCTTCATTTGTTTATTATTTATTTGATGTCATTTGTTAGTTATTATTTGGTTTGGTTGAGTCTATGTTAACTTGCTTAGATTGAGTCTTGTAGTTTGGATTTATTTTATTTTATTTTGGATCAAGTTATGTTGGATGCCCCATTCAACTGAAACTCCAAGGATTGATCTCCTTGGTTGGCTGTGTCATAAATGGGGGATAACCAACAAGAGTTTAATTCATACTAAGTCTTGTGCTTAGAATACCTGGTCTAAAAGGGGTCTAAAAGGGGTATTCCTAATCTGGTTATTATTGGCTCGGTTTTTTTCTAAATTTTCTAACCTTACTTCGTGCTCTTGGCAGATGCTAGTCAGGTTATCAATTTTGTCAATGAGAGTTTGAAGGGTTGCAACAAATTGATTGGGATTCATTTTACTATCCGACTTTGAAGGTTCAGGATGGTACTTCGCTCTAGACCTAGTGATCATACAAGAGTCACTACGAGCTCTCTATTAATTCTTCAATCTCACAATATGCAGGAACTATGTTTCAGACTCAAATTGATGCTCAAAAACAAGTATCCTAGGAAGGTACTTTCATGGATTTCAAAGTAGGGTCAGATTTCTCAATGAATGGGGATTCCAACAATCCAAAATTCAGAATTTTTTTAGTTATTCCGAGAGTCGGGAAATGGCTGATTTCTAAGACAATGCAAACTAAATTTTCAGCAGAATTTTCAGGGTGTGATGATCAATTTTCAAGTGAAATATGGTATCAATTTAGGATTCAATTCTAAAATTGTTAAAGACATGCTTTCTTATCGAATCTAGTTTTCAAATCTATGAATTTTATAATTTTTTCGACAATCCCATGAATAAGAATTACTGAATGAACGGAGATTGCACAAATCTACAAGTTGCAGATTTCTACATGCACAATTTAGAAAATTCAGCTCAAACTAGCATGAATCTCAAAGTAGTTTCACAGATTTTCATACATAGAAATTTTTCAAATTGAGTCTAATTTCTAACGTAACAAGTTTCAAAATTTCCGAGTTTCCTAGAAACGGGAATTCCTAAAACACTAAAGGGTGCGCAGAATATGCAAAACTTTAGGATAATGTAGAACGTGAATGAAATTTTTTTTTAGACTTTAATAATGCAAATTAAGTAAATGAAATATACAATTGACTCTAACATAACCAATGCTCTAATACCAAGAATTTGATAGGGACAACCTAATCTCGGGATACATGAGAGGAGACTAATTTAGAAGTTTTATTGTCAGCAAACAAAACTATAATCAATGTCGATTGGCTCAATTTTTTATAACTAAAGAGGGAGATTAAGCTATAATCGAAAAGCGTTAACAAACCACAGGCACCAACAGAAGATCCTAGATTTAAAGATTAGGATCGTGGACAATTAAGAAATCACCCATAGGTTAAGCTCAGCTAAAACAATTAACATATAAGTCTAATAAAATTAAAGAAGGGTTTATGCTCACTATCAATAACAATTCTATACCTTGAGTTTGAGGATACATAGATTACTCGAGAAGAGCTACAAGCCTACAATGGATTGATCTTGACATACTTGAGCACTTCTAGGACAGAGGCAGAGTTTATTCAACAAAACTGAGTTCTTCCCAGCCCGGGGAGAATTGGTGCGGACACCGATACTCGTCGCCCACAGAGATTCCTACTATGACTCGATTGACATAGAGCCCTTCATTTGTTTAATATTTATTTGATGTCATTTTTTAGTTGTTATTTGATTTAGTTATGAGTTTATGTTAGCTTGCTTAGATTGAGTCCTGTAGTTTGGGTTTATTTTATTTTATTTTGGATCAAGTTCTGTTGGATGCCCCATTCAACTGACACTCCAAGGAAGCAAGAGCCCAATTGCCAAGAAGACTTCAAGGTTTATCAAGTTCAAGTGCTGATCCTTATCCCAGCCAAATAATTTGGTGTTTGAAACAAGCCTGAAGGTTCAAGATGATACTTCGCTCCAGACCTGGTAGTCATACAAAAGTCACTATGAGCTTTCTATTGATTTTTCAATCCTACAATATGCAGGAACTATGTTTCGAACTCAGATTGATGCTCAAAAGCAAGTATCCTAGGAAGGTACTTTCATGGATTTCAAAGTAGGATCGGGTTTCTTAATGAATGGGGATTCCAATAATCCAAAATTCAAAATTTTTTTAGTTGTTCCAAGAGTCAGAAAATGACCGATTTCTAAGAATTGCGCAGACTGAATTTTTCAGCAAAATTTTTAGTGTGCAGTGACCAGTTTTCAAGTGAAATTTGGTATCAATCTAGGATTCGATTCTAAAATTGTTAAACACAAATATCTTCCTTATCAAATCTAGTTTTCAAATCTACAAATTTTGTAATTTTTTGACAATCCTATGAACAAGAATCGCTGAATGAACAAAGGTTGCTCAAATTTGTAGGTTGTAGATTTCTATGTGCACAATTCAGAGAATTCAGGTCAAACTAGCATGAATCCCAATGTAGTTTCACATATTTTCATACATAAAAATTTTTAAATCGAGTCTAGTTTCTAACGCAACAAGTTTCAGAATTTTCTAGAAACGATAATTTCTAAAACACTAAAGGATGTGCAGAATATTCAGAACTTCAGGATAATGCAGAACGTGAATGAAAATTGTTTTAGATTTTAATAATGCAAATTTGGTAAATGAAATATGCAATTGACTCTAACCTAACCTATGCTCTGATACCAAGAATTTGATGCGGGACAACCTGAACTAGGGGTGCATGAGAGGAGACTAATTTAGAAGTTTTATTGTCAGCAAACAAAACTATAATCAATGTCAATCGGCTCAATGATTTATGACTAAAGAGGGGGATTAAGCTATAATCAAAAAGCGTTAACAAACCATAGACACTAACAGAAGACCCTAGATCTAAAAATTAGGACCATAGGCAATTGAAAAATCATCCATAGGTTAGGCTCAGCTAAGACAATTAATATATAAGTCTAATAAAAATTAAAGAAGGATTTATGCTCACTACCAATAACAATTCTATATTTATCTAAAATAAGAAGAGAGGGTACCCACAATCATGATTGTGGTTAGAATTTGGAAGAGGAGGCATTCTACCAAGCTGAGTAGTGATCCTAGTTGGATGGCGATTCCGTCAAAGCCTTCGAATCTGGATCATCGAATTACACTACAGATAGATTAGTTTTTTCAAAGATATGAGCAGCCTAAAATATAAATTAATTTAAATTAAAATTGACTCCCAAAGTGAAGTCGCAGAGGGCATGAGCTTTGCTCTGAGCATGCAAAAGGTGGGATGCTTTCACGTTTGTGCCAAATCAAGGGGCTGGGGAGAGAAACAGAGATTTCATTGGAGACCGATGGGGTTCGACGATGGAGATGGGCTGCACGATTGCACGAAGGTGGGCTCGGCGGCAGCACGATAACATGGGGGCTCTGGCATGGAGGCGACACAGGGACACCAGCATGGACATGGGCGGAAGAGAAGCGCGGGCATGGGCGTGGTCCACGAGCAACACAGCATGGGAGGCAGCACACCGGGCAACAGCATGGATGGCTTGGGTGAATGGCACGGGCAACACGGTGGCGGCACAGGCCTAGGAAGCGGTCATCCTCTGCATGCACCGTGATCGGGAGGAAGGCTCCGAGCAGAGATCCGAGGGCAGTGTTGGCATCGTTGATGGGGGGCGATCGACCGAAGCGATGGGCAGTGAATTTTTTTTTGAGACCGAATCACCGGAAGTGGGGTTGTCGACCGGAGATGAACGAGGGGATGGAATGGTGAGGAGGCAGTGGGTAGTTCACCCTGTTCGTGTCCGACTATATTCATGGGTGATGCAGTGACGACGATGACACAACGGCGCTGTAGGTGGTGGGTGTCGGACGACATTGATGGCTGCAAGAGAGACTTGAAGAGTTGGGGGTTCTCAGGGAGTTTGAGATTAGCAAGGAGAAGGAGAATAAGAGGAGGAAGAAATAGAGAAAGAAAAAGAGAGGAAGTAGAGGAAGAAAAGAAGTCTAGGATGGACGACCGCTTCCCATGCCTGTGCCGCCTTTCAGGCCCGTGCCGCCACCATGCCACCGGTGCCATTCACCCAAGCCATCCGTGCCACCACCCGGTATGCTGCCTCCCATGCTGTGCTGCTCATGAACTACGCCCATGCCAACACTTCTCTTCCACCCATGTCCATGCCGACACCCTCATGCCGCCCATGTCGCCGTGCCGCCATCGAGCCCACCTTCATGCGACCGTGCCGCCAATCTTCGTTGTCAAACCCTGCCGGTCCCCATCCTTTAAAATCTCTGTTCCTCTTCCCAACCCCTTGATTTGGCATGAAGTGAAAGCATCCCACCTTTTGCATGCTCCTTAGAGCAAAGCCTATGCCCTCTGCCGACTTCACTTTGGAAATCAACTTTAACTTAAATTAATTTGTATTTGAACTGCTCATATCTTTGGAAAAACTAATCTATCTATAGCATAATTGGGTGATCCAGATTCGAAGGCTTTGACGGAATTGCCTGCCAACCAAGATCGTTACCCAGTTCGGTAAAATGCCTCCTCTTCCAAAAATTCTAACCACGATCATGAGCACCCTCTCTTCTAACTTTAGATAAATATAGAATTGTTATTAATAGTGAACATAATTTTTTTAAAAAAATTTATTAGACTTATATGTTAATTGTCTTAGCTGAGCCTAACTTACAGATGATTTTTTAATTATCCATAACCCTAATCTTTAGATCTAGAATCTTCTATTGGTGCCT
This sequence comes from Areca catechu, assembly GCA_021397845.1. Classification (NCBI taxonomy): domain Eukaryota; kingdom Viridiplantae; phylum Streptophyta; class Magnoliopsida; order Arecales; family Arecaceae; genus Areca; species Areca catechu. The sequence goes on from CM038049.1 coordinate 135,512,370, forward strand.
ATGATTGGTTAATAGTTTTCAATTATAGCTTAATCCCCTCTTTAGTCATAAATAACTGAGCCAATCAACATTAATTATATTTTTGTTTGCTGACAATAAAATTTCTAAAATAATCTCGACTCTTGCACCCCTAGATCAGATTATCCCGCATCAACTATGCTTTATTAGGAAAGAAAACTTAAATTGATTCTTAGAATCGAGCAGCATTCAGTAAATAGAGCGAAGGGGTAAGGGCATTACGGTCATTCCGTAAAAGAAGACGAAACCATCGCGAAAGAATAGACTAATTAAGATAAATTGTTAAATGAAAAATAAAAAAGTGAAAACGATAGCAAATTGATAGAAAAGGAATCATTTTGAAAACCCTAAACTGGCATTCGAGCTCACCAAATCGACGGCGTCGATGGGTTCGTCGACGGTGGGGATAAGGAGGACAGCGGCGGGGTACCCCCGGACGGTGTGCGGGCGAGGTACGATGGGAGCGGCAGCGCGGTAGAGGACAGCGCAGGGGAACGCAACGGCGGCGAGGACGAAGAGGGTGGTCAGGCAGCGGCGGACAGTGTCGACGGCGTCCGCCGGTGGGGAGGCGGCGGCGGTGGAGGCGGGGGAGGAGGAGGAACGCGAGGGCTTTCTCATATAGAGCCAAAGGGGGAAGTAATCAGGTGGAGAAAAACAGAGACGTCTAAAAAAACAAAAAAGAGGGAGAGAGAGAGAGAGAGAGAGAGAGAGAGTGGGGACGTGGGGTTAACGTGTCGGAGATGGAGAGAGTGGGGATGTGGGGTTAACGTGTCGGAGAAATAGGGACCGCATGTGTCTTGTTCGAGAAGACGGAGACAGCGGTGAAGGGTTGCCGACTTCTCTCGAGATTTTTTTTTTTTTTTTTCAATGCATGGGGTTTCTTGGGCAAGCGGTGAGCACGTGGAGGCACGTGAGGAAACTATGAATAGCCGGGCAGCGGTGACAAAATAAGGGCCTTTTTTTGGCAAACAAGAATAAACTTAAGCTTTTTTTATGGCCATAATTAAGGCTGCTAATTGAAAAGCTAATCATATACTGCATGCCCAACAAGACCATACATGGAGCCAATCACAACTGCCCAATCTAATAATTCCCGTTTATCAAGCACTTATCTCAATGCATGGCTATAAAAATGAGTGACCAGGATTATATTCATGAATGCCATGCAGTGCATATAATGTAAGGCTTGCTCTAAATTAAGCTCGAATGAAGCTCAACCTAGATTTAATCGAGCAAAAGCTCTACCTGACTTTTATGTTCGAAATTAAGTTCTAATTGAATATAAAATTGCTCTATAGTATGATGCATATAAATATATTTATAGTTTCTAGAATTATATTTCATAGCTAATCATGATTTGTTTTTAAGTTCATGTACTGTCAAAGGGCCAATTCAAGCTTGAAATAAGCTTGATTCAAGCAAGATACAAAGTTGAATCGATTTCAGCTCAATTCTTCTGTAATCAAGATGATGATTAATTAGATTCATATTAAACTATTTTCAAATTAACTAGAATTAGGTTCTATAAAATAATTAATAAATCAAATTTGACCTCCAAATTCAAGCTCTTTCTAGCTTGGCTTAATTACACCAACAAATAAATTTTAATAAATAAGATTATCTTAGAGTACGAAACTTATGAATGGGACCCACATCTTAAATGCTTTTTTTTTTTTTTTTTCCTTGAACAAAGCATGGCATGGCAAGTACCAAATATCAGTGAATGTAAATTTGGACAAATAAAAATAGTATGCATAGCGTTGGGATATGATAAGCTTGGTCTGTTTATGCTAATATATTATAAGCTTGAATCTGGCTAATCAAGGCCCAAGAGGCGCAAAGCTGATCGACGTTCGAGAGACATAAAGCCGATCGACGTCCGAAAGACGTAAATACGATCAATGCCCAATCGGCGTAACTATAATCAATGCCCAATAGGCACAAATATGATCAATGCCTAATAGGCACAAATATGATCCATATTCAAGAAACTTGAAGCCGATCGATGCTCAACAAGCATAAAATTGACTAACTTCCAGGTAATTGACTAACTTTTATGAAAAATAAAGCTTATTAATATTAAAATAATGCAGGGACTGTTCAACTTCTGGAGAAGGGCTGATCAACTAGGGATAAAGAGCTGACCAACTAGAGATGAAGGGCTGATCAACTAGGGATAAAGAGCTGACCAACTAGAGATGAAGGGCTGATCAACTAGAGATAAAAAGCTGACCAACTAGAGATGAAGGGCTGACCAACTATGGATGAAGGGCTGACCAATTATGGATGAAAGGCTGATCAATTGTAGATGACTTTCGCTGCACGTGCTCCGGATCCTGGATTAACCGTTTAATAGCTAGATGCCAGCTGTAAGCGGTTAAGTTCGTGGCCTATAAATACCTTCGAGTGCGATGGTGAGGGAGATTCTGCTGCTTCTTCTTTTCCGCATCATTTTTTGCCCAGTTTTCCTTCAGATCATATCTGTTCCAGTCCGAACGCCATTAACGAGTTTGAGAGCTACCTCAACACCCAAATCCTCTAATGAAGACGACGGAGAGTCAGATCCAATCAGCTTGATCTATTCTTCTTTTGATTCAAGCTCATTATAATTTGTTTGGACGCAACAGATTGGCGCGCCAGGAAGTAGAAACTCAATGAAGGAGTTTCAAACAATCTGGAAGGAAGCATGGTGAAAGGTAGGAAGAAGAATTTACCAGCAGAAGACGTTTCTTGCTCTTCAAAAGGGGATGATCCTGTTCTTGGCAACCACAGGAATGATCTTGTTCTTGGTGAAGAAGGGAACAATCCTGTTCTTGGTGAGAGGATGGAAGCTCTTCCCGTGAGATGTTTTGATCAAGAAAAGCTGGATGCTCTGTTTGACAAAGTAGAGGTGCTTACTGCGGCGATGCAGAATTTTCAAGAAATTGCTGCGAGGGAATCTATGCGACCTGCTGCCTCAAGAACTAGCCGACAACCTTCCTTTCAAGTAAGTAAGCATCTCAGTCCAATAAGGCATTCATTTTATCAATGTTCTTCAGGTCAACAGTCCCCGTTAAGGCATCACCACCAATCCCACCATCATACCAAGACACGGAATAAGGGAAAGCGTCCACGATCCCGTTCAATGTTATCTAGAGAATCAACCCCTGACAGTACTCAAGTTCAGCACCCTACAAGAACAAGTGATTTTGATAGAAAATTCAAAAAGCTGGAGTTGCAGATCGCCAAGGTTCTTGAGCATAGGAAAGCAAAGGACATGACACCGAGCTGCAGCATCTTACCTCCTTTTTCCAAGAAGGTTATGGAAGAAAGAATCTCACATCATTTCAAGGTTCCGCAAATTGAACTGTACGATGGGTCGTCTGACCCTTTGGATCATTTGGATACCTTTAAAGCTCATATGCTAATCCAAGGGGCATCAGACGCACTGCATTGTCTTGCTTTCCCTGCAACCCTGAAGAAGTCGGCAAGAATATGGTACTCAAGTCTGCAGCCATACACTATTCATTCATTTAGTCAGCTAGAGATGTTGTTCATCTCCTATTTCAGAACAAGCAAGAAAATGCCTAGAAATTCTAATAGCCTATTCTTTATCCAGCAGTCAGAAGGGGAATCTTTGAGAGATTATATCAAGAGGTTTAATTCGGTCACGTTAGAGATACCGGATCTCAACGAATATGTGGCAATGTCTACTATGAAGAAATGCTTGCGAGCTTCCAGATTCACATTTTCTTTAGATAAGAAATTTCCAACCAACTATTCCGAATTACTAGCCCGTGCTCAAAAATATGCTCAGGCTGAAGAGCAAGCCTTGAGCCGGCGACAGGTGGAGAAAAAATCGGTGCCAAGTAGGAAAAAGACCAAGGAGGAAGAATTTCGGTTCTCTGGAGTCCGATCAATTCAACAGCAACCTCAGAGACCGAGGGAGTTGGTCGGTAGAAGTTACGTCAATCGGTTTGATGCTTATACCCCCTAACTCTTCCAAGAGAATAGATCTTAATGGAAATTGAAAAAGAAAATTTTCTTCAAAGGTCAAGGCCAATGAGGGCCTTGCCAGCTGTGAGAAATAAGGCCAAATATTATCGGTATCATCACGATCATGGGCATACGACAGAAGAATGTATCTAGTTAAGAGATGAGATCAAAGATTTGATCAAGCGAGGTTATCTGGGCAGGTATGTCTGGAATCCAAATCAAAATCGACCAGTTGAAGCGGTGGTGCTAAGGCCTACAGTTCCGAAGATGATTATTAACAGGATGGAGCTCCCAAACCAACAACCGACTGATGAATCGGTCGGGATGATTTGTCATGCATGTTTCAAAGAGGATCGAAGTCCCAAAAGGCTTCGAGAAAGTGTTGTCTTTTCTGACGAAGATTTACAAGGCATTCAGATGCCACACAATGACCCTGTAGTGATTTCTACGATAATCGCAAACTTTGATGTATACAGAATTTTAGTTGATAATGGAAGTTCTGCCGAAGTTTTGCTTTATGATACATTTGTCAAGATGAATTTGCCAATTAATAAGCTATGAAGGATTCATATGCCATTAACTGGGTTTGGCAAAAATTCTGTAGGAGTAGAAGGAGAAATCATACTCCCGTAACCCTCGAAATAGCCCCAAAGTAGAGGACTTTCCTCTTACCTTTATGGTTGTTCGAATCCCTTCTGCTTATAATGCTATTTTGGGAAGACTTGCCCTGAATAAGTTCCAAGCCATTGTGTCAACTTATCATCTTTTGATGAAATTTCCAACTCAAAATGGGATTGGAGAAGTAAGGAAAAATCAACAAATTGCTCGTCAATGTTTAACAATTCAGAATCAATAGTCAATCAACAAATTTACTGCCGAACAAATGGATCCACGTGATCCAACAGATGGAGTCAGCGTATCAATAGAAAAGACTATTCATATTCCTTTGCTAAAGGATGATCCTACTAAAACAGTTCAGATTGGAAGCTTGCTTGCTGAAGACCAAAGGAAGAAGTTAGTTGATTTCTTGCAAAAAAATACTGATGTATTCGCATGGACAGCTATCGATATGGTAGGAATTCCAACTCAAGTGATTATGCATGAGCTTAGGGTTGATTCGCTCAGTCGGCCTGTTCGACAAAAGAAGCGCAATTTTGTCCCAGAAAGATAAAAAGTTATCAATAAAGAAGTGACCAAATTGCTTGATGCTGGATTTATCCGAGAGGTTCACTATCCTGACTAGCTTGCCAATGTGGTAATAGTCAGGAAGGCTAATGAAAAATGGAGGATATGCATAGATTATACTGATCTTAATAAGGCATGTCCTAAAAACAGTTTTTCTTTGTCTAAAATTGATCAACTGGTTGATGCAACAGCTGGACATAAATTTCTGAGTTTTATGGATGCTTTCTCTGGATATAACCAGATACGAATGAGTCCAGATGATGAAGAAAAGATATCTTTTGTCACTGATCAGGGGATATATTGTTATAAAGTAATGCCATTTGGTCTCAAAAATGCTGGAGCTACTTATCAGAGGTTAGTAAACAAAATCTTTGATAATCAAATTGGAAAAACTATGGAAGTATATGTAGACGACATGATCGTTAAGAGCGATCAGTCTAATGATCACATTAAAGATCTGCAGATAGCCTTTGATATTTTGTGATAGAATCATATGAAATTAAATCCGACCAAGTGTATCTTTGGTGTAACTTCTGGAAAGTTCTTGGGCTTCATGGTCACGAAGCGTGGAATTAAAGCTAACCCAGAAAAAATCCAAGCCATCTTGGGTATGAGACCTCTTGTTAATAAAAAAGAAATTCAACAGTTGATTGGGCGAATCGCTTCGTTGAGCCGATTCATCTCTTGTTCGGCTGAGAGATATTTGCCTTTCTTCAAAGCCCTACGACAAACCAAGGAGTTCAATTGGACGGATGATTGTCAATCAGCTTTTGAAGAGCTTAAAAGAAGTGTTTGACAAATCCGATCATATTATCTAAACCCCAAGAAGGAGAAGATTTATATCTTTATTTGGCTGCTTCTAATGAGGCTATCAGTTCTGTATTGGTGAGAATGGAGTCCGATGGATTGCACAAACCCATTTATTATATCAGCAAAGTCCATGATGTAGAGATAATGGTGTGGACAACAGAAACCGAAAGAAACTTCACTCCAACAAGTTAATCAAGTCTTAAAGCAATGAAAGCCAACAACAAGACTCAAATTCTGGATCCCAGAATTTGACCACATAAAGAAGAGAAGACACATCAACCAAGCAAGAGAAAAGGACCATCAACTAGGACCACTTGGCACCACATGTCATTCCTTATCCAAGTAGAAGACCATCTCATCATGCCACGTCATCAGGCGCCACCTCACTAGTCACCTCATCACTCTTTGGCGCCAACAAGGAAGATTCAAATTCAAGGAGGTTGGCCACACCCCTCCAAATCCTCCACCAAATCCTCCAACCCCCCCATCCCTCCAAACTCTCCACCAAATCCTCCAACCCCCCCTATAATCCTCCTCAATTTGGGGAGTTTTTAAATTTCAAAAGCTAGCTTTGTGAGGCTATTAAAGGCCTTGGACGCCCATTGTAAAGGGGATTGATTTTGGGAATGAATGAAAATTGAAGTTGAATTTTGGAAGTAGAAGTTGTCTTGTATTTTTTTTCCTTATGTGAAAGTTTCACATCCTCTTCCTCCACGCCAAAGCCATTCTTTTCCCCTAGCAAAGCATCTTCCAAGCTCACGTGAAGGCATTGGAGTCAGCCAGATCTTCTCAAATTTCTGTTCTTAGTTCATAAATTCTCCCATCCCTTCTATATGTTCTTATCCTTCTTCCTTAACTTTGATCTTCATTGCAGGGTCCTTCGAAGTCTTTGAGTTGTGAACCGGGTTCACCTTGACAAAGAACCAACAAGCTGAAGCCCCAAGTCCAGGGTTCTGATCTCTGTTATCCAGGTTCTTCAGTTCTGAGCATTGGTAGTTTCAAGGTATGAATCAAAAGAAGGTTGGAAAGCTCATCAAGGTAAGTCCACAATCATTAGCCCCTATTGTCTAGATCTTCTTCCTTCTTAGTTTAGGATTGTGTCTAATCAAGTAAAAATCCCATTTCTTATAATCCTTAAGTCTTATTATGATGAGTACAATGCTAGTGTGATTAGGTTTCATTGCTCTACAAACCATATTCAAAACATTAATCATATGCTTGCTGCATCATCTTGGTATCAGAGCCTGGTCGGATAATTTCTTGCATTTAGATATGTTGCATGCATACTTGTTATCTAGTTAATTTTTTTTAAAATCCAAGCAAGATCCAAAATTCATGCCTCCTGAGTGGGTGTACTCCAGTACACTGTCACGACCCATGAAAATAATGAGCCCCTGGCCGGACATGAATTTTTTAGATTGAAGTTTGGGTAAGCCATTGCACTTGTTTGATTAGGTTCTGTTTTCTGAAAATTTGCATCTGTTTACTGTAATCCGTATGCAGCTCCAAAGGCAAGTCACTAATTTTTTATTGAAATATTTTTTTTCTTGTTCCTTTTTAAGTCAGTTATCACCATATTAAATTTCATCATCAGAAAAAAATTATTAAAAAAATGGAAATCTCTGCAGTTCGATATTGTCATTATGGTTCTGTTCTGTCCTTTTTATTTATCTTCATTTGTAGGATATGCTTAGAGTAGTACAGATTTTAGTTTTAAACTTCCTTTCATCTGCATTGAAACATATAAGTTAGGAATCGTCTGTGAATTTTTCAAAATTTCTGGATATTTTTTTCATCACGTTTTCCACACCACTTTCAAACTGCAACACACTTCTGCAGCACCTTTGCATTTCATTCATCTCATGAGAAATCAAATTAAGGGCATCAATTTGATATAGGATCAGGGTTTCATCACCTATCCCTAGCCCAAAAATCACCACCCAGCATATCGATCCTAGCCCGTTAATTAAAATTGAGTAGAACGTTAATTGCCCTAGTGGGTTAGGGACACCAACAAGTTGGGTTCAGGTTATGGTCAAGTTAACTGTGTCAGCTAATTGGTGTGTTCTTACTAGCTTGGTGTCTAGGATTGGTGCATCAGGGCTTGTGATTTGGTCCGCCTACCTGGCCAATCTCAGATTGGTGTCTAAGGTTTGGCAATCAGGGACCTTCACTCCCCTCTACCTATTCTAATTTGTGCTCTAGGTCTATGAAACCTTAGCTCGAGCTTGAGTCTACTTGCATGCATGAAAACTAGATCAGGGGCCTCATATTCACCAGTCCAGACCCAGTCCAGTGTAGCCATGGACCCGAATCTTGAAACCATGCTGAAAGGCCTAAATGATCTAATGGCCCAATTGAACCAAATTCTGGCTAAACAATTTTCCTTTGACCAACTAACTCCTACTATCCCATTAGCTCATATGAATGATAGGAGTGAGAACCCTGAAGTACAAGTTGAGTTCATTAATACCCAAGACTTAGGGTATCCTCAAACTGAAGGGCTAGGGAAGGAAGAAGGCAAATCTGAACCTAGTAAATATGTGTATGAGACTAACATAAGTTTAATAGATGAATATGAAGGGAAAGACTGTGAAGAGAACAACTTTAGTACCTTACCTGAGGAAACCTTTGGTAAAGAAAAGATTATTGAGCCTAGTCCTGAAACATCAGAACAACCAAAATTTAGTGAGGACTTGGTTCTCGTAAGACAATGCCCTCAGGAAGAACCCAATACTTTAGCTTCGACACAAAAACTCCTTCAGGTACCTGAGAAGAACCCAATCATTATTTTAGAAGACTTTCCTGATGACCTTCAACTACCTAGAAGCATCCCGCCTGTAGATCAAAATTCTAATATTAAGGTCATCATGAGTAACCAAGGTCTGTTTCAAGATTCTCCTAAATTATCCCAAGTCTCGGATTCCTATCATAATTTTAGAGCCATTAAGTTTCATTTTGATGAGATTACTAGGATGCATGAGCTTTTAAGGCCTATTCCTTTTGCTACCTACTTTTGGAAAACCTTATGGCATTTGCTAGGAACCCATGGTAAATTCTCATGTGCATGCCAGACCAGGGTCAAACCTAGAGAGTCATTAATCTATTAGGTTTAGGCCCTAGAGAGTCCAATAAAATTCCTCTCAATAAGGATGCCTAGTTCAGTCTGCATTTCGTAAGTGCTTGTGTAAGTTTTTGAGACTGCTGAGTCTTTTGCACAGCATGTCACAAATATGCATAAAGAAATCAGTAATAAGATCAACCTGAGCAATGAAACTTATAAACACTTAGCTGATTCGCATAAGAGGGCTAAAGAATTCTGTGAAGGGGATTATGCGATGATTAGGCTCAACCCTGAACGATTCTCCTCTGGAACCATAAAGAAGCTGCATGCCCACGGAGCGGGACCTTTCAAGATCTTAAAGAAAATAGGGCCTAATGCATATATTTTGGAACTTCCACCTGATATGGGTATCAGTACAACCTTTAATATTTCAGACCTAGTAGAATACAAAGAACCAGTACTAATACCTAGTGTGCCTTTTGGGCCAGAAACTTTCATTGAGAGTGAACATATTTCCGAGTGTCCACCACCAACCCTACCTGAGCGGAGAGAGAGGATTGAGAGAATCCTAGATGACAAGACCATTACTACCAGGAATAAGGAGTATCAGTGATACCTGGTTCAATGGCAGGGTCGACCTGAGTCCGACAACTCTTGGATTACTCGAGAGAACCTGCAAAGACTTAACCCAGACTTGTTTGAGCATTACCAGGGCAAAACTGAACCATACTCAACTGGGTCGAGTTCTGCCCACCCCAGGAGAATTTGTGTGGACACCAGAAACCGAAAGAAACTTCACTCCAACAAGTTAATCAAGTCTTAAAGCAATGAAAGCCAGCAACAAGACTTAAATTCTGGACCCCAGAATTTGACCAAATGAAGAAGAGAAGACACATCAACCAAGCAAGAGAAAAGGACCATCAACTAGGACTACTTGGCACCACATGTCATTCCTTATCCAAGTAGAAGACCATCTCATCATGCCACGTCATCAGGCGCCACCTCACTAGTCACCTCATCACTCTTTGGCGCCAACAAGGAAGATTCAAATTCAAGGAGGTTGGCCACACCCCTCCAAATCCTCCACCAAATCCTCCAACCCCCCCCCCCCCCCATCCCTCCAAACTCTCCACCAAATCCTCCAACCCCCCTTGTAATCCTCCTCAATTTGGGGAGTTTTTAAATTTCAAAAGCTAGCTTTGTGAGGCTATTAAAGGCCTTGGACGCCCATTGTAAAGGGGATTGATTTTGGGAATGAATGAAAATTGAAGTTGAATTTTGGAAGTAGAAGTTGTCTTGTATTTTTTTTTTCCTTATGTGAAAGATTCCCATCCTCTTCCTCCATGCCAAAGCCATTCTTTTCCTCTAGCAAAGCATCTTCCAAGCTCACGTGAAGGCATTGGAGTCAGCCAGATCTTCTCAAATTTCTGTTCTTAGTTCATAAATTCTCCCATCCCTTCTATAGGTTCTTATCCTTCTTCCTTAACTTTGATCTTCATTGCAGGGTCCTTCGAAGTCTTTGAGTTGTAAACCGGGTTCACCTTGACAAAGAACCAACAAGCTGAAGCCCCAAGTCCAGGGTTCTGATCTCTGTTATCCAGGTTCTTCAGTTCTGAGCGTTGGTAGTTTCAAGGTATGAATCAAAAAAAGGTTGGAAAGCTCATCAAGGTAAATCCATAATCATTAGCCCCTATTATCTAGATCTTTTTCCTTCTTAGTTTAGGATTGTGTCTAATCAAGTAAAAATCCCATTTCTTATAATCCTTAAGTCTTATTATGATGAGTACAATGCTAGTGTAATTAGGTTTCATTGCTCTACAAACCATATTCAAAACATTAATCATATGCTTGCCGCATCAGATAAGATATCCAAAGCTTCAGAAGATTGCTTATACTTTGGTAATATCAGCTAAGTGCCTCAGACCATATTTTCAGTCTCATCGCATTATTGTATTGACCGACCAACCTCTGAGGACTGTTTTACAATGCCCTAATACTTCCGATCGGATGGCAAAATGGATATTTAAATTGAGTGAATATGTTATTATTTATCAGCTACAATCAGTAATAAAAGCTCAAGTACCGGCTGATTTTATAGCCGAATGTACTTGGAATGACAATGAAAAGAAAGCTTAATCATCCGACGAAATAAGGGTGACTGATGCATCTTGGGTATTACATGTGGATTAAGCTTCATATCTTCTGGCTGTGGAGTAGGATTGATCTTATCCGATCCAAGTAGAGATATTATGGAGTATGCACTCAGGTTTTCTTTCAAAGTTTCCAATAATCAAGCTGAATATGAAGCTCTCCTAGCCAATATAAGAACTGCAAAGGAGTTAAATGTCCAACGACTAAAGGTATTGTCTGATTCTCAACTAGTTGTTAACCAAGTAAAAAGAGATTTTGAAGTCCGTGATGCTATATTAGCTTTATACTTGAAGAAAGTTCAAGAGCTTGGAACTTTATTTGATTTTTGGGATATCAGTCATGTCCCTAGGGCTGAAAACTATCGAGCCGATTCATTATCTAGATTTGCTACTTCTACATCTGACCAAATGGATCGGACTTTTGTAGAACATTTAGAGACCCCCAGTATCTCTATAAGGAAAAAAAAGGTTTTTAAATAAAGCCAGAGATGGATTGGATGAGTCTGATAATCAAATATTTGACTGAAGGAGTATTGCCTAAAAATAGCATAGAAGCTAAACAAATTCGGAGGTTTGCTGCTCAATATGTAATTTTAGATGGCTTATTATATAAAAAATCATTTTTCCAGCCATTATTGAAGTGTTTGTCTCCTTCAGACACTGATTATGCTCTTAGAGAAGTACATGAAGGAATATGCGGTGATCATTTGGGAGGAAAGTCTTTAGCCTATAAAATTATAAGGCAAGGATATTACTAGCCAACTATGCAGAAGGATACCACAAATTTTGTGAGAAAATGCGTTTATTGTCAAAGGTATGCAAATATTCAAAGGTGTCCTGCTAATCAGCTGACACAGTTGATAGCTCCTTGGCCCTTTGCTCAATGGAGAATGGATATTTTTGGTCCGTTTCCTCCAGCATCCGGGCAGCAAAAATTTTAATCGTTGCCATCGACTATTTTACAAAATAGATAGAAGCTGAATCTCTAGCTTTAATCATCGAAACAAAAGTTGAAATGTTTGTCAGAAATTCTATTATATATCAGTTTGGAATTCCTCATGCTATTATTACAGACAATGGGAGACAGTTTGATAATCAAAAGTTTAAGGATTTCTGTGCTTAATATGGTATGCTTCACAAATTGACATCTGTCGGACATCCTCAAGCTGATGGAGAAGCTGAGGTAACTAATCGGACAATCTTTCATGGATTGAAAACCCGATTAAATGAAACCAAAGGATCTTGGGCTGACAAACTTAACTCTGTTTTATGGGCCTACCGAACAACTCCTCGATCTACTATGGGAGAGTCCCCGTTCAATCTTGCCTATGGAAGTGAAGCGATGTTATCTATAGAAATTGTACTTCATTCCAGAAGAATTGATTGCTTTGCAGAGCCCGATAACAATGATCGAAGGAGAATCAACCTTGATATGATTGAAAATTCCAGGTTACAGGCATAACTGAAAATGGCAGCCTGTCAGCAAAGGATAGCCCGATATTATAATTCAAGGATAAAGGCTCGAATCTTTTGGATTGGAGATCTTATTCTGTGTCGAACTACTGTATCCAGACCAACTGAGCAGGGCAAACTTGCCCCAAATTGGGAAGGCCCTTATCGTATCACTGAAGTTGTGCGATTAGGGACCTATCGACTTGAAAGTCTAAATGGTTATCCATTGGCAAGGCTATGGAATATAGAAAATCTACGCAAATACCATCAATAAAAATCTCCTCTTTTTCTTTCTTCTTTTATATGAAGGAAATATATATTCTCTAAAAAATAGAGAAAAGAAAGGTTGGCCTGATAAGCTGACCATAATCTGACAAATAGAGTTAGTCTGACCCACTAACTCATCGGTAATAAATGATCAGAATAATTGATCCAAAGGATGGCCTGATAAGCTGACCACAATCCGACAAATAGAGTTAGTTTGACCCACTAACTCATCGGTAATAAATAATCAAAATAACTGATCCAAAGGTTGGCCTAATAAGCTGACCACAATCCAACAAATAGAGTTAGTTTGACCCACTAACTCATCGATAATAAATGATCAGAATAACTGATCCAAAGGTTGGTCTAATAAGTTGACCACGATCCGATAAGTTGAGTTAGCCTGACCCACTAACTCGTCAGTACTTAACGATCAGAGTAACTGATCAAAAGGTCGTATTGATAAGATCATAATCTGGTAAATTGGGTTAATAAGACCCACTAGCTCATCTGTACTCAATGATTTGTTGATCAATTAAAAAGTTAATCATATGACGAGTGATGGTGGATGATGTAGTTTATTATTCTATCATTGAAGTTGCCTTAGAATATCTGAAAATATAATATGATATACTGACAGAGAGTAGAAGCTTCATTAATATCCTGATTACAAAAGGGAAAAAGGAAAAAGCATCAGTGAAATTACTGCCAGTTCTCTATTACACGTATTATTCTGCTCTTTCTGATATTTCTTTAACAGAGGAGATTATCGGATTATCGGGTGACTTCTTTTCTTCTCTCTCTGAATAATCTATGGTAATAGAAGAGAAATCATGGTCAGGATATAATCTTTTGACCTTATCCATACAGTCCTTGAAGCCTAGTTCATGGCCTTTAGCTCCTACTTTTTCTATTCCCCCGTAGAAGCCGTCAGATTTTGTGAACTCTTCAATTACCAGGGACTTCTGTTAGATTAGCGAAGCATTTTCTTGTTCGGTTTGCTTCAATTTTTCTTCAAGAAGTGATATTCTCTTATTCATCAGAAGATTTTGGCTTAGTATTTCTTCGTATGCTCGAGTCTTTTCCTCTATGGCTTCGTCAGCATGCTGAAGTATTTTTCTTCTTCTAGCTCCATCATCCACAAGCTGCTGGGCATGCTTTTCAGTTTGCTTTAGTTGTTTTTGTAGAGACAAGATCTTTGCAGTCAGTAGGAGAACTCTTGATTCGAGGACTTTCCGATCAACAACAACTTTGTCTCTTTTTCCCTTAGCTGCAGCCAATTATTTTTGAAGATCTCCCTGCAGGTTAGTTGCTTGATTCCAGCTCTCTTCTATCATGGAGATATCATTGATGAACTGGACAAAAGATTTGAAGCATCGTTAAAATATAAACGATTTGTTACAAAAAGAAAAGAAATATCACTTACCTTCATGATTCTTTGGTATATGGAAGATAGAGTCTCTTTCACTCCTTGTTTGATTGTCGTCTTCCAATCCTTCCGGAGGATGGTGGATTGTAGTATGGATTTTGCCAGCTTTGGATTGTTGATACTGGTATCGGCACTTAGCACTTGAACAGCTTTGTCATCATTCGGATTACGTGGTTCCTCCACAAGATTTTTCCCTTTTTCCGTTGAAGTAAGCTTAACGGATGCTTCATGTTCTTGTTCTTTCGATGGAGGAATGGAAGGCTCTTCTGCCTCTTCTTCGGATGAAGATGCGATATATTCAGGAGATTTAGGCTTATTAGGAGCAATCCTTGATAAGCACCTTTTTCTTACGCATGACCGTTCTTCTTTAAATCGTACTGGTCCAGCTTTTCTTTTTGACATCCGATGAAGTTCTTTATCACCTGGCTTCATCTCTCGGATACGACGAAGATATATTCTTAAGGAGTATTCTTTGGAACAAAGAATTTTGGAAAAGTACTTGGGACAAAATTGGTTCAAAGCCCTGGGCCTGGGACCTCTTTATATAGAGGTTGCCAATGGCTATGATTTATGGTCCAAATTCCGAGATATCAGAAGATCTCGACATGTTTAAGGTCTTGATTTAATGGGAATCATATGCCACTTCTGATTCTCGGCAAGTCAGTTATAAAATGTATATATAAAGGCATGTGATTTGAATTTGAATTTGAATCTTGTACGGTATCTTAAGTCCTGACAAATACGGTTATACGATCTGCTAATCGACTACTCTTCTGACAGAAAGTTGATATTTGGCAAAGTTGGTATGATGGCTTATTAAACTTTGCCCAGAAAAATATTTACGAAGTATACTTTTTCTTAAAAAATTAAAGAAAAAAGGGATAGGATATTCAGTAAATCAGACGAAAGCATTATATCACCCATGAGCAAGTTAAAGGCCTGGTTGATTCAGAGGTATTCGGTAAGTGTTGACTTCTTCTTTAGGAAGAATTAGAAATCGTGCTTTCCGATTGATTTTTCGTTGAAGATTTTTGTTCAATAAACTTGTTCGGAATTGTATTAACTAAATTTTTTTGAATAAAAATTAATGTTTTGAGTGATTTTGTCATTAGATTGATCTTTCTTGAAAATATCTTTGTTTGATCCAATGATTTTATACTTAGAAAATTTTTTCATTTATGAATAATGCAACTTTTGTAATCCGATGAACATTGCTAAAAGGAAAGATTTCTCATTTCATATAACAAAGTTCTTACATCATTAATTTGTTACATCTTTTCCAACCAAACTTTTCTCCATGTCGGCTTGGTTTATGAAGGGAATTAGTGAAGTTTCTTCTGAAATTTGAGGATATGGTACTGATCCTTCGGTTTGATATTTGATTGGTTTTTCTAGTTGGTCTGTAGCTGGCTCCTCAACTTGATCTTCTTTGTCTGAATCTTCTTCGTCGGAGTCCTCTTCATCTGAATCTTCTTCTATTTTTGAAGTATCAAGCTCCGGATAAAATTTTTTTACCTTTTTTAAGCAGTCAGCAAGACCAAGGTTACAACTTTTGACTCCTGCTTCATTAAGTTTGTCGTCGAAAGCTTTTGACTGAACGTATTTTTTGACGGCTCTATTGACAGCCTTTTCAATGTCTTGCTCGATCTTTTTGGTTGCTGTCAAAGTCCTTTCTTCAGCCGCCAAAACTTTCTTCTCAGCTGTTGAAATTTTTTCTTTGACTTTTTCCAACTTCGCTGACATCGATCGGATTTTCTTGTTTTTCTTTTTCAACTTCGATTCCATAGTATTTTTTTTTTATCATGCCTCTGTCAGTTCTATTTCCAAAGCCGAAGTTTTGGTTGCCATTTCTCCCAATCTCTTTTCCATGGCATTCTTCAGTTCTTCGGCAACTTCTTTTTCCGCCTTTGCAACGTTTACCTCGTTGCATATGGTTTTGCGGAATTTGTCAAAATTCTTTAGATTCTCATCCATGATTCGGATTCCATGAATGAGCTATTTATTTACATTTCAGATTAGTCAAATTCAATAATAACAAAGAAAACAAAAATGATTAATTTTTCAAAAGGAAAAAGAGAACAAGTTGTATCCTATACCTTCAGTAAAGTGGGATGAAGTAACATAATGGTGTCATCAATTTGCTGGGACTTGGTGATTTCCCAGTCTCTTGGAATTATGATAGAGTTCAGAAGACAACGAGCCAGCATTGGGTCATTCAGGCCTGAATCATTGGCATATACAAGAAAATCGACCGAAATATTTGCAGCCAGAGTTCTTTCTTCTTCTTCTTCCCTTATTGGAGCTTTTCCTTTATCAATATGGTCAGCATAAGGTATTGATAGACCGGCTCCTAAAAATTCCATTGGTCATTTTTCTTGTGGTGGGGGTTGAAGGGATGTTGATAGTGGGACTTCATCATCCTTCGATCAACTGGCTATAAGAATCGGAGAATTAAGACCCGCTGTTACCGTTGGGACCGTTGGATTTATCGGATTTGGCTTCTTCAGTTTTTTAATCTTTCTTTCTTCTTGAATAGAGGTGGTGGCTTCCATTTTTCTTTTCTTCGAAAGTTTTCGAAGCTTCCGGACGTCCATCATGATTGATGTATCTGCAGTAATTGAGAAGTCAAAGATTAAAATTGATTGTTAAAGAATAAATGGAGAAATAACATCAATAATGAAGGTACCTAAAGAAGGTTTGGGACTGATTTCTGCTTAAAAAAGCCCTCTTTCGTCGAGAAGTTCTTTAATTGGAGGAACCTCCAACCCCGTAAGTTCCTCGTAATCTTCTTGATCGGAAGACAGGACCTTCTTGCCATCATTGGGAGTCAGTCGGGGTTCCCTATGGCTAACAGTGAAGTCCTAAGGGATTTTGGGGACAATGTAAAAAAAGCCGGGCTTCCAACCATGAATGGTCAAAGAAAGTCCCGAGATAAATTTTCGACCATGGCATGGGTTGATCACCCACCAACCATGGCCATGAAAGTCCCGTTTTAGTATAAAAAGGGAAGTTTTAGGAACTATGCCTGCATCCTTGCAAAGAACCAAGAGTGCGCAAATGATTTGGATACTGTTGGGAGTTAGTTGTGCTGGAAGTACTCGATACAACCTGAAGATTATAAGGAAAAAAAGGGTGAAGTGGGAATTTAAGTTCGGGCCTTAGATGTTCTCGTAAATGGTCAAGCTGCCGGGTGGAGACCGATCTATTTGATCTTCGAAATTAGGAAGGATTACGATATAATCATTTGAAATGTTATAGTGTTGTTTCAAAGCTAAGATCTGATGTTCGGTTAAAGTGGACCTAACATCACCTATCTTTAATGACTCAGTTTGTTTTTCTATTGTTGGGAACTGGATTCCTCAGGATTTTCAACATGACTGACTTCTAATATTCTAGCCATACTTGAAAAAGAAAGTAAAGGAAGATCAACTTAAAATAGAAGGCAGAAGAAGAATAGAGGCCGACCTAAAATTTTTCTTTTGCTCCTAAGGTGAAGATATTGGAATGGGGGAAACCTATTTTTCTGAGAAGGGTGGTGTTTATATAGTGTCATTCAATAGCTCAGGATTTCTCTTGAATAATGAGATTGATTCTGATCTGGCCATATGTCAGTAAATACAGATTGGGTTTCTCAAAGGATAGAAATGACCTTTTATGATCTGACGGTAGAAATCTGTTGACAAGATGGATGCATTTATTTTTGACAAAAATCTTTCGACTTTCTTGGATTTTAAAAATTATAATGATGAGATGAAGATACGGCTGTTAGTTTTCATAACTGCCTCCCCAATCAGGGTTCGACACGTCATCAGGGTGTGCTGCCCTAAAACGGAAGCTTCTGACAGTTTCTGATTTCCAATTAATTAATTCAGAAACTTGGAGGACTAGTGTTAGGATATGATAAGCTTGGTCTATTTATGCTAATC
This sequence comes from Areca catechu, assembly GCA_021397845.1. NCBI lineage: Eukaryota > Viridiplantae > Streptophyta > Magnoliopsida > Arecales > Arecaceae > Areca > Areca catechu. Next base: position 135,530,643 of record CM038049.1, read on the forward strand.
TATTACAAGCTTAAATCTGGCTAATCAAGGCCTAAGAGGCGCAAGGCTAATTGATGTCCGAGAGACGTAAAGCCGATCGACGTCCGAGAGACGTAAATACGATCAAGCCCAATCGGCATAACTATGATCAATGCCTAATAGGCATAAATATGATCAATGCCCAATAGGTACAAATATGATCCATATTTAAGAAACTTGAAGCCGATCGACGCTCAACAAGCATAAGATTGACTAATTTCCAGGTAATTGACTAACTTTTATGACAAATAAAGCTTATTAATATTAAAATAATGCAGGGATTGTTCAACTTTCGGAGAAAGGCAGATCAACTAGGGATAAAGAGCTGACCAACTAGAGATGAAGGGCTGATCAACTAGGGATAAAGAGCTGACCAACTAGAGATAAATGGCTGATCAACTAGAGACAAAGAGCTAACCAACTAGAGATGAAGGGCTGACCAACTATGGATGAAGGGCTGACCAATTATGGATAAAAAGCTGATCAATTATGGATGACTTTCGCTGCACATGCTCTCGATCCTAGATTAACCGTTTAACAGCTAGATGCCAGCTGTAAGCGGTTAAGTTCGTGGCCTATAAATACCTTCGAGTGCGATGGTGAGGGGAACTCTGCTGCTTCTTCTTTTTCGTGCCATTTTTTGCCCAGTTTTCTTTCAGATCATATCTGTTCCGGTTTGAATGCCATTAACGAGTTTGAGAGCTACCTCAACATCCAAATCCTCTAATGAAGATGACGGAAAGTCAGATCCAATCAACTTGATCTATTCTTCTTTTGATTCAAGTTCATTATAATTTGTTTGGACGCAATACATATCAATTTTAAGAACAGCTTAGCCCATTTTCTACAAGAGGTTTTTTAGTGTACCTAATGAAATGACTAGTCCTTTTTTATCCATGGTTTCACTAAACTATCCAAAATATTTGTCTATCTCATGATTTTAGTTGTTTGACAACTCTAATGGTATATGGTATTTGCATTATGTTAAACTATAAGTCTATAATGGTTGGTTGACTTCATGGTCCAACATAATGTTTAAGATGTTGGAAGATATTTAAAAAAGGTTAAGAAAAGTTACCATATTTTATTAAATATATTCCTTAGTAACTAAAAAACTGAATATAGCATAACAAATAAAAATATGCACAAAAATTAGTAATTCTATTCCATTGATTAGATATTTTTTTCATTAAAAATTCATAAAGATTAGAAATATTTTTTTAAAAAATATTTGAAGTATTTTTTAATGATTTTCTTCTTTTAACATTTTTTATTGAATTATATATATATATATATATATATATATTGATTACATAAGCAGCTTTATCCTTATGATTGACTATGATTGTATATTTATAAATCTATATTTTTGAAGGTCCAATCTGTAAAGTAAATATATAGTTAGTTATAGAGACATTTATTAATTAAGTTAGAAATTCTAAGACTTAGAACGGGTTTTTGTTGCTAGTATCTCTTTATCTTTTGAAGTAATTATATTTTTATTAAACTAGAAGGTTGTATGGACCTTAGGAACCTCATCCTAAATATCCATGTAGTCTCTAGGAAAGGTTTTATATCAATATAATCAATGAAAGGTGTTGTCGCTCTTCCTCCTGGATCGGGCTCGGTGGATGCGCTGGAGAGCTCCTCGACTGATCAGCCTGCAAGAAGTCCCTAGGTGCCGGAGGGGCTCCGGCGGGGGACACTCCGATGCTTAAGTTAGAGGAGGGTTGGAGCAACGGAATGGAAAGAGCTAGGAAAAAGAGTTCACAATGGGGAAGAAGAACGTTACCTTCTTTACGGAGGTCTCCCGGGTGCCTTTTATAGGCATGGAGTGCTGCCAAATTCTGTTAGGGAACAGGTTGGGAAAACTCGAACAAGCCCCAAGGAGAATAGGCATGGCGGCGAGGTCGTGGGTTGGCGGCATGGCAGGAGTGTCAGAGTGGTGGCCTGGCAGCAAGAATCGTGGCCATGCACTGGAGTCCATTACAACAAAATGTCAGAACTTGTCAGGGAGAAAGGCTCCTAGAAACTTCGAGCGACTCCTTCAGCGGCGGGTCGGCCTGGCCTCCCAAAAGCCAACCATGGCAGTCAAAGAGGCCGATGCACAGACGGCAGGGGCGCCCGATGGCTTCGAAGCCCCTGGGTCAGCCCTTCGGGAAAGGGGGCCGCGGGGTCCTCTCCTAGAACCGGGGAGTCGGACCCCGCGCGGGGATCAGCCGACCGGGCGCCTGGGGCCGGTCCGACCCGGGGCCAGCCAAATGGGTGGAACAGATGCCCCCTGCTCCTGGGCCTTGAGGGGCCACGTGGCTCGAAAGGGTAGGAGCATGATTGCATGCACCTGTGGCGGATTCCGGATCGAGGAGTCGGGTCGCTTCGAATCCCCCTCGAACAGCTCCTTGGACAGCTGTCAGCCGCTCATTGGGGGCGCAGGCGAGGTAGTTAATGCGAGTCAGGCACCATGATGAAGGCCAGGCTGTGCTGCGTTGATCCAGGATGGTGTGGTGCATCGCGCCACGCGGCGGCATCTGGTCGGTCGGCGCTGCCCCCAAGTGAGTCTCGCACTGCTGATCTGGCGTGCACGCGGATCGCCATCCGCACGAGGAGACGCTTCAGATGCTTTGAACCCTAAAATACGGGTGATTGCGACCACTGATGGGATGGCTGGGATGCGCCCGAGGTGGGCGGTTACCTCCCTCCCTCGCTCCCCCCCCTCCCCCCAAGGTGCCCATAAAAAGGGGAGAAAATAGAGCGAGGGGCTTTTCCCGTTGCACCTGCGCTTTGCGAGATAGCCTTCTCTTCCTTCTTCTGCAAAACCCAGCTTCTAGGAGTCCAGCCCCAGGTTAGTCTCGGTTATCCTTCCTCCTCTTCTAGCTTCCAATGGCGTCTAGCAGTAGGGGTTCATCCCATAGGCCTAGGGATCCAGGGCCGAGCAAAATACCCTCAACCATGACCCGGGAATGGGTCGAAAACCTTAGGGCGATGTACGGCATCCCCTCGACCCTACACCTTACACTTCCAGGCCGAGAGGGGAGAGCGAACAACCCGCTAGGGCCAGGGACCCTCCCAATGTACGAGTCTCACCTTAAGGCCGGCCTTAGGTTTCCTCTGCACTCTCTGTTCATAGAGATCTTCAACTTCTATAGGGTAACCCCGGTGTAGTTGACCCCAAATAGCATTCGGGCGATATGCTGCTTCATAGTACTATGCCATAGGGCCAGGTCCGACCCCAGTCTGTCTCTCTTCGGTAACTTCTTCTACCTGAAGAGGGACTTTAGGAGCCGGGAGTGGGTCTTGTTCGTCCCCTGCCAGGGCCGGAAGATCCTGAAGTGCCTCCCGTCGGTCGTCCATGGGTGGAAGGCCAGGTTCTTCTTCATCAGCAGTCTCGAATCTTGGGGGTTCGAGCCGTTGTGGAGAGAGCCGCGGGCGAGAGTCCACGAGGGGAGGTCAGTATCGGTAGCCGACATGGGCACATTTGGTGAGATCAGTAGGGCCAACCCGGTGGCGGCATTTGAGCTGTTGAGGGAGGGAGCCCTTCATCAGGCGGGGATCAGCTCCCAAGGAGACCTAGGCAATGGCCGACACCCCCCCCCCCCCTTTTCTTATACTTCCCTTAGTTTTTCCTCTTTCCCTCTCGCTAATTTTGAGTGTCCGGTGACAGGAGGGAGGATGCAGCGGGTTGACAAGTCCAAGGTCTTCCGACGGGCGGTACGGAAGCGGGGCCCCCAGAATCAGCCCCCCCACTAGCCGTCGAGTGACAGAAGAAGAGGCGGGAGGAGGAGCGACCCGTCCCCGTCGTTGAGGTCGACTCGGATGGAGACGGCATCCCCTTCACCGAGCTCATGGCGATGAGGGCGGCGAGAGCGTCGGCTCCGTCAGGAGGGCCGGTCATCCGACCGGAGCAGGGGCAGTCGGGGGCATTCGGCACAGCCGCAGCGCCAACCCCTACGCCCGTCGGTGCTGAAGAGGCAGCTCCTTCGATCGACAAGGCCAAGGGGCCGGTCGTGGAGGAGGCAACGGACAGCGAACCCGAGCGATCGGACGAGGAGATCCGCCAGGAGGAGTTCCAGCACTGGCGTGCACTCGACCACCCTAGGAGGGCACGGAGCCTGCTGAGGGCCGCAATGACTGATGCTGACTAGGAGGTGTCGATCTAGAGAAATCTGATCGACGTGACCGTGGAGACTTACCGGGACTTCGTGAGGGTAAGGACTTTACCTTACTTCTTTACTTTATTATTTCTGCTCCTTCAAGTATAATACTAATTTGGTCGGATGTTTGCAGCTTCTCCACGGCATCTCTCTCATGGACGACGGCATTTGCCGAGTAGTGCACGCCGCCAAGACATCTACGAAGAGGGTTCAGGAGCTGGAGGTGGCCCAGGAAGCTGCAACGGCATCCCTAAAGGCGTCCGAAGAAAACTTGGCGGTAGCCCAAGCGAAGGCTGAGTCGACGAAGGCGGCTCTGAAGGAGGCCGAAGGCCGGCTGGCCGACTGCGAGGCCAGGTTGAAGAAAAGGAAGGCGAAAGCCGACTCCCTCGCCCGTCGGTTGGGCAAGGAAGAGAAGCGATCGACGGAGACCGATCAGAGGGCCCGCGCCGAGCGGGCGGCGACGGCGGCACAGTTGGAGACTCAACTCAAGGAGTCCAAAGAACTGGCCGTGAAGCAAGTCCAGGGAGCCGTGGCGGCATACAAAGCCTCTAGCGGCTTTACTGAAGACGTAGAGGAGGCGGCGACTGACTTTTATAGGGAGGGCTACGACGATGCCCTGAAGAAGGTGGGTATGCTCTTCCCACGGCTGGACCTGTCGGGCGTCTAGCTGCGGGACCCATCCGAGGGAGTGGAGACCGAAGCGGAGCCCCCAGCGGAAGGTGAAGCATGAGCGGCTAGGGTCGAAGCTCCAGCGCCAGCCGACATGGAAGTGGTGGCCCTTCCGGAGGATCCTCCAGCCACTGCAGTTCCAACTGGCCCTTCAGTTGTAGCCGATGGGGCCGAGGTTGGGCCCCTGATGCATCTCCCGTGGGTCGGAGCTAAGGGGTTTGTAAAGGTTCGACCCACCTTTTTGTAAATGCTTTCCTTCGAAATGAATGAAAATGTCTTTTGTTTACTTTCAATGTATGCATGGGCGTAAAACAAACCTTTTCTTTCTGAAATTCTTCTAAGTACCCCCGATCGGCTCTGCGGTACCGCAGGGTCACGAGCTCCATCGAGGCGGCCGACGAGCGTGGAACCAGTATTTTTCTTCCAAAATTTCTCTAAGTACCCCCGATCGGCCCGCCTGGGCCAGAAGCCGATAGGGTAGTTGACAAGGATAACTTAATTTGCGGCGGATACCTGGGCACTTGCTCCTGGTCCTCGTCCACGAGGTGGCTCCCGCTGTGGCCCATCTTTCTTGCGGTCTGACGGGGGTTGTCTCGGGATGGTTGCCGACCGGGGTCGGACTTTCAGAGTGGGCTGTCCTAGAGCCTCTACCGACCGAGGTTGGGCTTTCGGAGTGGGCTGCCCTAGACCCTCTGCCGACCGGGGTCGGGCTTTCAGAGTGGGCTGCCCTAGAGCCTCTACCGATCGGGGTTGGACTTTCGGAGTGGGTTGCCCTAGAGCCTCTGCCGACCGGGATCGGGCTTTCGGAGTGGGCTGCCCTAGAGCCTCTACCGACCGGGATCGGGCTTTCGGAGTGGGCTGCCCTAGAGCCTCTACCGACCGGGGTCGGGCTTTCGGAGTAGGCTGCCCTAGAGCCTCTACCGACCAGGGTCGGGCTTTCGGAGTGGGCTACCCTAGAGCCTCTGCTGACCGGGGTCGAGCTTTCAGAGTGGGCTGCCCTAGAGCCTCTACCGACTGAGGTCGGGCTTTCGGAGTGTTCTGGAAGAGGTTGAAGAAGCTTGTAGACTTTATTGATAATACTTGCGAAGATTGTTTACATTCCACGGGCACACTATTTGCCACCCGTCTAAGTGCGCGAGCTAGTAGGTTCCAGCCCGAATTACTTCAATAACTTGATAGGGGCCTTCCCAATTGGGGGAGAGCTTTCCCTGTTCGGTTGGCCTCGAGACCTCCATCTTCCGCAGGACCAGATCTTCAACTTGGAAGGTATGCTTCCTAACCCGCGAATTATAATATCTGGCCATCTTTTGACGGTAGGTCACCATCTTCATGCTCGCCCGGAGTCTGGTTTCGTCCAGCAGATCTAGGTCAGCCCTTCGTTGCTCCAAGTTGGCCGGCTTGGTGAACCGGTCAATCCGCAGGGATAGTAGAGAGACCTCCATGGGGATGACTGCCTCACTTCCATAGGTTAGGTTGAACGGAGTTTCCCCCATTGCTGACCGGGCAGTCGTCCGATATGCCTAGAGCACTGAATGAAGTTTCTCTGCCTAGAGCCCCTTGGCTTCATTCAGCCGGGTCTTCAACCCATGCAGGATCGTCCTATTGGTGACCTCAACCTCCCCATTGGACTGAGGGTGAGCGACCAACGTGAGCTGATGGGCAATGTGGTACTGTTGACAGAAATTCCAGAATTGAGAGTTATCGAATTACCTTCCGTTGTCGGTGATGATCATCTTCGAGATGCCAAACCGGAAGATAATGCAGTTCCGGATAAAATTTTCCACTTTGGCCTCGGTTATCTATGCCAATGCCTCTGCCTCCACCCACTTAGTGAAGTAATCAATGGCCACGAGGAAGAACTTTCGTTGACCGGAGGCCGAGGGAAAAGGTCCCAGGATATCCATCCCCCATTGTGCAAATGGCCAAGGCACCGTGAGCGGGGTCAGCTGGCTGGCTGGCCTCCTTTAAATGCCGGAGAACCTCTGGCATGCATCGCACTTCCGTACGAAGTCCAAGGCATCCTTCTGGATTGTAGGCCAGTAATACCCTTGTCGAATGATTTTGTAAGCCAAGGACCTCCCTCCAAGATGTTCGCCACAGATGCCCTCGTGCACCTCCCGGAGCGCGTAGTCCGCATCGGCCAACCCCAAGCATTTCAGCAATGGTTGGGAAAACGAATGCTTGTAGAGGGCCCCATCAAGGATGACGTATTTAGAGGCCATTGAGCGGACGCGCCTGGCCTCCGTCGGGTCATCCGGAATGGTTCCCCGTGCTAGGAATGCACGGATTGGGTCCATCCACGAGACCTCTTGCTCAACCTGGTGGATCTCCGTCGGCTCCTCGGTAATGCTCGGGTGCTGCAGGTGTTCCACGAAGGTCCGGTCGGAGGTACCGTCCACGGTGGTGGCCAGCCGTGACAAAGCATCTGCCTGGGAGTTTTGTTGCCAAGGTATATGGAGGATCTCAAAAAATTCAAGTTGTGATACCAGGTCTCGTACCTTGTCCAAGTATTTGACTAAGTAAGGATCCCTTGCTTCAAACTCACCCTTCACCTGATTGACTACCAGCTGAGAGTCGGAGAAGGCGCAGACCCTACCAATGTCCAATTCATTTGCTATCTTTAGCCCAGCAAGCAGAGCTTCATACTCCGCCTGATTGTTCGACACCTGGAACACAAAATGTAGAGCATACTCCAAACATTGCCCATCGAGGTCAGCTAGGATTAAGCCTACACCGCACCCCGAGAGGTTGGAAGCTCCATCTATGTGCAGGGTCCAGGCGGGCATGGCTCCTCCCGCCAGGTCAGCCTCTCCCGCGGGATCACCTACGGGCATTTCGACCGTTGCCGGGGTCGGCTCCGTCCCCCAGGTGCATTCCGTAATGAAATCAGCTATTACTTGGGCTTTTAAGGACGACCGTGGCTGGAAGGAGATGTCAAACTTGCCTAGCCTGATGGCCCATTTGGCGAGCCATCCGGAGGTATCGGGGCTTTGAAGGATTGCCCTGAGGGGTTGGTCTGTCAGCACGACGACGGGATGCGCCTGGAAGTAGGGTCGGAGGTGCTTTACCGCTATAACCAACGAGTACACCAACTTTTGCACCTTAGGATACCTGACCTCGGCATCATGGAGGACCTTGCTGATGTAGTAGACGAGTTTTTGCTGGCCGCCTTCCCCCACCCGCACAAGGATAGCGCTGACGGCCTCGCTAAAGGCCGACAAGTACAAATATAGCACTTCTCCCTCCGTTGGTTTGGCCAAGAGCGGGGATTTCTCAAGTAGTTCTTTAAGGCTTCAAAGGCCGATCGGCATTCATCAGTCCACTGGAAGCAGTCCGACCAGTGCAAGGTCTTGAAGAACGGAAGGGATCTCTCGGCCGACCGGGAGATGAAGCTGCTGAGAGAGACGATGCGACCCATAAGCTCTTGCACTTGCTTTTTAGTTGTCGGATGAGTCATGTCAATAATGGCTTTGATCTTTTCAGGGTTGACCTCGATGCCTCTTTAAGTAACTAGGAAGCCGAGAAACTTCCCGGAGGTCACCCCGAAGATGCACTTGGCGGGATTCAGCTTCATCCTGTGGTGCCTCAATGCATCAAAGGACTCCTGCAGGTCCCTAATGTGGTCGGCCTTACGGAGGCTTTTGACGATCATATCATCGACGTACGCCTCCATGTTCCTTCCAAGCTGACCTTTGAAGACTCGGTTGATCAGCCTTTGGAAGGTGGCACCTGCATTCTTTAGGCCAAAAGGCATCATCTTATAGCAATACAGGCCTCTGTTCGTGACAAAGGCCGTCTTCTCCTCATCCTCAGGATGCATCCTGATCTGATTATACCCGGAGAAAGCATCCATAAAACTCAAGAGTTGGTGGCTAGGTATTGCATCTACTAGTTGGTCAATTTTCGGTAAGGGAAAGCTGTCTTTGGGGCACGCCTTGTTGAGGTCTGTGTAATCCACACAGATCCTCCACTTCACACTAGCCTTCTTCACTATGACGACATTGGCCAGCCACTCTAGGTAGCGAGACTCCCTAATGAAGCCAGCATCAAAGAGCTTCTTCACTTCCTCCTCAATGGCCCTCTGCCTTTCGGCAGCAAAGCTCCTCTTCTTTTGCCAGACGGGCCTATAAGTAGGATCCACCCTGAGCTGATGGGTGATGATATCCGTCGGGATGCATGGCATGTCGGATGCCGATCAGGTGAAGACGTATGCGTTGCTCTTTAAGAAGCCGACCAGCTCCCGCCTTGCACTCTCGTCCAAGGCGCTCCCTATCTGGAGGACTCTCATGAGATCATCCTCCTTGAGGGGTACAAATACGATCTTTTCGAGGGGCTGACCATGGCTGTCGGCTTCATCTCTGGGGTCAAGCTGCTTGAGCGTGGGATGCCCGTCCAGCTACTTGTCGTGAATAGCTAGGCATTGCCGGGCTACTCTACGGTCTCCCCTCAGCTCTCCAACTCCATCACAGGTCGGAAACTTGGCCAGCAGGTGGTAGGTAGATACAATGATCCAGAACTTATTGAGAGCCGGCCGTCCCAAAATTGCGTTGTACGTCAAGGTCGTACAGACGACCACGAAGTTGACGGAGAAGGTTCGCTGGTAAGGTTCCGTCTCGAGGGTAACGGATAAAGCAATCTCCCCCTCAACCCCGATGGAATTTCCTCCGAAACCAGTGAGCGGTGCCGCGGACTCCCATAGCCTGGTCCTAGACAAGTTCATCCGGACGAAAGCATCATACAGTAAAACCTCCACGCAACTTCCATTATCAACAAGAACGTGTTTTACATCATAATTGGCGATGATAGCCGACACAACCATAGGGTCATCGCCCGGCAGAGAAGGCTCCGAGAGGTCCTTATCAGAAAAACTAATTACGTTGGATCCCCTTGGCCTTTTTACAATGTCCTGGTCATCTTTCCACCCCCAGTCGGATCTTCGGTGCAGCATGCCAACACTTCCATCCGTTGGGCACTAATTCGGAAGCTCAGCCTCCCCCGGAGGGTCTCTAACAGTTGAAGTCCCGGCCCGATCCCGGCGGGGTCGGACGTACTTATTCAGATACCCCCTCCAGATGAGGTCCTCAATGGCGTCTTTCAGCTGGAGGCACTGTTCCGTGTCGTGTCCATGGTCCCTATGGAACCGGCAGTACTTGTTTTTATTTCTGGAGGTGGGAAGACCTCTCATCGGTCGAGGTCTTTGGAAGAAGGCCTCGTTCTCAATCTCCATCAAGATCTTCTCTCGTGGCAGGGAGAGGGGCGCATAGTTGTTGAACCGCTTGAGGTAGTCCTTCGGCTTGGGGCTCTAGCGCCGGGTGGATCAGCCGTCGTTGCCAGGAGGTTGGACGGCGGGGGCTTTGTCGCCCCGCTTCTTCGGGGCTGACCTCCCCTCAGCCTGGCACCAATTCGCCGACTGTTCTTCCGCCAGGGCGTACTTGTGCGCCTTGGCCAACAGATCGGTGTAGCTTGCAGGAAGCTTCTTGTCCAGGAAAAATGTGAGCTTGGACGAGCGAAGCCCCCTCTTAAAGGCTGACATGGCTACCGCTTCATTTAAATCAGGGATCTCCATAGCAGTCGAGTTGAAACGGGCCATGTAGTCTCGGAGGGTCTCTCCCTCCGTTTGTTGGATGAGAAAAAGGTAGTCGGTGTTCTTCAGTGTCTGGCTGCAAGTCCTGAAATGAGAAAGAAAAAGGGTTTCAAGTTGGAAAAAAGAATGGATCGTACCTGGGTGGATGGTGGAGAACCACATCCGCGTGGCCTTCTCCAGAGTCATCGGGAAGGCGATGCAGTGGAGGGCGTCGGACGCGCCCTGCACCATTATATGGGCCTTGTATGTGCCCAGGTGGTCCAAGGGATCGGTGGTACCGTCATAGGGGTCCACCTGTGGGATCTTGAAATGTCAGGGGATAGATTTCTCCATAATCTCGACGGAGAAAGGCGGGCAAGTATCGTGCACCGGCCTTCCCTCAACATTCTGCCGCTCAACGATCTCGGCGATGCGCTCCTCCATGTGCATGATTTTGCTGCCGTAGTCGTGCGGGTCTACAGCAGGACGCCGGCCGCCGAGAGGGGCAGAGTCGACGAAAGAGGGGGAAGCTGACCTCGCCCTCTTTCCTTTAGCGCGAGCCCTCAAGGACCTCTGGGGTTCTGGAATTGCGAGGGACGGGGGCGGAGGCGCCTCCGGCCGCTGGCTAACGCCGTCGACCGGCTGATGGTTGACACAGGAAGCCGCCGGCGGCTGCTGCTGATGGTTCGCCATTTCCTGGAAGCGCTGGACCGCTGAGGTAAGCATCTCAATGCGGTTTACCAGCGTTTGGAATTGCTGCAACCCTAGGGTAATGGTGGGCTCAACGGTGGTGGCGACATTGCTTTCCGTGCGGGGTGCGTTGGGCCCCTGGTGGGAGCGCCCTCCCCTCGCGAAAACACTCCGGGTTCTTCCTCTTGCCATAGCTGGATCTTTCCCGTCAATCTTTCCTTTTAGAGCAAGGAGTGCAACGAAGGTTCAAGCCCCCCTTCCTCTAGCGCCAATCTGTTGTCGCTCTTCCTCCTGGACCGGGCTCGATGGATGCGCTGGAGAGCTCCTCGACCGATCAACCTACAAGAAGTTCCTAGGCGCCGGAGGGGCTCCGGCAGGGGACACTCCGATGCTTAAGTTAGAGGAGGGTTGGAGCAACAGAATGGAAAGAGCTCGGGAAAAGAGTTCACAATGGGGAAGAAGAACGTTAGCTTCTTTACGGAGGTCCCCCGGGTGCCTTTTATAGGCATGGAGTGCTGCCAAATTCTGTTAGGGAATACGTTGGGAAAACTCGAACATGCCCCCAGGAGAATAGGCGTGGCGGCGAGGTCGTGGGTTGGCGGCGTGGCAGGAGCGTCAGAGTGGTGGCCTGGCAGCAAGAATCGTGGCCATGCACTGGAGTCCGTTACAACAAAATGTCAGAACTTGTCAGGGAGAAAGGCTCTTGGAAACTTCGAGCGACCCCTTCAGCGGCGGGTCAGCCTGGCCTCCCAAAAGCCGACCATAGCAGTCAAAGAGACTGACGCACAGACGACGGGGGCGCCCGCCGGCTTCGAAGCCCCCGGGTCAGCCCTTCGGGAATGGGGGCCGCGGTGTCCTTTCCTAGAATCGAGGAGTCGGACCCCGCACGGGGATCAGCCGACCAGGTGCTTGGGGCCGGTCCGACCCGGGGCTAGCCGAATGGGTGCAACAAAAGGTTTTCTTTAGGTGCAATTGCGTGTTTTCGTAGTAGATTTTTTTTGCACATTCTTTGATAATTTTTGGAGTGACTTCATGATAGCTTTTATGGAACTTCAATGATGAGTCGATAGATTTTAGTGAGTCATGGCATAATTAGGGCTTTGGTAGTTTTTGTACATTGATGAAGATTTTAATCCACTTTGAACTCTTGTTGCAAAATCTTCTCTAATGGGACTGACAACCAATCAACCATCAATGAAGAAAATCAACCATAGGAACTCAAAATCGCCCACTTCAAACTTTCAAGTTGAAGCATGAAAGTGAAACACCCATGTATGATGGAATAGTTAATGTGAAAATGACAGGTTAGTTGGTAACTTATTCTACTAGTATGGTACGTAAGTATCTAAAAAGTTGGCTTCACTTGTCTAAAGTTTACTAGTTATTTCTCGGTGAAATTTCTTTATGCAAAATAATGTTCCTATTAAAAATTCAAAATTTTAATAAAAAGAAGTTTTATCCTATTGGTTATGACGAGAATTCATATGTTAATTAACATTAGTTGCTAGTAAAAGTAATTAATATATATAGGATTGTATCACCGAGTTTAACCAGCAAACAATCTCTAGTTTTAGAACTTTACTATGTGATCACTTTGTTTGGTATATTATCGGAATATCATTAAGAATAGAACTTTATTATATTTAGTATATCATCAAGTAACGATAATGATAATGCATAAATTACTATAAATAGCCTTACCTATTAGTATATAATAATTACTCTATAATTTGATTAAATATTTTTCATTCACAACTCCTTACAAAAACGTATAATTATTAGTAATTATTATTATTATTATTATTATTATTATTATTATTATTATTATTATTATTATAGGTATCTATTTTGATTAGGTTATTAAAATGATTATAAGGATTTTTTTCTTTTCTTCCTAATTATGAAGGACAAGTTTAACTAAAATTTTACTAACTAGAGATATTTTTATTTCAAAAAAATCTTAGCACATTATCAATACCCGGTGATGTGCTATCACCTGAGGTATGTGAGGTGATAGCATTATTACATAATACAGTAATAATATCATCGAATTTATCATTAAGTTTCTTATAATTAAATGAGATTTTATAATATCAAATAAGATGATCATATCACCTAACTCACTTCACTAATATGATGTGAAATATCATTCCTTATCAAATAGCACTTTAGAGATTTATATTAATGATTATATAGTCTTTATAAGATAAATCAGAAGACTCTATGAGAATAATTGAAAGGGGCTAAAAATTTTTAAAGTTGAAAGTACGAGGAAAGCCAACATAAAAGCATGGGGACCAAGGAGAAAATGTTAGAAATGAAATAGTAATAATTTCTTTAAGTGGGCCTACATATGTAATTAAATGTGTTGTTTAATGCTATCTTAAGATAAAGCCTAAATTAAAGTGATATAATTAATATAAAGGTTTTTGGGGTATTAATATAATGTATGGGTTATTATATGTGTAGATACCAATTTGTATAACTTCTAGATTTTATGATGGGCGAAACTAGAATTATACTAAAATAATTGAATGCCAGTTATTCATTCGGTTTTGGTCCGCGATCTATATGTAATATTGAAAGATAGATATCCGAACAAGTTTCTCCTTTATCTCTTCCTCTTTTCTGAAATCCCATCTTCAGAAAAGAATTAAGGAATACGTATTAGATTAGAAGATAATAACCTACATCATTTTGAAATCATGAATCAAGGTATGTTTTTGCAATCAAAAAAAAAATTCTTGATGAATTAACATGGAATATTTGGGATTAGATGATGGTTTTCGTCTGTAAAGTAATCAATACAGTAGAAAAAATGTCAAGCAAAGATAAAAGAGAAACAATTCAAAGAACTAAAACAAAAGTTAAGAAAATTTTGACCAAAAAAATGAAGGAAAGAAGCAAGCCAATGCTATAGTAAAAACATTGTGATAATTGTAAGGCCAGTAGTCATATAAAGGAGAAGTACTGGAAGTTTTGTTTGAACTATGAGTAAAGGTAAAGAAGAATATGGAGGATGCCGATGAATTAAGGAAGTATGGTCCTTCATATGATTGAAATTGAGGAGCTATCAAAGTTTGATCAAATAGACTCCAAGCTAAACTTAATAGAAAGAAGCCCTAAGGCAACAACTGGAGCATAGAAGTATGAGAATAACTTTTCAACTTAAAGATTAAGGTGAAGTAGAGTATTATTAATATTATTTTTGGCCCTAAAAGATACAAAAACATCATCTCTAAAGTTTGTTTATAATTTTGTATTGTAGGCTGCTACTCGTTCACTTTTCTATTTTCTTGGCTAGATCTAAAAGAATGTTAAGCCGAAGATCATCAAATAATGTACCTTTAATTTTATGATAACTGAAATATATATTGATGAAGTGATATATGAGGTAGTTCTATTGAATGTATGGCGGGTTATTATTGGAAGCTCTTAGTTGTGGGATCAATAAATAATTTTCTACATATAGCAAAGGAAGTACTAGTTTATGCAGGATAAAAAGGAATTTTTAGTTAATACCACTAAAATACAAAACATTGATCTCAAGACTGCTATGCCAAAACAAGAAGAAGAAGAAGAAAAACTAGCCCATGCTTTCAAGAAATTTGCTCTAGTGATGTCAAAAGAAGTTGAAACATTGTAATTGATGATATATTCAAAAAAAGCTAGTCCATGCTTTCAAGAAATTTTTTCTAGTAATGCCAAAAAAAAAATTGAAACATTGTAATTGATGATATATTAAAAAGAAATAATTAATGGTTCAACGGCAAGATAAGGAAGCATACATTTTCTCCATCTCTATTTTTAATTTAATAAGAGTTAAATTCTTCAAATAAGGGAAGCATTGATACATGAGAATTGCCAGATCCAATGTGTACCTTTGTTCAAGCAGTACTAAAAGAGATGAACATTTCAATGAAGAAGATGAATTTAACAACATATCAAAAAATCAAGAAGTTTAGCCTGATCAGAAGCAAGCAAGTTCTCCATATCTATAATTTAAAAAGATTAAATTCTAAAGAGGCAAACTTCACTGGTCTAAATAAAAATTTGCATCACACACACATATAAATATAGACTAGAAAAAATTTAAAATATGATTTTGCCAACTTTCTATCTTTTTTAACTAAAAGTAGAATCTATATCAAATTATGGAGGGATGGATCTCACTGATATAAATAGAAGATTTTTATAATAATTTTGTCCATATTATAGGATTTTTTTTATTATTTTCATGCAAGAGATTATAATATAAAAAATATTAAAAAAATCAGAGATTAGGGATCACACCAGGGATCAAATCAAATGGCCAGAAAAATCCTAAGAATCCATTGATTATTATCAATGCAACACACCGTGGAAGAAAATAAAATTATAGGATTGTAAATCTTTCTCTCCACCTTCACCTCTCAATGGGATAAGCGCCCTTTTAGGAACATAGAAAATTTTATATCTTAGAATTTCTATAGAAGAATATATATAGGAGTGGAGTGAAGACCTGGTCTAATTAATAATGAAAAAAATCTATCCATTATAGAGCTTGTTAATCAAATCAAGCCTATACTGATATCTATTGCATAACATGACTAAGATAATAAAATCCAAAATAATATAATCATAAATAATTATGAGGTTCTTTAACTATTCATTCAAATACTAACTTAATCGTTCTTTAACTATTCATTCAAATACTAACTTAATCCATATTTTAAAATAAATCAAATTTAAAATTAGTGCATAATCAATGAAAGCCTATCTCATGAAAAATTATAATACATTCTTGATAACTATACTTATACAAATTTTTAATTTTTTATTATTTTATTGTAAGATATTCGAGTCGAGGGGTTTGAAAATTTTCTACTCTCTATGTCACTATAGCCACAAAGCTGCAGCAATTGATATTTATTTATTTACTTATTTTTATATAAAAAATTTTGTTAAAAAGGGTAAATTAAAATATTTTGTTGGGGTTAAAAAAAGAAATTTTGATAATTACTTAATTTGCTACTGGACCGAAGGCCATGCAATAATTGTGGATTCTTCGTGTAACCATTCTAAACATCCAGTAATCCTTCAAAAAGAAATTGTTGTACAAATGTTCCAAAGGAACAAGAGAAACGAGTAAAGTGGTCGAGCTGGTCAATTGAGCGAACAAATCAACTTTTTTCTCTTTCTTTTTACAAATAATACTCGAGCATAACGTATATGATCGTCTCCAACATGACAAGAGATATGTTTTTTTTTTTTTTTTTTTTTTCTTTTTTTTTTTTATGAAAAAAAAAGGAGGGGGGTAAATCTCTTGGTGTAGCTTTCCCACTGGACCCCATCCTGCCAGACAATGTTCGATACAGGCCGTACGTTTTCGCGTACCTTCTTCATCCATTTGTAAAGGTGAGTACGTCAGTCTGGCTCTGCTAAGTCGCAGGAATAGATGCTCTCTCATTTTCCAGTCACGTATCTCAGGATAAATCCTAGATTTTATCGAGTTATCCGCAGGATCATATCTCGAACCTATGGTAAGAGATATGTTAATTAGTAAATGTGCTGAGGCTTGAATCGTAATGTAGTTTTTCCTCAGCTTGAGAGTTGTTTAAATTTCAAATGTTTGTCTAAATTTTGTATGCATATAAGTTTGAGTTTGCAAGTGAATTAGAGTGGTTTGTTTTCAAACATAGATCATTGATGTATGATGTATCACGTTTAAGCAAGCTACATTTGGATATCCCTTCCTTTCCGGGCCTCATTTAAAGAAACCATGGTGATGATACAAGGATAACTTGTGGTGGAGGACTGGAACCCTTTATCTCAACATCAAAGCAAAGTGGATTCCAATTTTTATCTTTTTCATATTTCTATATATATCTTGATATTCGAAGGTACCAATTTATCAAATCGCTAAAGCCCTTGATAAACTTTTATCTTTTTATATTTCTACAAATATCTTGATATTTGAAGGTATCAACTTATCAAGTTGGTAAAGTCCTTAATAGCTTGACAAAGTGATCTACGAAGAAATCCTACCAGGATTGGTAATGGATAGGGTATCAGCAAAATTTACTTTGCTCATGCCCGAACCAGTTTAAAACTCTGGTACTCTATCCGATTCTAAATTTGATAAAAAAATTATCTAAAAATCTCAAACTTGCTAAGTACTCGAACCCACATGATTAATCTTTTTTTGGTACTAGACCAAAATTTTAAAAAAATAATATCAGATAAAAATATGTATAAATAATTGAAAAATAATCTAAATATATATAAGTTTTATAGCATAGCAATAAATCTAGAGATTAGATATCCTAGAGATGGAGGATTAAAAACCTTTATCTCAACATCAAAGCAAAGTGGATTCCAATTTTTATATTTTTATATTTCTACATATATCTTGATATTCAAACGTACCAACTTATCAAGTTGGTATAGCCCTTGATAGCTTGACAAAGTGATTTACGAAGAAATCTAATAGATAGGGTACTGGCAAAATTTGCTTTGCTCATATCCAAACTAGTTTAAAACTCTAGTGCCTGAACTGGCTCTAAATCTGACAAAAAGATTATCCAAAAATCTTAAACTTACCGGGTACTCGAACCCACCCAATTATTATTATTATTTTGTACTAGACCAAAATTAAAAATAATAATAGCATCACATGAAAATATGTATAAATAATTGAAAAGTAATCTAAATATATTTGAGTTTTATAGCAGAGCAATAAATCTAGAAATTAGATATCCTTGGGATTTGGGATTCAAGCCCTCTCACAATACATTTATTTTTATAAAGTTAATATAAAATCACGTTCAGGTATTCGAGGTAAATGTCAAACTCATCCCAAATTCAACCACTGGTGAGTGGTGCAGTTGGTTATGAGAACCAGTTGGCAGGAATTTGAGTCTTGATTTGGATATATTTCGACGAGAAAGTCCGAAGATAAAATAAAAAATAAAAAAATAGTCTGAGAATAAAATAAGAAAAAAATTAATAAAATAATCCTGGAGTTCCCGTTGGTTGGTGATAGTGAAAAAGTTAGGGATATATATAATAAATCCCGTTCACTCGACTGACACCAGTGGTAGTCAGGTTGACGTCGAGTGAGAAACGGCTGCGGAAAAATTAATATGCGCCGTGTATCGAACATTTTCTGGCTAGGGTTGGGGGACCGTTTGGGGGTGGCCACGTCCAGGATCTAACTCCTCTCCTTTTTTTTATCAAAAAAAAAAAAAAAAACTCATCCCAAATTCTAATAAATTATAATTTTAAATCTCAAATTCATGCTAAAGCCTATAAAATCTTGCTAAATGAGTTCTTTTAAGATTCATGATGGATGGAATATATGAAAAAATCCATTCCAATGCCATCATGGCTGGAGGGTAGTCTGATTAATAAACTAGCCAAGCTCGAGCTCTAGCTTGCTCTAAAAATAATTCTAACTGAGCTTGAACATGGCCCGACTCAAGCTCAGCTAGATCACACCCCTCGTCTTGGTTCATTCTTAAACCAATCCTCCATAACCTCCCAACTAGTAGTGGAAAAAGAAGCTCCTCAAACAACAGAGGCTAGGAATGATTCCGTAGATGACTCGATTAAATTTTAGATTAAATTCGGGACACGTGACTGGGAGGCTGAGCGGCCGAAACTCCGGTGCCATAGTGGGACTAGGCTGACGTACTCATCCAGTTAGTAGGGAGGGCACGCAGAAATTTATGGCCCGAATCGAACTGGGAGCCTGTTACAGGGAGCTATATTGGAATAAAACCCTTGTACCCTTTTGTTCTATCAAAAAAAAATAAAAATAAAAATAAAAACAAAACAAAAACAAAAACAGAGCCTAGGATAATATTACCAAAATATTCCAAAAAAAAAAAAAAGCCAAGGCCCAAGGATAATATTGCCGCTGATCCATCGAACCAAAATAACAGAATAAAAAAAGAAAATTGATATATATATTTACCGAATCAACGGCCGATATCATCGCTGGAGGGCTGCTGGAGTCCCACTGGGCGAAAAAGGATGGGAGCGCCGCGAGCGGGGCCGCGACGCGGTAGAGCACGGCGCAGGGGAGCGCGACGGCGGCCAGGAAGAGGAGAAAGGCGAGGCAGCGGCGGGCCCCTCCGCCGGATTCCGGCGGCGGAGAGGTGGCGCCGCCGGCACTGGGTTCCATGGCAAGCATAGCTCAATGACTCGTTTCACGAGGCCTTCATCATGTGAAGAGGGTGCAGAAAAATATAAAAGGACGAGGACCAAATGATAAGCGATCATTGGTCCAATTCAGTGCCCAGCAAGTTACAGCGAAGTATCCTAAAGTCTGTGTGACAAGAATTTATATTGAATCCGGGTTCAATGTCATATGATGTGTTCTTTCCAAGATTTATCAATTGCAAGGATCGATGACTTTGTCATCCCTAACTAGTAGTGGACCGATTCAATGTAGAGGAGAGATTACACTTTCCACTACCAAATCTTCTTTTTGTTTAATTGTTTGAATTCAATGGTGCACTAATTTCTTTAACTACTATATTTTTTTATGTTATTGTCTCTATCTCTTGGCTACAAAGTTTACCACGAAGGCCTTGCGTGCACTAGTTTTTTTTTTTTTTTTTTTTTCGGTAAATAAAAAGAATTGGAGAGATAAATCCCGGTATAGCTATCTGTGTAAGTCCCTATCCCACCAGATAATGTTCGATACAAGATGCTTGGATTTTCGCAGTCTTTTTTCATTTAAAGATGAATAAATCAACCTGACACCACCAAGATGCTGACTAGTAGAACGGGAATATAGAGGGAGATCCTGACCTCTCACTTATACCAACGATTGTACGTTCCAGAAAAATTTCTGAATTTAATCGAGTCATCCATGGAATCATCTTTCAAACCCGCGATCATCTGATAATGAGACAAGATTTTTACCAACCGAGCTACCGTCTTAATAGTGTAGGCAGTAAACTTTGCACTAGTTCTCGCACCGTAGACTCCATGGATGTTTTCGTAAACAATGTGCTATCATTTTAGGCCTATGTCATTGTTGACCTTTTGGTGGCCATGTTACTAAATAAATTAGGGATATGGAACATTTAAGTTGGCCATGCTTTCATCACAGTTGCTAGAAGGTTCATAAATCAAAATGCTTACGTCTTATATATGTATAAAAAATTACTTCAGTTGTGTGGAATTCTTCGCGGATGATTCCACCCCAGTTATGAGATGTGCTTCATACCTGATGCCATGGGTTGTATCTACATGCACAAGGGCCATCTAATCATGCCACCTAAGCCAATATATATATATATATATATATATATATATATATATTGGAAAATAGAGTAGCAACCAACTTTGAATAGCAAATACATTATTGGACAATGAAATAAAACAATCATTGAAGCATTGATCAGTACTAACAAAGACAATTCCTAACAAACACCAATTGGATATATTTCGTGCTGAAAGTGATGAATCGACTATTTCGTGATGAAATGCCGATCAAACCAAGGGCAAAGTCTCAAGTAGTATATGAATTATAATTGTAGAGACGTTTTTATCCAATTGAACAGCAATTTTTCAATCCATCAGAGTTATACTTCACGAATTCCAATCCTTGTAAGATGGAAAACCAAAGATTGTTGATACCTTGAAGGGATGCATTAGTTTGATGGGTTACGCTTCGATCTGGCAATTTTCAAAATGATAGAGGGAAAGTTGAAGCATGTTGGCAGAAATGTTTAAATTTAGTGATGAGTAGTTATATAAGGCTCTATTTGAAATTGGGAGGGTATTTTTGTAGATAAGGAAACGTTAGAATGGGTTGATAACACTTATTGTCATTTGGGGTAAATGTCATCATCTTTAGTAATTATTTAAGTTTTGTTCTTTTTGTATTTATATGTTGAGAGGACAAGAAATTTTGTTTGGATGTTGTTTGATGATAATTAAGCGGATGTAAAAAGACTAATTTATGTGAAATCCCTGAACTTAAGCTTTTGAAGGAAAATTGAAGTATATCCATGGACACCCACAGCCATAGCAGCATGGATAATCTTCTTGCTTGGTTGTATCTGATCCTAACCCCCATCATCTATCCACACTTGATCCCTGCTAGCCTTGTTCCAACCTAATCTAGTATAGTTCTGGCGTCTCCAACTCAATCCTGGCCAATCCAACATAATCTCACCCATGCCAACTCAATCTAGTTGATTGGGCTGAATTCAATCATACTCAATTAGGGATGGAAGTGCTTAACCTATTTAACCATTTAACTTGATTCAAATTATTGTGGTCAAGTTCGATTACTTATTTAATAAAGTAGTTAGTTTCTCGTTTGAATTTTTGACATGTTTAACAAACAAATTATGATTAAGTTGATAGATTTTTAACCTAACTTCCATTTACTCGACCTGCTTGCCATTAGCTTACACCCATTTGTACCTGATTATGCACAATCATACTTGATCATGTCTTGTTACGTTCGATCATGATTGATCAAGCCAAGGCCATGCTCAATCCATTCTTGCCCTATCCTAAACCTATGTACTTAATCCAATACTAGCCCAATTGACCTGAACCTTAGAGCACAATAGGCACCTAAATTCTAAGTTCTAAATTTGCACATAGAATTGGACCCATGTTGAATCCAATATAGACTTAGGCTAATCCAATAAACCGTGAGTAGGCTCATATTACCATTGATAGACTCATCCCTTGCTTCCACTCTCTCATCATGAATACACCCCCAAATAAAGTCTTGTGCATGTATTAAGCAATGTATTATGTTACATCCACCTTCCATTTAGCCATCATGATTATCCTAGTGGCTTTGGCACTTGACAAGTGACATCTTGTTAGCCTTCTACCTTATCATTCCCCATAACAATCTTGATGTCTCACTTCCTAACCTCTTGCCATGTGTCATTCTAAATATTTTTCTTGCTTATAACCCTCATTCCAAATTTAGCGGCACAAAAAGAACATAATAAGATACTTTCCCTAACAAACTATTAAAATGTTTATAAGAAAAAGGGAAAACGTAAGAGAAAGAGAGACAGAGAGAAATAGAGCTTTATTACCTCTGTTTCAATCACATACGATATATTTTAAGGGATATATATACTAGTGTATACTCTTTATACAAGAAAAATAATATTAGCTGATACAGATATTAGATGTATACCCTAAAAGTCAATATGCCTAAAATATTTTTTTAATTTTAGGATATAATTTAGCATTTGACTAGTTAAATTGGATGATAATTCCATTCATGTTATGTATCTGTCCATGAATCATCCAAGAAATTAATAAAGATGATGATATATATTCTCAAGAGTTAAAAATTTGAGGTATATGCTATTACTAATTAATTCCTAAATTACTCATGATCAACAAATTATCATAGAAACGGTAATTGATCCAATAAAATTGGTGCACAAATTGCTTTCTTTTATGGTAGACAAGTCTCGAGTCTACAGTATGGGGATACTAGAGTGAGTGTAGGTGGTTATTAGAAAACAATGATATTGAACAAGATTAATACGAGAAGTCACTTGAATATCTATTCACTCGTCAGTAACTTTTTCGATGCTGTAGTATTATGAGTGATTTTTAACCTACGATGCCTCGACTACTTACAGTGAGGTTGCTGTAGTTTGAATGCATATATACTTGGTCTCCTAGCTATTTGGATCCTTGTGGTATATGTTTGTTGTAGTATGTTCACTATAGAAGTAGGGTGTGCATCCAGATAAGATCTATCAAACAAGTTTCATATATATATCATGAACTCGAGTCAAACAAATTTTATGTATGATAGATAATAGAATTTGACAAGTTTTTCATAATCTCTATCTTGTAGGATTCACGATAGAAGAATTAAATCACATGTTAACTATACCTGGAGGTTCTATTATCTTTTATTATATTGGGTTGCTATTATATGCTACTAGGTATTACTGGTAGATTATAAGACTCATAGGATCATCTTAATTGATGATCATTGTACAGGAGAGTTGCAATTATTCTAATCCATTGAAAAGAGTTTCAATGATACTTTAATAGAGATCATAGCATATTTTACTACCAGATAGAATAGAACGTATGGGATTATATATAATAGGAGTTTGACTCGATCAAATAATTGATTCATAATTTTTGAATTGTAGTAGGATTCAATTGTTAATATAATTGATGATTGAAGTTACAAGAGAGGACTTGCTAAGAATTAGTAAGAGGAGTACCTAATTATAATTGTTGTAAGATAATTTGATTTGAACAAATTAGATTTTTAGTCTACGTCGAATTAAATTAAATTTAATTTGATTGAACTTGGTCTAATTGGGTTTACTTGTTTAAATGAGATTTGGGCTCAATTTCTAATCAGATTAGAATTCCTAAAGTCTAACTTTAATTGGATTAGAATTTCTAGAATCCAAACTCAATCGAACTAGGACTCTTTTAGATTTGGATTCTTGGAGTTTAACTTCAATCGGACTTGGACTCCTTCTCCAACTCCACTAGGACACTCTCCAAAGTCCATGCCAAGAAGTACCAAGAGTTGGTGCATAAGGAGGAAGCACACATAATTTTTGCATAAACATTATTCATGCAGAAGAGATGGGGCGTCCCCTTTCAGAGTCCTATTTTATGTTTTCTTATCTTCTTATCCTTATTCAGGTCTGAGTTTGAATTCGATTCAAACTTTAAACTTAATATTTAAACAAAGTGTTTGTTTTATCTAAGATTAGGGTGGTGTTAAGAAATAAAAAGAGAAGTTCTTGATGAAAATCATCGCTCTTTTAGAGAAAAGAAATCAGATTGGCACCCCATCCCTTTCTCATATGGTGCTCCTCCCTTTCTATTCTTTTTGACACCATAAAAAGGAAAGAGAAAAATAAGTTGGGATCCCCTCTCCTTATTTATTTCTTGATGCCAAAAGGAACAAGACTCGTTCTTCCTTTTCTTTGCTTCTCTTTCTTGCATGAAAGGGTTTACACATCTACCTTCTTTTCTTGAGAAGATAAGTGTCCTACTATTATTTTTCCTTCTAAATTCTTTTGAAAAGAGAAGAAGAAGAAGAACATATCAAATCCAAGAAGAGAAAGCTATAAGGGAGCTAGCACCTCGGTGCTTTTGAATTCTCCTGATTGAGATCAATCCCATGTGCATACCTCTAGAGGTTGGATATTTGTGCTACTTCAGGAACCTCCAACAAATCTACATATTTCAGATCGCTGTGAAAATCTACTCGTGCAAGGTAAAAAATGAGATTTTTTCTTTATATTTTAGATATGAATATTTATGATTATTTATGATAGATCTAAACTTCTTCTAATATAAGATTATCATGGTATAATTGTTTGATTCGTTATATTGAATGATTGTCCTAGAATGTTTTTTAATTTGATATTATAGATCAGAATCTAAATCTTTCATATGTAGGATCATGTTTAGGTATTTTAAAGATAAGACCTTATGCATGTTTTTAGATTAAAATAGTTTTAATTACTTACATTTCTGCTGTGTATCTTAAACTAAAAGTTTTTAAAATTGCATGTAAAAAAATACTAGATACTAATAATTGAATTGTGTTAATAAAAGAAATGATACAGAATAATACTAACAAAGAAAAATATTATAAGATTATGTTAACAAAAAAATGTTATGGATTACTATGTGATTACCTAGAATCATGTGATCATCTAAAATTATGCTAACATTCTCCTTAAACTCAAGGTAACTTTGTAGGTGCCAACTTGAGTTTAGAAACTAGATTGTGAATATACTTAGAAGCTATCATGATAAACTGACATGTCTACTGGTGTGATTGATTTAGATGATATGATTATAAGAAGACGAAAAAGAAGGTGGTCATGGTAAGAGTTGGAGTTCAAAAAGAAGGTAATTGAAAGTTGATGATCCTTACCAACAAATATATCATAGAAGGTAAGGTCAGTGCTAAAATAAAAAGAAACTAAAGGTTGATAATTCTCATAAATAAAATACCACATAAGAGAAGGTAGTACTCAAAGAGAAGATAGTTAAAGACCAATGATCATCGTAGATAAAAATATCATAAAAAAGGAGGCCAGCATTTAAAGAGAAGGTAGTTGAAGATCGATGATTCTCATAAATAAAATGCCATAAAAGAGCAAACTGATGCTCAAGGAGAAGGCAACTAAGGCCGGTGATAAAGAGAAATTTGTTAAGAGAGGATAAGGAGAGATAATTAAAGATTTAAAGTTGAGAAGAAAAGTGATGGAGAGGAGTTATGGATTCATCAAAATATAAGAAATCTTTGAATATTAATCTATTAAAAAGTAGAAATCTATAGATCTACTAAAAATTAGAGGATTTGCAAGGAAATAAAAACTAATATACCAGTAATGAAGATCTTCAAGGCTTGTAAATATGGTGCCGATGGCCATGACAAAGTTGGGTGACCAATGGCTTTGATATCTGATGTGGTAACATTTGCTGACATGGAGCCTGCACGGATCCCAGTTGGCGGTTTCGCAAGTGGAGACGCCACCTAGGGGTGGCACCCAATTGCTGCTAAGGCGAGCCCTTCTGCCGAGGTCAGCTCCCGGCCGGGATCGAGCTTAGCATCCAAGGCGAGCCCTCCTGCCAAGATAAGCTCTCGGCCAGGGTCGGGCTCATGGGGCCAGCCCTCCAACTGAGGTCAGCACCCAGCTGGGGTCGGGCTCATGCTTCCAAGGGTCGGTCCCTAGAGTGGGACTTCGTCCCCCATCCAGCGGGAGTCTAAGTTCCGGCCAACGACGAAGGGAGAGAAGACTGACAGAAATTCAAACCATGAAGGCTCCTGACTCCCCGCCACCTGCTGCACCTGTACAGCATGTGCGCTACCAGATGCCCGGCCCTGTAACGCGCTGCCACGTCTGCCCCCGTGCAACCGGGGAATGTCAGTCCCCACGACATGAGGTTTGGAGTTTCTTCAAAAAGGGAATTCTAGAAAAGTCATAGGCCCTGCAACTCTTGAATGGACCCTCCCGAAATAGAAGCACCCCACCATGGCTCGGGGCTCGAAGGCACCATGCCAGTCAATACAAAAAAGCGAGCAAAGAGGTCCAGCAAAAAAAAGAAAGAGAAGAAAAAAGGAGGACAGAAGGGGAGAGAAGAGAAAAAGGTAAGGGAGGTAAGAGGAGACGAAGTGAGAGGAGCGGGGGAAGAGGTAAGCAAGCAACCAAAAGCTCGGTGGTCGCAAGACCGACCGGAGAACCTCCCCGCTCTCCATTTTTTCTTTCTTCTATACTAACATCTTTATCATGTCACCCCCTGAGACGAGGGAGTCTCCCAAGCTCTCCATCCCAGGGGTTCTGTTTTTCCTCGATCATCCCATTGACTTGATTATCGGAGTGTCCTCACCATAATTCCTAGCCCAGGTCTCTTCTTTTTTGCAGGCCAATTGAACCGAAGAGCTGACCTCCGAAGAGGAGGAAGCGCACCTGGCAGGAGGAGGCATCCAACGTAGCGGCAACGTGCCGGAGCTGCAGGCCATGATGATCTTGACGGCAACAAATTGGCGCATTAGGTAGGGAGGCGAGAGATGATTCATAAGCTAAGAGGATCATAGCCAAGGCTAAGGATCCAGGCTCTCCAATCGATGGAACAATAGTAGCCGCCTCCCTGGGGGGTAGGCGGGGGAGACGAGAGCTCCCTCTTGGGGGCCCAACCGAAGAATGAGAAAAGAGGGGTCCAATGATGGCAGAGAGAGGGGCTCGTGTTCATGGTCTTTCCAAACACCTGCCACCTTTTGCGGCACTCTCTGGTTAGACCCAAAATTTGGGCATTCCCCTACGTGTAGGGCTTCCGTCATCTCATGCAGGCCTAACGGGTAACTCTCTTCCCCACTACCTTTGTAATATGAAAACTGTATTACGGTTCCACAGGAGAAGCCCCTATATCACCATCAATGGCAAGCACCACAGCCTCGCTCATAGCCCGGGGGTGGCAGCGGGATGCTGCCTACCACGTGACTCACAGCAGGGCAAACCAACAAGCCGGGCCCCCACCAAGCCCGCATTTCTCACTGTGCTCATAATCCAGAGGTGGTGGCAGGGCAACCCACCATCTATTGCTTGACTCACAGTGCAGCACCCTCAAGCCGGGCCCTCCATCAGGCCTGCACTTCTCGTTGTGCTCACAGTTCGGAGGTGGCGGCAGTGCAACCCGCCATCTACTGCTTGACTCACAATGCGGTATCCTCAAGCCGGGCCCTCCATTAGGCCTGCACTCCTTGCCATGCTTACAGTCTGGAGGTGGTGGCAGCATAACCCGCCATCTACCGTCTGACTCAAGTTCAGCACCCTCAAGCCGGGCCCTCCATCAGGCCCGCACTCATCATCGTGCTCATAGTCCAGAGGTGGTGACAGCGCAACCCACCATCTACCGCTTGACTCACAGTGCAGCACCCTCAAGCCGGGCCCTCCATAAGGCCCGCACTCTGTTGCCCAGTAAGCAACCCAAGAGAGGGGGTGAATTGGGTCTCTAAAAAATTTAAATGCAAGTATGTAAACCAATTCAATAAACAAACTAAGTACTATGAATGCAAGTGTGAAATGCTTTTAATGAGTATGCAGTGGAAATATAAAAGCAATAAAAGAGGAGCAAATTAAAGAGACAAGCAATCACAAATACAAAACAAGTACAGTGGTTCGGTGCTTTCTAATGCACCTACATCCACTCTCCAAGGCCCACTTAGAAATTCACTATGATCTCAACTGATTACAGCCGATTAGTTTTCCGGGCTCACTAATCAAACTTGACTTGTTTTCACAAGGCTCACAAGTCAAAACCTCACTTGGTTTTCCGGGCTAACCAATAATCTAATTGGTTTTAAGGCTCACCAACAACATCCCTTGGTTTTGCGGGCTAACTAAGAACCTAATTGGTTTTCAAGGCTAACCAACAACCTCTCTGGTTTTTCAATAGGCTAACCAAAAACCTTTACAACAAGAATAAGTTTGAAGTAAAGAAATAATGAAAGCTTTCTAATAAAAGCGGATATCTCTTTGAAGCTTTGTTGTAGTGCTGCCTTCAACTTGATGATGCTTCAATAAATGCTCAAGAAGGTTGAATTTGAATGCTCATGAAGGCTCTTGAATGCTTGGAGACTTCTTTTTGCTTGAAGGTAGTTGCTCTTAATGAATAGGAATGCATGCACTTGCACTTTTCTTTCTCTTGGTGTTCCTCTCTTAATCCTCTTGTATTTAGATTTGATTTGAATCATTTAAATACCTTCCTAAGGCCTCAAACTCGGTTTATGACCGTTAGACACGAAAAACTGGCCGTTGGGAGCCAAGAGGAGCGAGTTCTGAGTTTGAAAAACTAGCCGTTACTGTTTCCAAAACTCCAAGTGTTGACACTTCAAGCTGTGAGTCGACACCTAGTTCAAATATCTTCAATGAAGCTCTCTGGAATTTTCAGGTGAGTCGACATTTTCACTGGTGAGTCGACACTTGACATCCATGTATCAACACTTTAGGCAAGTCTTCAACTTTAGCAAGTTCTGTACAAAAAAGTCTCAGGTGATGAGCCGATTCTTGAGTCGACACCTTGAGTTGATACTTGACTAGCATGAGTTGACACTTTAACAGTGCCATCTGAAACTCTTTCTACGTATCGGCTTAAGTCGACACTTCCACTATCATGAGTTGACACTTGGGTTATGAGTTGACACTTTGAGTCAACACTTCACTGAGATTTCTTCAAAAACAACTGAACTTCTGCTGAAACCAAATTGTGTTGAACTTTTGTATCCTTTCAAGCATTCTTCAGCTACCAAAGTCCACTTTAAACTGATCTTTCATCCATAGTTGGGACTTTTTCATTGTTTGACAATCAATCAAATTTTGTGAAACTCATGAGCACCTATTTCTATAAAACACACTTCAAAGAAATAGTTAGTACTCAACTTATACTTAAGCATTTTGTTTATTATCAAAATTAATAACAGAGTCAACAATCTCTCCCTTTTTGATGATGACAAAACTTTTAAGT
Source organism: Areca catechu (assembly GCA_021397845.1). Lineage (NCBI taxonomy): Eukaryota > Viridiplantae > Streptophyta > Magnoliopsida > Arecales > Arecaceae > Areca > Areca catechu. Next base: position 135,559,743 of record CM038049.1, read on the forward strand.
ATAAATTGCATAATAAGCTTTCAAAAGAAATTTTCAATGTGCATAGACCTTATTGCAATAGGTATTGAAATACTTAGAGATGTTGAACATAAATTTTAAAATTCTCTTATGAAATAGATTTGAGCTAATAGTATCAGAGCTTAAAATACATATAAGAGATAAATTCATGTATCATGATACTTTTAAAAAAATGCTCAAGAGTAACAAATTCAGCAATAAATACTGTGAAGAGTATAAATATCTCCCTGAAGAGATGATCTATAAAATTGACTTGTGAAGATTTTTTAATGACAATAAGCTGAAGTTAAACATCTAAAAGTAGTAACTGTGCATGAAATTTCAGCAAAGCAAATTTTTCAATTCAAAGGAGGGATTACTCCCCCTTACTCAATGAGTAGAAATTTCAGATTTAAGCATGTTTCAAACAAAGAACATTCATAATTTGCTTATTTCTTTCATCAGTCACATTTATACTTATTTCTCTCCCTTTTTGTTATCATTAAAAAAAAGGAAGAAGTCAATAAATTTGAACATATATGTAAGTCATTCACTCATTCATAAAATAAAACATTGAAATTCTGAAAATAAGTAATAAATGTCATTCATTCAAAGTCATAAGGTGAAGTAGAACATAATATTTCATTCACTTGATACAAAATTGGTACATAAAGTGAACATCAAAACATACAAAGAGAATAAAAATGTAAACAATTTAAATATAAAAAACTATCCTAAGCATCATCCTCATCATCTGATGATCCAATCTCGATTGGTCTAGTATCAGTAAAAGCATGAGATCGAGACCACATCGATCAAAGATCATGAAGACGAGTCCTGGTCGATCTGGATGGAACACGACGATCTCATCCTCTACGTCTAACATAAGTCCTCCCTCTAGCTGGAGCAGAAGAGGTAGAAGCTATGTCAGTAGCAGGAATAGAACTGATCGGATTGACAACTGTCGGATGTGGTGTATGATTAAATAAAGGATCGGAATCAAGATGATGAAAAGAAGGAGTATAAAATCCTAGTTCCCGGATAAGGGAAGATGTATGCAATGATGGGAAATCAACAACAGGTGTATCAATGATCGGTGTATCAACTGAAGAAATAATAGGTGTGAGTATAGGAATGGTGGAATGATCAGCTAGTCTAGAAGGAGGTGTGGGTAGGATAGGAGTCTGGAAGGATGAACTCAATGGATCATAAATTGGACTCCTAGGAGGGTCATATACTGTCTCCGACACTGGCTCTGACATCAAATCTAGAAAGTCAAACCCATCAGATTCAGTCACATCATCATCATCATCAATGTTGGGTCCCGGAGTAGGTAGAACTAGAGCAGAAGTATCGGGAACACTCCTAGAAGAGGGTCTACTTAGAGCGGACAATATAGCAGAGATCCCATCTCTCAATCCTCGATGGCTCTCTCTAGTCTCCATGATGAAACTGTCAACTTGCTGACGAATAGTCATAATCTCTGTCTCAATACGAGCGACTCTATCCTCAAGACTCTCAGAAGCTCCTGGAATACCTGATCATGCTGGCTCAGGCTGAGGAGCAGGCTCTGGCTGCGCTGTAGGCTCGGGCTGAATCTCAGGCAAATGTCTTTGAAGGTCCTGCCTCACCCAAAAATATGCGCTCCTCCTTCATTACATCCTCATCTCTATCAGTGGCTTGACCTGATACTCGTCGTCTCCATTGGCCTCTGACTAGCTGATACCCCATCCGGTGAAGAGATCTGATATCATAGACATCAGTGTGCAGTAACATCTGGTAGGGCTCATCATCCGATACTACACCATATGCTCTAAAGAGCAAAGTCAAGCCCATCCCGTAGGGTAGACAAAGTCTCTGACTGATAGATGCCTCCATCATTTGATGTACCATAAGTACCTGTAGGCAAACATGTGTATGCTGAACCAAAGAGACCATCACTAACAGCTCTCTCTCTGTGATGAAGTCGAAATGGCCGGTCTTCGGTAGAAGGATCCAGGCAACAATGTGATGAAGCAACCTCATCTCAGCTGAAAGTCTGGATGTAACTACAATGGCTCCCTTAGGCAGATCATCTGACTCAAAAATACATCGGTGACCATTGAACCTATCTACTAAGCAATCAACAACAGATCCTCTCATAGGTATGTCCCATACTCTGCTCAAAATCTCTACTGTCACTAGGACATCTCTACCACGGACTTGTGCAACCCATCCATCACTGCCTCGGGCTAAAGATCCATAGAACTCTCGTATCAAGCCCGTGTAAAATCTCTTTGTCAAAGAGCGGAAAGAAACCAAACCAGCATTTCTGAGCCACTGGCCTATCCGAAAATGCTGCTGGTCGATGAATGTGAAGTCCACACGACATCCTCCTCCGATGGTCTTCGTACTTATCCGACTAGCCTCAGGAAAAAGAGGTCGAGTAGGGGCATCCAGTGCACTAGCTTCATGTCTGGCCTTTGTTCTTCTTTCATCTTCTTGGTGGATGGCTACGGATGGCGAACAACTTGCTTCCTAGGTCCCATTCCATAGATTCAAGGAGTGAAGCAAAAAGGAGAGAAAACCTAGGATTTTATCAGTCCAAAAATGAAATGGGAGAGGAAATGTGGCAAGAACCAAATCAAAACCATCCTAATCGGGAATTTGAGAGGGTTGGGGTTGAAAATTGGAGGAAAGAAGTAGATAGAACAATGTTAGGGCATGTGTCAGCTCAAATTGGGAGAGAAAAGATCAAGAAAATACTTCATTTCAGGTTTTTATCTCGGTTTGTCGTCGTTCAAGTATCGACTCATGACACAGGGCCAAGTGTCGACACTTCAAGGTATCGACACTTTCAGGTGTCGACACTTCGACTTAAAACCAAAAAAAAAGAAATGAAGTATTGATCAAAATCACTAGAATTATAGTGAAATTCAAGAAAATTGAATGTAATTGATATCGAATTTGATCTTACATGGATAAAAGAGTAGAAATTCTCAATCAAAAGGATTGATGATCCCAAGTTCTCTTCTAATCATACTGAATCGATCATCTTGGAGAGGCTTAGTAAAAATATCAGCTAATTGCATTTCGGTACAAATAAATTCAAGCACAACATCATTATTTTCAACATGATCTCTAATAAAATGATGCCTAATCTCAATATGTTTGCTTCTAGAATGCTGAACAGGATTTTTAGTTAAGCATATTGCACTAGTATTATCACATTTTATGGGTGTCCTAATTAATTTGATTCCAAAATCTTCAAGTTGTTGTTTAATCCACAAGATTTGAGCACAACAACTTCCTGCTGCAATATACTCAGCCTCAACCGTGGATAGTGCAACTGAAGTTTGTTTCTTGCTAAACCAGGAGATTAAGTTAACTCCAAGAAATTGGTAAGTTCTACTATTACTTTTTCTATCAAGTTTACCTCAGCAAAGTTAGCATCAGAATATCCAATTAAATCAGTAGATAAGTCTCTATAATACCAAAAACCAATATCAATTATACCGGATAAGTATCTAATAATGTGCTTAACAACCAACAGATGAGATTCCTTAGGATCACACTGATATCTAGCAAACATGAATACACTAAACATTATATCTGGTCTACTAGCAGTCAAATATAATAAAGAGCCAATCAAATCTCTATATAATTTTTGATCAACAGATTTACCATGCTCATCCTTATCAAGTTTACAAGAGGGGCTTATAGGTGTACCTATTGACTTAATAGTCTTCATCCCAAACTTCTTTAAGATTTCTCTTGTATACTTAGCTTGGTTGATAAAGATTCAATCTTTGGTTTGCTTGATTTGGAGTTCGAGAAAGAAATTGAGTTCACCCATCATGCTCATCTCGAACTCACCCTGCATAAGCTTAGTAAACTCTCGACAAAGGATTTCATTAGTAGCACCGAAAGCAATATCATCAACATAGATTTGTACTACTAATAAATCATCATTTTTCTTCTTTAGAAATAAGGTTGTATCAACATGGCCTCTAGAGAATTCATTTTCAATCAAAAACTTGCTGAGTCTTTCATACCATGCTCGGGATGCTTGCTTTAAACCATAAAATGCTTTGTACAATTTATGAACATAATCAGGATGTGCATGATTTTCAAAACTAGGTGGTTGTTCTACAAAAACTTCTTCTGCTATATAACCATTCAGAAAAGAACTTTTAACATCCATTTGAAAAAGTTTGAAATTAATAAAACAAGCAAATGCTAATAATAGTCTAATTGCCTCAAGTCTAGCAATAGGAGCAAATGTTTCATCAAAATCAATTCCTTCCCCCTGATTGAGCATTTGGCAACTAGCCTAGCTTTATTTCTAGTTACAATTTCATTTTCATCTAATTTATTCATAAACACCCATTTTGTGCCAATAATAGAAATATTTGATGGTCTTTCTATTAATGTCCAAATATTATATCTATCAAACTGAATTAGTTCATCTTGCATAACATTTATCCAGTTAAGATCTTTTTCAGCATCTTCGACATATTTAGGCTCTACTTAAGAAACAAAAATAATATAATCACATTCATTTTTAATTGAGGATCGAGTTCTTATCCTTTTTGATTGATCACCTAGGATTAATTTCTTAGGATGTCCATGAGCATACCTCCACTCCTTAGATAAATCTTGATACTTTGGTGTGGATTGTATGGTTTCTCTTTTTCATTTTTGTCTTGATCTTCTTCATTTTGTTGAGTGGGTTGATCATTCAATGTCAGCATTTATAACTTATCAACACCTGCATATGCATAAGATGTATCCTCTTTTCTGGAGGATTTGTTAGTAAACTCTTTAAAAACTACATGTACAGACTCCTCTACAACTAGGGTTCTTTTGTTAAAATTTTATATGCCCTGCTTAATGTAGATATCCTAGAAAGATACCTTCATCAGACTTGGCATCAAATTTTCTAAGATTATCTTTACCATTATTCAAAATAAAACATTAACAACCAAAAACTCGAAAATACTTTAAAGTTAGTTTTCTTTGATTCTAAAGTTTATAAAGAGTTTTCTTTAAAATAGGGCAGATTAAAATACAATTCAAAATGCAACAAGTAGTATTAACTGCTTCAGCCCAAAAATATCTTGGCAAATCATTTTTGCAAAGCATAGTGCGTGCCATTTCTTCTAAAGTATGATTTTTTCTTTCTACCATCCCATTCTGCTGAGGTTTCATAGGTGCAAAAAAATTGTATTCAATACCTTTCTTATTATAAAAATTTTTGAAATCTTGATTTTCAAATTCAGAACCATGATCACTGCGTATGAAAATAACTAAAGTACCTTTTTCATTAGAAACTTTTCGTTAAAACTTCACGAATACTAAAAATGATTCATCTTTATGAGCAAGAAAGAAAACCAAACCTTGAAAAATCAACCACTATAACCAATCCATATCTTTTACCTCCTAGACTAGATGTTTTAGTTGGTCCAAAGAGATCCATATGGAGTAGTTCTAATGGCCTACTAATAATAACAAAACCTTTAGGTTTGAAAGAAGTTTTAACTTGTTTTCCAAGTTGGCAAGCTTGACAAATTCTATCTTTTTCAAAATTAAGTTTTGGCAAATCTCTTACTAAATCTTTTTTGCAAAGTTTTGAAAGTAAGTACATACTAGCATGTCCTAGTTTTCAATGCCAAAGCCAACTAGTTTTATCTTTAGTAGAATTCATTGCAACTAGGCATTCTCCATTAGGCAATGATAGATTATCTAAATTTTCCAAATAAATATCACCATGCCTCTTTTCAATGAATTTTACTTTATTTTTATCAGGACTAGCAATCATGCAATAAGATGATTTAAAAATAACTTGAAAACCTTTATCGCAAAATTGACTAATACTTAAAAGATTATGCTTTAATCCTTCAACTAAGAGTACATTATCAATACATGTAGAAGGAGAGATGTGAACCTTACCAATACCAATGATTTTTCCTTTACCATTATTACTGAAGGTCACACTCCCTCCATTTATTACTTCAAGAGAAGTGAATTGCTTCACATCTCCTGTCATGTGCCTTGAGCAACCACTATCAAGATACCATAGCCTTTTATTTTTCTTGGTTGCAAGACACACCTGTAAAATAAATCAAGTTTTGTTTTTAGGTACCAAAGCCAACTTGGATCCTTTAGGGTTAGTACTTAAATTGGTTCCTTTTGGAACCCAAACTTTTCCAAAAGTATTGATTTTTTTCATGTTATATTGAAAAGCTTTGCGTCCTTGTTTTTTGCATGAAAAATATGTAATACTAGATGATGCAGGTACAAAAAAATTTTCAGATACTTTTGCTATTTTTGAGGTTTGTACCATATTCCTGCTTTATTAAAATAGCTCTTTGATTGTTTAAAAGAAGATTTAGTTTTTCAGAACTATATATGAACTTTTCAACAAAGAGTTTCATTTTATCAAGTTCATTTTTATAGTTTTTATTTTTTATTTCTAAATTTTTATTTTTCTTTTAAAGATCACCTTTGAAATGATAGTTTTAGGTCTTTTCAAAATATCATTTTCCATTATTAAAGCCTTAATTTTCTTTTCTAAAACATTAAGTTTAGTTTTTAATTCACTAACTTTGTTTAAAAGAGAATTGTTTTCATGAGAAAAACTATTTGCATGCTTTTTGAATTTTCTATTTTAAGATAAAATCAATTTGTAATCATGCATTAATTCATCAAAAGCATTTTTCAATTCATCAAAGATAAAATCTACTTCAGTATCAGAAATTACATCTTCCTGTTTTTGATGTGCCATGAGATATAGATTTGTAATTTCATCTTATTCTTTCTCTGAGCTGGAGTCCTCACTATCACTCCAGGTTGCCATCATAGTTTTCTTCCTAAGCTTCTTTCTTGATTTCTTTAGGAGAGGTCAATCAAATTTGTAGTGTCTAGGCTTCTTGCACTCAAAGCATGTAGGTATCTCCTTCTCCTTTTCTTTATATTTGTCTTTTTCTTTTCCCTTCTCTTTGGTTGTTTGAAACTTTTTTTATAAGGAAATTTTCTTCTTTTCATGAACTTTTTGAACTTTCTTGCTAGAAGCGCTTCTTCACTCTCTTCTTCTTCTTTTTCTGATTCATCATTTGAGGATTCTTCTTGAATAGTAGACTTGAAGGCCATCCCCCTTTTTTTTATCCATATCCATAGATTTTTGCTTTAAATTCAGCTCATAAGTCATGAGCAATCCCACCAATTGCTCCAAGAATAATTTGTCAACATCCTTTACTTCTTGTATGGCGGTCACCTTTGGATCCCATGAAGTTGGAAGTGACCTGAGAATTTTGTTGACAACAGAATTAGACATTATTTTTCCTAAATCTCTCATTCCATTTACAATGTTTGTGAATCTAGTGTACATGTTAGTGATAGACTCATTAGGTTTCATTCAGAATATTTCATAGGTGTGCACTAACATGTTTACTTTTGTATTCTTTACTTGATCAGTACCCTCATGGGTAACTTCAAGTGTGTCCCATATTTTCTTGATAGATGTGCATATAGAAATCCTATTAAACTCACAAGGATCTAATGCACAATAGAGGAGATTCATTGCTTTCGCATTGATTTCGGATTGTTTAATATCATTTTCATCCCAATCCTCTTCAAGCTTTGGGATGGAAACACCATTCACAACAATCGAAGGAACATGAGGACCCTTATCAACAACCTTCCATAAATTATAATCAATTGAATGCATATATATTATCATTCTAGTTTTCCAATAAGTATAATTTTTTTAATTAAAATATGGAGATCTATTTGAAGCTTGTCCCTCAACTACACTAGTACCAAGGGGGGCTGCCATAGATCTTTACTCAAGACAGTTAGACCTAAACACTGAGAACAGGGCTCTGATACCACTTGTTGCTCAGTAAGCAACCTAAGTGGGGGAGGAATTGGGTCTCTAAAAAATTTAAATGCAAGTGTATGAACCAATTCAATAAACAAACTAAGTACTATGATGCAAGTGTGAAGTGCTTTTAATGAGTATGCAGCGAAAATATAAAAGCAATAAAAAAGGAGCAAATTAAAGAGATAAGCAATTACAAACACAAAGCAAGTATGGTGGTTCGGTGCTTTCCAATGCACCTACTTCCACTTTCCAAGGCCCACTTGGGAATTCACTATAATCTTAACCAATTACAGCCGATTAGTTTTCTGGGCTCACTAATTAAACTCGACTTGTTTTCACAAGGCTCACAAGTCAAAATCTTACTTGGTTTTCCAGGCTAACTAAGAATCTAATTGGTTTTAAGGCTCACCAATAACCTTCCTTAGTTTTGCGAGCTAACCAAGAACCTAATTGATTTTCAAGGCTAACCAACAACCTCCTTGGTTTTCCAATAGGCTAACCAAAAACCTTTACAACAAGAATAAGTTTGAAGTAAAGAAACAATGAAAGCTTTCTAATAAAAGCGGATATCTCTTTGAAGCTTTGTTGTAGTGATGCCTTCAACTTGATGATGCTTCAATAAATGCTCAAAAAGGTTGAACTTGAAGGCTCTTGAAGGCTTGGAGACTTTTTTTTGCTTGAAGGTAGTTGCTCTCAATGAATAGGAATGAAAGCACTTGCACTTTTCTTTCTCTTGGCGTTTCTCTCTTAATCCTCTTATGTTTATATTTGATTTGAATCATTTAAATACCTTTCCAAGACCTCAAACTCGGTTTATGGCCGTTAGACATGAAAAACTAGCCATTGGTAGCCGAGAGAAGCGAGTTCTGTGTTTGAAAAACTAGCTATTACTGTTTCCAGAACTCCAAGTATCGACACTTTAAGCTGTGAGTCGATACCTAGTTCAAATATCTTCAATGAAGCTCTCTGAAATTCTCAAGTGAGTCGACACTTCCACTGGTGAGTCGATACTTTGAGTCGACACTTGATATCCATGTGTCAACACTTCAGGCAAGTCTTTAATTTCAGTAAGTTTTATAACAAAAAAGTCTCAGGCAATGAGCCGATCCTTGAGTCGACACCTTGAGTCGACACTTGACTGGTATGAGTCGATACTTCAACCGTGCCATCTGAAACTCTTTCTGCATATCAGCTTGAGTCGACACTTTCACTGTCACGAATCGACACTTAGGTTAAGTCGACACTTCACTGAGATTTTTTAAAAAATAACTGAACTTCTGCTGAAACCAAATTATATTGAACTTTTGTATCCTTTCAAGCATTCTTCAACTACCAAAGTCCACTTTAAACTGATCTTTCATCCATAGTTGGGACTTTTTCATTGTTTGACAATCAATCAAATTTTGTGGAATTGATGAGCACCTATTTCTATATAACACACTTTAAAGAAATAGTTAGTACTCAACTTATACTTAAGCATTTTGTTTATCATCAAAATCAATAATGGAGTCAACACACTCCTCACTATGCTCACAATCTAGAGGTGGCGGCAGGGCAACCCGTCATTTACTGCATGACTCAAAGTGTGGCGAATCGAGAAGCTCAGCGCCCCATAGCCTCATGGCCGTGCTCACAGCCCGGAGGCGGCACCAAGGTACCGTTTACCGCGTGACTTACATTATGGCGAATCGAGAAGCTCGGCACTCCCAGCCTCGCTCACAGCGCAGAGGCGGCACCAAGATGCCATCTACTACATGACTCATAGCTTGGCTCACCCATAAGTTCAGTGCCCCACAGCCTCATGGCCACGTTCATAGCTCGGAGACGGCACCAAGATGCCATATACCCTATGACTCATAATATGGCGAATCGAGAAGCTCGGTGCCCCCAACCTCGCTCATAGCCCGGAGGTGGCACCAATGTGCCGTCTACCACGTGACTCACAGCATGGCAAATCGAGAAGCTCGATGCCCCCAGTCTCGTTCACAGCCCCGAGGTGGCACCAATGTGCCGTCTACCATGTGACTCATAGTATGGCAAATCGAGAAGCTCAGCATCCTCAGCCTCGCTCACAACTCGGAGTTGGCACCAAGGTGCCGTCTATTGCATGACTCATAGCATGGCAAATCGAGAAGCCCGGCACCCCATAGCCTCATGGCCATGCTCACAGCCCGAAGGTGGTACCAAGATGTCGTCTACCGCATGACTTATAGCAAGGCGAATCGAGAAGCTCGACACCCCAAGCCTCGCTCACAGCCCGGAGGCGATAGCGGGATGCTATCTACCGCGTGACTCACAGCATGGAAACTCCTCATCAGCGAGCTAGGCCCACTCCATCAGGCCCGTGCTCATCAGCCAAGCTCATAGCTCGGAGGTGGCGGCAGGGCAACCCGTCATCTACCGCATGACTCATAGTTCGACATCCTCACCAACAAGCTAGGCCCACTCTATTAGGCCCGTGCTCATTAACCAAGCTCACAGCTCGGAGGTGGCGGTAGGGTAACCTGCCATCTACCGCATGACTCACAGTTCAATATCCTCACCAACAAGCTGGGCCCACTCCATCAGGCCCGCACTCATCAACCAAGCTCACAGCTTGGAGGTGGTAGCAAGGCAACTCGCCATCTACCGCGTGACTCACAGTTCGGCACCTCACCAACAAGCCGGGCCTACTCCATCAGGCTTGCGCTCATCAACCAAGCTCACAGCCCGGAGGTGGTGGCAGGGTAACCCGCCACCTACAGCATGATTCATAGTTCAACATCCTCACCAACAAGCCGGGCCCACCCATCAGGCCCACACTCCTCGCCATGCTCATAGCCCGGAGGTGGCAGCAGGGCAACCCACCATCTGTCGCTTGACTCATAATTCGGCACTCTCAAGCCGAGCCCACTCCATCAGGCTTGCACTTTTTAGTCGAGCTCACAACCCTGAGGTGGCAACAGGGTAACCCGCCATCTACCATGAGGCGTGCAGCTAGGCAATCTTCAAGCCAGGTCCTTCCGATAGACCCATGCTTAGTCGTCCTGCTCACAGTCTTGAGGTGCAGTTGGAGATTCCTGGAGCCTCGCCATCTACCGTGTGACTCATAGTTTGGCACCTATAAGCCGAGAAACTCATGAAACCCCACACCCACTGCCTTATTCACAGTCCGAAGATGTCCGCCGAGAAACTCCAGAAGTCTCGCCACATGCCACTTGACCCATAGCATGGCGAACTAAGCCGAGATATTCCTGAAGCCCTGTATCCAGTTGCCTTGCTCATGGCCTGGGGATGTCGGTAGGAAATCCATGAACTCCCACCATTGATCGCCTGACTCATGGCTTGGCAAATTGAGGAGATCCCCCAACAGCAATCCAAGCCGAAGAAAAGAAAAACGGCAAGCAAAGTGGAGAGAATACAAAGCATTCTGATTGAAGGAAAAAGAAAAATTACTCTCATTGAAATGTCCCTTACATTGGAGAGAGGTTCCCAGCAGCCTAGAAGGCCGTACCACAGATTCAAGCAAAAAAAAGGGGGGACAACAATCGTGAAGGAAAGAATGCCTTCATTGATCAAAAATCTCTCACATCCTATGGAGGCTCCTGACAGGCCGAGAGACCTCCTGAAATTCTAAGATACAAGATAAAAGGAAGACGGGCTGAAGCCCCATCTCCGCTCCTTACCTGATCGGTAGGTGGGTCCCCTCAGTGCTAGTGCAACACTCAATAGAGGGCTCTAGATTTGACCTTAACCACTGTGATCAGTGTAGGAGGCACTAGCAAGGCAGGCCGGCTTTGGACTTCACCCTCGGGACTGGGCGGAGCATTCCAGTCCCTTCTACCCCAGGAGGTGGGTGCCCTTCCTCAAGTGAACCTATTGAGAAGGAGAACAACAATGCATCCGCCTCTACTGCACCGTCCTTTTCAGAGTTCACCAATCTCATGATTCCAAGGGTAGCTGCAGCAGCTTCACGTTAGGATACCTCTGACAGCACCACAACGACCATGGCCTTCTCCATAGTGACCATGATCGCGGTCGATCCCTCGTTCGGTGGCACGTCCAACTGCACCTGGAGGCCCCGCAGTGAGCCACCTCCATTTTTGAGGTAGCCTCTTTCTCTACCCTAGTTGCATGATCAGAGGCTCTCCCCCTCCTCATCTTTGGGGGTGGCTTTGAGCTCGACAAATTTCTTCTTTGAACCAGATGTCCTCGCCTTGATGCTAGCCGGTCTCTCCCAGAGAGCCTTCATTTGAACCTCCGAGTCTCGGGCTGAGACCTGAAATATACTAAGAGCCCTCCCTCAGCACAGGCTAAAGGAGAGAGATCGAAGAAGGAGAACATGGAGGCCAATACTGGAACGAGAAGGGGGCTAAAGAAAGAGGAAGGAAACTTTAAAGAACCTTGGCCACCTATGCTCGAAGGCCCTTTAAAAGCTCCGTGGCCAACCGGAAGCCACCACATGTTGGCACCAGGTGCCCCCCGATGCTTCGGTTCATAGAATGGATACCTTGATCTAGCCAGGGCATTGATAATCCCTCCATTAGAAAATTGAGCACAGCACCCCATTAATGCAAAGGCACAATCTTCGGGGCATGGCCAGTCAAAGTATTGATGAAGTAGAAGGTGCGTCCCTCCATGTCAACATGGTCGTTACTCCCATCGCCCCGAGCAATGCTTCATTCTTTAGGCTCGAGAGTGGGAGGCATCTGATGTGGCAATATTTGTTGACGTGGAGCCTGCACGGATCCCAGTTGGTGGTTTCGCAAGTGAAGAGTGCCACCTAGGGGCGGCACCCAATTGTTGCCAAAGTGAGCCCTTCTATCGAGGTCAGCTCCCGGCTAGGATCGAGCTCATGCCTCCAAGGCAAGCCCTCCTGCCGAGGTCAGCTCTTGGTTGGGGTCGAGCTCATGCCTCCAAGGCGAGCTCTCCTGTCGAGGTTAGCTTTTGACCAGGGTCGAGCTCATGCCTCCAAGATGAGCCCTCCTATTGAGGTCAGCTCCCGGCCAGGGTCGAGCTCATGGGATGAGCCCTCCTATCGAGGTCAGCTCCCAGCTGGGGTCGGGATCATAGGGTGAGCCCTATGGCTAAGGTCAGCACCCGGCCAGGGTCGGGCTCGTGCTTCCAAGGGTCGGTCTCCAAAGTGGGACTTCATCCCCCATCCAGCGAGAGTAGGGATGGCAAATTTTACTGATCTGATGGATATCTGACCCGACCCGACCTTAATGGGATGGGTAAAACCCGACCTGCCTAATTTATAAATGGATATGGGTTATATAAAAAAAACCCGAGTCGGGTTCGGGTCGGGTATGGGTAGTAGTATACCCCGACCCGAACCCGACCTGTTTATATATAAAAAAATTATGTTTATAAAATATTTAAGTAAATTGGATATGGGATGGATATACCCGACCCGACCCGTTTAGCTTTTAAATAAACTAAGTTTTATGAGACCAGGTATACCCAACCCGACCTGATCCACACGTGATTTTTTTATACCCAACCTGAGCCGACCTGACCCGAGATGGGTATGGGACGGGTATGGGACAGATATTTTTTTAGCGGGGTGGGTATGGGTTTTCAGTGACCCGACCCGTTGCCATCCCTAAGCGGGAGTCTAAGTTCTTGCCAATGGCGAAGGGAGAGAAGACTGATAGAAGTTCAAACCATGGAGGCTCCTGACTCCCTGCCACCTATACAGCACGTGTGCTACCAGACGCTCGGCCCTGTAATGTGCCGCCACGTCTGCCCCTGTGCAATTAGGAAATGTCAGTCCCCACGACATGAGGCTTGGAGTTTTTCCAAAAGGAAATTCTGCAAAAGCCACAGGCCCTGCAACTCTCGGACGGACCCTCCCGAAATAGAAACACCCCACCATGGCTCGGGGCTCGACAGCACCATGCCAGTTAATACAAAAAAGCAAGCAAAGAGGTCTATCAAAAAAAACAAAGAGAAGAAAAAAGAAGGAGGACAGAAGGGGAGAGAAGAGAAAAAGGTAAGGGAGGTAAGAGGAGACGAAGCAAGAGCGGGGGGAGAGGTAAGCAAGCAACCAAAAGCTCGGCAGCCGCAAGATCAACCGGAGAACCTCCCCGCTCCCCGCTCTCCATTTTTTCTGTCTTTTATACTAACATCTTTATCATGTCACACCCTGAGACGAGGGAGTCTCCCAAGCTCTCCATCCTAGGGGTTCTATTTTTTCTCGATCATCCCACTGACTTAATTGTCGGAGTATCCTTGCCAAAATTCCTGGTCCGGGTCTCCTCTTTTTTGCAGGCCGATCGAACCGAAGAGCCGACCATCAAAGAGGAGGAAGCACACCCGACAGGAGGAGGCATCCGATGCAGCTGCGCTGCACTAGAGCTACAAGCCACGATGATCTTGGCGATAATAATATCATATTAAAAAATTTACAGAAGAAGAGAAAAACATGAGAGAAAGAGAGAGAAATAGGACTTTATCATTTTTATTTCAATCATATATGGTACATCTCAAGGGACATATATTATGGTCTTTATACAAAGAAAATAATATTAGTTAATATAGAATCATAATTATTGTCATCAAATCACTCTCCACTAGAACTCTAGCAGTGCCTGGGATTTTTTGGTCTTTCCTAGTGAATAAAGTGCTACTCATGGGCATCTCGCAGATGGAGACTTGAAAGAATAGTCTCTTGATTAGTGGTGATCAGTGGGAGACCCTCCAATGCTCAAGTCGATGATAGAGAGGTGGGTTATAATAGCCGAAGATGAGAGTGTTAAAAAAGAGTAAATTAGCATGTGAGACTGGTAATGGTGGTTTTTCCTCTTACCTTGTCGAGAGTCCCCTCTTACTAGTTCATAGAGTTGCTCAAGGTAACTAAATTCTGTTGGGAGATGGCCTCCTTTGACATGAATAAAAAATTTCTGATACGGTGTTAGAATCTTATTTCTTATAATATTTTTTGTTAGCATCTTTCTGTTAGGATGGCAGTATCTATTGAGATTCTGTCTGCCATGATCTCTATTGAGATACTTGGAAACTGTCCATGTCCACCATGATCTCTGTTGGGATAAGTAGAGCCAGTCTATTTGTTACTTGCTCAAGTATCGTGGACTCCAGGCTTCAGGGCAGCTTGTTCATTATCAGCAAAGATGCCTTGATATTGTATCTTGGCAAGCTCGGTTAAGTTTACCTTGGTAGTTAGTCTGACCCGAGTAATTACCTGGTGAATGTTTGTAGAGGGATATCATATTAGTCGGGCTTGGTCATCTATAATTTCTTGGTATGGGATATTATAGTTATTCAGCATGGTGGCCAGCTTAGTCGTCTCCTTCTTAGTTGGTGATCCAATTGATCCTTAAGACCAAGTAAGCAACTACCATAATAGTTGCCCCCCACTTCCTAGTCTAGAATGTTACCGAATAACTTTTTCAAGCTTTGTCATTTTTGAACGAACAGAGTAGTTATTTTTTCAGCCTCAAGAGTTGAGGAGATCTCTTCACTGCTTAGGTACTTATTGGTTTCTTGAAAACCATCATCGATAGTTTTGTCATCTTGATTATGTGGGAAAAAAATTATTTGGGTCATGCTTAAAAGGATTGCACAATAACTTCCTGGATGGCTAATAATTTGATCAATCTTCATTGGCAAGTGGGATTGTACTATGTGGCTTGATAGTTGTAGCCTTTAAATGATTTGTGGAGATCTCGGTGTTGAGAGTTAATTGACCAATGGCAATTTCAAAGTGGTGTGGCATTGCTCAGCTGGGAGTGGGCCATGTGTCAAGATCTAGTGCTCCTAGCCAAATTTGGGCCTTGATCCAAGCCATTTAGACTGGATATAAAAAGGGGGGTCCCTGCCATTGTTATAGGGCTCCTATTTCACATAGAAGAAGAAGAGAGAGAGTAGGAAGAAGAAGATCTGTCACTTTAGCTCCCTACAAACTGGTTGTCCCTAGGTTGGTTCTCTTTCTGCTTCCACATCCTTCTTTTCTCCTTCATTCCTTCTTTCTCATTGAGTAATATTTTTTGTGATTAACTGACTTAGCATTTCTTTTCTACATGCAGCTCCTTCATGATATGTTGGCCATTTGTGGAGGACTCAACAAGTATGCCAAGCTTAGTGGCTCCTGGCACTTGTAGGTGAAGGAGGTGGAGTCTCGAGTAGCAAGCTCCAATAGACTCCTAATGTAGCTAGAGTGATGGAGCACAAGTTTAAGGAGGAGTAGGTCACCCTTCAAGAGTCTTGGGAGATTGCTATTCAGAGTTAGAGGCTTGAGAAGCAAAAAAATAAGAAGTACTCACCAAGGAGTGAGCATGCACTACCATGATGGAGTCTCGACATGCTTAGACTAAGGATCTTCTCTACTTGGTCAATGAGAAGATCAAGAAGGTCAAAGAATAGGCTGCGTCTACTACTGTTCAGATAGTAGAAGAATACAAGAAGTTAGCCAACTTTGAACAGGACACTGTCGAAGCTAGAACAGACACATACTTGATCTGGTTCGTGGACTACAAAGATAAGGTTGCTCAGACCTACCCAAATCTGGATCTGAGCAACATACTAGTAGATGGGGCCATGCCCGAGGAAGAAGAAGAAGAGGGAGCAGCTGAAGAAGAGGAAGCTAGGATTGATGAACTAATTATCGAGGGACCTGAGCTAGTGGCCACTGTAACTGAAGGCTCTGAAGAACCAGCTATTTTTCCTGAAATGAATACTTAGAGAATTTTCTTCTTTTTTGTACCTTTCTTCTTGTATGGATTTTTGATCTGACTTCCTTGTAAAGCTTTTGCCATTATCAATGAAGATTTGGGTTTCTTTTCAATGATGTGTCTTTGTGTATGCTGCTTGAATGATTTTGATTTTGAATGAATCTTTGCTAAATATCTTAGTCGGAAGAGTAACTCCTAGCCAAGTAAGATCTTCTTTATCCTATAGCCAAATAAGTTACCTGATAGGACTTAGAGTTTGACCAACTATAGAAAGTTGACCGTAGTTTGATAGGATTCAAGAAAGTTAACCAACTGTAGAAAGTTGGCTGTAGTTTGATAGGATTCAAGAATCTTAACCAACTATAGAAAGATGGCCATAGTCTAATAGGATTCAAGAATTTTAACTAACTATAGAAAGTTGGCCATTATCTAATCATATCAACACTCATTTCGATGACTATGTTAGTTAATCACCCTGAAGTCCCCGTAGTTAGAGTTTGTTCGATTGGTGTAGAGGTCTCGGCCAGATGTTGGCTGAGTTATCTAGCTGTTCCTTGCATTGACTAGGTAAGTTGACTATTCCCTCGAGCTTGCTATCTTGTTGGAAAGTGAGCTATGCTCAGAAGAATAACTCATTTATTACTTTGATGACCGCCCTTCTTGGTCGATTAGGTCATGCCATGTGACAAATATCATTTGACTTCTAACCACCTATGCTAGTCTCAGGGATCGGAGTTATTTGGCTGACATTTCCAAGCAGCCGTCGAGTTCCTCCTTTCATATTATACCACATGTTAGGATTTGGTAGCTTGGGATAGGGTATAATAGGAACCCCCTGCCATTTTTGCAGGAACTCCAGTCCTGGCAATTTGGTGGAGTGCTCTGGTTCTTTGCCCAATTCCTTAGGTTCCAGAATAATCATCTTCAGCCGAGCAAGGCTCTAATATTGTAGTTTGTCAGGATGTCCGAAGAAGGCATGGAGTCCAAGGAAGATGAGACAGATGGAGTCGAGGGAGCATCAGGTGAGAACCAAAGGTGTTCTTAGAGGTAGAAGAAGGAAACCGAAGGTGTCCTTGGAGGTAGTTCTATTGAGCCATAGTCAGTGGACATTCTATTCAAATATCCTTCAATAGGTTGCTTGGTCCTCTCCTTATTGAGCTCCTCTCTTGAAGGACAAGCCTCAAGCCTGCTGATCGTGAGAAGCTATCGGCAATGAAGGACGGGCATCAGGCTTGAAAAGCTATCGGTAATGAAGAATGGACTTGTCTTTTTATTTCTTTTCTTGTAATTTTCTTTCATCTTTGAACATTGTCCACCTCTTGTAAAGACTTTCTTGGACTTGATCCATCTTTTGTAGGAGCTTTTTTATATCAATGAAAACTTCTTTCCTTTGTCGTACTTGTCTTTACATGCTTGTCTACAATTTGTGGATGAATATTTACTAAGTCTCTTGATCGAGAGAATAGCTCTAGCCAAATATCGTATTCTGCAAACTTGGTAGAATGGGTAGTTCTTTGGTAGTAAAATTTGTCCAAGTCTCTTAGTCAATCAGGAAGTTAGTCATCATAGCTTGTACATTAACCTCCCAATGTAGGAATAAGAGCTCTGACTATGGCACTTGGCATCTTTTTTATTCAATTGCAGAGAGTTAGCCATCTCTTGAATGTGTCGTCGTTCTTCCTTCGGGTGACTGAGTATTAGTCAATCATCGAGGTGGTCGACAGATAGTGGTTAGTTAGCAGGTGTCCCCTTGGTCCAATTAACTTTGCTCTTAGTTTTCTTTTAGCGATTAACTGTTAGTTAATTGCCTAGAATCTTGTGTCCGAGCATTAATCAGTCATTGGCATGGCTTAGTTGGGTGTAGCCAACTATGTCAGGGATTGATTTTCTTTGTTGACCAGATGTTAAGCGACAGAAGGACCATGAAGAGCTAGAGGGAGATGAGAGGTGTGGAAATATAATAATCTTTGTCGGCCAAGTGTTAAGCGACCAAAGGGCTGTGAGGAGTCTGAAAGAGATGAGAGATGTGGAAATGTAATCATCTTTGTCTCCTAGGTGTTAGGCAACCAGAGGGCTATGAGAAGTTGAAAGGAGATGAGAGGTGTGGAAATGTAATCATCTTTGTCAGTCGGGTGTTAAGCAATCGGAGGTTTGTGAGGAGTCTGAGAGAGATGAAGGGTGTGGAAATATAATCATCTTTGTCAACCGGATGTGGGAAGTTGGGGAAAGGAGATGGAGGGTGTCCAAATGCAACCATCTTTATCAGCTTAGTGTTAAGCAGCCGGATATTAATCAACCATCAAGACAAAGCCTTTAGAAACCTAGCCGAAGAAAATTTCTATTACATGCCAAATAAGTGTTGATACATTATAATACATTTAAAGATTTTTAGCATTCCAAGTCCGAGGAATTGGCATTTTGTTGAGGTCTTTAATCTCATAAGCTCCACATTGAAAGGCTTCAAATACTTGATAAGGTCATTCCCAGTTTAGAGATAGTTTGCCTTACTTAGTTGGTCTTGAAACTTTCATATGCCATAGCATGAGATCTCCTAGTGGAAAGTCTTTGACCTTCTCGGGTGTTGTAGTACCAAGTAACTCATTATTGATATATTACCATCCATAGGTGGGTTTGATTTCGAGTCTCTTCTAGCATGTCAAGATTGGCTCTCAAATAGCTTGAGTTGCTTGACTCGTCTTAGCATTTGATCCACATAGCTGGCAGCCCTATCTCGATCTGGATCATAGCTTCGATGTTGAAAGCCAAGTTGAAGAGAGACTCGTTGGTCAAAATCCAAGGAGTTGTTTGGTATGCCCATGACACTCTGGATAACTCCTCCATCTATCTACCTTTGGACTTGTCAAGCTTGGTCTTGAGCCTTTGCAAGATTATCCGGTTCATGACTTTCACTTTTTTATTTGATTGAGGTTGTCCGACAGATATAAATCAGTGTTGGATATGGAGTTCAGCATAGAATTTCTTGAATGCTTGGTTGTTGAACTATCAGCCATTATCAGTGATGATGACATGTAGAAGTTCGAATCAATATATGATAGATTTTTAAAAGAAATCTTTGACTTTGCTTTTGGTGATGTATATCAAGGGTTCTGCCTCCATCCATTTGGTAAAATAGTCGATGACAATGATGAGAAATTTTCGTTAACTGGTTGTTAGGAGAAATAGACCGAGTGAGTCCATACCCCACTAGATAAAGGGCCAGCGAGAAGGAAGTTGAGTCAGCTGAATTGCTGGTTGCTGTGGGATGTTGGCATACTATTGGCATTGGTCGTATCTCTTAATGTTGACTCTGGTCTTGATTTTGATGATTGATAAAATGTTTAAGTATATATGAGTACTAATTGTATTTTAAGTATATTTTTCAGATCTTAGTACTCAACCATGTTGAATGAAGAAATGCTTGTATTTCAGTTGAAAAAGTTCTTAAATTAATGGAAAATCAAGTATATGGACTTTGGAATTAATATGGAAGGACTTGAAGAGGTTAAAGTCTCAATTTGAAGATGTTTCAGCAATGGCACAAGCAAGTGTCGACACTTGGAAATGAAGTGTCGACACCTGAGGAACAAGTGTCGACACTTGAAGAGTGAAGTGTCGACTCAAGGCCTGAGACAAACAGAAAACTTCAGAAAGCTCTTTCAGTGAAGTGTCGACACCTGGAGCTGAAGTGTCGACATCTGGAAGTGAAGTGTCGACACCTGGAAATTGAAGTGTCGACACCTGGAGCTGAAGTGTCGACATCTGGAAGTGAAGTGTCGACACTTGAACAGTAACGGCTAGTTTTCTGGACTGCAGAACTTCTCCAACTTGCTTCCAAACAGTCATATTATCCTCCCTAACGGCTATAAACGGTCATTTAAGTGTTGGGAGGCTATATAAACATCAAAAATCAAATGGGGAAGCAATCCTTTGGTGAGATTTTTGAATATTCTTCAAGGATTCAAGAGTTGAGTGGTTCAAGCCTTCAAGCTTCCAAGTTTCAAAGAAAGCATCCAAAGTTCACATCCTCAAGCATCAATCAAAGGCTTCATCAACTTGAAGACAAGATCTTCATCAACTCTCAACAGGCTTCAAAGAGATATTTGCTTTATTTTAGAAAGCTTTTATTGTATTCTTTTATACTTGCTCTTACATTGTTTTACTTAAGATTTTTGGTGAGCCTTGGAAAACCAAAGAGGTTTTTGGTAAGCCTTAAAAACCAAAGTGGTTGTTGGTGAGCCTTGAAACCAACTAGGGTTTTACTTGTGAGCCCGAAGACAAAACAAGTTGTAAAGGTTGTTGGTGAGCCTAAGTAATAAAACCAAACTTAGTGGAATTCCCAAGGGGTTCTTGGGGAGTGGATGTAGGTGCTTGGTTGGCACCGAACCACTATAAATCTTTGTGTTTGTGTGATTGTTCTCTTTATGCTTTTATTTCATTATTTTCACTGCATTTATTTGAAATACGCAAGCACTTAAATTGCATTAGCATATACTTGCTTTAGTTCATCTTTTAAATAGTACAAAAGTTTTATAAAACCCAATTCACCCCCCCTCTTGGGTTGCCTACGTGGGCCTACACTTAACAAGATCCATAATGTTATCTTGCATAGTGGGCTAGTAGTAACCCTGTCTTAAAGCTTCATAGGCCAAGGATCTATCTCCTAGATGATTCTCACAAATTTCTTCATGGATCTCCTAAGTATGTAATCAATCTCAGTAAGCCATAAGCACTTGAGTTGGGATAAGGAGAAAGATCTCTTATAGAGCTGTCTATCTAGTAGCACAAATTAAGAAGCTTCCCACTTCAACTTCTTTGTCTCTAAGAGATTATCGGGTAGGATGCCTTCTGTCAGGAACTTGATGAGTGGATCCATCCAACTCAGTTCATGAGCAACTTGTTAGATTTTCTCGATTTTATTGATGCTGGGTGCTTCCAGATACTCAATGTAGGTCCATCTGAGAAAGTTGTCCGCTAAGGTTGCTAGCTAAGAGAGTTCCAGCCTGGGCATTCTCTCATCAAGGGATATGAAATATGCCGAAGTACTTAAGGACTGACATGAGGGTCCGCACCTTGTCAAGGTACTTAGCCATAGTTGAGTCCCAAACTTCATATTCACCAGTTACTTATCCAGCTACCAGTTGAGAGTCGGTGAAGACTCTTAGGCTTTTCATCCTAAGTTCCTTGACAAGTTTTAGTTCAACTAGTAGAGCTTCATACTTGGCTTGGTAATTTATCAATTTGAATAAAAAGCATAATGCATATTGGGCATCCACTCCTTTTGGGTTTGTTAGAACTAATCCAACTCTACTTCCTTGAAAATTTGAAGCTTCATCCCCGTGAAGGATCTAGTTTGTTTCTGGATTGAGCTACTTGGTAGGCTCTTCATTAAGCTTGTTATCCAACTAGGTGCACTTGATAAGAAAGTCAGCCAAGACTTGGACCTTCATAGATGACCTTGGATAGTAAGAGATATTAAATTTGTTGAGCTTGATAGCCTATCTGGCCATCCTCTTAGAGGTGTCTGGTCATTGCAAGATAGCTTTGAGTAGTTGGTCAATTAAGATGATGATTAAATGAGCTTGGAAGTATGGCCTAAGTGTTGAGAATTATGTCCCAAAGCCAATCGTCTAGGCTGTAGAGGGTTGTGCTATCTTGTATTTGTATATGAATTTTTAATGAATAAAAGGTTATTCTTTTTGGCTGTTCATCATATTTACATTTTTCTGAAATAAACTCTTGTATGATGGAGTCCTTAGAACTACATTATTTTGATATAGAGATGATATATCATGTAGTTCTTAAAGTGGTTCACAACCAAAGGATATATTGTTATAGGACGACAATGTATCAAGTGTAGGTTATTGTATGTCGCATTTGTTGGTTGTCCTCTTAACCAAGAAGTGTGGAGATACTGGTATGACATGCAAGTGAAATGTATGACATCTCACTGAATGTGACTATCTGTGAAGCTCCCTTCTGCCAAAGGGTTGCTTATAAAAGGATATGGGTATATGTTTCCCTCAGACTTGAGATCACCATGGTAGCTTACAAACAACTCACTATACTTTGGTGCCGGACTACCTTGATTTTTAATCCAGTGATGGAAGATTTCTGGGTGCAGTCAAATACTCATGGAGCGGTGGTGGATCAACATGGAATTGACCCCTCCAAATAGTTTGGAGTGATGACTCACTATGTCTCAATTTAGCAAATCCTTGGCCAGGGTAATTCTTGTGAGGAGTCACAAAACTTGTAAAGTTGAGACATGATCTAGATGGACCAAATTAGGGTTGGCAGTCGAATCCTAGGTCATCTTGAGCATTTTGAGATCAGATGGATGAATTATGTGGTAACCATATGCCAGAGATTCTTGTAAGATGCTCTGTATCTTCGACCTATCCGGACGTCGGGTATCATTGCTAGATAAGGACTTTGACTGGTACTGAAAATATTCCAGTGCTACCGGCTTAGTGTTCGAACCTATGGGGTCACACATCATAGAAAATTTCTATCTGATCTTAAGGCTGATCGATGATTGAGAATCGTTTGCCATCATCGAAGGTCAATATGATTGACTTTTTTTCAAGTGTCGACACTTGGTATTTTCCTTGAGTTGACACTTGGGGAAGTGTCGACACTTGGCGATTTTCGTGAGTCGACACTTCCTGTGACGATCAAAATTATGGGAAGAATTTTTGGAAAGTTTTTTGGACAAGTTTTGACCTGGTTTAAATTTCAAATTCAAACCATTTTTGGCTCCACACTTTCATGGAATGATTGTCATTCCTTCATGAAGTGTTTGGACCCATTTGGTATGACCTTGATCCTCTCCCCCCATCTCTCTTCCTTCCTCTTTCTCCCTCTCGTGGTTGCCCCTATAAATAAAGGTCATTGTAGTGGCTGCTGATGGTTACAAGAGAGACAACAGCAAGAGAAAAGAAAGAGAAAGGTTTATGAGGTCTAGGGATTGGGTGTGAGAAACCTAGCATTCAAGCTAGGTCTTGGGAAGAGAGTCTCTTCAGAAAGGGTTCCACCTCTCCTCCTTGTCTTCCCAGAAGAAGAAGATCAGCCCGAAGGATCCTGAAGAGCTAGCACTCTAAGAGAGTTGATTAGAGTCGAGCCCCGGTGTGGATCACTTGTAGAGGCTAGACACGTGTGTGGCTCAAGCACCCTCCTCCTTTCACAGCTTTTTTTCGGTATAAAGGTATGATACTTTTATATATGTGTTTCTTTCTTGATTTGATGTTATGTTTTATGCTACTACATTATGCTAGATCCTGTTGCGAGCATATCAGTAGATCGTTTAGATCTATCTACCGAGCCTTCCGCTGTGCTGTTTTTTTAAAAATTGTTTTAAAATGCATCCTCTGCCTTGCTTACATGAATAGTTTCACCAACAATGGTATCAGAGCAATAAGTTCCTTTTGTAGTATAATGATGCTAGCATGCCTTAACATCACCTTTCTTAAAGTACTTGGATTTAGTGCTTCACCATGGCCATCCGGTCATAGGAGAGAAGTAGGGCTGCAAGACCCTCTCTTCCCATTCAATGGGGCCTTCTATGGCATGTCGGGGTGCCGATGTGATTGACTCTTGAAAAGAAAAATTAAAAATTATTTTAATCTAATGACATGATCATAAAACATCTTTAGATAAGATCTAAGAGTTACGTTTTGATCGAATTTGATGAAAGTTTGGAGAAACTTTAGATTTGAAATCAATGTTTTTCTTTGTCTCAGGCTGTGAGTCGACACTTGGCCTTGGAAGTGTCGACTCATGAGCAATTTGCCAAAAACTTGTGTTCTATTTTTGTTAATGAGACATAAATCTGAATCGTTTGAAATGTTCAAATAGTATCATAGTGAAGTAGAAAAATAAGCTGGAAAGTGTATCAAAACCCTTTGATCTGATCGAGGCAGTGAATACCTTTCAAGTGAGTTTCTGACATATCTCGAGGAGAATGGGATTCTCTCTCAATGGACACCTCCAGGGACATCTTAATTAAACGGAGTGTCTGAGAGAAGGAATCGAATCCTGTTAGACATGGTTCGGTCCATGATGGGTTTTGCTACTCTGCCGGTATCCTTTTGGGGATATGCTCTAAAATCAACCTGTTACCTTTTGAATAGGGTTCCAAGTAAGTCCGTTAGTAAAACACCATATGAGATATGGACTGGACGTAAGCCGACACTATCACACCTTCAAGTGTGGGGGTGCCCGGCTTATGTAAAACGTTTGGAAACGGACAAACTTGGACCTAGGTCTGACAGGTGCCTATTTATTGGGTATCCAAAAGAGTTTAAGGGATATTACTTCTACTTAGCTGAGGAACAAAAGTTATTCGTCAATCTTAGGATTATCTTTTTGGAAAAGGAGTTCCTTGGTGAAGGGATTGTAGCCTCTAAGATTTAACTTAGTGAAGTTCAACAAGTAGAAGAACCCACACACTTAAGGGACAATATAGGACCGGCTATGATTAGATCACACCCAGAGCCCACTCAGGAACTATTAAGGAGATCCGGTAGGGTACCGAGTCGACCGGACAGATGCTATGATTTCTTGGTCCAAGACGATGATCCCTTTGAACTTGATAAGAATAATGAGGATCCGATCACCTATATGGATGCAATGCAGAGGTCCGACTCTGAAAAATGCTTGGGAGCCATAAAATTCAAAATGGAGTCAATGGAAATCAATAATGTATGGATATTGGTTGATCCACCTAAAAGGATGAAATCCATTGGGTGCAAATGGATTTTCAAAAGGAAAAGGGGCGCAGACGGGCAGGTAGAGACCTATAAAGCCCGTCTGGTTGCCAAAGGATATCATCAATGTTATGGTATTAACTATGACGAGATGTTCTCTCCTGTGGCAATGCTTAAATCCATTCGGATCATGCTTGCTTTAGCAGCACACTTTGACTATGAAATCTGGCAAATGGATGTCCGAACAGCTTTCCTGAATGATGAGCTGGAAGAGGAGGTGTATATGACACAACCTGAAGGGTTCACATCCACAGATGAGTCCAAGGTGTGCAGGCTTCAAAAGTCCATCTATGGATTGAAGCAAGCATCAAGGAGTTAAAATATGCGATTTGATAAGTGTATCAAGTCATATGGCTTCGTTAAGAATGGAGAATAACCTTACATTTACAAATGGGCAAATAGATCTATGATTGTATTCCTTGTGTTGTATGTGGATGACATTCTCTTAATCGGGAATGACATCCCAGCACTGCAAGGAATAAAGGTCTGGTTATCATCTCAGTTCTCTATGAAGGACTTAGATGAAGCCTCTTACATACTGGGTATGAAGATCTATAGAGATAGATCTAAAAGGCTTCTGGGATTGTCCCAGTCTACGTACATCGACACCATGCTGAAACAGTTCAGCATGAAAAATTCCAAGAAGGGCTATCTCCCGATAGGCACTGGAATTGATCTCTCCAAAATGAATTGTGCGACAACTCCTAAAGAGAGAGAGCATATGAGTAGAATGCCATATGTTTCGGCAGTGGAATCTATCTGTATGCCATAACATGTACTAGACCAGACGTGGCATACTCACTAGGCGTAGTGAGCAGATACCAGTCTGACCTAGATGAAGCTCATTTGAAAGTGGTAAAGACCATCCTTAAGTATTACGAAATACTAAGGACCAATGGCTAATTTATGGAGAATCTGACTTGAAACTTATGGGGTATACTGACTTTAGTTTTCAGTCAGATAAAGATGATAGCAAGAGTGTGTCAGGATTTATATTTACCCTGAACAGAGGAGCGATCTGCTGGAAAAGTTCAAAGCAACCTACTGTGACAAACTCAGTATGCGAAGCAGAGTACATTACAGCATCTGATGTAGCGAAGAATGCTGTGTGGTTATGAAAGTTCCTTGGCGAGCTGGGAGTGGCACCTTCCCTGGATGGTCCTGTTTCAGTGTACTGTAACAACACTAGAGCCATTGCTCAAGCTAAAGAGCCAAAGTCTCATCACAGCACAAAGCATATTCTGTGGCGCTATCACCTTGTACGAGAGATCGTGGAACAAGATGACATTGACCTTCAGAAGATCGATGGAAAGGAGAACCTAGTTGACCCCTTCATTAAAGTCTTCGGAGTTCAAGAGTTCGATTGTTGTAAATGAAAAATGGGAATGAGATTCTGTACTGATTGGCTTTAGTCCAAGTGGAAGTTGTTGGGAATTGTGTTCCAAAGCCAATCGTCTAGGCTATAGACGAGTGTGCTATCTTGTATTTGTATATGAGTTTTTAATGAATAAAAGGTTATTCTTTTTGACTGTTCATCATATTTACATTTTCCTGAAATGAACTCTTGTATGATGGAGTCCTTAGAACTACATTGTTTTGATATAAAGAGGATATATCATGTAATTCGTAAAGTGGTTCACAACCAAAGGATACATTGGTATAGGACGATAATGTATCAAGTCTAGGTTATCGTATATCGCATTTGTTGGTTTTCCTCTTAACCAAGGAGTGTGGAGATACTAGTATGACATGTAAGTGAAATTTATGACATCTCACTGAACGTGACCATCTACAGAGCTCTCTTCTGCCAAAGGGTTGCTTGCAAAGGGATATGGATATATGTGTCCCTCGGATCTGAGATCACCATGGTAGCTTGTAAACAACTTACTGTACTTTGGTGCCGGACTACCTAGATTTCTAATCAAGTGATGGAAGATTTATGGGTATAGTCAAGTAATTATAGAGCGGTGGTGGATCAAGATGGAATTGACCCCTCCAAATAGTTTGGAGTGAATGACTCACTATGTCTCAATTTAGCAAATCCTTGACCAGGATAGTTCTTGTGAGGAGTCACAGACTTGTAAAGTTGAGACATGATTTGGATGGACCAAATTAGGGTTGGCAGTCGAATCCTAGGTCATCCTGAGCATTTTGAGATCAAAGGGATGAATTATGTGGTAACAATATGCCAGAGGTTCTTATGAGGTGCTCTGCATCATCGACCTATCCGGACGTCGGGTATCATTGCTAGATAAGGATTTTGACTGGTACTGGAAATGTTTCAGTGCTACTGATTCAGTGTTCGAACCTATGGGATCACACACCATAGAAAATTTCTATATGATCTTAAGGCTGATCGACGATTGAGAATCGCTTGCCATCACCGAAGGTCAATATGATTGACTTTGTTCCAAGTATCTACACTTGGTATTTTGCTTAAGTTGACACTTGGGAAAGTGTAAATACTTGGTGATTTTCGTGAGCCGACACTTCCTGTAACGATCAGAATTTTAGAAAAAATTTTTGGAAAGTTTTTTGGACAAGTTTTGACCTGGTTTGAATTTCAAATTCAAACCATTTTTGGCTCCACACTTTCATGGAATGATTGTCATTCCTTCCTGAAGTGTTTGGATCCATTTGGTATGGCCTTGATCCTTTCCCCCTTTCTCTCCCCCCATCTCTCCTCCTTCCTCTTGCTCCCTCTCCTGGCTGTCCCTATAAATGAAGGTCATTGTAGTGGCTGCTGATGGTTACAAGAGAGATAACAGCAAGAGAAAAGAAAGAGAAGGGTTTGTGAGGTATAGGGATTGGGTGTGAGAAACCTAGAATTCAAGCTAGGTCTTGGAAAGAGAGTCTCTTCAGAAAGGGTTCCACCTCTCCTCCTTGTCTTCCCAGAAGAAGAAGATCAGCCTGAAAGATCCCGAAGAGCTAGCACTCTGAGGGAGTTGATCAGAGTCGAGCCCCGATATGGATCACCTCGAGAGGCCAGACACGTGTGTGGCTCAAGCACCCTCCTCCTTTCATAGCTTTTCTTCGATATAAAGATATGGTACTTTTATATATGTGTTTCTTTTTTATTTTGATGTTATGTTGCATGCTACTACATTATGCTAGATCCTGTTGCGGGCATGGTGCGGACACCAGAGGCACCAGAATAAGACAGAGGCTTTTCAACCCTCTATGGATTGATCAATAATTTATGAGTCCATCTATAATAAGGGCTTAGCCCATCTGAGTCTATTTTAGTTGTTATTTGAGTCTTTTGAGTTGTTATTTCAGTTCTGTACTAGTCAGCTCATGTTGAGCTAGTTCAGTCCAATGCTAGTCAGCTCATGTTGAGCTAATTTTATTTTTTTTTTTTTGAGTCCTGTCTAAGCATATCGTAGACTCAAGACCACATCATACAAGTAAAGGCCAAGTCCAACCAGAATGAAGACATGGAAGTATAGCCCAAGTCCAACCCAGCTTGAAGATTTGAAGACCCTAGGAGGAAAATTCGGAAAACCCTGATTCCTTGCAGATGCCCTCCAGATGCTCAAATTCCCTTCCAGATGCCAAAGTATATTCATAGATCAGGGCATCCATGATTCCAGAGGTCCATCTGCATCCTAGCCCAAAGGAATCAAGCCCAGGCCCCAAGCCCAAGCCCCTAAGAAGCAAGATACAAGGGAATATTCCTGCTACCTGGCTACCAGGCCACCCCAGCTTCCAGAGGCCCAAGCCCATGCACCCAAGACCCTTTGGGCCGGCCCCTTGCTGCTCTTAGAAGCCCAACATGAACCCCCAGGCATCCTTGGAGTGTTGGCCAAGTCAAGAGGATTTTTAGGGATTTTTCTACCTAATGTTTTCTTATTTTCTAGCTAGGATTTGAGAGGGAAAAGGATTCTTATGTAAAGACTAATGTGCCCTTACTTGGAGCCCAAGGTTAAGGGTCTATTTAAAGGACCCTAGCCTCTTGTATGAAACTAGATTTTGATATATGAAATAAACCTTGAGTTCTTCTATTGCTTTGAGTGATTACCCTGCTGTGTGCATAAAGGGGTTTGAGAGTTCTTCTTCCCGGTGCTGCAATCATCATCCTGCCGCCAGCCAATCCTCCAGAGCCTTGGCCGCCCACTCCAAAATTTCTTTTCCCTTTGCTGTTTTTCTTTATTTTCTTGATCTCCTTTTAGTTTTCTAACCCATGACAGGTCGTTTGCAGGTCCCCAAGTTCCTGTGAATCCAACGACTCCAGCCAAGCCTCAATCGGACCACCGAGCAGAAAGCTGGGTATCCGCGGGTCTTTGGCTCGATTTTTCAGGTCGCATCCATCGAGGAACGAGAGATCCCTTCGCTACGATCTTCACCAGGCACTTCAGACATTGTCAGGTACACCCCCTCTACCTCCAGTCTTTATATTGTAGGAGAACGTGCCCTAACCGAGGCTTCTCAGCCCTGGCGATCCTTCTTTAGTACTGTTCTAGGTTCTAATCTGCATGATTAGCTTCAAAAATTCATATAAAATTCTCTATAATTAATTTTGATATGAAATTTGGGAATTAATCACCTAACCCCACATATAAAATATACAAAAAGAATTGCATGCATATTAGTCCCGCATCATCTGGTATTAGATCTTAGATTAGGGCTTGTTTTCTGTAATTTTTCAGTCCGTATATGCTCTGTTATTTAAATTATTTCTCTCTTATAAAAATTTCAAAAATTCTGAAATCTATTTTTCTGGATTCATCATAATTCACAGTAATTTTCAAATTTTTTTTAGATTTTATTTCAGCCTGTGAATTTTTTGCAAGCCGAAATACAGCCTACAAATTCTCGGCAATATTTTTTTCAGCAAGACAAGTTTGGAAGTTTTAGGGTTTTGTTTAGCATTTTTTGCATATCTTTTAATTTTAGTATATTTCCTGCATATTAGGCCATAATTTGCAAGTTTTCTTCTATTTAAGAAAATACTAAAATAAAAAAAAATTACATATTCTCCAAAAATACCAAAAATATCTAAACCCTAATTTGCATCCTCATCTGCCTGCCATCATTGCATAATTTACTTTTAAGGGCACTCTTGCTATATCAGATGGGGGGAGGATTTGATCACCTCTCCTTAGCCCAAAATCATATCCCTTGCATTCGGTCCCAAGCCTTAACCTAAAAT
This sequence comes from Areca catechu, assembly GCA_021397845.1. Lineage (NCBI taxonomy): Eukaryota > Viridiplantae > Streptophyta > Magnoliopsida > Arecales > Arecaceae > Areca > Areca catechu. Next base: position 135,590,193 of record CM038049.1, read on the forward strand.
TAACTAGACTTAATTTGCCCTAGCGGGCTAGGGACACCAACTGGTCGGGTCCGGGCTAAGTGTCAGATCATTGTGTCAAGCTAACCTGTGTGTGCCTTGTGCTCAGTGTCTAGAATGGTGGTTTAGGGATTCAATCCCAAAGGGCTTGTGTGCTGGTCCGCCTACCTGGCAAATCTCTGATTGGTGTCTAGGATTGGCAATCAGGGACCTAACACTCCCCTTACACCTGCCTGGCTGAGTACAGGGTTACTATAGGCTAGTTTGCCACCCTGATTGAGCATCTAGTTTTGGACTCTAGGTCTAGTCAGCTATAGTCGGTTTGATCGAGTCTTGTATAAGCATTAGATCAGGAGTCCCATCTCATCCACCATCTCCCTGAACCCATGGATAAGCAGGAAGCTAGGATTCAAGCCCTTATAGACCAAATGGCCCAGATGTCTACCCAGTTAATTACCCAAATGACTCAGTTGACCTAGACCAATAGCCTCAACCCAACTCAACCTAGTGAAACCATAGAGCCCAACCCTATGAGAACCCACTACTCTGACCTATATAGGAAGTCCGATCCTAGGAGAACCCAATACTTTGACCCATATAAGGAGCCCAACCCTAGGAGAACCCCTTACCATGATCCCTGCCGTGAGGTTGAACCTAGGAGAGACCATCGCCATGACCCTTATTATTATACTGAACCTAGGAGGACCCCAAACCCTGATCCCTACCGTGAGGCTGAACCTAGGATAGCCCATCGTCATGACCCTTATTATGATACTGAACCTAGGAGGATCCCAAACCCTGATCCCTACCGTGAGGTTGAACCTAGGAGAGCCCATCGTCATGACCCATACTATGATACTGAGCCTAGGGGGACCCCAAACCCTGATCCCTACCGTGAGGTTGAACCTAGGAGAGCCCATCGTCATGACCTATACTATGATACTGAACCTAGGAGGACCCCAAACCCTGATCCCTACCGAGAGGTTGAACCTAGGAGAGCCCATCGTCATGACCCATACTATGATACTGAACCTAGGAGGACCCCAAACCCTGATCCATACCTTGAGGCTGAACCTAGGAGAGCCCATCATCATGACCCAATCCCTAAGGTTAGTCCTAGAAGGACCAATCAGGATTTTGTAGACCAGGAAGATAGATCCTATTTACCCATATCCTATAAGCCTAGTATACCCACAATCTATAGATCTTATGACTCCAAATCCTATGAACCTAGAACCTATGAATCCAGAACCTATGAACCTAGATCCTATGACTCTAGATCCCATGATTATAGATCCTATGCACCCACACCCTATAAGCCCAGTAGACCCAAGACCCATAGAGCTGAACCTAAATCCTATGAGCCCAGAGAGCCCATAACCCCTAGGTATCATCCTAGTACTAGTCATGCTTCCCCTAGTCAACTTGAACCCCATAGGATTAGTATCCCTAAATATGAACCCAGTAGTGAGCCACTACCCCTTATACAACTTGAACCTCCTAGGAGTAGTACCCATAATCAGAGACCAGAACCTAACCAATTCACCGCTAGCCGACCTTCTCCAACCATTCCTGAGATTCACAAGGCTTACATTAACACGGAAGTGTATGAAGCTGATGTGAGCCTAGTGGATGAGTATGAGGGAGAAGAGGAGACACCTTTAGATGACCTAGAATTGCTGACCCAGTAGATACCTAGGTAGAAACCAACCCAGAGCTAGTTGACCTTGACCACATCCAACCTAAAGCTATAGTGGAAGAACAAATAGAGGAAGAGAACCTAGGTACTGCTGCTAGAGCCTTGCCTGAGGAAACCATAGAGGAGAGCCAAATTATAGAGTCTAGTCCAAAAATACAAGAACAAGAAGAATTTATTAAGGACCTGATCTCTTTGAATCAATACCCTCAAGATGAGCCTCCTCCTATAGTCCCCATTAAGGACCTCTTTCCTGAGATTAATAACCCATCCTTTCATAGCATGGACCTTTTCTTGCCCATAGATATACTGCAACCCCGTAAGGTTAGCCTCATTAGTCTAGGATTAGTCCTTGATGCCCCTTCTTTTATCCTACTTTATCCAATTAACCTTGAACCTTTTTTCCTACCCTACCAGACTAATTTTGAATCCACTTCCTATTTTCTGCCCTTTCCTGACACCTCCATGTTGGCTCCATCCAGTGATTTTGATGAATAACAAAACATTAAGTGCATATTGTATACTAATGAGGATTTCAAGTTGTGAGTTTTCAGGAAGAATGTACCTCAAAATCTCAAAAACTTATGGTTTATGGCACGTAATGGCACGGAGCAATTCTCACGAATCCGGACATCCTCTTCATTGAAAAAGGGCATCTAAACGTTTAAATATTATGGGTTTATGTTTTCAAGAATTATATTTATGTTTTTGAGGTATTTACACTTGAATCTAAGATTTTTCAGTCTCAAGTGTCGACACCTGGACAATCAAGTGTCGACAGTTCAGTATTTGGCATAGACAAAAATCCTTGGCACGCCAAGTGTCGACAACTACAACCAAGTGTCGACTCAAGGCCTGAGAATTTTGAAAATACAGAACTTTGTAATTTGAGAATTTTTGTGTCAAGTGTCGACACCTGTGCATCAAGTGTCGACACTTGAAAGTTCAAGTGTCGACACCCAGAGATCAAGTGTCGACACTTGACAACCAAGTATCGACACCTGATAGCCAAGTGTAGACACTTGCAGCCTGACAGCTCTAGCAGATCTATTTTTCTGGCTTGCAGAACTTGCTTTTCAAGCTCCAAACGGCTATTTCCGAGGTACCAACGGTCACAAACCATTTTTTGGAAGGTCTTGGTGTATTTAACCTCCACCAACCTCGTTTTAAAGAGAAGGAAGTGTATTGAAGTGCATTCAAGTCTACTCAAAAGCCAAAAAGCCAATATTCTCTCAAATACTTCACATCAAAAGCCTCTTATAGTTTGATTCATTGAAAAGCCTACAAGCTCATCCTTACTTCATTCCAACAGAGGCACTTTGAAGGAGATTCCAAGGAAGAGTGAAGACAAAGCATCCACTTGAGCTTCAAAGATTCCAATCTACTCTTGAAGAGAGTTTGTTTTAGTTTTAAATTATATATCTGTTTTTTCATTGTGATTTGACCTTGCTTTCAAGGGTGTCTTGAAAGAAGGTTATTATGGTTTGTTGGTGAGCCAAAGGGATAAAACCAACTAGGGTTAACTTGTGAGCCCGAAGACAAAATAAGTGTTAAGGTTTGTTGGTAAGCCTAAGTGATAAAACCAACTTAGGTTTTGACTTGTGAGCCTTGTGAAAAACAAGTCAACTGTAATCTAGTTTGGATTATAGTGAAATTTCCAATGGTGGCTTGGAGAGTGGATGTAGGTGCTAGGTTTGCACCGAACCACTATAAATCTTGTATTTGTGTGTGATTGCTCTCTTCCTCTCTTGCTCTTTAATTATGCTACCACTTTAAATATCTTGCATTGAATTCATCATTGTTCACAAGCACCACTAGTCCCTCTCATTATTGTCTTAAATTTTTAAAAGACCTAATTCACTCCCTCTCTTGGGCTCCATTTCTGGGCAACAAGTGGTATCAAAGCACCGGTACTCTCTTGTAGGTCCAAGGATCTTGAGTAAAAGATCATGGCAGCCCCAATAGGAATGGGTATTGTTGAAGGTCAAGCTTCAAATCGTCCCCCACTTTTTAATGGCACAAATTACACATACTGGAAGACACGCATGCGCATATTTATTCAAGCTCTTGATTATAATTTGTGGAGGACAATTGTAAAAGGTCCTCATCAGCCTACAATGTTGATTAATGGCATTCTCACTCCAAAGATGGAAGATGATTGGGATGAGAATGACATTAAGCAAATCGAGCTTAATGCTAAGGTTATGAATCTTTTATTTTGTTCTCTTGATCCAAGTGAATTTAATAGAATATCTAATTATCTCTCCACCAAGAAGATTTGGGATACACTTGAGGTTACCCATGAGGGTTCACACCAAGTGAAAACCACCAAGGTCAACATGCTTATTCACATATATGAAATGTTTAAAATGAAACCTACTGAGTCTATTAGTGAGATGTACACTAGGTTCACAAATATTGTGAATAACATGAGAAGCCTAGAAAAAATTATCTCTAACGGTGAACTTGTGAACAAACTTCTCAGGTCTCTACCAGCTTCGTGGGATGCAAAAGTCACTGCTATTGAAGAAGCTAAGGATGTCAACACTCTCCTGCTGGAACAACTGTTAGGTTCTTTAATGACCTATGATCTCTCCCTCAAACAAAAGAATGGAGAGATCGACAAAAAGAAGAAGGCAATCGCGTTCAAATCTACTGCTAGAGAGGACTCAAGTGAAGACTCCGAAGAAGATGATGAAGAAGATGAGACGGCTCTGTTAGCAAGAAAATTCATAAGGTTTATGAGGAAGAAAAAGTTTAACTACAAAAAGAAACCTCTGAAAGGTGAGCCGAGTAAAGAGAATGACAAAGAAAAGGAGAAGGAGCAGCCTACGTGTTTTGAGTGCAAAAAACCTGGGCATTTCAAGGTAGACTGTCCCTTGTTAAAGAAAAGCAGAAGAAAGCTGAGAAAGAAAGCCATGATGGCAACCTGGAGTGAAAGTGAAGACTCCAGTTTTGAGGAAGAACAGCAGGAGGTGGCAAACTTCTGTCTGATGGCCGATCATGATGAGGTATGTTCCGAAACCGAAAATGAATTTACTTTTGATGAGCTTCATGAAGTTTTTGACGAACTAGTCATAGAATCTCAAAAGTTAAAATCAAAACATAAAGATTTAAAGAAGCAAAATTTGGATCTAGCCAAAACAAATAACAACCTTTCAAATGAAAATGAATGCCTTCTTATTCAAAATAAAAAATTAAATGATAAGATTATGGCACTTGAAAAAGAAAAGGATGCCTTTAAAAAGAAAAGTGACTTACTTTCAAATGAAAATTTATCAAAACAAAGCAAAGAAATTTTAAATGAAAACAAAAGATATAAAGAAGAAATTGAAAAACTAAAACCTTTTATAGAAAAATTTACTTACAGTTCTGAAAAATTGAATTTACTCTTAAATAACCAAAGAGCAGTATTTGACAAAGCAGGTTTAGGATTCAGAACTCATAAGAAACAAAAACTCTTTAAAAATTTCTTTGTGCCTGCATCTTCATCCATTACTTGCTATACTTGTGGTATCAAAGGACACAAATCCTATATGTGCAACAAAAGAAAGTTAAATAACACTAAGAAAGTTTGGGTTCCGAAAGGAACCAATGCCACTAACCAAAAAGGACCCAAGATGGCTTGAGTACTTAAAGTCTCCACTTGATCTTTATTACAGGTATGCCTTGCAACCAATAAGAAAAGGATGTGGTACCTTGATAGCGGTTGCTCAAGGCATATGACAGGAGATGTGGAGCAGTTCTCATCACTCATATATCAAAATGGTGGCAATGTAACTTTTGGTGATAATGGAAAGGGCAAAATTATCGGTATTGGTAAAGTCCATATCACCCCTATCTCTTATATTGATAATGTATTATATGTTGATGGTTTAAAACAAAACTTGCTTAGCATTAGTCAGTTTTGTGACAAAAATTTTAAAGTTATTTTTAATCTTCTTTGTGCATTGTTTCTAGTCTAGATAACAATGACATTAAGTTCATTGGTCATAAGCATGGCAAAATTTATATGGTTGATCTTGATGATCTCCCTATTCAAAAAGGTCAATACCTAGTGGCAATGGAAGCCAAGATCGATGAAACTAGCTGGCTTTGGCATCGTAGACTAGGACATGCAAGTATGCATTTAATTTCAAAACTTAGCAAAAAGAACTTGGTAAAGGATTTGCCTAAACTCAATTTTGAAAAAGATAATATTTGCAGTGTATGTCAACTTGGAAAACAAACAAAATCCTCTTTCAAACCAAAAGGAGTAATCTCTTCATCTAGACCTTTGGAATTGCTTCACATGGACCTCTTTGGGCCAACTAGAATATCTAGTTTGGGAGGTAAGAAGTATGGTCTAGTCATTGTAAATGATTTCTTACGATTTATATGGGTCATGTTTTTAGCACATAAAGATGAAACTTTTTCTGAATTCATTAGATTTCATAAAAGAGTTTTGAATGAAAAAGGTGTTTCAGTAGTATCTTTGAGAAGTGATCATGGAACTGAATTTGAAAATGCTGATTTTGATAAATTTTGTATTGAAAATGGAATTCATCACAATTTTTCTGCACCTAGGATACCTCAACAAAATGGGGTAGTAGAAAGAAAAAATAGAACTCTTGAAGAAATGGCACGCACCATGCTTTGTAAAAATGATTTACCTAGATATTTTTGGGCGGAAGTCATAAATACTGCATGCTATATTTTAAATCGAGTTTTAATTCGACCAATTTTAAAGAAAACACCTTATGAGCTTTGGAAGGGTAGAAAACCCTCAATTCGTTATTTTCATGTTTTTGGATGTCGTTGTTTCATCTTAAATAATGGTAAAGATAATTTAAGTAAATTTGATGCCAAATCAGATGAGGGAGTCTTTCTAGGCTTCTCCACATCTAGTAAGGCATACAGGGTCTTCAATAGAAGAACACTTGTTGTTGAAGAATCCATACATGTGGTATTTGATGAAACTAACCAAAAATCTTCAAGAAAAGTACTTTTTGATGAAACAGGTAGCAAGAAAACTGAAGAAATAAACAACAATGAAGGACTTACCAAGGAACAGAACGATGATCAAAACACTGAAGGAGATCAAGCATAAGGTGATGAAAATACATCAACTGTTGATCCATTACCAAAAGAATGGAGGTATGCTCATGGACACCCAAAAGAACTAATTATCGATGATCCATCTAAAGGTGTAAGTACTCGATCATCCCTTAGAAATATCTGTGATTACTTAGCTTTTGTATCTCAAATTGAACCTAAAACTATTGAGGAAGCTGAATGTGATAGTAATTGGATAAATGCTATGCAAGACGAACTTAATCAATTTAAAAGGAACAATGTTTGGACATTAGTAGATAGGCCTTCAAACACTTCAATTATTGGTACAAAATGGGTTTTTCGAAATAAACTTGATGAAAATGGAATAGTAACTAGAAATAAGGCTAGACTAGTTGCCAAAGGATACAATCAGGAGGAAGGAATAGATTTTGATGAAACCTTTGCTCCTGTGGCTAGACTTGAGGCAATTAGGCTATTGTTGGCTTTTGCTTGCTTCATGAATTTTAAACTATATCAAATGGATGTTAAAAGTGCCTTTTTAAATGGTTTAATTGAATAAGAAGTTTACGTTGAGCAACTCCCAGGTTTTGAAAATTCTGAATTTTCAAATCATGTTTATAAACTTCATAAAGCTTTATATGGATTGAAACAAGCTCCAAGAGCTTGGTATGATCGTTTAAGCTCTTTTTTGCTCAAAAATGATTTTACTAGAGGTAATGTAGATAAAACTTTATTTTAAAGAAAAAGAATGATGATCTCTTAGTAGTACAAATCTATGTAGATGATATAATATTTTGTGCTACTAATGAATCTCTTTGTCAAGATTTTGCAAAGTTAATGCAGGATGAGTTCGAGATGAGCATGATGGGAGAACTGAATTTCTTCCTTGGACTCCAAATAAGGCAAACCAAAGAGGGGATCTTCATCAACCAAACAAAATACACAAAAGAAATACTCAAGAAGTTTGGGATGGAGAACACTAAGCCTTTAGGTACCCCTATGAGCTCTACTTGTAGACTTGACAAGGATGAATCAGGTAAGTCTATAGATCAAAAATTATATCGTGGCATGATCGGTTCATTGTTATATCTTACTGCCAGTAGGCCAGATATCATGTTTAGTGTCTGTATGTGTGCTAGATATCAGTCTAATCCTAAAGAGTCTCATCTTTTGGCTGTTAAATGCATACTTAGATATTTATCTAGTTCAATTGAAATTGGTTTATGGTACTCTAGAGATTCTTCATTTGAATTGATTGCTTATTCTGATGCTCACTTTGCTGGGTGTAAACTTGATCGTAAAAGTACCAGTGGAACCTGTCAGTTTCTTGGAGTAAATTTGATCTCTTGGAGTAGCAAGAAATAGAACTCAGTTGCTTTATTTACGGCGGAAGCCGAATATGTAGCAGCTCGAAGCTGTTGTGCTCAAATCCTCTGGATCAAACAATAACTCAAAGATTTTGGCATTAAACTAACTAAGACACCCATAAGATGTGACAATACTAGTGCAATCAATCTATCTAAAAATCCTGTGCAACATTCAAGAAGTAAACACATTGAAATAAGACATCATTTCATAAGAGATCATGTACAAAACTCTAATGTTATTCTTGATTTTGTATGTACTGATGATCAGTTAGCAGATGTGTTTACCAAGCCTTTGAGTGAGGATAGGTTCTGTCTAATTAGAAGAGAGTTAGGTATCATTGATCCATTCTCCTAGAACTCTCTTAGTTTTAATTATACCTAAATCCTAGAGCTCAAAACCTCTTGATTAAAGCCCCAAAAACCTGATCAAAACGTTTCCTATTTTTCAAATTTTTTTTTGAATTTTCTCGATTTTTTTGGCCAAGTGTCGACACTTGAAAATTGTCAAGTGTTGACACCTGACCAAGTGTCGACACTTGACACATTCTAAGTGTCGACACTTGCGAAACAGAGACATTTTTAAAAAGGCCGACCGAGGGTTTTTGTAATTTTCTTCCCCCGCTGATTTCTTGCAATAGTGGTCCCCTCTGTCCAAATCCATCCTTTTACCCTTTAATCCATCACAAATCAGGTATTTCCCCCTTCCATTTTATTTTATTTTCCCTCTTTTTGGGTTTTATTTTTGACGTTTTTGAACCGAACAACCGTGAATAGGGTTTTCCAAGTGTTTTTCATGAATCTAACCGGATTTTTACGTGTTTTAGTAGATTTCTAAAATTCCATTTGAGGGAATAGTGATTTAAACATATTTTTCTCGGATTTCCCTCGTCTTTTGGTCATTTTCACCCACTTTTCACAAAAAATACAGTTTTATTGATTTTGGCCAAAATAATTTGGGTTTTCATCTAAATTAAACATACTAAATCTATTTATTGTTGATTTAGAAAGGTTTTTCATGATATATTTGCGACATTTTCATCTATTTGCTAAAACCCTAAGTGTTTAGACCCAAAATCCATGGGTTTTGATTTTTTAGGCCTTACAAAAAATATTTTCCAAAGGTTCAAATATGTTTTAACGAACAAAAATATTTTCTATAAATATATGTTCGGAATATTGTCACTTAATCAAAGTATAAGTTGTAAAAATCCCACTTTAAACTGATTTACGGTTTTTCCAAAACGATGTTTAAGGTATTTTGCAACCCAAAATTGGTTTAAACTCTGGTTTTCAAAACCTATCTGAACTTTTTTTTAAAGAAATGAAACTCTCCTTATCTCAGCCTGTAGCCAGTCCCTTAGTTCTAAACCTATCTTCCTTCTTCCCTGGTCAGCTTGCTGTAATGGGTCCCAGGAAGAGACTTGCAGTTAGGGAGAGGCCCAGTCGTGGTGTTGAGAGGAGGTCGAAGGCCAGATTTGATACAGCACAGCCTAGCAGTTCAGCCACACCGAGTTCCCCCCTGCAAAGAGGATGGCGGGGAAGTTAGTAGCCTCAGGGAGGAGAGTCGACTTGGAGTGTTTCGACAGGCACCATTTCGGTATTCGACAGGTACTCACTGATGCAGGATTAGTACCATTCTGCACTATGTAGGAGAGGTACTATCCTCACATAGTGAGAGAGTTTTATGGTGCATTAGATTGTTGATGACTTCTATGGACTACTTCAGTCAGGGGTATTCAGATTTCACTGACAGATGAGCTTTTGGGTAGAGTATGGGAGATCCCTCGTAGAGGAGTCTGTATCTTTTCGGTAGATGATAGAGAGGTGTGTTTAGGTGCATTCTTGAGAGAGAGAATGTTCGCAGTATATCCGTAGTTATCGCGAACCAGTTATCATTGGAGATGCGCCTATTGCACCACATCACAGCATGCATACTTCTACCGAAGACTGGAAGATTTGACTTCATCACTGAGAGAGAGTTGATGGGGATGATGAGCCTGATTGAGAGGAGACAGATTGATCTTCCATCCCTGATACTTACTCAAATGCATGATGCTACGACACAACGTCGACACTGTTTACCATATGGCATGGCACTGACCAGACTATTCAGAGCATGTGGAGTATCACTAGAGGGAGAGATTCCCAAGGAGATACTACACACAGATGTGTACGACGAGAGGTCTTTGCACTGCATGGGATACAGATTAGTTGGAGGTCGATGGATTCGCAGAGAGTCTGGCTAGGAGCCAGATGAGGAGGACGAGATTCGAGAGGTAGAGGCTGGACCATCTGAGCCAGTAGTTCTTCCTCTAGTAGATATCCCATCGACACAGGCAGAGCATTTGTCTCCTGACACTTCAGCTCCTCCGCCACCTTCTACTGGACTATCTTTTGAGGAGCATGCCAGAGAGCAGTTCACAGAGATCAGGGGTGAGATGACTCAGCTACGTAGCAAGGTCGAGCTTCTTCGAGCACTTACTACCTCGGAGTATGCTGAGACTCGCAGATCTATGGAGGAGGGATTCTCTCTCATTGAGGATCTATTGAGATCCCTTTTACCTCCTACGGCCCCTACAGTTGTACCATCAGATGATGATGATGATGATGATGATCATGGCGGCGATCACCAGAGCGACCATGCTGATTCTGTTGAGGGTGGTGATCAGGATGACGACAGAGCTACAGAGGTAGTGGGCCATGATAGTGACAGTGATGACAGTGCTGATGATTATGAGGTGGTCAGTCGTGATCCTCCCACTACACCAGCTCCTACTACTGCCTTGGCTGATTCCACACCGGACCTTGTTACACCAGCTGATCTTCTTTCACCCCCTTCCACTAGATCATCTAGGATTGTACCCGCCTTTGGTCCTTCTGGCCGCACTAGGAGTCGTCGAGCTTTAGCACCTCCTAGGGCCTTAGCCACTAGATCTAGGATCTGTGCTCCATTCAGTCTTGAGGTTCCATCTGATGAGGATTTGCCTCACAGATGTCTGTTATAGCTCATATGTTGTATGTCTGATATTTATATGACTTTGATAATATCTGTATGTTTCAGCTCTTGCTGATGGCTCAGTAAATTTTGTACTGAAAACTTATCTATTATATATACATTTCAGTTCAGTGCTCATTATTTATGTTTGAATGGTTCAATTTACTATTTTTTGGCTCTGATACTCTTTTATATTGGTATATTTTTTAGCTCTGATACTCTTTTATATTGGTATAATTTTGGCTCTGATATCTATCTTATTTCATTCTCTTTTTGTCTCCATGCTCATTGTGAGGGGGAGGTTATTCCCCTTTCTAATGATTGACAAAAGGGGGAGAAAAAGTGTTAATTCATAAATTTGTGATTATATAGATGCATAAAATTGTTGAGAAAAAGTATTGATTATGGTTTTACCTTGTAAGAATCTTTGAAGTTTACCTTAATAAGAAGTATCTAATTAAGGGGGAGATTGATTCTTCCTAACTATGAAGTTTTTGCCTCTCTTATGGACTTAAATTCATATTCATAAATTATAATAGTTAAAGTTTGAAATGTATTGCCTTTTTACTTAAGGTTTTGTCATCATCAAAAAGGGAGAGATTGTTGGCTCCACCCAGTGATTTTGATGAATAACAAAATATTGAGTGCATATTGTATACTAATGAGAATTTCAAGTTAAGAGTTTTCAGGAAGAATGTACCTCAAAATCTCAAAAACTTATGGTTTATGGCACGTAATGGCACGGAGCAATTCTCACGAATCCGGACATCCTCTTCATTGAAAAAGGGCATCTAAATGTTTAAATATTATGGGTTTATATTTTCAAGAATTATATTTATGTTTTCGAGGCATTTACACTTGAATCTGAGATTTTTCAGTCTCAAGTATCGACACCTGGATAGTCAAGTGTCGACACTTCAGCATTTGGCACAGACAAAAATCCTTGGCACGCCAAGTGTCGACACCTACAACCAAGTGTTGACACCAAGTATCGACACTTAGGTTTCCAAGTGTCGACTCAAGGCCTGAGAATTTTGAAAATACAGAACTTTGTAATTTGAGGATTTTTGTGTCAAGTGTCGACACCTGTGCATCAAGTGTCGACACCCAGAGATCAAGTGTCGATACTTGACAGCCAAGTGTCGACACCTGACAGCCAAGTGTCGACACCTGACAGCCAAGTATCGATACTTGCAGCCTGACAGCTCTAACTGATCTATTTTTTTGGCTTGCAGAACTTGCTTTTCAAACTCCAAACGGCTATTTCCGAGGTACCAACGGTCACAAACCATTTTTTGGAAGGTTCTTGGTGTATTTAACCTCCACCAACATCATTTTAAAGAGAAGGAAGTGTATTGAAGTGCATTCAAGTCTACTCAAAAGCCAAAAAGCCAATATTCTCTCAAATACTTCATATCAAAAGCCTCTTATAGTTTGATTCCTTGAAAAGCTTACAAGCTCATCCTTACTTCATTCCAAAAGAGGCACTTTGAAGGAGATTCCAAGGAAGAGTGAAGACAAAGCATCCACTTGAGCTTCAAAGATTCCAATCTACTCTTGAAGAGAGTTTGTTTTAGTTTTAAATTGTATATCTATTTTTTCATTGTGATTTGACCTTGCTTTCAAGGGTGTCTTGAAAGAATGTTATTGTGGTTTGTTAGTGAGCCAAAGGGATAAAACCAACTAGGGTTAACTTGTGAGCCCGAAAACAAAACAAATGTTAAGGTTTGTTGGTAAGCTTAAGTGATAAAACCAACTTAGGTTTTTGACTTTTGAGCCTTGTGAAAAACAAGTCAACTGTAATCTAGTTTGGATTATAGTAAAATTTCCAAGGGTGGCTTGGGGAGTGGATGTAGGTGCTAGGTTTGCACCGAACCACTATAAACCTTGTATTTGTGTGTGATTGCTCTTTTCCTTTCTTGCTCTTTAATTATTGCTACCACTTTAAATATCTTGCATTGAATTCATCATTGTTCACAAGCACCACTAGTCCCTCTCATTATTGTCTTAAATTTTTAAAAGACCCAATTCACCCCCCCTCTTGGGCTCCATTTCTGGGCAACACTCCAGCATTTCTAGGATCATTAGATTGCATTTAGTTGAGATTAGCATAATGCATGCATTCATTATGCATGTTAGGTTTGCATTATACTTCTGGCATACCCTTTGAAATTTGCTAGGAGCCTATTGTAAATTTTCATGTGCATGTCAATCTAGGATCAAACTTAGAGAACCTATAATCTCTTAGGTTTAGGCCCATAAGAGTTCAATAAAATTTCCTTCCATAGGAATGCAGAGTCGAGCTTGTTAGGTGTAGGTTTGAGTCCTTTGCATCCTCTTGTTAGGAGTCTGCATGTGCCCAGCATGTTCACCACCTGCACTAATCTTAAAACAAACTGGCTAATTCCCGAAGATGGACCAAAGAATTTGATGTAGTGGATTCTATCTTGGTTAGGCTTAGGCCTAAAAGAATCTTCATGCTCGTAGAGCCAGACCTTTTAAAGTGATAGAGAAGGTTGGATCAAATGCCTAGGTGTTAGACTTGCCTTTGGATTTGGGCATTAGTTATACCTTCAATATTGACCTGGTTGAGTACAGGGAACCGGCAGCGATATCTAGTGAGGCCTTTGGACCTATCCCCTCCTATTATGAGTGATCCTAACCCAGAGTGTCCACTAACAAACTTGGCCTGAGAGAGGAGAACGGATCGAGCGTATCCTGGACGATCAAGCCATCACGACCCAGGGCCACGGTTATCAACGCTTCCTAGTCCAATGGCAAGGCCGGCCAGAGTCGGACGATTCATGAATTTCTCGAGAGGACTCGCAACGCCTCAACCCAGACCTTCTCGAGAGATATGTGTGCCAGTCTGATCTTCACTCGACAGGGTCGAGTTCCTCCCACCCCGGGAGAATTGGTGCGGACACCAGAGGCACCAGAATAAGACAGAGGCTTTTCAACCCTCTGTGGATTGATCAATAATTTATGAGTCCATCTGTAATAAGGGCTTAACCCATCTGAGTCTATTTTAGTTATTATTTGAGTCTTTTGAGTTGTTATTTCAGTTCTGTACTAGTCAGCTCATGTTGAGCTAGTTCAGTCCAATGCTAGTCAGCTCATGTTGAGCTAATTTTATTTTATTTTTTTTTGAGTCCTATCCAAGCATATCATAGACTCAAGACCACATCATACAAGTGAAGGCCAAGTCCAACCAGAATGAAAACATGGAAGTATAGCCCAAGTCCAACTTAGCTTGAAGATTTGAAGACCCCAGGAGGAAAATTCAGAAAACCCTGATTCCTTGCAGATGCCCTCAAAATACCCAAATTCCCTTCCAGATGCCAAAGTATATTCATAGACCAGGGCATCCATGATTCCAGAGGCCCATCTACATCCTAGCCCAAAAGAATCAAGCCCAGGCGCCAAGCCCAAGCCCCTAAGAAGCAAGATACAAGGGAATATTCCTGCTACCTGGCTACCAGGCCACCCCAGCTTCCAGAGGCCCAAGCCCATGCGCCCAAGACCCTTTGGGTCGGCCCCTTACTGCTCTTAGAAGCCCAACACAATCCCTAGGCATCCTTGGAGTGTTGGCCAAGTCAAGAGGATTTTTAGGGATTTTTCTACCTAATATTTCCTTATTTTCTAGCTAGGGTTTGAGAGGGAAAAGGATTCTTATGTAAAGACTAATGTGCCCTTACTTGGAGCCCAAGGTTAAGGGTCTATTTAAAGGACCCTAGCCTCTTGTATGAAACTAGATTTTGATATATGAAATAAACCTTGAGTTCTTCTATTGCTTTGAGTGATTACCCTACTGTGTGCATAAAGGGGTTTGAGAGTTCTTCTTCCCGGTGCTGCAATCATCATCCTGCCGCCAGCCAATCCTCCAGAGCCTTGGCCGCCCACTCCAAAATTCCTTTCCCCTTGGATGTTTTCCTTTATTTTCTTGATCTCCTTTGAGTTTTCTAACCCTTGAAAAGGCTGTTTGCAGGTCTTCGAGTTCCTACGAATCCAACGACTCCAGCCAAGCCTCAATCGGATCACCAAGCAGAAAGCTGGGTATCCGCGGGTCTTTGGCTCGATTTTCCAGGCCGCATCCATCGAGAAACGAGAGATCCCTTCGCTACGATCTTCACCGGGCACTTCAGACGTTGTCAGGTACACCCCCTCTACCTCCAGTCTTTATATTGTAGGAGAACTTGCCCTAACCGAGACTTCTCAGCCCTGGTGATCCTTCTTTAGTACTGTTCTAGGTTCTAATCTGCATGCTTGGCTTCAACAATTCATACAAAATTCCCTACAATTAATTTTGATTTGAAATTCGAGAATTAATCACCTAACCCCACATATAAAATATACAAAAAGAATTGCATGCATATTAGTCCTGCATCAGGGCAGATCGGTAGATCGTTTAGATCTATCTACCGAGCCTTCTGCTGTGCATGTTTTTTTAAAATTATTTTAAAATGCATCCTTTCTGCCCTACTTACGTGAATAGTTTCACCAACACTACGATATTGTGCAGAGATGATTAATGCATAAATAATCTTTTAAGGTTTGGATTACCTAGTTTCAACATTGTGGAGCACTCGACTAGTATAATAGATAGGCCTTTGAACCCCTTTGTCATCCACTCAAATAAGCATAGAGTTACATCTTCCGGTGATGCGATATGATATAAATAGAGCTACTCTCTAACTTCGAACTTGGAAAATAAATGTAGATACTTGAGGAGGGGTAGAGGGAAGGATCTCTTGTAAAGTTTGTGGTCATAGAGAAAGGGTAGCAGGCTTGCCACACCAATCTCCTCGCCTCATCTCGATCTGATGGAAGTTTTCCATGGCAATAGTAATCCACTATCAAGTTTATCCAGTTGGGCTCTTAGTCCAGTTACATTACCGGTATAGGCTCTGTGATATTGGGCTTGCTTAGGACTTCAAAGTATGAGGATTTTTCTAAACTAGATACTTCTAAGGTGGTGAACTTTGAAAGTAGTTCGACCCTGATATTCTCTGTTCTTAGGACTTCGATGATGTCGAAGCTTGAAATCCCTACTATAGCATCCTTCACCTTTTACAGGTACTTAATCATCTTGTATCTTATGCTTCGTACTCCCCTTACACTTGCCTAACCACAAGTTATGAACACTATAGGCCTTGAGTTGCTTGACTCCAAGTTCTTTTATGATTTCGATGCCAGTAACCTAGGCTTCATACTCCATTTTATTGTTAGAAGCTTGGAACTCAAAGTCCAAAGCATATTCTATAGTCATCCCTCCTAGATGGGTGAGGAATAGCCAGGCTCTACATCTTGCCAAGCTGGGACCCACGACATATAGGGCACAATTGTCCTCAAAACTTTCATCCCCGCACTAAACTTCGACTCCTTCTAGGATGGTGGACTCAAGGACAAAGTTAGCGAGTGCATGTGCTTTAACTTCTAGTTGAGGTGATGTCTCATTCCTTAAGCTCTATTGCCCACTTGACGAGTCAACCCAAAATGTTAGGTCAATGGAGGATGGTCTTTATTGGCTGGTTGGTTAGCACCACCACCAGATAGGCTTTTAAATAGGAGTACAGCTTCCTTGCCAAAGTTTTCAGTGCATACACAATTTTTTCTAGCTTGGTGTACTTCATCACAACATGCTAGAGAACCTTGCTTATGTGTTAGATGGGCTTTTGCATCCTGGTTTCTTTAGGGACCAAAACCAAGCTTATACCATCAGAGGAGATAGCCAGGTAAGAGATATAATGGCTACATCATCGTGCAGTAATTAAACTCTAGTTAAGTTAGCATTCAAAAATGTGATAAAGTCCTTGGTCTTTAGTTTCTTCTATGCCAAGGCTCCTTTGACTTGGTTGATAGCTTAGGGGGTTTAATTTAGATGTCCACCCATGATGGTGTTGATGACACCTACCATGGAACTTTTTTTCAGGTTCTCTTTAGGAGGCTTTGGTTTGTTACGTACTTCCTCTCATCCATATTGATGCTTGACATATCTACCAAGTCAACCTTGGTGGATGAAAGCCTCAATCTCATCTTTTAGTTATAGATAGTCTTTGATATCAAGTCCATGATTTGTATAGAATTGGCAGTACTTCTTTGAGCCCCTCTTATAAGGTACGGACTCCATTTGCCAAGAGGGCCATAGCTCCTTCTTGAACTCCATTAGAATTTGAGTTCTAGGGGCATTGAGAGGGGTGTATTTTTTAGATTTCCTTAATGGAGTTTATAATTGGCACCCTCAAGGTGGGGTCTTCGACTTGCATAGTCCCCTCCCATAACAACATGCACCTTGGCGGGCCTGGGCAAGTCTCTTTGCTCCTTACTCTACCCCCTCTTTTTCCTAGTAGTATTCTTTAAGGGCTCGTCATGAGAGTTCATGGTCTTTTTAGTATTTGCGTACTCTTTCTCATGGGCCAACATTTTAACAAAGTCTTTGGGATACCTTTTCTCCATGGAGAAGAGGAGTTAGCTGTTATGAAGCCCATCCTTTAGCACCAACATGGCAACTAAGTGGCTAGTCTTGCATTTCCATGGTTTGCCATAGTAAAATGGCTCACATTCCCTTCCCTCTACTTGAGACTCACAAGATTATTTGACTCTCAGCATTGCTTCGACCACTAACGAAGTGCACAATGAATAAGCAGTTGAGCTACTTGAAGGAGTGGATCATGCCATGTTAGAAGCTAGAGAATCACAGTCTGGTGGCCCTCCGGAGGGAGAGTCGAAGGGAATACCTTACACAAGATGGCATCAAAAGCACTGTAAAGCAACATAAGGTATTTGTAGCTTTCCAAATGATTGACTATATTAGAAACATCGTATTGATCTAGTTGGGGAACCATAAACCATGGTGGGAGCGGTTTGTCTATTATCTCCTAGGTGAATAGTGGATTGTGTTAAGCTCAGGTTTGCTATCTTGGGTTTACCCTTTTAGCACCTCGATATATTGTTGTATCTCTTAAAATTTCTTCTCAAGGACATCACCAGAGTTTGGATGATGCCCCAAAGGTTGAGGGGAGGAGCAGGCTGGGATAGAATCCTCGGCTAACTATGGAGTTGGAGAGCATCCATGATGGGCTTGGCCAAGACCATTGGTTCACTAGTAGGGCTTGCCCTTGATTGTGTAGGCAAGACTACTAGCTCTATGGTGACTAGGCTAGAGATGGGCTGCTAGAAGGTTGCTCTAATGTTGGATACACCAGGACCGATTGCTGCACTCCCTGAATTGCGATCACTAGGGTTTGGACTTGTTGGACTAGAAGGTTAAATTATTCTGGAGTGATAGTGGTGGGAAGTGGTTGTGCCAGATCTAGGCTATGTAGGGATGCATCGAAATGATAGGAACCATTGGATGCCCCTTGTGCAAAGTGTTTGATGCTTCTTTATGGCACTTCATGATTGTAATATCTCCCTTCCAAGATAGGGCAAGTTGGGCCTTTTTTTTAGCACCAATTTATTGCTATTTACTCCTAGGCAATCACTAGATTAGCTCGATAGCAAGCAACGAAGGATAGAATGCTGAAGTAGGGATGCCAATCAGCACTTGCTAGCAAGTCCACTTGTCAGAAAGTATTTAGTGAGGGATCCTCTAATAATCAAGTCAGTCTAAAACCAGGAACGGAAGAAGAAAGAAAACACATAATAGAGTGTAGAGGAGGATATTGATAGGCTCTCAAGAATGCTCGAGCCACTTACCTGGGGGTTCCCATGTTCTTCCCCTTTTGTAGAGAAGAGATGTATGTTCATTTAAGGAAAGGGTGGCTAGCCTTATCATAATCATGCATACGATGTCAATGCATAGTATTAATTCCATTATTCCAAAATCACACACACGGGGTCAATGTGTAGCATTAATTTCATTATTCCATAGATAGTATTGCAATTTGGATGATCTCATGCCTCTTTTATACATATCGATGATCCTCCTTGTTGGGTGCATACCATTGATCTTGGACCAACAGGATTGTCATGCCAGGCAATTGCCCAGTGAAGCAACCCAAGTGGGGGTTGAATTGGGTTTTTTAAAATTTTAAACAAGTATGTATTGAATTTGAAAACTAGTGAAGTGATTGTGCTGCAATATATATATATATATATGCAAATCATAACTAAATGCAATGCTTGAGAGAAGAAGAGAAAGAAAAAAGCAAAGCACAAGAAATATACATGATTTATAGTAGTTTGGTGCACCCCAAACACCTACATCTACTTCCCAAGAGCCTTTTAGGAATTTCACTATAATCTATCAAGATTATAACTAGTTTATTTTCCAAGCTCACAAACCTAATCTAGTTGATTTTTTCTTAGGCTCACCAACCATAACCTTATAACAAGCTAACTCTAGGCTTGCAATCCAATTTCAAAGCTTGGATATGCCTATCCCCTAATTTCAATTTTCTTGAAATTAGTTACAACTCAAAATAAGGTACAAGAACTAATGAAACCAAAAGCTCTTAAAAAGAACAAAAGAAAAATCAATGAAGTGATTGATGGAATCTCTTTGAATTATTTTTTTCACTAAAAAGCCTTTATGATTGCTTGAAATCTAGCGGTTGAAAATCAATGGCACACTCTTTAAAATCTATGCTTTTATTTGGATACTTTTATTTTAAAAAATTCTCTCTTGGAAGTATTAGCTTTATCTTAGATTCTTTTTAGTTTTTCTTACTTCTTCAATATATTTGGTGAAGAATAAATATACTTAGAACCTTTAAAAATTTATTTTTAACTATTGGAGAGTGAAACAAGCTGTTTGACATGAAAAATAAGCTTTTATACTTTTGAAAATATAGCATTACTGTACTATCAAAAGCTGAAGTGTCAACACTCAATCAATGGTCGATACCTTGAATCGATACTTCAAGTCTAGGTATCAATACTTGAGCTATTCTAAAAAATTTTGCTCTCTGAATCATTTGTGACTTCGATACTTGTGTCGAATCTTCAAGAGCAAGTGTCGATACTTAAGCATGTATCAAAAATTCAATTTTTTGTTGTTTCCTGTTACTACGACTCACAAACCTTGAGCTGATCCTTGAGTTGATATCTTGAGTTGACACTTCATCACCAGGTATTGATACTTGGTCTTGCTGGCTGAAACTTTGCATGCCAAACTTCTTTCTTTTTTAGATCTTTTCTAAAGATCGACTCACCACTTCCTTGAGTTGGTACTTGACCTGTGCTATCTAAAAAATGCATGCCAAATATGAAATTTTAAAGCTTTGATATGATTTCTTCTATTCCAACTCTCAAATTTCTAATAAGTCATGATTTTCTTGGCTTTTTCATATTATGAAGACATCCAAAAATATATAACTATCTTACTTAAGGATTGATTATTTTAGTCCATCTATTTGATTTGAAGGGTACCTGAAACATTGATCTTAAAATTTTAATAAAATATTAGTCTCTCATATATACTCAAATATTTTGTTATTCATCAAAATCAAGGCCGGAGTTAATAATCTCCTCCTTTTTGATGATGTCAAAATTTTGAGTATATAAGCATGTAAAGTTTAGAGAATTAGAGCATATAAATTTTAATTATAAATTTTGGTACCAGAATGAGATTATTTTTTTAATTTATCAAGGTATTAGAGTACTTTATTGATAATGTTCTTCAAAATATTAGAACATGATGATATCGGAATATAATTGCTCATAATAAACTGATGTACCAGAGCATTGATATATTAGTATTATAAAAACATGCTTGAATATCAATGTTTCAAGGTATTTACTTATATATTAATAATGTATCGAGGAATGTATTAATGTATCAAAGCATATGTTAATATATTAAAATATGTATTGTAGAAGTTTCAATATGTATTAGAATGTATAGAGGTGTATCATCACACAAAACAAATGTATTAGGGTAAATCACCAATGTTTTTTCAGAGTAGATCAAAAGATGAAAACTTAGACTTAAAATTTTAGTTTTTCAATCCCTTTCATATGTAAATATGTGTGTAACTTTTATTTGCTTATATCAATACTTCTACTCATCTTTTTGTTATCATTCAATCAAGTAATGCAATGCTCAAATCTTTGCTCATTATTAACATTTTTACTTCCCCTTTTTTGTTATTAGCTCCCCCTGTTATGTGCATAGTTAATTGACATTAAAAGCATTTCATTCATACAGAGTATCAAAGCAAACATCTGAGAAAGAGAGAATTTCATTTACATAGAAATGACACACAAAAAAGGTGAAGATAACACAATGTATATAGATATATGTATTGGTACAAAATGAATATTTTACGGACACTAGAATACAAAATGCATGTTCTGCAAGATATCAAGATACACTCGATTAGACAAAGACTAGACCTAGTATCCTATGGATAGTACCTAAGAGGCTAGTGCTCATTAGAAAAAAAATCTATAACTATAGGTGCCATGACTCTAGAAGCTGAATGTTTAGGCTTCTCATAAGTCAAGCTTCTGGTCCTATTAGAGAAACCAGAGAGATAAGAAATAGGATATCGGATACCTAGAATACTAGTAGTGGGCTGAGCAACAAGATCATAAGGAGGAGCAGGTGGAGGAGGAGGTGGCTGATCCATCTGCTGACTTGTTGGAGTTGGATTATGTACTACTGGAGGCTGTTGTATTGCTAGTGGCTGATCTGCTAGAGGTGGCAATGGTGGAGAGCTTGAAGGAGGATCCGAAGGATAGGTTGGAGCTGAAGTAGGCATCAGTCACTGGATGGCTCAAGTATCTCCACGAACCTAGACTCTACTCTCCCTCTAAGTTGCTCCAAGGAATCATGTGTCACTATCCTCAAGCTTTGAAGGTCGATTTGTAGGACATCAACTCTACCAGATAGAACCTGAATCTCTGTCTTGATTGATCCAGTCACCAAGGCAACAATCCTCTCTACTATATGATCATCTAGTCTAGTCTAGAAGTGAGGAATGCTTAGTGACCTGGGGGGTGATGTCACAGGCATGTTTGATGGACCGGTTGCTAAAGGAGTGATGGGCTTAGGCTGCTATGGTGCTGACTTAGTGTGAGGCTCAAAAGGCCTAACCTTTGCTGCTATAATCTCATCCTCTAAATCAGGCTCTATCTTATGTCTAGATGCTCTACGAGTCCATCATTCATCTATCTTTCTATATCCCATCATGTGCAAAGACATATTGTCATAGGTATCGGTTTGTAGAATCTCCTTGAAGGTCTCATTCTCAAGGGGTACACTGAATACTTTGAATATCCATGTCAATCCCATCCATATGGTAGATAGAGTCTCCTACTAGTGGTTGCCTCCTGCATCTATCTAGCCATGATTCCTGGTAGATTCATAGTAGTCCCTCAAACTAGTGCCACCATGAGCATGAGCTCTCTCTATGTTGAAGTTAAAGTGGCCAGTCTTCAATACTAATATCTTAGCTATAATTTGGTGCAGGAGCTACACTTGAATTTACAATTGGTTGGCCACCACCACTGATACACCCCATACATCCTTCCTCTCTAAGATACATCTGAATCTCTCTACCCTGTCTCCTAAGCAATTTGTAGTCACTCCACGGAGGGGGATCTCCCAAACTGGACTCAAATCTGACCAATGACAGGAATCAAACCCTTTTAACAATAACTATATACTCGCCTCCTCTTCGAGCCATGGAACCTAGAACTCCCTCATGAGGTAAGGGTAGTATCTCTTTCTCATAGAACAAAAAGCCTCACATCCAATAGCTTGAATTCACTATCCAATAGAAAATCTCTCTCCGTCGAAGTACCCAAAATCGATGCGCTGCTCGCTTGAGATAGCCTTGCCAAATATCCTTTCTACCTTTGGTAGAGGAGGAGGATCGCGAGTAGCTCTTTGTTCCTCCTGATTGTGTCACACGTTGGATCTCTATTCCTCGATACTAGATCCACCAGAAATGGGATGTGGATGCTTGGATCTTTGGGCTAACTACTTTTATGGACCTATACTTGTTGAATGGGAAAGGGATGAACATGAAATCGATAGATAAAGGGTGGAAATAGAAAGGGTTACTATTCGGGAAAGATTTGGACAATTTATGGAAGGTTTAGAGGATAGAAAATAAAAGGGAAAGTGAGAAATGGGGTCACACTCATGCCTTAAAAAATTGGATTTCCATTGGTAAGTCAATACTCGAAATTAGCTCAAGTATCAACACTTCGGTAAGTCTATACTTGGAGAAAATGCAAGTATCGACACTTGGTAGCCTTGAAAAAAATCCAAATTTTTTCTTTGAAAAAGAAGTTCGAAGGGGGTTTCATATATGATATTAGGAGGTTTAAAAGGGTTCAAGGAGATATAATTTCAATTGAATTGAAATTGCTAGGAGCTAGAATTGAGAGAATATAAAAGGTGTACACAAACAAATCTTTTAGTCTTAGTTCTCTCATAATTATGCAAAACCTATCTTCACTAAGGGGTTTGGTAAAGATATTGGCTAATTATTTAACAGTGCAAATAAAGTTAAGCAATACATTACCATCTTGAATATGATCTCTTATGGAGTAGTATCTTATCTCTATATATTTACTTCTTGAATATTGAACAAGATTTTTAGTTAGATTAATTGCACTTACAATGTCACATCTTATAAAGATTTTGTTTAATTAATTTAAAAATCTTTGAATTTTGTTTTAATCCACAAAATTTGAGCACAACAACTTTCAGCTACTATATATTTGATCTCGATCGTAAATAGTGTAACTAAATTTTATTTCTTGCTAAACTAGTAGATTAAATTAACTCCAAAAAATTGATAAGTACCACTTGTACTCTTTCTAACTTATATCTAGCAAAATCAGCATCTGAATATGTAATAAGCTCAACTGATAAATTTCTAGAGTACCATAATCCAATATCAGTAGTACCAGACAAATATCTAAGTATGTATTTAATAACCAATAAATGTGATTTTTTAGGATTTGACTAATATCTAGTACACATACAAATACTAAATATAATATCTAGTCTACCAGCAGTAAGATACAGTAAAGATCTAATGATACCTCTACATAATTTTTGATCGATACTTTTACCATTCTCATCTTTGTCAAGCTTACAAGAGGGACTTATAGGTGTGCCAAGTGGTTTGGTTGTCTCCATTTCAAACTTCTTTAGTATCTCTTTAGTATACTTTACTTAGTTGATGAAGATTTTCTCTTTTGTTTGCTTGATTTGGAGTTCAAGAAAGAAGTTTAGCTCTTCCATCATGCTCATCTCCAACCCCTCTACATCAACTTGGCAAACTCTTGACATAAAACTTTATTAGTGACATCAAAAATAATATCATCAATATAAATTTATACCACTAATAAGTCATCATTTTTTTCTTTCAAAAATAAAGTGGTATTGACATTTCTTCTTGTAAAATTATTTTCAAGTAAAAATTTGCTTAACCTATCATACCATATACATGGAGCTTATTTTAAACTATAAAGTACTTTATGAAGTTTAAAAATATTATTTGGATAGGTATGATTATTAAAAATTAGGTGTGGTTGTTCAACATAAATATCTTCTGCTATGTACATATTTAAAAATATACTTTTAACATCCATTTAAAATAGTTAAAATCCATGAAACATACAAATACAAGTAAGAATCTAATTATCTCTAATGTAGCAATATATATAAAAGTTTCATTAAAATCAATACCGTTTTCTTGATTATATCCTTTAGCTACTAGTTTAGCTTTATTTTTAATTATAATTCTATTTTCATCTAACTTATTTCTAAAATTCCATATAAGTTTAATTATTGATGTATTAGGTGATCTTTTTACTAAAGTCTAATCCTTATTTTTTTACTTATTTTTTAAAATTGATTTAATTCTTCTTGCATTGCATTAATCTAATTAAGATCTTTTTTAACTTCTTCAATACTTTTAGGTTTAATTTGAGATACAAAAGCCAAATAATCACAAACATTTCTAAGAGAGAAATGAATCCTTATCCCTTTTGATCTATCACATATGATTAGTTTAATAGGGTATATATGAGCATACATCCACTCTTTAGGTGGATTATTTTTTTTAAAGAGGTCTTTCTTCTTCCTCTTTTTTTTGATCTTCTTTAGGGTTTTTGGCAGATGTATCTTTAAGTGTCAAGTTTTTCATCCTTCAAAGACCTGTGTCATCATCCAAAATATCTTTTCTTATAGAAGATCTATTGTTGATTCATCAAAAACTAGATGCATAGATTCTTCAAAAACTAGGATTCTCTTGTTGATGACTTTACATACCTTGCTAAATGTAGAGTATCTTAGAAAGATATTCTCATCTAACCTAGTATCAAATTTATCTAAGTTATCTTTTCTATTATTTAGTATAAAATACTGATATTGAAAACATGAAAAAAAATTATAGTAGGTTTTCTACCTTTCCAAAATTCATAAGGTATTTTCTTTAAAATCAGATGAATCAAAATACAATTTAAAATATAATATGATGTATTAATGGATTCTGCTCAAAAGTATCTTGAAAGCTCATTTTTATATAGCATGGTATGTGTCATTTCTTTCAAAGTCTTATTTTTTTTTCTATAATCCTATTTTGTTGAGGTGTCATAGGTGTAGAAAAATTATGATCAATGCATATTTTATTATAAAAATTTTCAAAATCTTGATTTTTAAATTTAGTTCCATGATCACTATGAATATAAATTATTGAAGCACTTTTCTCATCTAAAATCTTTTAGTAAAACTTAGTGAAAGCTAAAAAAGTTTCATCCTTATGTGCCAAAAACATAACTCAGGTAAAACAAGAGAAAACATCTATAATAACTAGGCTATATTTTTTTCTTCTAAATTAGTAGTCCTTGTGGGTCCAAATAAATTCATATGTAGTATTTCCAAGGGTCTAGATGTAGAAAGTATGCCTTTGATTTGGAAGAACTTTTAGTTTGTTTTTCAAATTGGCATGCATAACAAAATTTTGTTCTTTTCAAAATTAAATTTTGGCAAGTTTTTTACAAGATTCTTTTTGTTTAATTTGAAAAGCAAATGCATACTAGCATGTCCTAATCTACAGTGCCATAGCTAATTAGTCTCATTGACTTTGACTTCTATTACAACTAGATATTGATCATCTTGCATAGGAAGATCATCAATATCTACCATGTAGATGTTTCCATGTCTGTCTAATGAAATGATTCCGTTGCCATTAAGTCTAGAAACAATGAATAATGAATATTCAAAAATTACTTTAAATCTTTTATCACAAAATTAACTAATACTAAGTAAGTTATATTTCAATCTTTCTACAAGTTAAATATTTTCTATATAGATAGAGGGGGTGGTACAAATTTTACCGATTCTAATGATTTTGCCTTTTTCATTATTACCAAAGTCATATTTTCTCTATTTATAACTTTAAAAGATGTGAATTGCTTCATATTGCCGGTCATGTGTCTTGAGCAATCGTTATCTAGATACCAAAGTCTTTTCTTCTCTTTGGTTACAAGACACACTAACAAAATCAATCAACTGAAAACTTTAGCTATTCAATTTATCTTGGATCCTTTAGGATTTTATGGTGATTTCTTTTGGAATCCAAATCTTTTAAATATTATTTATCTTTTTTGATCACATAAATAAGATTTATGATATAGTCTATCATAAAAATGATATGTAATACTAGAAGATGCTAGAACAAAGAAGTTTTTAAAATATTTTTACTATTTTTATTGTTTCAAACTGTTGCTGCATAGATCACCGTGGCTCGTAGCTCTAACGTGTTGTGGGCGCATCGGGCTCCCTCCGAGTACTTGGTCCTCTTTCTCCGGTCAGCTTCTTGGCCGGGATAACCTGCAAAAAAGAGGAGACCCGGGCCGGGGATTCCGGCAGGGACACTCAACGATCAAGTCAGTTGGGACGATCAAGGAGAATAGAGCCTCTATGGCAGAGAGCCTTTGGAATCCCTCGTCCAGAGGAGTAAGGATGAGATTTGAAAATAGGAGGTAAGTTGAAGTGGAGGTTAGAGAGTGGGCGATTCTCTTCTGCTGGTCCCTTGTCCGTTTACTTTCTGTCTTACTAGTTATGATGGGGATCCAGCCATCGTCCGGGTATTTTTTTCCATTTTCTTAATTTTCTAGCATTTTTTTTTATTTTTCTATTCCCGCTATTCCACATATCCCCGCTATTCCAGTTTTATTCTAGGTTTATCCCCGAGTTATCCCAGCCTTATTCCATCTCCCTCCATCCTTCTCCCGTGATCTTTTTTTATAAAAAACTCCCGAACCCTAGCCCACCACCACATCGCCCCACAGATCCGGGGTGCCCGACCCCCGCCCGCCCCCGTCGGCCCCGCTCCCGGTCGAAAAACTGGCATTCGCCGCCACCCACGCCATGGAAGATGAACGGTCCGTGGGAAGACCAACGGTCGCCCATGGCTGCTGCCGCTGCCTACCACCGTCAGCCTGCCACCGGCCGCCCACCGGCCAATGCCCAGCCGCCGCCACCCTCGCCGGCGCCCTTGGGCCCCATGCCTGCGAGAAGACCGAACGGCACGCTCGTGCATGCCATGCGGTCGTGTAGCCCCTGCACCGCCGCTGCCACCTGTTGTAATCGCCGCCGTCCCGTCGGAGCCATCGTCCGGCCGTCCACCATCCCGTCGGAGCCTCGCCGGTGCCCAGGGGTCCCCCACGGCCGTGGGAGACCAAACAGCACGCCCTGGGTGTGCCGTGCCATCTCTGCACCGCCGCCCCACTTGCAGCCGCCGCAGGCCATCCGCCGACCTCGTCCGCCGCCTGCTTCCCGGCCGCCGCCCATCCATCGGTTGCCGCCGAAGTTGGTTCCCTCCCTCTTGCACGTTCGCGAGAGATGAGTCCGCACGCTTTCTGGAGCAGTCCAAGCAGCATGCTTTTCAAAGCAGATCATCAAGTCGACATGCTTTTCAGAGTAGATCAGTACCAATATTGATGTAGCATGGATTTTGATGTAATTTATTTTTCCTTTTTTGGGTTTCTTGTAGGCTAAGTATTGAGGGTTTTGGTTTTTCTATATAAAGGCCCCCTCTCCCCCTGTAATGAATAAGTTTGATATGAAATTTTTGGGTTTTCCATTGGTTATGTTTCTGGGCTGAGGCCCATCTTTCCTTCACCTATGGGTGTTGAGGGGTGTGAGATCCCACTTTCTTCGCTCCATGCGAGCGTCGAGGGGCGCGAAGCCCTAGTTATCCCCTTTTCCATCGAGTCCCCTTCTAGGTCTTAGGGATTTATTCTTTACGACCCTAGGTAGCGATTTGGGTGGGACACCCTAGGCTCCGCGTGTAGTGAGATGGGTGGGATGCCCTAGACTACATGTAGTAGGATGGCTGAGATGCCCTAGAGGTGCGACGTCTCTCCGTGAAGGTGAGTCCCCAGTCCTAGAGTATCAATGTTTCCTATCCTCCATCCCATTGTTCCTCCACCAAGAAAATTGAAAACTAAAAGAGTTCAGCTGTTTTAGGGTTTAGTGTCAGTTCGCCCTAGTCCCGGGAGGCTTTTTAGTCCTTCCACGGTCCTAGTTTGTTTAGGTGTTTTTCCCTTTTCCAAATAAATCAGGTTACGTTTCATCCATCCCTCATCAACTTGGTATCAGAACAAGTTGTGGATTAGGGTGTGCTCCATTTTTCGAACTCGATGGAGTCGAGTTCTTCACGGTCGAGGAGAATGATGGGGATCCAGCCATCGTCCGGGTATTTTTTTCCATTTTCTTAATTTTCTTGCATTTTTTTTATTTTCTTATTCCCGCTATTTCACCTATCCCTGCTATTCCAGTTTTATTCTAGGTTTATCCCCAAGTTATGCCAGCCTTATTCCATCTCCCTCCATCCTTCTCTCGTGATCTTTTTTTTTTTAAAATCTCCTGAACACTAGCCCACCACCCCGCCGCCCCCCAGATCTGGGCCGCCCGACCCCCGGCCGCCCCCATCGACCCACCGCCAGCCCATGCCAGCCTCGCTCCCCGTCGAAAAATCGGTGTCCGCTGCCACCCATGCTATGGAAGACTAACGGTCCGTGGGAAGACCAATGGTCACCCACGGCCGCCGTTGCCGCCTGCCGTCGCCGGCCTGCCACCGGCCGCCCGCTCGTCGTTGCCGCATGCCACCGTCGCCGCCATCCTGCTGGAGCCGCCGTCCGACCGTTCGCCATCCCGCCGGAGCCTCGCTGGCACCCAGGGGTCCCCCACAGCCGTGGGAGACCAAATAGCATGCCCTGGGCATGCCGTGCCATCTCTATGTCGCCTCCCCACCTGCAGCCGCCGCCGGCCATCCGTCGTCCTTGTCCGCCACCCGCTTCCCGGCCACCGCCCGTCCGTCGGTTGCCACCGGAGTTGGTTCCCTCCCTCTGTGCACGTCTGCGAGAGATGAGTCCGCACGCCTTCTAGAGCAATCCAAGCAGCATGCTTTTCAGAGTAGATCATCAAGTCGACACGCTTTCCAGAGCAGATCAGCACCAATATTTCATGTAGCATGGATTTTGATGTAATTTATTTTTCCTGTTTTGGGTTTCTTGTAGGCTAAGTAATTGAGGGTTTTGGTTTTTCTATATAAAGGCCCCCTCTCCCTCTGTAATGAATAAATTTGATATGAAATTTTTGGATTTTCCATTGGTTCTGGTTCTGGGATGAGGCTCGTCTTTCCTTCACCTACGAGTATCGAGGGGTGTGAGACCCCACTTCCTTCGCTCCATGCGAGCGTCGAGGAGCGCGAGGCCCTAGTTATCCCCTTTTCCATTGAGTCCCCCTCTAGGTCTTAGGATTTTTTTCTTTATGGCCCCAGGTAGCGATTTGGGTGGGATGCCATAGGCTCCGCGTGTAGTGAGATGGGTGGGACGCCCTAGACTACATATAATGGGGTGGGTGAGATGCCCTAGAGGTGTGACGTCTCTCCGTGAAGGTGAGTCCCCAGTCCTAGAGTGTCCATGTTTCTTATCCTCCATCCCATTGTTCCTCCACCAAGAAAATTGAAAACCAAAAGAGTTCAACTGTTTTAGGGTTTAGTATCAATTCACCCTAGTTCCGAGAGGCTTCTTAGCCCTCCCACAGTCCTAGTTTGTTTAGGTGTTTCCTTTTCCAAATAAACCAGGGTTCATCGAGTCCGTCCCTCATCAAGTTACCTCCCCCCTTTTCGGAGGTCCCTTCTTTGATTTTATATGAGAGGAATGGTCCATACCAAGTCTGGGACTTCATCGATGTGTCACTTTCCTGGTGTTCCTTTCGGGAGTAGTTTTTCTTTGTCTGCGATCTCTCCTCCCATTAGACTGGTCCTCAGAAGGAGATCCTTCTATTGGGGATGTTCGCCAGCGTAGTACATATCTTGTCCCTTTGGTGGTACAGTTTTTCGTGAGAGGTGCGGGTGTCGTGCCTCCAAGCCCCAAGCCATGATGGGATATTTCTATTCTAGGAGGGACTGTCGGAGTGTTATAGGGCCTAGGCCCTTAATGGGATACTCCTCCTGGAGAAGGTACAGGTTCCCTGTTGCGAGGACTGGAGTCGTCGGTTGCACGGTCGTAGACATGGTGGCGCACTACAGGGCATGAAGCTTGGTGGAGCACGCATTGCGCAGAACGTGCGGGTGGTGCATTACAGAGCTTGAATCTTTGGTAGGGTATGCACCACCTCCCGGAGGTTGCAGATAGTTGGGAGCTTCCATGCCATGGTCTGAACTTTTGCTAATCCTCCCCTTCTTGCTACTGGCAGGAACTTTGGCCTTAGCAAGAGGGGGGAGCTTTATCTTGGGAGCTCGACCCCAGATGGTAGGAGCACGACCTCGACTGGGAGCTCGACCTCGGATAGGAGCTGATCTCAGCCAGGGGCTCGACCCTGGATGGCAAGGACACGACCTCGATCGGGAGCTCAACCTCGAATAAGAGCTAACCTCGATCCGGGGCTCGACCTGGATGGCGGGAGCACGACCTTGGCCGGGAGCTCAACCTCGAATGGAAGTTGGCCTCGGCCGGGGGCTTGACCCTAGATGACAGGAGTACGATCTTGGCTGGGAGCTCAACCTCGGATGGGAGCTGACCTCGATCGGGGGCTCGACCCTAGATGGTCGGAGCACGACCTCGGCCAGAAGCTCGACCTCGGATGGGAGCTGACCTCGGCTAGGGGCTCGACCCTGGATGGTGGGACCACGACCTCGACCGGGAGCTCGACCTTGGATGGGAGTTGACCTCGACCGGGGACTCGACCCTGGATGGCGGGAGCACGATCTCGGATCTTCATTTGGTCACCTGTACTGGTGGCATCTTCTGCGTGCATGGCCACCATCAAGGCTTGATGTTGGTTCCACGTCAGCGACTGTGTCACATCACAAACCTAATTTGGCTTTGTTAAAAAAGGCTCTTCAATTATTCAAAAGCATTTCAAGTTTTTTGGAACTATAAGTAAATTTTTAATAAAAGATTTAACTTTATCAAATTCTTCTTTCAAACTCTTATTTTTTTTTGCTGAAGGCTTTATTTTCTTTTGAAAGCTTTTCATTTATTAAGACTAGCTTTTGCTTCTTCAAATCATTACTTTCTTAGATTAATATTTCATTTTCTTTTGATAATTTTTTCTTTCCATTTATCAAAACTAAGCTTTTGATCTTTCAAATCTTTGTTTTCTTGAGTCAATGTTTGATTTTCTTTCGATAATTTATCTTTTTCATTTGTTAACTCAAGAATTTCTTTCTTCATTTCCTTATTTCTTAGTTTAAGCTTTTTGAAATCATCCATGAGTTCAAAAAATGCATTTTGAAGTTATTCAAATATAAAATTGACTTCGATTTCAGACCTTATCTCTTCCTCATGGATCATGAAGCATAGGCTTGCAGTCTCTTGTATTTCTTCATCAAAACTAAAGTCCTCACTCTGATTCCATGTCACCATCATTGCCATTTTCATGTATTTTCTTGAAACTTTCTTGAGAAGGGGACAGTTCATCTTGTAGTAACCTTGCTTTTTGCATTTGAAGCAAATAGGTTGCTCATTCTCTTTCTCCTTTTCCTTCTCCTTGCTTGGTTCTTCTTTATGAGATTTGTTTGTATCCATGTTTTTTTCTCATGAACCTTCTAAACTTTCTTGATACAAGAGTCATCTCATCATCTTTACCTCCCTCATCTAAGTTTTACAAAATTCTTTCTTGGTAGTTGTAGACTCGAGGATAATATTCTTCTTTTTTTTCTCATTTTTGATAAACTTTTGCTTCAAGGATAACTCATAGGTCATAAGTGAATCTAGGAATTGCTCAAGAAAAAATGTGTCAAGATCTTTGGCCTCTTGTATGGTAGTGACTTTTGCATCCCATGCAGTTAGAAGAGATCTAAAAATATTGTTAACAAGCTTAACATTAGAATAAGACTTATCCAAACTTTCCAAGCTATTTATGATATTAGTAAATCTAGTATACATTTTAGTTATAGTTTCACTAGACTCCATTCTAAATATTTTATAAATATAAACAAGCATGTTAATCTTAGATTGTTTCACTTGATTAGTACCCTCATGGGTATTTTCAAGTGTATCCTATATTTCTTTAGATGAAGAATAAGTAAAAATTGTATTGAACTAACTAAGGTCTAAAATATAATAAAGTAAGTTCATAGCTTTAGCATTCAATTCAGCTTATTTTATATCTTGCTTATCCTGATCATCTTCAAGCTTAGGAATAGCAATACCATCACCATGATTATGGATTTGTGAGGGCCTTTAATGATGGTCTTCCAAAAATTGTAGTATATGATTTACATGTAAATATGTATGCAAGACAAAGATAGATGGTTTGGAGCTTGCCCCTCAGCAACACAAGCATCAAATGAGGTTATCATTTGATCTTTAACTCTCGATCGTTAAATCAAATTTGCTGAGTACCAAGCTCTAATATTAATTGTTGCCCAGCAAAGTAATCCAAGAAGGGGAGTGAATTTGGTTTTGCAAAATTTTAAATAAGTATGTACTGAATTGGAAAAATTAGTAAAGTGATTGTGCTACAACGTGATGTGTAGATTATAACTAAATACAATACTTAAGAGAAGAAGAGGAAGAGAAAAACAAAACACAACAAATACACAATATTTATAGTAGTTAGGTGTACCCTAAGTACCTATATTCACTTTCTAAGAACTTCTTGGGTATTTCATTATAATCTTTCAAGATTACAACTGATTTATTTTCTGAGCTTACAAATCTAATCCAATTGGTTTTCCTTTAAGCTCACCAACCACAACCTTACAACAAGCCAACCCTAGGCTTGCAATCCAATTTCAAGTCTTGGATATATCTATCCCTTAATTTCAATCCCTTTGAAATTAGTTACAACTCAAAATAAGGTACAAAAGTAATGAAACCAAAAGCTCTCAAAAAGAGCAAAAGAAAAGTTAATGAAACATTTGATGGAATCCCTTTGAATTGTTTTCTTTATTGAAAAGCCTCTAATGATTGGATGAAAACTAATGGTTGAAAATTGATGGCATACTTTTTAAAAATTGGACTTTTGTTTGGATGCTTTTGCTTTAAAAGATTCTCTCTTAGAAGTATTAGCTTTCTTTTAGATTCTCTTTAATTTCTCTTGCTTCTTTAATATATTTGATCAAGAATAAATACTTATTGAATCTTCAAAAATCTATTTATAACTATTGAAGAGTGAAAACTAGCTGTTTGATATGAAAACAAGCTTCTACGCTTCTGAAAATATAGCAAATTATTGTACTATTAGAAGCTGAAGTATTGATACTTCAATTCATGAGTTGATACCTTGAATCAACTCTTTAAGTTCTTTATTGATACTTGGGCTGTTCTAAAAAATTCTGCTATCTAGATTATCTTTTGACATCAACACTTGAAGCATAAGTTGATACTTGAGTCGATACTTTAAGAGCAAGTATCGATATTTAAGTCTATGCCAAAAATTCAACTTTATGTTATTTCCTATTATTGCGACTCATAAACTTTGAGTTGATCCTTGAGTCAACACTTTGAGTCGACACTTCATCACTAGGTATTGATACTTGACCGTGTTGGCTAAAACTTTGTATACCAAAGTTATTTCTTTTCTGGATATTTTCTAAAGGTAGACTCGCCATTTCCTTGAGTCACACTTGACCTGTGCCATCTGAAAAATGCATGCTAAACATGGAATTTTGAAGCTTTGACATGATTTCTTCCATTCCAACTTTTAAGTTTCTAATAATTCATAATTTTCTTAGCTTTTCCATATTATAAAGATATCTAAAAATATGTAATATCTTGCTTAAGAATTAATTATTTTAGCCATCTTTTATATTTGATTTAAAAAATACTTTAATATTGATATCAAAACTCTAATAAAATATTATATCTCATATATACTTAAATATTTTATTTATCAAAATCAAGACCGGAATCAATACATGCTACAAATATCTTGGCTACACATTAGGTCATCCTAGTTAGAGGCCAACCAGCATCAGTAGTTTTGAGGTTACCTCCACATTAAGTTAATTAATAAAAAAGTTGATCACTTTTTCATAATATTTAGTTCCAAAATTATGCCCAAAATTCAAGCATCGTATTAAAAAAAAGAAAAGAGAGGCCTAGTCTTTATGCTTTTATTTTAAATTTTCTTATTCTCAAACTACACCATCAGCTTTGCAGCGCTTGAAAGTACATATCAATTCATCTCAAGCAAGGGTGTAAACCAATCACTTTTTATCGGCAAGTTTGGAAATTTTTAAAAAAATAATGCTAAAAATTTTTTTAAAAATAGATGCCGTATGATATATTTATGAAAATAGATATTTTTGACTGATATGAATAACGGTGCCAAAAATACCTGCCACGTGGCAGGCGGGGATGCTAGTTGGACTTGAAATCGTCTTTGAAAAAAATCATTTCACGCTAAGAAATCACCTTTCCAAAAGATGATTTCAGCACCCTCTTTCCAAAAGATGATTCTACAAGTGGATTTGTTGTTTGATTTGATATGAACCATCGTATCATAATCTAGGCACCAAACCAAGAGCTTTTTCTAAACATTATTTTTTAATTAAAAATTCTAAAATGCCCTTTTTCAAATTTATTTATGGATCCACCGTAGTTGGATGCCATGCATAAAATTGCTTGTCAAATACACGATTTCAAAGCAACGTGTCAATCTACGTTTTAGCTCAAAATCATGGGTTAGCCCACTATTTTAGTGGATTGTGGAAATCGTGGGGAGCCCACGAGTCCCCGCCGCTGTTCTGCTCCCAACCCCCCCCCCCCCCCCCACCCCTCATTTCTCTCTCTCCCTTCTACTTTTTCTCTCGCTCTCTCACTTATCTTAATATTTTTTATTTATTCAATATTTATTAAAATATTAAATAAAAAACATATCATTAATCTCTATATTTAATAAATATTTATTAATAAAGTAATAAATATTTATTAATTTTTGTTATATTTTTTATTGATATGCATTTAAATAGTATCATCTCTCTAACCTTGATTGCGGTTCCCAGGGATTGCATCGTGCAATGGGTGCTGCTAGCATAATAGCACGTGACATCTGTCGGCATGGCAAGGTTGACGGTGGTGGCTACGGAGATAGCAAGGTGTAAAGTGATTTCATTATGTTAAGGTGAGATTGAAATCTCAAGCAATTTAATGATCGAACATTGTATTCTTTTGAAATTATATTTTTTTTATTTTTTTTATTTTTAACGATAAGATGCTATTTTTTTGATAAAAAAAGATGCTGTACTTTTTATTTGAATTTTTTAATTATTTTTAACATGATGGGTGTTATACTCTTCGTCATGTCATCAATTACCTTTATTATTATTTTTTATTTTTTCTATTTGATCATGGAAGAAAAAAGAGATGGAAGATAAGTCCAAATCTTCCTCCCTCTATTTATTATGATATTCTTTGGTACCAAGTCATACCAAGAATTATTTTACTATTATTTTTAAATTATTTTAATATTAAAAAATTATTAAAAATTATTTTATTTATTTTATCGGTGTTAATGTGGTGCCAGCGGAGTGGCATCCATGTGATAACTCGAATGCTAATATATAGTCACATGCGCATAGACAACAAGTGCAACTGGTATTATGCATTGAAGTAGGGGTGCACCATGAGGGCTTGGATGGACGGTGCCATCTTTGAATGCTATCTCGATCGTCATGTGCAATCGAGGCCATTTTCGATATCGCCACTATCTTCATACCCTACGACCTTCATAGTTGTCATTGTCAACCTTGCCACACTGGTAGATACCATGTGTTATAAAGTTATACACCGCCATGCCGGCCACACCTGTTGCATGGTGCGATCCATTGGAATGGTCGTTCGGATTTGAAAGGTTATAAAAAATATTAATAAAATTAATTATTTTATATAAATAATATAATAAATACTAAAAAAATAAATATTAATTATTTTACTAACAAATATTTATTATATATAATGATTAATAATATATTTTATTTATTTAATATTTTAAAAATAATAAATAAAATAATAAATAAATAAAATATTAAAATAAGTGAGATAGAGCAAAGAGTAAGAAAAAGTGGAGGGAGAGAGATGAAAAAAAGGTAGAATCCAGAAGCAAGAACTTTTTACACCACTTTTCATGGAGAAAAGAATACATCGTACAATCTAATTATGCCATGTAATCCCTCTTTTAATGTACATTAATACATACAGTTTTACCTTTTTGTTAAAAATCTAAATAATGAAAATGCTCCTTCCTTATGAAAAAATGATATTCATTGACTTGAATTATGATACATCGTGATTTGGAATGTAACACTCCCCATGACCAAGATGTCATAATCCTATTCAATGATGTCATAAGACTGAAAATATTTTTATCATTAAAAAATTTTAAAAAAAATTTAATGATAATAAAACTTCTTAGCTTTATGATATGATGTAAAGAGTTATGATACCATATTTACAAACTTAGCCATAGGATATTATAAAAGATAGTATTTTATCATTTCAACATTATTTAATATCTGTAATTTATTTTTTTATTAAAAATTTTGAATGACAAAATATCTTGACACTGTGGCTAAATTTATGAACATGATATCACAACATTATTCATGATATGTCATAAGATCAAGAAATATTTTTATTATTAAAAATTTTTAAAATTTTTAACAACAAAAATATCACTCAACTTTATGACATAACGTAAACATGATTAGAATTTTGACCACGGCTGTCAACTCAATCAATAAATATTATAATTCTTTTATAAAAATATTTATCATTCAAAATTTTAATAAAAAATATAATATAAATATTAAATATGTATTAAAAAATAAAATTTATATGAGCCAACAATATTTTGGGATGTATTTTTTCTGGACCACCGATGGGCAGACCAGACCGCATGCCGCATATTAACCGAAACTATGGACGGATGCGGTGAAATTTCCATGATTTCATGCCTGGCATCCGACTCATCGTACGGTAAATTCATAAATAAATTAAAAAAAATCAAGGAATTTATATAAAAAATATATTAAAAAAATCCCAGACCAAGGCCATGCTCCGTCGAGTTCGCTCGATCGCCGCCAGCCCGACTACAACCGACCCACCGCAACTCCACCCAGTACCGCGCATCCTTTGATTTGCTTGCCGCGCCGAGGACCCCACGAGAAGTACACGATAAGCGCCGGTCGACGTGGCGCACGTTGGGCCCGCTAAGCGCCCGTGGCCATCACCGTACGTGACTTTTGCTACAGGGCCGCCCGACCACCGTCCCCACCACCGCCCGCCGGATCACCCTTTCCACGTCACTCGATCTCCCTGCCACGTGTCATTTTTGCACTCGTCAATATAGCAGCACGCGATACCCTACTTTCTCGAGGAGACGGCAGGGCTTTGTCCCCTCAACGGATAAGTAGGGTGGAGAGAGAGAGAGAGAGATAGAGAAAGGACTCTGGAAGAATGGAGAGATCAGTGTTTTATATGGTGGAGTGAGGTTTGGCACCTTTGGAAGCTGCTTGTGATGGGGGTGGCTCAGGCAATAGACAGATGGAGCTTGATGTGGTTGGTGGTTCCATTCCTTCTATAGTTCTCTATCCTACTTCTAACGATTTAGATAGAAGTAACTAGGCCTTTGTTAGGGAGGTTATCTGGGTATAATATATATGGTGGTGGCCTGGTGGGAGTGGCAACTTTATATTTGTTTTTCTTTCTTTTTTTTTTGCTAAGAAAACATCTTTATATTTGTTACTTGGAGAAAGGATACTCATTTTAGCCAGCTCTACTTGGCACTACCTATCGTAAGATGCTTTGTGAATCCTTTTATTGGAGAGGTAAATTTGAAGGTTTCATCAAGTGAATCGTTTTTGTCCAATTTGATAGGTTCATGAAATCATCTTAGCATTTCTTAGTGTTCCTCCTTGACTTATGAGATTTTGCTTTCAAAATGCTTAAATTCTCTCTTGCTTTCGCTTCTCTTAAAGTACTTGTAGGAAGTAGAAAGCTGGTTTGGATGTGAAATTCTGAATTAGTTACATCTTATTTTGCATGGAGGAATTAATTCTCGCTTAATTTGTTTATATTTTTGACAAGCATTCTAACCTTCAAGGTTTGATCTGTATGAAATTAAATATGCCACAGCTTTCTAGTCTGACAAAAAATTCACTTGGATTCTTCTTGTTCAGTGTCAGTAGAGAATGAGGTAGGACAGACTGGAGGTGCAAGAAAGTGGGATTTCCAAGGAGCTACTGAATTCCATTATTGGCATGGCAGCGGCGTCACTGCATTATGCTTGGCCCCATAAAATCTATACCAGCCCCAAGCTTCCAGAGGTGACTCAAGAAGGAGTTCAACTCTCTTGTAGTTGGAGGTCTATCAATAAAGTTTTACATTCTAGGTATGATGGTGATAGACTTCAGAGGAAGAAGGGGACATGGAGTTTGGTTCGAAGTAAAAGCAGAGGAAATTTTACAGTTTTATGCAGCTTTGTAGCAAGTCCAGCAGGGGAGGTGGTGATATCTTCAGAGAAAAAGGTCTATGATGTTGTCCTTAAGCAGGCAGCTTTGGTGAAGAAGCAACTGAGTTCTAACCTGACACGCGATGCGAAGCCCGAGTTGATTGTTCCAAGAACACAAAATTTGTTGAAGGAAGCCTATGATCGATGTGGAGAAGTTTGTGCAGAGTATGCCAAAACCTTTTACTTAGGTTAGATCTCTTGTAATGTCTTCACTACTTGTGTCATTAGTTTTTGTTACAGCGTTCATATATGCTTCATGTTATGAGACCAGAGATGATGGCTTCAAGTGCCTAAGTTTGATCCTTCCTTTTTGCAGGAACTCTGCTTATGACCCCTGAGAGGAGAAGGGCCATTTGGGCAATCTATGGTAACTTATTAGAATCCCTAACAAAAGTAGCAAGCTTCCTCGATAATGTCTTAGCTTTCAAATCATCTTGTGTATCTGCTATGCTAATAATTGTAGGAAAGCCTATGCTTTTAAGCAAATATTTGGATGGTGATTTTTTGCTTTTTTACTTTTCCCCAATCAAAGAGTGCAGTTTTATGGGAATAAGTAAGGAACAAGATATGAGTAATAATTAACGATGAAAGATTTTGGAAGAATCATATACCTAATATCTCAGGGTATAGTCTACTACCAAGGGAATGAAATACTATAAAGACAATCATACCATTTGTGTATGACAAATTCGCCATTAATAGCTCACAACACATTTTCAGTTAATTAGAAGTTACTAGTCTTGCTTGTAGGCTTCTTCCAATGAGGGCCAAAGTTCTCATTGAAGCAGCGTGATTTATTATTTGTCCTCATGGGACCAATCTTGCAAGTAGTGCGGTTTAATGAAACATGGAGGCCCCAACTCCTAAGTAAGCTAAACTAAATAACATATCTCTATTGAGTTATTGTCCATGGTAGTTTATCAAAGTATAACCATCATCGAGGATTGCGCAAACCGTATAAATCGCTGAAACCATGGATTCTTGACCATGGCTAGTTCTCTTTGTCATATATAAAAAGATACTCAATGCTAGATAAGCCACAGAAATTTGCCAGATAAAATTATATTCATAATTCTAAATTTCCTTTCTCACAGTTATTGCACTACAATTTCGCATGTTGACAGGAGTATTTTAGTGTTAAGACTTCATCTCATGGATTGCAGGACTCACATGTATGATATCTATGTAGTGTGGTGTAGGAGGACAGATGAGCTTGTGGATGGTCCCATGCATTTCACTAACACCATCAGCTCTGGATCGGTGGGAGTCGAGGTTGGAGAATCTTTTTTCAGGTCATCCATATGACAGTTTGATGCTGCATTATCTGATACTATCTCAAAGTTCCTGTGACATTCAGGCATGTTGTTCTCAACAAAAATGGATAAATCTTTATTTCTTTGTGATGTATTCCCTTGCTGCTTAAGATTAAGCAACAAGTACTGCCTTCTAGTTCCTACACATGGTATTTAGCTTTGAACATTTGCACTACTGCCCACTTGCTGATGAACTAGATTAAAAAAAAAAAAAAAAATCAAACATATGTTTGTAGCAAATGGAAGAGTAAGAAATTATATACAGGTTTCATTGGAGTCTTGTTACTTTTTGTTTGGAAACATTAATTAGTCAATAATGATGTTGAATCATAAGTTCAACTTTTCGGTGATATCCATGCTGAAATTTCATGGATGGTAGAAGTATTAGGTTGCATGTGGATGCATCATTTCTTTCAGAAAGGTCACCTTGATACATGTGTTTTATTTGCTATTATTTTTTTTCCAGCCATTTAGAGACATGATTGAAGGAATGAGGATGGACCTCAAGAAAACAAGATACAAGAACTTTGATGAACTCTATCTCTATTGTTACCATGTAGCTGGAACTGTTGGATTAATGAGTGTTCCAGTAATGGGCATCTCACCGGAGTCCAAGGCGATGACAGAGAGTGTCTATGATGCGCTTTGACTTTAGAATTGCAAATCAGCTGACCAACATACTCAGGGATGTTGGAGAAGAGTAAGAGAACATCTACCAATCTCCTACTTAGTCTTGCCTTAGTATATATAATCAGTAAACTGCCATAAGAAAGTTTCTACTTTCTTTGCAGCTAAGTCATAATAATTTTGGATATATAATTTGTAACTTGCTGTGTGGTCAGTGCAAGAAGAGGTAGAATTTACCTACCACAAGATGAGCTTGCACAGGCTGAGCTTTCAGATCAAGATGTGTTCAATGGTAAGGTCACTGGCAAGTGGAGAAACTTCAGAAGAGCCAGATTAGAGGGCAAGGA
This sequence comes from Areca catechu, assembly GCA_021397845.1. Classification (NCBI taxonomy): domain Eukaryota; kingdom Viridiplantae; phylum Streptophyta; class Magnoliopsida; order Arecales; family Arecaceae; genus Areca; species Areca catechu. The sequence goes on from CM038049.1 coordinate 135,631,533, forward strand.
TGTTCTTCAGTAAAGCAGAGAAAGGTGTGACCGAGCTCAATCAAGCCAGTCGATGGCCGGTAAGATCAAGATTTCTGTTTTCCTTTTTATTTATCTTATGCTAGTATGTATTAGCTTCAGCTGGACTGTGTAATTATTTAAATTAATATAGAACAGGTATGGGCTTCACTTTTATTATATCGCCAAATCCTTGATGAGATCGAAGAAATGATTATGATAACTTCACAAAGAGGGCATATGTTAGCAAAGCTAAGAAGCTAATGGCACTGCCCATTGCATATGGGCGATCATTAGTTAGCCCATCATCTACAAAACAATCTAGTTTAGATAAAGCTTGAAGGAAAGGATACATTAAGAACAATGTATCAAAGGGTAAGCCTAATAGTAGGTTCATGTTGTATAATATTCAATTTGAGAATGATATGTAATTTGGGAAAATTCATCAAGTTTTTTGTTGTTTATAATCTGTATTGTCATCTTACAAGAGAATTGGACAGTTAGTCTCCTTGTTAGGACACTTGAACTCACAAGAATGTAGTCTTTTATGCATTGCATGCTAGGTCAAGTTCCCCTATGGATCATGTTGGTGCTAGTGGTTGATTTCTTTCTTAGTATGTAAGAAGGTGTGAGTTCTATTGGCTCGATGAAGGGAACTTCAAAATTTCAGTAAAGGCAAGATAGCCTTAAAAACAGAAATCTATGTTAGGTTATGTGCCATAGACAAAAGAGATATATGAATATTTTTAAATGTATAAGATTTAAAAGATACAATAATAAAATATCCATCAAGATGAATTCTTTAGAAAAAAATAATAAAGCATAAATGTCTTGCATAGGTAGAACCTGCACTGTAAGGAGTTGTTTCTTATAGACAAAAACAATATATGCGAGTTAGATGAATCTCTACTCTTAAATCAGGTGGTTCATCATTCTATAAAAGCCACTAAGATTTTTACTCTTTAGGATTGGATTTAACTAATTAACATTGGATTGCATTGTTTGAAAGGGCACTTCCTTGCAACTCAATTCTTTAGTGGCTTTTATAGTTGTTGACCCTTCATTCTACTCGAGGCAGGTGAACACTGAGAAAGGGTCAAGGACTGCTCACATGACATAGAGAGGCCATCGAGGGCCTAGGCCAATGAGTGGGAGATAGATCAAGTAGGCCACCATAGAATTCTTTGATTTTTCCATAGCTGAGAAATTATATTTTTTTTGAGGTAGAGTTGTAAGTATATGATAATAAAGAGATGAACAAAGAGAAATGTCTTCATTATTTTTCATCATCAAATTAGTGAACAACTATTCTAGTTAATTAGGACAGTCTTTTGGTTGTTGATGTGTACAATGATAGATTTCAAATATTAACCAATTCTAAGATAAAGAGGATTGAGAAAGCATGATAAGTGGTTGTTGCTGTTATTGTTGAGTTGATCAAAATAAAGTTTGTGCAGTTTTTCAACTCCTTTTATAAAGTGAATTCTAAGATTGCTAATATGATGTGAGCAAGTGAACAGTTCTACCATTCTTTTCTCTCTCATATTTACCTTCATGCACTCTTTGTTTTGAATTTGTACTTGCAAAGGTTACCATGTATCACTCCCTCCATTGGGCTAATTGGTGCTTGAGCCATGTGATCTACACCATTGTTGCTTAATCTTCTACTCAACCATTTCTTAGTTGCATCTAATCGTAGCGCATGATGGCCACGCATCAATATATTGCTTTGACACGTGGTTATTCTCTAATAACCCATCAACATCTTCTCCTCACTTATTATGTTTATAAAACTTAACTAGTTGAAAAGGGATAAAGTAGATCAGATAATATCCTCTAGATATCTTGTCATATCCGAATATATTGGATATGGATAGAAATTGAGCATCCTATTAATATCCATATTTGTTTAAAAAAATGGATATGGATAGATAACTATTTGATCCGTATCCAATATCTTATTTCATTATAATCCTATTTATTTTTATAATATTTATAATTTTTTAAAAAATAAAATATCATATTAATATTCTATTTACTTGATTTATCATTCACTTAGTAATACACTGGCTTTGTGGTCATAAAGTTTAATCATCTTACTTATATCCATATTTTCATCATCTGATTTGTATCTATATCTTTTAAAATAAATATGGATATAAATTGTTGCATCCAATTAATATCTGTATCCAAATCTATATTTATAAAATAAAATAAATATAGATATGGATATAGTGATATCTAATATGTTTTCAACCTTATAGTTGAATCAACTCGATTTCGCTATCTTCACTACTAATGGTATGACATAATACTAAGAAAGAATGAGGAGACCCGATGATCTTTCAACTCAATTTGAAATACTTAGCCTCTTCTTTGTTTCTTTGCAAAATTCTTTCTCCTTCCACTTTTGTTAGCAAGTTAAGACAAGAGACTTGCCCCCTTTCCTCCCTTTTTTTTTTTTCTTGGCAAACTTTCCTTTTTAGCATCCAAACCTAGAGAGGTTGACATCCTTATGATCATCATCTCTCTTTCCTTCTCAAGCCAATTAGAATCTTTGAGGTGTCTTTACTTATTTCCATTTGAATAGGAGTAGCTTGCATTTTTGTGCCATATGTGGGTCTATTGCCAAATTTTTTGCCTAGGGGAGCTGACATGAGTGAAGGTGAGCTCGGAATAGTCATGTTCCACTTTATCTTTCCTTCCCTCCCATATTTTGAACCACCCTTTGGTCAAGAATTTCTTATTGATCCACCACCATTGGACTCTATACATGATTCTTCTCTCCCTTACCCTCACTCTCCAAGCACACATTTGGCAACATGAAGAGGTTTTGAGATATAAAGCTAATTTGGACACTTAATTTAAAATGGCGATGGCTCTGGCATAGCAGAAAGATCATGTTCATATTTACAGTCTGCTAGGTTAGAGAGAAGCCAATCCATGAAAATTGAATCATCTTCAATTAAATCTTTGTTAAATATTTGAAAAAAAAATAAAAAAAGCTCAGAGATCCCAGCATTGATGATCTAGAACCTACAGCATATCAAATCCAAAGTCAAAGCAACCAAGAATTGATGACTATATAAATAGGATAAAAAATAAATAGGAAGAGCAATTACAACTAGTTTATTTTAGCCATATTCCAGTATGGATAGTGGTGAATATTTATTTTCGATCGATGATTAGTATAGTACAAAGAGCCGGTCCATGTATTGATCTTCCTATACCTATGAGATACATGAACCATATTTGCATCAACACATCATGATATCAAAGCCTAGATTGAGAGTTATAGAAGGAGGTGGAATACTTATGGGATGACATTGATATGCGATGGTTGGTCTAGCCCTACTAAGAGGAGCATTATCAACTTCCTAGTATATTATGATACTACCATCTTTTATACTTCAATTGATGCTTCGAATAAAATACATAACTCTAATTATATTTTGGGCTTGATGAGAGATGTAGTTGATAAAATTATGAAGAGATATCATCCAAGTGATCACAAACTATAGAGCAAACTATATGAAAGCAGGAAAGGATATGATGTTAGAAAAATAATTTATATTGGATCCCTTGTGTATCATAATGATAGACTTGATGATGAAGGATATTGGACAGCTACTAAGAAAAATATATAGTAGAATGTAGGCAAGTAGTATCAATACATCTATAATTATATTTGGATACTTGCTCTTATAAAGAGAGCTGCTTAGTCAGGGTTGACAAGATTTATCATAATTAAATAGAATTGAAGAGCCTTCTTCATAACAAGCCTGGTTTAAGGGCTATAATACTTTTAATGAATAGAGGGTTTTCAAATATGCAAGAGTCAATCTATTCTTATTTTTTATATAGCCTACTATTTAAATCCTAATATTAGTATGATTATAATATTTCCTTGGATGAAGAGCTTTTGAGGGCCTGAGAAATGTGGTATATAGGCTAAAAAGTGAATTAGACTTGACTGCAGAAGCTATAAGTGGAAATAATAAAAAAATAGATACCTATCATGGTAGGAAAGTTGATATATTTGAATTATATTAATTTTTTTAAAGTTAAATGACTTTCAATGAGAAGTCTATATTGATCGGAAAGAAAAAAATTGAGTGAGAGGAATTGAAGCTTTAAAGAATAAGGAGCATATAGATTCATATCTAAAATGTCACCATATATAATATGGAAATTATTTTTTATTATCTTGCATCTATGTATAGCTAAAGACTTAATTTAATAATATATATGTTTTATTTAAATAAAAGGGAGTGGTGGGTCAGAGTGCAGTGAAAAACATCCATACCAAATATAAGAAAGATTGCCATTCGAATCCTATCACAATCATCTCATCAAATGGATATGAGTACAATGTAGTATATTGCCATGATCCACATAAAAACAGAAATTACTAATCCACAAAGATTGAGAGAATCTAGTCTTTGTCCACTATAATATGATGTTGAAGTTCAAGTATATCAATGAGGAGAAAAAGAGCCTAGGCAAGAGATCATTCAAGAACTTTGTCCTGATGAGGAGGATCCTATGCTGAACTATGATTTTAGATCAAGAAGCATGGGATCCACCGGTATTGATGAGCCAAGAGATCCCCCTGACTATTTAAAAAATAGCACATGAGGCAGGGGTACGAGATATAGATTGATGGATAGCCTCTCATTTATCTTCCATTCAAAGTGGAATGAAAGATATTGCTGGAGATGATGGTAGATTAGGTAGTAGGCAATCTGAAAGTTCTGATCAATGATTTAATCATGAAATACTTAAATCTAAATATCAATTTAGGATCTCCAAAGGTAGCCAAGATATTGGAACCAGTAGTAAAGGTAAGGTAATTCAACTGAGAGGAAGCTAAAAAGCTATAGTTGAAGATAGATATGGAAAGTGCCAATTCAAAAATAAAGGTATAATTGATCCCAATAGCAGCAATAATGATGTGCTAGTTTGAGATGATAATAATGAGACACCTAAGTCCTTAGATCCTAGATTACTAATTAGATCATCTCGTGATAGTAGTGATGATGATAATGATAGCAAGAGTGATGATGATCTGATGATCATGATGATGAAGGTCGAGGTGGTGTAATACATATATGATTAGTCCTTTTATTAAAGAAGCATATTTCAACCATTCTATGCAAGACTAGGATCATGGAGCTAGATCTAGTTCTAGAATTTAGAACAAGGAGTACTTACCTATATGAGGAGGGGAAGAAGAATTGTTGCAGGATGTGGCACACTGGCTAAAAATATTTTAGATCATTTTTATAAGAAGTTCAGAATAATGAGGGAACATCGACATCAAGTATACAGAGTTTTGCATGGATGGAGTGAGTTGCGAGAAGCAAGTAGAAGCAAGTTCGAGTCGAGCAGTTAGATCATCATCATCATCAACTAGAATAAGATTTGTTGGAGCATCAGATAGCAAAGTGTATATTATGGTCCTTTTTATGAAGGATTCAGATGCATACTCTCATTTGGTCATATCCCAAAGAGGATTCTCATCCATCTCATGGATATTATTTCAGATCACAATATAGTATTGTCTCTTGTTATCTCAATCAAGGATTACCTATCCCTTATCCATATACTATCAAGAGGATTATCTTGGATAATATCAGCAAGTGAAGTGAACAACAAGAATTGGTCTAACATCAAAATTGGCATCACATTCAAGGCCCCAGTTATAAGCATGACCTTGATGTTTATGAGCATCATAGACATTTCACCTAGAATTAGTAGTGATATGGCGGGATCGCTGAGTGGAACCATGTTAGATCCAGTCATCTGCCACGTCGGATCTCTCTCTTTGGACTCCTTTACCGAGCGGCTCCCTCGAGGTCGAGATGCCCTGGCCGAAGTCGAGCTCCGCCTCTCTTCAAACTCCTTTACTGGGTGGCTCCCTCAAGGTCGAGACGCCCTGGCCGAAGTCGAGCCCCGCCTCTCTTCGGAATCCTTCACCGGGCGGCTCCCTCGAGGTCGAGATGCCCTGATTGAAGTCGAGCTCCACCTCTTTTCGTACTCCTTCGCCAGGTGGCTCCCTCGAGATCGAGATGCCCTGGCCAAAGTCGAACCCCACCTCTCTTCGGACTCCTTCGTCGGGTGGCTTCTTCAAGGTCGAGACAGCCCCTAGGCGAAGTCGAGTTCCGTCTCTCTTCAGACTCCTTCGCCAGGTGGCTCCCTTGAGGTCGAGACACCCTAGCCGAAGTCGAGCTTCGCCTCTCTTTCTCTTTGGACTCCTTCGTCGAGTGGCTCCCTCGAGATCGAGATGCCCTGACCGAAGTCAAGTTTTTTCTCCCCGGGTCGCCCTACTTCGGACGAAGGGACTTACAGCCGCAGGGTTTCAACGCCTTCCTTGGGTGGCGGTAAGCCGCCCAAGGACTATGGAGGGGCACCCACCAGGCAGTGATAACTACCCCAGCTACCACTTACACCGAAGGGGATGGGGTCTCTCAATCAAGGCACTGCGCTCTCGATCGATCGTTTGCGCCACCCAAAAGAGGAAGTCAACCAAGAAAATTCAAATCCAGGGGGTAGTGACCCCCCGATCAAGGCTCTGCCAGGTTTCCAAAGTGGAGAGACCAGACGGAGGATTAGAGCGCACGTCATAGCTCCTTATCACGAATAAGGAAAGGCACCTCACGCACAGCATGGGATTTCGCTGCACATGCCTACAGGTGCGGGGAGGATCCCAAGGTAGGCAACATGTAGCTACCTATCTTAAGAGAGCTCTCCAAGGTTCCAGAAAGGAGGTAAGTCACAAACGAGCAACGGAGGGGTAGCATACAGGAGAGACACCGCGAGGCTACTGGAGACTCAACGAAAGAGTCTCAACGGACACAACCACCTAGCTCAAGTTCTCCTCGGCTGCCACTTCCCTCGCTCTACTTTCAACTCATCCTCACTCTCCAAGCACACATTTTTCACCTCCTAGTGTGGAGCCCCACTACGGGGCTCGACCAAAAGGATCTATTCCCCGGGATCGTCACTAACTTGAGCATCGGAGTTGCCCTGCCGAGATCACCAGCCCGAGTCTCCTCTATTTGGTAGGTCCGGGTGCACGAACAGCTTCCTGAGCGACGAGGGCGCTGTCCGAGGTCGACTTCAGCTACAGGCCATGGCTTCATAGGTGGTAACAGATTGGCGCACCAGGTAGGGGGCAGGACACATTTTGATTCAAGTACTCCCTTGTGAGCAACCCCACCAGGAGTATGGTGATGACCTGTGCGAGGGAGGTCTCCACCAACCATGCGGGAGACCCCCTTCCCATGGGGATCCACACAGTCCAGAGAGGGAGCTCCCCACTCCACCACAACCGCCTCCAGTGGATGTTCAACTGGCGGCACTCGCCCAGCAGATGTAGCTCCTGACTGCAGCGGTGCAACAGTTACAGCACCAACAGCCAGGGACTCCTATGGCCCAAGCCGCTGCATCCCGCGATAGCCTGCGTTCCTTCCAAGGAAGGCCTTCACAGCCATGGGCCACAACAACTATCGGGGCAGTCACAGGCTCCTGGCAAAGAGACAATGGTCCGAGTTTGCCAACCAGGAGAGCTGGTCTCTGACCTTTGAGCAGGTTGCTGTTAAGCACCACCGAGATCGCAGAGGCAAGGCCCCCCATCATGAACCCCCTCAGATGCAATCTTCACCTCCTTTATCGACCTCAGCGGAAGGTTCAAACGACAAGGCCATCAAGTGCATGGCAGAAAGGTGCCTGGAGGAGCAGGAGCGCAAGCTGGTGGAGCTATCCCGCCAGTTTATGAATTTGCAGGGCTCCCCCCGCGAGCCGCGGGCTACAATGCCCATTCCCCTTTCTCTCGAGAGATTCAAGAGGAACCGATTCCAAGTCGGGTTCTCATGCCACAGGTGGATCCCTACGAAGGGACCACCGACCGTTGAGCACCTCGAGAGTTACAAGGCTCTCATAAGAGTTCAGGGGGTGAACGACGCTCTCCTCTGCATCGCCTTTCCAGCCACCCTCCGGAAGGTAGCTCGAGTCTGTTTTTGGTTTTCCCCGCCTCGAGCTTAAAATATCGGCATTCGCTCAGCTAGAGGAAAAGTTTGTGGCCCACTTCGATGCTTATCGGAAAGTACCACGGGAGGCAGACAGCCTCTTCTCCATCAGGTAGTAGGACCATAAGCTCTTGCGAGACTACGTGGCCCGCTTCAAGGTTGCCATGCTGAAGATCTACAATCTGGACGAGCCAGTTACAATGCTGGCATTGAAGAGAGGGATCAGAACTTCCCGCCTGACCTATTCACTGGACAAGAAGCAATCGAAGACGTACTCCAAACTCCTCCTCCATGTTCACAAGTACATCCGCATCGAGAAGGCAGATCGTACAAGGAGGGAGCTGGATGGGAAGCTGCTGAAGAAGCCAGCTCCTGGGGAGACGTCCGAGGTGCGGAAGCCTGGGCAGACCGCATCAAACTTCCACCAGAGGTCGAAGCCAAAGAGCGACCCCATCATAGAAGAAAGATATACGCCTCTCCTGGCCCCGAGGGTAAAGATCTTCATGGAGATCGAGGGCGAGCGCTAAGCCACGTCCACCCCACTGAGGCTGTCTAACGGTTGTGACAATACGAAGTATTGCCAATTCCACCATGACCACGACCACGACACAGAGGAGTACCACCACCACCTCAAGAGAGAAATTGAAGACCTCATAAGGAGGGGCTACCTCGGAAGGTTTATGGGGGGCAAGACCCCAGCAGAGCCTCAGGTGCTCGTTGCTATCCCTCTGGTCCCTACAGTCGATAATCGGCCCACCGAGAAGCCTATGGAGAGGATCTGTTGGGGAATCGAGCAATGCCCAAGAGGGCCGAGGAGAGGAGAGGGTTCTGAAAATATACTCCCTTTATTGAGGGAGAGGGAATCTAGGGTTGAGAATGTAAACAATGATGTCGTGGCCGTCGAGATGATGATCGTCAAGCATCCTGTAAAATAGATTATGGTCGATAGTGGAAGTCGACTAATATCCTTTTTTATGATGCTTTCTCCAGGATGAATCTGTCCTCTACTCGGTTGAGACCTGTGCACACTCTCCTCGTCAATTTCACAGGGAACTCCATGGGAGTTGAAGGGAAAATCATGCTTTCTGTTATTGCCGGGGTGCCACCTCGATAGAGCACCATCATGATGACCTTCATGGTTGTTAGGCTTACATCAACCTACAACATGATCGTGGCCAACTGGGCTCAATCTGCTCGATGCAGTCATTTCCACCAAGCGACTTTTGGTGCAATTCCCTACTCCTTATGGTGTTAGAGAAATGAGGGGGGCACCTCAGCCGATTTAACACTGTCTCCAAGCCATCCCTGGGGCCAGGACCTCCGAGGAAGACCCCAGTGCCGAAGACCTCGACCAAAGGGTGCAGGATCCAGAGGTGGCCGGGTTGAGCACCTGCTCTCTATCCACTCGGAGTCGACCCGGTGAAGACGGTGCAAATTGGGGCCGAACTGCAAGAGGAGCGGGTCCACCTATTGGAATTCCTTCGAGCAAACGCAGACGTGTTCGCCCGGATGGCGGTAGACATGCTTGGGATCCTTCCCGACATCATCACCCATAAGTTGAGCATCGACCCGCAGTACCATCCTGTCCGACGAAGGAGAGAAGCTTCACTCTGGAGAGGCAACAGGCGATCAATTAGGAGGTGGATAGCTCCTTGCAGTCGGCTTTGTCCGTGAGATACAATATCCCAGCTAACTGGCAAATGTAGTCATGGTCAAAAAGAATAATGGGAAGTGGAGGATCTGCGTGACTACACTGACCTCAATCGGGCATGTCCAAAGGATAGCTTCCCTCTACCGAAGATCGACCAGTTGGTGGATGCCACTTCAAGGCACCGCTTGCTCTCCTTCATGGATGCATTCTCTAGATACAATCAAATTTGGATACATCCGGAGGACGAGGAACACACTGCCTTCATCACATATCAAGAGATGTATTGCTATCGGATGATGCCTTTGGCTTGAAAAATGCTGGCGCCATGAATAAGCGGCTGGTCAATAGGGTCTTCAAGGACCAGATTAGCCAAAACATGCAAGTATCTGTGGACGACATACTCGTCATGAGCAAGCTGAAGTCAAATCATGTCGCTGACCTGGCGAAAGCCTTCCATAACCTCCGGATGCACAAGATGAAGCTGAATCCGGTGAAGTGTGCCTTTGGCATAGCAGTAGGGAAGTTCCTTGGCTTTATGGTCACTTAAAGGGGAATCGAAGCGAACCCAAAGAAAGTCCAAGCAATTATCGACATGGAGCCCCCACCTCAAAGAAGTAGGTCCAGTGCCTAACGGGCCGGATTGTAGCCTTGAGCCGGTTCATCTCGAGGTCGGCTGACCACTGCTTGTCCTTCTTTAAGGCATTGCGCAAAGTGCATGACTTCACCTGGACCGAAGAATGCAAAGCAGCCTTCAAGGAGTTGAAGAAGTTCTTGGCATCATCGCCGCTGCTCTCCAGGCTGGAGGAAGGAGAGGAACTCCTGCTGTACCTGGCGATCACCCCGAGGTCCATCAGCTCAATCATTGTCCGTACAGATAAGGACGGATCCCAGAAATTGGTGTACTATACCAGCAAACTCCTCTGGGATGCGAAGATCAGGTACACCCGATCAGAAAAGTTAATTTTTGCTCTAATAATGTCTGGCCAGCACCACAGGCCATACTTTCAAGCGCATCTTATTGCGATCATGATGGACCAGCCGCTGAGGGCCATACTTAGTTGCCCTAAAACCTCTGGGCATTTGGCTAAGTGGTCTTTGACACTGAGCAAATTTGACATCTTTTATAGGTCGAGGCCATCCCAAAAGGCTCAAGTACTGGCTGACTTCTTGGTCGAGTGCGCTGGCATGAGCAAGGAGCCCAAGGAGACCACCTCAACCTCGGAACCCCAGCTGGAGCTTGAAACCGAGGAAGAGACATGGGTCCTCCATGTAGACAGCGCATCCAACTCAGGAGGGAGTGGAGCGGGTCTCATCCTCACCAACAGGGATTGGGTCATGGCTGAATGTGCGCTTCGCTTCTGGTTTGCAGCAACCAACAACCAGGTGGAGTATAAAGCACTCCTCGCCGGACTCAGAGTCTCCCGTGAGCTGGGTGTACCCAGCTTGAAGGTTTTAACCGACTCCCAGCTGGTGGCTGGGTAGGTCTCAGGAGAATATGAAGCCCGAGATCCCCAGATGATGAAGTACTTAGAGCGGATCCGCTCGAGCATGACAGGCTTTTAATGCTTCAGCATCTCCCACATCCCTCGCGGAGAGAACGCTCGTGACGATGCTCTGTCAAGGCTCACGACCCTGCTGGACTCATCACTGGGGCTCGCCCATATTGAGTACCTAGAAAACCCAAGCTACGAGACTCCCGAAGAAGTCTAGCAGGTCACCTCGGAGCCTAGCTGGATGGATCGGTATGTCAGATACATCACTGACGGTACTCTACCAGCAGATCGAATAGAGGCCGGCCTCATCAAGAAGAAAGCTGTGCGATTCGTCCTGATGGATGGGCAGGTCTACCGAAGATCCTACTCCTATCTGCTCTTGAGGTGCCTAAGACCTATAGAAGCCACCTTTATGCTCCAAGAAATACATGAGGGCCTCTGTGGGAATCACGTCAGAGGGAGGATGCTAGTGTACAAGGCCCTCCATTAAGGATACTTTTGGGAGACTATGAGGCGGACGCCATCGACTTCGTGAAGAAATGCGACCACTACCAGCACTACGCCCACATATAGCGTCAGCCATCGACGCCACTCTCCCAACTCTTTACACCCTGGCGGTTCGCCCAGTGGGAGATGGACATCCTTGGTCCATTCCCTCCTACGTCTGGACAATGCAAGTTCCTAATAGTGGCTATTGACTACACTAAATGGGTGGAGGCAGAGCCACTAGCACGGATTTTCGAAGCCAAGGTCTTCCAGTTCTTCTGGAAGTCGATCATCTGTCACTTCGGACTACCCCGAAACATCATCATCGATAATGGATGATAGTTCGACAGCCGAGAGTTTGAGGAGTTCTGCGCCGACCTCAGCATTTAGCATCGCTTCACCTTAGTGGCTTACCCCTAGACCAACGGAGAGGCTGAGGTGACCAATCGAACTATCCTCTAGGGACTCCGAACCAGGCTTGACCGAACCAAGGGCAGATGGGTAGAAGAACTTCCTAATGTCTTATGGGCCTACCACACGACACCCAAGACGGCCATGGATGAAACACCCTTCAACCTTATTTTCTATGCTGAAGCTGTCATCCTGGTCAAACTTAGTTTGCCCACATTGCTGGTGGAACAGTATGATGAGGCAGAGAATTCTACCCGTCTTCTTCTCAACTTGGACCTCCTTAGAAAATGAGAGACAAGGCTCGACTCTGGATGGTGGCCTACCGGCAGCACATAGCTCGGTACTATAATGCATGGATAAGGCCAAAAATCTTTTGCACGGGTGACTTGCGCCGAGCTGAAGCCTCGCAACCCCGGGAGAACGGCAATCTCTCCCGAACTGGGAGAGCCCGTACAAGGTGGTCGAGGTCCTCCCCAATGAAGCATACTACCTCACTGAGCTCGGCAGCACACGATTCCCTCAAACTTGGAATGCCGACAACTTGAAAATGTATTGCCAATGATGTAAGACCTTCTCCTATTAATGATAAAATTCCTTTTTGTGCAAACATTCTTTGCCTTGCAGGAATATCGCCGCCTGGCCCCAGGCCTGGCGATCGAGGCCGGAAACTCCTGAAGCTCGGCACTTTAAGTCCTGAAACTTTTGAAGCCTGGCACTTCAAGCCCGGAAACTCCCAAAGCTCGGCACTTCAAGCCCGGAAACTTTTGAAGCCCGGCACTTCAAGACTGGAAACTCCTGAAACCCGGCACTTCAAGCCCGGAAACTTTCGAAGCACAGCACTTCAAGCTCAAAAACTTTCGAAGCCCGGCACTTCAAGGCCGAAAACTTTCGAAGCCCGGCACTTCAAGCCCAGAAACTCCTGAAGCCCAGCACTTCAAGCTCGGAAACTTTCAAAGCCAGGCACTTTAAGCCCGGAAACTTTCGAAGCCCGGTACTTCAAGCCCGAAAACTCCTAAAGCCCGACACTCTGCGAAGTGTCTCCATCTCGTCCCTGACATGGTGGAGATAAACAAAAACCTGAGATCCCTCTCTTTGACTGCCTACAAACTTGGAGCTCTGCCGGGAAGAGCTGACTACTTAGCATCCCATCGCATGGCGTTGTAGCTAAGGCATGCAGCTCAGCGGCCCAAAAAAAAAAGGAGAGAGAAAAGAAGAGAAGAAGAGGAGAAGGGACACTCAGTAAGAAGAAAAAAAGGAGTTTCCATTAATCGAGAAAACATTACATCAAAGAAGACCCCACGACAGGCCGGGCGGTTCGAAGAAAAAGAAAAAAAAAAAAAGAAAAGCCAAAGGTAGAAAAAGCCCCTATTCTATCAGCTCCTTCCCGGGGTGGCGGCGAGGGGGGGTAGCATCATCTGCCTCGGTCTCCGCCGGCTGAGAAGCCTCCGCGGCGGCTGAGGGCCCTTCCTCCGAACCTACGATCGTGGCCTCACCAGGGACTATAGTCGTGGCCTCACCAAGGACTACGGCCGCACCACTGGGAAGACCAGGCCATCCAGGTTCAATCCGGGGAACATCTAGGTAGCCCTGGACTTGCAGTGCTCAAAGTCCTTGGCAAATGAGTCGATGATCGCCTCCTCGACTTTGTCAACATAGGCTTTCGAAGCCTTGAACTTGGGGACCACCTCGATAGCCTCTTTCTTGGCAGCCTCTAGCAAGGCTGCCATGCTCGCGGCTTTTTCTTCCGCAGTGCCAGCCCGGGCCCACGCAGCATCAAGCTGGGCTCGAAGAGTTTTGGTCTGCTCTGCTGCCCGGGCAGCCTTGATTTTGAGCTCCTCAACACGAGCCATCTTGGCCTTGAGCTCCTTCGACCTGTGCTTGACCCGGTCCTTCTGTCGGGCTAGGGATGCCTCAAGGTCCTTGATCATCCTTTCGGCACCAGCTACCTCTTTCCTCAACTCCCGATTTTTCTCCTCGGCTTCCTGGACCTAGGAGGTCTTTTCTCTGGCCTTGGCCATGGCCGCCGCCAACTCCTGCTCCTGCTTCTCCCTCCTGAGCCAATGGGTGCAGTAGTCGCGGATAAGAAGAAGATCCGTGCCGAGCTGCAAGGATGATGATGTCAGCAAACAAAAAGGAAAGGAGAAGATGAGAGAAGGGCTAGGGGCCTTACTGTGAAGAGGTGGGGGAAGGTGCCGAGAATGGTATCCGGTAGAGGCCTTCCTCTCCTTTCCCGTCAGTCGCGTGACTGAACAGCGAAGTCCATCATTCGCTCAGCCAAGGACCGGTCTTGGTCACCGAAGAGTTCAGCTGCACTTCGAAAGGCAGCCTCTAGGAGCTGGACTTCTTCCTCGCTCGAGCTGCTATCGGGTCCTCCGGGGTGGCTGAGGACATCGCTGAGTCCCTGGTCGAGCTTGCCGCCATAGCGGTCGGCACTGTTGAGGGCAGCATCCCCCTTTCCTCACCTGCCGGCTCCACCTCGATGATTTTAGGAGGAGGAGGCGTGGTGACGACAGCGACGGCGGCAGGATTAACCTACGCACCTGTGGTGAACCTGGGCCAGAGACGAAGCCTGTCTCCTCGGTGGACTGTACACCTGATCAATTGCCCTCCTGCTCGGGCTAAGAGCTGCGACCGGCCCGGGCCTCTCGCCAGGCTCATTTCAGGGCCTTTTCGCGGGGGACTCCCTAGGCCCCCCTGGCGCACCTCTCCTCTGGGCGTACTGAACTATCTGCTCTATCGAGAGCTTCATGCCTACAAGGAAAAAAGAACAGCGGTCAGTCTCACGACCATATAGACTTGAAGGAAAGAGAAGTCAATTTCAAGCCAAACTCACCCAAATCCAAGATTAGGCTAACTTCGGCTTTGAAGAGGTTCTGTTCTGTTAGTAGAACCTCCAAGGAAGGGACCTGGTTGGTATGAAGCTGGTCGTATATTTCCCGATCAGCCACTTTGACAACGGAGTTCCTGTTCGGGATCCGATCAGGGTCACTCCAAACCGAGTCAACCCCCTCAATAGAAGCAAAAAAATATCTACTCTTCCCTCATTTCGAAATGACCAGTCCGAAACCGTCCCGTCACCACCGTCAGATCTGTGCCACATGTCAGCAATCGGTAGGGGCCAGCGCTTCGATTTTCCCGTGACCGTTTCAAATTTCATGTCAGCCATAAAGCCTCCTCGGAAGGATCCATGCATTACCCCCGCATTGGCTTGGAGGTCCATCTCGCGAGGCATCGGCGATCGTGGTAATAATGGCACATGATTTTTGCCTTTCCATGTCAGCACCACATTTACTCCCTTCATCCCGAGCACCGCGCGCCAACAAGACTTGGAAGTGGGGGGTAAATGATGTGATGGGATCGCTGACGTGGAACCCATATCAGACCCAGTCAGCTACCACGTCGGATCTCTCTCTTCGGACTCCTTTGCTGGGTGGCTCCCTCGAGGTCGAGATGCCCTAGCCAAAGTCGAGCTCCACCTCTCTTTGGACTCTTTCACCGGGTGGCTCCCTCGAGGTCAAGATGCCCTGGCCGAAGTCGAGCTCCACCTCTCTTCGGACTCCTTCACCGGGTGGCTCTCTCAAGGTCGAGATGCTCTGGCCGAAGTCGAGCTCCGCCTTTCTTCGGACTCCTTCATCGGGTGTCTCCCTCAAGGTCAAGACACCCTGGCCAAAGTCGAGGCCCGTCTCTCTTCGGACTCCTTCGCCAGGTGGCTCCCTTGAGGTTGAGATGCCCTGGCTGAAGTCAAGTTCTACCTCTCTTCAAACTCCTTCACCGGGTGGCTCCCTTAAGGTTGAGACGCCCTGGTCGAAGTTGAGCTCCGCCTCTCTTCGGACTCCTTTATTGGGCGGCTCCCTCGAGGTCAAGATGCCCTGGCCAAAGTCAAGTTTCTTCTCCCCAAGTTGACCCTACTTCAAATGAAGGGACCTACAGCCGTGGGGCATCGCTGCCTTCCTTGGGCTGCGGTATGCCATCCAAGGACTATGGAGGGGCGCCCACCAAGCCGCGATAAGTGCCCCAGCTACCACTTATACCAAAGGGCATGGGGTCCCCCGATCGAGGTACTGAGCTCCCGACCGACCGTTTGCACCACCCAAAAAATGAAGTCAACCCGGAAGATTCAAATCCAGGGGTGACGACCCTCCGATCGAGGCTCTACCAGGTTTTCTAAAGTAAAGCGACCAGATGGAGGGACAGAGCACACAGCGTAGCTCCTTATCATGAATAACGAAAGGCATCTCGCACATGGCATGGGATCTCACTGCACATGCTTGCAGGCGAGGGGAGGATCCTAAGGTAGACAGCGTGCAGCCGTCTAGCTTAAGAGAGCTCTCCAAGGTCCCAGAAAGGAGGTAAGTCACAAACGAGCAATAGAGGGGCATCACACAGGAGAGCCATCGAGAGGCTACTGGAGACTCAATGGAAGGGTCTCGATGGATGCAACCACCTAGCTCGAGTTCTCCTCGGTTGCCACTTCCCTCGTTCTACTTTTAACTCATCCTCACTCTCCAAGTACACATCCTTCTCCTCATAGTGTGGAGCCCACCTACAGGGCTTGACCAGGAGGATCTGTTTTCCTGGATCGTCACTGACTTGAGCATTAGAGTACCTCTGCCGGGATCACCGACCCAGGTCTCCTCTATTTTGCAGGTCCGGTGCGCAAACAGCTTCCCGAGTGACGAGGGCGCAGTTCGAGGTCGACTTCAGCTACAGGCCATGGCATTCTAGGCGGCAACAAGTAGTATTTTTGATATGTTTATCTTAAACTGATGAATTCATTTTCTGTAATGTTAAAAATAATTTATTATATATTATTAATATCATTATATTTTCATATATAAGTGACTAAGCTCATGTAGTATACATTATAGCTTTTTGATCTAACTTCAATATTTTACTTTATTAAGTACTCATACAATATCATTTATAAGAGATCGTTACTTAGTAATCAAAAAAGGATATTCGACAACTTGTAAAATCATAATACATTATAATATTAGTTTTAAATTGAAAAAGTTTATCATAAATATTTATTTTAGAAGTTTAAATGTGTTTAAAAATAAATAAAATAGTAAAATCTCAATATAAATTTAAAAAACTAATATATATTACATATATATAAGGACATCATAAGTATGTACCGGGATACCCGATCAAGATGGCCACCGGGATGGGATGGGACATAGGGAGTCCTATTCCAGGCAAAAACCAAGACATCCCGATCCCATGGGATTTAAAATCTTGGATTGGGTTTAGATAGTATGTTGGAGAGATTAGGCTCATTGTGATCTTTAATTAATTCTTTTTTATAAAATGATTTGATCAAATTTATACAATATCTTTAAGACATTATTAGAGGAAATTTCCTAGATATTAGCTTAAGTAGTTTCTACCATTAAAATTTGTTATTTGGACTATTATATAGATTGTAGAAATGCTTTAATTGTCATTTTCTATCCTCTATGAAGGAATCTGTTGCCCAGCGAAGCAATCCAAAGGAGGGTGAATTGGGTTTTAAAACTTTTTGCAAGAATTTAACTCAGGTGCTGATGGGGACATCATCCTGCACGAATCTCGGAGCAGCATGAATCTCGGAGCAGCAAATAAATTTGAAAAATAAATTTAGGATTTATCTTTTATTTGAAATTTAAATTAGGATTTTGTTGGTTATGATTGAGATATGGATAGGCTTATCTTATCCTATCTTTTATTTGAAATTTAAATTAGGATTTTGTTGGTTATGATTGAGATATGGATAGGCTTATCTTATCCTATCTTGTATTTAAATTTGAGTTATCCCTATCCTGTATTCAAATTCAAATGAGGGTTATGGAGCTTATAAATAACCCCTCATTCCTATTGTAAAAAGGAGAAGAAATTGAATTTTTGGGATTTGGTTTGTCAGTTGGTGCAGTTGTTGTTCAGGGCTATGGCCCATTATGTCTTTACCTGCGGGTGTTGATGTTGTCTTTGTCCTTCGGGACATCGTAGGGGCGTGATGCCCTAGTTATCCCCCCATCTTCGTTTTCCTCCACGTTCTTTGAAATCCCCCCTCATGGCTCCAGGAGTGACTTGGGTGGCAGGTGAAATACCCTGGGCTCCGCTTGTAGTGAGATGGGTGGTAGGTGAGATACCCTAGACTGCTGTAGTGAGGTGGGTGGCAGGTATAATGCCCTAGAGGTGTGAAGTCTCTCTGTGAGAGTGGGTTTCAGGGTTCGTGGTAGTCCATCCTCGTTATCCTCCATCCCTATTTTTTCCTTCATCACCACCATAAAGAAACCAGAAAATAGAAAAAAAATAGGATACCCTAATCTTCGGCGACTTCTTAGCTCGCCGACGATCCTATCCCTATCCCGTGCCCCATCAGGTGCTAGTGTATTTTCAAAGATTTGTGTGCTCAATAATAATGTGCAGTAGAAGTAATGAAGTAAATGCAGAACAAGTAAATAGCAATCACAAACATAAAAATTTTATAGTGGTTCGGTGTATCCCAAAATACCTACGTCCACTCTCCAAGTATCCCTTAAAAATTTTACTATAATCCAACCTTGATTAAGTATATTAGTTTTTTGAACTCACTAATCAAACCCCTTGGTTTTTACAAGGCTAACAAAAATTTAGTTGGTTTTCACACAAGGCTTACGAACAATCCAAGTTGGTTTTCACTTAAGGCTCACCAACAAATCTCAATACTAGTTTCAATCCCCTTGAAACTAGTAGCAACAAAAATAACTCAAGTATAATGTAAAAATACAATAAACTTTCTTAAAAAGCAAATAATCTCGATGAAGCTCTTGAATATTGTTGAAAAGCTTGTCTTCAAGTTGTTGAAGCCTCAATCAATGCTTGAATGATGTGGACTTGAATGCTCTTTGTAGAACTTAAATGCTTGAAGGCTTAACTCACTCAAAAGTATTAGTTCTTCAATGAATACTCATGAATGCTTAATTAATTCTTAGTGAATGATCAATGAATTGCTTCTCTCTTGTGTTTGGTGGAGTTTAAATACATTTCCAATCCTTAAAAGATAGTTTATAGCCATTGGAGAGGAAAAAATAGCCGTTAGACACAAAATAAAAAAGTTATGTGCTTCAAAAAACTAGTCGTTACTGTTCTGTTAGACCTGTAAGTATCGATACTTCAGTCCATGAGTCGACACATGAGTTAACACTTGAGTTGACACTAGTTCAAAAAAGTCTTCTGAAGCTCTATGGATATACTGGTATGTCATCACTTCTTCTGGTGAGTCGATACTTGAATCGACACTTCATTTTCATGAGTCGATACTTGAGCAAATTCCTAAAATTAGCATGTTTTGTATTCTTTTTGGTCTCAGGCCTTGAGTCGATACTTGGTTGTTCATGAGTCCACACTTCTGCATACCGGTTGAGATTTTTTCTACGTATCTGTTCAAGCTTCTGTAAGTCGACACTTGAGTCGACACTTCAATTCTATGAGTCGACACTTGGTTGAAACAATGCTGAAACTTGTCCAAATTCAAAATTTGAGTCCTTCAAAGTCTTTTTTATGTGCCAAGGTCCATATAATTTAAAAATTCATTAACTTAAGTAACTTCTCCAACAAGATGACAAGCATTTTAAACTTTTCAATACTATAACTTTGATGAGTACCTTATTCTGATAAACACACTTTTAACATATATAATTAATACTCAAATATACTTAAGTATTTTGTTATTCATTAAAATCAAGCTAGGAGTTAACAATCTCCTCCTTTTTGATGATGACAAAACCTTTAAGTATATAAACATAGTAAGCTCAAAATATTTATAATAAATATTAGAGCAATTGACTATAAATATTAGAGTTAAGTTGTAATGATTATCAAGAGCAAAAACTCATCATTTAATATATAACTCAAATAAATCTATAATATAGTAGAGCTATATATAAGAATGAATTCAATTCATATAATTACAATGTGTCAGAGTATATGCTTATATAAGATGTTTAAAAGATGTATCAAAATTAAAATAGATTTGAAAGATTGAGCATCAAAGCAAAAATAGGTTTAAAATGAAAAGTAAATGACAGAGCAAAATCTTTAAAGAATAAAAATATCATAGCAAATAATACAACATAAAGATAGAGAGTATTAGAGCATGAAGAGTATCAGAGCATAAAAAGTATCAGAGCATGAAGAGTATCGGAGCATGAAAAGTACAGGGCATGAGATGTATCAAAGCATGAAAAGTATCAGAGCATGTAAATAGAGCTTCCCTTTAACATATGATCTGAAAATATTTTTCAAACTTTTCAAAGATGGCTTACATGTATTAGCATTTTTCAAAAAAATATTTCCAAAAAGTTTAGAAATCTCAACTCTTTAGTACTTTTTCTCCCCCTTACTTATTCTTCCCTTTTGTTTATTACTTATCACATTCTTCTTCTCCTTTTTTTGTACTTTCTTTGATACCATAAAATCATTGTGCCATTAAACCATTATGCCATTCTCCCTTTTTTGTCATCATAAAAAAGGTGAGAAGCAGTACAAAGTGGAGAAAATAAGTAACAAACCTCCCCCTTAAGATAGGAAGAAAGTGGAAAGAACAGTAAGAAGAGTATCAAAAGTGATATAAGAAAAGAGTAATGCATGAACATATAGATGAAAATACTGGAAGTATCATTTATATATATAACTCAAAATGTTTTGTGATACAAAAGAGATGTATACAAACAACATCCAAAATTTGATATACTAATACAAAATTTGATACAAAAAATTGAAACACTGATACAAATAACATACATCTAACTGATACCCTGACCAATTCTAGTGGGCACTGTCCTCATCAAAAGGAAGACCCAATATCTAATACAATAGGTCCAGTGGTCTTAGAAGGATGGGGTCGTGGCAACATGGGTCGAAGATTTGCTAGTTTAGTATGGACGACTCTAGGAATGTCTCCATGTCCTTGGCCTCTACCTCTGGCTCTTGCTCTCCCTCTGGCTTATGCTAGAGGAAAACCAGTGTCAGGAATAGGATCAAAAAATGGGACAGGGTCAGGAATAGTATGATCAGTATCAATGATAGGAGGTGTGATGTCAAAAATAGGTCCAGATAGAATATGAAATCCAGGAGTATAAAAACCTAACTCCCTGGATAAGGAAGAAGAAAAGAGTAAAGAAGTAGAATGTACTAAAGGTGTCATATCAGAAAAGGTAGGGGGAACAAGGATAGATGGTGTAGGTAAGTCAATGGGGGTATCGAATGGATCTGTAGATAGAACAAGTATGGATACAGTGGATGTGTCTAGAAGAATAGTATCAGAAGGACTAGGTATGATAGGAGTACAAGGTAGGACAGGACTTTGAAGGGTAGGATTAGGTGGAACAAGAACAGCCTCAGATGTCCTCATGTCATCAGTAGCAAGCTAATGCCCTGATCAGCTCCTGTCTCAGGCTCAGGCTCAGGCTCTGCCATAAACTCATCAATATCAAAATCTGCTGATGAAACATCCTGATTAGCACCCATGTCCGGATCATCTGCTAGTGGTGCTGGTGGTGCTGGTGAAGAATCTGGCGATGGTGGAGGGAAAGATGGTCCACCAGGGGTTAATCTCTGCAAAGCAGCCATCACGGTGGCAAACCTCTCTCTCATCTCCTGAAATCTAGTCCTCATTTTCATATGAATATGATATACTCGTTGTCTTAGGGTCTATATCTCTGTCTCCAGGTGAGTGATCCTATCCTTAGAAATGTCTGCTGGAGGTGGCACCTCAGTATGTGCTGAAACAGAAGGCTCGGGCTACATCTCTGGTGAATCTCTTGGTGGCTTAGATGGCCTGGCCTCATCTCCCTGTGCCTCCTCTTCCTCAGCAGCAACATCCTCATCCTCATCCGAGTTAGGCTCCTGTCCAAAACTCTGTGCCTCCAGTGACCTCGGTATTTGTAATAACCCATTCGGTGCAAAGATCTCTCATCAAAAGTGTCAGTATGAATTGTGAAGAAGCTCTCTGTACGACTCTCCTATAAGATCGACTCCATAAGCTCGGAATAGTCTCGTAAGTCCCATGCCATAAGGCAAGCAGAGTCATCTGCTCGTCGCCGCCTTGGTCATCTGGTGAACCATCAGTACTGGCTGGTAGATGGGCATCCTCCGAATCAGAGCAACCATAACCAAGAACTCTATCTCTATAATAAAATCAAATCTCTTGATCTTTGGCAATAGAATCTGGGCCACAATATGATAGAGAAGTCTTATCTCTGTGAATAGCTATGAGGCTACAACACCGGCTCCCTCACCTATGTCATCTCTCTCCAAGATGCATCTGAAGCCATCGATTCGATCTCCAAGTGAATTGGCAACGGTGCCTCTCATGGGAATTTCTCAAACGTGGCTCAAAATCTCAGCTGACAGGAGAATAGAGATGCCTCTGACCTCTCCCACCCATCGATCACCACCCGTGGCCAAAGTTCCATAGAACTATCTCATCAGGCCAGAGTAAAATCTCTCTCGGAGAGTGCAAAAATGAACTAATCCAGCATCTCTCAACCAGTCTCCAATCTTGATGTGCTGTCGATCAACAAAATCAAAGTCCACCCAATGTCCACCTACAATGGCCTTAGAGGCCATGCGATCTGCTCCTGAGACTGGTGGTGGTCGAGCGGGAACCTCACACTACACTGGAGCCTCTGCTGATTGATCATCGTGCCTCGCCTTGGTGCACCGCTCCGTACCCTGAGAAATTAAGCGTGGTCTCCTCATAAGCTACTTCCTGGGCCCCATTGCTTAGAAAATAAGGAAATACAAAGATAGAGAGGGAAACAAGCATCGAATCACGGTCAAACCATGAGGAACAAGGAAATGCATGGGAAAACAGGCTTTATCTTAAAGAGGAAATGTTAGAACCCTAAATGAGAACTAACGGAGGCTAGGGATCAAGGAGAAGATGTGTCGGCTCAGAGAAAATGGGAGGAGAAAAGATCGTTTGCCCTATTTGAACACCGATCTCGCTGGTCAAGTGTCGACTCATGGGTAAGTGCCAAGTGTCGGTACTTCAAAAAAATCAAAGAAAAAGAGAAAAAATCATAGATAAGATCAAGAAAAGTTGATTTAAATAGCCAATAATAATTGATCATGAGTTTCAAACATTAGGTCAAAAAATTTTCAAAGGAAAGTCCAAAGGTCATAAAGAATGATCGAGATCTAAACAAAAGGATCAATGATCCCTAATTCTCTTCTAATCATACAGAACCTATCTTCATTGAGTGGCTTAGTCAGTATATCAGCTAGTTGTTTTTCAGTACAAACAAATTCAAGCAAAACATAATTATTTTAAATATGATCTCTAATAAAGTGATGTCTAATTTATATGTATTTACTCTTGAATGTTGCATAGGATTTTTAGTTAAGTTTATTGCACTTATGTTATCACATCTAATAGGTGTATTAGTTAATTTAATGTCAAAATCTTCGAGTTGTTATTTAATCCACAATATTTGAGCATAACAACTTTCAACTGCAATATACTCAGCTTCAGCTGTAGATAGTGCAACTGAATTTTATTTTTTGCTAAACTAGGAGATTAAATTTACTCCAAGAAATTGACAGGTTCTAGATGTACTTTTTGTATCTAATTTACAACTAGCAAAACCAGCATAAGAATAAGCAATCAAATATATTGCTGAGTTCTTAGAGTACCACAAATCAATGTCAATAGTATTAAATAGATATCTAAGTATACGTTTGATAGTCAGTAAATGAGATTCTTTATGTTTAGACTGAACCTCTATAAAATTTTTGATCTACATTCTTACCAGATTCATCTTTGTCAAGCTTACATAAAGGGCTCATTGGTGTGCCAAGAGGTTTAGTCTTCTCCATCCCAAACTTTTTTAGAATTTTCTTGATGTATTTAGCTTGGTTGATGAAGATCCCTTCATTGGTTTGTTTGATTTGGAGTCCGAGAAAGTAGCTTAATTCTCCTATCATGCTCATCTCGAACTTACCCTACATAAGCTTAGCAAACTCTTAACAAAGAGCATCATTAGTAGCACCAAATATAATATCATCAACATAAATTTATACTACTAAAAGATCATCAGCCTTTTTCTTTAGAAATAAAGTAGTATCTACATGACCCCTAGTAAAGTCATTATTAACTAAAAATTTACTTAATCTTTCATACCATGCACGTGGGGCCTATTTTAAATCATAAAGAGCTTTATGTAGTTTGAAAATATGGTCAGGATATGCATGATTTTCAAAGGCATGAGGTTATTCTACATATACCTCTTCTATTATGTATATATTTAAAAAAGCATTTTTAATATCCATTTGAAATAATTTAACATCCATGAAACATGCAAATGCAAGAGGTAATCTAATAGCTTCAAGTCTAGCTACTAAAGCAAAGGTTTATCAAAATCAATTCCTTTTTCTTGATTGAACCTTTAGCTACCAGTCTAGCCTTGTTTCTAGTTACAATTTCATTTCCATCCAACTTATTTCTATATATCCATTTAGTACCTATTATGGAAGTATTGGATGGTCTTTCTATTAATATTCAAACCTTATTTCTTTCAAATTGGTCTAATTCTTCTTGTATAGCATTCATCCAATTAGGATCTTTTTCAACTTCTTCTATGCTTTTAGGTTTCTATTTGAGATACAAAAACAATATAATCATATTCATTTCTAAGAGAAGATCCAGTTCTTACCTCTTTTGATGGATCACCTAAGATTAGTTCCTTAGGATGTCCATGAGCATACCTCCATTCCTTAGGTAGGTCTTTGTGCTCTGGTGAAGGTATTGAGATTTCTTCTTCATTCTCCTTGCTTTGATATTCCTCGTTTTTTTTGGAAGGAGGATCATTCAAGTTCAGCTTCTTGATTCCTTGAATACCGGTAGTATCATTAGAAATAACCTCTTTCCTAAAGGACTTGTTAGTAGATTCTTCAAATACAACATGCATAGATCTTCTAAAATAAGTGTTATTTTATTGAAAACTCTGTATGCCTTGCTAGATGTTCAGTATCCTAAGAAGATACCTTTATCTGACTTGGCATCAAATTTGCTTAAATTATCTTTGTCATTATTTAATATAAAACACCGGCAACCAAACACATGAAAATACTTAAGGGTAGGTTTTCTTTCTTTCCCAAGTTCATAGAAAGTTTTCTTTAAAATCGATCGGATTAAAACTCAGTTTAAAATGTAACAAGCAGTATTAATTGCTTCAATTTAAAATATTTAGGAAGGTCATTTTCACAAAGCATTGTGCGTGCCATTTCTTCTAAAATTTTATTTTTTATTTATAGTATCCTATTTTATTAAGGTATTCTAGATATAGAAAAATTATGTTCAATACCTTTTTCATTTCAAAATTTTTCACAATCCTGATTTTCAAATTTAGTTCTACGATCATTTCGAATGCAAACAATAGAAGCACCTTTTTCATTTGAAACTTTTCTATAAAACTTTGTAAAAGCAGAAAAAGATTCATCTTTATATGCTAAGAAAATCTAAATAAAACGAGAGAAATCATCAACCATAACTAAACCATATCTCTTACCTTCTATGCTTATGATCCTAGTTGGCTCAAAAAGATTCATATGGAGCAGTTCTAGTGATCTAGTAGTTGAAATAATTTCTTTAGATTTTAAAGAAGTTCTTGTTTGTTTACCAAATTGACAAGCATCATAAATCTTATCTTTTTCAAATCTAAATTTTGATAAATTTTTAACTAAATTATTCTTACGTAATTTAAAAGGTAAATGCATGCTTGGCTAATCAACCCGTCAACCAGATGGCAAAAGAAAAAAAAATAAAAAGCCATGCGGTCCCAACTACGATAAAATGGTAATATTGTTTCGACCGGCAATACTTTGGTAATATTAATTTTAAAAATAATATTAAAAAAAAAATCCCTATTCTCGTTACCCCGAACGCATTGTGAAATGACCTATTCCTTTCTTCCTCCCACAACCCTCTTGGCCTTCGAGGAAACTCCATCTCCATGGCACCAAAGAAGCAGTCAGCCAGCAAAATCAAGCATCCCTGCAGTTCTCAGCATTTGAAAGGCCATCAAATAATTGATGCTCAATTAATGGAAAGGAGAACTAAATTTAGAGCAGAGAAATTGCAGTGGCGTTGTCAAGGAGGACACCAAGCACACCCGCTTGCCCAAAGTAGCTCACAATCAGTTCCTCCGCCTCCATCTCAAGCAACACCTCCACCTGAATCGACACCGTCTGCACCTCCTCCAGAACCAACTTCATCCTCCCCACAACCGGCTCTTCAACATGAACCCGTTCCACCTTCACCATCTCAATCACAGGTACCTCACCCATCTCAAATGCTGACAACTGGAAGAAGAATAGATTTCAAGTTCTTGGAAAAGGAAATTTTGAAATCGGGCAGAAAATTAAGAATCTAGGTCGGAGTTTTTGTGTCCAAGAATTCTACGAGAACTTAAAAAGCAGGGATGAGGTCAATTGTTTCTAAAGTGAAGGGAGTGAAGCTTTTGGTCGACCCTGAATGCTTAGGGATAATACTGCTGCATATGCCTCATGAAAGGGAAAAGAGAGCATCTTTGCAAGACGGAAAAGCTGGACTTTAAATCATTTTAAACAGAGCGAAGATAGATGAAAATGTAGACCTCCTGGCCAATTGTGGAAATGGAGCTTCTATATCATATAATTGCCAGAATTTTCTTTCCAAAGATAAAAAGGTTTGATTTTGTTTCTAAGAAGGATATTCTGGTGATGTACCATATCATACAACAACTACCTCTAAATCTCCCTGTGCTGATCATCGGTCAAATGCAATATAAACTGCAATAACAACAAGGGCCTCTCTACCATATGGTACGATCTTCACTCAGATCATCAGAGCTCATCGGGTACATCTAGAAGGAGAAGTCTCCATGAAACTCGAGCGCCTTGATATTTATAATGAGAAGTCTCTCAAGAGGATGGGCTAATTAAAACTTAATGGACAGTGGACTCAAGCAGGCTTTGATCGAGTAGAGGATTCGACTGTCAGGAAGAGAAAGTACAGCGTCACAGGAACCTACCACTACCAGCCTCTCTGCATCTTCGGATGAACCGCATGTCAGTGGTCGGATTTTTTTTAAAATATTATTTTTTAAAATTAATATTACCAAAATACCGTCGGTTAAAATAATTTTACCATTTTATCATGAATAGAGCCGCATGGTTTTTATTTATTTTTTTGGATGTCGGATTGGCAGGTGGCGCGCTGAAGACGCAGGCTAGGCCTGCACCTTCGGTGAAAAAAAAACGTAGGTTGTACTTGCGTTTTCCCGGGGGATATTAATGATGAGCTCGTTTGGGAAAAAAAAAAGAAGAAAGGTCGAACGAAAAAAAAAAAAAAAAATCCCGATCGCTCGTCCCTGTCTTCGATCCAATGATGCGCCTTCGACTTTTTTTTTTTTTTTGATTTTTATTAGGAGGTGCAAGTTCAATGAACGCCTCCAAATAAATTTCCATATCCAACTAATTTTTTTTTTATTTTACAAAAAAAATGGTGACCGAATTGATGGCAGTACCGGCATCTGGATCGACTACAGGATTGGTGGCCACACCTCTGATCGGACATGATGGAGCTGGATCGCTGGCGTGGCATCGACTGATTAACGTGGAGCCCTTACCGGACGCCATGCTGGATTTTCAGCATGAGCCCTTTCGCCGGGCCGAGTTCCCTTGGAGCAATGGGGCCGCCCGCCGAAGCCGGGCTCCATCCTCTGCCAGGTCGGTCCCTGTCAAGTCGGGATGCCTAGGCCGGAGCCGTATACGGGTCCTCGTCCGAGGCAGACCACCTTGAGGTCGGGCCCCATGGTCGAAAGTCGAGATCAAGGCTTCTCCGTCACGAGGAGAACACCCCCCCTCCCCACCCCCCCCCTGAGGTCGGGTCCCCTGGGTTGGTCGGCACCCCGTCCATCTCCGTCCCGACGAGCTCGTCTAAGGCCGAGCTCCGCTGATCCGGAGTCGAGCTCAGCCCTCTCCGCCTTGCCGAGCTACCACGAGGCGAGCCGACCGAAGACGGGTCCCATCTTTCCAGCTCCATCCCCAACCCAAACTGATGCACCAACTGCCAAGGGAGCAGCGCCCCTCCTCCGAGGACAATGGCGGTCCTCCCAAGGGTCGTACAGCAGCATCGGCCATGCCGCCATTAATGCCCACGGTCGTCACTCACACCGAAAAAAAAGGAAGCTCACATCAAGGCACCATTCTCTCCACCGACCTACCGTACGACCAAGGAAAAGACCCGACCAGAGGGCACGGGTCCTGAGAATGATGGCTCGCCAATCGAGGCCCTACTAGGTTTCCACCAGAAGGAATGTCAGGAACAGAAGCTTCCCTGACTATTTGGCAGAAAAGACGTCCTGTCTACGGCACGATACCTCGTCGCATACGCCTGACAGCCTGAGGAGATCCCAAGGCAAGCCAAGCAAAAGACCCAGCCAGGGTAAGTCCAAGAAAGGTAACACAACAAAAAGCAAAAAATGAGAGTAAGCACAGAAGAGGGAGAGAGGCCAGACAGGAGGGCAAGACCGCCTCGGCCAACACCTCTCCCAGCTCACTTCCACTCTCATTTTTTCCATACACACTACACTCACTCCTCCTAGCGTGGAGCTCATCCAGAGGGGCTCGACCAGGAGGATATGTTCCCCTGGATCGTCACTGACTTGACCGTCGGAGCGCCCCCATCGAAATCCCTGGCCCGGGTCACCGACATCATTTTTTCAGGCCTCGAAGGTGCCGGAGACATCCCCGGCAGTCGGGCGCGCGACCCCCGATGACATCTGCAGCTACGGGCCACGACGATCCCGGCAGCAACAGATTGGCGTGCCAGGTAGGGGGAGCACTGAATGCCTTTTGATCTAGTTCAGGCCCTGTTCAGAAAGTTGGTCGCGAGGATGGTGACCACCCGGGCGAAGGAAGCCTCTCCCAGCCATGCGGAAGTGTCCCCTTCCCACGAGAACCCACACGGTCCGGAGACGGAGCCACCTGCTCCGGTTCAATCGCCTCCACTAGAGACCCAGTTGGCCGCACTTGCTCAGCAGATGCACACTCTCACTGCAGCAGTGCATCAGCTCCAGCA
This sequence comes from Areca catechu, assembly GCA_021397845.1. Taxonomy (NCBI): domain Eukaryota; kingdom Viridiplantae; phylum Streptophyta; class Magnoliopsida; order Arecales; family Arecaceae; genus Areca; species Areca catechu. The sequence continues at coordinate 135,660,690 of CM038049.1, forward strand.
TCAGCATCGATCCCTGGCCACTCATCAGCAGCTGGAGACCCCTGCGGCCCATGCCGCAGCTCCCCGCGATAGCCTGCGTTCCTTCCACAGGAGGCCTTCGCAGCCGCGGGCCGTTATAGACCCTCGGGGTAGTCGCCAAGCCCCGATGAAGCAACAGTGGGCTGGCTCCATTGACGAGGAGAGCTGCTCACCGCACCTTGGCCGGGGGGCATCTAAGCCCTGCCAAGGCAGTAGGGGCAAAGCCCCTCGTCGTGGGGACCGTGTACCTGCGTCACCTTCCCCACCCCTCTCAGTAGAAGGGTCGATGGATGAGGCTGTCAAGTGCATGGCGGAGAAGCGCCTGGAGGAGCATGACCGCAAACTGGTGGAATTGGCCCACCGGTTCGCCAACTTGCATGGCTTCGCTAGCGAGCCAGTGGGCTATGACGTTTGCCCTCCGTTCTCTCAGGAGATTCAAGTGGAGCCGGTCCCCGCCGGTTCCGCATGCCGTAGGTGGATCCTTACGACGGGACCATCGACCCTCTGGACTACCTGGAAAGTTATCGGGCCCTCATGAGGGTCTAGGGGGCCACTGACGCTCTCCTGTGCATCGCTTTTCCTGCTACTCTTCGAAAGGCGGCTCGGGTATGGTTCACCCGCCTCGAGCCTGAGAGCATCAATTCCTTTGCCCAGCCGGGACAGAAGTTCGTGGCTCATTTTGATGCTTGTCAGAAGATGCCACGGGAGGTGGACAGCCTCTTCTCCATCAAGCAAAAAGATCGCGAGCTGCTGCGGGACTATGTGGCTCGCTTCAAGGCTGCTGCACTGGAGATTTACAGCCTGGAGGAGCCGGTTGCAATGCTAGCTCTGAAGCGAGGGCTCAGGACCTCTCGCCTGACCTACTCGCTTGACAAGAAGCCCCAGAAGACCTACTCCAAGCTACTCTTCCGAGCTCAGAAGTACATCCGCGCTAAGGAGGTGGATTGTACAAGGTGGGAGCTCGACGGGAAGCCGCTGAAGGGACCGGCGCTCGTCGATATGCTCGGGGCACGGAGGCCGGGACCGCCAGCTCAGAGCTCCCGACCAGGATCGAGGTCAAGGAGCGTTCCCGTCCCTCAGGGGAATTTCATCCCCCTCCTGGCCCCGAGAACAAAGATCCTTATGGAGATCGAGGGGAGACCTATCTGAGGTGCCCACCGTCGCTGAAGCCGTCCTCCAGCCGCGACAAGACGAAGTACCGTCGCTTCCACCGCGACCACGACTATGACACCGAGGAATGCTGCAATCTCAAGTGGGAGATCGAAGAGCTCATCAAGAGGGGATACCTTGGAAGACATGTGGGGGGCAGAACTCAACCGGAGTCTTAGGCGTTCGTCGCCCTCCCACCTGTCCCGGCGGTCGACAATCGCCCTACCAAGAAGCCGGCGGGGATGATACACCAGGGAGCCGAGCGTATCTCTAAGAGGGCCCGGGGGGCAGGGCATCCTGAGGTTGCACTCCCCTTTATGAGGGAAGGGGAAGAGGGGGAGAGAAATGTAAATAATGATGCCATGGTCATCGAAATGACGATCGTGAAGCATCCTGTAAAACGCATCATGATAGATAGTGGAAGCTCCATAGATGTACTTTTCTACGATGCATTCTCCAGGATGAATCTTTCCTTTGATCAGCTTAAGCCCGTGCATACCCCCTTGTCGGTTTCATGGGGGACTCCATGAAGGTGGATGGAGAAGTCACTCCCCCAGTCACTGCCGGGACCCCATCTCGGCAGAGTTCCATCATGATGATGTTTACGGTTATCAGGCTTCCTTCGCCTTACAACGTGATTTTGGGCCGACCTGGGCTCAACCTCCTTGACACTGTCATCTCTACCAAGAGGTTGCTTGTACAGTTCCCAACCCCTTGCGGTGTGGGGGAGATGAGGGGAACACCGCAGCCAGTGCAGCACTGTTTCCAAACCCTCCCCGGGGCCCGGGTGCCCGAGGAGGACTCCAAAGTGGACGAGTTCGACCAGAGGGTTCAGGACCCTGGAGGAAGCCCGGCCGAGCACCTGCTTCCTTACCAGCTTGGGGCCGACCAGACGAAGACCGTGTAGATCGGGGCGTAGCTACCTGAGAAGGAGAAAGCCCCGCTATTGGAATTCCTGCGAGTGAATGCAGATGTGTTCGCCTGGACGGCAGCGGACATGCCGGGTATTCCCCCCGAAGTCATTACCCACAAGCTCAACGTCGATCCGAAGCACAGGCCGGTTCGATAGAAGAAGAGAAGCTTCGTCCCAGAAAGGTAGGTGGCCATCAACGCAGAAGTGGAGAAGCTTTTGGCCGCTGGTTTCGTTCGAGAGGTGCAATACCCGAGCTGATTGGCGAACGTGGTGATGGTGAAGAAGAATAACGACAAGTGGAGGATCTGTGTGGACTATACCGACCTCAATAAGACGTGCCCGAAGGATAGCTTTCCTCTACCGAGGATAGACCAGTTGGTGGATGCCACCTCGAGGCATAGGCTGCTCTCCTTCATGGATGCGTTCTCCGGGTACAATCAGATCCGGATGCACCCGGGGGACGAGGAGCACACTGCCTTCATTACTGACCGAGGGACAAACTGCTACAGGATGATACCCTTTGGCCTGAAGAATGCTGGAGCCACGTACCAACATTTGGTCAACAAGGTCTTTAAGGACCAGATTGGCCGGAACGTGCAAGTGTACATGGATGACATGTTTGTTATGACCAAGCCGAGCTCGGACCACATCGCCGACCTCGCCGAAGCCTTTCACTATCTTCGGAAGCACCAAATGAAGCTCAACCTAGCGAAGTGCGCCTTCGGGGTTGCGGCCGGAAAATTTCTAGGCTTCATGGTCACCCAGAGAGGCATCGAAGCGAATCCGGAGAAGGTCCAGGCGATCCTCGACATGGAGCACCCAACATCTAAGAAGCAAGTTCAACGTCTGACGGGGAGGGTCGCAGCCCTAAGCCGGTTAATCTCGAGATCGGCTGACCGCTGCCTCCCTTTCTTCAAGGCATTGCACAAGATGCACGACTTCACTTGGACCGAAGAATGCAAGACGGCCTTCGAAGAGTTGAAGGAATTCCTAGCTTCTCCACCTCTGCTATCCAGACCAGAAGAGGGGGAAGAGCTCCTACTCTACCTGGCGGTGACGCCCGGGGCCGTCAGCTCGGTCCTCGTTCACACAGATCGGAGCGGATTTCAAAAGCCGGTGTACTACACCAGCAAGATCCTCCGCGACACGGAGATCAGGTATACCCACTCCAAAAAACTTATTTTTGCAATAATCATGTCTGCTAAGCGTCTCAGGCCTTATTTTCAAGTACATCCCATAGCGGTTATGACCGACCAGCCGCTGAGGACCATACTAAACCACCCCGATGAATGGAAAACTAGTAGCGAGCATACTTTGTATTTTAAAACTTTTTCAAAATAACATGCAGCGGAAGCATGATAAAATGATTAACATTTAATCTAAGCATGCTTTAAAACTTTTCTATGCTACTTGTCCCAAGATCTTGCATGAATGATTAATATAAACAGTGAAATCATGAATTCATGCTATGAATATTTCAAAACAACATATCTATATATGTAAAACCATACCTTGTATGAAATGGAGACGCTCTCCGCTGCGAAAGATCCAGGAGCAGGAGGAAGAACTCTGCTTAGCCGCACACGTGTCCAGCCTCTACAGGTGGTTCACACCAGGGCTCTTTCAAAATCTACTTCCACTCCAAGTGCTAGCTTGTTGTGGAACGATTTGATCGGGACTCCTTTTCTTCTTTCGATGCCGGACTCTCCGAATGAATGAAGAAGCTCAAGAGGTGAAGAATGAGTGGTTGGAACCCTTCCCAAACACTCAATCCTAAGACCTAGATCTCTAGGTACAAAAATGCACACTTTTCTCCAAAAACCTCACACCTAAAAACTAGAACTTTTTCCTAGTTTCTTCCCTTTCTTCCCTTTGATTTTTCCAGCATTTATTTGCTGAATTTTTCCTTATTTTCGTCGTCCCATTTCAGCCCCATAAGTAGATGGAGAGGGAGAGGGAGAGTGGGGAGTTATAGGTATGGTAATGGGTAGTTATGGGGAGTTATGGTCATGGAAAGTTACATAACTCCCCAAAAATAAATTTAAACTTATTTAAATTCAGATTAAATGTATTAATTGATTTAATTCATAACTAAAATCAATTGGGTCAAGTGTGCATACATTGGGTTCAACCCGATTGGACCCAAACCTATTTTGAACCAAATCCTTTGATTCGTTCCAGATTTTTATAGCTCAATCAAATTGGGCTATCAAGTAATCACATTACTTAATTCACCTCCATGCATCACCAACTATTAGTGAAAATTTCATGTCACAACCTTTTGTGACATCAAGTGTCTACACTTGCGAAATCAACAAGTGTCGACACTTACACAAGTGTCGACACTTTCAAGAATATCAAGTGTTGACACTTGGATAAAGAAAAACCCTTTTTTCTCTGTGAGTCCAGGAATGATTCCCAATCGTTCTCCGATCACTAGATCAAGTAGAAACCCCTATGGTGTGTGACCCCATAGGTTCGAATACCAAGCCGGTAGCACTGGAACATTTCCAATACCAATCAAAGTCTCCATCTAGCAATGACACCCGACGTCCGGATAGGTCGAAGTTGTAGAGCAACAATCAAGAACCAGGAGATATGGAAACCTTGTAATTAATCCCTTTGACCTCAATGCTCAGGAAGACTTAAGGTTTAACTGCCCAACCCATAAAGTCCATCAACAATGTGTCTCAATCTCACAAGTCCTGTAACACTTTACAGTGACTACCCTGGCCAAGGTTTTGCTAAATTGAAACACAGTAAGATATCTGCTCCAAACACTTTGGAGGGGTCAATCCCATCTTGATCCGATCACCGCTACACGAGTACTTAACTGTACCCAGAAACCTTCCATCCCTGGATTAGAAATCCAGATAGTCCAGTACCAAAGTACAGTGAGTTGCTCGCAAGCTACCATGACGATCTCATGTCCGAGGGATAACTACGTCCATATCAAAACTCTAGGCAGAAAAAGTACAGGCGGGTCACGTTCGATAAAATGTCAAACACAATATCTGCATGCCATACCAGTGTCTCTACACTCTTTGGTTAAGAGGACAACCAACGACTATGGCACACAACGACCTATACTTGATATACTATCATCCTGAAATAAGTGTATCATTTGGTCGTGAACAATTTTAGGACTATATGATATATCCTCTCTATATCACATACAAATAGTCCTAAGGACTTCATCACTGAAGAACTCATTACAGAAAGATGAAATAGTGATGAACTGCCAGAATAAACATTTTATTCAATAATATAATTCATATATAATTACATCAAATGTACAACTGTTTACAGTAGAAATTGGCTTTGGGACACATTTCTCAACAACTCCCACTTGGACTAAAGCCAATCAGAACAGTATCATATACCCATCTTCCATTTACAATTATTGAGTTCTTGAATTCCAATGGCTTTAGTGAAGGGGTTAGCCAGGTTCTCCTTTCCGTCAATCTTCAGAAGGTCGATATCACCTCGTTCCATGATTTCTCGCACAAGATGAAATCAGCGCAGAATATGCTTGGTACGCTGATTGGACTTCGGCTCTTTGGTTTGAGCAATGGCTCCAGTGCTGTCACAGTACACTGGAACAGGACCATCCAGGGAAGGTGCCACTCCCAGCTCGCCAAGAAATTTTTGCAACCAAACAGCTTCCTTTGCTGCATCAGATGCTGCAATATATTCCGCTTCGCATACAGAGTCTGCTACAGTATGCTGCTTGGAACTCTTCCAGCAGATAGCTCCACCATTCAGGGTAAAAACAAAACCAGATACACTCTTGCTATCATCCCTATCTGATTGGAAACTGGAGTCAGTATACCCCACAAGTTTCAAGTCAGGTCCTCCAAAAAGAAGCCACTGGTCCTTGGTATTTCGCAAATACTTCAAGATGGTCTTTGCAACCTTCCAGTGTGCTTCACCTGGGTCAGACTGGTATCGACTCACTATTCCTAATGAGTATGCCACGTCTGGTCTAGTACATGTCATGGCGTACATGATGGACCCTACTACCGAAGCATAAGGAATCCTACTCATACGCTCTTTCCTTAGGAGTTGTCGGACAATCCTTCTTGGAAAGAGAAATTCCATGGCCTATCGGAAGATAGCCTTTCTTGGATTTCTCCATGCTAAACCTTTTCAGCACGGTATCAATGTACGTAGACTGGGACAAACCCAGAAGCTTCCTTGATCTATCCCTATAGATCTTCATACTTAGTATGAAAGAAGCTTCACCCAGGTCTTTCATAGAAAACTGGGACGACAACCAAACCTTTATTCCCTGTAATGCAGGGATGTCATTCCCGATTAAGAGAATGTCATCACACTCAGTACAAAAAATACAACTACAGAACCATTTGCCCACTTATATATGCAGGGTTCTTCTTTATTCCTAACAAAACCATACATCTTGATACACTTATTAAAACACATGTTCCAACTCCGAGATGCCTGCTTTAGTCCATAGATGGACCTACTAAGCTTACATACCTTAGATTCATCTGTGGATGTGAACCCTTCAGGTTGCATCATATACACCTCCTCATCTAGCTCACCATTCAGGAAAGCTGTTCGGACATCCATTTGCCAGATTTCATAATCCAGATATGCAGCTAAGGCAAGCATAATCCGAATAGACTTGAGCATTGCCATAGGGGAAAACGTCTCGTCATAGTCAATACCATAATGTTGACGATAATCCTTGGCAACCAGGCGGGCTTTATAGGTCTCTACCTGCCCATTTGCGCCCCGTTTCCTTTTGAAGACCCATTTGCACCCAATGGGTTTTACCCCTTCAGGTGGATCAACCAAAGTCCATACTTTGTTGATTTCCATGGACTCCATTTCAGATTTCATGGCTCCCAGCCACAACTCAGAATCAGACCTCTGCATCGCGTCCATATAGGTGATTGGATCCTCGTTGTTCTCATCGAGCTCAATGGGATCACCGTCTCGGACCAGAAAACCATAGTATCTGTCCGGTTGACGCGGTACTCTACCAGATCTCCTTAATGACTGGTCAATAGGCTCAAGGTTTGATCTTATCATAACAGGTTCTGTAGCAGTCCTTGAGTGATTTGGTTCTTCTATCTGTTGAACTTCAGTAAGCTCAACATTGGCAGCTTGAGCACCTTCAGTAAGGTACTCCTTTCCAAAAAGGTAGCTCTAAGACTGATGAACAATTTTTGTTCCCCAGGCATATAGAAGAAATAACCCTTAGACTCTTTAGGATACCCAACAAAGAGGCACCTGTCAGACCTAGGTCCAAGTTTATTTGTTTCCAAACGCTTGACATAAGCCGGACATCCCCAAACCCGAAGGTGTGATAGACTCGGCTTACGCCCATTCCATATTTCATATGGAGTTTTGTTAACAGACTTACTCGGAACTCTATTTAGAAGATAGCATGCTGACTCCAAAGCATACCCCCAAAAGGAAGTTGACAGAGTTGCAAATCCCATCATGGATCTGACCATGTCTAACAGAGTCTGATTCCTCCTTTCAGACACACCATTTAACTGAGGCATCCCAGGAGGTGTCCATTGAGAGAGAATCCCATTCTCTTCAAGATAAGTCAGAAACTCCCCAGAAAGATATTCTCCACCTCGATCTGATCGAAGGATTTTAATAAGCTTCCTGGTTTGTTTTTCAACTTCATTACGATACCGTTTGAACATCTCAAACGATTCAGATTTATGTCTCATCAAAAAGACATAACCATACCTTGAGAGGTCGTCCGTAAATGTAATGAAATATTTATACCCACCCTTGGCATCGACATTCATTGGTCCACATACATCAGTATGTACTAGACACAAAATGTCATCGGCTCGTACACCTTTTCCAGTAAAAGGTGACTTGGTCATCTTACCAAGTAAACAAGATTCACAAGTTGGCAGTGATTCACAATCACTAACGTTTAGGAGACCTTCTCCCACTAACCTGTTGATTCTATTCTTGTTTATATGACCTAGCCTACAATGCCAAAGATAAGCATCATTGACATTATCTAATCTAGGGCGTTTGCAAGAAATGTACATTATACCAATAGGCTGTGATAAAACATAAATGCCATTCTTAATATGTCCAGTCATAACCACAATATCATTCATAATGACTTTGCAAAAATCACTCTTGATTAATAGTTCATAACTATTAATGGCCAACTGGCCTACAGAGATAATATTTACAAGGAATGATGGACATTAATGACAATCACTAAGAACAACTTTACAAGACTCGAAAAATAGATTGACAATTCCCAATGCCAGGACTGGAGCTTGACTTCCGTTTCCCACATTCAGAAATCTCTCCCCATTCTCGAATCTTCTACTAACTTGTAGTCCCTGCAATGTATTGCAAATATGATAAGGACTACCGGTATCTAATATCCAGTTAGTAGTATCACAAATAGAAAAACAACAAGGATTTATCATATAAATACCTTGTCCAGCAACCTTTTGCTGCTTCTTCTTCTTCGGCCTGTTCGGGTCAAGTGTAGCTAGGTAAGTGGAACAATTCCTCTTCCAATGACCCGGCTTCTTGCAGTAGAAGCATTCTGCCTGACTCTGGTCAGCCTTCTTCTTAATCTGACTGGGCCCAGCAATTTGCACCATTTTATTTTTATTCTTTTCTTTTTCCTTTCTTAAAGGGACGACGCCTTGCCGCACTGCCTCCCACTAAATTCACCAAGCTCTTTTGGAGCTGGTGATCCTTTTCATAAGTCTGTAGTAACCCCATCAACCCATGGTAGTTGACTACAGGCCTTGTTAATCTATAGTGATCTAGAAAAGGTAAGTAGGAGGGAGGCCAAGAATTCAAAATCTAATCTTCCCAAGCTGCTCGTGGAAAGGATATCCGAGTTTGGCCAAGCGCTCGATCATCTCGATCATGTACAATACATGATCAGTGACCAAGGACCCTTCAGTCATTCTAGCATTGAAGTTGGTAGAGGAAACCCTGTACCTTTCAACGTCGTCTGGAGCACCAAAAGATTCCTTCAACTTTTGAAAGATTTCCTCCGGTTGGGCCTCCTCGAATCTGCGACTGAACTCGTCATTCATAGCCGCCAACATAATGTACCGCACCTTAGTACGGTCAGAGACCCACTTTTGATAAGCATCTCTGACTGCAGTATGTGCGGTGGGGGCTGGCCCCTCAGGTGCTGGATCTGTTAATACATAAAGGATCCGTTCGTGCTCGAGAACAATTCTCAGTCTTCGATACTAGCTATCGAAGTTGGGTCCCATGAGCTTGTCATTATCTAATAATGACCAGAGTAACAGATTAGTAGACATTATCTGAAAAAGAAAACCAATACTATTTAGTATATGAATAGTTCATTTCAGGAAAAAACCAAGGTGGAGGGACACAATTTAAACCAAGGACTTCATCACATGGAAAGAGTTCATTTCAGGAAAAAACAATATGTGATGAGCTGCCAAAAATAATATTTTATTAATTCACAAAAAGAATACAATACTCAGCACAACCGCCTATAACCCAGGCGATTGGCTTTGGGACACAATTCCCAACACTTTGCATAGTGAGGGATGGACATTCTGGGACTGTTCCCCACCGCACCTGGGCAGCGAAAGTTCCTGCTAGTGGCGATCGACTACTTCACCAAGTGGGTCGAGGCGGAGCCGCTAGCTTGAATTGCAAAGGCCAATGTTCGACAATTCTTTGGAAGTCTGTCATCTGCCGCTTCGAACTCCCCAATTATGTCATCACCGACAACGGGCGACAGTTCGACAACCAGGAGTTCGGAGGATTTTGCACCGAGCATGGGATCCAGCATCGTTTCATCTCAGTTGCTCATCCCCAGACTAATGGCGAAGCCGAGGTGACTAACCGAACCATCCTTCAAGGACTCCGCACCAGGTTGGATCAAGCGAAGGGCAGATGGGCATAATAACTCCCAAGCATCCTGTGGGCCTACCACACAATGCCCAGAATGGCAACGGGCAAAATACCCTTCAACCTTGTCTTTGGATCTAAAGCAGTGATCCCAATCGAGCTCGTCGTGCCCATACTCCGAGTGCAGCAGTATGACGAGGCACAAAACTCGGCACACCTCCTGCTCAACCTTGACCTCCTCGAAGAGACGAGGGACAAAGCCTGGCTTTGGATGGTGGCATACCGGCAATGGGTTGCCCAGTATTACAATGCGCGGGTGAAACCAAAGATCTTCTAACCTAGCAACCTGGTTCTGTGTCGGGCTGAAGTGTCCCAACCCCAGGAGTGCGGCAAGCTCTCGCCGAACTTGGAAGGCCCTTATAAAGTGGCCGAGGCCCTCTCACAGGGGGCCTACTATCTGGAGAACCTGAATGGTGCCAGATTCTCCGGACATGGAATGCTTGTAATTTGAGGAGATACTATCGGTAATGTAAGTCTTCCCTTCACAAGAAATAAAGACTCCCTTCCGCACAACGGTTTTTCTGCCTTTCGGGAAACTCAAGCCTCGAGCCTAGCTCCTTGGCATCCAAGCCCGGAGAAGAGTCCTCTGGCACAAAGACCTGGGAAGCCCCAGGCACTCAGGCCTCGAGCCTAGCTCCTCGGCATCCAAGCCCAGAGAAGAGTCCTCCAGCACAAAGACCTGGGAAGCCCCCAGGCACTCAAGCCTCGAGCCTAGCTCCTCGGCATCCAAGCCCAGAGAAGAATCCTCCGGCACAAAGACCTGGGAAGCCCCCTAGGCACTCAAGTCCTGGAGACCAAGTCTCCGGTCGGCACGTCTCCGAGCCCAGCTCCAAGACGACAGCCCTTGAGGCACGCCCTCAGGCATTCAAGTCCCGAAGACCAGCTCTCTAGCCGGCACGTCTCCGAGCCCAGCTCCAAGATGACAACTCCTAAGGCACGCCCTCAGGCATCCAAGTTCCGGGGCCCAGCTCTCCGATCATCACGTCCCCGAGCCAAGCTCCAGGACGTCAGCCCAAGACCGGAGCTTAGATCTATGGCCAAGGGACCTTCGATCCATGCGGCTCTCTGGCCAGCACGTCTCCGAGCCCAGCTCCGAGATGGCGTTTCCTGAGCCCAACCTCCGATGATCAAGTCTCGTGCCTAGCTCCAAGGCATTCAAGATCTGAAAGATCTTCAGACACTTAAGTCTGAGGCCAACATTCTTTGGCACCAGAATCTTGAACCTGGTGCCGAGATGCTGAAGCTTAGGCCCATATGAGATGGAGCTTCACCCCCCCCCCCCCCCCCCCCAATATCCTTGCATTGAAAAAGAAGTAAAGAAAAGAGAGAAGAAGAGGGGAGGAAAGAGAAGACATCTACATTACAATGAGAAGAAAGAGCCATGTCGTCTGAATGGTTTTCCATTGATCGAAAAAAATAAATACACTACATCATCGTCCGGGCCCTGACAGGCCAGGCAGCTCGGCTCAAAAAACAAACAAAAATGACAAAAGGAAAATGGGAAATTACAAGGAAAGTTTTATCCTATTGGGCCGGCTCCTTCCCCGGGTGGTGCACGGACGAGACTTCTTCTTCCACCTCCGATGCAAGGACGCGTTCCTGAGCAGAGTCTGTTGGAGGGGTTGGTTCAGCCACTACTGACGAAAGGACCAGCTCAGATGCCTTCGCTTGTGATGCTGGATCAGTTGCCGCCACCACCGGCACCGACTCAGCCGTCTTCGAGGTCACCACAGGGCGAGCCATGGCTGGAGCAGATTCGTGCCTCGCTGCAGCCACTGCCAGGGCCGAGGCCTTCTTGCCGGGGGCCTGGAGCACAGCCAATCACTCCTCGGAGAGGCTCCCCCACAGCTGCTAGCGGTAGTTGACGAACCCCTTGGCGAAGGAGTCCGTTGCCGCCACTTTGAAGTCTTTTATGTACTTGGGGGAGGCCTTGAAAGTGGCCACCGCGTCCGCAGCCTCCTTCCTTGCGAGCTCTGCCCGGCGCTCAGCTTCCTCTAGCTGCTTCCTGGTGTGCTTGACCTGCCGGACGGCCATCGCCATCCCCTTCTCATCGGTCTTGGCGGAGCAGTCGGCGACAGCGGCCCTCTCTTCCGCGGTCACTGCCTTCTTTTCAGCTGAGACAGCCCTGTCCTTCGCCGCCTCCGCCTCGACCCGGAGCTCTTTTAGCCAGGTCCTCTTTGACTCGAGCTCTCCCTCGAGCTCCTTCTTGGCCCGGGTGGCGTCGGCGACCTTGGTTTAGAGGCTCTTAACCCTTAGGTTAGCCTCCCGGGTCTCCTCGTCCTTCCAACCCACTTCAACCTTCAAGGACTCGAGCTCTGCCTGTCGCTCCTTGTCCCTCTTCGTCCAATTGCGGCAGTAATCCCTGATGAAGATTAGCTCTCTGCCTTGCTGTATCAAAGAGAAAGCATGTTAGCCACGGTACTAAGAAAGGTCGAAAGGCATCAAGACATGAGAAGAAGGACTTATGGCATATAAATTAGCAAAGGATGAGCTGACGACATCGCCCAGGAGTCGTCCGCTCCCTTCCCGCCTGTCGCAGGACTGGACCGAGAAGTCCATCATCCACTCGATGAGACCTGAGTCCTTCATCAGCGAGATGTTGGGCCCCAGTCCAAAAGGGACTCGGCGGTAGTCCCGATCCTGCTTTCCTGTCGGCTCAGATCCCTCGGCGATGGGAGGCGCCTTTAGTGCCAGCTGCGAGCTTGGCGCCACCTCGGACTGCACTTGGGATGCCGACCCTGCTTCTTTCGAACCCCCGTCCTTCTTGACATCAATATTCTCCGGAGGGGGGCTTGTGCTCTGGTGGCAGCGGCGGCTGACCTGGCGCGGACGACCACCTCGGGCTCGTGCACCGGGGCCGGACCATGCCGCCCTGAAGGCTCGCTGACGTACTCAATCGCCCTCTTTCGCCTTCGCTCGGGAATCGGTGCATCTGGCCGGCCTGCACCGGCCTCGCACAATCTTCTACACGAGCCCTCTTCAGAGCGGGCTCGCCGGCCTCGGCTGCCTGCTCTCGCTCCTCGGAGAACGAGAGCAGCTCGTCCATGGAGAATTTCATCTCTGCACAGGAGAAAAGATGGTCAATCTCAAGAAAAAAAAAGAGAAGAGAGAGAAGAAGAAAAAGAAGATGAAGAAAGAAAACAGGAGGAGGGTGGCCAGTTCGAACTCACCCGACTCCTGCACCGAGCCGACCCCGGCCTCGTGGAGATTCTGCTCCGACAGCAAGATCTCAAGTGGGGGGATCTCGGTTGATCTGAGCAGCTCGTACAGGTCGAGGTCGGTTGCATCAACGGAGGAGTTCCTATTCGGGGACCGATATGGGTCGCTCCAAACCCAGTCGATCCCCTCGACCGAAGCAAAAAGGTACCTACTCTTCCATCCCTTGATGGAAGAGGGGAGCTCAAACCTAATGCCCCGAGGGCGAGAGGAAAGGGACCACCACCCCTCCTGGGTGGGATGGCGTTTCAGGATGAAAAATGCCCTGAACAAGGAGAAATGGTCAACAATCCCTTGGAAATGACACAGGACGATGAAACAAAATATCGTCCTGATAGCATTGGGACCAACTGGGCAGGGACAAGCCAATAGTTAGCTAAGAAAGAAAGAAAGAAGGGGTGTACAGGAAAGCAAAGTCCCCGGTGAAGGCCTCTTCGTAGAAGGCGATCCGCCGAGGGCCACTGGATGTGACCCGCTCCTCGGGACGAGGAACAGAGAGTTGGACGTACTCAGGGATGCTGTAAACATCTTGGAAGGCCACAAGATCCTCTGCGGTGATCACAAAAGCAATCCCATCGGGCCCTGTCGACCGAGAAGGTTCGGGATCGGGAGTGGGAGCAGGAGGAGGAGCAAGAAGAAGAGCTCGAAGAGGTGGAGGAGAAGACCCAGGTTCCCTAATGAATATAGGATGTTGGAAGGGTCTCCTGTTGAATTCATACCTTGCCGCCTCCATCTCCTCGTCGGAGGAAGAAGGAGTCTTCGGCCGGGAAGGTCCGCCCTTGGCTTGGAAGGAAGGATGGAAGTTTGGACCAAAATGATCCATAGAAGAAGAAGAAGATGGGAAGGAGGACCTACGGCAACCCCTAGTCGACGAGAAAGGAGAAAAAGAGGGGCTAACCTACTAAAATCCAAAGAGGATGATGACGATCGGAGAAGAAGAAGGAGAGGACTACTGCACGACGCCGGGCACGAAGGATTTGAAGGAGGTAAGTTTCGAAAAGACTTACCCCTCCATTCGAGACAACCTGCGCCCGACCATACCGTTATGGCTTCCCAAGAGACTCACCACGTGTCGCTAATTAATGGGGCCAGCACCCCAATCTGACCGCGGTTGCTCAGACTTTCGTGCCCGCCATTACTGCTCCCTAGACGTCGCCGTGTGGCACCCCCGCACAGGCTCGAAGGACCGCCGAACGAGGCACCACCGATTTCGATCATTATAACGCCAGATTTCTCCACCATTTCCATGTCAGCACCGCAATTACTCCCTTCGCCCCGAGCACCGCATGCCAAAGACCTCGGGAGTGGGGGCAAATGATGGAGCTGGATCGCTGACATGGCATGGACCGATTGACGTGGAGCCCTCACCGGGCACCATGCTGGATTTTCAGCCTCAGCCCCTTCGCCGGGCCGAGTTCCCCTGGAGCAATGGGGTCGCCCGCCAAAGCCGGGCTCCATCCTCCATCAGGTCGATCCCCGCCAAGTCGGGATGCCTAGGCCGGAGCCGTGTACGGGCCTCGCCCGAGGCGAACCCTCTTGAGGTCGGGCCCCGTGGTCGAAAGTCGAACTCAAGGCTTCTCTGCCACGAGGAGCCCCCCCCCGAGGTCGGGTCCCCTGGGTTGGTCGGCACCCCGTCCATCTCCGTCCCGAGGAGCTCGTCTAAGGCTGAGCTCCGCTGATCCGGAGTCGAGCTCAGCCCTCCTCCGCCTTGCCGAGCTACCACGAGGCGAGCCCACCGAAGGCGGGTCCCATCTTTCCAGCTCGGTCCTAGACCTAAACTGATGCACCAGCCGCCAAGGGAGCAGAGCCCCTCCTCCGACGACAATGGTGGTCCTCCCAAGGGCTGTACAGCAGCACCGGCCATGCCGCCACTAATGCCCACGGCCGTCACTCATACTGGAAAGAAAGGAAGCTCATATCAAGGCACCATTCCCTCCACCGACCTGCCGTACGACCAAGAAAAAGACCCGACAAAAGGGCACGGGTCCTGAGAATGACGGCCTGCCAATCGAGACCCTGCCAGGTTTCCAGCAGAAGGAATGTCAAGAGCAGAAGCTTCCCTGACTATTTGGCAGCAAAGGCATCCCGTCTACGGCACGATATCTTATCACACACGCTTGACAGCCTGAGGAGATCCCAAGGCAAGCCCAAGCAAAAGACCCAGCCAGGGCAAGCCCAGGGAAGGTAACACAACAAAAAACAAAAAACGAGAGTAAGCACAGAAGAGGGAGAGAGGCCAGACAGGAGGACAAGACCGCCTCGGCCAACACTCTCCCAGCTCGCTTCCACTCTCATTTTTTCCATACACATTACACTCACTCCTCCTAGCACGGAGCTCATCCAGAGGGGCTCGACCAGGAGGATCTATTTTCCTGGATCGTCACTGACTTGACCGTCGGAGCACCCCCGCCGGAATCCCCGGCCCGGGTCATTGACGTCGTTTTTTTGCAGGTCCCGAAGGTGCCGGAGACATCCCCGGCAGTCGGACACGCGACCCCCGACGCCATCTGCAGCTACGGGCCATGACGATTTCGGCGGCAATAGGACCGATGGCAAGACCAGCATTCGGATCGGTGGTAGGACCAGCATCTGGACCGGTGGCAGGATCGACGACCGAACCGATGGTCGAACCCCTGATCGGACTGATGGCAGGACCAGTGGCCAGACGGGAGACCAGACAGTGACAGGAATGGCGACCGGATCCGATCGTCGATCCAATCCAGTCGCCAGTCCAGCCACCGACTCGATTACCGGTCCGGCCACCGATCCGAGCATCGATTGATCACTGATCCAATTGGGTATTGACATCGATCAAACTAGCAACCGGACTGGTATCAGCCTGGTGACTGGACTGATGACCGAATTAACACCGGGTTGATGGTCGGACTGGCACCGGCCCGATAGGTGAATTGATGACCGGACTGGCGATCAAACAGGCACCGACTAAATTATAAATATATATTTTATTATAAATTATTTATTATATTTTATAATATAATATAAATATATAATTTAATATACTATAATATATTGTTATCATATTTATTATAATTATTAAATATTGTAATGATTTTTATTTTATAATATTAATATTTATTATTATTATTAAGGTGGTAATTTATGACTTTACTTATTTATGTTTTAATTTTTTTAATTTTTAATTTTTATATTAAAAATTGAGGTGCAGGAACAAGATGAAATTGTAGGTGCAGCATGCGACTTCACTTTACCTGCAACTTTTTTAAAACTTTTTTAATTTTAATTTTATCATGTTATTTTAATTATTTTATTATTATAATTGTATTATGTTATTTAAATATTTTATTATATTATTTTAAATTTTTATTAAATTTTAATTTATTTTTTACTTTATTATATTAAAACTTAATAAAAATGGTGTGCCTTTAATGCATTTAGAATGCATGCTTCAAGATTTTTAAATTTTTTAAAAAAAAATGTCTATGTTTTTTTTTTTTTTTGTTTATTTCTTGAAGACTGTGATATTATTTTTTAATTAGAAGAAGTCACAGGTCAAGATGAAATCGCAAGAACTTGACACCTTCTTCTAATTAACAAAAAAAAAACATCACACATACTAAAAAAAACACTCAGGTGTTTTTTAAAAAAAAATTAAAAAGTCTTGAAGCATTAAATGCATTCCAAATGCATTAAATGCACACAATTTTTATTAAATTTTAATATAATAAAATTTAAAAATGTAATAAAAATTAAAATAATATAATAAAACATTTAAATAATATAATAAAAAATTAATGATATTTAAAAATAATATAATAAAATTATACTACATAAAATATTAAAATAATATAATAAAATTAAAAATTAAAAAATATTTAAAAAATTAAAAGAAGCCGTAGATAAAGTAAAGTTGTAGGCCATACCTACAATTTCATATTGTTCTTGCACATCCATTTTTAAATAAAAAATTAAAAATTAAAAAAAATAAAATATATATAAGTAAAGTCATAAATGACAACCTTAATAATAATAATATAAAATATTAATATTATAAAATAAAATATCATAATATACAGAATAAATATAATAAATATTTAATAAATATATTATAATATATTAAATTATAAATATTATATTATATTCTAAAATATAATAAATTTTTATAACATATAAAATTTATAATTTAGTCGGTGTCAGTCTAGTCGCCAGTCGTCGTCAATTCACTTATCAGCCAAATGCCAGTCCGACCATCAATCCGGTGCTAATCCGGTCGTCAGTCCGGTCACCAGGCTGATACTAGTCCGATCGCTAGTTCAACTGATGTCAGTATCCAATCGGATCAGTGATCAGACTGGTGGTCGGCTTGGGATTGTCTCCTTCATTATTTATTTTCGTCCCCATCAGTCCCCCTATGGCCCTATGCCCTGCGGCACCCACGGCCTCCTCCAAAGTGGCAACATCCCATTATGGTTGCAGGCTCAGGCACAAAACCAATCTGACAGAGAGGCAGCAGTGAGCAACAGAAAGTCTCTTTCGAATGAGAGAACCTAGAATCCCCTGAAAAGCCTCCCATCTATATAAGACCCGTAGAAAATGGTAAGTAAAGGTAAGGGGGAAAAAGAAGCGAAACAAAGCTAAGAAGAGCAAGAAAGACTCTTTCCATTTTTTCATGATTATCTTCCTTTCATCTCCCTCTGGAAGCGGAGAGCCTCCCAAGCTCTTTGCCTTAGAGGTATCTGTTTCCCTCGATCATCCAACAGACTTGATCATCGGAGTGCCTTCGCTGGAATCCCCGGCCCAAGGTCTTCCTCTATCTTGCAGGACCCCCAAGCAAGCTAGCCGGCCGGTCGCAAGATGGGAGCCAAGGATCCCGAGGGAACCTGATATGTCAGAGCTGCAGGCCATGGCGATCCGGGCAGCAATAGATGGGCACGCCAGGTAGGGGGGAGGACCGGTTAGAAGAAAACATCGCTCACCCCACAGCAAGGAAGATCCTATGGGTGCCATGGTGACCACGCGAGCCCGCAAAACTCCCACCAATTAGCGGGGGACCCCCTCGTCATGGTGACCAACGCCCAGAGGGGGATCATTTCGCTCTGTCGTAGCTACCTCCGGTGGCCCCTAGTACACTATGCTCGTCCACCAGGTCCAGCTCCTGGCCATGACGGTGCACCAGCTGTACCAGAGGCAGTACTCTCTGGAAACATCATAGCAGCTAGGAACTCTGGCAGCTTGCGCAGCCGATCCTCACACCAGTCTCCGATCCTTCTGGGAGAGGCCATAGCATGTGGCATCACCCCCTCGGGAGACTCACCAGACGAACGACAAAAGGCCGCAGCGTGATACGACTAACCGAGAGAGCCGCTCCCGGTCACGGACCACTGCGCGCCCTCGTGCCAGCAACACCAGCATGGCTGGGAACTCGGGCACGAGTTCCTCCACTCTGGTCCACCCTCATCCCTGGCATCCTTCACTGAGGGGTCGACTGATGAGGCCATCCGCCGCCAAGCAGAAAGGTGCCTCGAAGAACATGAGCACAAGCTGGTGGATCTGGCCTGTCGGTTTGCAGAAGTGCAGGGCTCCTCTAACGAGCCCACGGTTTACGATACTCGTCCACCTTTTTCGAGAATTATTCAAGAGGAACCGATTCCTAGCCGGTTCTAAATGCCGCAGGTTGATCCCTACGATGGGACAACGATCCCTGGACCACCTGGAACTACAAGGCCCTTATGAGGATCCAGGGGGCCACTAATGCTCTCCTCTACATTGCCTTCCCTGCCACTCTGTGGAAGGCCACTCGGGTCTGGTTCTCCAGGCTCGAACCTGAAAGCATAGACTCCTTCCCTCACCTGGAGTGGAAGTTCGTAGTGCACTTCGATGCCTCCAGGAAGGCACCAAGCGAGGGCGATAGCCTCTTCTCGATCCGATAGTAGGATCGAGAACTCCTCTGAGACTATGTGTCCCGATTCAAGACCACCACCTTGGAGATCTACAACCTTGATAAGTCTGTCATCATGTTAGCCCTAAAAAGGGGACTGCGAAGCCCCCGCTTCACCTACTCCCTTGACAAGAAGCCCCCAAAGATGTACTCGGAGTTTCTTTTCTGGCACATAGTACATCCACATCGAAGAGGTGGATCATGCCAGGAGGGAGTTGGACGGGAGGCCCCCAAAGAGACAGGCCATCGAGGAGACGTCCGATCGCCCAAAGCAAAGGATAGTGCGGGGCCTGTGACCGGAGCCCAGGTCCAGGGTCAACCCCACCGACGAAGAGAGTTTCATCTCTCTCCTTGCCCCCAGGACAAAGATCCTGATGGAAATCAAGGGCGAGCACTTTCTGCACCAACCCCCATTGTTGAAGCCATCAACTCGGTGGGATAAATTCCGCTACTACCACTTCCACCAGGATTATGGCCATGACACGAAGGAATGTTGCCACCTGAAGAGGGAGATCGAAGATCTGATTAAGCACGGCTACCTCGACAAGTACACCAAGTGAAAACGACCAAGGTTAACATGCTTATTCATACGTATGAAATATTTAAAATTGAACCTACTGAGTCTATCAGTGAGATGTATACTAGGTTCACAAATATTGTGAATAGCATGAGAAGCCTAGGAAAAATTGTTTTTAACGGTGAACTTGTGAACAAACTCCTTAGGTCTCTACCGGCTTCTTGGGATGCAAAGGTAACAGCTATTGAAGAAGCCAAGGATGTCAACACTCTTCCACTTGAACAACTGTTGGGTTCACTAATGATCTATGAGCTCTTCCTCAAGCAAAAGAATATGGAAGTAGACAAAAAGAAGAAAGTGATCACTTTCAAATCTACTGCAAGAGAAGAATCAAGCGATGATTCTGAAGAAGATGATGAAGAAGATGAGACGGCTCTAATGGCGAGAAAATTCAGAAGGTTTATGAGGAAGAAAATGTTCAACTTCAAGAAGAAAACCTATGAAAGGAGAGCCAAGTAAAGAGAAAAACAAGGAGAAGGAGCAACCCACTTGTTTTGAATGCAAGAAACCCGGTCATTTCAAGGTAGACTGCCCCTTGCTCAAGAAAAGCAGAAGAAAGTTAAGAAAGAAAGCCATGATGGCAACCTGGAGTGACAGTGAGGACTCCAGTTCGAGGAAGAACAGCAGGAGGTGGCAAACTTCTATCTGATGGCGGATCATGATGATATATTCTAAAACGAAAATGACTTTACGTTTGATGAACTTCATGAAGTTTTAGATGAATTAGTCATAGAATTTCAAAAACTAAAGTCAAAACATAAAGAGTTGAAAAAGCAAAATTTGGATTTAGTCAAAACAAATAATAAGCTTTCAAATGAAAATGAATCTCTTCTTTTTAAAATAGAAAATTAAATGATAAGATTTCAATTCTTGAAAAGGAAAAAGAAGTTTTGAAAAAGAGAAGTTCTTTGGTTTCAAATGAAAATTTTTCAAAACAAAGCAAAGAAATTTTGGATGAAAATAAAAGATATAAAGAAGAAATTGAAAAATTAAAACCTTTGTAGATAAATTACTTATACTTCTGAAAAATTGAATTTGCTTTTGAACAATCAAAGAGCTGCTTTTGATAGAGCAGGTTTAGGATTTAGAACTCATAAGAAACAAAAACTTTTCAAAAATTTCTTGTGCTTGCATCTTCATCATTACTTGCTATGCATGTGGTACTAAAGGGCATAAATTATATGTGCAAAAGAAGATTAAGTAATATTAAGAAAGTTTGGGTTCCAAAAGGAACCAATGCCACTAACCTAAAAGGACCCAAGATGGCTTGGGTACCTAAAGTCTCCACTTGATCTTTATTGCAGGTATGCCTTGCAACCAACAAGAAAAAAATGTGGTACCTTGATAGCGGTTGCTCAAGGCATATGACAGGAGATTTGGAGCATTTCTTCAACGCTCGAATATCAAAATGGTGGCAATGTGACTTTTGGTGATAATGGAAATGGCAAAATTATTGGTATTGGTAAAGTCCATATCACCCCCTCTTCTTACATTGATAATGTTTTATATGTTGATGGTTTGAAACATAACTTGCTTAGTATTAGTCAGGTTTGCAACAAGGATTTAAAGTTGTTTTTGAATCTTCTATGTGCATTGTTTCTAGTTTAGATGACAATGGCATCAAGTTCATTGGTCATAGGCATGCAATATCTATATGGTTGATCTTGATGATCTTCCAATTCAAAATGGTCAATACCTAGTGGCAATGGAAGCCAAGATCAATGAAACTAGTTGGCTTTGGCATCGTAGACTAGGACATACTAGTATAATTTGATTTCAAAACTTAGCAAAAAGAATTTGATAAAGGATTTGCCTAAACTCAGTTTTGAAAAAGATAAGATTGTAGTGCATGTCAACTTGGAAAACAAACCAAATCCTCTTTCAAACCAAAAGGAGTAATCTCTACATTTAGACCCTTAGAGTTGCTTTACATGGACCTCTTTGGGCCAACTAGAACATCTAGTTTGGGAGGTAAGAAGTACAGTTAGTTATTGTAGATGATTTTCACGATTTACATTGGTCATGTTTTTAGCACATAAAGATGAAACGTTTTCTGAATTCATTAGATTTCATAAACGAGTTTCAATGAAAAAGGTGTTTCAATCATCTTTGATAAGTGATCATGGAACCAAATTTAAAAATGCTGATTTTGATAAATTTTATATTGAAAATGGCATTCATCATAATTTTTTTGCACCTAGGACACCTCAAAAAAATGGGGTGATAGAAAGAAAAAATAGAACTCTTGAAGAAATGGCACGCACCATGCTTTGTGAAAATGATTTACCTAGATATTTTGGACGAAAGCCATAAATACTGCATGCTATGTTTTAAATCGAGTTTTGATCCGACCGATTTTAAAGAAAACACCTTATGAGCTTTGGAAGGGTAGAAAACCCTCAATCCATTATTTTCATGTTTTTGGATGCCGTTGTTTCATTTTAAACAATGATAAGGATAATTTGAGTAAATTTGATGCCAAATCAGATGAGGGAGTCTTTCTAGGCTACTCCACATCTAGTAAGGCATACAGGGTCTTCAACAGAAGAACACTTGTTGTTGAAGAATCCATACATATGGTATTTGATGAATCTGACCAGAAATCTTCGAGAAAAGAAGATGTGTTTTCTGATGAAATAGGTACCAAGAAAACTGAAAGTATAAATAACAACAAAAAGCCTACCAAGGAACGAGAAGATGATCGGAACACTGAAGGAGATCAAGCACAAGGTGATGAAAACACTTCTACAGTCGATCCATTCCAAAAGACTGGAGGTATGCTTATGGACACCCAAAAGAACTAATTATTGGTGATCCATCTAAAGGTGTAAGTACTCGATCATCCCTTAGAAATATCTGTGATTACTTAGCTTTTGTTTCTTAAATTGAACCTAAAACTATTGAGAAAGCTGAATGTGATAGTAATTGGATAAATGCTATGCAAGATGAACTTAACCAATTCAAAAGAAACAATGTTTGGACATTAGTAGATAGGCCTACAAATACTTCAATTATTGGCATAAAATGGGTTTTTCGAAATAAACTTGATGAAAATAGTGTTGTTACTAGAAATAAGGCTAGACTAATTGCCAAAGGATACAATCAGGAGGAAGGGATAGATTTTGATAAAATATTTGCTCCTGTGGCTAGACTTGAGGCAATTAGGCTATTGTTGGCTTTTGCTTGCTTTATAAATTTAAATTATTTCAAATAGATGTTAAAAGTGCCTTTTAAATGGTCTTATTGAAGAAGAGGTTTATGTTGAACAACCTCCTGGTTTTGAAAATTCTGAATTTTCAAATCATGTTTACAAACTTCATAAAGCTTTGTATGGTTTGAAACAAGCTCCTAGAGCTTGGTATGATCGTTTAAATTCTTTCTTGCTTAAAAATGATTTTGCTAGAGGTAATGTAGACAAAACTTTGTTTTTAAAGAAAAAGAATGATGATCTCTTAGTAGTACAAATCTATGTAGATGATATAATATTTGGTGCTACTAACGAATCTCTTTGTCAAGAATTTGCAAAGTTAATGCAGGGTGAGTTCGAGATGAGCATGATGGGAGAACTAAATTTCTTTCTCGAACTCCAGATAAAGTAAACTAAAGAGGGATCTTCATCAACCAAGCAAAGTACACAAAAGAGATACTCAAGAAGTTTGGGATGGAGAACACCAAGCCTTTAGGTATCCCTATGAGCTCTACTTGTAGACTTGACAAGGATAAATCAGATAAATCTATTGACCAAAAATTATATCATGGCATGATCGGTTCATTGCTATATCTTACTGCCAGTAGGCTAGATATCATATTTAGTGTTTGCATGTGTGCTAGATATCAGTCTAACCCTAAAAAGTCTCAACTTTTGGCTGTTAAACGCATACTTAGATATTTATCTGGCACAATTGAAATTGGTTTGTGGTACTCTAGAGATTCTTCATTTGAATTGATTGCTTATTTTGATGCTGACTTTGCTGGGTGTAAACTTGATCGTAAAAGTACTAGTGAAACCTGTCAGTTTCTTAGAGTAAATTTGATCTCTTGGAGTAGCAAGAAACAGAATTCAGTTGCTTTATCTACGGCAGAAGCCGAATATAAAGCAGCTGGAAGCTGTTGTGCTCAAATCCTTTGGATCAAACAACAACTCGAAGATTTTGGCTTTAAACTAATTAAGACACCCATAAGATGTGATAATACTAGTGCAATAAGACATCATTTCAAGAGATCATGTATAAAAAATATAATGTTATTCTTGAATTTGTGTGTACTGATGATCAGTTAGTTGATGTGCTTACCAAACCATTGAGTGAAGAAAGGTTCTGTCTGATTAGAAGAGAGTTAGGTGTCATTGACTGATTCTCCTAGAACTCACACAATTTTTCATCTTATCTAAGGAATTTCACTCAAAAACCACTTGCTTTGAGCCCCAAAAGTTTTTTTTAATATTTTCTTAGATTTTTTTGAATTTTTTTTGATTTTTTTGGATTTTCTTGGCCAAGTGTCGACACTTGGATTTGTCAAGTGTCGACACCTGACTAAGTGTTGACACTTGACAAATACAAAGTGTCGACACTTGTGAAACAAAATCTATTTTAAAAAAGACCGACGAGGGTTTTGTTTTTACTTTTTCCCGTCGATTTCAAGCTACACTGGTCCCCTACTATCCAAACCCCTCCTCTTCTCGTTTAACCCTTCACGAATCAGGTATTCCCTCTTCCAATTTCTTTTATTTCCACTTTATTCTCGCATTTTTCATTTTCTTTTTGTTACCGTCAAACCGTTTGACCTAGTTTTGGATTTTTCCGTCTATATTTGGGATTTTAAAGGGATTCTCCCGAGTTTTAATAGTTTTCTAAAAGTCCATTTGAAGGAATGTCGGTTTAGTGGGATTTCTCTTAATTTCCCATGGTTTTTGGCCTCTCCTCATGATCATTCCGTCCGATTTTGGGAGAAACCACTGTTTGATTGGTTTTTGGCCAAAAATTTGGGTATTCACCAAATATCTAGTGTTTTAAACTAACTTCTATTAATTTATCATAGTTTTCATGATGTTTGACAACATTTTTACCACTTTGATAAAATCCTAATGTTTTAAGCTCAAATCCCATGTATTTGGTATTTTGACAGAACAAATTGTATTTTTACAAAAGTTCAGGTATACTTTAACAACCAAAAACATTTCTAACTTTTGTTTGTAGATTTCTTAAATTCCTTTTGGTATTTTATAAACCAAAACTGTTTCAAAACTGTCTTGAAATGATTTTCTCCTTGACACAACCTATAACAAGTCCCATTACTCCTAGTTTGATTAGATCTATCCTCTTTTCCTTCCTATCCAGCTGGTTAGACATGGATCCTAGGAAGAGACTTGCTGTGAGGAGACAGAGTCAGAGGACTGAGAGGAGAACAAAGGCTAGGCATGACACTGGTAAGTCGAGCAGCTCAGTCGCACCGGGTTCCCCTGTGGAGAGGATGGCAGGGAAGGTTACTGCTTCCGGTCGACGAGTGGACTTAGAGTTCTTCGACCGCCAGCACTTTCAAATCCGACAGACTCTCACATATGCAGGTTTGGTGCCCTTTTACACTATGCAGGAGAGGTATTACCCTCATCTGGTTTGAGAGTTCTATGGAGCTTTGGATTGCCGATGCATGACTTGGAGGACATCTGTACGTGGCGTGGAGATTCTGCGAGATAGAGGAGCTATTGAGTAGAGTCTGGGAGATACCGCATCGTGGGATCAGCATCTTTTCTGTGGATGACCGAGAGGCCGCATACTGATGTATTTTGGAGAGAGAGGATGTTCGTGGTGTGACAGTAGTCACCGTGAACCAGCTATTAGTGGAGATGCGACTCCTACACCACATCACTGCACGAATTCTTCTACCGAAGACAGGGCAGTTTGACTTTATCACTGAGAGAGAGCTTATGCTCATGGTCTGCCTGACTCAGAGGACGCAGGTAGACATTCCATCCATAATGTTGATTCAGATGAGGGACGCAGCCAGCCAATGCCGTCATTGTCTACCCTATGGGATGGGACTGACCCGATTATTCCGTGCATGTGGAGTATCCTTAGAGGGGGAGATCTCCAAGGAGATCCTTCACACAGACATTTATGATGAGAGGTCTCTCCATAGGATGGGTTATAGAGTGGTTGGCGGTAGATGGATCAGGAGAGAGTCTGGCCAGGGGCCAGATAAGGAAGATGAGATACGTGAGGTTGAGGCAGGGCCATCTGGGCCGGTCAGTTCTCCAATTCATATAGCACATGCTTCAGAGACTGAGCCAGCGACACCTTCTGCCACACCATCAGCAGCTCCTCCAGCTTCTTTAGAGTACAGTTTGAGGACTACTCGCGAGAGCAGTTTGCATAGATGAGAGGCGAGATTGCCAGTCTGGGAGCTAGGACGACTCAGCTTTGAATCGAGATTGATAGCCTTAAAGCTGACACTGCTGCTGAGCATGCCGAGCTTCGCCAGACTATGGAGGGTGGTTTTGCACGTATTGAGAGCTTGATCAGATTCCTACTCCTTCCCGCTACTCCTGCTGTTCCTCTAGGTGATGATGATGATGATGATGGCGACGACCACCAGGATGACCATGATGATACTGTAGAGGGTGGCGATCACACTGATGACAGGGCTACAGATATTCTTGATGACGGCAGTGACAGTGATGATGGTGCCAACGGTTATGAGGTCATCAGTCATGAGCAGCAGACTCCTAATATTCCTCCAGTTGATGCTACTGACACTCTAGCTGCCACTGAGCCAGTCTTTGTTACCCCCACTGAGACTCTGCCTCCTCCTTCTTTTAGGGCCTTTAGAGTAGCACCCCGTTTTGGGCCATCCACTAGGACTAGGAGCAGAGGTATCCTGAAGACTCCTGGTAGTCTGACTCGTAGGACTAGAGTTACTGGTCCTATCTCTTTTGAGATTCCATCTGATGAGGATTAGCCTCACATATGTCTCTTCTGTTGTATGTTGTTTATGTTTCATGCTACTTCATATGGTTCCTATTGTTGTGTGACACAGATACATTTTGTATGTTTCAGTTTTGCTGATGACTCAGCAAATTTTGTACTGAAAACACCTCTTATCAGATATATATATATATATATATATATATATATATATATATATATATTTCAGTTTGGATGTTTAAAAATTATGATTCACTATGATTGCTTGATTAGTCACGTTTGTTCTCTTTAGCTCTGATACCACTTGTTGCCCAGAAATGGAGCCCAAGAGGGGGGTGAATTGGATCTTTTAAAATTTAAAACAGTAATATGAAGGTCTAGTGGTGTTTGTGAGTAATAAATTCAATGCTCAAGATTCAATGCTACCGAAAGTAGTAAATCAAATGTAATAAGCAGGGAGCAAGAGAGAAAGAAAGCAATCATACACAAACACAGTATTTATAGTGGTTCGGTGCAAACCTAGCACCTACATCCA
This sequence comes from Areca catechu, assembly GCA_021397845.1. Classification (NCBI taxonomy): domain Eukaryota; kingdom Viridiplantae; phylum Streptophyta; class Magnoliopsida; order Arecales; family Arecaceae; genus Areca; species Areca catechu. The sequence goes on from CM038049.1 coordinate 135,687,864, forward strand.
CTCCCCAAGCCATCCTTGGAATTTCACTATAATCCAATCAAGATTATAGCTGACTTGTTTTTTAAAAGGCTCACAAGTCAAAACCTATGTTGGTTTTGTCACCTAGGCTCACCAATAACCATTTACACTTGTTTTGTCTTCGGGCTCACAAGTTAACCCTAGTTGGTTTTATCCCTTTGGCTCACCAACAAACCACAATAACCTTCTTTCAAGACACCCTTTGAAGCAAGGTAAATCACAAGATAAAAACAGATATACAACTTTTAAAACTAAGACAAACTCTCTTCAAGGATAGGATGGAAGCTTTGAATCTCAAGTTGATGCTTTGTCTTGTCTCCTCCTTGGAATATTCTTCAAAACACCTCTTTTGGAATGATGCTAGGATGAACTTGAAGGCTTTTTCAGGGAATCAAACTATAAAAGGCTTTTGATGTGAAGTTCTTGAGAGAATATTAGCTTTTTGGCTTTGAATGGACTTCAATATGCTTCAATGCCTTTAGAATGAAGTTGGTGGAGGTTAAATACAACAACAAACTCACCAAATGATTACTTCCCCATTTGATTTTTGATGTTTATATAGCTCTCCAAACCATAGATGACCGTTTGTGATCGTTGGGGATGAAAAACTAGCCGTTTGAAGCAAGTTAGAATCAATTCTGCACTTCAAAAAAACTAGCGTTATAGCAAGTGTCGATACTTGATCTCCAAGTGTCGGCACTTGGTCTGCAAGTGTCAGTACTTGGTCTGCAAGTGTCAGCACTTGGTCTGCAAGTGTCAGCATTTGGTTCTATAAGTGTCAACACTTGATTTTTAGGTGTCGACACTTGGTTGAGCCAGTACTGAAACTTCTTCGAAATTAAACTTTAAGTCATTCCAAGTCTTCCTTATATTCCAAAGTCCTTATAACTTGATTTTCCAAACATTTAAGGACTTTTTCAACTGAAATACAAGCATTTCTTCATTCAACATGGTTGAGTACTAAGATCTAAAAAATACACCTAAAATATAATTAATACTCATACATACTTAAATATTTTATCAATCATCAAAATCAAGACCAGAGTCAACAATCTCCCCCTTTTGATGATGATAAAATCTTAAGTATATGAATAGGGTAAGCTTAAAATATTAACAATAGTATAAATATGTAGGCTCAAAACAATAAGCACCAAGCTCCCCCTCAAAATATGATCCAAAAAAAATCTTCAAAAATATTTTTCAAAATATGCAAAATTTTCAAATTTTCAAAATTTCTTTTTCTTACTAATTGTTCCCTTTAGATAAAAATATTTTGCATTCTTCTCTCCCTTTTGCACTTTCTTTCATTTCTCAAAAGATTTTTCATGTTTATCCTATCTTCCCCTTTTCATACTTAACATTTTTCTCTCCCTTTTTGACATCATGAAAAAGGGTGAAAGGCAATAAAAAATAGGAGTGAAGGTAGAAAGAATAGCAAGTAGATCATCAAAATCAATGCACAAAAGTAATTTATCATGAAACCACTTGAAATATGATATGAATTGAATATGATATGCACATGCCAAAAATTTACATAGATACTAATAGAATATGATACCATTTGAATGTAACTCTCCTCAAAAAATTAGATTGAAAACAAGAAGGAGTATCAGAGCAATATAAGCAAAGCATGATATCAACAAGATATTCAAAGTATCAAATATGTATATAATGATAACAAATCTTTGGATGCTCCCCTGAATGTTATTTTTCCTTAAAAATATGCATTCATTTGAGGAATAAAACATGAAAGCACATGCATCATAATTTCAGACAATTTTATATATGACCATAAATTCTAAGTCTGATAGCAAAGATTTAAAATTTTCAAGATATTCATGATTTTCAAAATACAAAGCATTTATGCCACTTAAAAATTTTAGCATGATTTCAAATTTAAAATGATTTGATATCCACACAAATGCTATAAGTAATTTAATAGCAAGTGTAGCTACTAGAGCAAGGGTTTATCAATATGCATACCTTCTTCTGAAGTGTAACCCTTAACTACTAGTTCTATACTTGATCCAAATTATTTCTAGATTAAGCGTAGATGTCAACCATAAAAATACATAAATCGTAACATTTCACTTGAAGTAATTCAAAAACTATATAATCAAAATCAAGTAAAAGTCTAATAATCATAAGTTGAAATCATGAGAGCATGAAATCCATCAGCATCAAAATGGTCATGATCACAACAAATGACTATTAGTCTAAGCTTGATTCTAATTAATTAATTAAAAATATTTTCAAATCAATATGCATCTTTATAAGTATTTTTCATGAAATAATTTAAGATATATTAATCAAAATCAAGTGAAGGTCTTACAATCATAAGTTTAATCATGATAGCATGAAATTCATCAACACCAAAAAGTTCATGATCATAGCCAATGATGATAAATCCAAACTTGATTCTTAATAACTATTTAAAACAATTTTTCAAAGTAATTGATGCAATAAAAATTTAACTACATTTTTAATTATGGAAGGAGATGTTTAGAATTTACCAATATACATAGTCCTTCCTTTTATCATTTAGTCTAAAATGTAGCTTGTCTACTTCTTCAAATTGTCTTGTACAACCACTTTTCAAGAACTTCCTTTCTTCATGTTGGGCTGCAAGACATTCCTGCAAAACAAACTAAGTAGACATTTTTGGTACCCAAACTTTCTTGGGTCCTTTATGATTAGTAATTATGGTTCCTTTGGAATCCAAACTTTTCTTAATCTAGAAGGATAAGCATTAAAACCACATTTATAAGATAAATTGAAAGAAGTAGGAATAGAGAAATTCTTCAAACGTTTTGCTTCTTTTTCTCAATCAAAATATTTTTCTCATTAAAAACTTTATCACATAAATCTTTCAAAATAACATTTTCTTTTTCTAAAAATTTTTTTTCTTTAGAAAAATAATTCTTTTCATTTTTCAAACTATCAATCTTGGTATTTAAATCACCATTTTTATTTGTAAGATTGGTGTTGCCAAGAGAAAATGAATCTACATGCCTATTTAATTTCTTGTGCTCAATTTTTAGCAATCTATATTTATGCACAAGATCATTAGATGCATCATGTAGTTCATCAAAGATAAAATTATAATCATTTTCAGTACATACCTTTTTCTCATTGTCACGAAGCAAAGATGGGCAACTTCATCATCTGTACTTGAATCTTCGCTATTGCTCCAAGTTGCCATCATTGCCTTGAATTTCTTTTTGGCTTTGAAAGCCATTATCTTCTTTTCTGTATCAGCTTCCACTATCCTTTGCCATAAGTTCAACTCATAGGTTATGAATAAACCGATAAGCTCCTCCAAAGATAAGTTTCTACATCTTTAGCTTCTTGGATCGCCATCATCTTTGAATCCCATGATTTTGGTAAGGATCTAAGAATTTTACTTACCAAATCAGCATTAGTATAGATTTTGCCAAGACTATTCAATTCATTAATAATAGTCATAAATCTAGTATACATATCAGAAATAGATTCATAATGCATCATTTCAAAAATTTCAAAAGAATGTACAAGCAAATTAATTTTAGTATTCTTCACTTGAAGAGTACCCTCATGAGTAACTTCAAGTGTGTCCCATATTTTCTTCATCGATGTGCATGTAGAGATTCTATTAAATTCATTCAAATCCAATACACAATAAAGCAAGTTCATTGCTTTAGCATTGATTTCGGTTTGTTTAATGTCATATTCATTCCAATCCTCTTCGAGCTTTGGAATGGAAATGCCATTAACCAACATGGAAGGAATATGAGGACCACTAACAATGATTTTCAAAGATGATAACTAATCGATTGAATATGGGTGCGCATGCGAGTTTTCCAAAATGTGTAATTTGTGCCATTGAAAAATGGTGGTCTAACACTAATACCTATAAGGGTTGCCATGAACTTTAGCTCAAAATCGTTAGATTTTCAGACAGAGCACCCGCTCTGATACCAATTGTAGGCTCAGGTAGGCAACCCAAGAGGGGGGGTGAATTAGATTTTATAAAACTTTAGTACTATTTGCAAAGTGTGAACTAAAGCAAGTATGTGCTAATGCAATTCAAGTGCTTGTGTATTTCAAATAAATACAGCGAAATAAAGAAATAAAAGCACAAGGAGAACAATCACACAAACACAAAGATTTATAGTGGTTCGGTGCTAACCAAGCACCTACATCCACTCCCCAAGAACCCTTGGGAATTCCACTAAGTTTGGTTTTATAACTTAGGCTCACCAACAACCTTTACAACTTGTTTTGTCTTCGGGCTCACAAGTCAAACCCTAGTTAGTTTCAAGGCTCACCAACAACCATCCTTGGTTTTACGGGATAACCAAGAACCTAAATAACTTGTTTTAGCTTTGGGCTTACAAGTAAAATCCTAGTTGGTTTCAAGGCTCACCAACAACCACTTTGGTTTTTAAAGGCTTACCAAAAACCTCTTTGATTTTCCAAGGCTCACCAAAAACCTTAAGTAAAACAATGTAAGAGCAAGTTTAAATGAATACAATAAAAACTTTCTAAAATAAAGCAAATATCTCTTTGAAGCCCTTGAATGTTGATGAAGATCTTGTCTTCAAGTTGATGAAGCCTTTGATTGATGCTTGTGGATGTAGACTTTGATTGCTCTCTTTGAAACTTGGAAGCTTGAAGGCTTGAATCACTCAACTCTTGAATCCTTTAAGAATATTCAAGAAACTCACCAAAGGATTGCTTTTTCATTTGATTTTTGATATTTATATAGCTCTCCAAACCATAGATGACCATTTATGACCGTTGAGGATGAAAAACTAGCCGTTTGAAGCAAGTTGGAATCAATTCTGCACTTCAAAAAAACTAGCTGTTACAGCAAGTGTCGACACTTGCCTCTGGTCGACAGTGTCCTGCATTGTCAGCACTTGTCTGCAGTGTCATCACTTGGTCTGCAATTGTCAGCACTTGGTTCTGCAAGTGTCAGTACGTTGTTTCTGCAGTATCACACTTGATCTTTAGGTGTCGACACTTGGTTGAGCTAGTACTGAAACCTTCTTCAAAATTAAACTTTAAGTCCTTCCAAGTCTTCCTTATATTCCAAAGTCCTTATATAACTGATTTTCCAAACATTTAAGAACTTTTTCAACTGAAATATAAGCATTTCTTCATTCAACATGATTGAGTACTAAGATCTGAAAAATACACTTAAAATATAATAATACTCATATATACTTAAACATTTTGTAATCATCAAAATCAAGACCAGAGTCCACATATGTGGAAGGGGAGCACCTCCTGTGGCCCACCGAAGGGCCCCGACCCCTCACCATTGATAACCGTCCCACCGAGAAATCGATAGGGATGATATCCTAGGGGGCAGGAAAAACCCCAAAGAAGGCTAGGGGGAGAGAGGAGTGTGATGATGTCCTCTCCTGTGAGGGAGAAGGGTCAACTAGGGTAGACAACCCAAATAATGATGCTATCGTCATCAAAATGACTATAGCCAAGCACCCTGTCAAAAGAATCATGGTAGACAGTGGAAGCTCCTTAGACATCCTTTTTTACGATGCTTTGCAAGGATGAATTTATCCACTAACCGAATAAGATCGATGTTTACATCCCTGGTAGGCTTCACCGGGGACTCAGTCGGAGTTGAAGAAGAAATCCAGTCCCAGCAACTGCTGGGACACCACCCCAGCCAAACACACCGTATTGGTCACTTCACTATTGTAAAGCTTCCCTCACCCTATAATGCCATCCTGGGACACCCAGGACTTAATCTGCTTGACACCACCATCTCCACGAAATGCCTCTTGGTCCAGTTCCCGACCCCATGGGGGATCGAAGAGATGAGAGGGTCTTAACAGCCGGTGCAACGCTACTGGCAAACCACTCGGGTCTAAGGGGAGCGGATCTTAGCCCTGTCGTAGACCAGTCTGATCTGACAGTATTAGAACCGAAGAGCGAGCCGATCGAACCCTTGTTGTCTTTCCCTCTAGGGGACGATCCCTTGAAAATGATACAGATTGGGGCCCTGTTGGTTGAAGAAGAGAGATCCTGTCTGCTCGACTTCCTGCATGCCAATGCAGATGTCTTCGCTTGGACTGCCGCGAACATGCCCGGTATCCCACCAGAGGTGATAACTCACAGGCTGAACGTTAACCCCAACCATCGTCAGATCATGCAGAAGAAAAGGAGCTTCGCCTCAGAATGGCAGAAGGCTATCAACGAGGGAGTCAAAAACTCCTCATGGTAGGCTTCATCCATGAGGTACGATATCCTGATTGGCTTGCTAATGTAGTGATGGTCAAGAAAGCTTCTGGAAAGTGGAGGATCTGCATAACTACACCAACCTCAACAAGGCATGCCCAAAGGACAGCTTCCCCCTTTCCAGGATCGATCAGCTGGTGGATGCGACCTCGAATCACAAGTCCCTCAGCTTCATGGATGTGTTCTCCAGATACAATCAAATCCACATGCATCTAGAAGACGAGAAGTGTACGTCATTCATGACCGATTGAGGTATGCATTGTTACAAGATGATGCCCTTTGGCCTTAAGAATGCAGGGGCCACCTACCAGTGCTTGGTCAACATGGTCTTCAAGGACCAGATTGGTCACAACATGCAAGTGTACGTGGACGACACATGCTTATGATGAGCGGCCTGTAGCAGGACCATATCGTCGATCGGGCGTAGGCTTTCGATAACCTCCGCCACTAGCAGATGAAGCTGAATCCCGTCAAGTGCACCTTCGGCGTGGCAGTAGGATAGTTCTTAGGATTCATGGTGATCCAAAGGGGGATAGAGGCCAACCTCGAGAAGATCCAGGCAATCATGGACATGCGGCATCCCGCCTCCAAGAAGGAGGTCCAGCATTTGACTGGGCGCATCACGGCTTTGAGTCGCTTCATCTCACGCTCCGTCGAGCATTGCCAGCCATTTTTCAAAATCCCCGAAAGATGAACAACTTTACCTGGACAGAAGAGTGCCAGGAAGCGTTCGAGGGGCTGATAAGCTCCTTGCTTCACCACCACTACTATCTAGGCCAGAGCCCGGAGAGGAGCTCCTCCTGTACCTAGCGATCTCACCGGAGGTGGTCAGCTCTGTGCTGGTCCATGCTGACAGGGACGGCTCTCAGTAGATTGTCTACTACACCAGCAAGCTACTCCATGATGCCGAAACTAGGTACACCCGACCAGAAAAAAATATTTTTGCACTAATAACATCTGTACGGCATCTCAAGCCTTATTTTCAAGTGCATCCCATTGCCATCCTCATGGATCAGCCCCTGAGGGCTATCCTGAGCCATCCCGATACTTCCAGGTGCTTGGCCAAGTGAGTATTGAAGCTCAGTGAATTCGATATCATATATCATCCATGGTAGGTGCAGAAGGCCTAAGTTCAAACCGACTTCGTGGTGGAATGTATTTGGGTCAAAGGAAGTCCGGAGGAGGCAAACAAACCATTCGAGCTCGGGCTAGAGCCGACCCTAGCAGAAGAAACATGGATACTCCACGTGGATGATGCGTCCAATGCAGGAGGAAGCAGAGCTGGTCTCATCCTTGCAGATCCTGACGGGGTTGTTGTGGAATGCGCACTGCGATTCCTCTTCAAGATGACCAACAACCAGGCAGAGTATGAAGCACTCCTTGTAGGGCTGAAGGTGTCCCACAAACTGGACATCAAAAGGCTAACATCTTTATAGACTCACAACTAGTAGCGGGCCAAGTCTCCGACGAGTATGAAGCACGGGATCCCATGATGGTGAAGTACCTGGATCAAGTGCGCTCTTATATGTTGACCCTCCAGCACTTTAGCATCTCCCATATCCCACGGGCAGAGAATGCCCGAGCTGACATCCTTTCTAGGCCAGCCACCTTGCCAGAGACTTTGCTGGGGCGCACCTTCATCGAACATCTCGAGGCCCCCAGTTATGAGGCCATGGTCGAGGTATAGTAGGTCTCCCACGAGGCTAGCTGGATAGATCCCTACATCAAATATATCACCGCCGGCATCCTGCCAGAGGACCGAAAAGAGGTCAGCCTTCTCAAGAAGAAGGTCGCATGCTACGTGATCCTAGATGGACAGCTCTAATGAGATCCTACTCCTACCCCCCTGCTGAAGTGCCTGAAGCCCTCGGAGGCCATTTATGTGCTCCAAGAGATACACGAAGGTTTTGCGACAATCATGTTGGGGGCAGGGCCCTAGCCCATAAGGCTATCTGGCAGGGATACTTCTGGGAGACCATGCTAGAGGATGCGGCTGATTTTGTGAAGAAATGCGATAAGTGCCAATGCCACGCATGCATTCAGTGGCAGCCGGCTGCCCCTATCTTCTAGCTATCTACCCCATGGCTATTTGTCCAATGGAAAATGGACATCCTAGGCCCTTTCCTTACGGCGTTCGGCCAACAGAGGTTTCTGATCATGGCCATCGACTACTTCACCAAGTGAGTCGAGGTCGAGCCCTTGGCATGGATAACGGAGATGAAGGTCCAGTCTTTCTTCTGAAAATCTATAATTTACAGATATGGCCTCCCCCAAACAATCATTACTGATAATGGGAAGCAGTTTGACAACCGGGCCTTCAAAAAATTTTGCTCTGATCTTGGCATCCGCCACAGCTTCACTTCGGTGGCTCACCCTCAAACAAATGGGGAAGCTAAAGTGACCAACCTCACCGTCTTGCAAGGGCTTCGCATGAGGCTTGATGAAGTCAAGGGCCGATGGATGGATGAGCTGTCCAGCATGTTGTGGGCCTATCATACCACCCCCTGTATGGCCACCGGCGAGATGCCTTTCAATCTCGTCTTCAGGACTAAGGCAGTAATCCTAGTGGATCTTGGCCTACCCACGCTCTGGTAGAATAATACAGTGAGGTGAGAACCCAGCATGCCTTCTTCACAACCTAGACTCGCTGGACGAGACAAGGGACAAAGCTCGATTCCAGATGGTGGCCTACCAGCAGCGAGTCATGCACCATTACAACTCCCACGTGTAGCCCAAGGTGTTCCGCCTAAGCGACCTTATGCTCAAGCGGGCGGAAGCATCCCAACCGGGGGAATCAGGAAACTCTTCCTGAATTGGGAGGGTCCTTACCAGGTGGTTGAAACCTTATCAGGCAGGGCCTACTACCTCGCCGGCTCAACGGCGTCCACTTCAAACGGACCTAGAATGCCAGCAACTTGAGGATGTACCATCAATAACATAAGGCTCTTTCACAATAAACTCAAGTTTCTTTTCGATGCAATCTTTTTTTTTCACCTGTGTAGGAACTCACTTGCCTTATTTAGAGCCGGGAAGTAACACTTCGCATCAAAGCCGGGAGCCAAAGCACCCCACACCAAAGCTGGAAGCCACGGCGCCCCGCACCAAAGTCAGAAGTATCACCCCGCTAGGAGCCACAAGCACCTCGTATCAAAGCCAGGAGCCACAGCGCCCTACACCAAAGTCAGGAAGTAGCACCCTGCGGGAGCCACAAGCACCCCGCATCAAAGCTGGAAGCCACAGTACCCCGCACCAAAGTCAGGAAGTAGCACCCTGTCGGAGCCACAAGCACCCCGCATCAAAGCCAGGATCCACAGCACCCCGCACCAAAGTCGAGAAGTAGCACCCTGTTGAGAGCCACAAGTGCCCCATATTAAAGCCCGAAAACTCCAAGAAGCCCAGCACTTCAAGCTCAAAAACTCTAAGAAGCCCAGCATTTGAAGCTCGGAAACTCTCCAAGAAGCCCAGCACTTCAAGCCCGGAAACTCCCGAAGCCCGACATTCAAACTTGGTAGCTCATGAAGCCCAACACCCATAGATGAATAATTCCATCGCCTAGCTCACAGTCTGGAGATGTTAACCGAGAACCCCAAGCAAATCCTGCCATCTACCATCTGACCCGTGGCCGGGCAACACAAAAAGAAAGAAGCAGAATAATAACCATAAAAAAGAGAAGGTTCCATTGATGTGAATCTCCTGTACACCCCCTGTAAGGTGCCCCCAACAAATCGGAGGCCCTCCTTGATTTACAAAAAAAAAGAGAAGAAAAGAAAAAGAGAGAGAGAGAGATAGATAAGGAAAGGAAGATTTAAACATCGACCGTCGACCCCTTTCCAGACCGATGGATGACACAAGCTCCTCGCGAGGCGCTCGGGGAGGCTTTAGGCTCTATCCTAGCCTCCTTAGACTCTGACTCCCCAAAGCTGGGATCATCCTCTTCCCCAGGGAATGGGATGGAGGGTCTTATATTGTCAAGACCCTTCAAATCATAGAAGTGAAAGGCCTTGCTCTAGTGCTTCCAGAACCTGCGATGGTAGGAGTCTAGGACAGCCTTAGCAACTTCGTCCCTAAAAGCCTGGGATGCCATGAACATGGGGATGGCCTCCGCCACCTCCTTCTTGGCCATCTCCATCCACATGGTAGCCACCATTGCCCTCTCAACCGCCGCCGCGGTCCAAGCCTTCTTCTCCTCCAGTTGAGCCTGGAGGACCTGCACCCTCCTCTCCAAACGGGCCACCTCTTTGGCCCAAAAAGAGTCGTTGTCGCCCTCTCGACCTTCATGCTAGGCTCCCCATCGGGCACCTTGGGAGCGGCCCTCTTCCGCGACATCTCCCGAAGGTCTTTGAGGCTGAACTTCATCACCACAATATGAAGAAGACAGAAGGAAGGGAGTTTAGCTTCTCAGGATTCCACCCAAGAGGAAGGAGAAAAGTGGCTCTGGAGTGAAAGTCTCAATTTTCCACCGTGTGAAGAACCTCCGAAGACCAGGAAGATGGATCCTATTTAATGACCCAGAGCCCTGTCACTTCATAGAGACATGTGCCAAGCCAATCAAGAGATGCCACGTATCAAAGCAATGCTTCGAACTCGGAGCAGTTCTTTTTAAAGACGATGCAGCATTAATAACTGTCTTTAGGGAGAGAAGACGTGGCGACACCCGAATGGCATGAAAGCATGATGGCCTGAATGCAGGTGCATCCGGCATCGAAAATGGAAGGAGCAAGCCCCCCACGCCAGTGCAATCATTACTTCCTTCATCCCAAGCAGATTCTTCGTTCTCCAGGCTCTGGAGTGGGGGGCAACTGATACGACGACATCCATCGATGTGGACCGGTGCATCAACATCCACTAATGTGGAGCTTGCGGGCAGCCACGACGACAAGAAGCCCATCCCTAGGCAAGGCTGCTTGACAAAAATCCAAAGGGATCGCCCTTCCGAGGTCAGCTTCCAGTCAAGGCTGGGCTTATTGGGCAAGCCCCCCGTCTGATGTAAGCTCCCGTTTGAGGTTGAGTTTGCCTCTCCAGAAAGGACTGGCCTTTCGAGGTTAGCTCCTAATCGAGGTTGGGCTCATCAGGCGAGCCCTCATCTGAGGTAAGCTCTCGGTCGAGGTCGAGTCCGCCTCTCTAGAAGGGACCGTCCTTCCAAGGTCAGCTCCCAATCGAGGCTGGGCTCATTGGGTGAGCCCCCTATCTGAGGTAAGCTCCAATCGAGGTCGAGTCCGCCTCTCCAGAAGGGACCACCCTTTCGAGGTCAGCTCCCAGTTGAGGCAGGGCTCATTGGATAAGCCCCCTTGTTTGAGGTAAGCTCTCGGTTGAGGTCGAGTCCGTCTCTCTAGAAGGGACCGCCCTTTCGAGGTCAGCTCCTAATCGAGGCAGAGCTCATTGAACGAGCCCCCCATCTAAGGTAAGCCCAACACCCAGAGATGAATAATTCCATTGCCTAGCTCACAGTCTGGAGATGTTAATCGAGAACCCCAAGCAAATCCCGCCATCTGCCATCTGACCCGTGGCCGGGCAACAAAAAAGAAAGAAGCAGAATAATAACCATAAAAAGAGAAGGTTCCATTGATGTGAATCTCCTGTACACCCCCTGTAAGGTGCCCCCAACAAATCGGAGGCCCTCCTTGATTTACAAAAAAAAGAGAAAAAAAAAAGAGAGAGAGAGAGAGAGATAAGGAAAGGAAGATTTAAACATCGACCGCCGGCCCCTTTCCAGATTGATGGATGACACAAGCTCCCCCGCGGTGCTCAAGGAGGCTTTAGGCTCTATCCTAGCCTCCTCAGACTCTGACTCCCCAAAGCTGGGATCATCCTCCTCCCCAGGGAATGGGAATGGTTTGATATTGTCAAGATCCTTTAAATCATAGAAGTGAAAGGCCTTCTTCTAGTGCTTCCAGAACCCGCGGTGGTAGGAGTCCAGGACAGCCTTAGCAACTTCGTCCCTAAAAGCCTGGGATGCCATGAACATGGGGATGGCCTCCGCCACCTCCTTCTTGGCCATCTCCACCCACATGGTAGCCACCATTGCCTTCTCAACCGCCGCCGCGATCCAAGCCTTCTTCTCCTCCAGTTGAGCTTGGAGGACCTGCACCCTCCTCTCCAAACGGGCCACCTCTTTGGCCCAAAAAGAGTCGTTGTTGTCCTCTCGGACCTTCATGCTAGGCTCCCCATCGGGTGCCTTGGGAGTGGCCCTCTTCCGCGACATCTCCCGAAGGTCTTTGAGGCTGAACTTCATCACCATAATATGAAGAAGACAGAAGGAAGGGAGTTTAGCTTCTCAGGATTCCACCCAAGAGGAAGGAGAAAAGTGGCTCTGGAGTGAAAGTCTCAATTTTCCACCATGTGAAGAACCTCCGAAGACCAGGAAGATGGATCCTATTTAATGACCCAGAGCCCTGTCACTTCATAGAAGACATGTGCCAAGCCAATCAAGAGATGCCACGTATCAAAGCAACGCTTCAAACTCGGAGCAGTTCTTTTTAAAGCCGATGCAGCATTAATAACTGTCTTTAGGGAGAGAAGACGTGGCGACACCTGAATGGCATGAAAGCATGACGTCCTGAATGCCGGTGCATCCGGCATCGAAAACGGAAGGAGCAAGCCCTCCATGCCAGTGCAATCATTACTCCCTTAGTCCCAAGCAGATTCTTCGTTCTCCAGGCTCTGGAGTGGGGGGCAACTGATATGATGACATCCATCGATGTGGACCGGTGCATCAACATCCATTAATGAGGAGCTTGCGGGCAGCCACAACGATAAGAAGCCCATCACCTAGGCAAGGTCGCTTGACGAAAATCCAAAGGGACCGCCCTTCCGAGGTCAGCTCCCAGTCAAGGCTGGGCTTATTGGGCGAGCCCCCCGTTTGAGGTAAGCTCCCGGTTAAGGTCGAGTCTACCTCTCCAGAAGGGACTGCCCTTCCGAGGTCAGCTCCTAATCGAGGTTGGGCTCATCAGGCGAGCTCCTCGACTGAGGTAAGCTCCCGGTCGAGGTCGAGTCTACCCCTCTAAAAGGGACCGTCCTTCCGAGGTCAACTCCCAATCGAGGACGGGCACATTAGGTGAGCCCCCTGTCTGAGGTAAGCTCCAGTCGAGGTCGAGTCTGCCTCTCCAGAAGGGACCACCCTTTTGAGGTCAGCTCCCAGTTGAGGCAGGGCTCATTGGACGAGCCCCCCCATTTGAGGTAAGCTCTTGGTTGAGGTCGAGTCCGTCTCTCTAGAAGGGACCGTCCTTTCGAGGTCAGCTCCTAATTGGCAGAGCTCATTAATGAGTCCCCCATCTAAGGTAAGCTCCTGATTGAGGTCGAGTTTGTCTCTCCCAAGCAAACCCTCCTACCAGGAGCATGGTTTCTCGTTAAAGATGCAAAGAAGGGGGAAGCCATAATTTAAAATGAAGACAGCGAAGTACCTGACCATCCTGAGCCTCCGAGAGGTGGCGTATACCCTGTCATGAGGGCATTCATCCCCCTACAACGTGTCGTGAGCATGACCTGCATTATCTGGATAATGCCAGGCTCCTAGCCTTATGGTATGCCGACATGTCGACAACCGCATGATTGGGAGACTACAACTTCCATGACAGGATGCCTGGGCATCCCAGAGAAGGGCATCCCTCTATGGCCCTATGCCCTGCGGCACCCGGACGGCCTCCTTCGAAGTGGCAACATCCCATTATGGCTGCAAGCTCGGGCATAGAACCAACCCGACAGAGAGGTAGCAGCAGGCAACGGAAAGCCTCCTGTCTATATAAGACCCATAGAAAATGGTAAGTAAAGGTAAGGGGAAAAAGAAGCGAAACAAAGCTAAGAAGATCAACAAAGACTCTATCCATTTTTTCGTGATTATCGTCCCTTTCATCTCCCTTTGGAAGTGGAGAGCCCCCCAAGCTCTCTGTCTTAGAGGTATCTGTTCCCCTCGATCATCCCACTGACTTGATCGTCGGAGTGCCTTCGCTAGAATTCCCGCCCAAGGTCTTCCTCTATCATGCAAGACCCCCGAGCAAGCTAGCCGGCCAGCCACGAGACGGGAGCCAAGGATCCGGAGGGAGCCCGATACATCAGAGCTGCAGGCCATAGCGATCCGGGCAGCAACAATATATTAATTTATATTTATATTATTAAATATAATGTAATATAATTATATAATATATAAATATAATATATAATATATATCTAATATATTATATAATATAATATATTTTAATAATATAATATAATATAATGACTGTTACGATCCTACTATTGATATCCTCCCTCAAAATATCTATGGTGGTTTCCAAGTGCATCGATAAAAAATTGCATTATCTGAAAAAAAAAAGAATTTTAATTGCTTCTCAATTTTTTTCCTAATTTGAACTCTCTTGGATCACCTGTTAGGAATATTTCATTATTCTCATTCAAACTATCAATCCCAACTTGTCAAGAATTCAAGGGCAAATAGTGACAAGAGTTCAATCCAAACAAAGCCACTAAATCAAAGAATATTGAATGGTTCAATAAGATATAAAAAAGAAGTTTTATCAATTATTTATATATTTTTAGAGTTTCAAATGACCTTCTTAATCAAATTTTCTATTAAAAATGATTGCAAAGTAGTACTGTTGACTCCACTAATTGATTTTGATGATAAGCAAAATAGTTAAGTATAAATTGAGGACTAATGTTTGCTTTAAGTGTGTCTTTATTGAAAGGATGCTCACAAAATTTGAAAAAGTCCAATTGTGGTGAAGAACAAAGTTTGAATGGAATGACTACTCAAAACAAGACTTGGACACTCAAAGAAATGGTTGAATGGATGACTAAGTCAAATAGAAACATGTTCCAACACAAGTTCAACAATTTCTGTACTTTTTTAATGATGTGTTGACTCAAGGTGTCGACACATGACATAATGTGTCGACACATAAAGATGATGTGTCGACTCAGATCGATACGCAGCAATATTGCAAAAGGCACAGATGATGTATCGACACATGGACCTTATGTGTCGACTCAAGGTATCAACACATGGATCAACACATCGTCTGAGACTTTCAAGCCATGGAACTTGCAGAAGTTGAAGGAACAGTTGATGTGTCGACACAAGGATGCAATGTGTCGACTCAACTGAAAATGTGTCGACTCAGCAAATTTTTTCAGAGAATCTGAATGGAACACTTTGAACTTGTGTCGACTCAAGAAGAACATGTGTCGACCTAATGTGTCGACACATGAAAAGGAAGTGTCGACACATGGAGTTCTGACAATAGTAACGGCTAATTTTTTTAAGTGCAGAACTCGTCCAAATGCCCTCCAACGGCTAGTTTTTCAAGTATAATGGCTAGATTTCGATTTTGGGGCTTGGAAAGGTATATAAAGGCTCCAAATCAAATCAAGACAACAACTATTCAACTATTCAAAAAAAGTATCGAATATCCTTAAAGAGTTTAGAGAGAAAAGAAGAGAGAACAGCCTTAACTCCTATTCATTCAAAGCTCAACCACTCTCAAGCAAAAAGAAGCCTTCCAAGCATTCAAAGCTATCAAGTGCATTGAAGATCATTCTTACTTGAGATTCAAAAGGCTTCAACAAGAGCAAAGCAACACTACATCGAGCTACATCGACTTATTTGCTTTATTATTGAAAGCTTATATTGGTTCTTTATTTCTCCATCTTATATATTGTAAAGGTTATTGGTTAGCCTATTGGAAAACCAAGTGAGATTATTGGTAAGCCTTGAAAACCAATTAGGTTGGTGGTTAGCCCGCAAAACCACTAAGGTTTTTGGTAAGCCCGGAAAACCAAGGAAGGTTTTTGGTTAGCCTTGTGAAAACCAATTAGGTTCTTGGTTAGCCCGTAAAACCAAGTGAGGTTGTGACTTGTAAGCCTTGTAAAACAAGTCGAGTTTTGATTAGTGAGCCCAGAAAATTAATCGGCTGAAATCATTGAATTAGTGAATTTCCAGTGGATCTTGGGGAATGGCTGTAGGTGCATTGTTGGCACCGAACCACTATAGATTGTTGTATTTGTGATTGCTTGTTCTCTCCCTCCTTGCTCTTTACATTTTGCTTATTACTTTTAATTTTCGCTGCACTACTACTTTAAAGCATTGCACTTAAATTTTAGTACCTTGTTGAATTGAATTGCATATCTTGTCTTGTAAAGTTTGCTACTTGTATTATCAAGCTTAGCTTTAATTTTTTAGAGACCCAATTCATCTCCCCTCTTGGGTTGCTCTCTGGGCAACAAGTGGTATCAGAGCCTTGTTCTCAGTATATAGGCTTTACCACCTTGAGTAAAGATCTATGGCAACCCCAATTGGTACTAGTGTAGTTGAGGGACAAGCCTCAAATAGACCTCTATTTTTTAATGGAACAAATTATACTTATTGGAAAACTATGATAAGAATTTATATACATTCTATAGATTATAATTTATGGAAAGTAGTTGACAAGGGTCCTCATATTCCTTCGGTGGTGGTTAATAGTGTTTCCATCCCAAAACATGAAGAGGATTGGGATGAAAATGACATTAAACAATCCGAGATTAATGCTAAGGCAATGAATCTCTTGTATTATGAATTAGATCCTAGTGAGTTCAATAGGATATCTACATGCATGTCCGCCAAAGAAATATGGGACACACTTGAAGTTATCCACGAGGGTACCGATCAAGTGAAGAATACTAAGATCAATATGTTAGTGCACACATATGAGATGTTCCGAATGGAACCAAATGAATCTATTACTGATATGTATACACGTTTTACAAATATTGTAAATGCTATGAGAAGTCTTGGTAAAGTTATATCTAAAGCTGATCTTGTGAATAAAATTCTTAGGTCACTACCGACGTCGTGGGATCCGAAGGTGACCGCAATTCAAGAGGCAAAGGATGTAGACAAGCTTCCACTTGAGCAGCTAGTAGATCGCTCATGACCTATGAGCTCAACTTGAAACAGAAATCAATGGACTTGGATAAAAAGAAGAAGGGGATCTCTTTTAAATCAAGTATTCAGGAAGAATCCTCGATTGATGAGTCCGATGATGATGATGAAGTAGAAGGTGAAGAAGCCCTCCTTGCTCGAAAATTTAGAAGATTTATGAAGAGAAGGAGTTTTCCTACAGGAAGAATTTTCAATCCAAGAAAAAGGGAAAGGAAAAGAAAAAGAGAAAGAAAAGAAAAATGAGAAGGAAGTACCTATATGCTTCGAGTGCAAGAAGCCCGGACACTATAAATTTGATTATCCTCTCCTCAAGAAATCAAGGAAGAAACTAAGGAAAAAGCAACGATGGCCACGTGGAGTAATAGCGAAGACTCAAGTTCAGAAGAAGAGTAGACTGAAATTGCAAATCTCTGCTTTATGGCATATCAGGACAATGAAGAGGTATGTTCCAACCCTGAAGTTGATTTTACTTTCGATGAACTTAGAAATGCTTTTGAAGAGCTTATGCATGATTATAAGTTAGTATTATCTGAAAATAAGAAATTAAAAAGCATGCAAACTATTTTTCTTTAGAAAATATTCTTTACTTAATGATGTTAGTTCTTTGAAAACTAAACTAGATATTTTGGAAAAGAAAAATAATGCTTTAGTTATGAAAAATGAAGTTTTAAAAATCTAAACAATTGTTTCTAACAATGAGCTTTTAAAGAAAAACAAGGATTTAGAACTTGAAAATGCTAAACACAAAAATGAACTTGAGAAAATCAAACCTTTTGTTGATAAGTTTACTTATAGTTTAGAAAAGCTGAATTTACTTTTAAATATCAAAGAGCAATTTTCAACAAGGCAGGTTTAGGATATAAATCACAAAAGCAACAAAAGTATTCTCAAAAACTTTTTTGTACCTTGCACCATCCAGTATTACCTATTTTACTTGTAGAAATTAAGTCATAAATCATATCAATGTCATTTTAGAAAAATCATATCTTCTGGTAAAGTATGGATTCCAAAAGGAACCATTTGAATGCTACCCAAAAGGACCCAGTTAGCTTGGGTACCTAAAATAAAGCTGATCTTATTGTAGTTGTGTCTTGCAACCAAGGAAAACAACGAATTTGGTATCTTGATAGTGGTTGCTCAAGGCACATGACTGGAGATGTGAAGCAATTCACTTCTCTTGAAGCTTTGAATGGAGGGAGCGTGACATTCAGTGATAATGGTAAAGGTAAAATCATTGGAATTGGTAAGGTTCACATAACTCTTCCAATAGTATCAGTAATGTACTTTAGTAGATGGTTTAAGCATAATCTTTTAAGTATTAGTCAGTTTTGTATAAAGGTTTTCAAATAGTTTTTCATATCCTCATATTGCATGATTTCTAGTCTAGATTTAAATAGAGTACAATTTATTGAAAAAGGCATGGAAATATTTATCTTGTATCTTGATGATCTATCTTTGCCTAATGGAGAATGCATTGTTGCAATGAATTCTACCAAGGAAGAGACTAGTTGGTTATGCATAGAAGGTTTAGGGCATGCTAGTATGTACCTTATTTCAAAACTTTGCAAAAAGAATTTAGTTAGAGATTTACCTGAAATCAGTTTTAAAAAAAATAGAATTTGCCAAGTATGTCAATTTGGAAAACAAGTCAAAACTTCTTTTAAACCAAAAATTTGTAACTACTAGTAGACCACTTAAACTACTCCATATGGATCTCTTTGGACCAACTAGAACATCAAGTCTAAGAGGCAAGAGATATGGATTAGTTATTGTGGATGATTTTTCGAGATTTACTTGAATTTTCTTTTAGCATAAAAAGATGAGTCATTTTCTGTATTCGTAAAGTTTTATAAAAAAGTTTCAAACGAAAAGGTGTTTCATTCGTTTGTATTCATAGTGATCATGGAACCGAATTGAAATCAAGATTTCGAAAACTTTTGCAATGAAAAAGGCATAGAACACAATTTCTTTGCATCTAGGACACCTCAGCAGAATGGGGTAGTAGAAAGGAAAATCGCACTTTAGAAGAAATGGCATGCACTATGCTTTGTGAAAACGATTTACTAAGGTATTTTTGGGCTGAAGCTATAAATATAGCATGTTATGTTTTGAATCGAGTTTTTGATACACCTTATTTTAAAGAAAACTTCATATGAGCTTTGGAACCAAAGAAAACCAACTTTGAAATATTTTTGAGTTTTTGGTTGTAAATATTTTATTTTGAACAATGAAAAAGATCATCTAGAAAAGTTCGATGCCAAGTCTGATGAAGGTATCTTCTTAGGATACTCTATATCAAGCAGGGCATACAGAGTATTTAACAATCGAACTTTAGTTGTAGAAGAGTCAGTATGTGTTGTATTTGAAGAATCTACTAACAAATCCTCAAGAAAAGAGGATACATCTGATGAATGTAGGTGCTGACAAACTTCTGAAGCTGACATTGGATGATCAAGCTCAACCAATGAAGAAAATCAGGATAAGGATGAGAAAGAAGATGATACTCCAATGCATCAAGATCTACCTAAGGAGTGGAGGTATGCTCATGGACACCCTAAGAAATTAATCTTAGATGATCCATCTAAAGGGGTAAGAACTCGAGCTTCTATTAGAAATGAATGTGATTATATTGCTTTTGTATCTCAAGTAGAACCTAAATGTTTTGAAGAAGCTGAAAAAGACTCTAATTGGATCAATGCTATGCAAGAAGAACTAATATAATTTGACAGAAATAATATTGGACACTTGTAGAAAGACCATCTAATGTTTCATTATTGGCACTAAATGGATATTTAGGAATAAATTAGATGAAAATGGTATTATTATTAGAAATAAAGCTAGGCTAGTTGCTAAAGGCTACAATCAGGAGGAAGGGATTGACTTTGATGAAACTTTTGCTCCTGTTGCTAGACTTGAAGCAATTAGACTATTGTTAGCATTTGCCTGTTTTATGATTTCAAATTATTTCAAATGGATGTTAAGAGTGCTTTCTTAAATGGTTTTATAAATGAAAAGGTCTTTGTTGAATAACCACTTAGTTTGAAAATCATACATCTTGATCATGTTTTCAAACTGCACAAAGCACTTTATGGATTGAAGCAAGCATCTAGAGCATGGTATGAAAGGTTAAGCAAATTTCTTATTGAAAAAAAAAATCTAGAGGAAATGTTGACAAAATACTATTTTTGAAAAGGAAGATAATGATTTATTAGTAGTACAAATATATTTGATGACATCATTTTCGATGCTACTAATGAAATTTTTTGTCAAGAGTTTGCTAAGCTTATGCAGGGTGAGTTCGAGATGAGTATGATGGGTGAACTAAACTTCTTTCTTGGACTCCAGATCAAGCAAACTTCAGATGATATCTTCATCAACCAAGCTAAGTACACAAGAAAAATTATCAAAAAATTTGGGATGGAGACTACTAAGCCAATAGGTACGCCTATGAGCCCCTCATATAAACTAGATAAAGATGAAAATGGTAAATCTATAGATCAGAAATTATACAGAGGCATGATAGGCTCTTTATTGTATCTGACTGCTAGTAGACCAGATATTATGTTCAGTGTTTGCATGTGTATAGATATCAGTCTGAACCTAAGGAATCACATCTTATGGCTGTTAAGCGCATTATTAGATATCTATCTGGTACTATTAGTATTGGTTTGAGGTATGCTAGAAATTCTTCTGCTAAATTGATTGGATATTCTGATGCAGACTTTGCTGGTTGTAGATTAGATAAAAGTACTAGTAAAACTTGTCAATTTCTTGGGGTTAATTTAATCTCTTGGTTTAGTAAGAAACAAACTTCAGTTGCACTATCCATAGCTGAGGCTGAGTATATTGTAGCAGGAAGTTGTTGTGCTCAAATCTTGTGGATTAAGCAATAACTTGAAGACTTTGGAATCAAGTTGGCTAGAACTCCTATTAAATGTGATAATACCAGTGCTATTTGCTTGACTAAAAATCCTGTTCAACACTTTAGGAGTAAGCACATTGAAATTAGACATCACTTTATTAGAGATCATGTAGAAAACAATGATATTTTGCTTGAATTTATATGTACTGAATTTCAATTAGCTGATATTTTAACTAAACCTCTCTTGGAAGATCGATTCTATACGATTAGAAGAGAGCTCGAGATCATCAATCCATTTGATTAATTTTTCCCTTATTTGACTCAAACTAGATCAATTCAACCTTATTTATGATAAATCATGATTAATCATTATTGATTTGACTCCAAAAACATGTTACTTCAATGATCTCGATCATTCAGTGAAATTCCAAATTTTCAGTTTTTAAGTTGATGTGTTGACACATCATGAGTCGACACCAAAATGTGTCGACACATGCGTGAGTCGACACATGCCCGATGGCAAACTGAGATTTTAAGGGTTTCCGAACCATTTTTCCTCCAAATTTCATTCTCCTCCGAGCCGACACTTCGATTCTGGGTATCCATCCTATTCATCATGTCGTTTCCTTGCTTTTACCCATCATTTTCTCAGATTTGAAGGTTCGGTGGTCGTTTTTGTTGGATTTCCTCCTAGGTTTTAGTTCCTAAACCCTAGAAACTCCTTATTTCCACCAAAAACCTTGCCAAATCTTTGATTATTGACAATGGGTCCTCGCAAACAAGTCGTTCACCGACCGCGTCAGTCACAGCATGAAGAAGAGCAGAGAACGAAGGCCCTTACAAGTCTAGAGCTCCGGATCCGCCGCTGCATGACCGTTGTTTACTCCTTCTAGCCAGATGAGCTCTAAGACAGTAGTTGGAGGATGCTGAGTGGACTTCTCCTTCTTAGACCAGTAGCATTTCAGAATTGGAGATTGGATTAGACATGCTGGTTTGGCCTCTTTTTGTTCGCTCGGTGAGAGATACTATCCTGGGTTGATGAGAGAGTTCTACGTATCACTTGCCCGTGGATCAGATGGCTGGATTGCTCAGGTCAGAGAATGGGATATTCTCATTTCAGCAAAGGTTCTGAGCAGAGTATGAGATATACCCATGGCTGGATCAGTTATTGACAGTCTGATGGATAGAGTTAGTGGCCTCCAGTGTATTTTTGAGTCCGATATCTTACCTGAGGAAGCCACTATTCTAGCATCGAGACTATCTGCAGAGATGAGACTGCTACATCATATTGTCATCCAAATTCTTCTACCGAAGATCGGTCATTTCGAATACATTGCCGAGCGAGAGTTGCTGGTGATGGTCTCACTGATTGAGCGGACGCCAATTTGTCTTCCTGTTCTAATGGTTCAACAGATTACTGAGGCGGCATCTAGTCAACGGCTCTGCTTGCCGTGTGGCATGGGATTGATTGTACTATTTTGGGAGTATGGAGTCAGCTTCCACGATGAGCCTTATCGTACTTTGAACCATACCGATGTATATGACATCAGGTCACTACATTGCATGGGTTGTCATTTAGTCCGAGGCCAGCGGACATGGAGGACATTAGGATAGGCCAAAGATAGAGCTAACATTGATGAGGACATAGTAAAGGAGGAGCGGATTCTTTCAGGTGAGGCTGGACCGAGCGAGACATAGCTTGAGATGGCAGCACAGCCAGCTCAGCCTGATCCTTCTACATCTGCCCAGCCACAACCAGTACAGACAGAGACTCCTGGTGTTTTAGATACTCTATAGGACAGAGTCAGATGTATAGAGATCGATGTTTTCATCATGAGGCAGCATCTAGACATCTTTATTGCTGAGATGAGAGAGAGCCACATTGGTCTTAGTGATGGTATTTCGTCTATTCTCTCAGCACTGTCCAAATCTTCGACGAGTGCTCCTGCTGCAGACACAGTTCCTGCTTCTGTTGATGTTTCTGCTCCAGCACCAGCTGATAACATTGCTGATATCGACACTGGTGTTGAGACTACTGTTGGAGATATTGATGAAGACATGGAGACTGACTCAGACCATTTTGATATTGCTGATCTTACGTCAGAGCCAGTTGCGGAGGTGACGGATGATGTGCTTGCGAGCCCTGTTGTTGATCCATCCTTCTCACCTGTTCTGATTCCTAATCCATCCTCTCCTTCCAGATCGGTTGATCACACTGCAACTCCTATTCCTATTCTTAGTCCTATTATTGATATACCTGTTATTGATTCACCTATTGTTGATTCTCTTGTCATTCATACACCTATCATTGAGACACCTCTTTTGACACATCTATTGTAGATACATCGATACCTTCCACAGTTGATACTGTTATTATTGATACGCCTGTATCATCAGTTGTTACACCTACTTTTAATAGTCCTACCCTTCATACTTCATTAATCACTCAAGAGCTTAGATTTTATACACCCGGCCTTCAGCATCTCGATTCAGGCCCTACTTTTGATTGTACTCATGCTCCAGCTATTGCTGAGATGATTCACCCGATCAGTTCAGTCTTGCGGAGGACATAGCTCCTACCTCTACTTCTTCAGCCAGAGGTCGGACTTATATTCATTGCAGAGGACGTGGACGCCGTACCCCTCCTTAACTGACTAGGACCAGACTTCGAGATCTTCGATCACGATGGCTGCGAGTTCGATCTTTTACTGATACTGGACCGATCGAGATCGGTTCATCTTCTGATGACTCGATGGATGAGGATTAGGACATTGATGTATTTCTAGATAGTTTATATTTCTAGATAGTTTACTTTCATGCTTACATGTTGTTGCCGCTCTCGTCGCCGCGCCCGTGCCTCGGACCAGCCGATCCTTCCTGACCGCCTGGCGAGGGAGCCTCCCTTCCTGCGGAGAACCTGCAACAAAGGAGTTAGAAGTCCCTGGCCGGGGATCCCGGCGAGGGGGCTCCGACGGTCAAGTCAGTAGACGACGAGAAGGAACAGACTCTCCCCTCCGGGCCCTAGAGAGGGTCCCAGATTTAGAGAGTTAATTGGTGAAGGAAGCGCTCTGGGGACTGGAATTTCGGCTGGGCTTGCTTGCCGAACTCACCCAGTGTTCCCCTCTCGGGATCCCTGGTTTCTCTTTCGACGCAAGGCCTTGTGCCGGTGCTCCTTCCTTGTCCCCAGGCTAGTTTTTGCTTACCTTGCAGTCCCCAGATTCTTCCTCTTTATCTCCCTCCATCGTGCGCTTGTCCTTTTCTTCCTCGGAGACTCCCCTCCCCTGTTCTCCTTCCTTTCCCTTTCTGGTGAAGGAGGCCAGGCGGCTTTCCGACCTCGTCCGCCGGGCCCAGCAGGGAAAAGGCAAAGACAGGAGAGAGAAAGGGGGAGGGCGGCGCTGGCAGAGCGGCCGGTCGTCAGGCCTCGGGCTCTGTGAGAGCGCTCCCTTCCCCGAGCGTGGGCGCCATCCGTTTATGGGGCCTGTTCTGTCAGGATCGGGTCTCTCGGCTGCGGGACCTGCCGGGCCGATGCAAGTAACGTTCCGCGTGCCGCCGCCCTCCGTACGGGACGCCGTCTGGGGTCTGTACGGCCCGAGGGGTGGTCTCGGGACCCGTCTCTCTCCCGGGGGCTTCTCCGTACGAGCGGTCTGACCTCGGCTGAGTTGGACCCGTCTCCGGGGGCCAACTGGCGAGGGGCAAAGGATCGGCCGACCTCGGCTCAGGTGGACCCCTCCTGGGCGGACACCTGGCGAGGCGGCAGAGGGTCGCCTGGCTTCGGCCGAGGTGGTCCCGTCTCCGGGTGGCCACCTGGCGAAAGGCGAAGGATCGGCCGACCTCGGCTCAGGTGGACCCCTCCTGGTGGGACACCTGGCGAGGCGGCAGAGGGTCGCCTGGCTTCGGCCGAGGTGGTCCCGTCTCCGGGTGGCCACCTGGCGAAAGGCGAAGGATCGGCCGACCTCGGCTCAGGTGGACCCCTCCTGGGCGGACACCTGGCGAGGCGGCAGAGGGTCGCCTGGCTTCGGCCGAGGTGGTCCCGTCTCCGGGTGGCACCTGGCGAAAGGCGAAGGATCGGCCGACCTCGGCTCAGGTGGACCCCTCCTGGGCGGACACTGGCGAGGCGGCAGAGGGTCGCCTGCTTCGGCCGAGGTGGTCCCGTCTCCGGGTGGCCACCTGGCGAAAGGCGAAGGATCGGCCGACTCGGCTCAGGTGGACCCTCCTGGGCGGACACCTGGCGAGGCGGCAGAGGGTCGCCCGGCTTCGGCCGACCTCACTTGGGCGGAAACCCTCCGGGCCCGGGCGCCAATGAGGTGGTAGAGGAACTCCGGGCCGAGCTTGACCTCGGCGAAGGCGGTTTGCTTCAGACAGTCGTAAGGTGGTGCGGTTTTTGCCGCTCCTAGCTTTGTGGACGTGGCACAAAATCCGGCGGGGAAACTTACACGTGGCTTGCTCTCATTCGGCGATACCCGAGCCTGTCCACGTCACTGTCACGGCTGTAACAGTTGCCCCCCAGCCCGCCGTTCCGTCGGGACATCGTAGAACGGAACGTCGGGATTAATGCGGACATGACGTGGGGAGGCGAAGATCTTGCATCATAATTGCCACGATCCTTGCTCGTCGTGGCTCGATGCGGCGAAGACCTATGGGGAGCCGCCACGCGTCGTCCACTTGCTCGTAGTAAATGCGTCGCCTCGAGGCAGAGGCCGTTACTCTGCTAACGAGGCGTCGGTGTCGGGCGTGCGCCCACGTGGCGACCATCCAGTGGTCGGAGGCGGAATGATGGGTACGGCTGCTGTCGGCTGAGTTTGAAAGGGAGGGGACTTTCCAGAACGAGGCCTTTTCCCTTGCTTCGTGGGCGGTTTGCTGCAGGCTAACAACTTCTGCTGCTCGCGCTCGTCTGTGCATTTTCGGTGAGTGCCTCCTTCTCCTTCTTCGGCCCCCCTCCTTCTTTCGCATTCTCTGTCCGATTCCTTGTCCTTTTCTTTCCATGGCGCGCCGTCGCCATGTCTCTTCCAATCCGGACGAGGCCGGTCCATCCCGGCCGAGGACTCCATCTTTTTCCTCCTCGGATGAGGAGGTAATCCCAGAGGAGGTCCGCCGGCGTTTGCAACCCGGGGGTGTCACTATTGGCATCCCCAGGGGGATCCGGCCCCCTCCGGTTGCGCCCGCCGTGCCTCTCCGCTCTCTTCCTGCCTTGCCTTCTCTTCCTGCTCCGCCATCTCTTCCCGCCGGTCCCTCCGGTCATGCTTCTACCATGACCGAAGGCGACCTTTCTCTGCTCCGGGATGCCTATGGCATCCGGGGTCTATCCGTCTCTTTGCTCCGCGGTCCGGGGAGCGTCACCATGAGTGGCCCCGGCCGCATTGCTTTCTACGAAGACTTCCTCCTCGGGGGTCTTCGTTTTCCCTGCATCCTTCTTTCTCTCCTTCCTCAGCCACTTCCGGCTCGTCCGGCCCAGCTGGCTCCTAATGCCATCCGGGTCATTTTTCCTTATTGTCTTCTGCCACTTCACGGGTTCGTTGCCCGTTTTTCTCTCTTCAGGGCCCTGTTCACCCTGAAGAAGTGCTCCACCGATGACGGCTGGTGGTACATCTCGCCCCGGCCTAGGTGTCTCCGGTTCGACCTCCCTTCCTCGGTCAAGGGATGGAAGAGCCGGTTTTCTTCGCCTCGGTCGACGACGTCGATTGGGCCTGGAGCGAACCGGACCGGTCGCCGAACCGGAATTCCGGGTGGAGTGGAGTCTGCGGACCAGGAGTCCTACGCCCTGCTCCTGAGTGACGTGGTCCCGGCGCTCGAGGTTCTGCTCTCTGAGCAGAACCTTTATGAGGCCGGCATCAGTCCCATCCGTGAGACCGGTGAGATTTGGCCCCGCATTGATTTCTGCCCCCCCCTTTCTTTAAGATCGAGCTGTCTGACCTTCTGTCTTTTTCATTTTGCAGGGATGAAGTTTTCTCTGGAGAACCTCCTGGAGGGGCGGCCCAGCGGGACGTCGTTGAGGTGGATGAGCCCGTGGCGAAGAGGGCTCGTACAGAGACGAGCCGGGAGGTCGTGGCGGCGACCGTGCCCGACCCAGCTGCTGCCGTTTCCCGCCCAGGCCTCCTCAGGGCGGGGTTCCTGGTGCTTCGGCCCGCGACCTGGCGCGGCGCCGCAGAGAGAGCTCCAGCGCCCGCCGCTCCGCCTGTCTCCGGGCCCGTCATCGCCGCCAGCCCGACAGCGCCGTCTGTGGCGACCGCCGGCCCGTCAGTTGCGGTTCCGGCCGAGGGGGCAGCTGCCGCAGGGGCCGGCCCGAAAGGTCCGGCACCGGTGATCTCCCACCGGGACTCGGTCATCCTCGACAGGGGACTGGCGGAGAAGATGATGGAGTACGCCTCCACCGCCCGGGACCGCCGAGCTCGGGGCGGCCGAGACTATGCGGACGCCCTGCTCGGCATCCTTCCTCAGCTTTTCACGGTAAGTGTGGGCTTCCTCTTCCTTCTTCTTTTCAACCTCGAGGCTTTTCTGCCTCTGCTCTGACAGGTGTTGCCTTTGTATTGCAGATCGGGAACGACGTCCTCTTACTGAGGAATTACCTCGCAGGGAACGCCAAGAGGGACTCCGATCGGGAGCTGAAACTCGGCAAGCTCGCGGCCGACGTGAAGGACCTGATGGAGAAGGGGGCCGAGCTGCGAGCGAGCGAGAAGCAAGCCCTCCAGTCCGACCTGACGCGTTCCGAGGAGCGGAACAAGGAATTGGAGGCCTCATTGTCGGAGGAGCGGGCCTCCACCAGAACCGAACCGAGGAGGAGGCGGCGGAGAAGGCGCCTGCAGGCCCACTCCAACTGGGTAGAGCGCCAGCTGGAGGAGGCCCGACGAGAGGTGGCCGCAGCGAAGGAGCGGAGCGCCTACGTCAACGGGCTCCTGGAGGCGGCCAAACGGGAAGCGCAAGAAGCCGTCCCCAAGTTCCGAGCCTCCGACGAGTTCACGGCGGAGGTTCGGGAGGCCGCCGTGGACTCCTTCCTGAAGGGGTTCCGGATGTGCGGGAGAAGGTGGGGGCCTTCTTCCCCCACCTGGACCTGAGCGGTGTCGTCGTCGGCGGCCGGAAGCCAGGGGCGAGAGCAGGGTTCCGGCGCGGCCAAAGCGATACCTGCGGCGCCTCGACCAGCGACGCCGCGGCCCCGGAGAGCCCCAGGAGCCGGAGACTGCAGAAGTTGAGGAAAGCGGCGCCCGCGCCTCCGCAGATGGCTCCGAACCCGCGCCCCAGGACCCGGCACCATCTTTTGTTTTGTCTTTGTATTTTTTGTTCTCTGGGGAGTCCCGGCCTGTCGGGGCTCCCAGCTTGTAATGACCACTTATGTTAATGAAGACTCAGGTTTTACCAAAACCTTGTTCGTCGTTTCGCTACCCTTTCCTCTTCTTTCTTTCTGAGATGTCGGTCTGGAATACCTGAAGTAACTGCAGGCTTGGTCCTTCCATCGCTCAAATCGAAGGATGGGGCCCGCTGAGCCACGTCGCAGCGAGGCAAACTTGAGCAGGTCCGATTTGGGTTGCCTTCATGCTTGGGCGAACAACACGGTTTCTGCACCGTCTTCCAGACCAAAACTCGGGATTTCCGGACTAAGCTTGGTGCCGCAGGCTTTCTCAAACCTGCGAGGCTTGCTGAGCTGTGCCCGGGCTTGCGTGGGCGACCGAATTCGGCGCCACCTTCCAGGCCGAAGCCCAGGATCTTCGGACTGAGCTCAATGCCGCAGGCTTTCTCAAACCTTGCGCGGCTTGCTGAGCTGTGCTCCGGGCTTGCGTGGGCGAACTGGGTTCGGCGCCACCTTCCAGGCCGAAGCCCAGGATCTTCGGACTGAGCTCGATGCCGCAGGCTTTCTCAAACCTTGCACGGCTTGCTGAGCTGTGCTCCGGGCTTGCATGGGGCGAACTGGGGTTCGGCGCCACCTTCCAGGCCGAAGCCCAGGATCTTCGGACTGAGCTCGATGCCGCAGGCTTTCTCAAACCTTGCGCGGCTTGCTGAGCTGTGCTCCGGGCTTGCGTGGGCGAACTGGGTTCGGCGCCACCTTCCAGGCCGAAGCCCAGGATCTTCCGGACTGAGCTCGATGCCTCAGGCCTTCTTGTCGAAGTTTTGGAGGGGTGTGGAACTGGGGAAGCTTTGTTATAGAAACTGGGAGCCTTACATCACTGGTAGTACATTCTCAGGTTCGAGGAGTTCCAAGTCCTGGAGAACTTGGCACCCCCCAATTCTTCTAAGTAATATGCTCCATGAGGGAGGGCTTCCGCACCCGATATGGGCCTTCCCAGTTGGGTGAAAGCTTGCCGCATTCCCGTGGCTGGGAGGCCTCTGCGCGTCGGAGGACCAGGTCCCCGGGACGAAAAACCTTCGGCCGCACTCGGGAGTTGTAATATCTGGCTACTCGTTGCCGGTATGCCGCCATTCGGATTCGGGCCTTGTCCCTGTTTCTCGAGTAGGTCTAGGTTGAGCATCATCCTGGCCGGGTTTTCTGTCTCGTCGTATTGCTCCACGCGCAGCGTGGGTAGGCTGAGCTCGATCGGGATGACTGCCTCGGCTCCGAAGACGAGGTTGAATGGAGTTTCGTCGGTAGCCGTCCTCGGGGTGGTGTGATATGCCCAAAGGATGCTGGGAAGTTCATCAGCCCACCTGCCCTTGGCCTGGTCCAGCCGCGTGCGGAGGCCCTGGAGAATGGTCCTGTTCGTGACTTCGGCTTCCCGTTGGTCTGAGGGTGCGCCACCGAGGTGAAGCGATGCTTGATGCCGAGGTCGCTGCAGAAGTCCTCGAACTCCCGACAGTCGAACTGGCGTCCGTTGTCGGTGACCACGGTGTGGGGGAGGCCGAAGCGACAGACGATGGACTTCCAGAAGAACTTGGCGACGTTTGCTTCGGTGATTCTCGCCAAGGGCTCGGCCTCGACCCACTTCGTGAAGTAGTCGATAGCCACTATCAAGAACTTCCGCTGACCGGACGCCGGCGGGAACGGGCCCAGGAGGTCCATCCCCCACTGGCGAACGAATGCCAGGGGCTGAGAGCTGAGAGATGGGTTGGAGGGTTGCCGCTGCACCGTGGCGTGGCGCTGGCACCGGTCGCACTCTTCACGAAGTCGGCGGCGTCTTCTTCATTGTCTCCCAGAAGTAGCCTTGTCGAAGGGCCTTGTATGCCAATGCCCTGCCCCCCACGTGGTTCCCGCAGATGCCTTCGTGAATCTCCTGGAGCACGAGCTTGGCTTCTGTGGGTCCGATGCACTTGAGGAGGGGATAAGAGTAGGATCTTCGATATAACTGCCCGTCCATCAGGACGAACCGCACGGCCTTCTTCCTGATGAGGCGAGCCGCCTCTCGGTCCTCCGGCAGGGTGCCGCTGGTGATGTACGCAGCGTACTTGTCCATCCAGCCAGGCTCCTGGCTGACCTGATGGACCTCCACCGGTGCTTCGAGGCTTGGGACCTCAAGCCGCTCCACATGAGCGCGTCCCAGCATCGTGTCCGGCAGGTTGCCAGCCGAGAGAGGGCATCCGCGCGGGCATTCTCCCCGGGGGGATATGGAAGATGTTGAAGCGCCGGAACTTGGACGCGCCCGCTTTGACGAGCTCCAAGTACTTCGCCATCTGGGGGTCGTGCGCGACGTACTCCCGGACACCTGCCCGCCACAGCTGGGAGTCAGTAAAGGCTCTGAGGTTGGTCACGCCCAGCTCGCGGGAGACTCTCAGTCGGCAAGAAGTGCCTCGTACTCCGCCTGGTTGTTGTCGCGGGGAACTGGAAGCGGGAGTGCGCACTCGGCGACGACCCCTTCGCCGTTGGCAAGGATGAGCCCAGCTCCGCTTCCGCCGGAGTTTGAGGCCCCGTCCACATGGAGGATCCAGGCGTCCTCTCCGGGCTCGTCGTGCCAACGTCCATCGGCCGGGCCGGGGGGCCCTCCTCGGGCTCCTTGCCCAAGCCTGCACACTCGACCAAGAAATCGGCCAGCACCTGCGCCTTCATGGCCGACCTCGGTCGGTATGTAATGTCGAACTCGCTGAGTTTCAGTGCCCACTTGGCCAATCGTCCGAGGTATCGGGTCGGCTGAGCACCGCTTTCAGCGGTTGGTCCGTCAAGACGGCGATGGGGTGCGCTTGGAAATAGGGCCTGAGACGCTGGGCAGACACTATTAGCGCAAAAACAAGTTTCTCGGGCGGGAATACCTGAGCTCCGCGTCTCGGAGGAGTTTACTGGTATAGTACACCGGCCGCTGGAGCCCGTGGTCGTCGGTTCGGACCAAGACAGAGCTGACGGCCTCGGGGTAACCCAAAGTAGAGGGTTAGCTCCTCTCCCTCCTCGGGCCTGGACAGCAAAGGTGGGGACGCGAGCGTCTTCTTCAGCTCCTCGAAGGCCTGCTGGCACTCCTCGGTCCAAGCAAAGCCATTCATCTTCCTCAGCACCTGAAGAAGGGACGGCAGCGGTCCGCCGACCTGGAAATAAAATGGCTAAGGGCCGCAACTCGGCCGGTTAGTTGTTGCACCTGCTTCTTGGAGGCGGGTGCTCCATGTCTAGGATGGCCTGGACCTTCTCCGGGTTGGCCTCGATTCCTCTTTGGGTCACCATAAACCCCAGGAACTTCCCGGCGGAGACGCCGAAGGCGCACTTGCCGGGTTGAGTTTCATCTGATGGCGCCGGAGGTTGCCGAACGCCTCCGTCAGGTCGGCCACGTGGTCCGAATCGAGCTTGCTCATTACCAGCATGTCGTCCACGTACACCTGCATGTTGCGGCCTATCTGGTCTCTGAAGACTTTATTGACCAGACGTTGGTACGTCGCCCCCGCATTCTTGAGGCCGAAGGGCATCATCCTGTAGCAGAAAGTCCCGCGGTCAGTTATGAAGGCAGTGCGCTCTTCGTCCTCTGGGTTCATCCGGATCTGGTTGTATCCGGAGAAGGCGTCCATGAATGACAGGAGACGATGCCCCAGGTGGTGTCGACCAACTGGTCGATCTTCGACAGAGGGAAGCTGTCCTTCGGGCAAGCTCGATTGAGGTCGGTGTAGTCCACACAGATCCTCCACTTACCATTACTCTTCTTTACCATGACCACGTTTGCTAACCAGCTGGGGTATTGGACTTCTCGGACAAAACGGCGGCGAGGAGCTTTTCTACCTCCTCGTTGATCGCCTTCTGTCTCTCCATGGCGAAGCTTCTCTTCTTCTGGCGGACCGGGCGGCAACCTGGGTCCACGTTCAGGCTATGCATGATGATCTCGGGCGGGATGCCCGGCATGTCGACCGCCGACCAGGCGAACACGTCAGCGTTGGCACGAGAGAAACTCCAGCAGGCGGGTTCGCTCTTCTCGGGGAGCTGGGGCCCGACTTGCACCGTCTTCATGGGGTCCGAACCGAGGGGGAAGGTTAGCAGGCGCTCCACAGGCCCTCCCCTGGGTCCTTCTCCCTCAGATCGAGATCTTCAATATCGTGGGCGAGCTCCGCACTCCTGGTGCCTGGGACGTCTGGAGGCAGAGCGGAACCGGTTGGATTGTCCCCTTCATTTCCCGGGCCCGGAAGGCGTGGGGAACTGCACCAACAACCTCCTGTGGAGATGGTGGCGTCCAGTTGGTGAGCCGGGACGCCCGAGAATGGCGTTGTAAGGCGAAGGGAGCTTGACGACAGTGAATGTTATCATAACGGTCGCTTGCCGGGCGGGGATCCGGCGGTGACCGGGAGGGTGATCTCCCCTTCGACCCCACGGAGTCTCCCGTAAAACCCACCAGCGGGATGTGTACTGGTTTCAGCCGATCAGGAGATAAGTTCATTCGAGAGAAAGCATCGTAAAAAAGTACGTCGGCCGAGCTTCCACTATCCACCATGATTCGATGTACAGGATGCTTCGCGATGGTCATCTCGACCACCACGGCATCGTTGTTTACATTTCATTAATTTTCCCTC
The DNA here is from genome assembly GCA_021397845.1 of Areca catechu. NCBI lineage: Eukaryota > Viridiplantae > Streptophyta > Magnoliopsida > Arecales > Arecaceae > Areca > Areca catechu. The sequence continues at coordinate 135,720,797 of CM038049.1, forward strand.
CCTCGGGAGGGATTACACTCTCCGGGACTTCCCGGGCTCTCTTCATTACTCGGCCGGGCCCGCGCGAGATCATGCCCACGGGCTTCTCCGTCGGGCGGTTGTCGATCGCCGGGACAGGCGGCAGGGCCGCGAGCGGCTGCCCTTCAGAGGGGGCCTCGTTCTTGACGAACTTCCTGAGGTAACCCCTGCTGATCAGCTCCTCATTTCACGCTTCAGATGGCGACACTCCTCCGTGTCGTGCCCGTGTTCACGATGGAACTGGCAGTACTTCGATTTGTCTCGGGCGGCTCTCGGGTTCTGAGGAGGAGGTCGGCGGAGGTAGCGCTCGCCCTCGATTTCCATGAGGATCTTCGTTCGAGGTGCGAGGAGAGGGGTGTACCTCCATTCTGGAGCGGCTTCGCCTCTGGCTTTGGATTTGGACGGAGCTCGGCAGATGGCCCGGGCCTCCGAGCTCCCGGGATGTCCCTCGGGAGCGGCTTCTTTGGGGTCTTCCCGTCCAGCTCTCGACGGGTGCGGTCGGCCTCCTCCGCCGGATATACTTGTGGGCGCGGAGGAGGAGCTCAGAATACGTCCTGGGCGCTTCTTGTCCAGGGAATAAGTTAGGCGGACGTCTGAGTCCGCGCTTAGGGCCAGCATGGCGACGGGCTCGTCCAAGCTGTAGATCTCCAGTGCTGCGGTCTTGAACCGGGTGATGTAGTCCCGGAGCAGCTCCTGGTCCTGCTGGCGGATGGAGAAGAGGCTGTCCACTTCTCTGGCACCTTTCGACAGGCGTCGAAGTGCGCCACGAACTTTCCTTCCAACTGCTGGAAGGAGCAAATGGATCGGGCTCGAGACGGTGAACCAGACTCGAGCGGCCTTCCGAAGGGTCGCTGGGAAGGCGATGCACAGGAGGGCGTCGGTGGCGCCCTGGACCCTCATGAGAGCTTTATAGCTCTCCAAATGGTCCAGGGGTCGGTGGTCCCGTCGTAGGGGTCCACCTGCGGCATGCGGAACCATTTCGGGATCGGTTCCGCCTGGATTTCTTCAGAGAAGGGGGCGGGAGTCGTAGCCGCCGGGCCAGCCGACGAGTTCTGCAGGTCGGCGAACGTCGGGCGAACTCCGCCAACTTGCGCTCATGCTCTTCTAGGCGCCTCTCGGCCTGGCGCCTGATGGCCTCGTCGGTGGAGTCTTCCACCGAGACTGCAGGTGAAGGGGGCGCCGATCGGTCTCGGCGCGAGGTCTGGCCTCGGTGTCGCTTGCTGCGATGCACGTTTCGGCCCCATCGGCGGGGATCGACTCTCGTGATCCTCCGAACAGAAAAGTTTCTCTTCGCGGGAGCTGGTGGCTCCCCCGAGGGTTGGAGATAGCCCACGGATGGGATGGCCTGCCTTGGATTGAGCGCAGGCTCCCATGCTGCCCGCGCGGCTCGGGCGCGGGAGTCCCCGGCTGAGGCTGAGTGGCAAGGACCGCTGATGATGCTGAAGCTGTCGGACCGCTGAGGTCAAGGTCTGCAGCTGCTGGACGATGGCCGCAAGGGATCCGTCCACCGGGGCAGGCTGCTGCGAAAGAGGAGGAGGAGCGTGGAGCTCCCGTTCGGGGGTGTGGCCCCCGGATGGGAGTGGGCTTCTCCCACACGGCTGGTGGACGCCTCGCGACCACGAGTGACCACCATTGCTGGAGAGCGCGACACCTGCAGAAAGCTGGTTCCCACTAGGGATGAGTGTCCTGCCCCCTACCTGGCGCGCCAATCTGTTGCCGCTCTCGTCGCCGCGCCCGTGCCTCGGACCAGCCGATCCTTCCTGACCGCCTGGCGAGGGAGCCCCTTCCTGCGGAGAACCTGCAACAGAGGAGTTAGAAGTCCCTGGCCGGGGATCCCGGCGAGGGGGCTCCGACGGTCAAGTCAGTAGACGACGAGAAGGAACAGACTCTCCCCTCCGGGCCCTAGAGAGGGTCCCAGATTGAGAGAGTTAATTGGTGAAGGAAGCGCTCTGGGGACTGGAATTTCGGCTGGGCTTGCTTGCCGAGCTCACCCCAGTGTTCCCCTCTCGGGATCCCTGGTTTCTCTTTCGACGCAAGGCCTTGTGCTGGTGCTCCTTCCTTGTCCCCAGGCTAGTTTTTTGCTTACCTTGCAGTCCCAGATTCTTCCCTCTTTATTTCCCTCCATCGTGCGCTTGTCCTTTTCCTCGGAGACTCCCCTCCCCTGTTCTCCTTCCTTTTCCCTTTCTGGTGAAGGAGGCCAGGCGGCTTTCCGACCTCGTCCGCCGGGCCCAGCTGGGAAAAGGCAAAGACAGGAGAGAGAAAGGGGGAGGGCGGCGCTGGCAGAGCGGCCGGTCGTCAGGCCTCGGGCTCTGTGAGAGCGCTCCCTTCCCGAGCGTGGGCGCCAACCGTTTATGGGGCCTGTTCTGTCAGGATCGGGTCTCTCGGCTGCGGGGCCTGTCGGGCGATGCAAGTAACGTTCCGCGTGCCGCCGCCCTCCGTACGGGACACCGTCTGGGGTTTGTACGGCCCGAGGGGTGGTCTCGGGACCCGTCTCTCTCCCGGGGGCTTCTCCGTACGAGCGGTCTGACCTCGACTGAGTGGACCCGTCTCCGGGGCCAACTGGCGAGGGGCAAAGGATCGGCGACCTCGGCTCAGGTGGACCCCTCCTGGGCGGACACCTGGTGAGGCGGCAGAGGGTCGCCTGGCTTCGGCCGAGGTGGTCCCGTCTCCGGGTGCCACCTGGCGAGAGGCGAAGGGTCGGCCGACCTCGGCTCAGGTGGACCCCTCCTGGGTGGACACCTGGCGAGGCGGCAGAGGGTCGCCTTGCTTCGCCGAGGTGGTCCCGTCTCCGGGTGGCCACTGGCGAAAGGCGAAGGATCGGCCGACCTCGGCTCAGGTGGACCCCTCCTGGGCGGACACCTGGCGAGGCGGCAGAGGGTCGCCTGGCTTCGGCCGAGGTGGTCCTATCTCCGGGTGGCCACCTGGCGAAAGGCGAAGGATCGGCCGACCTCGGCTCAGGTGGACCCCTCCTGGGTGGACACCTGGCGAGGCGCAGAGGGTCGCCTGGCTTCGACGAGGTGGTCCGTCTCGGGTGGCCACTGGCGAAAGGCGAAGGATCGGCCGACCTCGGCTCAGGTGGACCCCTCTTGGGCGGGACACCTGGCGAGGCGGCAGAGGGTCGTCGGCTTTGCCGACCTCACTTGGTCGGAAAACCTCCGGGCCCGGGCGCCAATGAGGTGGTAGAGGAACTCCGGGCCGAGCTTGACCTCGGCGAAGGCGGTTTGCTTCAGACAGTCGTAAGGTGGTGCGGTTTTGCCGCTCCTAGCTTTGTGCACGTGGCACAGATCGGCGGAGAAACTTCACGTGGCTTGCTCTCATTCGGCGATACCCGAGCTGTCCACGTCACTGTCCACGGCTGTAACACATGTACTTTTACCTTTGTTGTGTACTGATAATACATATATGAAAAACTTTTTGATTACTCTTTCCATATCTTTGATGGACATGAATGCTATATCTTGAATTGCTTTCATGAATGTGCTTCTAAAGAAAATATTCTGAAAACAAATGCATTCCCTTATCTACATTTTTAATGATAACAAAAAGGGAGAGTAATTCATGAGTTATTTAAGTATAAGGTATTTACTTCTCAAAACTAAAGGGGGAGTAAACTTTTAATTTTTGAAAACCTGAATTATGAAAGGGGGAGCTTTACTTTTGTCAAAGTAAATTTGATTTTCAAAACCCCTCTTCAAGGTTTTGAAAAGATTCTCATAATTTGTTATAATCATTAATTCAGGGGGGAGCTTTATTATTGCTGAAATTTTCATTGTAAAAGTATCATGATACATGTTCTTAATGCATTTAAATAATATCAAAGTTCCGACAAAGCTTGATACTCTCTATCTTTGAAACAAGCTCAAATTCTATTACTTGTGTTTTGAATGATTATATCTTTAAGTAATGATTGATATACTTAATGCTTTCAATATTGTGCATCTTGATCAATTCTCTTAAAGCTTTACTTTTAAAGCAATTTTACTAAGGATTTTGTCATCATCAAAAAGGGGGAGATTGTTGACTCCACTAATTGATTTTGATGATAAGCAAAATAGTTAAGTATAAATAAGGACTAATGGTTTGCTTTAAGTGTGTCTTTATTGAAAGGATGCTCACAAAATTGAAGAAGCCCAATTGTATTGAAGAACCAAGTTTGAATGGAATGACTGCTCAAAACAAGACTTGGACACTCAAAGAAAAGGTTGAATGGATGACTAAGTCAAATGGAAACATGTTCAAGCACAAGTTCAGCAATTTCTGTACTTTTTCAATGATGTGTCGACTCAAGGTATCGATACATGACATAATGTGTTGACACATGAAATGATGTGTCGACTCAGGCCGGTACGCAGTAATGTTTCAAATGGCACAGATGATGTGTCAACACATGGACCTTATATGTCGACTAAGGTGTCAATACATGGATCAACACATTGCCTGAGACTTTCAAGCCACAGAACTTGCAGAAGTTGAAGGAACAGTTGATGTGTCAATACATGGATGCAACGTGTCGACTCAATGTGTTGACTCAACTGAGAATGTGTCGACTCAGCTGATTTTAGCAGAGAATCTAAATGGAACATTTTGAACTTGTGTCGACTTAAGAAGAACATGTGTCGACCTAATGTGTCGACATATGAAGAGAAAGTGTCGATACATGGAGTTTTGACAACAGTAACGGCTAGTTTTTTTCAAGCGCAGAACTCGTCCAAATGCCTCCAACGGCTAGTTTTTCAAGTATAACGGCTAGATTTTGGTTTTGGAGCTGGGAAGGTAAATAAAGGCTCCAAATCAAATCAAGACAACAACTATTCAACTATTCAAAAAAAGTATTGAATATCCTTAAAGAGTTTAGAGAGAAAAGAAGAGAGAAAAGCTTTAACTCCTATTCATTGAAAGCTCAACCACTCTCAAGTAAAAGAAGCCCTCGAGCCTCACCCCTGCCGAGTTAGGGGTTGCTCCTGCCGAGCCCGTGGGCCCCGGGCAAGGTGATTGGCCCGAAGTGTGAGGCAAGTCTTCCTCGAGCCTCACCCCTGCCTACCATATCTTGTGACCATCACTCTCACCAAGAATCCCACAAGGTGCATTAAATCTGACTCTCCTATTTTCGTTTCCTCCTTTATGCAAGATATTTTGTCAGAGGAGTCTTTGAGCCATCATCCCACCCGACGGTCTGGGCAACGAGGTGAGTTTTCTCGTAAGCTCCAGGAGGTGGATGGTTACTTGAAGGAGCTTTGCCAATAGAACTTATCTCCAAGTGGCAAGCCTCGGTTCATGGTTCGCCCCCTATCCTCTCACAAGATTATCGAGGAATTTATGCCTCGCTATTTCAAGGCACTAGCTATGGAGGTCTACAATGGCACCACCAATCCCTTCACCACCTGGAGAGTTTCAGGTCTCTCATGCTTCTTCAAGAAGCATCTGATGCCCTCATGTGCAAATCCTTTTTGACTACCTTCAAGGAAGCGACGAGAGCTTAGTACACCCGACTCCTACCAGGATTGATCTACTCCTTTGTTGACTCTAGTCTTGATTTTGATGATTGACAAAATATTTAAGTATATATGAGTACTAATTATGTTTTAAGTGTATTTCTTAGATCTTAGTACTCAACCATGTTGAATGAAGAAATGCTTGCATTTTAGTTGAAAAAGTCCTTAATTTAATGGAAAATCAAAATATATGGACTTTGAATTAATATGAAAGGATTTGAAGATGGTTCAGCAAAGCCGGCACAGCAAAATTTCAGTGGCACGCTTCAGAGGTCGACACCAGAGGTCGACACCTGTCTAGAGGTCGACACCTGAGGTCAACACCTATCCAGAGGTCGACACCAGAGGTCGACTCATAGCCTGAGAATTCAAACTGGGCAGAACTATGGTTTTCTGGATTTTTGCCTAAGATAAACTGGAGGTCGCCACTTGATCCAGAGGTCGACTCATGAGGTCGACACTTGATCCAGAGGTCGACTCATGAGGTCGACTCATGGCATAACGGCTAGTTTTTCTGAACTTCTGATTTGATTTCTAATGGCCATAAACGGCCATATTTTTTATTCTAACGATCTTGTGGAGTTGTTTCAGCATGAATGAGGTATTTAACCTCCACCAAACTTCAAAAAAGCATGGAGACAAGGTGAAAAGGATTAGAGTGAAAGTAAAAAGCCTTCAAGCAATTCCAAGCCAAAAAGAGTGAGAAATCCAAGAGATTCCTTAGCCAAAAGTTTTCCATCTTTGAGGATCCAACATTCAAGTGTTTGGCATTTAGTGAGGTCCAAAGATTCCAAGGGAAAAGGCTTGAAGAGTCTCCATCAAGAGCCTCAACGAATTTCTTATTGCTCAAAAAGGAGTTTGTATTGTTTTTTATTCATTGTATTCAAATTCTATTTGTGGTAGGCTAGTTTCAAGGGAATTTGAAACTAGTGTGAGTTTGTTGGTGAGCCAATTGATAAAACCAACTAGGGTTGCTTGTAAGCCCGAAGCCAAACAAGTGTGTGAGGTTTGTTGGTGAGCCAATTGATAAACCAACTAGGGTTGCTTGTAAGCCCAAAGCCAAAACGTGAGTGAGGTTTGTTGGTGAGCCAATTGATAAAACAACTAGGGTTGCTTGTAAGCCCGAAGCCAAAACATATGTAAGGTTTTGACTTGTGAGCCTGGTAAACAAGTCGGCTGTAATCTAAAGATATAGTGGAAATTCCTAAGTGGAGCTTGGGAGTGGATGTAGGTGCTAGGTGCACCGAACCACTATACTTCTTGTGTGTTTGCATTGCTCTTCTTTTGCTCTTTAATTGTTGATTTATTTCATTGCTTCCATTGCACAATTATTTGAGCACTATCACTCTTCACCTTAAATTGTTAGCACATATATTGCTTTAATTTTTTAAATACCCAATTCACCCCCCCTCTTGGGCACCATATCTGGGCAACAAGTGGTATCAGAGCTCGGTGCTCTGATTGAAAATCTAACGATTTTGAGCTAAAGATTATGGTAACCCTTGTAGGTATTAGTGTTAGACCACCTTTTTTCAATGGCATAAATTACATATTTTGGAAAACTCGCATGCGCATCCATATTCAATCTATTAGTTATCATCTTTGGAAAACCATTATTAGTGGTCCTCATATTCCTTCCATTTTGGTTAATGGCTTTCCATTCCAAAGCTTGAAGAGGATTGAATGAATATGACATTAAACAAATTGAACTCAATGCTAAAGCCATGAATGCTTTATTGTGCATTGGAATTAAATGAATTTAATAGAGTTTCTACATGCACATCAGCGAAGGAAATATGGGACACACTTGAAGTACTCATGAGGTTACTCTTCAAGTGAAGAACACTAAAATTAATTTGCTTATACATCTTGAAACTTTTGAAATGATGCATTATGAATCTATATCTGATATGCTTTTCAAGATTTATGACTATTATTAATGAATAAAAAGTCTGGCAAAATCTATATAATGCTGATTTGGTGAACAAAATTCTTAGATCCTTGCAAAATCATGGGATCCAAAGGTGACGGCGATCCAAGAAGCTAAAGATGTAGAAACCTTACCTTGGGAGGAGCTTATCGGTTCACTCATGACCTATGAGTTGAACTTATGGCAAAGGATAGTGGAAGCTGATACAGAAAAGAAAATAATAGCTCTCAAGGCCAAAGGAAATTCAAGGCAATGATGGCAACTTGGAGCGATAGCGAAAATTCAAGTAGGATGATGAAGTTGCCCATCTTTGTTTCATGGCAAATGAGAAAAAGGTATGTGCTAAAAATAATTATGATTTTACCTTTAAAGAATCACATGATGCATCTAATGATCTTGTGCATGAATACAGATTGCTAAAAATTGAGCATAAGAAATTAAATAGGCATGTAGATTCATTTCTCTTGACAACACCAATCTTGCAAATAAAGATGATGATTTAAATGCCAAGATTGATATTTTGAAAAATAAAAAGAATAATTTTTCTAAAGAAAAAGAATTTTAGAAAAAGAAAATGTCATTTCAAAAGATTTATGTAAAAAGTTTTTAATGAGAAAAATATTTTGATTGAGGAAAAGAAGCAAAAACTCTTGAAGAACTTCAATATTCCCGCTTCTTTCAATTCTTCTTATAAATGTGGTTTCAATGCTTATCCTTCTAGAAAAGTTTGGGTTCCAAAAGGAACCATAATTACTAATCATAAAGGACCCAAGAAAGTTTGGGTACCAAAAATGTCCACTTAATTGTTTTGCAGGAATTGTCTTGAATGCAATGCACCCATGTAGAAAGGAAGTTCTTGAAAAGAGGTTGTACAAGACAATTAAAGAAGTGGACAAGCTATATTTTGGACTAAATGGTAAAAGGAAGGATTATGTATATTGGTAAATTCTAAACATCTCCTTCCATAATTAAAATTGTAGATAATTTTATTGCATCAATTACTTTGAAAAATTATTTTAAATAGTTAATTAGAATCAAGTTTGGACTTATCATCATTGGCTATGATCATGAACTTTTTGTGTTGATGAATTTCATGCTATCATGATTAAATCTATGATTGTAAGACCTTCACTTGATTTTGAATGTTTTCATGAAAAATACTTTTAAAGATGCATATTGATTTGAAAAATGTTTTAATTGATTGATTAGAATCAAGCTTAGACTAATAATCATTTGTTGTGATCATGACCATTTTGATGTTGATGGATTTCAAGCTCTCATGGTCAAACTTGTGATTATTAGATCTTCACTTGATTTTGATTAATATAATTTCTAAATTATTTCAAGTGAAATGCTATGATTTGTATTGTTTTTATTTTTGGCATCTATGCATAATCTAGAAATGATTTGGATCAAGTATAGAACTAGTAGTTAAGGGTTACTTTTAAGAAGAAGGTATGCTTATTGACAAACCCTTGCTCTAATAGCTAGACTTGATATCATATTACTTCTAGCATTTGTATGGATATCAAATCATCTTAAAATGAATTTGAAATAATGCTAAACGTTTTTATGCGATATAAATGTTTTGTATTTTGAAAATCATGAATATCTTGAAAAATTTCAAATCTTGATGCATAAGCTTTCATGTTTTATTCCTGAAATAAATGCATATTTTAAAGGAGGAATAACATTCAGGGGGAGCATCCAAAGATTTGTTATCATATTTGATGCTTTGAATATCTTGTTGATATCATGCTTTGCTTATATTGCTCTAGTACTCTTCTTGTTTTCAAATCTAATTCTTTGGAGGAGTTACATTCAAATGGTATCATATTCTATTGGCATCAAAAAAAATTTTTAAGCATTCCTAGTAACCGCTTCGGATTGGGTTAGTCACCATGGCCGTCCGGTCATAGGAGATAAGTAGGGCTTAAAGACCCTCTCTTCCCATTCAACGGGCTCTCTTATGACGTGTAGGGGTGCCGCTGTGACCTTATCCCATGAACAAGTAAGGCGAATAGATAATATACATCAAATCATTTCTTGCATGTGCTTACATTCTTTGGTATCTTGTTCAATTATATCATATTCAATTGATATCATAAATATTTGATTTCATGCATTGATTTCGATGACCTACTTGCTATTCTTTCCAACTTCATTTCCACTTTGTATTGCCTTTCACCCTTTTCATGATGTCAAAAAGGGGAAGAAAATTGTTAAGTATGAAAAGGGGAAGATTGGATAAACTTGGATAAACATGAAAAATCTTTTGAGAAATGAAAGAAAGTGCAAAAGGGGGAGAAGAATGTAAAATGTTTTATATCTAAAGGAAAGAATTAGTAAGAAGAAGAAATTTTGAAAATTTTAAATTTTCTTTTGCATATTTTAAAAAATATTTTTGAAGATTTTTGGATCATATTTTAAGGGGGAGCTTGGTGCTTATTGTTTGAGCTTACATGTTTATCTTATTGTTAATCTTTTTAAGCTTACCCTATTCATATACTTAAAGGTTTTGTCATCATCAAAAAGGGGGAGATTGTTGACTCTAGTCTTGATTTTGATGATTGACAAAATGTTTAAGTATATATGAGTACTAATTGTGTTTTAAGTGTATTTCTTAGATCTTAGTACTCAACCATGTTGAATGAAGAAATGCTTGCATTTCAGTTGAAAAAGTCCTTAAATTAATGGAAAATCAAATATATGGACTTTGGAATTAATATGAAAGGATTTGAAGATGGTTCAGCAAAGCCGGCACGGCAAAATTTCAGTGGCACGCTTCAGAGGTCGACACCAGAGGTCGACACCTGTCCAGAGGTCGACACCTGAGGTCAACACCTGTCCAGAGGTCGACACCAGAGGTCGACTCATAGCCTGAGAATTCAAACTGGGCAGAACTATGGTTTCTGGATTTTTGCCTAAGATAAACTGGAGGTCGACTCATGAGGTCGACACTTGATCCAGAGGTCGACTCATGAGGTCGACACTTGATCCAGAGGTCGACTCATGAGGTCGACTCATGGCATAACGGCTAGTTTTTCTGAACTTCTGATTTGATTTCTAACGGCCATAAACGGCCATATTTTTGATTCTAACGGTCTTGTGGAGTTGTTTCAGCATGAATGAGGTATTTAACCTCCACCAAACTTCAAAAAAGGCATGGAGACAAGGTGAAAAGGATTAGAGTGAAAGTAAAAAGCCTTCAAGCAATTCCAAGCCAAAAAGAGTGAGAAATCCAAGAGATTCCTTAAACAAAAGTTTTCCATCTTTGAGGAATCCAACATTCAAGTGTTTGGCATTTAGTGAGGTCCAAAGATTCCAAGGGAAAAGGCTTGAAGAGTCTCCATCAAGAGCCTCAACGAATTTCTTATTGCTCAAAAAGGAGTTTGTATTGTTTTTATTCATTGTATTCAAATTCTATTTGTGGTAGGCTAGTTTCAAGGGAATTTGAAACTAGTGTGAGGTTTGTTGGTGAGCCAATTGATAAAACCAACTAGGGTTGCTTGTAAGCCCAGAGCCAAAACAAGTGTGTGAGGTTTGTTGGTGAGCCAATTGATAAAACCAACTAGGGTTGCTTGTAAGCCCGAAGCCAAAACAAGTGAGTGAGGTTTGTTGGTGAGCCAATTGATAAAACCAACTAGGGTTGCTTGTAAGCCCGAAGCCAAAACAAGTGTGTAAGGTTTTGACTTGTGAGCCTGGTAAAACAAGTCGGCTGTAATCTAAAGATTATAGTGGAAATTCTCAAGTGGAGCTTGGGGAGTGGATGTAGGTGCTAGGTGCACCGAACCACTATACTTCTTGTGTGTTTGCATTGCTCTTCTTTTGCTCTTTAATTGTTGATTTATTTATTGCTTCCGTTGCACAATTATTTGAGCACTATCACTCTTCACCTTAAAACTTGTTAGCACATATATTGCTTTAATTTTTAAATACCCAATTCACCCCCCCTCTTGGGCACCATATCTGGGCAACATCCTTCGAAGAATTTGGTTGACAGTTCATAGCCCAGTTCTAGAGTAGCAAGAGGCCGGAGCGAGGCTCTGACTTCCTCTTTTCCGTTGTACAAGAGGAGGGTGAGTCTCTTCCCACTACATGGGTCACTTCAAAGTGACCATACTAGAGGTTTGTGGCCTCGAGCCTTCCGTTGCCATGCTAACCTTAAAGAAAGAAATGCATAGAGGTAGTTTCTACTTCTCCCTCTCCAAGAAGTTTTCTAAAAGCCTTCTGAAACTCTTGTTGGCCCATATTAAGAAGTATGTCAACGACAAGGAGGGCATGGTGGAGAAGTGAAAGGAGAAGGGTGACCAGAAGCATCCTTAAGGAAAACGCTCCCATCCTATCCTTCCTCTTCAATTGCAGCAATAGTAGAAGAAAAAGTAGGATAAGCAATTCCACAACCAATCTAGGAATCCCAAGCCAACCCACCGCAAGAACTTTATCCCCTAAATACTCCCGTGGACAAATCTTGATGGAAATCAAGGGTCATGATATTATCTAATGGTCGAGAAAGATGAACAAGAAGGTCCACAAGGATTCCAAGAAGTACTATTAGTTTCATCGGGACTACGGGCATGACACCGAAGATTGCATCACCTTGAAGAGTGAGATTGAGTTACTAACTTGATGAGGCTACCTGCACAATTACATCAATCAGCCAACATCTTGAAAGCCATAGATCGTGAGCCCCAGCTGGTAGCCGAGTCCCCTATGGAGAACAAAATTTATCAGCACCATCTCAAGATGATTGGCTACTAGGGACAAACTCCTCTGGATAGTGATGGAGATTCCTAGCCCAAGCACCAGAGGGTAGAGGAGCAGTCCATTACCTTCTCTGTTGTTGACATAGATAGTTTTATTCTTGTATAATGATCCTATGGTTGTTTCCCTTGCTATCTCAAATTATAATGTAAGAAGTATCCTGGTGGATAATGGAAGCTCCATAGATATTTTTTTTTAGATGCTTTCTCCTAAATGGGCTTATCAAGGATTACCTCTGAAGGATGAGCACTTCTTTGATTGATTTTTTGGAAAAGCTATACCCATCGAGGGCATCGTTACTCTTCTAATGATACTAGGTTAAGCCCCAAGATAGGCTAGGATCCTTCTAGATTTTATGGTGGTCTGGATCCCAGTAGCCTACAATGCCATCCTAGGAAGACTGGTTCTGAATACTTTGTGAGCCATGATCTCGACCTACCACTTACTCATAAAGTTTTCTACACCCAATGGAGTGGGTGAGGTTCAAGGCGACCAAGCCTTGGTAAGGAGATGCTATGTGGTGACCCTCAAAAGAAAGAAATCAAAGGAAGCCATATCCATCGAGAGCCTCAAACTCCAGAATCAGTAGAGGCTATAGCATGGAGAATCTATAGAAGAACTAGTCCCAATTCTCTTGGACTTGTCTAAACCCGCCTATGTGGTTTATGTCAGGAGCAAGCAGAGCGAGGAATCCAAGACCCTTCTGGTGGAGTTCTTTTGTGTGAACATTGACATCTTTGCATGGACAATAGTAGATATACCAGGTGTTGACCCTAAGGTCATGGTGCATTGCCTCAACTTGACCCTTTGCATCCCCCAGTTCGCTAGAAGAAAAGAAACTTAATTCCTGAGCACCAGCATGCCATCAAGTAGGTGGTAAAAAAGCTTTTGGAGGCTAGATTCATCCATGAAGTCTAATACCCAAACTAGCTCACCAATATGGTCTTGGTGGGAAAGGCCAATGGCAAATCGTGGGCATGCATTGACTTCACTGATTTGAACAAGGTCTGTCCAAAGGATTGCTTCCCTCTACCTAGAATCGACCAACTTGTGGATTTAACTTCTGGGCATGAAACCCTTAGCTTTATAGATTCTTTTTTGGGCACAACCAAATCCAGATAGCACCTAAGGATGAGGAGAAGATCACATTTATCATTGATTAGGGGCTGTATTGTTATAAAGTCATGCTCTTAGGCCTGAAGAATGCTGGAGCCACCTATCAGTGACTCGTCAACAAAGTCTTCAGCAACCAGATTGGATGCAACATGGAGGTATACATTGATGATATTTTAGTAAAGAGCTGCAAGGAAGGACAGCATATGGTAGACCTAGATACTGTAAAATTACCATATGTGGCTCAACTCAAATAAGTACATGTTTGGAATCTCTTTTGGAAAGTTTCTAGGTTCATGGTATCATTTCGTGGAATCGAGATGAAGCCCAAGAAGCTTCGGGCGATCTTAGAGATGACTCTACCCAGGAGTCAGAAGAAGGTTTAGCATCTTGCAGGGTGGGTCACTGCATTGAATCGATTCATTGAGAGGTCTGGTGATGAGTGCCTGCCTTTCTTCAAAGCTTAGAGACAGATCAAGGACTTCCAATGGATAGAGGAGGCCAGGCCTCCTTCGAGCAACTCAAGGCCTACCTTGCCACTGCACCACTTCTCACAAGACCAGTCATGGGAGAAAAGCTCTACCTTTATTTGGCTATCACCCCTGGGGTTGTGAGTTATGTGCTCATTCAAGAGGAAGATGGAGTGCAGAAGCCAGTCTACTACATTAGCCAGATCCTCAAGGATGCAGAGACCCGGTACTCAAAGGTAAAGAAGGTCACCTTCGCCCTCCTGACCTCAATGAGATGACTTTAACCCTACTTCCAAGTATATTCCATCATGGTCCTATCTGATCAGCTCTCATGCTAGATTCTATAGAAGATTAATACCTTTGGGAGGATCGCCAAGTAGGTATTCCATACTTGGAATTCTAACAATCTCTAGTCATACTGCCAATGAGAGTATCCATAGTTATTGTACTAGTTCTCTTCAGTAATGGAAACCTCCCCTTGTGTCTACAAGGAGAGCACACAATGAAAGCTAGGGTCATCTCTTAAAGTCTTGGATGAGGCGTCCAATGTAGGGTTTGACAACTCTTATTCTAAAAAGTCCTAGGCAAGGTTGTCCCAGGTTATGAATTCTGCTACAAATCCAACCAGATTTGACAAACCAAATCTTCAAGAACAGCCTTGTTCTCGATCAAGAATGAACGCCCTGATTAACAAAGCTATCGCGGAAGTGTATCACCAAGTTGTGGATGATCATCTGCCAGCAATCTCCATTGAAGATCATGATAGGATTCAAGTCTATGAAGATCAAGAACACCAAGAACGGGAGAAGAGAAAAAAAGAAAACATAGAATTTTTACGGGAGAAAGGGATTTCCACTTCCAAGAAGTTCATTACACCATATACATCCTCTTACGAGAATACAATATATATATACCTCGATCACACGAGCCCGAGATCCCAAAAACTCCCCTAGCTGGCACCTTTCAAAAAATAGTTCACCCATCATCCGAGCTGACCCGAGACATTAGAGTCGACTAGGCCTCGCATCCGAGCTAACCCGAATCCATCGAGCCGACCTGTCCAGACCACAATCACCTGTTTTGAGATGTGCCAACCAACAGAGTTAACTCTTACAACAGAAGAGCCGACTCAAAGACCTAGAAAGACCAAAACTGAGCCTAAACACCTAGGACTCATACCGGACTCAACCCTAGCCCTAGACACATCATGGAAACCATGATAGACCATATCAACACATGTACATTGACCCGACTAGCCATGAATGCACCACCTGAGACTCAACAATCTCCACCTTGGTGCTTCAAGGCTACATATGCTAGACTCCTCAAACCCATTAACCACATATAAGAGTAGAAGCTATCCCTTGGTAGAGCCTTAGTAAGTGCATTCGTCTGGTTTTTCATTGTATGAACCTTCACCAGCGTCACTTCTCCTTCCTCCACCAGCTCCCTGACTCTGTGGTACCTCACATCTACATGCTTGGTCCTAGCATGATAGACTGGGTTCTGTGTCAAGTGTATGGTACTCTGGCTATCACTGTGCAGGACCATCATACACTGTTTCACTCCCATTTCAGACACTAGCCTTCTCAGCCATAGTGCTTCCTTTGCAGCTTCAGTAATCCCTATATACTCGCTTCTATTGTAGACAAAACAATAATAGATTGAAGGGTTGATCTCCAAGAAACTGCTCCACCATATATGTAGAAGAGATAACTTGTTATAGACCTTCTTGTATCAAGATCATATGCATAGCTTGCATCAACAAACCCTTCCAAAGGACCTGAATCCTCACATGATTCTATGGAGTTCCATTCATGTCCTTCAAGCTGCCCACCAAATACCAGTCCATGTCTTTGAGTCCCTTGCAGATATCTCAAAATCCACTTCAATGCCTTCCAGTGTTCCTTCCCAGGATTAGCATGTACCTGCTCACCTAGCTTACAACATATGCTATGTCCGGCCTGCAACAAACCATAGCATACATCAAATTGCCCACTGCATTGGCATACGAAACTCTTTCCATGTCCTCTTTCTCCTCCTCTGACTGGGGGCACTATTTTTTCGAGAGAGAAAAATGCCCTGGTAATGGTGTTTCCACAGGTTTGGCCTTATCCATCCCAAACCTCTCGAGTACCTTTTTAATGTACCCACCTTGTGATAAATGGAGTATTCTTTTGCACCTATCTCTGCAAATCTCCATTCCAAGAATTTTTTGAGCTGATCCCAAGTCCTTCATCTCAAATTCCTGAGATAATGCTCTCTTCAGCCCTTTCATAGCTGTCATACTTCTGCTGGCTATCAACATATCATCCATATACAGAAGTAAATATAGAGCATCCATAGTATCCACATCTTTCACATAGACACAATGATCATGTTCACATCTAAGAAATCCAAGGCTCAAAATAAATGTATCAAATCTATGATACCACTGATGAGGTGATTGTTTCAATCCATATAATGACCTCTGAAGTAGACATACCTTGTTCTCCTATCCAATCTCAATGAAGCCATCAAGTTGCTTCATATAGATTTTTTTTTCCAGTTTTTCATGTAGAAAGGCTATCTTCACATCCATCTGCTCCAATTCTAAATTATGTTTTGCCACCAAAGACAACAACACCGAATTGAAGTATGGCGTATGACAGAAGAAAACACTCCTGTATAGTCTACTCTATCCCTTTGTGAGTATCCTTTTGCTACCAATCTTGCCTTGTATTTTACTCCACCTTGCTCTGAAGGTAATGATTCTTAGTGAACACCCATTTGGAGCCAATAGCATAAGCATCTCTAGGTAGATCCACTAGTTGCCATGTCTGATTCCTCATTAGAGATTACATCTCTTCCATCATGCCTTGCATCCATGACTCTTTATCAGGACTTTCCATGGCCTCTACAAAACTTTCTGGATCTCCATTCACAGATATTAGAGCATATAAAATTGTTTCATCCATGCCATATCTAACCGGCTTCCGGATTATGCATTGAGGCTTATACAATGCCACTCCCCTTGCACTATCCTGTAAGTCTAATGTTTGTGGCTCCTCCTGTACTTTCTTTTGAATAGCTGATTCTTCTTGCCTCTCCTTCACTCTTGGAGAATCTTTCCTGTCCAACTCCACCTTAACTGAAACTCCATTTCCAACTGATGTTGAAGGCCTATCCTCCACCTGTGACGGGCTCTCATTGCTATTCATCTTATTGACTGCATTTCCAGTTGCAATCCCCGGTTTCACCAAGATGCACCTCTCATCAAAAATGACATCCCTACTGATCACAGCCTTTTGAGACTGTGGATCCCATAGTAGGTAACCTTTGACTCCTTGTGGATACCCTGTAAAGATCATTTTCTTTGACCTAGGATCCAGCTTGCTTCTTTCAGTTGCCTCCACATGAACATAAGCCGGGCAACCAAAAATTTTAAGTGGCCAAGCTCCACCTTCTTCCCACTCCAAGCTTCTTCCGAAAGTCCACCATCCAACTTGAAGTGAGGGGACCTGTTCATGAGAAAACATGCCTCAGTAATAGCATCACCCTAAAAAGTTTTCTGCAGTGATGACTGCAGCCTCATGCTCCTTTCCCTCTCCAATAGTGTCCGGTTTAGCCTTTCTGCGACACCATTCTGTTATGGGGTCATCCTTACTGTGTAATGGCATTTGATACCATTTTTCTCATAGTAACTCCTAAACTCTGTACTAGAGTACTCCCCACCATTATCAGTCCGAAGGTACTTTATATGTCTTCCTGTCTCCTTCTTTATCTCAGCTCTCCAAGCTTTAAACGGGCAAAAACATTTGATTTTTCCCTCATCAGATACACCCATAGTTTCCTAGAGAAGTCATCAATAAAGGTAACAAAATACCTTGCTCCACCTTTGGATAAAATAGGTGCTGGTCCCTATACATTTGAGTGCACCAAATCGAGCACTCCTTCACTTGGTTTGGTACAAACAGCAAATTTTACTCTATACTGTTTATCAAAGATACATGGCTCACACAGGTCATTTCCATCATTTTTCAAAGCTGGGATGTTCCTTCTTCTGCTTAACTCCGTGAGCCCTCGGTACTCATATGATTCATTCGATAGTGTCACAGTTTATACTTCAACTGTTCCTTTTGTCCCGCTGCAAGCACTTCAGCACTATCACTTACCACTGAGCCTTCCATCCTGTATAGATTGTTGCTCAGTCTTCTTCCTCTCATTACCACCAAAGCTTCCTTGGTAATTCTCAAACATCCACTACCAGATTGGCAACTAAAAGCATATCCCTGCTCTTCCAAGTAGCCCAAAGAAATCAAATTCTTTTTCAAGTCTGGTACATGTTTGATATTAGATAGAGTCCTTATCACTCTATCATACATCCTCACCCTAATAGTACCTACTCCAACTACCATACAAGGGTGATCATCACCAAGACTTACACTACCGCCATCTGACTTGTCATAGGTGTAAAACCAATATCGATGTGAGGTATAGTGGTATGAGCATGCAGAATCCAAAATCCAGGTATTCTCCCAATCAACTGATCCATCTGATACAACCAGTACTTCTTCTCCATTTCTTTCCAAAGCATTAGCACCATTAGTGTTGGCTCTCCCCTTTTCTATCTTCCAAAGAGGACAATTCTTCCTGATATGCCCAAGCTGATGATACTTGTAGCATTTCAAACTCTTGTGGTTCCGAGACTGAGATCTGCCCTTGGACTTTCTCCTAGTTCTTTCCTTAGATCTTCCTTGCCTCTCATTCATAGCAAGAACCTCTGAATTAGGATTACCTTTGCAGATCTTTTCCCTTTGCTCATTGGATCTGAGCATACCAACCACTTTTTCATAGTTTAGGGTTTCCTTCTTATAAACCAAAGTTGTTATCAGACCATCATACGATCCAGGGAGTGAACACAACAGCAAAAATCCCGATCCTCCTCATCTATCTTCACATCCAAACTCATCACCTTAGAACAAACATGATTGAACTTCTGAATATATGCAACAAGGTCTCCTCCTTTAGGCTTCTCAAGCTATATAATTGCTTCTTGAGCCATAGCTTGTTTGTCATGTTCTTTCCCATGTATGTGTTCTCCAGTCTTCTCCAAAGACCTTTTGCAGTAGTCTCTGAACACACCTCAGGTAAAACTTGATCAGCCAAACACATCCTTATGGTGCTGAAAGCAATCTCTTCTAACTCTTCCATTCTTCAACACTAATCTTTTCCGATCTTTCTTTAACCAAGACCTTGTTGATTCTCTGTTGAACTAGTAAATCTTTAAACCTTTGCTGCCATAGGGTGAAGTTTTTCTTGTCATTGTACTTCTCAAAATCTACTTTGAAACCACTTGATGCCATTACCACAATCAAGAATCCAAGAGATATGAAAATTGTACTTGCAAGAAGTTTTACTTCCAACCCTCTGATCTTGAGATCTTCCTTCCACGAACCAAGCTCTGATACCAATATTATGAATTCTGTTGCAAATCTAACTAGATTTGACAAACCAAATCTTCAAGAATAGCCTTATTCCCGATCAAGAACGAACGCCCTGATCAATAAAGCTATCATAAAAGTGTATCACCAGGTTATGGATGACCATCTGCTAGTAATCTCCATTGAAGATCATGGTAGGATTCAGGTTTGTAAAGATCAAGAACACCAAGAACGGGAGAAGAGAGAAGAAAAAAGAAAATAGAGAAATTTTCATGGGAGAAAGGGATTTCCACTTCCAAGAAGTTCATTACACCATATACATCCTCTTACGAGAATACAATATATATATACCTCGGTCACACGTGCCCGAGATCCCAAAAACTTTTCCAACTGGCACATTTCAAAAATAGTTCACCCGTCATCCAAGCCGACCCGAGACATTAGAGTCGACTAGGCCTTGCATCTGAGCTGACTCTAATCCATCCGAGTTGACTTATCCAGACAACAGGATTCCTGACTGTGCATCCGAGCCGATCCGAATCCATCCGAGCTGACCCATCCAGACCACAATCACCTGTTCTGAGACGTGCTAACCACAGAGTTGACTCTTACAACAGAAGAGTCGACTCAAAGACCAGAAATACCAAATTGAGCCTAAACACCTAGGACTCATACCGGACTCAACCCTAGCCCTAGACACATCATGAAAAATCATGATAGACCAGATCAACACATGTACATTGACCCGACTAGCCATGAATGCACCACCTGAGACTCACACAGGTGGCGTTCCAAAATCTCTTATTCTAAAAAGTCTTGGGTGAGGTAGTCCTAGGTAAGGTTTTGACATCTCTTATTCAAAAGTCCTAAGCAAGGTTGTCCCAAACAAAGTTCTGACATCCTTTATTCTTAGAAGTCTTGGACAAGGTTATCCTAAGTACCCTGGCGAGCAGTCAAACTCATGAGTTGGGTCCTGATATCCCTAAGTCCTAATTAAGCAATAAGCCTTTTAAGTTCCAAAGTCTTAGTTGAGGTTATCTCAAGAATCCTGGTCGGGCAGTTGACTCCCAGGTGAGGTCATGATACCCCTAAGTCTTGTAAGCCTCCAAGGTTTCAACGTCTTAGATGAGGTTGCCCTAAGCACCCTGACTGAGCAGTCAGACTTCTGGGCTAGATCATGATATCCTTAAGTTTTGGTTAAGCTGTAAGCCTCCTAGGTTCCAAAGCTTTAGATGAGGTTTTCGAAGTACCCTAGCCAAGCAATCACACTTCTAGGTTTGGTTGCGATACCCCTAAATCCTAGTTAAGAAGTAAGTCTCCCAGGTTCTTAAACCCTAGACGAGATCATCCCAAGCAAGTTCCAAGAAGTTGGGCTATGTGCTTGATCAAGACCCTCTTATCTTACCTGACCATCCTAATGCTCGCCAGATAGCAACACATAAAAAATGGATGGAAGATGATAATAAGATAAAGTGCTACATGCTCGTCTTAATGTTGAATGAGTTGTAGAGCCAGCATGAGGATATGCTAACTACCAAGGCTATAATAACTCACTTACAAGAGCTGTATGGTGAGCAAAGTATCACCGTGCTCTTTGAGATCTTTAAAAGACATTTTAATACTAAATGTATGAAGGCAATTAGTCCACGATCATTATTTGACAATGATCAAAGATATTGAATAGCTTAGGAAGCTGGGCATGCTGATTCATAGAGATTGCAAGTTGATTTGATCATCTTGTCCCTAACTAACTCATCTGCTTAGTTCATCATAAACTATAATATGAAAAAATTAAGTTACACTTTGTTTGGATTATTAACATGTTGTAAGTAATTAGAAAACTTTGAAAAGTTTAAGGGGCTCTGTTCTAGATATGAATTAGATATCTTCATCTAAGAGAAAGTCTACTTAGAAGAAGAAAAAGCATGTAAAAAAGTAAAAGAAGGATAGTAAGCCTAAGAAGAAGGATGCTTAAAAGAAGTCTGTTGTGAGTAAAAAAAGATATTTCCACTACAACACGGATGGGCATTGAAAGAGAAACTATCTGCAATACCTGGAAAGCCTGAAGAAATAGAAGATAGACACACTTTCAAAAGGTATGTCTATGCTTCTTATTAAATCAAACATTATAGTATCTTCTACTTCTAATTGGATATTAGACTCTGGTTCAAGCGCTCATATTTATACTTTAATAAAGGGTTCGATAAGAAGTAGAGCACTGAGAGAAGGAAAGATAATCCTACATATTAGAAATAGTGCAGGAGTTGCTAAGTCACTATAGGAGCATGCCCTCTATCATTATCTTTAAGGTTCAGCTTAGTTTTGAAAGATTGTTATCATGTACTTATAGCTAGTAGAAACTTGATTTCTGTCTCTTGCATAGATAGGTTATGAATTTATCTTTAATAAAGATTGTTGTTCGATTTATTTTATAAATAAATTAATCACAAAAGTTTTCTTGATAGACAATCTATATCATTTACATACTGATGTATCTATGAATATTAACGAGCAAATAGTGAATGCCATAGGACACAATGACCTAGAGATGACTTAAACCAAAAGTATATATGGCACCTTAAGCTTGGTCACATTGATTAGGATATGATTAACAAACTAGAAAAGGATGGTATTCTTGACTCAATTAATTATGAGTCATACCTAGTTTGTGAATCATGCCTTTAAAAAAATGACCAAGTTATCCTTTGTAGGTTATGAGGAAAGGATCACTGAATTACTTGTCTTGGTATATACTGATGTGTGTGGCACATTTGATGTATAAGCCAACGGTGATTTTTAATACTTCATCATCTTTATCGATGATTACTCACAACATGGGTATATATTTCTTATGAGACACAAGCTTGAAATATTTAAAAAATTCAAGGAATTCAGACATGAAGTAGAAAAGTAAATAGGAAAACTTCTTAAAGTTCTCTGGTTAGATCGAGAAGGTGAATACCTTAGTAAAAAATATCTAGGTTATCTCAAGGACTATGGCATAGTCTCACAATGGACTCATAGCATGCCTCAACTCAATAGGGTATCGAAAAAGAGGAATAGGATTTTATTAGATATAGTCCAATCCATGATGAGCTTCACTAACCTACCTTTATTTCCTTGAGATCATGTCCGATAAACTTTAATTTATATTCTAAATTAGGTTCCCTCTAACTTCATTCCTACCACTCCATATGAAATATGGCATGGTAAGAAACTAAGTATTGCCATCTCAAGATTTTGGGGCATCTAGCCTATGTCAAGAGATTAATGGTAGACAAATTAGAGTCCAAATCGATGAAAACTCACTTTATAGGGTATCCTAAAGAATCTATAGGATACTATTTTTATTTTTCAGAGGGTCATAATGTAATTGTGAGTCAGCATGCCATGTTTCTTGAAAAATAGTTTGTTCAAGATGGTAGTGTGGGAGGTGAATTGAGCTCGATAAGAAAGTCTCTAAAGAGTGGGTAGCTAAAGATCAGGTTGAACCCAATAAACCAGTAGATGTAGTTGCTCCACCACCTCATAGGTCTAGTAGGGTCCCCCATCCTCCTAAAAAGTATTTAGGTATACTTACAAAGGACATAGAGAAAATGTTTCTTATAGAAGATAAGGATCAAATAATTGATCCTAAGATCTATGATGAGACGATGTTAGACATCAAATTGAAAAAATGATTGAGCATTATGAAGTCAAAAATTGACTCAATACATTCAAACTAGATTTGATCCTTAGTAGATCCACTTGAGGGGATAGTATTCATTGGGTATAAATGGATCTATAAAAGAAAGATAGGTACAGATGGTAAGGTAAAGACCTATAAATCTAGGTTGATAGCAAAAGGTATAGTTAATGTAAAGGTATTTGATGCGGCAAGCATATGATTAATGTTTAGATTATGATTTGTAGAGCAATGAAACCAAATTACACTAGCATTGTACTCATCATAATAAGACTTAAGGATTACAAGAAATGGAACTTTTACTTGATTAGACACAATCCTAAACTAAGAAGGAAGAAGATCTAGATAATAGGGGCTAATGATTATGGACTTACCTTGATGAGCTTTCCAACCTTCTTTTGATTCATACCTTGAAACTACCAACGCTCTGGACTAGAGGACTTAGATAACAAAGATCAGAACTCTGGACTTGGACTTCAGTCTGTCGGTTCATTGTCAAGGGGGAACCCGGTTCTCAACTCAAAGACTTCGAAGGACCCTGCAATTGAAGATCAAAGGTTAAGGAAGAAAGAGACAAATGTAAAGAAAGGTTGGGAGGATTTGTGAACAAAGAAGAAATTGCAGAAGATCTGGCCGACTCCAATGCCTTCGTCTTGTACTGGAATGATGAGTTGCTTGGAGAAAAAAAAAAAAAAATTGACTTTGGCGTGGAGGAAGAAACTTTCACACAAGAACACAAGATAATTTGCTTCAAAACTTCACTTGTATTTCATTCATCTTCAATCCCTTTTTACAATAGGTGTCCAAGGCTTTTAATAGCCTCACAAAGCTAGCTTTTGAAATTTAAAAACTTCCCAAATTGAGGAGGATCACAAGGGGGGTTGAAGGATTTGATGGAGGGTTTGGAGGGATGTGGGGGGAGTTGGAGGATTTGGTGGAGGGCTTGGAGGGATGTGGCCGACCTCCTTGAATTTGAATCTTCCTTGTTGGCGCCCAAAGGGTGATGAAGTGGCTGGTGAGGTGGCACCTCTGGCTGATGACGTGGCATGGTGAGGTGGTCTTCTAATTTCAAGATGACATGTGGCGCCACGTGATCCTAGTTGATGGTTCTTTTCTCTTGCTTGGTGGTGTGTCTTCTCTTCTTCATGGGGTCAAATTCTGGGGTCCAGAATTTGAGTCTTGTTGCTGGCTTTCATGGCTTTAAGACTTGAATAGACTTAACTCAACTGAATTAGACTTAACTCAACTGAATTAGACTCAACTGACCTAGACTTTAAAACTTGAAATGGACTTACAGGAAATGAAATTTTAAAAGTAATTACAGGACTCAATAAACACTCTTGATTTGAAACTCAAAATTAATTACAGGACTCTTAAAATGGAAATGACTCCTGAAAAGGAAATAAAACATTTTTGATCTAAAGGATACAAGGTAACCTAATTATCTTCGATCCAAATTGGGATAAGGCTAACCTTGTTGGAGTGAAGTTTCTTTCGATTTCTGGTGTCCACACCAGTATTGACTATCAAGGCACTTTTTTACCGATAACCATGATGAAATTTATCTACACACTACTTGCTATTGCAGCATTTCATGATTATAAAATATGGCAGATGTATATGAAAATTGCATTTCTTAATGGATATTTCGAGGAAGATATCTATATGGAGCAGTCTTTGGATTTCACTTCCAGTAATAAAGATCACGAAGTCTGTAAGCTCATAAATCCATATAAGGATTAAAACAAGCTTCTCAAAGTTGGAATACTTGTTTCAATGATGCGATCAAATAATTTGATTTCATAAAAAATGAAAAGCCTTGTGTATACAAGAAGGTCAATCAGAGGGCTGTGACATTTTTGGTATTGACATGGATCACATCCTCTTAATTGGGAACGATATTCCCATGTTAACTTGAGTTAAAAGTTGGTTGTATAAGAAATTTTTCATAAAATACCTAGGTAAAGCATCTTATATCTTAAGAATTAAGGTCTATAGAGATAGACTGAATTGGATGCTTGGCCTTTCATAAAAATTGTACATAGAGAAGTATTGAAAAGGCTCAGCATGAAAAACTCTAAGAGAGATTATTATCCCTTAGGCATGGCATTAATTTTTTCAAAAAGTTGTATCCTGGCATACCTGAGGAGATATAGCATATGAGCAAGATCCTATATGCTTCAATAATTGGGAGCCTAATGTATGCCATGTTGTGTACTTAACATGATATTGTGCTTGGTGTGAGTATCACCAGTAGGTATCAATCGAATCCAGGTGAAGAGCACTGGATTGCTATGAAGAACATACTTAATTACTTAAAAAAACTAAGAATTTATTCTTGATCTTTGGAGGTTGTCTTGACTTACGGGTAGAGGGATACATCAATTCAGACCTTATATCTAATTCTGATGATAGGTCTATATTAAGATGTGTATTTCTTTGCAATGGTGGTTTTACCAGCTGAAAAAGTTCCAAGCAATCTATTATTATTGATTCTACTATGAAAGTTGAGTATATTATTGCCTCTAAAGCTACAAGAAAGACTTCTGGTATAAGAAATTCACTACAATGCTTGAAGTGATGCCATTAGATGCCATTCTTTTATACTTCAATAATAACATTGCCATAGCCCTTTCTAAGGAGCCCAGGTCTTACTAGAAATTCAAGCATATCGAGCGGTGGTTCCATATCATACTCGATTACCTCGAGAAAAAGGGTGCAAAGAATAGACTATGTGGATAACGTGGTAGATCCACTAACAAAGCAATTGAGCCAATAGAAGATTGAAGTCCATCTTGAAAAGATGAGACTTAGGTATATGGCTAATTAGTTTTAGTATAAATGGGAGATTGTTAGATGTATGTCCTAGAAGCTAAGTTAGCATGACACATTATGTCTTTTCTAGGATATAATTTTATATTTAATTCAATGAAATCAAAAAAATTGGGCTTTATTCTTTTCATTCATATCTAATGTATCGATGAATCATCAATGGAGTTAATACAAAATGATACATATTCTCATGAGTTCAGAATTTAAAATATGTGTTATCATATATTAACTTCTAAAAAGCTCCCAATCATTCAATCATCACGAGGATGGTGACTGATCCATCAAGATCGGTACATGAATCACCTCCCTTCTAGGTAGACGAGTCTTGAGTCTATAATATAGAGATATTAAAGTGAGAGTATAAGTGGTTATTAGAGAACAATGACACTGAGTATAACCAAGTCTGAGAAGTCACATGGATATCTACTTACTCGTCAATGACTTTTTAAATTCTATAGTTGTGTATGAGTAATTCATTGACCTGTAGTGTCTTGACTACTCATAGTAAGGTTACTATAATTTGGCAGCACATGATCATGGTCCTTAGCCATTCATAATCTTATGGTGTTCGTTAGCATAGTAGCTTCACTATAGGAGTAAGGAGTACACTTATAAGGGAATTATCAATTTTAATAGTTAAAGTAAAGTCCTATATGACCTAATAGGTTGAGTCTTTAAATCTATGATCATAGTAGTATGATATTAGGAGGTGTTTTTAAGAAAATCATAATTGGACTCAAGCCAATTAAGTCTGACATATGATGGATGCTCTTGATTTGACGAGTTTCTATGACATGCATCTTATCAGGATTTTCGATAGAAGAATTTGATCACATGATAACTATATCTAAGGGTTTGTTTCTATTCTATTGGGTTAGCATTATATACTGCTAGGTATTACTGGTAGATTATGAGAGCTCACTAGGATCATTTTCGAATCAATGATCTAAGTTAGGGCTAAGCTGAATTATTTCAATCCATCAAAAGAATTTCGATGATACTATGATAAAGATCATGGTATATCTCACTACCAGATAAAATAAAACCTAAGGGATCACATAAAAAAAGAGTTCAACCTAATCTAAGAACGGGTCTGTGTAAGAGTTATATATTTAGTACATGCTAATTTTAGCATTTATCAATTTTGGCACTTGCTAATTTTAGTACATGATGATTTTAGCACCTACTAATATTAACACTTGCTAATTTTAGTATGATGGACCTATTTATAAATCTTGTAATAATTTTTTAGTTTATTATTTAACTCAATTAAATCATATTTAATTATAATTAACTTAATTTAAAGTTAATTGAATTTATAATTCAAGTTTGACTTGAATTGTTCACAGAGTTGACCAGGTCAACACCTTTTTAAATTTGGTTCAATTTAGGCATGACATGGATTCAAAATCAGTCACAAGTCAAGTCAAACTAGACCAGTAGCTAAAAGACCCAGTTGACTAGGTCTCTCTCCTTTACTCATGCAAAAACCAGGGAGGGCATGAAAATGTGGTCTCCTCTTGGTCATGCAGTGAGAAGAGAGGTGTTGATTTGGTGCCTTTCTTCCTTATCTGGGACTCTCTCTCCTTTCAAATAAAGATGGATTCTTTTCTAATTTTAATTTCAATCAAATCAAATTAGAATCATAATTTATTTGGATTTTAAGGTGGCATGTAATTGGGATGTAGCGTGGAGTTTTAGTGGGCGTAGAAACAAGGCAGTGTGGATCATAAGTTGTCGCACAAATATTTAGCCATCCCGTTTTTTCCTTATCCATGCCATATATGATATTATATCTCAAAAGAAAGCTAAGAGTTTGAAGTTTTTAGATAGGAAAATATCAAAAAAATAGTCTTTATTTTTTTTGATATTAATTGCTTTAGAAGAATAGTAAGGCTACTAGGGTTTTAGATTTTTGACTAAAAGAAGAAGATCCATTTCTATGTTTGAAGAAAGACCTGCAAGGATCAAGTAATCTGGTGTCTTTGATGATTCGATCATGAAAGCTCCATATGGATACTGATAGAGGTCAGGCACGTGCATGGCTTAATGAATCCCGTTAGATCTGATTGATCTGACAAATCTAATACTTAAAGATGGATTTAGCGATTAACGTAAGTTGAATCCTTCATCTTATAATTTTATTAAGTTTCAAATTTGATTTATTTTATATTCTAGCATGTTAAGTGACATGTTAGATGATATTTATTTTAAATTAGCATGCTTTAAAAAAATTAATTTTTCATGATTTTTGCTTCCATTGTGCCCAGGATTTAGAGCCTAGTCTAGCATGCTAGTTTCCTTGCCAAAAATCTAAGAGGGCCATGGTGGAGGAGGAACTGGGTGATGAGGTAAGCAACCATGCCCCTCCTCCAATTCCACCTTTCGGCCTGCGACAACCATAGTCCAACGGTGAAGCACTAGTCATTCCCGATATATTTCATAACAAGGAGAGCATCCATTAGCATACCCTTAACACAGAGGTACTGACCCCAAAGAGAACCCTTCCATCCAGGAAAACTAAACAACACTCCCATTGGAGAAGGACAACCATTGTTTTGGCATCCTTTTGATCGATGAAAACATGGAGGAGCTTAGCAAAGGCCAACTCCTCGACCCTCTATTTATAGGTTGGCTGAGGGAAAGACCACCGCATCACTAGACAATTGGCATGCGATAGGTGTCCGCATTCTACCAGCTAGGTGACTGTTTGGTATGGACACCAGAGGCACCAGACTTGTGCAGAGGATTCTTAACCCTCTATGGTTATCTGATTAGTATTTTCAGTGTTTGAGTCCAATATTGTAATAAGGGCTTAGCCTACTTGAGTCCCTACTTTAGTCTCTGAGTCCTATTTTGGGCCTTTCAATATTTGAGTCTTGTATTTAGAGTCACTCGTACCATTAAGGTATTGAGTCAAGTTCATTATAAGTTTTGTTATTTTGAGCCTTATGAGTCCTGTAAGTCTTGTATTAAGTCCAGTATAATTTTGTAAGAAGAAGACTTAAGTCACTTATGGATCCAGCCAACATGACACTCTAACCATTGCTTGGAATCCAGTCACTCACACAATTGTGCCACTTGGAAAGCATGGAAGGAGTCATGGAACCATCCTTGAAGATCCAGGTAAATCAAATGTCTACAACACTTACTAGGAAGAAGGACAACCGAAGAAAACCCGAAAGCATGAAGCCTTAACCCTAATTTGGCGCCCCCCTCCTTATGGTCACCTCTCTTGGCCGCCCAATGCATTTGAGAAGGAGAGGGAGTGTAGTTGTTTTCATATGAGGACTTTTTATGTATTCTAGGTAGGGTTTGTGAGGGAAAAGGATACAAAGAGGGTTACTTGTATATCCTTACTTGGGACCCAAGTTTTGTAAGCCTATATAAAGGCCCTACCTCTCATATATTATGATGAATTTTAATGAGATTTTTTAGAGTTCTTCCACATTGCTATGTGCTTTGTCCTCCTGCGCCCTACCTCCAAGTCTCCAACGAAACCCTAGCTGCCAACCCTACTTCAACCTTGGACGCCTCCACCACTTTGCCACCCACATCCAATCCTCTTCATCCTTTCTTCCTCAGCCTTCAACTTTGTTTCTCATTTATTTTCTAACCCTTGATAGGTATTTTGCAAGTCTCTCAGAGTCCACAAATCCAGGATTCCATCTGACCAACTTTCGGATCAGCGGGCCGAAAGTCGCGGATCCGTGGGGTCTCCGACTTGATTTTCTAGGATGCATCCGGGAGCGTAGAGCGACCCCTTCATAGATTCATCTTCAAATTACTACAGGTACACCCTCTTGACTCACAAGTAGTGGTATTGCAGAAGAGCTAGTCCTACGGGACTTCTTAGTCCTCGGCGGTCCTATGTCTTTGCTTTAGGGTCTATTTCTGTGTGCATGTGCTTCTGATTTTTCTGTAGAATTTCTTGCATAGAATCTTGGCTCAAATTTTGGGATATAAACTCTTAATTCAATGCTTAATAATAGAAAAATAGTTTGCATGCATAAATAGTCCTGCATCATTTGGTATCAGAGCATCTTTTAGGACTAATTTTGGCATCCCATCATTCCTACATATAGTCTATTATTTAATTGTTTTTGAATGTAGATAACTTATAAACTCCTGATTCTTATTTTGGTGGATTCTTCATAATTGATAATATTTATCAGAATTTTCTCAAAATTTAATTCAGTCTCTATGTCTTCTGCATAGCTGATTTAAGAATAGTTCTGTCCTAAAATTTTAGCAAGTCTAGTTTCAGCATGTTTAGGGTTCTTTTTGCATAATCTCTGAATACTTTGTTTTTCTGCATAATTCCTGCATATTAGGTACTTTTCTGCAAATTATATTTCTGCCAAAAATAAAATAAATAGAAAATACAAAACTTAGAAACCCTAATTGTATTTTCATATGTGTGCCATTATGTGCATAAGCTACATTAAGGGCAATTCTACTATGCCAGATAGGGGAAGGATTTGATCACCTCTCCTTAGCCCAAAACAACAACCCTTGCATTCGAACCCAACCTAATTAAAATCAATTAGACCTAATTTGCTTTGCTCTAGTGAGCTAGGGACACCAACAGGTCAGGTCCAACCTTTATGGGAAGACTAGTGCACCCAATATCTCTCTATATTGGAAGCTGGTGTCTAGGCTACAGGTCCAGTGGCAAACGCCCTAAGCGAATCGGTAGTTCCTTAATTGGGTCCCTGTGAAAGTAGGGGAGGCCTCCCACCATCCCACCTCTTACCTACCCAGTGGAACGACTAGGGGTTGCATTGTGTGTAAGTTGAGTCGACCCATTTTGTTTGGGCTCTAGGTCTAGGAAGCCGTACTCGATTTGTCTTTGAGGTATGCATGTGCACTAGGTCAGGAGTCTCATATCATCCACCACATCAACAGTCAGCTGAACCCATGGAAAATCCAAATCTTGAAGCCCAAATTAGAGCCCTCACTGATCAGATGGTCCAGTCATTTACCCAGATGAACCAGAGGTTTGACCAGGTGGAGACTAGGCTAGGAACCTTAGAGGAGGCCCATGTGCCTCACACTGAGCCAGAACTTGAGTCACCTCCCCATCCTAGGAGAGCCCCATGCCATGATCCCTACCTCGAGGCTGAACCAAGGAGAACCCACGTCTTGATCCCTACTTCGAGGCTGAACCTAGGAGAACCACACGTCATGACCCAGTGCCAGAGGTTCACCTAAGGAGACCCAATCAGGATTTCATGGACTAGGTAGAGAGAGCCTACAGGAACATTAGACTTGAAGCAACCACTTTCGATGGCTGTCTTGACCCAAAAGTTTATATATATTAGGAGGGAGAAGTCGACCAATATTTTGAGTGGTACGATATGTTTGAGGAGTGCAAGTTTAAGTTTGCCAAGCTTAAGTTAGTCTGCCAGGCTAGGTTATATTGGGCTAATATTGAGAGAGTACTTAGACAAGGAGGTCATGAACCCATAATCACCTGGAGGGCAATGAAGCTAGGCTTAGAATGAAGTACCTCCTAGCATCATACCACCAGGGGTTATTGGACCAGTGGCAAAGATTGAGTCAGGGTAGCAAGAGTGTGGCTGAGTACATCATGAAATTTGATGAGTATGCAATATGGTGCGACATAGTCAAATCCGAGTCAGTCACCCTGTCTAGGTTTAGAGCTGGTCTTAGAGACGACATTAGGAGGGAGCTTTTCTTGAGAGGTTGGTGACTTAGAGCAGGCATACCAAATTGCTAGGGATTATGAATGTTTCCGGAGAGGGCCCATCTTTCGTAAACATGAGCCCACTAGAAGCCCTAATCAGTACCCAAAAGCTAGCAGGTTTACCCGAGTCAACCCAGCTCGAGTCGACCTAGTCCGAGCCACCCCGACCCGAGTCGACCCTAGCCTAGTAACCTTATGGCCCGCAAAGAAGATAGAGGTGAGTCTGTAGAGGTCTAGAGGAGTCCCAATCCCCAGAGAGTGTGCTTTGGATGTCGCAAACCAGAACTTTATGCTAGCCAGTGCCTAGTCAGCACCCTACACCTAGGTGAGCTAGATGAGGATGAGTCTGAACCATAGTTGAGCCTGAGGGAGAGGTCTATGAAGCTGAGACCCAATTGCTAGATGAGTATGATGGAGAGGAGGAAGTGCCTGAGTCTGAAGACCTACTAGGAGTGGTTAGGTGCATCTTGACCCAAACCCAAACTAAGGAAGACTAGCGTAGGACTAACATCTTACAAACCTTTGTCAAGTTAGGAGGTAAGGTGTTCAAGATCATAATAGATAGTGAGAGTTATGTCAATGCCATCTTTGCTAGTACAGTCAAATCTTTAGGATTGACCATAGTGCCCAATCCTTGTCCTTATAAGGTCTCTTAGGTAGATTCCACCTCCAACCCAATCAAGTCTAGGTGCCAAATCTTGATTAAACTGCAATCATATAAAGAAAAGATTTGGTGTGATGTCATTCCCATGGAAGTTAGTAGTATCATCTTAGGTCGACCATGGCTTTACAATCATGATGCAACCCTATTTGGTCAAACCAATATCTATACCTTTAGTTACCATGGGAACAAGTTTGTGATCCATCTGACTCCACCCAGAGATACAATTATGAGAGGTTCTAGCAGCCTTAACGAAAAGAAACCAGGAATTAATATGATTAAAGCTGAGGAATTAGAGAAGGAGATTACTGAGGATAACCTTATTCGGATCTTGACCACCAAAGAAATTCATGAGCTGACCCAAAAGGAACACCCTCTAGGAGTAGTTGAGGCTCTAAAAAAGTTTGAGGATGTCTTTCCTGATGAAGTACCTGATCAATTACTACCCCTTAGAGACATCCAGCATGCTATAGACTTGGTCCCAGGAGCCACTTTACCAAACCTTCCTCACTATATGATGAACCCCACTGAGCATCAAGAGTTACAAAAATAAGTGGGAGAATTGCTTAGGAAAGGTTTCATTAGGGAGAACTTAAGTCCATGTGCGGTCTCTGCTCTATTGACCCCTAAGAAAGATAGTACCTGGAGGATGTGCATAGACAATAGAGTCATCAATAAGATTATGGTGAAGTATAGGTTTTCCATCCCCCGATTGGATGACATGCTAGATATGATGGCCGGTGCTGCAATTTTCTCAAAGATCAATCTTAAGAGTGGCATCATCAGGTTAGGATTAGACTTGGGGATGAGTGGAAAACTGCGTTCAAAACTAAGGATGGCCTATTTGAGTGGGTTATGATGCCTTTTGGAGTTTTGAATGCACCAAGTACATTCATGAGGATCATGACCCAAGTCCTGAAGGAATACACTGGAAAATTTATTGTGGTCTATTTGGATGACATACTGATTTATAGCAGGACTAAAGAGGACCACCTTAGTCATCTCAGGTTAGTGTGTCAGACCCTTAGGGAGAATAGCCTCTATGCCAATCTCAAGAAGTATGAGTTCATGACATATAGGGTTATTTTCCTAGGTTTCGTTGTCACCCCAGATGGAGTTTTTGTAGACCTTGAAAAGGTTAGGTTTATTATCGAGTGGCCTGTACCTTCTAGTGTCCACGATGTTCATAGCTTCCATGGCCTAGCAACCTTTTATAGGAGATTCATTAGGGGTTTTAGCAACATCGTTGCACCCATTATAGACTGCATTAGGATGAGCACTTTTGAATGGACCAAAGTTGCTGACAAGGCCTTCCTAGAAATTAAGGATAAGATGACCCACGCACCTATCCTTAGATTACCAGACTTCTCGAAGGTATTTGAGGTCGCGTGCAATGCATCGAGAGTAGGAATAGGTGGGGTACTGAGTTAAAAAAGTCATCCAATAGCCTTCTTTAGTGAGAAGTTGAATGAGGCTAAACTTAAGTACTCTACCTATGACAAGGAATTCTATGCGGTAGTTTAGGCCCTCAGATATTTGAGACACTACTTACTGCCACAGGAGTTTGTCTTATATTATGACCATGAGGCACTCCGGTTCCTAAACTCCCAAAAGAAGCTCAACCCTAGGTATGGTAAATGGGTTGAGTACATCCAGGCTTGCACCTTTGTCTTAAAACACCATACCGGGATAGAGAACAAGGTAGCAGACACCCTTAGCCATAGGTCTTTGCTTTTGAGTTCAGTCAGCACTATAGTCATTGGATTCGATCGATTAAAGGATGAGTATGAAGTCTGCCCTGACTTCGGTGACATTTACCAGACCATTGGGCTAGGACCATCCAGTACCCATAGGGAGTATACCATTCAGGAAAGCTACCTGTTCAAGGACAATAGGCTCTGTATCTCTAGAACTTCACTTAGAGAATTTTTGATTTGGGAGACTTATGCTAGAGGATTAGCTGGTCACTTTGGTATGAATAAGACCATCTTAGGGATAGAGGACCAGTTTTATTGGCGGGGCTAAAAATGCATGTTGCCCAGATAGTAGCCAGGTGTAGAACTTGTGCCGTTACAAAATAGTAGAAGCAAAACCACCGGTCTCATACACCTTTGCCAGTGTCTGATCATCCTTGGTAGGATCTCAGTATGGACATTGTATTAAGATTACCTAAGTCCCAGAAGAGGTATGATTCCATCTTTGTAGTGGTTGATAGGTTCTCTAAGATGGCTCACTTCATCCCATGCTCCCAGACCTTCGATGTGTCTAGAGTAGCCAACATTTTCCTAGACAACATGGTTAAACTCCATGGCCTACCCAAGACCATCGTATTCGATAAGGATGTTAGGTTCTTCAGTTATTTCTGGAAGACTCTCTGGCACCTATTGGGACCAAACTCAAGTTTTCTATATCCTACCACCCCCAGATAGATGGCCAAACCGAAGTGGTGAACTGTAGCCTAAAAAATCATCTTAGGTGCATGGTAGGTGAACACACAGAAAACTGGGACTTATTATTACCCCGAGTAGAGTTCGCCTACAATAGCTCAGTGAATAGGTCCACGGGCAAGAGTCCTTTTGAGATAGTCCATGGGTATAAGCCTAATCGCCCCATCAATCTGAATCCCTTACCATCCATGCATGAGTCTCAGAGTCTGTAGAGTCATTCGCATAGCATATTAAAGACTTGCATAGGGACATTAGCCAAAAGATTAATCGAAGTAATAAAACATATAAGAAATTGGCTAATTCCTTAAAGAGAGCCAAGAAATTTAATGTAGGGAATTCTATTATGATTAGGCTTAGGCCTAAGCGGTTCCCACCAGGGACCGTTAAGAAGCTTCATGCTCGCATAGCTGAACCCTTTAGAGTGATAGAGAAGGTCAGACCCAATGCCTATGTGCTAGATCTATCCTTGGATTTTGGCATTAGCTATACCTTCAATATCGTGGACTTGGTTGAGTATAGAAAACCGACAGCGATTCCTGGTGAGGCCTTTGGACCTACCCTATCCTTTAAGAGCAAACTTAATCCAGAGTATCCACCTATAAATTGGCCTGAGAGAGAAGAACAGATCGAGCGTATACTAGACGATCAAGCTATCATGACCTGGGGTCATGGCTATCAACGTTACTTGGTCTGATGGCAAGGTCGACCAGAATCTGATGATTCGTGGATTACTCAAGAGGACTTGCAGCACCTCAACCCAAACATCCTTGAGTGATACCAGAGCCAGAGCGATCCATACTCAACGGGGTTAAGTTCCTCCCATCCCGGGAGAATTGGTGCGAACACCAGAGGCACCATACTTAGGCAGAGGCTTCTCAACCCTTTGCGGTTATCTGATTAGTAATTTCAGTATTTGAGTCCAATTTTGTAATAAGGGTTTAGCCCACTCGTGTCCCTACTCTGGACCCTGAGTCCTGTTTTGGGCCTTTCAACATTTGAGTCCTGTATTTAGAGTCACTCATACCATTAGGGAATTGAGTCAAGTTCATTATAAGTTTTGTTACTTTGAGCCTTATGAGTCTTATAAGTCTTGTATTGAGTCCAGCCAATTTTGTAAGAAGAAGACTCAAGTCACTTATGGATCCAACCAGTATGACACTCTAACCACTGCATGGAATCCAGTCACCCACATAATTATGCCACTAGGAAAGCATGGAAGGAGTTATGGAGCCACCCTTGAAGATCCTGGTGAATCAAATGTCTACAACACTTACCAACACTTACCAGGAAGAAGGACAACCGAAGAAAACTGGAAGATGAAGCCCTAACCTAATTCGGCGTCCCCTCCTATGGTCACCCTTTGGTTGGCACCCCCTTTATGGTCACCTCTCTTGGCCGCCAATGCATTTGAGAAGGAGAGGAGTATAGTTGTTTTCATATGAGGACTTTTCATATATTCTAGGTAGGGTTTGTGAGAGAAAAGGACACAAAGAGAGTTACTTGTATACCCTTACTTGGGACCCAAGTTTTGTAAGCCTATATAAAGGCCCTACCTCTCATGTATTATGATGAATTTTAATAAATTTTCTTGAGTTCTTCGACATTGCTATGTGCTTTGTCCTCCTGCGCCCTGCCTCCAAGTCTCCAACGAAACCCTAGCCGCCAACCCTACTTCAACCTTGGACACCTCCACCACTTGGCCGCCCACATCCAATCCTCTTCTTCCTTTCTTCCTTCAGCCTTCAACTTTGTTTCTCCTTTGCTTTCTAATCCTTGATAGGTGTTTTGCAGGTCTCTCAGAGTCCACGAATCCAGGATTCCATCCGACCAGCTTTCGGATCAGCGAGCCGAAAGTCGCGGATCCGCGGGATTTCCAGCTTGATTTTTCAGGATGCATCCTGGAGTGTGGAGTGACCCCTTCACAGATTCATCTTCAAATCACTGCTAGGTACACCTCCTTGACTCACAAGTAGTGGTATTGTAGAAGAGCTAGCCCTACCGAGGCTTCTTAGTCTCGGCGGTCCTATTTCTTCACTTTAGGGTCTATTTTTGCACGCATGTGCTTCTGATTTTTTTGTAGATTTCCCTGCTTAGAACCTTGGCTCAAATTTCAAGATATAAACCTTAATTAACTGCTAATAATAGAAAAATAGTTTGCATGCATATGTAGTCCCGCATCATTTGGTATCTGAGCATCGTTTAGGACTAATTTTTGCATCCCATCATTTTTGTATATGGTCTGTTATTTTAATTTTTTTAAATGTAGATAATTCATAACTCTTGATTTTTATTTTGCTGGATTTCTCATGATTGATAATATTTAAAAGAATTTCTTTCATAATTTAATTTGATATCTATGTCTTCTGCACATCTGATTTATAGCATGAGAACAGTTTTGCCATGAAATGTTAGCAAGTCTAGTTTCAACATGTTTAGGGTTCTTTTTGTATAATCTCTGTTTACTTTATTTTTTTGCATATTTCTTGCATACTATGTACTTTTTGAAAATTATATTTCTATTAAAAAAATAAAAAAATAGAAAATACAAAAACTTAGAAAACCTAATTGTATTTCATTTGTGTGCCATCATGTGCATAAGCTATATTAAGGGCAATTCTACTATGCCAGATGGGGGAAGGATTTGATCACCTCTCCTTAGCCCAAAACAACAACCCTACATTCGAGCCTAACCTAATTAAATCAATTAGACCTAATTTGCTTTGCTCTAGTGAGCTAGGGACACCAACAGGTCGGGTCCAACCTTTATAGGAAGACTAGTGCACCCAATACCTCTCCTATTATTGGAAGCTGGTGCCTAGGCTACAAGTCCAGTGGCAAACGCCCTAAGCAGATCAGTAGTTCCTTAATTGGATCCTTGTGAAAGTAGGGGAGGCCTCCCACCATCACCTCTTACCTGCCCAGTGGAAGGACTAGGGGTTGCATTGTGTGTAAGTTAAGTCGACCCATTTTGTTTGGGCTCTAGGTTTAGGAAGCTGTAGTCGATTTATCTTTAAGGTATGCATGTGCACTAGGTCAGGAGTCTCATATCATCCACCACACCCACAGTCGGCTGAACCCATGGAAAATCCAAATCTTGAAGCCTATATTAGAGCCCTCACTGATCAAATGGCCCAGTCATTTACCCAGATGAACCAGAGGTTCGACCAGGTGGAGACTAGGCTAGGAACCTTAGAGGAGGCCCATGGGCTCACACTGAGCCAGACCTTGAGTCACCTCCCCATCCAAGGAGAGCCCCATGCCATGATCCCTACCTCGAGGCTGAACCAAGGAGAACCCCACGCCCTGATCCCTACTTCGAGGCTGAACCTAGGAGAACCCCACGCCCTGATCCCTACTTCGAGGCTGAACCTTGGAGAACCCCACATCATGACCCAGTCCCAATGGTTCACCCAAGGAGACCCCATCGGGATTTCATGGACCAGGAAGAAAGAGCCTACAAAAACATTATACTTGAAGCACTCACTTTCGATGGCTGTCTTGACCCAAAAGTTTATATAGATTGGGAGGGAGAAGTTGACCAATATTTTGAGTGGTACGATATGTCTGAGGAGCGTAAGTTTAAGTTTGCCAAGCTTAAGTTAGCCTGCTAGGCCTGGTTATATTGAGCTAATATTGAGAGAGTACTTAGATAAGGAGGTCATGAACCCATGTCACCTAGAGGGCCATGAAAGCTAGGCTTAGAACGAAGTACCTCCCAGCGTCATACCACCAAGGGTTATTGTACCAGTGGTAAAGATTGAGTCAAGGTGGCAAAAGTGTGGCTGAGTACATCATGAAATTTGATGAGTATGCCATGCGGTGTGATATAGTCGAATCCGAGTCAGTCACCCTGTCTAGGTTTAGAGTTGGCCTTAGAGACAACATTAGGAGGGAGCTTTTCTTCAGAGAGGTTGGTGACTTAAAGTAGGCCTACCAAATTGCTAGGGATTATGAATGTTTCCAGAGAGGGCCCATCTTTCATAAACCTGAGCCCACTAAAAGCCCTAGTCAGTACCCAGAAGCTAGCCAGGCCTACCCGAGTCAACCTAGCCCGAGCCGACCCAGTCCAAGCCACCCCGACCCGAGTCGACCCCAGCCCAGTACCCCTATGGCCCGCAAAGAAGATAGAGGCAAGTCTGTAGAGGTCTAGAGGAGTCCCAATCCCCAGAGGGTGTGCCTTAGATGTCGCAAACCAGGACATTATGCTAGCCAGTGCCCAGTCCGCGCCCTACACCTAAGGAGCTAGATGAGGATGAGTCTGAACCCATAGTGAGCATGAGGGAGAGGTCTATGAAGCTGAGACCCAATTGCTAGATGAGTATGATGGAGAGGAGGAAGTGCCTGAGTCTGAAGACCTACTAGGAGTGGTTAGGTGCATCTTGACCTAAACCCAAACTAAGGAAGACTGGCGTAGCACTAACATCTTACAAACCTTTGTCAAGTTAGGAAGTAAGGTGTTCAAGATCATAATAAATAGTGAGAGTTGTGTCAATGCCATCTTTGCTAGTACAGTCAAATCTTTAGGATTGACCACAGTGCCCAATCCTTGTCCTTATAAGGCCTCTTGGGTAGATTCCACCTCCAACCCAATCAAGTCTAGGTGCCAAATCTTGATTAATTGCAATCATATAAAGAAAAGATTTGGTGTGATGTCCTTCCCATGGGAGTCAGTAGTATCATCTTAGGTCGACCATGGCTTTATGATCATGATGCAACCCTATTTGGTCAAACCAACATCTGTACCTTTAGTTACCATGGGAACAAGTTTGTGATCCATCTGACTCCACCCAGAGATCCAATTATGAGAGGTTCTAGCAGCCTTGAGGAAAAGAAATCAGGAGTTAATCTAATCAAGGCTAAGGAATTATAGAAGGAGATTACCGAGGGTAACCATATTTGGATCTTGACCACCAAAGAAATTCATGAGCCGACCCAAAAGGAACACCCTCCAGGAGTAGTTGAGGCTCTAAAAGAGTTTAAGAATGTCTTTCCTGATGAATTACCTGATCAATTACCACCCCTTAGAGTCATCCAGCATGCCATAGACTTGGTCCCAGGAGCCACTTTACCAAACCTTCCTCACTATAGGATGAACCCCACTAAGCATCAAGAGTTACAAAAACAAGTGGGAGAATTGCTTAGGAAGGGTTTCATTAGGGAGAGCTTAAGTCCATGTGCGGTCCCTGCTCTACTGACCCCTAAGAAAGATGGAACCTGAAGGACATGTGTAGATAGTAGAGCCATCAACAAGATTACAAGGAAGTATAGGTTTTCCATCCCCTGATTGGTTGACATGCTGATATGATGGCCGGTGCTACAATTTTCTCAAAGATCAATCTTAAGAGTGGCTATCATCAAGTTAGGATTAGACCTGGGGATGAGTGGAAAACCGCGTTCAAAACTAAGGATGGCCTATTTGAGTGAGTTGTGATGCCTTTGGACTTTCGAATGCACCAAGTACATCATAAGGATAATGACCCAAGTCCTGAAGGAATACACTAAAAAACTTGTTGCGGTTAATTCAATGACATATTGATTATAGCGGGACTAAAGAGGACCACCTTAGTCATCTTAGGTTAGTGTGTCAGACCCTTAGGAAGAATAGCCTCTATGCCAACCTCAAGAAGTATGAGTCCATGAATATATGGTTATCTTCCTAGGTTTCGTTGTCACCCCAGATGGAATTTTTGCAGACCCTGAAAAGGTTAGGTTTATTGTCGAGTGGCCTGTACCCTCTAGTGTCCACGATGTTCGTAGCTTTCATGGCCTAGCAACCTTAGACAGGAGATTCATTAGGGGTTTTAGTACCATCGTCACACCCATTATAGACTGCATTTGGAAGGGCACTTTTGAATGGACCAAAGTTGCTGACAAGGCCTTCCTAGAAATTAAGGATAAGATGACCCACGCACTATCCTTAGATTACCAGACTTCTCGAAGGTATTTGAGGTCGTGTGCGATGCATCAGAAGTAAGAATAGGTGGGGTACTTAGTCAAGAAAGTCATCTAATAGCCTTCTTTAGTGAGAAGCTGAATGAGGCTAAACTTAAGTACTCTACCTATGATAAGGATTTCTATGCGATAGTCCAGGCCCTCAGATATTGGAGACACTACTTACTGTCACAGGAGTTTATGTTATATTCTAATCATGAGGCACTCCGGTTCTTAAACTCCCAAAAGAAGCTCAACCCTAGGCATGGTAAATGGGTCGAGTACATCCAGGCTTACACCTTGTCTTAAAACACCATGCCATAATAGAAAACAAGGTAGTAGATGTCCTTAGCCGTAGGTCTTTGCTTTTGAGTTCAGTCGGCACTATAGTCATTGGGTTCGATCGATTAAAGGATGAGTATGAAGGTTGCCCTGACTTCGATGACATTTATCAGACCATTAGGCTAGGACCATCCAGTACCCATAGCGAGTATACCATTCAGGAAGGCTACCTGTTCAAGGATAATAGGCTCTATATCTCTAGAACTTCACTTAGAGAATGTTTATTTGGGAGACTTATGCTAGAGGATTAGCTGGTCACTTTGGTAGGAATAAGACCATCTTAAAGATAAAGGACCAGTTTTATTGGCTGGGGCTGAAAAGGCATGTTGCCCAGATAGTAGCCAGGTGTAGAACTTGTGCCGTTACGAAATAGCAAAAGCAAAACACTGGTCTCATGCACCTTTGCCAGTGCTTGATCGTCCTTGGCAGGATCTCAGTATGGACTTCGTATTAGGATTACCTAAGACTCAGAAGAGGCACCATTCTATCTTTGTAGTGGTCGATAGGTTTTCTAAGATGGCTCACTTCATCCCATGCTCCCAAACCTTCGATGTGTCTAGAGTAGCCAACATTTTTCTAGACAATGTGGTTAAACTCCATGGCCTACCCAAGACCATCGTATCCGATACGGATGTTAGGTTCTCAAGTTATTTCTGGAAGACTCTCTGGCACCTGTTAAGGACCAAACTCAAGTTTTCTACATCCTACCACTCCTAGATAGATGGCCAAACCGAAGTGGTGAACTATAGCCTAGGAAATCTACTTAGGTGCCTGGTAGGTGAACACATAGGAAACTGGAACTTATTGTTGCCCCAAGTAGAGTTCACCTATAATAGTTCAGTGAATAGGTCCACGGGCAAGAGTTCTTTTGAGATAGTCCATAGGTATAAGCCTAATCATCCCATCGATCTGATTTTTACCCATCCATGCACGAGTCTCAGAGTCTGCAGAGTCATTCGCACATCATATTAAAGACTTGCATAGGGATATTAGCCAAAAGATTAATCTAAGTAATGAAACATATAAGAAACTGGCTAATTCCTAAAAGAGAGCCAAGAAATTTAATGTAAGGGATTCTGTTATGATTAGGCTTAGGCCTGAGTGGTTTCCACTAGGAACCTTTAAGAAGCTTCATGCTCGTGAAGCTGGACCTTTTAGAGTGATTGAGAAGCTCGGACCCAATGCCTATGTGCTAGATATCCCCCGGATTTTGGTATTAGCTCTACCTTCAATATCGCAGACTTGCTTGAGTATAGGAAACCAGTAGCGATTCCTAGTGAGGCCTTTGGACCTATCCCATCCTTTGAGAGCAAACCTAATCCAGAGTGTCTACCTATAAATTGGCCTGAGAGAGGAGAACGGATCGAGCATATCCTAGACGATCAAGCTATCATGACCAGGGCTCGTGGCTATAAACGCTACCTGGTCC
Organism: Areca catechu; assembly: GCA_021397845.1. Classification (NCBI taxonomy): domain Eukaryota; kingdom Viridiplantae; phylum Streptophyta; class Magnoliopsida; order Arecales; family Arecaceae; genus Areca; species Areca catechu. The sequence continues at coordinate 135,763,044 of CM038049.1, forward strand.
AACGACAAGGTCGACCAGAATCTGACGATTCATGGATTACTCGAGAGGACTTGCAGTGCCTCAACCCAAACCTCCTTGAGTGATACCAGAGCCAGAGCGACCCGTATTTAATGGGGTCAAGTTTCTCCCATCCCGGAAGAATTGGTGCGGACACTAGAGGCACCAGACTTAGGTAGAGGCTTCTCAACCCTTTGTGGTTATCTGATTAGTATTTTCAGTGTTTTAGTCCAATTTTGTAATAGGGGCTTAGCCCACTCGAGTCCCTATTATGGCCCCTGAGTCCTGTTTTGGACCTTTCAACATTTGAGTCCTGTATTTAAAGTCACTCATACCATTAGGGTATTGAGTCAAGTTCATTATAAGTTTTGTTACTTTGAGCCTTATGAGTCCTGTAAGTCTTGTATTGTGTTCAGTCCAATTTTGTAAGAAGAAGACTCAAGTCACTTATGGATCCAGCCAGCATGACACTCTAACCACTGCATGGAATCCAGTCACCCACATAATTGTGCCACTTGGAAAGCAGGAAAGGAGTTATGTAGCCACCCTTGAAGACCCTGGTGAATCAAATGTCTATAACACTTACCAGGAAGAAGGATAACCGAAGAAAACTCGAAAGCATGAACCCTAACCCTAATTTGGCGCCCCCTACTTATGGTCACCCCTTTGGTTGGCACCCTCCTTATGGTCACCTCTCTTGGCCGCCTAATGCATTTGAGAAGGAGAGGAAGTGTAGTTGTTTTCATATGAGGACTTTCCATGTATTCTAGGTAGGGTTTATGAGAGAAAAGGACACAAAGAGAGTTTACTTGTATACCCTTACTTGTGACCCAAGTTTTGTAAGCCTATATAAAGGCCCTACCTCTCATGTATTACGATGAATTTTAATGAAAATTTTTTGAGTTCTTCAACATTGCTGTGTCCTTTGTCCTCCTGCACCTTGCCTCCAAGTCTCCAACGAAACCCTAGCCGCCAACCCTGCTTCAACCTTGGACGCCTCCACCACTTGGCCGCCCACATCCAATCCTCTTCTTCCTTTCTTCCTTCAGCCTTCAACTTTGTTTCTCCTTTATTTTCTTATCCTTGATAGGTGTTTTGCAGGTCCCTCAAAGTCCGGCCAGCTTTCAGATCAGTGGGCCGAAAGTCGCGGATTCGTGTGGTCTACGGGTTGATTTTCCAGGATGCATCCAGGAGTTTAGAGTGACCCCTTCATGGATTCATCTTCAAATCATTGCCAGGTATATTTGCTTGAATCACAAGTAGCGGTATTGCAGAAGAGCTAGCCCTACCGGGGTTTCTTAGCCTCAACGGTCCTATTTCTTTGCTTTAGGGTCTGTTTCTACATGCATGTGCTTCTGATTTTTTTGTAGAATTTCCTGTTTAGAATCTTGGCTCAAATTTTGGGATATAAACTCTTAATTCTATGCTTAATAACAAAAAATAATTTGTATGCATAAGTAGTCCCACATCACTATTCCTCTCGGACTTGAAAGATGAAGCACTAAGCAACCTTCCTAGGGTTGACATTCCCTCAAGAGGCTGCACATTCATGGCTCTCTACACTCCGACCGAGGTGATGCCACAAATTTATTAGAATCATGTTTCGTCAGAGGCATCCCCAAGATTGGGTATGCATCAAGTGGCTTGCCAGGCCACATTGCACCCTCTGATTAGGGGGCAAGTTGGACCTTCTCACTTCTTCCTAGAAATGGACCAAGCTCGAGATCCTTGTAGCATCCCAAGATTTGTGTGAAGACGTTCTCCGGGCAATAATGCATCCAACCTAGGCGAGGTTGCCCCAGGTATTGCAGAGATACATAGGACATCACAAAAAGCCAAAGCAAAAGAAAGAAAACATCATGCAGAATGGAATGAAAACTAAAAAGAAAAAGATCTTTATTCATTTCTTCAAAGATAGAGGAAGTACAGAGTCAGCAAGTTTCAAGGCCTCTTCCAGCCTCTTCTTTCTTTCCATTACAAATCTATAATTTCTTCAGGCAAAGCGTTGTAAGGAATAGGCGGTGCTATCACCTTGCCTTTTTCGAGATAGCATGCTTGCATGATAAACTCACATGCATTGAAGACGACCTTGAAGCCCCCTACATGTGAGCCTAATCAGTAATAGCCTCCATGTCCAAGCCAGTGCCAAGGCTCCATGAACATGCTCCTCGGGATGTTCAAGAAGGACCCCGAACCCTGCCACTAGTCGGGGGCCTAGAATCACCCTCGATGGCCTTTTCTTGGGTTGTGCTCGCTCCTCATTGATTCTTTAAAGTACGGGTGAGCTCCACCTCCAAAAGATCAACCTTTATCTCAGCCTCCACTACCTGAGCCCATAGCTCTACCAGGTGCTTGGCTTCATTCACCCTAGCAGCTCACTTGAACATGGCTACTTCTTTTGCATCCATCAACCTCCCCTGCAAGAAAACAATCTCTCATTACAGGCTTTCAGATGGCTTGATGGGCTGTCTTCTACAAGCTTTCTCCACCACCTACAGCCTCACCTACCAAGGGGGGAACCACCTTGCTCTTCTCTGTAGACACCTCGCCAATAGTGCTGGATAACGCACCTTGCTCACAAGGTACTTTTCCTGCTACAACCTCATTGGTGGTGCTGGATCGTACATCCTGCTCATGATGCATGCCTTCCACTAGTGAAGTTGGGCCCCCTACCATGGATCGATGCCCTCTGCATGGGTCATCATGGAGTTGCCTTTCGGAGCCTTAACTTGAAGTTGCACCCCTGGAGGTGTTGCAGATTAAGTGCTCGTAGCCCCAAGGCCCTCCCTCTATGCACCATTGGTGGTCCCAACCACCGTTGTAGAAGGCTTGCCTACAGTCGGCCTCGTCTCAACATTATCATCAGCCATGTGCTTGGTGATCCAACAATGGATGGCCTTTGGCTCTCGGATTAGCTCCTCATTTTTGGCCTTGGACCAATCTAGGTAAACCTGGGCTATCTATTGAGCTTCCTCGGCCATAGATCGATCACACTCTGCCTCGGCGTGCCCAACTTTGGCAATCTTCAGCTTGCTCTTGACCTAGGTGAGCTCCTCCTTTATGCTCTTGTTCCCATCCCAGATCCACATGGTGCTCATCTCCACCGCCTGCCAAGGAAGAAAAGTAGTCAGCCAAATTAAAAGAAGATACTCATAATGACAATAGACACTACCTTACCTGCAGGCACTAGATGAGATAGTCAATCAGCCTCCCAGGTAGTGGGTCGAGCACCTGGCTAATGCAAGGCAAGGAGCTACGAAGCTGACTGCTACTGCCTATGGTCGTTGCATGGAGTAGCCCTACTAGGCATAGGTGACGCCACCACAAGAGTCACAATCACCTCCCGAGCACCTACCATAGGCCTGCCCGCCACTTCTTCTATGGCCTTGCTAGTCACAATCACTTTGTGGGCACCTATCGTAGGCTTGCCCATAGCTTCTCCTATCATCTTGCCTATCAGCAACTTGGTTGCAGCTAGGAGAACTTTAGCAATAGCCTTAATCACTGGCAAACTTGTTGCAATAGGCTCTTCCTTTTTGGCTACCTTGATGTTGGCCTGCTTTACTAGCAGTGCAAGCACCGGGAGTTCTTGCACCTCCTCCTCCTCCACTATGATGGGGAGTGTAGGCAGGGCAACTGTTGGAGTTGTCTTCGCCAACTCAACATCCATTGGGATAGGTGGAGCCACTTCCATCTCTCTAGTCAGGACATCTATCTCAGGATCAATGTTTGGCACCCACGGAATCTCCTCAATGATGCCTTCTAGGGGAGCCGATGCCTCTTTAACCACTGTAGTGTCCTTCTCTGTGTTGGCCTCACTGTCATGTCTCCTCCTCTTCTAAGACTTGTTCTTGGTGGGATGCCCGATCAATTCATCCAGTGCGAACTTGCATTGCCTAGATAATAGTAAACCTAGTTAGTACACCAATAAGAAGAATAGAAGAGTGAATTTGATGAAATTGGAAATTAACAAAAAGTTTCATTTTATTGATTCTCTAAATATTTTGTATAAGCCTCGATGGCCATTACAAAAGAAAGATAGAAAAAGAAGGAAGCAAAATGGCACTCATTGGTCATGAAAGGTTAGCTAGATCTCACCCTTCTTCAAGTCCTCCCTGTTAGAGTTCGCAGAGCCCTTGCCACTACTTGAAGGCAACTCCACCATCAGTTTCCTAATGTCTATACCTGGAAATTGCTTGGTGGCTCACTTCTTGTAAAGCTCGAAGCTCTGCTAGAAAGCTTTCCTACAGGAGATCAGTATCTCTTGGTGGTACTCCTCTCTTTGCTTGAAGGTCTTGATTGCCTTTGTCGCTACCTTAGAGGCTCTCACTTCTGTTGCCCGTGCCTCCTCTTTGTAGCCGAGGCCTGATCCTTGATGCAGAACAAATAAAGGGATGTGATGCGGAAGTAAATTAAGATTAACTAATTTTTTTGTTGTTTTTATAGGTTTGTAGAAGTTGCTTCAAATCAAAGAAAAGTTAACCTAACATTGAAAGATACTAATATGATAATTGAAAGCACAATTTTAAGGAAACTAAATTATCAGAGTAGTTTAGAAGCAACGGATCGCTGGGGGTTGAGAAACTCCCAGACCTAGGGTTTCACTCCGAGCTTTCAACAAAACAGAAATAAAGAGAAGGGAAGGTTTATCTAACCAGACAATGATCTTCACAGATTTTGGTGGAAGAACTCTCCCGAGCAGATTGTTGGATCCTCGGAGTCGGATATCTTCGTAATGGATCCTCCAATACTGGTCCTTTGGCGGGTTGGCTTCTCCTGAACTCAAGATCTGGAAGAGAAGAAAAACAATTGATGGAATCAGAGAGTCAAGAAAAAGATTTACCAGGTTGATGAACTTGAAGATCGAAATAGCTGAAAACTGGATTCTCCTGGATGCTTATGTGATTTCCTTGGAACTTGCTCTGGATCTGAAGTAGCCGGACTGGATCTGGATGAAGGTGGACGGCCTGGACTTGTAGAGAGAGAGAGGCCGTGGGAGATGGATGGATCTAGGGTTTGGTGGATGGAAAATAATAAAAGGTGGCTAGGGTTTTGGAATTTCAAGTGGCTAACCTAGGGTTTTGGATAAGATGGAGATCTCTCACCTCCTCAAGGCTCCAATGGAACCCGGATTACCCCCTCACGGAGCTCAACACTTAGAATAGTACGGAAGAAGAGAAACCTAGGTTGCTCAACACAAGAGAATAGCAAAAATAATTTTTCTTCATTGATTTTCTAAAGTTACAAGAGAGGTCTATTATATAGACCTAAAATTTTCTCCTAGCTTGTACAAATTCCCATGTGGGACTAAACTCTTCCAACCCCTAGATTAGGTAGAAAATCCTCTCCCTTGGCCGACCAAGAGTCCAAAAAAATTGGGACGGCCATAAAGGAATTGTTTTGGAACTTTTATGGCACCTCCTTTGGAGTTGGATTTGGATTTGGAGTCCTCTTCTTCTTATGGTATTTCTTCTTTTCTTCCACTCCAAGTTAAGCTCTTTGATTTTGATTTGAACTTCAATTAGGATAGGTTGGATGTCCTTCTTTGATTTCTTCTCCAAGAGAAGTTTTCTTCCTTCTTTGCTTAGGTAAATTAGGCAGGTGTGGGCGCCTCCTTTAATTTAGCCTCCAATTTGATTTTTTCTTCTTTGGATGTGGGGACCATGACACTGGGATGCCTCTATGGCGCCTCCTGGACTCTGGCGTGTGCTCGGAGTGTGGCTGGGCGTGTGGCTTGGAGTGTGGCCTCCACTTGCTTGAACCTTGAGTTGATTGGAAGAGAAATGTGGCACCATTTTGGACCAAATTGAAACCACATTAGGACTTGCACCGAGTCAACATGACTCAACAAAATTTAAATGGTGACTCAAAAATAAATAAAATAAATAAACTGGTTGACCAGGTCAACCTTTATTACAAACCCTAATTTCTCGGCAATGTCAATCAGAGATCCAAATGGAGCTCTGAAGTCTTCTTCTGAGTCTGGTGCCCGCACCAATCCTTGGCCTCGCTAAGCACCTCTTCCACTACCTAGGCCCTTGCCTCGGCCTTAGCAACCTTTGCCTCTACCATGCCAAACACTTTTCTACCTTAGCAACCCATGTTTTACCCTCATCAAGAGCCATCCATGCCTCAGCAAGATCTTTCTCCTTTTGGCACCCTGCCTGCTAGCAAGAGGTGGAGCTCCATACACTAACTATGCTCTCATCAAGGTGAGCAGACATGGAAGCCATAGAGGCCTCCACTATCTCCACCCTTGCCTTCTTAGTTGATAGTTGATTGCTGGTCAAACTAAGCTCTTGGATCACTTGATTGCACTCGCCCTCCACCATCTTGGCTAGCCTCCACGATTGCTCCACTTCACTAAGGAGGCAATCCACATACTACAGCAGCCCCTAGGTCTCCATAAAGTCATGCATTTAGAGGCACTGTTAGGTGAAATCTTCATCCCTAGAGGGAAGCTAGCAACAAGAAGAATCCTAGGTAGAAGAACATACCGATATGGCAACCTAGATGAATCGCTATAGACCCTTGCTCACAGGCCTCCCCTGTATGTTCTCCTTTACTTTCGAAGGAATGGTGTCCTCCAGGAGCCTGAGACACCTCTCCATCCCAAGCATGTGAACCTCGCTAGAGATGGAGGTACTCTTTCAAAGGGCAGAAGGCCCCGCCTCTCCACCCTCACCAGTGCTCATCATGGGAGCCATCGCTTGCTTCACCTTGGCAACCACTGCCTTAGCCTTAGTGGCTGCCTTGGTCACCTGTATCGGAGACTCCACCACCAATGTTTGAGCCTCCCCGGTCCTCGCTAGGGCCTCTACAACATTCATTGGTCCTTACACTCTCCCCTTTGGAGCATTGCCCGTGTTGGTCGGGGTAGGACCTCTCTAGATATGCACTGAGAGCTTCCTTTTCCATAGATCTCATTACGTCTCCTTCCTTCATTTCTTCTTCAGCTCCTACCTCTACTTTAAATTTTAGAGAGGACTCCAAGCCTCCTCTATTTTCTTTTTTGAGAAACTGACTTAGACATCAAAGGGTCCACCACTAGGGAACCCCCTGAGTGTAGGCCTTCTGATCCTCTCTATCATAGAAGACTGACTCCCGGTAATAAGATCCTATGAGACCTAGCTCCATATCAGCTCAAGTCCTACCCAAGTCGAGCCCAAGTTAGCCCCACCTCCTATGATGATTACATATATATTATATTTATAATATTATATTATATTATAAATATATTTATTATATTATATTATATGGAGATGGTGCCCCCCTCTTCATAGGTCAACGGGTAACGGGGGGACTAGAGGATGATCGATGGGTGGCGGGGTGATTGGAGGATGATTGATGGGTAGCAAGGGAGGATGGGTGGCGGGGTGACTGGAGGATGATCGATGGACAGCAAGGGAGGCACCATCGATGGGTAGTGGAGGGGTCATCGGAGGGGTGTGGAAAGGAAGAGGAAGGGAGAAGGGAAGGATAATATTATCCAAAAGATTACATGAAAGGTGGTAATCTTGATTGCCATCAAAGAAGTTATTCCAAACATAATAATGTAATGGAGCCCCTTTAAATTGTTGGCAATCTATATAGATTGCCAGCTACCAAACATAACCTTAGGTTTATTTAGTAAGAATGGATGCTTGAGAATGCTTTTATAAGTAATGAGTCTTTAAGCCAATAGGCTGCCCAAATAAGAAAGAAAGTTTAGCCTAGAAAATGTCTCTCATCAAGTAAAGTTGCTTTGGAACCAATTTTGATACACAAAAGAATTCCTACTCTACCATGGATTATGTTTTAGTTCCATAGTGCTCAAGTCAATCCCAAACAATCACGAGTCGACTCTATTTCATCTCGAGTCGACTCCAAGTATTTCACAAGTTGACCCTTCTATTTAAAGAGCCAACTCCACTATTGTCTTAGGGTGTTAGACAAAGAGCTATATTGAAGAGCATAGTGAACTCGAGTCAATCCTAGATATTCATGAGTCAACCCTATTATGCCTCGAACCAACTCTAGTATTTCATGAATTAACTTCAAACTCAAGTTGACCCAACTATTTCTCAAGTCAACTCTACTGATGCCTCAGAACAAGAAGACAAAATGTAGCAAAATTTGAATTTTCCAAGTTGAGCCAATCCTAGAGTTTCAAGAACTAACTTCTAACTTGAGTCAACCCTAGTTTTAGTTGAGCCCAACTCCAAAAGAAATCGAGTCAATCCATTAAGTTTAAGAGCCAACTCCACTATTTTTTAATATTTCAATGGCTAGTTTTTCAGACTTTTCTAATAGCTATTCTATGATTTCAAGTCATCCTTGAACATATTTAAGCAGGAAAATTGATTTGAAAATCAACTTTTTGGATAACTTTTTGGAAAACCCTCAAGAAAAAGGAGAAAACAAGAAACAGAAAGAAGAGTACTTAAAGAGAGCATTCAAAGCCTTTTTAATTGATTGCTAAGAGTTTGATATATTGATTGAGTAAACCTATACCATAGAGAATCTTTTTCAAGTTTACTTTCAAGCTTTTACTCAAGCATTAAAGAAGAAAGTTATCATATTAGAGTTGCAACTCCAACTACCTCCAAGAGTTTCAAGAATTTATTATGCTTTAAATTGTTATCTCTTGTACTCTATTATTATAACAAATTTCTTGGATGAAGAATTTTGGATTGAAAGGCTTGGCTAAGTCTAAAATTGGATGTATGTGATGAACTAAATCAAGAAAGACTTAGTTGGAAAAAGGTGTGGTTGGTGAATCTGAAAAACCAAGCTAGTTTTAAGATTGTAAGCCCATAAAACAATCTAGTTATAATATATAAAAATCATAGTAAAATTTTCAAGTGGATAAGCTTAGAAAGTAAATATAAATATATGGGTTGGCACTGAACTACTATAAATTGTTGTGTTTGTGCTTGTATATTGATTGTCTTTATTTCAGCTTTATTTCTGTTATACTTATCCTACTACAATACTTTGAAGTACACTTCACTCTAATATTATTTTGTTATTTGCTGAAAACACATTTAGCAAAGGCTTTTAAATTTGGTTAAAGTTCTTAAAATTTTTCAAAAGTTTATGAAAATTCAATTCACCCCCTCCCTCCTCTTGGGTTGCTATCTTTAGGCAACAATCCCTCCCTTCTCTAATCAACTTTATAACCCAAAGTGTTTCTAAGAGATCTCCCTATTGAAGACTACTTCCAAAAATTATCCATGAGTAGGACATGTGGACAATCTTCTTTGTTGGATAGGACCTATGCTTTGGAATCAAGTTGGATCACTAAATCTCCTACATAAGTGTGGGTTGGAGATTTATGCACCCAACTAGTGGACATGTTGTTTAGGACTCACTTGGGAGATTGATGTCTAATAGATGCTTGCTTTAAACTTTGACTACACCAATAGCACAACCTTATGTATGCATTGGAGCTTGACTACATCTAGAGATGCAGTATTGATAGTAGATTGAGAGCTTCATCTTCATATTATTTGACCCCTTGCCTTGGTGAATAGTTACACTTAAGGCATGGTGATCCTTCCATTATACCTTAATCTTCATTTGCCTATCTAATCACTACATCAACCTCCTTTCTTCCCGTTCTACTAAGGTATCATGGGAGATTGTCTTCTTAGAGGGCCATAGCCAATCTTTTTTTTTAATCTCCTTATGTGGTATCCCCTCTCTCATCTAAACTTATTATATTTGTAGAGCATGATGCTTGGATGATTTGCCAGCTTTTCATGGATGGCAATTGCCCCTCTATTGTACCTTACTGGGCTACGTACACTATAAAGTGGAAAGATGCAGCCTCGATTGAGTCTACCTTTGATAGTGATCCTAAGAAGCCTCGATTAGTAAATGAGTTAGGTTTTTTCTTTATTCCATTCTCCTACTTCCTTGAATGAAGATAGTTACTAGATATTTGTGGTAAGTTTGTACTTTTAGTAAAGAACAATCATATTATTTCACTTGAAAACCATAATAAGGAAAATAGTGAGTTGGCTAATTAGATGAATGTGCTGGCATGCATCGTTGTTGGAAAGGTCAGAAAATGAAATATGGATATGAAATTGTGTGGATTGTACTAAACCTTTCAGGATTTTCATTACTAGAATGTTGCCAACAAGAAGTAGGAAACAATGGTAAACTAAATCATATGAAATTTAAGATAAATCAATATAAAATTGACTAGGAGAAAAGATAAAGTTTAATATGGTTTTCTTTGCATGAGTTATGAAAGGTTTCCACCTTACAATCTTTCATTTATGTGTGGCCCCAGGCACCTAAAATGTTTTTACTCCAATATTTATCTCCGTTAATTTATACCACGTTGGCTTTCATTATTGCTCGTGACTCTTACCACTTCTTCCACCACTCCTAAATTTTAGATAATATTTCATACTCGCATTCTAGCCACTTTCCTTAAATCCAACCCTAACAAGCATTCTATTCCAAGTCAATAACTCCAACCTCTTGGTCTATACTTTGATAGACTCCTTGGAAATTGATCCTTCTTTGGAACTTAGTATAAGATTGACTTCTCTTCGAGGCTTTTTACCACTCGATCTGCATGTAATGCATCCTATAACAACTCAATCTGCACCTTGGTACCTTGTATCTTGAATCATACCTTGGTGCTTAAAGTACTTTCCTTTTACTTGGCTATCCCCTCTCTCCTAAAGTCACTAGTCATCCTATTTCTAGTGATGTCCTAAGCTTGCATTGATCTATCTATGAATTTCAATCATGGATCTAGATGAGGTACAAACAACATCCCCCATGACCCATTGGTTAATACTTAGGAGGGTGATAAGATATACTTGGCTCCAAATCCATTATCCTAAATCCATACTTGAAGGGTACCCCACACTTACTAGGATTTTAACCCTATCCTTATTTTTGTTGCAGTCTTGGATGTCTCTTTAATCATCTATATGATAATTGCTTATTGCTAGTGGCATCAAGTCTTAATAAAGCTTTGTAAGATATCCTACAATGCCTCTCTGCCAGTTTTTCATCCAAGGAAGTTATCTCATTCTACCAAAATCATCATCAATGAAGATAGCAATTACCCACTACTACTAGTAATAATTAACTAATTTATCTATAACAGCCATTTAAAATAGATAGCTCTATGTGGTCCAAATGAAAAAGGGATACTCAAGTGATAAAAGTGTGGGGTCTATTACAACAAAGGATAATATTGGGACTTGGAGATCCTTTGCAACATATGAAATAACATAAGCAAGCATAGAAGATTGGGGACCGACAACTACAATGATCTCTTTCTCCATCAATTGTAATTCTTCAATAGTGCCAAGGAAGCTACTCCACCCCCTCCTTTCTGTGATTGGATCATAGTGTTGTAGAAATTGAGACTACCAAAAACATCCCACATCACTAATATCTTGCAAAATCATATGATCAAGTTTCATTGGCACCCAATATTGATAGTGAAGGACCTAGACCAGCATGATGTCAGTCAAGTGTTCCTACATGGAGATGGTAAAAATATAATGTCTCTCGCCGTTCTACTGAAACCTAGTTCTGCACCAACTTACCTACGGTCATCTAACCTCCTCTCTTCTGACACCAATGCAAACATCATTAATTTCTCACATCCCTCCAAATCTTTTGTGTATCTCTGAGTTCCAAAAGCTCTTGTTTTCCTACCAAAATATCGTCTCCTACTCTTTAAAATAGGCCTTTGCTTTAGATATGAGATATAGACCACTTCAAGCTCTCTTGTAGAAATCTAATTCATTATTTTTCACACCTTAGATTTGGCCACAAAGCCAAAAGGAGCAGGTCTCTCCCCCACTCGACCACCATGCAAGAAATTAGAAGCCCCTCGCCCCCTATGCCTTCCATGCCTCTCCCCTCTGTTTGAAGCCCTTCTTGCCTCGCCACAACTTAAGTCTTCCTTCTGTTATCATCTAAATTGTATTATATATCACAATACTTGGAGCAGGCAACACTCATGGAATCATATGGTCATTCGATTAAAGTGGATGATGCCTCGTGCATGCTCTCTTGGAGAGCAAAGAAATATTGGTCCTGGATGACTCGCCAACTCTCTACCACATAGTTCTTTGTTGCATTCCTCAATCACCAACTTTTGCAAAACCTCAGAGTAGAGGGTCACATCTATGAAGACAGGTTCATCCTTATCATAAACTTTTGGAACAACTATTGGGAAGGTGTTTTGTATAAGCTCAAGTTAAAGGTCCATGATACCATTAGAAATCTTCAATTGCATTGTTGGATAGCTAATGCAGTGGCATCCATCATCTCCAGCTTTAGCATATTGGTTTGAGCTAGTAGATCTAGTCTTCAGTGGGATGACATTAACGGATTCAACATAATTTTTTTTATTATGAAGATTTTGATAGTATCCCTAAATCCATAGATCTAATGGTAGGGTCTTGAATATATTCCATTACTATTGATGTTAACTTTATTATAGAAGAGGAGCCAAACTTCGAACACTCAGATTTGGAATCTCAAGATGGGAATGAGGATGGAGAAAATGGTTGGAACTTCTAGAATAACAATGTTGGGTAATCCTCTCTAAACGATATTTGGCATCATTATATTTCTCCAATGAATGATAGTCCGCACTTGGAGAAAAGATCTCCAATAAGGGATGATCACGGCCCCAACTAGTCTCTTGAGCTTACTTTAGTGGTAGACCACTATTTGAACCCTCATGTCCTTTTGATTCTCAAGGTTCATGGATAGCCTCATATTAGATGCCCAATCTATTTTCATTCAAAAGAGCCAAATTTTTGATTGTTATGTACTAGCTATGGAGCTTTTGCTTATTGGAAGAAGACTAAATAGAAAGGTTTTATGCTCAAGATAAAATTCAAGAAAGTGTTCGACAATCTCAATTGGAATTTTATCTTGAACATGCTTAAGGCAACAAGAGGCTTGGGAACCAAATGGTGCTCAATGCCAGTAAATAGGCCCCCATCATTAATGGAGAGCCTATAAATTGTTATAAAGTATGAAGGGGTCTTAAACAAGTAGACCTATTATCTTCATTACTATTCATTCTAGCAACTAACATGCTTGATAGCTTATTAAATCTAGCTATAAGTAATAGTCTTTTAACTAGGGTTGGCCCTCCCCATATCTTTAGCAACCTCCAATGCATATAATATGCTGATGACACCCTTATTCTTTGCAAAAGATTCCAAGGTACACATCTCCTATCTTAAGTTTATCTTGCATTTTTATGAGTTAATTTTAGATCTAAAGATTAATTTTAATAAGAGTTGTTTAATCAACTTGGGACTATCAAAAATTACTGATTATTTCTTTATAAGACTAATGGGATGCACTTTCTCATCTTTGCCTACCAAATATTTAGGATTTTCACTACATCATTCATAACCTAAGATTTTTGAATGGTCCTCTCTTATCGACAAAATTGAAAGAAGTTGAAAGCTTGGAAAGGGAAGATGCTTTCTTTAGCAGGTAGGTCAACACTTGTTAATGTTGTCCTTAGCACCATCCCATGATACCAGATGTCCTCCTTCCTTCTTACACAAGAAGTCATTCATCGAATCAATAAGAAAAGGAGGGAAGTTCTTTAGAGAGGAGATAAACCATGTTAGGGAGCTAATTGCTTGGTTAAATGGAAAATGGTGTGTAGATCGAGGTTCCTCCAAGGATTGAGTGTCATCAATTTGAAGACCTTCAATCAATGCCTTCTAATTAAAAATGGTGGGGTCTTTACAATGACCTAGGTAGACTTTAGAACTCCTTCATGTTGAAATTATACCTAAACAACTAGCCACTAAGTATCTAAAACCTCTTGGTGGTGCACCCCATAGCTCAATTATTTGGAAGAGCATATGCAAGACCTTCTTAATTTTTCACCAAATCTACTATTTCCAAGTGGTAATCTTGTTTTGAAAAGATCATTGAATCATATCCTCCCCTCTCATTGACTTGTTCCCAGATCTATATTTGTTAACATTGAAATCAAACATCTCAATTACTGAATGCTTTAACAATGTCAGCCTTAGGTCCATCTTCAAGGTTACATTTGATAGTTTTGCAGGAGCTAGGCTTGTAGAGCTAAATGAAGTCATCGACGAAGTGGATAGACACTAGTAAATTGATAGTATGGTATGGAAGTGGGACTCTAATGACAAGTTTTTTGTTTAAAAATTGCTATATTCACCTTAAACATAGTGGGATAAAGTATGGTTTCGCTAAGTAGATTTGGTCAATCCCCATTCCAACAAAAGTTAAAGTTTTTATTTGGATTCTCTACTAATACAAGGTCCTAACTATAATGAACTTTAAAAAAATGCATATGCAAGGCCCATCTAAATGTATTATTATGGGTTAGAGGAAGAAATGACTTATCACTTATTTGTAATGTGCAACTACTCAAGAGAGATCTAGAGAAAAATTGGAGATATGCTTTTAGTTCAAAGTTCTTTTAGTAGAACCATTCATATTTAGGATGACCACTATTGCACTCTCTCGAGCCTCGTAAACTCAAATCTTGGAACTCAAAGATTGTAGCAGTCTTTTGGATCATCTGGAAGGAAAGGAACTGACAAATATTTTATTTTGAAGATTACCTCCCCAAAGCTATGTTCTTTCTCATCATCTCAATGTTGGAGGAATGGTCATCTAGTTGCTTTGGAAGAAAGCTCGGAACTCGGTGGTCGCAATAGTCTATTAAAGGATGGGAGTCATTTTCATATTAGTTTTTCAATGGAAATTAAAGCTGGCAGATATTATATTTCCTCCCATCCACTCAATTTAGAGCTCGCAAACTCCCTTTTTAAATCCCATATCAGAGTTCGAAGGATTTCGTCGATAATCCCATCTTTTCCCTTCTTCTTGGTAGAGGATTATCACTGTGCCATCGGATTCAATCCAACAAATGCCAGAAAAACTAGGTAAGTGCTTTAAAACTCTTTAGTAGATATTTTTATTATCTTCCTTAGCCCTTAGGGGCTTGATTCTAGCTAGTAATTGTTGGATTATGCATAGAAGATCAAACCCTTATTTTCCTTGGTTTCACCATTTTTGTTTGATTATTTTCGATCACCCTCATCGTCGATTGCTAGTGGCAAACCTTTCAGCCGTATCGCTATCACCCTAGCCACCACCGACACCAACCATGGCTTGTAGGAGGCCTTTAAGTATAGAAAAATAGATGATAAAAGTCCCTTATTCCATTAAGAACTAAAGAATGAAGAAGAAAAAAATGGAAAAGAAAGAAAGAAAAAGAAAAGAAAAAGAAAGCAAAAAAGGAAGAGTTTTGAAGTAATATTTCTTGGTCTATTATTATAATTATTTATTAATCTGATATCATATATGTGAATTTTGATTTGATTATGGAATCTGTATTATTTTGTGAAAAATTTTAATATGAATCAAATTTGGACTCTCAGCTTGACTATGTTATGAGCCTTGCCAATTGAAAACTATGCATTAATACTCTAAGCTCATGATTCTATTTCTAGCCTGGTGATAGGATATAAATGTGGTATTCTGTCCTAGCCATATAGTATAAGTATTATATTTGTACTCTATCATTGGATATAAATGTGGTACTTTGACCTAGCCATAGAGTATAAGTATGATATTTTAGCCTAATTATAAGGTATAATATGTATTTTGGCTCGACTATAGGGTACAGTGTGGTATTTTGGCCTGGCCACAAGATATAAATACGGTATTTTAGCTCGATCATAAGGTATAAATATGGTATTCCAGTCCCATCATAGGGGATAAGTATGGTCATGGTTAAACACTAATAAATATATAAAGTTTATTTTGAATCAAATTATTGAGTATAATTTATTTCAAATTAGATTTATGATTATGCGTATAAATATTTGAAAGATATTGGAATTATTAGATTTGTGTTTTCAAAATGAATTTGATTAAGTTTGTACATTGATTACTGATAAATTATATTTTGACTATCGCATTTTATATTATATCATAAATTATCCAGTTAAGGTATTCATTTCTTACTGGATTGTCTAGCTCATCATCTCATATTTTATCATGTTTACAAATCTTAAGAATTAAGATGGAATAGAAATATGATTCGGGAGAGTAGTTAAAATTAAAATTTTGACATCTTATTTTAGCTCTAAGATTTTATTAAAATTTGATGTAAGATCTTTGGATATTATTAGATTTTGTGAGAAATTAAAGTTGATTTTAATTAGTTTATTTTAAACTTAATTATGGATTATTTATTCTACTATTACTTTATGATAAGATGAAGAGATATTTGTGTGCTTATGAGGAGAGTTTTCTATGAGTATGCAGTAGTTGCCATGATCCTTGGCTCTTGATCTAGATTTGGGAGTGTGGCATATAATATTTAATAAATAGGTTATCCAACTTGACCTATTTAACCCATTTAATAAACATGTTAGGTCATATTAGATAATAGGATTAACCCTAAAATTAAATATATCAACCACCATCCATTAAATTTATTAAGAAAAAATATGGAGAATTAGAGAAAGGATAAGAAATCCACTCATTAGGAAGAGCTAAAGAGGTGATCCCATGAGGCCACCTTGTAAATAATGATGGCAGAGAATTAGAACTAGAACAGATTAATTATTGTCAATGAAGAGAATGGCCACCATCAACGAGGATGAGGAGAATGGTCATCAACAAGGATATTGTAATAAGGGTGAGGGCGATGGGGGCGATGACAATGAGGATGAAGAGAATGGCTACCATCGATGAGCATATAGTAAAGTGAAGGCATCAATCACTCGATCATCCAAGAGCAGAAGGAAGAGAATGAGCATCTTGGCAATGATGCCCTCAAAGAGGGTGGAGATGAGGAACCAACTATCGAGGACATCCTATTTGGCATACTCGATGGAGCGAAGTGCTCAAGGGAGGCAATTCAAGTGATAGTGCTTTTCTAGTACTTCGTGAGATTTTGGAATGGTAGGTTCTCCATGCTCATTGAATCTCATAAAGGGTAACAGTGCCAAGGCAGTAGTGATTTGGTTTTTTGACCTTGTTGATGGTTGGTGTTGACTTCTTCATTACCTTGGTAGCAAGTTACTTCCGGGGGCTTTGCCACCAGTGGACCTGAAAGTGGTTTTCTTCATATAAGCCTTCAAAGGTGAATAAGAGTGCTGCATCTCATCAAAAAAAAAAAAAAAGGCGGGTATGGGCTTTTGAATTTTGAACTTTGAAGCAATAGCATGGTAGGTAGGCTATCAGTAGACTACATAGTACCTTTTGAATTTCAATCCCTGAAGGACAGTAAGTGGGGCCACATAGGTGATAAAATATCCATGGGGTAGGATGGGAAACCATTCTTATTTTAACTTTTATGTTTTAAACATGACTAGCAAGTAGGAATTTATCTTTTCGATTTAAATTATAAATTATTAAATGGGTATTTATTTTAACCTAACCCATATAATAAACAAGTTAAACTGGCCAAAATATTAGAAATTAAATCCAACCAATTTAATAAATAGGTTAAATGGGTTGACCTGTTTACAATCTAAAGCTATTTAGTTCAAATCCAAACTTACTTAAGGTGGGTTTATTATGGATCAGGTTAACAGTTGTGTCACATTTTGCCAACCTTGATTTTCATTGAAACCTAGATTGCCAGGACTTTTTATATTAAGAAAAAGTACTACATATGAGATATCATAAAGAGAAGTGCTATGATGATGAATAATAACACGTCTTGTAGATTATAAAGCTTGGAAGAAATTGAATAAAGAGTATGAGTGGTTTGCTAGGACCTTGAAATGTTAATCTTGGCCTAGAAATATAAGTTTTCAATACCATTAGTAACATGAGCAACTTTTATAGCATGTGGCTAGTCATTCTTGTACAATATAATTTATCATATTAGAAATGTGTTGAGGAGCCTTGCTTCATGATATTATTGCTCACAATTGGACCTTAGCCACCTTAGAAGGACATTGATGTGTATATGCGATCATGATAGATAAATTGAAAAGGCTATGGGAGAATTGTGTGTAGATGTATGATATTCAATTGAACAGAGATTTTAGATGCATGCTACTTTTTTAGATGGAGCACTGAAAGCTATATGATATGCTCTACTTGCAATGAAGAAATGTTTTCATGGAAGTTTTTAAGTAAGATATATTACATGGGCCATCATTGATCCCTGTAGCACAATCACAATTGACAATAACAAACTAAATGAAAAGCCTAAGCATTAACAAGAACTTAAGGTATTGTCTAAGGATGATATTTTAGAATAATTGGATTACCTTAAAAATGTCAAACCTAGAAAGTACACAAATAATATGAAGAGAAACATATAATTGAAGGTTAAATTAGATATAAAAAAAAAGCATTTTTTTGAACTACCTTATTAGCAAGATCTTAAGCTATGACATAATCTTGATGCATATTAAGAAGGATATATCTGAAAATATGTTAGGAAATTGTTGAACATCAATGAACAAATGAAGGATGCATATAAGGATGAGATACAAACTTAACTATCCCTACTAGAGAATGTCTTGATGTAGATGACCACTATATTAGCTCGCCAGATGAGTATGATCATACACTTGCATCTATGGCTACTTTTGCATTTTGTTCATGTGCCCCTCCTAGTTCATCATGTAAGACCCAAGTAACATACTAATTTCAAACCATTGTCTAATAGTAAATTCATCATTCTCCCTCTAGTAAGCCATACTAATATATATATTTTGTCTAACTCCTTTAGTATAAACTACTAACTCCTCTTTGATGATGAAAATTATTGTGGCTTGTTAGGTTATGATGATTGAGGAGCTTCTTGTAATTACGACTTAAAGTGTTATCTTCCTTTCTTTTATATGCATATTTAGGATATTTTGTATAGAACAGTATTTCCTAGTTTCTGCATGAGATTAAGTTCAGGACTATTATGGATGTCATAACCTTAACATATATGGATGATGAATATTTTCTGGAACATTTTATATTTTTGCAATCAATATCTTGGTGGTGGATGAAATATTATGACTTGTATTAGTTATATTATCAATTATATTTATTGAAAAAATTAGTCATAGGACAATTTTTTTTAAAATATTCCAAATTGATTATGAAATTATGTTTGTCACAAATGCAATATTTTGGTGATAAAAATTGTTTGTACAAAATTCAACATTTGGTAAAAAAAAAATGGCTCATCTCAAAACTACCTCAAAATTTATGGTAAAGTATTTTCATCACCATATTTATTGGGTGATGAGTTCACTCACATTACCAAATATTAATTTTTGGTGTTAAACAATATATTATATCTTGATGAAATTTTCTATTTTTTATGACAACAAAACATCTTCATCAAATATTTTGCCTTTAGTGATGAATATATTTTCATCACCGTAAGTATATATTTGGTAAGCAAATATTTATTTTGTTATCATATACCTTTAGCAACATAATATTTATGATAAGCATCATGATATTTTTTCAACACCAAAGATTTTTGTGATAAATTATTTTTTTAAAAAATTATTATCATGAATATTTATTTTTATTATAGAGATAAATAAAGTGTTATAGTGCACGTCATCATTTGATCTCAATGCTTTAACTCAAAATATCCATCTAACCAAGTCTCCAAGAATTGGATCTACTATAATTAAGATAATTCCTTAAGAGCATGGTGTTTTTAAAAATGATAGCAATCCTTTTTTTTTTGCTAAAAATATTTTTTCATACTAGTCTAGTATGAGTACATCCATGAAAGTTAGAAAATAAAATATTTCTTAGCAACACAATGATCGATATTCAATCCATCCATAGGGCTCCAATAGAGTGCTCCGAAATAAAAAAGGCAACCCAGTTTGCCACCTATTCGCCTCCAAATATACATGTTTGGCTATGAAGTACCTTCATTCATTAATACCCAAGCATGTTTCAATAGGGGGAAAGACGAAGTTTTCCTAGTTTGACTTTGGATCTAGCCAACTACTATTGCCAAATCTCCCTCCATCATAATGGATTCTGTCCTAAGCATTTCTCGAGCATATTTGATGCCCTCCTATGCTACTCTTAATTCTATCCCTAGAACTAATGACATCAAACAATGGAGTCCTGCTTACTAGAATAAATTTGTAGTTCAAGCATTTGATCACAAAGGCCGCCCCTCCACACCTACTACTATCTAAAATATTGCTGTCAAAGTTAACCTTCAGAAAACTAAAGGTAAGAACCTCCAAGAGATGAAGATCATCTTGATCATTGTAGAGGTTGATGAGGAGTCCTAGATATCCTGAGCTGCCAAAGGCTTACCATTGGTATTTGATCAAATAATCTCCTTAGCTTGTGTTAAGCTCTTTAAGGTAAACCTTGGTGAGTGCCTAATACCTTCAAAGATCAAGGCATTCCTGGTCGTCCAAATATTATAAGCAA
This sequence comes from Areca catechu, assembly GCA_021397845.1. Lineage (NCBI taxonomy): Eukaryota > Viridiplantae > Streptophyta > Magnoliopsida > Arecales > Arecaceae > Areca > Areca catechu. Next base: position 135,783,474 of record CM038049.1, read on the forward strand.
TGTACACCCCCTGAATAATAATTGGCATTAAGTGTAGGTTATTGGAGTTACTCTGAAGCTAAATCATAAATGCATCAATCAATGTATTTGATTTTCCTAGGTCCCAAGCAGCATCGGCTATTAGAACAGTATTATTAGCATGCATGATTAAAACATAAACACAGTGACAAGTAAATTAAAATGATTTTAATTTCATATTATATGCAATCATGATATCTCATCTCAAAAAAAGGATCTCTTATATACAAGATTAAGAAAGAACAATATTAGATAAGATCTGATCTTCACCTTTATACAGGTAGTTCTTTAATATGATTTGAAATTCATGAATATGATTTGAAGCTCGTTGAAGCGTACAAGCATCCGGCCTTTATAGGTATCTACATGATGTTAAATTGATCAGGAGATCCTAATCTCACCGGGGAGCTAGCTCCTTTGTAGAGATCATTCCTTGAATGATGGATCTAATATCCTCTTCTCTTCTTAAGAAAAGAATAGGAGGATGAGGAAGTAGACTAAAGAACTCTTTATTTTTCTCAACTCTCTATTGCACGAAAATCCAAACACTCTTTCTCAAGCATGAACAAAAGGAATGTCCCCCTTATATGTCAAGAGTCCTTTTGTAAGAAGGTTCTTGTGTGTATAATATAGATAAGAGCATGAGAGAGACCTAGGGCACCAAAACTCTTTTGGATAAAGGGGGTCTTTTAAACCTTAGCACTTGTGTAGATATGAGACCCAGCCATCCAGGATGTGAGTCCTATACATGTGGGTCTCAGAATCCTTAGCCCCTATGTAGGATACAAGACCCAGCAATCTAGAATATAAGTCCTGTGCATGCGAGACACAGATCCTAGCATCCCTCATAGGCGTGATCCCTCTAAGAGTTCTAATCCTAGAAAAACTTAATTAGGATTTGAATGTGAATTTAAATAAAATATTTATTTGACTCAAACTTAAATTAATTTAACTTAGCCAAAATAAATTAAATTAGATTAGTCCAATCAAATCACAATTTGACTTAGACTTGATCCTAACTAATTAATTTGATCTAATCTAAGACTGCAAATGAGTCGGGTTGACCCATGACCTAACCTGACCCAACCTGCTTAGACCCAATCCGACCCATTTTCAAGGATCCATGGATCTGGATTGAGTCCTAAAATTGGACTTGTTTTTTTTTTCTGGGTTTGGTCTGGATTTATTGAATTTGGACCCGATTCGACTGACTTAGCCCAACTTGTTAATATCATTATAATCCAAACTTATTTAGACCTCAAAATTATGATTTAAGACATATATGAATCATATTTTTACATATATGTATATTTATAATTATTTTATATTTTAATTTTTTTTAGAGTATTATTTCTTGTATATTTTGTATGATTAATAGTAGTTGGCTATATAATAATTAACATATAGTTATCTATATTTGATATATCTAGATCTATTAGATACGACTTGATTATATAGACCTGATCCAACCGAATGATCCATTGGATCAAAGATTTTGGCCATGGACTTGAACCAAACTGACCCGATATTTTATCGAGTTGGGTCTAGGTCCAATAATAAGACCTGATCAAAGAACCACGTCAGATCAGGATCACTCATGACCCGATCCGACCCAACCCATTGTCATCCCTAATCTAATCAAATTAGTATTACAATATTTGCAATTAAGTCCTTCTACAACCTTCATACTTTGTTCACTCTAATTTGTAACCATTACAAATTAGTCCAATTATGAATCATATTGACAATTAGGTACTATAATATTCATAAATCATGATCCAACTGTTCGATTAGCTAATACCTCCTATGTGTAAGACCTCATAGATTTTATTCTATCCGGTAGTGATATATATTGTAATTTTTATTACCAATATCATCGAAACTCCTTTCGATAGATTGAAATAATTCCAACTCTATCCAACAAGGATTATGATCATCAAGATGATCCTCACAAGTCTCATAATCTGCCAGTGATGCCTAATAGCATGTATTGGTAACCTAGCAAAATGGAAGGTATAAATCTCTAGGTATAGTTATTGTGTGCTTTAGTTCTTCCATCATGAGTCCTGACAAGATAGAGATTATGGAAGACTCATCTAATCCCATCATCTATTATATGTAAGATTTAATCTGTTTGAGTTTATATTATGAAATTTTATGAAAACTCTTTTCCATTATTTATATTGCCATGGTCGCGGTCTTAAGAACTTAGCTTCATAAATTACATAGGATTATCCCTTAACTACTAAGATCGATAAATCCTATCTAGATGTGCATCCTACTCCTATAATGAACCTACTACAATCAACATGCATCGCAAGGACCCATATGGATAGAAGATCAAGTATATGTGCAGTCAAACTAATAATCTCATTGTAAAATGAGGCACCGCATGTCAAAGAATCATTCACAGTACTATTATCAAGAAAGTTACCGACGAGTGAGTAAATATCCAAGTAATTTTTCATACTAGTCATGCTTGGTATCCTTGTTCTCCAATAATCACCTGTACTCTCATTTAGTATGCCCATACTATAGACTCAGACTCATCTATCTAAAGGGAAGCAATCAGTATACCAATCATAGTTTATCAATCACCATCTCCATGATGATCCATTGATTAGAAGTAATTAAGAAATTAATCATCAATGATATATATCTCAAATTCTTACTCTTGAGAATATGTGTCATCATATTTATTAATTTTTTAGATGATTCATGGATACATAAATACAAATGAAAATAAAACTACCAAGTTTATTAATGAATAATATAGTCAAGTATAAAATTATATCCTAGAATATAATATATATAAGTCTGATTGGCTTTTAGGACATACATCTAATATCAATAGGTCTCCAAATCCATTGAACTCTGTCACACTAAAATAGGGCATGCTCCATGGACTCCTTCCATCACAAAAAAGATAGGTCGAAGGGATATTCATCCTTGGTCAACTCAAAACCCTCTTGGTAGGGAATTGACCCCAACACCAATCCTTTGAAACATTCAAAAGATAGATATATAGATTTCAATAGATTTTTCAGAATGTGATCTAGTATTACATCATTTTATTTTGGATTATTCCCCTAATTAAAGAGAAGAAATACAACATGCTTACATCAAATTCATATCATATTAGTACATATTATCAAAATATCTACTTTCTAGGCTAGTAAACCATCATCATCAATTCCAATGTTCATAGTGTAAATTATCCCAACATGGTTGGAATATTCTCCTTCTAAGTGCATCCTTTTGCTTGCCATATTAGCTTTTCAATAACAATTTAACTAGGTGTCCTTAGCATTTATTATTGAAGGATTTTGAAATAAGAAAAAACGTAATTATTGAAAGATCCTTATAGTCCACAAAATAATTCTAAAAAAGCTTGCAAACATTGATGCAGTTGTGAGGATCCATGCAAGTATGTGCCAGTTCTGCATCGACAATGCACTAGCTAGATCTTATTATACAAGATTAAGGAACCTAAATAATTTCTCTTTTTAAATGAGGTCCTAAGTTGTTATCTATGGTAGCATAGAGGACCTGGCCTAGGGTATGTATAAACCAATTACTAAGATATGGATGTATTGGGCTAACCACAAGTTGAACATAGTGCATGTAATTAGATTTATGGTACTTGTGATTAGATTTGGATTAATTTGACCCTTAGCTTAAAGAGGATGCTAGGGCTTAAATGGAGGGAGCATGTGAGGACCCGTGCAAGCATTTATTTAGTCCTATATTGGCTATGTACTAAGTAAATGTTGGATACTTATATAATGCTAAGGAATCCAAATAGCATTTTTCTAGCTAATCTTTTTAGGTAACATTATTATCACCAAAGTAATCTCATACTATTAAGGAGGTGATTCTCAAACAAAATTTCATACAAATCAGAAAGAATAGGTTGCAATGCTTTCATATAAGAGGTCATGTTCAAAGAATCATGGTAATTTCATTATGATAAAATGTCTAGCACCTTACAATGAGAGAGTCCATGAAGTTGTTCTAGATAATGCTCCTATAAATACAAAATATACATCTCCAAAAATATGAAAGGAAATTTTGCAAGTCTTCTAAAAAAAAATGCAAAACACAAGCCATGAGAAAATTGATGATGCAAAATTGTGTATTATTGTTGATGAAGCCTAGGATGAGTCTAAACTAGAGCAAATGGTTCTTGCTTTGAGTTTTGTTGACATGCCGGTTTTGTACATGAACAAATTTTCAATCTTGTTTATGTTTGAGATCTACATCATTAACCTTAAAAGCTCCAATATTTGTCTTCTTTCTAGTCATAATCTTATCTTTGAGACCAAGGATATGATTGTGCTAGTAACTCAAGAGGTGAATGGAATGGATTGCAAGCTTTGTTTTTGAGCAAATGTCCCTATGCTTATGGAATGGATTACAAGCTCTATTTTTGATCAAATATCCCTATGCTTATTATATTCATTGTCTAGAATATTAACTCAAACTTACACTAATTGTAGCATCTAGAGAAGTCATCCTTGTTCATCATGTTCCAAATTGACTTCTACAATCACCGTTAATGTTGATGATTCTTGCAAAGGTATGAAGAGTTTTAAGTTGCTCAAGCTGCTAAAATTGCATGTATGTTTGTGGTTGATGAAATTAAGGCTAGCAAATAGCCAATCCAGATTGGTACCTTATAGCGAGTAGGAGATGCACACCATAATTTATATTTTAATTCAATTTTATTTTGTCGAACATGTTCAATGCAACTTGTGTTTTTAAAAAATCACTAATGACAAATCAAGATAGATGTAAAGAGGGGATGTGGATGTTGCTTATAATTAAATAATCTCATTTGAATTTGTTTTCATATTATGTCTTATAAGAGAAATCATGAGCATCACTGATAATCATTGCCAGCCTTTGAGCATCAATCTCAAGATATTCTCAATGCTATAAACGTGGTCTCTACAACAAAAATGTTTGAGGTAAGAGAGAATTATTGGACTTCTTTATATAAAAAAGCAACAGCTTTCTGTAAGAAGCACACCATAAACATTCTTGATATGGATGTTCACTGCACTGCTAATCAAGGTTAGATGTAGAGTCAACAAAATCTTATTATTATTGAGCATCAACTTTAGGTAGATATAGTTGGTACTCTAGTTGACCAATGATTGCTAGAATTAAACAATAGATTTAGTGAACAAACACAATGGAACTTCTTATCTCAACTTGGATTTTGATCCTAAAGATGGTTATAGAATGTTTAAGTTGATGACATTTGTAGATTGGCTAAAAAATTTTATTCTAAATACTTCACTAAGCAAGAGAAAAATCATCAAAGATTTCAATTACAATCCTGAACATGATGTGTCAAAACATTCAGAATTGAAAAAATATCATCTATTAGTGAACTGGATCATGGATCGATGAAGTCAAGAAAATTATAGGTTTACTTATTCATATATCATTTACATAGACCCTTATTGACTCTGCCAATTTCAACATCAACTGCAAAGCATGCATAGTTAACCATAACTGCATGAAAACAAGACATAAAATCAATATATCTTTGTTGCCTAAGTAGATAACCCAAGAGGGGGGATTGAATTAGGTTTTCAAAATTTCAAAACAGGTATATGCACTTTTGCAAATTGAGTGTGAACTAGTATTCAAGTATGGGTGATGATAATTAAATACTAGCAATGAGAAAAAAGAGTCACACATGAATAAAAAAAGGTTTATAGTGGTTCAATATACTCGAGTACCTATATCCACTTCGAAAGATCCACTTACAAATTTTTATCATATTCTTTAAGAACATAGCTCATTTGTTTTAACTGGATTCACAAATAATCCAAGTGGCTTTACTACGATAGCTAATCAAAACCTTTATAGACCCTTAAATGTCACAACAAATTTTCCAAGTATCAGTTCCTTTGAAACTTATAACAGAAAATAGGAACAACAAATATAACACAAAAGAAAAACTTTTCAAAGAGTTAGTTGATTACCATTGAAGCTTATTCAAAGATCACTTAAATGCAGCAATGAATGCAATTGGTCACTCTTTGAATATTCTCTAAATAAATGTACAAGAAATTTTTTTTTGAAAAGTTCTTGCAACCGGCATATAAGTCTTGATCTGCATCTCTTATCAGCTTCTGATAATGATCTGTTCCAACATTAGTTGGGGGTATCGGCTCCTCATTATATATAGATTCAGTACATATAGGACCATCAGGTAGCCCATTTGCTACTTGTCCTCCATTGAAATCTCCAGGATTTTGAGCACCATATTCAAAAACATCTCTGAGTAAACCCCTGATATCATCATCTCTTGTAAGATTTTTCTGTTGATTACTGGATCCAAAATCAGGTATATGTTCCATGTTAGAGGTTTGGTTACATGTAGATGGTAACCTTGACTCTCCATGAAAAAATCACTCTGTATAACCTCTTAAAAACCATTCCATACTAAATATTCTTCAATAGTATTTGGATATAGAGAACTGGAATTTACATATTTTTGGCATGGACATAAAATCTTCCCATTGATACTACTTCTCTCCATACCAAATTTAATAAAACTTTGAACTCCATCTAGATATTCTTTGCTATTCTTCGGTTTAGTTATCCAACTCTTATCCATTGTAGGATAAAACTAACTAAAATAAATAAATATTTATAAGAACAGAATAAATTTAAAATAAGTTTATTCAATAGATCATTACAGTATTATTAAATGCACCATATCACCAACTAATAGGTAAAGAGGTCCTATCCCATTCAAGAATTGTATTAATTATATAGGTCATTTACAGTAACCAAAGGATATGCAATAGAAGTTCCAGAAAAATTCAGCAGCATTTTTTCTTAGTTCTCCCCATACAATAATATGTATGAGGAGAACTAAAAGGAAATGCTATCTGAAATATATCTGGAACTCTATCCATACCGTTTGATTACTATAAGCACCTATAAAATTATTTGCAATTCTCAAACTGTCCAAACTGGACAATCAATTGACCACTGTACATATTTCTTCAATCCGTACAAAAATAAAATAATTGTACGGATGCTGTAGGATATGTACTTTAATCAATTGACGGATCTATTTTCTATGCAATGCAAGTTTTTTAAAAAATATTTAAAAAATCATAATTGATCATAACAAAGCTATAGATGGTATTGAAATCAAAGATTTGCAATAATGAAACTAACCTTAAAGCATAACATGTTCAGTGAGATGCAGGTATATATCAAGAAATTTATAAATAAATAGAAATAATCTACTAAGGAAAAGAACAATAAATAATAAAAACTAAGAAGGAGGCTCGGTATATACTATTTAATTTGTAACTAAATCAAAATGACTATAATCAATGCCTACAAAAGAAGGCCATCCAAGATTGTTGCCATTAGAAATAGTTGAATCAGCCAAATATACATCGCATAATCATCATAGCCTCCATATACAAATCTTAAACCAATTTAAAATTGATTACAGAGCTTTTTTACTCTCTAAGCAGTCAAACACCTGATAAGAAAAGACAACAAAACAGGTAAAGCATATTTTTCTTAGTGGTATGCAATTACCAAGTTATTTAAGCTTGAACCCTGGCTCCTGCACTTGGACTAGTATAATACTTATTATTTTCTTAAATGATGTATTATTCATGAAAAAACTTATATTTTATTCAAAAGGAAATATAAGTTTTACTTACCGAGCTATGTAGCTTGCATCTTTTTAGTTTTTTTCCTTTCCAGATGAATTAAGTCATTGGAAGTAAAGGATGGTTCAAGCTTGGAATTTATGCTAGCAAGCTTAGCAAATTTTATAGTGAATTTTAGTTCATTAGTTGCTTATGACTTTGTAGTTAGTGATTTCATGAATTTAAGGATTATAGGTTTTGCTATTCAAATTTGGATTTAGACAATTTGAACCATCTTTTGTTAATTATTTAATGATGTTGGATATGGATCCTTATTTTTATTTGATATTAAGATTGTTGGCTTTGTGTTATTGTAAACAACACCCTATTTTAGAATGGCCATATTATATCCTGGATTTGGGACATGATAAAAATAAAATTAAATAAAATATAAAAGAGTCCAAAATTAGAAATACTATAAGCACAACTCTGAAATAATATATACAAAATGGAGGCATTTCTTTGTTTTCTTCTCCACTCAGATTTTTTATTTTCTCCTTAAGTCTTCATTGTGCATGACAAATACCAAATACTAGTCACGTGCATTTGTCTAACATTCTGAACTCCTAGAAGATCATACTACAGCAAGCATAGGCAATTCTAAAATTGCATAAATATTTTGATTTTTATATAGAAAAGTCAGCATGTTGGAGCATCTAACCACCAATTAGAGCCTATTTTATTGCCCATAATTGAACATCAGTATGGAGTTCGATAGAACTTCACTTCAAGCATTTGATTAATCCAAAATTCTTGATCATTATTATTCCAAGCCCCGAATGTCATATTCTTTATATTGGACAGGCCTGCCTGACCCATTGACAATGTTTTCTCTACTTCAAGTTATTCTAGCGGCAGTAAATTAGTGCATATGATATGCAAGTATCTTTGTGATTGAGACTGGATATGTCACGATCAAGTCTGAATTTGTAAAGATTAGTGCCGGGCATGTACAGCATTCATGTTACACTAGTATGGAACCCCCGCGATGGAGTGGGTTTGATCCAAATATGAAAGAATGAGTGAAATCATTATAATTTTTTATTAAAATAAAATAATATATAAATTTGCCTTAGAAATTTACATGGATATATAATTTGTAATTGAGATAATATTAGTTATTTTCAAAAAAATAATAGATATTAAATAATATATTTATAGTAAAAATGCAATACTTAATTGTACTAAATGGTATTTTTAGAGGAGTGATTTGATAAAAAAATGATATTTTTTATTAAATCCATATACTATTACAATCAATCATAAAATTAATAATTTTTTTTTGAATTAAACCCACACTGCTTTGAATTTTTCTTTCCTTTGAATTGTTTTCGGTCTGTTGAACCACATGATCCCATATGGGTGGGTGTTCAATGGGACATGATCTCATGTCCGACACTCATTAATTTTTTTCGAACTTCATCAAAGAGTAGCAGGAAGTATTTAATTTCGATGTTCCAAAACTAAATCTTGAGTAACAAAGAGAGTGTCGGCTTCAAGTTTAGAGAATTTTCAAATCTCCTCCATTGACCAAAAGCCTCTACTCTCAAATAAATAATCTTCCAAAACAAAGAGAGTGCCAGAAAGTTCAACTAAAAAAACTAAATCCTGCTTGAATACCGGACGAGAAAATTAAGAAAAATACCGGACGAGTAAAGTTGGGTGGGATGCGACGGAGATGAAGGCGCTGGAGAGCTTCGGTGGTGACGAAGGGACCGAAGGAATGCGCCGGAGATGAAGGAGGAGGGAGAGGGAGGAGGAAGAAATAAAGGGTTAGGGGCGGCGGCCGATGAATCGAATGAAAACTAGGGCTCGCCTGGGGGTAGAAGAGGGGAAGTTCGGTGACGCTTTCAACCGTCGGAAGATGCCGATGCTTTCTAAAAGCATTGGCGGGCTCCTGTAGCGCGGCGACGCTTTACAAATCCAACGATACTTTTAAGCGTCGGTAAACGTCGGGTTTTTGGCGACGCTTAAAAGCATCGACGGTTTGAGAAGGATACCGATGCTTTTCAAAAGCGTCGGTGGGTTGCGGAGTCTCCCGACGCCACCCAGTAGCATCGGGAGAAATGGGTCGGCAGTTCTCCTGTTTACTGTAGTGAAAAGTTGGTTGGAAAGTACTTGAGTTCTCTTGAACAACAGTGAATGCAATAAGTTTTTCTTTCTATTTTTCAAAAAGATCTCTCATCTGAACTCATCCCATTATTTTATAGAAATTTTCTTATATTTCCATCAATTTAGAAGTTTATTTGACCATTTATAACCATTAGAGACTAAAAAATAGTTGTTGGAATTAATTTAGATGAATACGTAAGGAGTCGACTCTTCTGGGCGGCATCACATATTTTAAAGAATCTATACTTTGTATCTTTTAAGAAAGTCAGTTTACCTGTTTCAGGAGTCAGCCCATCTATCTGTCCAAAAAAATCATTGTTCTGTATCCACTGAGAGAGTCAGCTCGCCTGCTTCAAGAGTCAGCTTGTCTATGTAGTCTGTATTTTTAGCCTTCTATTTTTCTTATAAAAGTCAGCTCGCTTGTCTAAAGAGTCGGTTCATTTGGTCAAGATAGAAAATACTCTTTCTATTTCACTAAGCGAGTCATCTCATCAATGTAAGGAGTCGACTCATCTCTGTACCAAAACTTGTGTCGATTTTATAGTACATTAGAATTGACTCCTTACATGTATGAGTCAACTAGTCCTTTTCATCCGAGTTTTAATAGCTATCTTTTTGAATAAGGTATTTTAGGCTCAAATAAGTTCTAAGACTTTTTAGGAATTTTTAAAGATAGTGTTCTCTACAAAAATATTCTTAAATAGTTATGAAAGATGTTAGTATATTTTCATGCTCCAATATTTATAACCATCAAAATTATTTCTAGAATCAACAATCTCTTAATTATTTTATCGTACCATAGAGATTGGAAATTCTTGAAACCTTAGTTTAGTCCCTTATAAATGATTTTTCATTATATTGAAAAATACCGAGTACAAATTAAATAATATTTTTATCTATAAAATTTGTTATTTCATAATAATTTATTAATTTTTAATAATATATTCAGCCTCTAATGAAAAATCTTAGTCTTGCCCCCTCCATAATGTTCTTCTTGCTCTTGCAAACTTGTTGACATTATAAATTCACTAAACATTGAGTGTGATCCCTGGATTTCATTATAGTATTGCTCCCCTCTCTCTTTCTTTTCTTTTTTTTTGATAAGATGGATGCATCATTTGATGAGTATGAATACAATCCAAAAATTATAAAAAAAAATGTGTCTAAAACATATTGGCAAAATAGATACATCAGTCCAACAAGAGATACCAATGTGCAATAAATGAGGCAACTCAGTTAGCAGCACTATTCACCTTGCGGTAGATATGCCTGATGTCAAAAGCAGTATACCTATGCAACAAATAAAGGATGTCACGCATAAGGAGTGAATGATTGCTCCATCATTGAGGCATCCCGTAACCGGCATAATTAAAGCAGAATCCTCCTCGACAATCAGTCGGTTAGCTTGAAAGATCAATCTGGCAAAATAATCCCCTTCCAAGCCGCCCTTAGCTCTGCCCCCGGAATAGAGGTCTCAACCAGATGAACACCACTAGCTGCGACAAGACAGGCATGAGGCCACGGATACTCCCTTCCCTTCTTCGGGACACCCTCTTGACAACCTTGTTTGATGGAAACCTCTAACAAAACTTGTTAGAGTAAACTTTGATGGTTCAATTTGGGACTACAAAGCAGATGTAGGATTTACTATAAGAGAGGTTTTAATGCTATCTTTATCCAGAACTCTTTTATACCATCCGTTGAGCTCCGTGGAGCTAGAGAGGAATCCTAATTGTTGCGAACTACCAGGGAGGACAGGGATCCTAATTGAAGGAGTATTGGAACAATTCTTCCCTCCCTCTAATTATTCATATTTAAAGATATCTTTCCGCATGACGTGCAAGCTCGATAGCCCACCTTTTTTTTCCGTTTGCCACGGGACATCGCTTACCTGCACCCATAAATACTTTATATATTAAGATTGTAAGTGTTTACCATGCATATCAAAAAATGCTCCTAACAGCGTCACAACCGTTATAATTCGATAATATTTAAGATTAAAATACCGCTAAGGCGGTAGGAATTTAAATTCCTCGTTCATCGATCATGAATTCGAGATATGATTCCTAATAATTCGATTAAATCAAGAATGCATCATGATATATGTAACCGGTACATATGATCGGATGGATAGTGCACTACTTCATCGATTTAGTGGGATCAGGCTGACGGTGTACGTGACCGGGATGGAAGGAGATCACACTACTCCGTCAGCTTAGTGGGATCTTACCATACTCTCTATGATAAAGAGGGCATGCGAAAACAAGCGATCCGAATCGAACATGATCTGGTGGGGGCCTCAGTAAGGATAGTTACGATGAAATTTTTCTCATTCATTTTTTTTTTGTTTCATCAAAAAAAAAAAAAAAAGGAAAAAAAAAATTTCATGACTTTTTCGGCGAAGAATAAATTAGTAAATAAAACATATTAGAAGGCATTAACGCAAAAATTCATAAAAAATAAGGAAAAAAAGAAAATTCTTTGGTGGACAGTACGTGTATGCACGTGACAGAATATAACCGTGCGTGTTTTCCTTAAAAATATAATAATAAAAAAAAACCCAGGGATGGTCTTACGTTGTAACGTTGCACGGCCCCTCTAGGGTTTAAGAAATAAATGTAGTTGAAGGCGAAAAAGGAGGAGAAGGAGAGGAAGAGAGAATGGCGGAAGAGAAGGAACAACGAGCTTATGTCCATTAAAGGAGGAGGACGAGAAAGGGCATGGAGAGAAGGCAGAGGGCCTGACGCCATGGGAGCAGCACTCGGCGGTAATCAGCCTCCCCGCTACGACTACACGGCCACCTCTGCGCTTCTCGAGCGCTCCCATTCCGGTTTCTCATCACCTGCCCCATCAGTTAAACCTCCCTCTTTATTTCTCTCTCGATTATTGTCCTCGAAATCTATGGATGGAATTTTAAGGAGGTCTCGTTTCTGCCCATGGATTACTCTACATGAGTATGATGATTCGGAGATTTGTATTTTTCTGCTTGTTTATATGATCTGGGCTCTGCTTTTTATGGAATGTTTATAGGACTGTAGAACTCACTGTAGTTGATTATGATGTTTTCCAGCACATCAATTGTACTCAGTGTTAAATTTTTCATGGTGAAATCAGTCGAATGATATTAGAACTGACCGATTTATATTGATTTAGACAGCTGGGATAAATGCTGCTGTGGTGGTGAATTGGTTGTTCATAGTCATATAAAAAAATAAAAAAAAAAAATCCAGAACGGGACTTTTGGTTATATTAAAAATGAAACATATGATAGATTTCAATAGGAAGATGATGAATAGAGATGCATAGACAACAACCATAATTTATTTTCTCTTAAATATCACTCTCTGTATGTACAAACCACATGACTGCTTATGTTGATCTAATAACATTTCCACTAAGCCTTTGTCAATAAATCCTGGATTTTATTGGCCAAACAGGACATCTTGAACTACTCTTGATTTTCTTGTCATGTTTGGTCAAGCCAATTCAGTTCATTTCCGCTCATACAAGATCATTAGCCAAGTTGGAGCCGGATTGAGGTTTATGACCCAGAGCTGACCAGCATATCTATTTTAGTTGATGGATTTGATCAAGATTGAGTAATGTTGAAACTTGAAACAATATTCAGGTCTTAGTAGTGCATGGATACAATCAATACAAACAGAGTTTAATGGAGATATTTCCTAATTTGATGGGACACAAAATGGAGAACTCCCATGATGCAAGATGGAGAACTCACCACCTGTAAGCAGCTTTGGTTGGATTCGGTGGGCTGGAATATGACCCATCAGGTCTTGACATACTCAGCATATAAGACTTAAAATATGATCCTAGATATATGACTCTCATGTAAGTTTAGTGCCTTAGATCTCTCAGCTCTGAAATAACAGGAACAAGCCTTAAGTTTATTATTATACTAAAGAGCGGCCACTCTCTTGTCATCCTTTCATATCCCGAACACATCAATCTTATCTCTCCTCATCTCCTGTTTCTCCAACCCCTTCTACTCATCTCCAATTTTCTAACCTCTCCTCTTGTTTCTTGCCATCACCCTCATCCTCAATATCCTCAACCACTCTCCTCTCCCGATGCTCTCATTTTTCTCCTGTTGTTATCTCTTTGACATTGGGAGACCTCTTGCACCTAATTATCCAGTGTCTGTTGGTCATTGCTGCCTTGCCATTACAGCACATTCATCACACTTGGGAGCATCCATGCCCCTCCATGGAATACTTGGTTGGAGCCTCACTAATGAGATGGACCACAATTACTGCCACTTGACCACTAGGATGCCATCAGCCATACTCCCTATATCATGGGGTAGCACATTGACTGCATCAAGAAGCTTTACCAACTCTTTTCCCTTCATGTTATTTAATCCTCGATCATCTTTGGGTAAAAAAAGTTAGGTTTTTTTATCTACTCTGGGTCAGCCTTTTCCGATCCACTTGTTGGTCAAGTTTGTGTTCCGATCAAGATCTCTGACTTGATACCAGAACCTGACCCAACTTGAACTCAACATGACCCAATCTGTTATTGCCCCTATCATGGATTTATTTTGAGAGGAATTTAATGGTCTCAAACCACTTGTAAAAGTTATGTTAGCAAGAAGACTTGTATTTCCTTATCAGTTGCATGAATTTGTACCTTTCCAGATTTTTTACTCTCTTCATAATTCTACAAGGGAAAACTCATTAAATAGGAGGAATGAAGAAAGGACAAAAGTGGAGGGGCTGATTTTTTTTCTTGCAAAGGTGGGAATCTTGATTTGTGACCAGACATTGTCTTATTTGAAAAATCCTTAATGGGAGATTATCTTTCATAAAGTGGCTGGTCTTTCTGTTTTGCCCCCTTTTCATAGAATTTCCATTTTGCTCCCTGAGAAACTATCTCAGCCATTGAACAAGATTTGAATATCAGCTTTTATGACTTTCTTCCATCTAAGAGTTATGGTGCTGTCATGTGCTAATTTATTAAATTTGCAAAATGCCCAACCAATATATTCATTATGATCAGGACCTCATCTGACTAAATGAAACGTGGTAGGTGGGAGCCTCATGGGCTGCCTTTTTTAAAGAAAATCTAGAGAATTGTGTGATCCATCAAGTTGTAGAAATTCCGAAGATGCTCCTGTTGTCAGTCCGCTGTGATTGGGGCTGCAGACATTTCTTCTCATGCCTAGTGTAAGCATGAAAGGCCTCCTGATGGTCATTGTATCCTTGTCCATTTGACAAGGATGTAGAGTGAAGCTATGATTGCAATTATTATGAATAGAGAGGCGATGTACTTTGATAATCGAAGTTTATGAATTAATCTGGTCAAAATGATTAGGAGTAAAATCATTGCATTTATAAATAAGCACATTGAGATATGCAAGAGATGGTTTGTTGTACCATTCCATACCACCCGATGCAAGATGTACCACATTGTATTGGTACGCTGTCTCGTACTGTACCCATACTCAGTGTGCTGTCTCGTATCGTATCGATGACACTATAATAGGATGGTACTAGTACAGGGTCTACTATAGAGATGATGAACCTGAAGCAAGATAAATGACATTTTATTTTGGAAAATGGATGATTCTCAGCCTTAAGATATTCATTTGATGCTAACCTTTGATTTAAAGGTTAGGTTTAGGTATCTATTGCTATCACAGGGAGATGATCATCTTTTGACAAGCTTGTGGATTGCTTGTATAGGGAAGATGAACAATTTATGCCAAACTTTGAACTTGAGGGTGGCTGCTTCCTCTTGGATGCATTTGTGTGAACAAAGAGGAGTTATGTAATCATCAACTTCTATGTTGCAGCTTCTCATGGGAGTTCTAGATTGATTATACTTGTGATTTGGTTTTTGTTGTGTCATGTTAGTTCTTGAGTTTAGTAATATGATCATACAGGCTTTCAATGTTGCTATAGTGAAGGAAAACTATGAAAGAACATGATTTAATAAAATAACAAAAGTTTGATTAACAATTTGCAAAGCCTAGAAAATCGAAAAACTTTCTTATATCTTGCAACATATCTTGAAGTATTTTTAAAACTCACAAATGGTTTAAAATTAAGTTTTAGTTGGTTACATTAAGTCATGTGAATTTATGAAAAAACTTAGGTAAAAGTGAAGGAAATAGGGATGGAAGCATGCATAAAATCAGGGGTTAGTAATCCTAGAGGAAGATATTTACAAAACTTTTTCGTAAAAACATACATAATTAATTTAAAATTATCTAAGGATCTATCTAACATGGTAATTAGTTAATCATCACATGAACACAGATCTGAAATAAAAAAAATGGAAGAAGGATAGATCAACTTTCCTTGATCGCTTTTCATTTTCAACTCTGATTGGATCGAATCCGATCGATCGTGAGGGTTCCTATCGGAGTCATGCATGTGCTCGGCCTCTGCCAGTATCTACACATGACTCATTCCTGATCGACTCAATGACATCACTGGAGTACTTGCTTCTTCGCAGGCATCTCCTCTAGCCTTGGATCTGAATTTTTCTTCAACCGCTTGAAGGAAGAGCTGCACCCTTTGTAGCCTTTACGTGAACCTTTCACTCAAGATGTCAGGACTTCTTCTTGGACATAAGAGAGAGCAAAATCTTTTTCTCTTCCTTTTTACTCTCCTATAGACTCTCTATCTCTGGTTTTGGAGTGGTTTTTTCATGAAAACGTGGAAGAGAATAATAGAAAAATAATCTTGTGGCAAGGTAGATGTCTCACATCAAAAGTAGCACCCGACCATCTTTTCTCTCTCATGTATTTTAGATTTGATGCACACACCCCATGAAATCCACACCAATCTAGATAAGTCTTGATGTTAACTATTCTCTATTTGAATTGGAATTGGTTAATATCAAATCTTATCAAGTAAGAAAGAAGAATGGCAAGGAAAACATTTGCGTGATGAGAAACTTGTGCGTGCCCCTTCACATTTCTTCTTTTAATTTGAGTTTGTTGCACAAACCCATCCCTTGCCAACCCATACATGCCACAACATGATAAGATCTTATTTTATCAGAATTTAAATCCAATTTAAAAAAGAAAGGTGCTAGGGTGAGTAGCGTTAAGAAGAATGTGCAATAAGGAATATGTGTGCCATACCTGATTTCTTTCTTTGTGGATTTTTGTCGCACAAAATCAGATTCACATGCCAATAAAAACATGATAAACCTCATCCTCAATCAGATAAGAGTTTAAATAAATAAGGCTTTATCTAAAAACTAAGAGAGAGTCCCACTAGGAGAGGGAAGGCCTCTCTTTACAATTCTATGCGCCAAGGGGGGCGTGCTAAATCCAACACCCCTCTTCATTTCTCATGTCCAAAAAATAGGATTTTGAACCTAATCTGATTAGGTTAGGTGTCCACTTTAATTGGATTTGATCTGGGTTCAATTCAAATCAAATTTGAATTTGATTCGAATCGAATTTGAAAAGACTGTCAATCCTATTCCTAATAGGATTATAATCCAAGTCAAACATGGATGATTAAATCCAATTAAATTATAATTAAATTGCAACTCTTGCAATTAAGTTCTTGGTACCAAAATTAGTAGGTGTCAAAAATAATAGGTGCTAAAAATGGCAAGTATTGAAAATAATAGGTGCCAAAATTAGTATGTTCTAAATATGATCCAAGCTCTTGATCAAGTTAAGTCCTTATTGTGTAACCCCTCAGGTTCCATTTTACTTGATAGTGAGACATATTATGATCTTTATTACGGTATCATTGAAACTCTTTTCAATAGATTGGAACTATTCCAGTTTAACCTTAACAAGGATCGTTGATCCGAAAATGATCCAAGCGAGTTTTCACAATCCACCGTCACCTAGTAGTATGTGGTGGCAACCCAGTAGAATAAAAAGGTGAACCTCTTGATATAGTTACCGTGTGATCAAGTTCTTTATCGAGAGTCCTGATAGGATGCAGGTCAGAAATTTCATCAAATCCTAGGCATCCATCATATGCTAGACTTAATTGGCTTGAGCCTATTAATGATTCTCATGAAAATTCCTTTCTATCATCATGCTGCTATAGTCATAAACTTAAGGACTTAGCCTTTTAGGTTGTATAAGACTACTTCTCAACTACTAAGGCCAATAAATCTTCTATAGGTGCACTCCCAATTCCTACAGTAAACTTACTGTAGCCAATATACACTACAAGGTCCCATATAGCTAGAGACCATTTTTATGTGCTTGTCAAACTACAACAACCCCATTGTGAATGATTGAGGCATCGTAGGTCAAGTAACTACTCACAAAACTACAGCATCAAGAAGTCATTGATGATGAGTAGACATGTTCTTGGTCATGTTCAGTGCCGTTGTTCTTTAACAATCACTTGCATTCTCGTTTTAATGTCCCTATATTGTAGACTTGAGACTTGTATACTCAAAAGAAAGTGGTTTGTGTATCAGTCTTGACGGATTAATCACCGTTCCCGTGATGTTTAATCAGGAGCATTTGCTAGATAACCGATGATGACATGTCTCAAATTCTCAACTCTTGAGAATATATGTTATTGTTCATTAACTCCTTGAATGATACATAGACATAACATGTTTGGATAAAAAGTCCAATTAAGAATATTAACTCCTTTGAATGATACATAGACATAACATGTTTAGATAAAAGTCCAATTAATAATATTAAATACAAATCATGTCCTATAATGAAATTTATGTCAGTTAGATTGACTTCTAGGACACGTCTAACAAAAGGTTTAAGAGTAATTTATTAGGTTAGGGAATAAGTTATTAGTTCATTGCTAAAAGAATCTTGTTGCCAGATTTTGGATTGCTAAAAGTTAGGGAATGGGAGTTGTAGAACTGAGGATTAATGTTGTGTACGGTGACACCATAGAATTGTGGGTTAATTATTCTCATAGGACAAAAATCAATTTCATAAGAGAAGTCGTAGTATATCTTCATTGCACGTTAAACCCATTCACTCCCTCCATTTTCATACACGTAAAATTAGTTTGTTTGTAGATATAACCCTGCAAATATGTATTGCAAACTCTTATTTAATCACCAAGTCATGGCCCCTTTTTGGTGAACAAATTATTACATTGTTTATTATCACTTTTCTTCTGCTTATTATTTAAGAAGATGATAATGAATTTCTTTTCTTTCCAGAACGCGAGAAAAGTGCAACAAAGGAAGCTATCTCTCTTCTTGAAGAGGTTATAACTAAAATTCCTTACCTCTTTCATGCATTAGATTAGTGCATATGCTTGTTGTGCAGTGGATCAGTGATGGCATGCCATACATGCAGAAAGTAAGACAAAGTGCCGAATTGATAATTGATTGATGATAGTTTGTGATTGCTAGCATTTATTGATGAAAGACTTAATTTTACAGTTAGAGCAAAATCTGATGAAAAGTTAAAGGGATGTTTTGTGTTTACGAAATAAAGCTACAACCAAAATATAAGATGTTCATAATAATTAATTTTGAATCAGATTGCCTATACAAAGGCTCCTTGGTAGCATGACTGCTATCATCCTTCGTTTGAATCATTGAATCTAATAATGTCTTGTGAAGTAGTTTTAGCTCACCAATGTTATAGACATAATGCATTTAGCTTATTATCAGGGGTATCCTTTTGTAACATGTACTCAACTAATGCCTGTGGACCCTTGAATCTTTTTCTTGCTATCAATGCATTATGTTTTTGAGATGAAAGAGAATGGACCATGCTCTTGCAATTAATAAATAACAAAGTGAAGAGCAAAGAGGCAGAAAGGAGGTTGAACCTTGTGAAAGAATTTGCATCAGATGCATATGAAATTGATGATAGTGCTCCTTACTCTAGATACGGTCCAATTCAAGAGATTAATCCAAGATTCATATCTGGTCATGGGTTAGAATTGTTTTATCAGGTGCTCCCTCAGTTGAAATAAGAATTTGCATGGGTGATGGACGTTCTGAACTGTTTAATGTCTTTTATGTTTTATGATGTAAAATCCTTTAAAATCTGAAGAAAAGATCATCATCATTCCGCGTATTACTGTTTGGGATGGTAACATTAAGAAACCTGGTTGGGATCCTATTGACCATAGAATTGGTTATATGTTAGCAATGCCAACAGATGTATTCTGCCTATAGATAGGAAAAACACACTTGCTGTTCAGCACCATCTAGCATAATCACCTTTTTTTATAGAAAAATTATTGTACCCCTTTTGTTACTTTAGATATTTGTTTAATCGGAAAAATGCGATTCCAAAAAAATAATAGGGATTGCATAACGTGAAAAATGGGTTAAGTTTTAAAGCAAAAGGTAAATGAGTTTGGGCATGAGGTGCTTCAAGTTTAGGATTTTGTTGAAAATAATTTGGTGGATGCAGCTAAGTGAGGGAAGGGGGAGTTGCATCGGGGGTGGTATTTTGGAAAGACAATTTTGGAACTCTCATAATGTAGGTGGAAGGAAGAATTTGAGAAGGTTGGGTATGTTGCATTAATATTCGTTGAAGATTCCTAAATGAGTTAGGAGTTTTGAGGATGATATGTTCATGGAAATTGGCAGGAGGAGAGGCTTGTGGTGATTTGAGTTCTTGCTTGCAGCAGGTCAATAGGCATTTTATATTGCTTTATGCATGACACACTTTGCTTCGTTTAAAAGTGATGCATTGCTTCTTTTGTTGTGTAGGTAAAGGTTCAGGAGATAAATTCAAGAAGGTTTTTTTTCGTGTGTCAATGCCATCATTTTCTTCACAATCATACTTTGAGAAAAGCTCCTTTTTTGAAACACTTTTTTTTAATTCTTAAGGTTTAAGCCTTAAACTTTTGCATGACAATGACTTGGGACAAGATTCCTTGTAATTGTCTTTAGAAATCAGGATGGTACTATTGGCATCACCCCTTGTTTTTGCTTTGCATGGGAAGATACAACTGTATCTCTCATGAAGGATGAATCTATTAAGGAGCATTTACTTTTCCTCTTGGTGTTATTGGTTTATTCTTTAAAATTAGATATCTTGATTCTTGAAGTTGTAGGGTTTGGGTTCTCTCAAATAAGATCGGAGGTTTGTCCACTAATATTCAATAAGCTTGTATAACAAAGAAAACTTCCCAAAGAATTAATGACAAAAACTTTTTTAAAAGCTGTGGGAGGAAAGTAATGGGACTAAAAAAAGATTCAATGGCGGAACCATGAAATTATGTTGCTTAAGTTCAAATTATCAAGAGTTGGGAGTGAGGGATAGAGCTTTGGTGTGATACTTTTACGCCATGCTTCAATTTCTGAAAATTCTGGATGGTTGGTCTCCAAGTAAATGTTGTGGAAAACTAGGACTAGTCTTTTAAACAATCAACTATGAAGTTCATAAAGAAATATCATAATCATGCATGATGGGTGACTCATTGTGTTGGCTGGCTGCCTAGACTTATAAGATTGTGGCTCTCCCCATTTTGTAACTAGGGACTTCAAAGAGATGAAGATAGAAAGGTAGCATTTAAAGGTTCGTTGAATTGGTACCAGGGGTTGTACCAGCTGGCGACTGGTTCAGTATGTTACAATCATACCAAACTATGCTAGAGCATTCCGAAACAAGGAGGGGGGAAGTGAGAGAAGGGGAGGGAGGACGATAGAAAGAGATTTAGATTGGGAGAAGGGGGAGAGGGGGAAGGAGGAGGTGTCGAGAGAGAGGGAGAGAGAGATCAGTTGAATACATTGACAAGGAGCTTCAAGATCTCCAAGTCTTGCAACAGGGACCCCGAGAGAGAGGAAGAGAGGAGGAGAGAGAGGCGGGGAGAGAGATCAGCCACATCCATTGATGGGTAGTTTTGAGAGCTTTGGATCTAGCAATAGGGACCTCAAGAGAGGGAGAGAGGCAAGAGAGAGGGAGAGGGGCCTCACTGAATCTTCTTTGAACTGAGATGACACTTTGATAGGACAAGAGCTTTGAAGGAGGGAGTGAGATATGCCCGTTTTTAAGCCGCTTTGATGGGGGGAAGGCTTATTGTGAGGGCTTCACGCCATCAATACGGGGGAGCAATTTAGCAGAGAGAGAGAGAGAGAGAGAGAAGAGGAGAGAGAGAGAGCTTGTCAGTGAGGGTTTTGTGTCAAAGAGAGTGGGATCATCCAACAGAAATAGAGAGAGAGAGGGAGAGAGTCTTGAACTCTCTTGAATAATCAACTGCAAGAAGGAGGGTTATTAAGTGAACCTAGTGAGAGTGTTGAAATTGAACCATTCCGATTTGTCATTGGTTCAATTTGGTACAGGTGAACCATCTGGTTTGAGTCAGTTCGGCAATCACTTGGCAGAATGATTTGGCAGATGGTGCAAAAGATGAGTGTTCATACTAGTAAGGCTTCTTGTGTTATCTCATCTTATCTCCTTGATAGGTTAGCCTTAGTCAAAACATCAATATTGTCTACCAACAACAAAATATAAAATGATGTTTAACCATTGTTAGGTCCCCAAAAGTGAGAATTATTTGAAATTCCTCCTTCATCCATGACATTTATTTGCAATTTTCGTCTCCTTTTTTAACCCCAATAGTCCTTAGGTTGATTAGCCAATGTATTAACCTTAACCACTATGATTTGCAGCTGTGAGGATACTAAATCAGATGATGCGACTATTACAAACAAATTTTATATCCAAAGACTTTCACAAATGATTCATATCTAATAAATGTCAGTATTGTATTTGAAAACATGATAAAATAAATGAATGATACCTAGATCCATGTTTTACACCTCTAATCATTTTTGTATCCTATTTTAGAAATGTCCTAGGTGAATTCGTTGTTGGACAACCTAACCTCACTTATGGTGAGTCTCAATGACCTTGCATGCTCCCAACTATACTACCATGGGAGATATAAGAGTTAGTCTTCTAGTATGTTGTTTTCCTTTAACCGGCATTTCTCATTCTAATGGAGCTTTTGTAAGATGGAGTCAAAATCTTGACTAGTTTAAACATGAAACATAACTTTGCCTTCATACAAAATCTCCACTAAAATGGTTGGAGAAATAACCATTCAAGTTTTAGTAGACACTCTACATTATGGCAGCCATGTGAGTGCAATGCCCAAGTTTGCATATGGCTGTGAATAAGTTTTACACGTTTGGAATAATGCCATATACTCATATGTTAAACCCAAACGAACAATTTGATATTGTATAAGAGATATTTGTGGATTCTTTTCAAACTCAATGTCCAAAACTTATGCGCATCTAAAAGAAGAAATGTTTGGCAAAATACTTCTTATAATCTTGGCTAAAAACATCATAAAGCTTTATGGCATGCACAAACTTCAACAAGAGTGCCAACATTTATGGAAAGTTGGACATGGTGCAAATTTGGAGTTGCTTTCCAACTTAGATAAGCCATAAGTATCAGCATTTAGCATGAAATTTTGGGATGCCGGAGAATACCTTATTGCAAGGGATGGGCTTTAGTTCCAAGTTGTTTTAAAGGTTATGCAGTATCTATTTAAAATGGCCAAACTCTTCCAGTGAAGTGTTACACCTTTCTTTTCATTTATGTTATAAATTATTATGGCATGACTGCAAGTTTCTTTTTTTCTTTGAAAATGTTCTGCTTGTTAACTTAGCCTAGTTGTGAACTAATGTGAATGCTAATCCCTTCAATCCCTTAAATTGTTATTAAAGCCAGATATGTGGCTGCACATCTGGGAATATGGATTTGTAGAACATCGTCTCTCAATTGGAAGTGAAAAAATGTCCACATCTAGGCTAGATCTTCATCGATTAGTCGGTTGATTTGTTGACTTACAATTGGTATAAATAAGGCATAGGTCCACCATCACTTACAAATTGACTCAATTCTAATGGACCATCCAAGTTCTTCAATGAGGACCCTCCACCTTAAACACTCTAAAACAGGGAAAAAATAATTAAACTTACTGCCACTCTGAAAACAGCAATCTGACCTCAAGCATGTCCTGTCAATGGTTGTATTTTGTCCTCCTCCCCTACTTGTATAATTATTTTCCTGCACAACACCACAGGGTTTGAGGCAATGCTACATGGACATGTGACACAGTTTTCAAGTGTCCAAGTGTCATGGAAATCTCTTGAAATCAGACAATGAAACATGTCTATAGTTTATATATGTGTAAATTTGCATTGGCATATGAAGGATTTAAAAGGCGATTCATATCAGCTCATATGGGACATATTAACGACCCAGTATAGCACTGTTTTTGTACAGAGGCTCGGTACACCCACAACATATTGACATGATACAGTTATGATGCAACTCCTACAATGTACATGTGTTGGTACGGAGTGTGCCGCTATCATACCAATATGTAATGGTAAGGTATTGGTATAGGATTTGGTGCCAAGACTTAAAATATTGATGCATGCATATAATGAATGCTAAGCTAGTCCTATGCACCTTCATATCAAAAATTTAGCAAAATGGCTGCTAATTGTTATGTTAGAATTAGATGTTGCTCTAAAAGTAAGTGCATAATAGTGATGGCAAGGTTTTCGGACCCAGAACCGAACCCTATTCTAGTCGGTCGGTGGTACGAGTCAGTATGGCTCGTATCGGACTGAATTGGTGCAAACCGACATAGAGACGAAGGAACAAACTAGGAAGGAGAAAACGAGAGACAGAGGGAAAGAGAGGAAGAGAGAGAAGGGGAGGGAAAGAGGGGATGATGCTGCCAAAGGGCCGGCAGTGGCCTGTCAAAGCCATTGGAGAGCCACAGAGGCCTTTGCGGCTCCGAACCGGTGACATGCCCCATATCAGTCACCGAACGGTATAGTACGGTACTGTACTATATTAGGTTCCATACCAAGCTCACAAAATCTTAAAAAAACTCCTTCCCTCTTTATTATAAAATTGTTTGATCTGAATCGGGCACGAATCGGACCCGAAATGGACTGAATCGAGCCCAAACTGGGCCAAACCGAGCGGTATGGTACATACCGTACCATACAGAATATTTTCTTTTTATGTTTTTAACGGCCTGGAGTGTCGGACTGTTTTTTATATATGAACCGTACCGGCTCTTGGCCGGTACGGGTACGGTATGCCTCGTATCAGGCGGTACGGGATGGTGCCGCAAATCCTCACCTGATAGGGCTTGTATAATCAAGAATGATAGAAAGAGGAGTGAGCAGGGTTCTCGGTACTGGTACTGGGACCTGTATCTGCGGGAGGATGGTACGGTACGGTACATACCGTACCAGCATGCGTACTGCTTTTTTTTAATATAAAAATAATCTCTCTTTCCAAAGCGAGGATTGCTATTTAAAACATGAAATGAACCTGAACCGGGCCGAACTGAGCCCGTGCCGAGTTGAATCGGACGGTACGTACTGGTACCATACCTTACCTGTACCGTATCGGTATGGAAATTATTATTTTTATTTTTTTAATGGTCCGAAGGTCGGACCGTTATATAGGGTGAACCGTACCGCTAGTTGCCGGTACGTATGGTACACCCAGTACCGGGCGGTACGGGACGGTACCGCATTCCTTGGGAGTGAGAGTATTGGAGCATGGGGAAGGCATCGGAGAGGGTGCCGGGGTTGCCGTGTCCTTTAGGTGGTGGAAATCCTCTCATGGTTTTCGCAGGTTGTAATAAGGGCAAAGAAGTCCTTGTTCATTGAGTTTTTTTGTGAAAAAAATGAAATTCACAGTGAAATCGGTAATTGGTTTGCCGACTTCACTTAAATTGGCAATGGATTTGTTGGTTTCACTATACATCATCATTTTGAAAAAACATGATGAACAAGAGCTTTTATCCTTGTTCCACAACAACGGCTCCATAGGGGCTTTTCCGTTGCTCGGAAGCCTCGGTGATCCCTGATGGCTCTTTGGTACCTTTCCTGCCCTCCGGTACCTTTGCTTATCTCTCTCGATTAAACTTAGCCCTGTGGGGCGACATGGAGCCACGGAGGCCTTCATGACCCTTTGGCAGCCTTAGCAGGCCATCGCCGGCCCTTTGGCAGCCTCAGTGGGCCATCGCCGGCCCTCCGGCAACGTCTTCTCCTCTTTCCCTCCCCTCCTATCTTTTTTGCTTTTCCTTGTCCGATATTCCAATTCAGAAGGTGGAACTGTCCTAGTTTGCCGCCGATATGGCTTGGAACTCCCCAACTGGGCAGTTCGATCTAGTTCCGAAACCCCTAGTGATGGCATATCATAGTTTTATGGTATGAAGTGTCAAGTTGTGTCATGAAGTTTTTCTAGTCTCCGAGATGTTAGAAAACCCAAAATTTGGTATCCATGTATCACTAGTCTGAGGTCCCCGAAAGCAGGGTTTTCATCCTTCTACTTTCTATCTTCGCTGTTCTTTCATCCTATTTTATCTAAATTACATCTCATCTTTCCATATAAAGAAGTTCAAGGGTTCAATCACTTCTATGACATTGAACTTGAACCTAATCTTCCTAAAGTCCTTTTTTCTTTTTTGTTTTCCTACAATATTGTAAAGATCCTTTCTCTAATGTGAATATCTTCAGCCCCTGATACATTGTGGTATGGTAGTTGGTGCTCAAATAGATTTGTGTTGAGTCAGGTCTGCATGTTTATGACTTAATGGGTTAAGGGGATATTTAAGTTCAACTACATCCATATTTGCACCCATACATCTAAGGCAGTGTTGTTTGGGTAAATTGGGTAATCATGTACTTGTTATCTTGAACCTCTCCTTATATTTCTTATGGTATCTATTCATGTAAATTATTTTGAACCATACAAAACTTTGGACAATGAAACCAAAGATACCATAATGAAGATGGTATGATCCTAGAAATCAGCTCAGCTCAAATAGATTTGAATACCTACTCTTCATATATCATTATTTGTTTTGATAAAATTGGGGTATGTTTGCTGATACTTTGCTTTCTAACGCTAATGCAACTATATAAAGCAGTGGGACTGAAAGATGAATAAAGATATCATACATTGAAGGTACACAGCAAATATCTATCAGAATCATTATAAGCATCATTATATTGGTTAGTGTTGGAAATACATGTAATTAGATTATGTAGTGCTGGGTTTCGGGATGCACAGAAGAATTGAATTTCAAAAATTTTGTATGCTAACATCTTATGAAAACATGTGCAGTTCGATACCCAATCCCAATGATTTCTTGTAGATAGCAATCAAACAATATAAAGTATAAAATAGGTTAGTCTATTACCTTGAATTAGAATGTTATTTAATTCGGTTCAGTCTCCACAAGGCATCCAAGTGTGTACCCTTCAATGGTGATCCACACGAGAGCTTAATTAGGGACCTTCCCAATCTGTATTTTGCTGAGTCTTTCTAAAGAATATCAGCCCTTTGATTTCCTTCTTGGATCAAATCTAGTGGTCTTTCTTTTCTCGAAAGGTGTCTCTCAACTCTTCCTAATCTAGAACCCAACCCTTGGAAACTAGCCTTTTTAAGAAGAGGCAGATTTGCTTTTTCTTCCTCCCACTCTAGCTGCCTAACTACTTAGGCTCTCTCTAAATTTCTCACCCCATAAGGGGATTTCCTTCCTACGTAGGCTTGCTTACCTTGCTTGGGTTGGCTTGGAAAACCAAGGTGGACCACCTCCCTTATATAGAGGCCAAGGCATTCTCAATGCACGGGCAGAAATAAACGAGAGAATGAATGGTGCATAATTCAAGGAATTAAAACCATAATAAGCCTAAATAATTGAGGTGTTCAGCCTCTTAAATCCCACATGAAAAAAAACACTTTTAAATGTTGGCTAATTAAGGCATTAAATCATGGGAGTTAGGGGATAACGAAGATTTTTACCAAGAGGACTCTTCTCTTGCGCCAAACCAAAAACCGTGCATCTTCTTTCCTTAGCATGGAACCCTTCCACGTTAGGAAGGTTTTGAGTGCATAGACTTTAGGGGGTGTGAGTCCCCTTTGACCTGGTCAAAGTCCGGATAACATCCAAATACTTTGGGTACCAAATATGCTTCATTCTTGGCACAAATGTTGGTGCAAGGAAAGGATACGTAAGGATTTCTTTTGACTTGATCAATGGTTTAGCTATTTTAGGAAACTAGATGGCACCCCATTATTTCTCTCCCCTTTACGTGGGATCATTATCTCTTGGGCATGAGAAAAATTAGGCGCTCCATTCTAATATGGTGTAATACTCTTTGGCACCTTGGGTTTGAGCAGTCCAAGGAGATTAGGTCAAACTCAATTAGAAACTCATGCTAACTTTTGTGCTATCATGTTAATTAAACCCACTAGAATTTTAATAAATCCAAATTAATTGGTTTAAGATCTAATCCCTTATATGTGTGATCCATTGGATTCCACACCTAGCTAGCAGTAGACTCGAGCTAATCCAATCAAACTAGATCAAGCCTAATTGCATCATTCAGTTAGAGCTCCTAATTGATTATTGGATTAAACTCTTTTAATTTATGTGAGTCTACAAGTCAAGATTAATGCCTAGCAACGTGTCATGACTATCTAAAAGATGTGAAATCTCGATGAAATTATCAAAATATCCTTTTAGAAAGTTATCATGCAATTCAATCTTTCGATAACACATCCTGGATAAGTCATGGACATGGAATCATATCAAGCTCAAATACCAGGGTTTTCCGAACCGTGCCGAATCGGCCAGTTTGGGGCGTACCGAACCGAACCGTGGCCGGCCGGCACGGTTCGACCTTAAAAAACGGCACAATCCAATTAAAAACCAAAAAAAAAATACTTACCGCATCGAACTGGACCCGAACCGCACCCGAACAGGGGCAAACCGGTCGAAACGGGCCCGAACCAGTCGGTTCGGCCCAGTTTGGGTCGGTTCGGCTAGGAAAGGGGGGGCAAATTTTTTTGATTTGTTACATGGCTACTGTAGCCATGTGACCTTTTGGAAAGGGGGGCTTGCCTTGCTTTTTAAGGAAGAGGCAGAGAGCTCGTAAGAGCTCTCTGCTGCACAGCCGTGGAAGGAAAAATGACACAAAAAAATTCGTGGATCATTTTCAATCCAATCCAACCTGCAAAATTCGAAGAGGAAGGTAGAATCAAGGTACGTATACCTTTACGAGCTCTCTGCTGCACAGCCGTGGAAGGAAAAACGACCCAAAAAAAAATTCAAGGATCATTTTCAATCCAATCCAACCTGCAAAATTCGAAGAGGAAGGTAGAATCAAGGTACGTATACTTTTCTTTTTTCGTATTTTCATCTTTCGTATCGTTATTTTTTGTTAAAATCCATGCAAAATAAAAAATTAAGAAGAAATGCTATCAAAATTTATTTATTGGCTATGATTTTAGAGTATGTGGTAGAACTAGGATAAATCTACACAATGATACTAAAATCTTAATTTTTTGTTAAGTATATAATTTTTTTAAAATTTAAAATTAATTTTGGATTAATAAATTAATTAAAAAAATAATTAAAAAAAAACTATAATTATAAATTATTAATGTAGGACTTGAAAGCTACTCTCACTATAAATTTCATATCGATTTATTCAAGTTTTGTGCATCTCATGAATAGTGCTCGTAGGTCTAAATTGAAAAAAATTGACTTTTAATGCATTTTTAGGATCTTAAAAAAATATATGTAGCATGTATTATGGAATCCTACATGAATCTAAAATTTAAATTCTTTTATTTTCTTTATTTTTTGAATTTTTTAAATAAAAAAATAAAAAAATAAAAAATAAATTAAATTTTAAAATTAGGTTAATAAATTGTTAATTAATAAACATTATTATTGACCTTATATGTAATTTAAATATTCAGGTATGGATCCATCAAGGAGGAAGAAAGATCCGGAGTGGGACATTGGCTGGTCACATGGAGAGATGATCTCGGGTCGGCATCACTGGAGGTATAAATGGTACAATATGGAATTCAAAGGTTGGGGGTAACAAGGTTGAAGCAGCCTTTGGCTTGCGGCTATTACGATGTATCTGCATGCCGACAGTGTCCACAGGAGGTCCGTCAGCTGATGAAGAAATATTTTGCTGATTTTAAAGCTGGGAAGGAAAGAGCAGCAAAGAAGAAGACAGAGGTGGACTGCAGAGCTGCAGAACCTTCTTATTACTCCAGGAAGTCAGAGGGAGCATCTATTCCTTCTGATGAGGAGGCACAGATGGAGGTTGCTATTCAGGCAAGCTTGTATGAGCAGAGGTAGCAGGAGGAGGCAGCCAGGTATAGACAGCGATTCAGGCCATCAGTATTTGAGTCAGGATCGGGTCCATTTCTGCTAGTGCTCCAGGAGAGACAGTTTAGGAGGACATCCTCAGTCAGAGAGCCCATCAAGAGAGGCACCGGCTATATTGCATCCATGTTGGAAGCATTTGGTAGTAGGAGGAAGTCTTCCAAGGACATTCCAGAGGGAGCCACTATCCATGATGTCGATTCACATGTATTTTCCAATAGAGATTCCAAGCAACAGAGGATTGATACAATGCTGAAAAAGGATAAAAAGAAGGATATGTAGCGGGCCATCTCTTCTTGGTTTCATTTCAATCATATCCTAGTCCATGCAGCAGATAATCCATATTATCGCTCTGCTATTTCATCCATACAGGCTGCTGGTGCAGGTGTAGATCCTCCATCATCGAGGGATATCTATGGTCATCTTCTGGACAGCGATAAGGAGGAGCTAGAAGGATGGATATCCTCATATCAGAGCAAGTGGCCCGTGTATGGATTGACGGTGATGTGTGATGGTTGGACTGGTCCTACTAGACGGAGCATCATCAATTTCTTGACTTATTATGATGGGAAGACTTTTCCAGAAGTCTATTGATGCTTCAGATCAGGTGCACGATGCTAGTTATATCCTCGGATTGATGGAAAAGGTGATTGATCAGGTAGGAGAGTATAATATCGTGCAGGTCATTACTGATAATGGACCACAGTACAGGACCGCAGGGCAGATCTTGATGGAGCGGCGGCCGCATATTTCTTGGATTCCTTGTGCTGCACATTGTATAGACTTCATGTTGATGGATATTGGAAAAATTCGCGGGATGTAGAAGATTATTGAGCTAGCACAGTCTATCACCAGATTTATATAACCATACATGGGTCTTATCATTGATGAGGAGCTTTACAGGGAAAAATATTGAGACTGGGGGTCACATGGTTTGCTACTAATTACATTACACTTGATAGTCTTCTTGGCAAGAAAGTAGAGCTGCGCCAGATGTTTGTCAGTCAGGACTGGCAGCAAAACATATATGCTAGGGCAAATACTGAGAGAAGCAATGTGGAAAATTTAGTGACGAGACAGACATTCTGGCAGCGGTTGAGAGGGTAGTGGAGGCTATCAAGCCTCTATATGAGGTACTTCGTGTTGTGGACTCCAAGAGGTATGCTCAGATGGGCTTCTTATATTTAATGATGCAAAGGGCAAAGGAAAAAACCCAGGAGGCAGATCCATCACATGTATCTAAGTATATCCGGATCATTGATGGATGGTGAAGTTATCAAATGAGTTCGGATTTACATCTAGCAGGTACATAGTAATTTATGAAGTCCCTAAAAATTAAGTTTCAATTAGATTCATACAAGTATGCTTGACTAATTTTTAAAATATATGTGCAGCTTACTATCTAAATCTGAGATTTCAGTACTCCGTATCGGATATTGCCATGGATGAGGATCTTATGTCTGTCCTACGCAATGTTATATATATGATGGAGTCCGATCCAGATATCGCTGCTATGTGACTTGAAGAAGTAAGTTATATTGAAATTATTGAATGATTTTTAAAAGCATTAATTTGAACAAGTTAACATTTTTTTTTATCAGACAATTTTTTAGGGAGGGCACAGATTCATTTGGATCCACTGTAGCAGTCAGAAGTAAATCAAAGATGAATCCTAGTAGGTACTACTAAGGAATAAGTATAATATTATATCAGGATTAAATTTTTTATTTTGTCAAATATAAAATTCTAAATGATGTAATGTCTTTTGCAGCTGAATGGTGGGTGCATTTTAGTGGATCTGCTAAAAATTTGAAGGTTCTTGCAGTGAAGATCTTCTCCCAGACGGTATCATCCAGTGGATGTGAGCGCAACTGGTCTATATTTGGTCTTATCTACTCCAAGCAAAGGAACCGTCTGAAATAAAAATGCCTCAACGATCTTGTGTGTGTACTATAATTTAAGGTTGAGGCTAAAATGTATTTAGGATGAAGTTGAATTGAAATATCTCGATCCCATTGCAAGTTCCTATGTTAATGAGGATGAAGATCCAATGATTGGGTGGGTCATGGGTCAACAGCAAACGCTAGAGCTTGATGAGCCAGGATCGCCTCCTTGACCAGCCAGTTTTGTAGCTTGTGAGGCTGGGGTGGATGTTGGACAATGGACAACAAGTCATATTCCTCACAGGGCTCTAGCAGATACAGCACATCGTCCATCCCCACCATCTAGTAGACCTGGAGATAGATGAAAAGGAAAGGTAGTTGCACCTTCATCGGAGTACTCAGTCCATTTAGATTCAGATACCAGAGACTGATGATAGTGCTTTAGATAGTGGAGGATCTAGTGATCAGGGAGGGACAGGAGGATAGGAGTCGCAGCCACCTATTCCTATTCAATTCACTGGGGAGTCGCAGTTTTGCCATGCCACGCAGGATACAGATCATGGAGTACCATCTGATAGACCTCGTGGTGATACGATTCCGTATAGGCGACGGGCTCTGCGTGGTCGTTCGGGACATGATACAGCTGCAGTTCTTGCACGTGGAGTAGGATCCATGGATGTATCTGGATCATCCTCATATTCAGGATCCTCTTATCCGCAGCTAACGGCAGTTTCTGGTCCATATGATCCATATGGTGCATCTGAGATGTCAGCATCCAGTGGTTATTATCCCATGCAGCCCGAAGCATCTTATGGATCTGATTTTGCTGTTGGTATATTTGGATGGGCTCCTGCACTGCCATATTATCAGTCTCTGGACAGCTCTCAGAGTCGGGACATCGGAGAGGGATCTGTGATTAGTTATGATTCATCACGCATACCTCCTGGGATGAGCTTAGAGGAGTATCATGCTGCCTGACAGGAGGGACATGCCGAATTTTCTACAGAGTACATACATGATCCCTATATTTATGGACATCGTCACTCTACCCGATTTTAGACATTGGTATGTAATTATATATTTATATTATATTTCATTTTTATTAATTGCTGATAATCTTAGTTTAATTATCATTTTTATTTTATTTCAATTGAAAATAATCCTAAATATTAGTATTTAGTCCTAAACCCTAAACCGGTACGCCACTCTAAACCCTAAAGGCCTAAATCCTAAAGCCTAAATCCTAGGGCCTAAACCCTAAACCCTAAACACTAAATTCTCTCTAAACCCTAAACCGGCACGCCACCTTAATTCTAGGGCCTAAACCTAAACACAAAATTCTTCCTAAACCTTGAACCCTTAAAAATAAAATAAAATCTTAAAATCACAAAAAACACAAAAAAAAAATCAAAAAAAAAAAAAAAGGGCGTACCGGTTCCCTAGGGCCTAAACACTAAATTCTTTCTAAACCCTAAATCCTTAAAAAATAAAATAAAAACCTTAAAATCACAAAAAAAACACAAAAAAATAAAAAAAAAATTGGGCATACTGGTTTGAACCGGTACGCCACGCCGTATCGTGTGTCGGCACGGTATGGTACGGCACCGTACCGGTACCGGTCGGCCACCGGTATGGCTCCCGGTATCAGTACTGGGAACCTTGCAAATACCTATCCATGTGTATCTCGATCCAATGATGATGACTTGGATGATGAACATTAGAAACTCTTTCTAATTTTCAACCTACTTTGGTCAAAGATTTCTTGAGTCATCTTTAAGATCACATTGATGTTCTCTTCTTATAAAGAGTGATTGATTCCTTATTGAGCACTCATAATCTTCATGTACACTTCACTAAACCCAGAACATGCTATACGTCTCAAAGAGTCATGCCAGGGTATGAACCAAAATACAGATCTACATATACAAAGTACTATGATAATCTCAGGTTAAAGATCGTTTGCACCACTCCCATTAGAGAACCATCTGCTGACATGCTTGCAAGGCTCGATCAAATGTTCTTTCTATAGGTTAATTTAGTGGACTCATTTTCTAATGAGCACCCACATCTTTGTATTAGTGTTACTTAGGTGATGTGAGATCAATCACCCTCTCCATCGAGCATACATAGGATTGTGCTAGTCTTACCGGAATTATTGATTCTTAACTC
Source organism: Areca catechu (assembly GCA_021397845.1). Classification (NCBI taxonomy): domain Eukaryota; kingdom Viridiplantae; phylum Streptophyta; class Magnoliopsida; order Arecales; family Arecaceae; genus Areca; species Areca catechu. Next base: position 135,817,497 of record CM038049.1, read on the forward strand.
AATAACTCTACGATTAGAAATATTTTAAATTAAGACTTATGGATTTGTCTTACTGGCATGATCTCATCATGGTCCTAAATTATTGTCTTAATTTATAGAGTTCATCACAATTTTAGTCAAGTAATAAAATGCAGCAAATGCTAAAACAAAATATTTATTTTATTAATAATTAATAAGTATCATGTACATGAGTAGGAAGATAAAATTACAGACTAATCCCATCGCATCAACCATGCGATTACCTTGTAAGGCATTATTCTATCAATTCCCACTTGTACTAAAGTTAATTGCACTTGTACTTGATGTCCATGCAATTAGGATGGCGATCAAACTATTGCTGTGACAAGGTCTTAGTGAATGGATCCACTATATTGTTCTCGGCATCTAGTCACTCTATGATCATATTTTATCTTTTAACAATTTTTCGAACGAGATAGAATCATCTCAGGATGTGCTTGGATTTTTGATGAGACCTCAGTTTCTTTGCTTGAGCAATAGTTCTAGTGTTAGTTACAATAAATGGCATAGAATGTTTGATCTCAGGAATGACACCCAACTTTGAGATGACCTTCATCCAGACGGCTTCCCGAGCAGCGTTACTCGCAGCAAGGTATTCTGCCTCAGTGATTAAGTTAGCAATAGTCTGCTATTTGGAACTTTTCCAACTTATTGCTCTATTTAGGATAAATACATATCTTGAGATGGATTTTACTATCACTAGATCAGATTGAAAGCTAGAATCTGTAAAACCTTCTAATTTTAAATCTGAACCACCATAAATGAGAAAAGCATCTCTAATCCTTTTCAAGTACTTGAGAATGCTCTTCACTACTTTCCAATGATCCTCTCCTAGATGTGCCTGAAATCTGCTTACAAGGTCCAAGACATAAACAACATTAGGCTTGGTACGTAGCATAGCATACATTATCGATCTTGTAGTCGAAGCATAAGGAATAGAATTTATTCTATTTCTCTCTTTAGTTATCTTGGGAGACATCTTTTTAGAGAGATGATGTCATGACTCATGGATAAGTAATCTTTTTTATACCCATCTATGTTGAACCTTTTCAACATGAGATTTATACTAAGATTGGGATAAGCCTAGCATCCTTTTAGATCTATCATTGTAGATCCTTATACCAAGCATATAGGATGTTTTATCCAAGTCTTTCATTGAAAACTTTTATGATAACCAAGTCTTGATCGATTGCAACATCAGGATATCATTTCCAATAAATAGTTTGTCATCTGCATACAAAACTTAGAAGACAATGGGACTCCCATTTGTCTTCTCGTACATATACGGTCCATCCACATTTTTGATAAAATCAAATGATTTGACTGTCTCATCAAAAATGGATATTATAACTCCTCGATGCCCGCTTTAATCCATAAATGAATTTCGTTAACTTGCATAACTAATTTGCCTTCCTACTATACAAATCTATCTGGCTGAGACATGTAAACTTCTTCTTCAAGATATCCATTGAGAAAAGCAGTCTTCACATTCACCTTCCAGATCTCATAATTATAATATGTAACTATAACAAACATAATCTAAATAGACAAGCATGGCTACAGGTCAAAAAGTTTCACATAGTTAACACCTTGTCTTTGTCTAAAATCCTTTGCCACTAGCTTGGCCTCATAAGACTCTACTTGGCCATCTGCTCCAATCTTCTTCTGGAAGATCCATTTGCAATCTATTAGGGTCACACTCTTTGGTGCATTAACCAAAGTCCATACTTGGTTGATATACTTGGAGTCCATCTCAGATTTCATAGCTTCAAGCCAACTATTAGAGTCTCTATTGATGATTATTATCGAATAAGTTAAGTGATCAACATTCTCAATGATGTGTGCCTTGCTGTTGTTCTCAATGACAAAACCATATTTGAGAGGTGCATTTTGCACTTTGAGACCTTTGGAGAAGATGTGTGTGCTATGGTTGTACGTCATCAATGGGTACTTTTGATTGAGGATTAACTTGTGAACTATCCACAAGTTGTTATGGAATAGATTGTAGGTTATGAACTTCTCCAAGTTCAACTATCCTCGCACTGCTTTTTTCTAGGATAAACTCTTTTTCGAAGAAAATGGTGACAAACACTTTTTGTTCAATAGGGTGGTAGAAGTAGTATTCTATATTTTTTTTAGGATAACCTATAAATTTGCATTTGTTTGATTTAGTACTTAGCTTATGTCCTTGAACATTTCCGATATAAGCTGGGCAGCCCATATCTTCATATATTTAAAGCTTAGTCTCTTTCCTTTCCGTATCTTATACGGAGTGCTAGAAACAAACTTAGTAGGTATTTTGTTTGGAATATATATGGCTATCTCAAGGGCATATCCAGAAGGAGACTGAAAGGTTTGTGAAATACATGATGGACCGCACCATATCTAATAATAAGGTATGATTCCTTTTCGCAATACCATTTAATTGTGGCATGTAAAGAGTCGTCCATTCTGAGAGAATTCCATTTTCTTTCAAATGATCAAGAAATTTACTAGTTAAGTATCCACCTCCTCGATCAAATCAAAGGGCTTTAATATTTTTACCAGTTTGTTTCTTAACCATTCTTTGGTATTCCTTGAACTTGTCGAAGGCTTTGGATTTATATTTCATCAAATACATATCCAAATCTTGAAAAATCATCAGTAAATATGTAGGAGTATCCTTCTCTGGTCTGAGTTGTTATTGGGCTGCATACATCCATATGTACTAGGCTCAATAAGTCACTCGCCTTTTCTCTATGTCCAGTAAATGGTGATTTGGTCATCTTTGCCATGAGACAAGATTCATAAGTTCTATAAGACTTAAAATCATATGGATCAAAAAAAACTTTTCTTTGTATAACTTGTTAATTTTTGATTTATTAAAATGACTAAGTTGGCGGTGCCAAAAATATGTGTCATTCACATTTTCTCTCTTTCTTTTCTTTGATTCATCAACATGAAACACATTATCATTAAGTGACATGAGTAAAAGACCATTATCTATAAAAGCGTTACCATAAATTCATCAGAATGAAAAATAGAGTAACCTTTGCCCGTTTCATTTATTTCATAACCATGTTCAGGTAACGGGGGGACATAAATAATGTTTCTAATTATTTTTGGCATAAATTAACAGTCTAACAACTCTAGTATTTTACCTGAAGGCAACTTCAACAGGTAGGTTCCAATAGTTTCGGCCTCAATGGACTCTCCATTAGTATCGAACAACTTGAAGTTACCTTCATTTAGCTTCCTTATTCTCTACAGCTCCTGCAGCAATTTGCATAGGTGAGAACCATAGGCAGTATCTAATACCTCAAAATCTGAAGTTGAAGTACTTAATGATAAGTTAGTTTGTATCATATACAACCTTGAGTAACATTTGCTTCCTTGTGCTGCGTCACACTTGCAAGGTAAACTTTGCAGTTCCTCTTCCAATGTCCATCCTTGCCGCAATGGAAACAAGTACCTTTGGTGGAGACATACTTTGCCTTTGTCGAGATGCTAGGCTTAAGGTTCACCTTTTTCTTGGAACCCTTCTTTCCTGCCTTGTTAATCTTATCCACAAGAAGAACCAAAGCCTTTTCTTCCTTGAAATGGCTTTTAGCTATCTTCAACATGTTGAGCAGCTTCGACAAATTTAAGTTCAGTTGTTCATATGGTAGTTTATGATAAATCGAGAGAATGAATCATGGAATGATTGCAGGATCCATGCCCATAACTTATCTGGGATATTGTATGATCGAAGGATTGACTTGCATGGTAACTTGTCATTGAAGGGTATTTTGATAATTTCATCAAAACTTTATATTCTGGGTAATCATGACACGTTGTTAGATGTTAATTTTGACTTGTGGACTCACGTGAATTAAAAGAGTTTAATTCAGCAATCAATTAGAAGGAATTCTAATTTGTTGATGCAATGGGGCTTGACCTAATCTAATTGGGTTAGCTCGAGTCTATTGCTGGCTAGGTGTGGAACCCAGTGGATCACATACATAATGGATTAGATCTTGGACTAACAATTTGCATTATTAGAAACCCTAAAGGGTTTGATCAACATGCTAGTACATGGGTTAATACGAGTTTCCAATCGAGTTTGACCTAATCTCCTTGGACCGGTCAAACCCAAGGTATCGATGAGTATTGGGCCAAATTAGGATGGGGCGCCTATTTTTCTCGTACCCAAGAGATAATTATCCCACATAAAGAGGAGAGAAATAATGGGGTGCCATCTGGTTTCCTAAAATAGCCAAACCATTGACCAAGTCAAAAGAAATCCTCATGCATCCTTTCCTTACACTAAGGCTTATGCCAAGAAGGAGTATATTTGGTGCCCAAAGTGTTTGAGTGTTTTCCAGATTTGACCAAGTTAAAGGGGACTCACGCTCCCTAAAGTCCATGCGCTCAAAACCTTCCTAATGAGGAAGGGTCCATGCTAAGAAGAGAGGATGCACGATTTCTTGTTTGGCACAAGAGAAGAGTTTTTCTCTCGGTAAAACTCTTCGTTACCCCCTAACGATTTAATGCCTTAATTAGTGAACATTTGAAAGGGGTTTTTTTCACATGGGATTTGAGAGGCTAAATGCCTCAATAATTCTGGCTTTTTATGGTAAGGTTTGTGAAATACATGATGGACCGCGCCATATCTAATAATAAGGTATGATTCCTTTTCGCAATACCATTTAATTGTGGCATGTAAAGAGTCGTCCATTCTGAGAGAATTCCATTTTCTTTCAAATGATCAAGAAATTTACTAGTTAAGTATCCACCTCCTCGATCAAATCAAAGGGCTTTAATATTTTTACCAGTTTGTTTCTTAACCATTCTTTGGTATTCCTTGAACTTGTCGAAGGCTATGGATTTATATTTCATCAAATACATATCCAAATCTTGAAAAATCATCAGTAAATATGTAGGAGTATCCTTCTCTGGTCTGAGTTGTTATTGGGCTGCATTCATCCATATGTACTAGGCTCAATAAGTCACTCGCCTTTTCTCCATGTCCAGTAAATGGTGATTTGGTCATCTTTGCCATGAGACAAGATTCATAAGTTCCATAAGACTTAAAATCATATGGATCAAAAAAAACTTTTCTTTGTATAACTTGTTAATTCTTGATTTATTAAAATGACTAAGTTGGCGGTGCCAAAATATGTGTCATTCACATTTTCTCTCTTTCTTTTCTTTGATTCATCAACATGAAACACATTATCATTAAGTGACATGAGTAAAAGACCATTATCTATAAAAGCGTTACCATAAATTCATCAGAATGAAAAATAGAGTAACCTTTGCCCGTTTCATTTATTTCATAACCATGTTCAGTTAACGGGGGACATAAATAATGTTTCTAATTATTTTTGGCATAAATTAACAGTCTAACAACTCTAGTATTTTACCTGAAGGCAACTTCAACAGGTAGGTTCCAATAGTTTCGGCCTCAATGGACTCTCCATTAGTATCGAACAACTTGAAGTTACCTTCATTTAGCTTCCTTATTCTCTACGGCCCCTGCAGCAATTTGCATAGGTGAGAACCATAGGCAGTATCTAATACCTCAAAATCTGAAGTTGAAGTACTTAATGATAAGTTAGTTTGTATCATATACAACCTTGAATAACATTTGCTTCCTTGTGCTGCGTCACACTTGCAAGGTAAACTTTGCAGTTCCTCTTCCAATGTCCATCCTTGCTGCAATGGAAACAAGTACCTTTGGTGGAGACATACTTTGCCTTTGTCGAGATGCTAGGCTTAAGGTTCACCTTTTTCTTGGAACCCTTCTTTCCTGCCTTGTTAATCTTATCCACAAGAAGAACCAAAGCCTTTTCTTCCTTGAAATGGCTTTTAGTTATCTTCAACATGTTGAGCAGCTTCGACAGATTTAAGTTCAGTTGTTCATATGGTAGTTTATGATAAATCGAGAGAATGAATCATGGAATGATTGCAGGATCCATGCCCATAACTTATCTGGGATATTGTATGATCGAAGGATTGACTTGCATGGTAACTTGTCATTGAAGGGTATTTTGATAATTTCATCAAAATTTTATATTCTGGGTAATCATGACACGTTGTTAGATGTTAATTTTGACTTGTGGACTCACGTGAATTAAAAGAGTTTAATTTAGCAATCAATTAGAAGGAATTCTAATTTGTTGATGCAATGGGGCTTGACCTAATCTAATTGGGTTAGCTCGAGTCTATTGCTGGCTAGGTGTGGAACCCAGTGGATCACACACATAATGGATTAGATCTTGGACTAATCAATTTGCATTTATTAGAAACCCTAAAGGGTTTGATCAACATGCTAGTACATGGGTTAATACGAGTTTCCAATCGAGTTTGACCTAATCTCCTTGGACCGGTCAAACCCAAGGTATCGATGAGTATTGGGCCAAATTAGGATGGGGCGCCTATTTTTCTCGTACCCAAGAGATAATTATCCCACATAAAGAGGAGAGAAATAATGGGGTGCCATCTGGTTTCCTAAAATAGCCAAACCATTGACCAAGTCAAAAGAAATCCTCATGCATCCTTTCCTTACACTAAGGCTTATGCCAAGAAGGGAGTATATTTGGTGCCCAAAGTGTTTGAGTGTTTTCCAGATTTGACCAAGTTAAAGGGGACTCACGCTCCCTAAAGTCCATGCGCTCAAAACCTTCCTAATGAGGAAGGGTCCATGCTAAGAAGAGAGGATGCACGATTTCTTGTTTGGCACAAGAGAAGAGTTTTTCTCTCGGTAAAACTCTTCGTTACCCCCTAACGATTTAATGCCTTAATTAGTGAACATTTGAAAGGGGTTTTTTTCACATGGGATTTGAGAGGCTAAATGCCTCAATAAATCTGGCTTTTTATGGTATTAATTTTTTGGATTATGTGCCATTCATTCTCGTGCTTATTTCTACCCATGCATTGAGAATGCCTTGGCCTATATATAAGGGAGGCACTCCACCTGGTTTTCCAAGGCAAACCAAGCAAGGCAAGTAAGCCTAGATAGGAAGGAAATCCACTTGTGTGATAAGAAATTTAGAGAGAGCCTAAGTAGTTAGGTAGCTAGACTGGGGAGGAAGAAAAGGCAAATCTGCCTTTTTTAAAAAATGGCTGATTTCCAGGGGTTGGGTTCCAAATTAGGAAGAGTTGTGAGCTATACCTTTTGAGAAAAGAGAGGACACTTGGATTTGATCCAGGAAGGAAATCAAAGGGTTAATATTCTTCAGAAGGATTCAGCAAAATAGATATTGGGAAGGTCCCTGATTGAGCTCCCGTGTGGATCACCATTAGAGGGCATACACTTAGATGCCTTGTGGAGATCAAACTGAATCAGATAATGTTCTGATTCAAGGTAATTAACTAACTTATTTTATTGTTTATATTGTTTGATTGCTAATCTATAAGGGATCATTGGAATTGTGTTTTGATCTGCACATGTTTTCATAAGATATTAGTATGTAATTTTTTTTGAAATTTAGTTCTACTGTGCATCCCGAAACCTAGTAGTGGTCTCAGAGCCACCTTTGTTGGATTCAATCAAACATGGATGTTGTTGTTGTGATATAGATTAGATATAATTCATTTATGTCATGATGATTGATTGACCAATAGCATCTATCTATAAAACCAAAATTGTTTTGGCCATGGTCAATATTAACAACATGTTCGACATGTCATGGCTGAAATATTGGTTATTGAAATTTCTGATTTCAGAATTTAATGGCTGATGAATTATTCAATTGTTGAAACTTATGCATGAATTTCCTAATTAATTAAATTTCAAGTTTCCAAAATTTTGTAGCTATAACTTGATTAGGGTTTGAGTTGACTTAGGTCAAGCCTAATTGGATTAGGGTTTGATTGTTGAAATCCTAATTGGATTAGGGCTCGAATTAAGTCTGCCTCAAGTCATGTGATTGGATTGTACCAAGGGTTGTGTTGAGTCCAAATGATCGTTCAATGTTAATTGGCTTATGAATTGGACCATTAGGTCAAACATCAACATCATGACCTATGAATGATATTGTAATTAGAATAACATGTTTTATGTGGCATAATAGTAGATTCACACTACATGTTAAGAATTTGCATGAGACCAGTAGTCCCTCATCAAAATTTTATTAAGCTTAATGGCGAAGTATTAAGAACATTATCCATGCCTTCCTTCATTCTAAGTCAATAGAGTATATCGAATTCTGTAGCTAGCTTATTGTGCTATCTACAAGACTTGCTATGGGGATTGTATGATATTGTCTGAATGCATAGAGATGCTTATGGCATATCTAAATGGTGTTGCCTTGTGCTATCTACAATGGCAGCATTGTTCAGGTATGATTATATAAGAATGAAGGGTGAAACTTAACTAAAGCACTGTAGCTTGTTGTACTATCCACAAGGTTATAAGTGTCTTAAAGGTAAATAAATGTAAGGAATTGCATCAGATATGATTGGTAAGAGTTCCCTATCCTTGAATTCATAGATTCTTGTTGTGCTATTCACAAGGCCTTTATGAGAAATTGGGATCTCAACTCTACTAAGAAATCTAAGAGTAGGGTTTCTCGTTTCCATACTTGAGGGCTATGGAATTTGCTATATTAGTGAAAAATGCAATTAGACAAAAGATCTCATCTAATTGTGCGTGTCATCATGAGTTGTCCACTTAGTTGTCGTTCTTGTAATCGTAGATTACTTACTATACAATGGCATTTTCACTTTCACTACGTGGTATACTTGATGCCAACAAACTAACCGACCAAACTATGTAAACTAGTTAAGGAACCTGAAAATTGTTTTCACCCAAATCTCCTATATACTAGATACTTCTGGTCTCAATCCAATCAGGGTTGATGCTTCTAAGGACGGAGCCACTTATAAGATATGGTAGAATGCCAGTATGACTGTCAAGTGTATCATGTTGGTTTCTATGATCAATGAGTTGCAAAGGCAACATAAGAGCATGGATCCTCAATCCATACTGCTCAACCTGAAAGAATTGTATGGGGAATATAGTAAGATTGCTAGGTATGAAATATCTAAGCAGTTATTATGTGCTAGGATGAGTGAGGGCTCTTCTGTACAAGTCCATGTGCTGAAGATGATGAGTTGATCACTCGATTAAGTCAATTGGACTTTGTGATGGATAGTGAGGTATGGAATCATGTCAAGCCTAAACACCTATCCATATGTATCTTGATTTAATGACAATGACTTAGATGATGAAATATTAGAATTTTTTTCTAATTTTTATCTTACTTTGGCCAAAGATTTCTTGAGTCATCATCCTTTGAAATCAAATAGGATGTTCTCTCCTCTCACAATGAGTGATCGATTCCTTGTTAACCACTCATAACCTTCGTGCATGCTTCACTTTGCCCTAAACATCCCACACGTCTCAAAGAGTCATGCTTGGGTATGAACCAAAATATATATCCATACATACATAAGATACCATGGTGATCTCAGGTCTAAGGATCATTTGTATCACTTTCATTAAAGAACCATCTACTGACATGCTTGTAAGGTTCCATCGGATATTCTCTCTGTAGGTCAATTTAGTAAACTTATTCTCCAATGAGCACTCACATCTTTGTATTTGTGTCACTATATAAGTGATTGTAAGATCAATCATTCTCTCCATTGAGCATACATAGGATGTATCGGTTTTACCGGAATCATTGATCCTCGACTTAATGATCCTAACTAGAATATTTTAGATTGAGGCTATCATGATTTTATCTTATTGGTATGATCTCATCATGGTCCTAAAATTATTGTCCTAATCCTATGAAGTTCATCACAATCTTAGTCAAGTAATAAGATGCAGCTAATGATGAAACGAAATGCTTATTTTATTAATAATTAATAGATGTCATGTACATGAGTAGGAAGATAAAATTACATAATAATCCCATCGCATCAACCATGCGATTGACTTGCAGGGCACTATTCTATCTTGTAGTCTTTTATTTTAAGCTCTAAGCTTTTGCTTCTCCGAGGGTTAAGTGGTTTTTGTTTGAGGTAGGCTTATGGATTTTCCATCTATGAATCTATGATAAAACACATTTACAATATGATCCATTTGGTTTAGAAGCAACAGACCTTATCAAACCAAAAACTACTTGAGATTAAATTTGCTAGTACCAAAAGAATTGCTTAATTAAAAGACAAAGCCTAAACATTGGGATAAAACACCATATGAGTTTCCCATACCATCCATATAAACTTGTCTAATTTTTATGCAATAATGATCTATGCTTACATCTAAAACATATTTCTTTTTTCACTTTCTATTGGGAACAAACATATGTTTGCCTGAAGTTTCAGAGTCTCTTTGGTTGACATATTTTACTAAATATGATTTATGAAAAACATAAAGTGAAACAAAATTATTATTTGGTTGTTTTCCACAGAACATATTTACCTAAACTGACTAGTCAAAATACCTGAAAAAATGAATCTTATGAAAACAGGTCTCCTGTTTTTACGCAAAACCTGTTCTATAGATAATTATTTAAAAATGATTATCTATTTTAAAGAAACTAACAAGCAACTTAGGTTTCCTCCACTTCCTACCCAGTTGTGTCAAGCACCACACTCAACAATGGAGGTGAAGAGCTAGAAACTGACTCAACACCATTGGTAAAGGGCGATTAGCGGGAGAGGTGGTGGAGCAAGGGCGAAGGGTCGTGATCAGGGTTCGTCAATGGTCGACCCCAGTGGAAGACCTTCATCCAGCAGTTCAATTGGAACCCTTAGCATGGTGGTGGTATCGTGTAGATAGGGTCATCAAGATCCAATTGACAACGACATGGTGGTGGCATCGTGTAGATAGGATCATCAAGATCCAATCAACGGCGGCCATGACAATAGGAGGGCAGCCCTGAGGGGGACTACACTGGCCACTGCAACTTCTCCACCCACTTTGTCATCCTGCCTTGCCATGTTGTCCATGGATCTTTTCAACTGGGATGCCCTACCGGCCTTCTCCGCTGCCCCTGCTACTGCTGGCAATTGCTAAGGTCGAAGATAGCATGCACTAGAGGAGTTTCTAAAAGTAACCGGAGAGAAAGAAACTAGTTAAATGGGTCAGGTCAGGTTGGGCTAATAGATTATCGATTTCGCAAATAGGTTAAACAAGTCAGGTCTAGTAACCTATTTATTACACATGATAGGTTCGGGTTGTAGATTCTGACCTGTTTAATAAACAGGTTGGGTTCAGTTTCAAATTTCCTAACTCGTCCTGAATCTAACTCAACCCATGTATGACTGACCCGACCCGATTGCGTAAAAACAGGAGCATAATTGTGATTTCAATTTTCTGCATGGGAATAGACCTAGGCCCAAGCAGAAGCAGCAAGCCATTTGTTGTTTAAACAGTATATGGTCAACCCATTTATTTGACCCAACCTAATCTGGATGGTAAATAGGTTAAACAGGTCAAACATTGGAAATCTGAACCCAACTCAAATGTTAAATAGGTTAAATAGGTCAATCTATTTATGACTTGAACTTATTGAGCCCAAATCTAAACCTGCATATGGCAGGTCAAACATGGGTCAAATTGGTGGGTCGAGTCATATATTGCCACCCTTAGGTATAACCACCTTTTATCTAGTGACTCATCCAATAGGCATGTCCTAGTGGAGCAAAATATGATCCAAATGCTCCATGCAAAGGAAGTGATTCAAATGTTATTGAATAATCATTGAAGAATGTTATCAAGGATGGTAACTATGGAAAAGAGTAAACAAAAAACAACAAGGGAGAATTGGCCTGCTGGTTAGTAGAGAGGTGATGGAGAAGTTATTTCTCAAACCAAGCTTGCAGCCCTTATATACAGAGAGACCCCATGGACTCTGCAATGCGCTTTGAACTGTGCTTCATTTTGCTTCAATGGGCAGTAGCCTAGTTGGCATCAACATGCCACAACCACTAGCTGCATGGCACTGGCAACCACTTGGACATATTGCATGGGTATCAAAGTATCCAAGTGACAAGAAGTACCCAACACAAGAATTTTTTAGAAATAGGACAAGAGGATGCATCCATATCTTATGTATTTATGTTTATTCATGTTTTGATGGGTGCAATAATGAATCATGAGTTGGAGCCATTTCTCCTTAAGTTCATGAAAAAATTATGCTTCATGACTCCATAATCCATAATCCAATAAAACATTTGCTTATTATCATGTTAGAGTTGATAACTTTAGAAGCCAATAGTAGATGTGTAATGATAATGACAACATAATTTCATGGTCTAGAGTGTTGAGTGTTGGAAGTATTCCAAGTGTCCAATTATTTAACACAAGATTTAAAATACCAATGACAATGCTATTATTGGTTGGGAGCTAGGTCAATATTGTATTGATACACTACAATACTGATGTATGGTGTGTCGTATAATACAAATATTGAACGAGCACACTTTTGCTTGTGTTGTTTTAGGGTTATATCAAGGTTAGAAATATTGTGAGGTCTAAAATGTTACTTGGAGACTTGGAGTGTTTATGATGTTGGCATTGGCACCAACCGTATTTTTGTTCATTTGATGTTTTTTGTATTTTTCCTGGTTTTAGGATTACTTTTTGCTCGGTTTTTTTAGGTGTTTTCTTGCTTTTGTGCTGATTATTTGTTATTTTATGCAAGGTTTGCAGTGTCGGTGCTCGATTGCGTACTAGTGGCTGATTGGTACGGTACCATGCCAATCTGCACTGGGCCATACCACCCTTACATATTGAGGGAGAGAGCTTAATCAAAGCTCAAACCATGTCCTTACTAGGCTGAACAACTCGGTTCCATGGAGTTAGCCTTGGTAAGGACCGGAATCGAGTGATTCGGTCAATGAGGTCCCGAACTAAGTGATTGAGTCCCCATTTCATACCAAGATCATGAATCATCCAATTCATGGTAAGTGTGGTATGATGCTGACTGAACTAGACACTTCAATTCAGCATCGTATACCATGGTTTTGTGGTTGCTATCAGGTCTCAGTTTAGTTTAGAATGTAAAATGTGTAGTAAATGAAATGAGCTCCTTCCTTCTATTTTTTTAAAAATTACTTCTATTTTATTTTTTAATAATTATTTTATCCAAATAGTAATCAAATTAAAAAAGATATACATTGAAAAAGGATACACTACATTCTATATTAATGCACAATATACAACATATCCAAAATTCATGTCAAAAGGAAAAACTTTGTTTTTGGAGAATGTTGGCTATTTTTACATGCGAATAAATGGAGGTGAGCATTTTACCTTGATTTTGACATCTTGGGGTTGATTGGATCCATGTTGAATTGAGCAAATTGGAGCATTGAAGGGTGGATGAGTTCTCTTTTTCCCCCCACTCTGTTTTCACATCTCAATGCACAAGAAATATCAACAAAGCTTTTTATGACACTCTACCTATTACTAGCGTGTGGGACTAGCAAACATTGGTTGATGTCATCCAACACCAGAGTGCTACAAAGTGGTATTCCCCGGTTTCCATAGGTAGCAAGGTATTGGGGACGTCCTAGGATCCAGTTTCCTACTAGTTTGATCCAACATGCCTAGCATAAACTAGGTCTTCAAACATTGGTCCAGCAAGGTGAAAGGGCTAAAATTGGGGTGTCTGTATGGTATTGGTAGTGGTGGATTGTCAGATTCAATCGAAGACAAGGAAGCAATTCCTTCAATCTGATCACAAAAGGAAGCAATTCTTAATCCACTCAACTCATACATCTCAAAGAAAATAAAAGAAAACAAGAAAATTATGAAAATAGGCTCTTTCATTAATTCTATGATAGAAATGATTATGACCTCTATTTGTACTAATGAGGTCTGGTCTTATAAAATCTAAGATGGATTCCTCTTCTAGTTGGAAGAGGTTATGGTTTTCTCAGAATAGCCATGACTCGTGGAAATACTCATAAAAAAGCTCAAAATATATTGGAGCTTGTTCTCAATTATTACAATTTTATTTTCAACCACTTTGCCTAATTCTTCCCAGATAATAAGTAATGCTTGGTCAAAGATTTTCCAAAAATGAAAATATTACTTCAACCAATCCATTTGAAGGCCTAAATATTCTTGTATGCCATAGTTGCTATAGGTGTTGAACCCTGTCATAGATCTTGAAAAGTTGACTAGTTTCAAGACAAAGAGCACCTCAATTAGATGTCTTACAGGGAAGTAATGGCCTTCAAAAGTTTGAATGCGTGATTCAACTTTTGATGTAACTGATCTTGCTTCTCTCAAAGTGGCCAAAGTAGCACAATGGGTCTGGTGATCCTCTTGGATCATGGTCCATGGCTAAAAGGGATGATGTCTGGTACGTGTTTGCCATCCAATCAATTGGCCACTAATAGGGCAATTGGCAGCAAAAAGACTGCATCCCAAAAATAAATAGAATAAAGTTAGTGCACACACATGCTAGGCCAAAAACTAGACCCATGCTTGTGCTGTGCATATGTAGGCATCATCAGCTGACTCAAGCCACGTGTGTAGAGACAAGGTAAGTGTCCAAAAGGGAACCCAAGAACCAAATCATAAAGAAAAGGGGATGAAGGTATATGAGGCTACCTTATTGTCCTCTTTGGTCCAATTTGGGACCATAAAGTGAAATGCTTTATATTCACGTCTCCTCTCCCTTCCCTTTGCACATGGTCTAGCATACACCCAAAAGGAAAAACATCTAAACTAAAACAAAAAAAATAAAATTTTTGGAAAAATAATCATAAATCTGGAGAAATCTAATTTATTCAAAATATGAGACATACTATAGGCGAGATGTGTGACATGAGCTCAAACTGCTCAATGATTTCCAAATGTTCCTTTCTACTTTCCAAAAAGCTTTCTCATATTTTGCATTATGCAAATATTACATTATCTTTTCTTTTTCCCATTTGCTGTAAGGGCTCCTCAATTTATTTCTCAATTTGCTGGCCAGTCTTGCAGCCTTTGATGTTAGGGCACCCACAATGTTGTCTCTTTATATAACACGAACTTGGGGGAGGGGGTTCTTTCAGTTTGGCTCCACCATGGGCCTTCATAGACACTCTGCCTCTTTCCTTTACTTTTCTTTTTTTTTTCCCTTGCAACTATGCAGCAGACTTTCCTTATTTATGGAAGTGATTCACCAAACTCCTTTGTGGGCTCCAACACAAGCTAGCCCAACTTTCTTTCATATTTGTAAAGCCATCCAAACAAACTGGATGGTGCAGATAGAAATCATCCATTTCATAATTTTTTAATAAATCAACCACATGGAATAAAATTGATCAGATGGGAATCACACATTTCCATGCCTCTTGATTGCATTGCATGTGCAGAACTCTAGTATAGTTAATGCATGTCATTTGAGTAGATCAGTTAATCATTTCCAATACTTCAACACATAAGAGTAATCTAGCCTATGCAACATCCTAAACTACTCCTCTATGGCATAAGAGGGTTGAATTAGGCTGCCTTAGAGTTGATTTCTCATTTTATAGGAAGTCTTGTATACTGGAGTTCTTTATGCCTGTAGATTGTTTAGAGTTTCCCTAGAGTAAATTACATAAAGAAAAATCTGGCTTAGAATTATCCATAAAGTGGCCATGTCCGTAACTTGTGTCCAAGTATCCCACGACACCCTAAGCATACCCATAAACACGTTATTCTGGCTAGAACAATATAAACAAAGATTATTTCTAAAGTTAAGGTAGTGAATAATTTCCTTTTCATATCAAAGCAATTATATTCACCAATTTAGCATTGATATATGGCAAATGTTGATTAAGGACCAAGAAGAATGCACTATGGCAAGATTTGGCAAAGAAACTTATAAGAGTTGTTGGTTAAGTATCATGATCTGAAAACGTGTCATCAAAACTAATATGGAGTCAATTTGGTCCTTTACATGAACTTCCACTAGCAAAGAGATAATCTCCATTTATCTATCATGGGTTTAAGATACAAATATGATGCAGATAGAAGAATCACAATGAAGTACAACCTGATGGAAAAGCAGAAGTAATAATTATTTAATAAATTTAACAATTATCAAAATTCACATCTTGTTCTCCTGATCTGATTTTTTTATTTATTTTAACTGCTTTACAGATGATCAATTGTTGGATTTCTTCCTTTGTTATTTTATCTGCTTTTGCACTTCTTGTGATCTAAGGCATTATATTGTTTTGTATTTTTATTACAATGACATACAATCTTATCAATCTTGTGCAGTATGTTGGCTGTACATGTAGCAAAGGCAGTGAAAGGTTAGAGCCTTGTGACACAAATGTTGTAGCAAAGAAGAGGAAAATATGTTCTTCAGAAATAGGTCCAAGAAATGTTGATAATGCTGAGAGAAATGGGGATATCAATGTATTGGTTTTTGGTAAGGGTTTATAGTAATTTAGTACGATCCCTCTTGAGTAGATACCACATTTCTAGTAAACTGAACATCTGATAGCAAGAGGCAACTAATGATGGCATCTTTCTTATTATTATTATTTTTTATCTTTTAAATGAGATAGCATGTCTTTTTATTCTGTTGAATCAGGTAAACTGGAAGAAGAGGCTAGGTTAGGATCTTCAGAGACAACTGAGAATGTAAAGAGGGGGCCTGCTCTGTCTCTGGTTAAGCTAACAAGGAGCGGGTTACTTCTCCTTACTTTTCCTAGTAATAGCTTCCATCATGTTGTTGATATATTGTCAGATATGTTTCTCTCTTTGGGATCTGGGAAGCTTAAGCTGCCTCTGTAAGTTGGATGTTTCTACTGCTCATACATATAATAAGATTTTGATTTTTTTCATATGATTTACATTTCTTATCAACTAACCTTAGTTATAAATACATCAATACAGAATCTCCTTAAAATTCATGTGATTTCAACCTGCAGTTCGCTGGGATTTATGATCTGAAAAGTTGTTTCTGCCACTGTATTTTGCAGCAAATATATGTTCCCTCTCTAATTATTGGAGAGCAAAACATGGCCTGATGTACGCATGTTGGAGGTCATGGTTGACCATATGATCTCCTATACTTGCACTTGTTAACTTAGAATCATGTGCTCTAGGCTTTCCAAGTTTACATTTATCCAATTTGACTTGTAATTAATTATAGATCCCTTAATTTTTGTATAGAAAAATTAATTTTGAATTATAACTCCTAATCTCAAATCTTTATTTTAGGCTAGTGAAAATAAACAATTGGAAACAAAAACAAGGGCGAACATTATCCATGCTTTTAAATACAATTTTTTTTCTATGGGTTATTTTATATTTTTATCCTCATTAGAAAAGCTGGAAAAATCTTTTGTTGAACATAAAACAAGATCTCAATAATTGGAAGAATTTTTGCTATAGTGTTGTGAAAGAGGAAAGCTCATCAATATTGATGCGGAACTAATATGCATGCGATTATTTTTGTGTGTTTATTATGTGGGGTGAGGTGGTTAAATCCCGAATATCATATCAAAATAAGATGTAGAGAGTTTTATATGAATTTTAGAAACTACACATGTAGATCAGGACCTAAGAAAGCAGTAAAAGGGGATCGCCGGGACTGAGAAGCCTCGGTTAGGGCTAGTTTACTTACAATAAAACTACTGGTGGCAGAGGGGGTGTACCTGGCAACATCTGATGCGCCGGTGAAGTTCGCAGCGAAGAGATCACTCGTTCCTCGATGGATGCGGCCTGGAAAATCAAGCCGGAGGCCCGCGGATTCCCGGCTTTCTGCTCAGTGGTCCGATTGCGGCCCGGCTGGAGTCGTTGGATTCGTAGGAACTCGGGAACCTGCAATCAACCATCAAGGGTGAGAAGACAAAGGCTGGAAACAAGAATAATTTCAGAAAAAAAGGTAGCAAGGGCGAGTTGAAGAGGAGGCTTGGAAGGTTGGTCGGCTAGGGTTTCTTCGGGCAGCACTTCGACAGGACTTCAGGCTCACACAAGATCCCTTAATGCACACAGCAGGGAGGCACACAGCAAGAAAAGAACTCAAGAGTATTTCATATATCAAAATTCAACTTCCATACAAGCGACTAGGGCCCTTTAAATAGACTCTAAGAACTTGGCCCCCAAGTAAGGTTAAAAATGAGATTACATAGCACTTTGAATCTCTTCCCAACTCTAGCTAGAAAATAAGGCAACTTAGATAGAAAAATCCCTAAAAACTCTCCCTTCTCCTCTTGCCTTGGTCGCCAAGAGAGGTGACCCTACTGGCCGACCAAGGGTGGTGAGCTTAGCTCCTTGGCGCCACTTTTTTTTCTTCTGGGCCTGGGTTGGTCCAGATTGCTTTAGGCTGCATTTCAGGGCTTCGGGGTCTTCTGATTTCTCCTCCTGAGGTCTTCAAATCTTCAGGCTAGGTTGGACTTGGGCTTCACTTGTATGAGGTGGTCTTGAGTCTTCAGTATACTTGGACAGGATTCAAAAAAATAAAATTAGCTCAACATGAGCTGACTAGCACTGAACTGAACTAGCTTAACATGAGCTGACTAATACTGAACTGAAATAACAACTCAAAAGACTCAAATGACAAACTAAAATGGATTCAGATGGACTAAGCCCTTATTACAGATGGACTTATATATTATTGATCAATCCACAGAGGGTTAAGAAGCCTCTGTCTTATTCTGGTGCCTCTGGTGTCCGCACCAATCTCCTGGGATAGGAGGAACTCGATCTGTCGAGTGCAGATTAGGCTGGCTCACATATTTCTCAAGAATGTCTAGGTCGAGGCGTTGCAAGTACTCTCGAGAAATTCACGAATCGTTTGACTCTGGCCGGCCTTGCCATTGGACCAGGAAGTGTTGATAGCCACGGCCCCAGGTCGTTATGGCTTGATCGTCCAGGATACGCTCGATCCGTTTTCCTCTCTCAGGCCAATTAATTGGTGGACACTCTAGGTTAGGGTCACTCACAATGGAAGGAGTAGGTCCAAAGGCCTCACTAGGTATCGCTGTCGGTTTCTTATATTCTACCAGGTCTGCGATATTGAAGGTAGAACTAATGCCCGAATCCGGAGGCAAATCTAACACAGGCATTTGGTCCAACCCTCTCTATCACTTTAAAAGGTCCGACTCTGCGAGCATGAAGCTTCCTTTAGGCCTAAGCCTAACCAAGATTAAATCCACTACATCAAATTTCTTGGCCCTTCTTCGGGAATTAGCCAGTTTCTTTCAAATTAGTGCAGGTGGTGAACATGCTGGGCACATGCAAACTCCTAACAGGTGATGCAAAGTACTCATACCTACACCTAACAGACTTGACTATGCATCCCTATCAAAGGAATTTTATTAAACTCTTTGGACCTAAACCTAACAGATCGTAGGTTCTCTAGGTTTAGTCCTAGTTTGACATGCACATGAAAACTTACAATGGGCTCCTAGCAAATTCCATAGGATATGCCAGAAGTATAATGCAAACATATCATGCGTAATGAATGCATGCAGCATGCTAATATCAACTAAATGCAATCTAATGATCCTAGAAATGCTGGAGGTGTCTGGAAAGGGCAAAAAATAGGAACTGGATTCAGAATTAGTCTGGTAGGGTGGAGAAAAAGGTTATGGGTTAGTTGGATGAAGTACGATATAAGACATGTCAGGGACTAATCCTAGACTAATGAGGCTAACCTTACGGGGTTGCGGTATATCTATGGGATTTGTATAATGGAAGGATGTGTTATTAATCTCAGGGAAGAGGTCCTTAATGGGAACTATAAGAGGAAGCTCATCTTGAGGGTACTGATTCAAAGAGATCAGGTCCTTAATAAATTTTTCTGGTTCTTGTATTTTAGGATTAGACTCTATAATTTGGCTCTCCTCTATGGTTTCCTCAGGTAAGGCTCTAGCAGCAGTATCTAGGTTCTCTTCCTTTAATTGTTCTTCCACTATAGCTTTAGGCTGGGTATAGTGAAGGTCAACTAATTCTATGTTGGCTTCTACCTGGGTACCTACGGGGTCAACTAATTCTAGGTCTTCTAGAGGTGTGTCATCTTCTCCCTCATACTCATCCACTAAATTCACATCAGCTTCATACACTTCTGTATTAATGTAAGCCTTGTCAATCAAAGGGATGGTAGGGGAAGGTCGGCGAAGGAAAAATTGGCTAGGTCCTGGTTTCTGATTATGGGCACTACTCCTAGTAGGTTCAGGTTGCCTAAGGGGTAGTGGCTTACTACTGGGTTCATATTTAGGGGTACTAATCCTATGGAATTCAAGTTGACTAGGGAAAACTTGACTAGTACTAGGCTGATACCTAAGGGTTATGGGCTTCCTGGGCTTATAGGACAAGGGTGCAGATCTATGGATCATGGGATTATAGGATCTGGGATCATAGGATTTGGATTCAGCTCTATGGGTCTTGGGTCTACTAGACTCATTGGATATGGGCTTGTAGGATTTGGAGACATAAGATTTATAGGTTGTGGATCTTTTGGACTGATAGGACTTGGGTAGGTACTTTCTCCTTAGTTCAAGTTTCATATCACTCCAGGAAGTTATGGGTTCGCAGCCTTCTAGCCTAAGTATTCTCTCAACATTATCCCAGTCTAACCTGGCCTGGTGAACTAACTTAGATTTAGCAAACTTGAATTGACATCTTTCAGAATTGAAACCCATATTTTGTTTAAAATACAGGTCAATCTCCCTTTCTCAAGCAAGATAATCCTCACACTTAGGATCACAAAATTTAGGTGCTACCAACACAACATACCTAGTTGCTCTCCTAGGGTTGGGCTCCAAATAGGGGTCATGGTAAGGGGTTCTCCTAGGGTTGGGCTCCCTATATGGGTCAGAGTATTGGGTTCTCCTAGGATTGGACTCCCTATATGGGTCAGAGTATTGGGTTCTCCCAGGATTGGACTCCCTATATGGGTCAGAGTATTGGGTTCTCCCAGGATTGGACTCCCTATATGGGTCGGAGTATTGGGTTCTCCCAGGGTTGGACTCCTTATATAGGTCAGAGTATTGGGTTCTCCTAGGGTTGGGCTCCATGGTTTCACTAGGTTGAGTTGGGTTGAGGCTATTGGTCTGGGTCAACTGAGTCATTTGGGTAGTCATCTGGGTAGTTAACTGGGTGGTCATCTGGGCCATGGATTGGGTTAGCTGCTCAGTGAGTGCATTACTCTTGGCTTCCAGGTTATCCATGGGTTCAGCCAAAGGTGGAGATGGTGGATGAAAGGATGTTCCTGATCTAGTGCTTATGCATGACTCGATCAAACCAACTACAGCTGCCTAGACCTAGAGTCCAAAACTAGATACTCAATTAGGGTGGCAAACTAGTCTATAGTAACCCTGTACTCAGCTAGGCAGGTGTAAGGGAAGTGTTAGGTCCCTGATTGCCAATCCTAGACACCAATCAAAGATTGGCCAGGTAAGTGGACCAGCACACAAGCCCTTTGGGATTGAATCCCTAAACCACCGTTCTAGACACTAAGCACAAGGCACACACAGGTGTTAGCTTGACACGGTGATCTGATACTTAGCCCGGACCCGACCAGTTGGTGTCCCTAGCCCACTAGGGCAAATTAAGTCTAATAGATTTTAAGTTAGGCTTGGGACCGAATGCAGGGGATGTGGTTTTGGGCTAAGGAGAGGTGATCAAATCCTCCCCCCATCTGACATAGCAAGAGTGCCCTTAAAGGTAGTTTATGCGATGATGGCAGGCAGATGATGCAAAATTAGGGTTTAAGTATTTTTGGTAGCTTTTATATATGTATTTTTTTTTGTTCTGTTGCAGAAATATGATTTGCAGCCAATGACCTAATATGCTAGAAATATACTAAAAATAAAAGATATGCAAAAGAGATGCTAAACAAACCTTGAACCTTCCAAAGTTGTCTTGCTGAAAAAACAGAGCCGAAAATTTGCAGGCTGTATTTCGGCTTGCAGAAACTGCAAAGATCGAAATAAAATCTGCAAAAATTCTGTAAAAAACTTTGAATTAATATAAATCCAGAGAAACAAAAATTGGAATTTTTGGAGTTCTGAGCAAGGAGAAACAATTAAAGAACAGTACATATACGGACTGTGAAGGGTGCAGAGAACGAGCCATAATCTAAGCTCTGATACCAGATGATGCGGAACTAATATGCATGCGATTATTTTTGTGTGTTTATTATGTGGGGTGAGGTGGTTAAATCTCGAATATCAGATCAAAATAAGATGTAGAGAGTTCTATATGAATTTTAGAAACTACGCATGCAGATCAGGACCTAAGAAAGCAGTAAAAGGGGATCACCGGGACTGAGAAGCCTCGGTTAGGACTAGTTTACCTACAATAAAATTCATGGTGGCAGAGGGGGTATACCTGGCAACGTCTGATGCTTCTAGTGAAGTTCGCAGCGAAGAGATCACTCGTTCCTCGACGGATGCATCCTGGAAAATCAAGCCGGAGGCCCGCGGATTCCCGGTTTTTGCTCGATGGTCCGATTGCGGCCCGGCTGGTGTCGTTGGATTCATAGGAACTCGGGAACCTGCAAACAACCATCAAGGGTGAGAAAACAAAGACTGGAAACAAGAATAATTTCAGGAAAAAAGGCAGCAAGGGCGAGTTGGAAGAGGAGGCTTGGAAGGTTGGTCGGCTAGGGTTTCTTCGGGCTGGGTTTGGACTTGGGCTTCACTTGTATGAGGTGGTCTTGAGTCTTCGATATACTTGGACAGGACTCAAAAAAAAAAATTAGCTCAACATGAGCTGACTAGCACTGAGCTGAATTAGCTCAACATGAGCTGACTAATACTGAACTGAAATAACAACTTAAAAGACTCAAATAATAAACTAAAATGGACTCAGATGGACTAAGCCCTTATTACAGACGGACTTAAATATTATTGATCAATCCACAGAGGGTTGAGAAGCCTCTGTCTTATTCTAGTGCCTCTGGTGTCTGCACCAAATATTTTGTAGAGATGGCAATGCATCGGGTAAGCCATTACCTGTACCCTCCTTGTACTTGCCTTGGAGTGGGGCGGCCGAGTAGACCTGGTAGAGTCTTGTGGTGGGTGGAGTTAGATGGAATGGGTTGGACAGATCGGATCGGGTAAAGTTGCAGAAATCTTTATTTTTTCATACAAGTCTTTTTTTTTTGACTGGAGAAGGGATGTGTGAAATGTCATATATCCTGGTTAGGTTTGAGCTAGGTTTTACCATTGCCTGTGCTCGCCTCGAATCAACTACGGGTTAATAAAACCTGCCCATTAGGGTCGGATCAGATACCCGATGGGGCAGAGTAAATTGCCACCTTTAATATTTTAGTGTTTAGTATATGTGTTAATACTTGTAAAGTCTTGCAATATCTCTATTGCATTGCTATAATTTGCAGATTTTATGAATTATGAATAATAGAGTGAAAAGGTAGTAGGCATCCTAACTGTCATTGTAATTAATATTTATTAAGGTTTTACTGTTGTAGATAGTCAAACTTGTTATCAAATCCTTTTGCATTCTCTATATTGAAAGAGAAATGTTAATGAAGATGGAACATAGAGTTTTTTATTGAAACTTTTAATTAAAATCAGAACATGAGCTATGTTTTGAGACACAAATAGGACAGGAGTATGTGACTAAATTGGCACAATAAGAATGTATTATACTTTAATCATAATCCTCCACAATCTTAGCATTTATCGCAAGATGTGCATTAAATCTTAAGCTTTTCTACAATTTCTGAATGTGCCTCATAAGAAATATGGTTAAACACAATAACACACATTAAAGGCACCCCTTATGCTTGTCAAAAACATTGTTCTTAAAAGTGGTTCTTGTATGTACCAGAAAAGACTGCATATACCAAGGTGTTAGCCGTGTGCTTAGGGAGTCCCTTAGGATTTTGGTACTTTAAATGATACTAATAAAGTGGTCAGTGCAATACACTTTTCATAAAACAATGATAATGAAGTTAACATCAAGGTTCGCCGAACCAATACCGAAGGTTGTACCTGCTAGCGACTAGTTTGGTACGGTACGGATCCATACCATGCTGTTCCAAGCTATATTGAAAATATGAAGAGGGAGAGAGGGGAAGAGGTTGGGAGGGAGAGAGGGGGAGGGTCAAGGGAAATGCTAATCCTAGTGGAGCAATAGAGAGGGACAGGGAGGAAGGGACTTATCGAAAACTCTCAAATGCGAGGGGGGGGGGAGATGGAACAAGGGGACTTATTGTTTGGGTTTAGCAAGCATGAACTAGGGGGCAGGGGGGGGGTGCTTATTGTGAGGAAGGTTTAATAAGCTTAAACTAGATGTGTTTAACTCTAAGCTAACAACATCTAAAAAATATGGATTGAATCATGCTGGTCCCTGACTAGTCCGGTTCAGTACATCCTCCAGTTCGGCATGGTTTAGCCATCCTTGGTTAAAATAATATATTGTTAGATATAAAACTAAAAATATGGTGACATAAATAATGCAAAAACATTGTTTTAAATTTTGTCAGAACTTGTTTGCAAGTGTAAGGTGCTCGAAAAAAATGCACAAGCAAAGTTATTGACTATTTCAATGCAACTTGTGTAGTTAGTTTCTAGTAGACAATAAACAATTAACCATTTTATGTTTCTTTCATCACTGAGTTCTAAACAAAATTCAAATCTATAGCTTATAGTATTCTATCAATGATGTTGCTTATGTATATTAATCCACCAAAATTCAAATATACTTCATTTTTAATATTTATTATGTTTATTTAAAAATTATATCTTTTAATAAGGTGTGTAATCTTGGGACCATGTACTATATTAGCATGTTATCAATTTGATATGGTAAAGTATGCACACCATATCAAGGCAACTCCAGACCTCTTCTCGTTCATTTTTGATTATGGTTTTGTCCAAAATTGGATGGTATGGGTTGGTATGGTATGGTATGCACCCTAATTTTAAGTGGTACTGGGTAGTTATGCTTGGTTCAACTCATATATTGAACCAAACCTTGCTACATCCCAATGCTTTACCGATATGGTTGGTATGGGTTGTTGGTATCGTAGGTCTTATATCGAACACATGGTCTACACCATGCTTTAGTATGTCAGCTGATTTTATCTTTAAATAATATATCATCTAAATGCCAATCATTTCAATGAACAGCTGGTGCCATCGTATATTTCCTATTCAAGAAACTTGCCTTCTTACGGAGAAGAACATAAAAGTAGTTGTTTCAAAGCTTGTCCAAGAATATTTGGGCAATGAACAAGATAGACTTGATGGACCTATCAAGGTGATACTTTTATCTGTGTATGCTTCATTATATAAACTTCTTGAAATTACCTCATAAACATCTCTATTATTTTGTTTGTGTTTTAAGCCTTTCTTACCTTGTCTTTTTTTTATAGATAACTTTATAATGGAAATCATGTATTCTTATTCACATCCTGAGATGAAGTTCCTTTATAATTACATCTCATTCATGATGTTGGATTTTTTCCCCTCGATTTATTGCCCTTTTCCTTTTTGAGAGTATTGGTGGGAGCCATACTAGTTTGAATTACTTGGATCAAACACTTAAGGGAAGAATACCAACGAGGTTTAAACCTAGAACTTCCTCTTACATGAAGGACTCCAACAACTGTGTTATAGCTAGCACTGTAAATAGGCCAAACAAAAGTGAGCTGTTACAAACTTGAGTTGTTCACAAAAAAGCTTGTTACAAAGATTAAAGAACTTGTGAGATTTCAACATATTTCAAGGCTTCTATTTATATAGTTTAGGTTAATTATTGAAATTATATTTTAGTATTATAATCTAATACATTATATTTTACAGAATTTATGTTAGTTTGTACTAAATCATATGTATTTAATTTTTGTAAGGCAATGTTAGTTAAAATAAGAGTAGAGCTATTATACTTGTGTCCTGATTCCAACATTTATCAGGTCGCATTCCAAGCCACAGGATCTCATCAAGATCCATGTCACCATCCAGCTAATAAAGGGATGGCATCTCCTGTCGGTTCTGTCCAGTTGTCTCCTTAACACTCTGTTCAATTCCATCTCTTTAATGCTCGACTAGGTTCCATCTGGGGCCACCCATCTCATCCCTTTTACATTGGATGGTATGAGCAAGAGAGAAGATGAGAGAGACAACAAACCTCTCAATGATGAAAGAGAACCACCTCTTCCCCACCTTACCTTTGGTCTATCCTTTGGCTAGCCACCACCCTCAGATGCCACCCACATTTCCCTGCTCTCTCCATGGAGATTATGATGATGGAATTGATCCTTTTTCTCTCTATAAGGAGAGGAAGCATGGGTCCAATGGAGATTTAGTATATTTTTAAATAGACTGGAGGAATCTGAATTGAGCTCCTATTTTCTTGGGTCAAGAGTGACTTTTTTAGCTGGAAAGCTCATTATTTTACATGGAAGTGTCTTTTTATATGCTTGGTGATTGGTTATTTTATTTTTTAAGGTTTGGCAAATGAAACAAACTATTTTTTTTGGGAGGTTTACGATTGGTTTGTGGGAGTTTTCAATTACCAAATTGGTTGGGATTGATGAGATAATTTCTTTCTTTGGGATTGATCAGGGAATTTTCTTTTGGATTGATCAGAGATGTTGAGGAAGAGGGAGAGAAAGGTGAGGGTAGAAAGATGAGAGTTTCTCCTTCACTGAAAGAACTATTCTTTCTCCTTCTCTATCTTGTACAATCTAGATAGCTGTGTAGGGATGGGACAGGGGGCTGGAGACAAAACCGAGTGGAACATCAAGTACATGGAACTGGATAGTTCCAAGCAAAGATGCCATTCCTTTATTGGCTGGAAGGTGATGCAGATCTCAAGGTGATCCTATGGCTTGGGATGCGACCTGATAGGGCTGGAATCAGGTTGCAAGTGTAATAACTCTAATACTTATATTTTGAGCCAAGCTCAAGTGAGCTAAACCTAGCTCTAGCTAGGCTTGTTTACCAAGCAAGCCGAACTCATAGCTGGCTTACCAACTGCTTGCTCATTTGACAGCCCTCGATTTAAGAAACATATAGCTTTCTTGATATTTTGAACATAAATATTCATACTTCAGTCTGTCTATTTGCAACTGTCCAAACTTTACTGGTTGTTATTCGCTTACTTGTTACTATTTGTTGTTGCTCTTCCACATGGAAGTTATATGTATCTATTTTCATTTAACTAGCAGCATACTTCTCTATCAAATATGGTCAGGATCAACGGATATGATTTTTTAAAAAATAATTATCTAATGTTCATGCCCCTTTGTCCAGTCTGTCTATTTCCATATGTGCAAACTCTTTACTGGTTGTTAATCACCTATCCATTCCTATTTGTTGTAACTCTTCCATGTGGAAGGTATATGTATCTATTTTGTTTAACTAGCAGCATACTTCTATATGGAATATAGCTAGCCAGGATTGGCCAATAGTTATATCTCAAAAAAAAAAAATCATCTAATGTTGAGAACCCAGATAATAAGCAGCTATCTCATGACTTCTCTTATAAAATAAAGGAAATAAAGAAAGAAAGAATTCTATGTCACAGCCCACTGCTTGAATTACAACCAAGGAAGCTGCTAACTTTGTTGATTTATTGTGTGAAGAAATACCTGAATCTCATATTTTTCATTTTCTTATTGGAATGTCCATCCATCTATTTATCTCTTTATTGTATGTTCTACATTTGAATGTGTTGGGATGATCTATGTTACATCTTGTTCCTGTAACTTTAAAAATGCTATTTTCTGTATATTATTCTTGGTAACCACATGCTCGATATTGTTCACCAAATGCCACTTGCTCTACGGCGGTGTGATGATCTTAATCACCTCTCTAGTTTGCAGTTGGATATAACAGAAGAGGCATTGATGAGAAAGAGATGAAGATTCAGAAAAACACTGTAGAAGACTCGGAGGGGTTGACTTTGTTGGATCGAGACAAATGTTTCAAGGTTGTGGCTGGAGCAGTCAAAGCTGTTGCTAAGAATGCAATTGTGGATCTTAAGTCTCCTGAGGTCACTTCTATTCATTTCTCTGTGTCTACTTTATTTGAAGCATGGCAAGACACGAATTATTAGACCAGCTGGAGCATTCCATCTTTCATGGGTGGAAATACTCACCATCCTATCCCTTGTGCATCTCAAACTGTTGCTTGAATGCTGCCCGAGGCTAAACCAGTGACAAAGCTCCAGTGATTTTTTTCTTCCTCTTGAGGATAAAAAGGAGCTTTGCCGCTGGGTTAGTCTCTGGCAACAAAGCTCTATTGTTGTAGTAAACCAGTTACTACCTGACTGGTTCTAATTACTTTGAGCAATTGGTTTGCATATTTCCTGAGCATGCAGAATCACCACTTTAATATCTTCATCCTGATATCAATGCATGTACTGATTAATTAAGTTAATTATTCCCAGGTAGCTGTGCTTGTAGAGTTATTACCACTTTCAGGGGTGCCGCATGGAACTTTAGTGGTCGGAGTATCTGTTCTTCCAGTAGAACTCATGACTACCAAGCCACGGCTATGTGTCAAGTCTCTGGTTGCCGATACTAAGAAAAGGAGCTAAATGGGTGAGAGATCTTTGTAGATCATTCCCTCTGTTGTGCTAATATTCTCCTTCTGTGCAAGGTCTTTTTCTTACTCATCAAGCACACTGATTTGGTGGTGGTATTTATTGTTTCATGTGAAATAGAAAACAGATCATGTTTACCTGCTGTCCATTGTTTCCACAGTGAATAACATAACCCTGCTGTAAGATTCAAAGCAGGGAACAAAGAAGACAATAGTGCTGATTATTCTCAACATTTCCTTCTAATTTAAGTATCAAAAAGAAATATTTCATTTTGCACTTGACACGGGGTAAATGTTGATCTTGTCGCTGTTCAGGAATTGTGCATCTTTGTCATTGGCATTTTGGTTATGATGGTTTGACTTTACAGATGTTTGATAATCAAGAAAGTGAAGCTCATTTTTGAACTTTGTGATGCTTTTTGAACTCATTTGCGGCGCAATTTTTTTACATAAATTACCAAAAGGGTGAGCAATGATTGTACTCAAAGTTGAAAATGTTTGTCTGTGAAAGTAGGTGCTTCAGCATGATTGGAATTGCCTCTATGGTTTTTATGATGTGGTCCTAGAAAATGTTGAGAGCTGATATAGATTCTCTTTCTACTGTACGTGCATGGCCTTACTTTCTTCAGTGACAGGAAAAATTGCTGCTGTTTTCTCTCAACTTACTGGGGATAACACAACGTTAAAGGCCTGTCTTTCCCAATGACAGAGGCATGGTACACTAGTCAGGTTCCCCACATCTGTGGCCACAAGAATTTGTTGACTTTTATTTAGGCATCTTTTTTCATTATAACCATCATGTTTCCTCGGCCGTTTGGACTGTTGTTCTCCCAACTGCATGAACAGTATTTGTTTAATTAAATGCTTATTTGCTTCTTTAGCCTCTCCAAAAATGAAATGTGTAAATTTATGTTGAAAACTTGCATATATGCTCCAGCTAAATCAAAAATTTGCATGCATGCTCCTTCAAAATTAAAAATTTTCAAAGAAAAAGCTGAATTGCAACCTCCAGCAGGGAGCTCCATCAAAAAAAAAAAAGAGGACAAATGCTACTTAACCAAAGGTTCAACTTATAGTAACTTAGGATTCGATTACATCTTCCATTATAATATGATGATAGTATTTAACCCGTTTATCTCTTTTGGGGTCATTGATACTCTTAACAGGTGCTTAATTGCTTGTTCATTTATTGAAAATAAAAGCAAATATATAATATTATGTTGGCATGAAATATCAAAAATCTCCTATTTTTTAATATTTTATACAATAAGAAGATAAAAAGTCCATGGACAAGCTGGATTACCTTTTAAGCTATCCAAACTAAGCTTGGACTAATGAAGTTTAACACAACAAGATTAGAAGGATATAACTGCAAGTTTAAAACCTTTGGTCCACACTTTTATTGGAGGAAATCTAGTGATATGGAAAGGTGAAAAAGCAAGGAATGGTTTCTAGATAGGTGCTGAAGCTAAGTATAAAGCAACTGCATGCACAACTTATGAGTTGACGTGGCTATAGATTCTGATATAGGAACGGGAAGTGTTATGGAAATTATCAGCCTAGCCTTGAGACACGCACCGCACCATCGACTAAGATTGGGCCACCCGATTGATAGTCGGAAGGGGAGCAATGCCATCGGTCAACAAGGAGATGGGAGTCCGTGACTACCAACTATTTAGTCATGACAACTGAGTGGCTGGGGACAACCTTACTGATCGATGCATCGACTTCCCCAATATAAGGTCATCTCTGGTGCCCCGTCGAGAGGCCACACATAGACAATCCTGGCCAGCACACCCTCGCCAATATTCGCTATATAATTATTCGGATTCAACTAACTCCAACTCCCAGGCAGTCATCCTGAGTGGTTACTCGGACCTAACCAACCCTGAGCTTAGTTGGCCGCCCCTGAGGGAACCAGTTGGGCCTAGGCTCGATCAGGTGACCTGGAGGATGCTACATAACCTTTCTACTCACTCAGTGATGGATAACTTGCCCCTACTCGGAACTCACCCAACCTAGCTGCTGAGCACGCAAGCTACCCTTCGCACCTATGCCGAGGGACCCCCATGGCTAGGCCCGACTCTCGGAGCCTAACTAAAAGCCTATGTCTAGTCGGATACCCTGTAATATTGGATCTCTCTCTCTCTTGGTTGAACCCTCTCTTTCGGTCATCCTGTCTCTCAGCACCAGGCAGACTGTTTGGTGTACAAAGCCCGCAACGATTGACCTCAACTATCCTATTCATTCCCACCTTTCCGCGTGGCCTTGCAACAATCATGGCCAGTTGGATGATGGTAAACAAGTTCATGGGAGATAGTATTCTGATAAAAAATATATCGATAGAAGAGATCTCAAGGGACAGAACCTTAACAACTTGCCTGAACCTATGATGCCTGTCAGCGAAGGCCCCCTTTATGATAGTTCTTTGTTATTTTGTACCATCATATAAATAGATAAGAGGGACCCCGATGAGGTACTTTACACACTCCTCCATAATTGCGCTCATTCAATCACCAAGATTCATAGCTTCGGCTACTGTTGCACATTTCATCCTTCCTTACTAATTTGAATGTTGGATTGTTTCATCGGAATCCCGGGTCAAGAACTTTCTTGCACGTTTCTACTTTTGAACCATCAAGAGCCGCGTACTTTTCCACTAGAAAAGGCCGGAGAACTCATCGGCGCCACCGCAACCCACCAGAAGATGATTTGGTAGCAACAGGGAGCATATTTGGCTAAAGGGAGTAAAGCTCCGGACTCTTCCTTGGTATTCAAATCCCACAACAAATGTCTCAATTCTCCAAAACCCAATCCCGACTCTTCCTTAGTATGCAAATCTAATTTTGATTCTGATTTTGATTCTAGTCATAAACAAAATCCATCAAGGAATATACTATTTCAATTTATATTCTAATTCATTACAATTTAGATTCCGGTTACAAACCAAATGCACCTTGAATTTTGTGGTTACTAATTCGGTGAAGATGTATTGTCATAACTAAGCAGTAATTCATATCATCTTCTATAAAAGAAGAGAACACATTAAAATTAAAACTGATTTTTTTTATCAAATAAAAGGTGGAGGACAAATAAATAGTTACAACATTTATTAAGACAAGCAATCAATTTGCCGGTATTCTCAAAATGTATTATAAGATTACCTATTAATTAGCATCAAATATGAGAGAATAACAAGTAATCATGTACAAAAAAATACAACAATTTACATAGTTCAATTTTTGGCCTATGTCCATAGGTGAAAATGGAAAAGAATTTCTCTTTATCAGAAGATAAACTACAAAGAGAATGAGCAATAATCTCTACAGTATATGGCGGTTCAAATAACAAAATGCATGATAACTATATATATATATACAGAGCTATCAAATCCTAAACAACAAGAAAATTCTAAAATATCCAAATAAACCAACTAAAGTCCAAAAACAGATTGGGTCTACACCGTGGGTTGCTCAAAAGTTCATGCCATACTAAATAAAATGTCTCTTGGATGCTAACCATCACACTAATTGTCCCAAGTTGAAGGTGGCATGGAAAGTATAAAACTTTAGCTTAAAGGTGGAATGTTAAATACTATATGATGTGGTAATATCTGCTAACATAAAGCCTATACAGATGCCAACCGGCTGCTGCATAGGTGGAGACTGCCACCTGGACGTGGCGCCTGAGTAAAAGACTGAGGCGAGCCCTCCTGCCAGGGTCAGCTCCCAGCTGGGTCGTACTCATAAGACAAGCCCTCCGTCCGAGGTCAACACTCGGCTAGGGCCATGCTCTTGCGACCAAGGCGAGCCCTCCTATCGAGGTCAGCTCCCAGCCGGGGTCATGCTCATGAGGTGAGCCCTCCGTCTGAGGTCAGCACTCGGCCAGGGTCGTACTCATGCGACTAAGGCAAGCCCTCCTGCCAGGGTCAGCTCCCAGCTGGGGTCGTGCTCATGAGACGAGCCATTCGTCTGAGATTAGCACCTGGCCGGGGTCGTGCTTATGCAACCAAGGTGAGCCCTCCTGCCAGGGTCAACTCCTAGTCGAGGTCATGCTCATGAGGCGAGCCCTCCGTATAAGGTCAGAACCCAACCGGGATCGTAATCATGCTGTCAAGACAAGTTCTGGGATGGAGTTCTTCCAAGATGGGACTCACCCTCGTATCAGAAAGGCCAACAGAAACTCAAACCATGGCAAGACGAAGCTTGACCACC
This sequence comes from Areca catechu, assembly GCA_021397845.1. Lineage (NCBI taxonomy): Eukaryota > Viridiplantae > Streptophyta > Magnoliopsida > Arecales > Arecaceae > Areca > Areca catechu. The sequence goes on from CM038049.1 coordinate 135,850,172, forward strand.
CATAACCTCCAGAAGCGGTCAGACACCCGGCCATGAATTCAAATCTATGATGCGCCACCTACAAACTCTGCACGGAGCGTGCTCCACCAGGCTTCGAGCCCCGTGACGAGCTGCCACCCTGACAATCATGCAACCAGAGGGGTCAACCCTGGCAACGCGAACAAGAATCGCCCCCAGGAGGAGTACTCCACCAAGGCCCCAGGGCCTTGTGATTATCTGATAGTCCCCCCAGCAATGAAAATATCCCACCATGGCACATGCCTCAATGGCACAGTGCCTGCCCCTCCTATGGGAGACTGCATCACCAAAAGGACCTGCCCCACACACCCTAATAGAAGGATCTCCTCCTAAGGACCAGTTCAAGAGGGGGGAAACACAGGCAATGGTAAGCCCCTCCCAGAGAGGGCACACAGAAAAAGACACCAGGACAAAGCCCTAGATCCGGTCTGGACCATCTCACATACATAAGGTCAGAAAGAAAGAAGGCAAGGGATAAGGTTGTTGGGAATAGTATCCCAAGCCAATCGCCTGGGTTGTAGGCGATTGAGCTCAGTATTGTACTCTCTCTTTGAATTAATAAAATATATTTTTTTGGCAGCTCATCACATATTGAATTTCCCTGAAATGAACTCTTTTCATGTGATGAAGTCCTTAGGACTACACTGACTTCGATACAGAGAGGATGTATCGAGTGGTCCTTAAACCTTGTTCACAACCAAAGGATATATTGTACTGGACGGCAATATATCAAGTATAGGTTGTTGTAGTTCACATCGTTTGGTTGTCCTCTTGATTAAATGAGTGTGGTGACACTAATGTGATCTACAAGTGGGATATGTGATATCTCATTGAACGTGACTCCGTGCAGCCCCTTTCTGCCAAAGGGATACTCACGATTGGATATGGATATATGTGTCCCTCTGACCTGAGGTCATCACGGTAGCTTGCAAGCAACTCCCTGTGCTTTGGTGCCGGACTACCCGGATTTCTAATCCGGTGATGGAAGGTTTCTGGGTACAGGCAAGTACTTGTGCAGCAGTGATGGACCAAGATGGAATTGACTTATCCAACAGTTTAGATTGAATGTCTCGCAGTATCTCATTTAGCAAATCCTCGGCCGGGGTAGTCCTAGTGAGGAGTCACTGGGCTTGCGAGGTTGAGACACGTAGTCGACTGACTCAGTCTGGGTTGGCAGCCCAATCTCTGTCATCCTGAGCATTAGAGGTCAAAGGGATGATTATACGGTAACCATATGTCAGAGGTTCGATAGTTTGCTCCCGCATCTTCGACCTATCCGGATACCGGGACCCATTGCTAGATGGTTTCCTGTGCTGGTACTAGAATTTTTCTAGTACTACCGTTTAGGTTCGAACCTATGAGGTCACACGCCATAGAGGATTACTCTCTAATCCGGATACCGATTACGATTAAGAATCATCTCGGTTTTATGGTCACGATATTTTGAGCACTCTTTTCTCCGTCTTACCCTTGTTTGTGTCAACCAAAAATTGTTCCGGGTTGACCAGGACTGCACCAGATTTTTTCTAAATCAGTTTTGAACTGATTCGGAGTTCGTTTCGGCCTTCAATTGGTTGTGAACCAATTTTAATCCCTTGAACCAATTTTAATTGGGTTTGAACTGGTTCAATTGGATTGAACCAAGAGATTTAAAAAGGGGTTGACTGGTTTTGGTTGAACCGGTATTTTCTTTGAACCGATGTTTACTCCCATTGACCGTTTTACACGGTAAAACGTTGGAATAAACTTCATGCGTCCGAAGAAGGCCAATCGACCTTTCATCGCTGGCGTCTCTTCCTCTCCTCCACCGGCTGGTTTAATCCCTTGTTTACTGCTGGTTTAATGGGTGAAACACAACCGAGTCCTCTTCCTCTCCCTGTCTCTCCGTCTTCTTCCTTGCTGTCTTATAAATACCAGTAGTTCCCCTCTGTTTCAGGAGTGGGTTGTTTCGCCGTGAGAAGAGAAAACACCTAGGGTGTTCTTCCATTTGAGAGGCTAAGAGCTTGGTCTTTTTTCTTCCATTGGGTACTTTGTAGAGCTAGGATTTGGAGTGTGTGAGGGAGAGAAACAAAGCCTTGTTCTTGTGCTCAAATTCCTATTTCAGCAAAGCCCTGTTGCTGAAACTTACCGTGACCAAGTGTCTTCTTCCAGCGGCTAGCACCGCATGTGGAGAGGGATCCGAGAGCCCCGGGTGCGTCTCCCCTCTAGAGGGAGTACCCTTCTACTCCTGGGAGCAAGCCACGTGAGTCGGATCACCTGCTGCTGCTCCAAACGCAAGGAAGAACCAGCTGTTCCAGTTCTGCTGCAGAATTTATGGCAGCAGACTTTGAGGATTTTATACACCTGTTTTAGCTTGTTTTGATTGCAAATATCGGTGGCAAATCAAAGACCAATTGTCCATCTTGCCGCTGCTGAAATTTGGGAGCAAACGGAGGTCCGGAAGGTGATGTTTGGACGGCGTTTTAAAAGCTCAAAACAGGGTATCGCACGGTCCAAGGAGAAAGAAGGCTGGAATAGATTTATTCCAGCTATTCCAGCCTATTCCAGGTTTATCCCAGAGTTATTCCAGCCAGAATAAAGGTATGGAAAATTATTTTTTAATCATGCATAAATAGATTTATTGTTTAATATTTTGCAAATATTTTATATTATCATACATGCCTACATGCAACATGAATAGTTATGTTCTGGGCGGAGCAGTTTTCCGCTGTGAGAATTTTTAAAAAGTTTTAAAATCCATTCTGCTCCCGTTGCTGTTTGCATGCCTAGTGTAGGATCATTTCAAACCACCACCTGCACCTATTTCTTTCAGTGGTATCAGAGCAGGTTGCATGTGTAATCTATTCTTGTATGCATGTTTATAGATTAAAATTGTTTAATCTAAAAATGTATCCTGATTTCTTTTTGGAACCTAGTTGAGACCTTCACCATGACCGTGTGTCTTTGACATGATGCGGATCGTCTGTGTTGGCCTCTTCAGAAGGATCCTTAAAGAATATTAAAATTAAAAAGTTTTAATTTGTTGATACATGGTTTTGGCATGTTTTATATGAAATATTTGTAAAATATTTGAATCTAGATGCATGATTGGTTATGTAAAAATTGTTTTACATAGTGACTTAATTAAAAATTATTTTAATTAAGTATTTGGCTTATTATTATTATTTTTTTTAGGTTTATGAAATCTAATACAATTTGCATAAGGCATTTTGGGTTAAATGGGTTAGCTGACTAGTTGGGTCCTTCAATGGGTTAGACCTAAGTTTAGTTGAACCGGATAACAAGAAGATTAAACAAAAGTTATTTAAGGCACTTCTTTAGAACTATCTAATAGTTAGATTAGTTGATCCGTTCATCTAAATTGGATCCAATTAGTGGCTCAGTGGATGCCCGAGTTTTTAGGCTAGTCTGATCGAGTCTGGTAAATAGACTGGTGTCGAGATAGGTTTGGCATTGTGATCATGGTTGTATGAGGCTACCTCTTTCCTGGCCAACATGGTTGGTGTCTAGGAAAGATGGTTAATGGCGGATACTCACCCATGATCTCACCTACCTGGCTAGTCGAGTCGACTAGTACTGATTGGAAAAGCTTAATGACTCGAGTTAACCCATGTCACCCAGGTTGATCGATCTGACTGATCTATAGGTGCCCATGGATCAATTGTTGATTTATTTCAACCCTCCTGAAATCTGATTGATTCAGTGGGAGGATGATCCATGTCCTTGTCTTTTTCTTCTGTCACAACTAAAAAATCCTCTAAAATTATTAGGTCCTTAAAAAGACTAAGTCAAAGAGTTGATAGTGTCTTAGCCTCCCATTAAGTTGGATAGAAATGTGTCCACTAGCTTGGTGTGCATCGGCAGTTCCATAGAACGGTGTACATCCGACGACTAGAATTTCTATCTGATCGATGATGGTTCAGTGCAACCTCCTTAACGGGACCAGGTGGGCCGGCCATAGTCGGACTTGGTCTTTAGTTAGCTGGAAGCATTGGATTTGTCATTTTAATGGTTGGACCTAACCAGAGACCCGCAATAGGAGGCCCCTAAGCCGATTGGGGTGTTCTCTGGGGCAAAATGAAATACTGAAATTGTTTAGGGAAACAATTGGTTTATGAACCTACCTTTAGGCTCGTATGGGTGAGCTGGCCATAGTCGGGCTCATGCGAGGCCTATTGGATTTTAGTACCCACTTGAAAAAGTGTTTTCACGGATTGAAGTTAGAGGCTACCAATCTGAAAAATTAGTGGGAGAAACCTTTAGACTAAAGTCCAAGTCTTTTGGTTAAATTATAATTCATACACTAATTTGGTCTTATTTTCTTTTCAGATGTCTTCAAATTTGTCGCTCCAGTCACTTCTCGATAGCGAGAAGTTAAAGGGTCACAACTTCGATAGTTGGTATCGAAGATTGAGAATTGTTCTGGAGCATGAACGGATCCTCTATGTGATAACGGATCCAGCACTTGAAATCCCTCCCGCTAATGCACGGAGTGTGGTCAGAGACGCTTATCTGAAGTGGGTCTCTGATCGGACTACTGTTCGATGCATTATGTTAGCGGCGATGAACGACGAGTTCAGTCACAAATTCGAGTAGGCCCAACCTGATGAAATCCTTCAAAAGTTGAAGGAATCCTTCGGCACCCCGGATGATGTAGAATGGTACAAAGTGTCTTATGCCATCTACAATTCCAAGATGCCAAATGGCGGTTCAGTCACTGATCATGTATTGTACATGATCGAGCTGATTGAAAATTGGGAAAACTCGGATGCCCCTTGCACGAGCAGCTCGGCAAGGATGCGATCTTGAATTCTCTTCCCTCCTCCTATCTTGATTTTCTCGATCATTATAGAATGAACAAGCCTGCAGTTAACTACCATGGTCTTTTGGGTTGCTGCAGACTTTCGAGAAAGACCACCAACTGAATAAGGGGATGGTGTATTTAGTGGAGGTAGTAGAGGTCGTCGTCCCTTTAAGAAAGGGAAGAAGAAAATAAATAAAAAGGGAAAGAAGGTGCAGAATGCTCCTGGCCCTAGTCAGACCAGGAAGTATAAGGCTGATCAGTCTTCTGCAGAGTGTTTCTACTGCAAGAAGAAGGGACACTGGAAGAGGAACTATCCTCTTTATATTGCGTCCCTTGATCCGAACAGGCCGAGAACGTAGAAGTCTGCTGAACAAGGTATTTATATGATAAAACCTTGTAATTACTCTATTGTTGATACTGCTAACTGGGTATTGGATACTGGTAGTCCAATTCACATTTGTAATTCATTACAGGGACTTCTAGTTAGTAGAAGATTTGAAGATGGAGAACAGTTTCTGAGTGTCGGGAATGGAAATCGTGTTCCAGTACTAGCGATCGGAGTCTTGCATCTTGTATTTGAGTCTTGTACTGTCAAACTAGTCGACTGTCACTATTGTCCTAGTTTCATTATGAGTATAATCTCTGTAGGCTTTGACCAATTGTGATTTTGAACTATCAATAAAAGGAGATTTTTGCAATGTTATTTTGAATAACTCTGTTATAATGAAAGCTAGATTAAATAATGGCATATATGTACTATCAAGGCCTGTTAGTGTAATGTACACTTCTAGCAAACGCCCAAGATTAGATAATGTCAACGATTTGTATCTTTGGCACTGTAGGCTGGTCATATTAACCAAATAGGATAAACAAGATGCGAGGAGATGGACTCCTCGAGGTCAGTGATTCTGAATCACTGCCCACTTGTGAATCTTGTTTACTTGGTAAAATGACCAAGTCACCTTTTACTGGAAAGGTGAATGAGCTACAGAACTTCTAAGTCTCATACATACTGATGTATGTGGACCGATGACAATTAGTGCCAGAGGAGGATACAAATATTTCATTACTTTTACAAACGACTTTTCAAGGTTCGGTTTGTGTTTCTTAATGAGACATAAGTCTGAGTCGTTTAAAATGTTCAAAACGATACCGTATGAAGTAGAAAAGCAACTGGAAAAAGTATTAAAACCCTTCGATCTGATCGAGGTGGAATACTTATCTGGTGAATTTTGACATATCTGAGGAGAATGGAATTCTCTCTTAGTGGACTCCTCCAGGAACACCACAGTTGAATGGTGTGTCCGAAAGGAGGAATCGAACCTTGTTGGACATGTTCGATCCATGATGGGCTTTGCAACTCTGCCGCTATCCTTTTGGGATATGCACTTCAGACAGCCTGTTACTTGTTAAATAGTTCTAAGTAAGTCTGTTGTCTCCACTCCGTATGAGATATGGAATGGACGTAAACCCTCAATCTCACACCTTCGGGTCTGGGTTGTCTAGCTTACATAAAGCGTTTAGACTCAGACAAACTTGGTCCAAGGTCTGATCGATGTTTTTTCATTGGTTATCCTAAGGAAACCAAAGGTTATTTCTTCTATTTGGAGAATGAACAAAAGGTGTTCGTTGCTCTTAGAGCTATCTTTTTGGAAAAGGAGTTTCCTTGGAGAAGGAACTATAGCCTCTAAGATTGAACTTGATGAGTTCAGACAATAGAAGAACCTGCACACTCTAAGGACATCGTAAAACCGGCTGTGATTGAATCACACCCAGACCCATTAGGAGATCTGGTAGAATACCGCGTCAGCCGGACAGATACTACGTTTCTTGGTCCGGACGGCGATCCCATTGGGCTCGATGAGAACAATGAGGATCCGACACCTATATGGATGCACGTCAGAGATCAACTCTGAGGCATGGCTTGGAGCCATGCGATCCGAAATGGAGTCATGGAAATCAACAATGTTTGACATTGGTGATCCCCTGAAGGAATAAAACCCATCAGGTGTAAATGGTCTTCAGAGGAAAAGGGCGCAGATGGAAGGTAGAGACCTATAAAGCCTGTCTGTTGCAAGGGGTATCGTCAGCGATATGGTATCGATTATGATGAGACTTTCTCTCCTGTGGCAATGCTCAAGTCCATTCGGATCATGCTTACTTTTGCAGCATATTTTGATTACGAGATCTGGCAGATGGATTTCCGAACCGCTTTCCTTAATGGGGAGCTGGAAGAGGAGGTGTATATGATACAGCCTGAAGGGTTTACATCCACAGATGAATCAAAAGTATGCAAGTTGCAGAGGTCCATTTATGGACTCAAGCAAGCATCTCGAAGTTGGAACTTACGGTTGATAGGTGTATCAAATCGTATGGCTTCGTTAGGACAGAAGAAGAACCATACATCTATAAATGGGTTAATGGTTCTGTGATGTATTTCTAGTACTGTATGTTGATGACATTCTCTTAATCAGGAATGATGTCGCAGCATTACAAGGAATAAAGGTCTGGTTATCATCTCAGTTCTCCATGAAAGACTTGGGTGAAGCTTCTTACATACTAGGTATGAAGATCTATAGAGATAGATCTAAGAAGCTTTTGGGATTGTCCCATTCTACGTACATTGACACCGTGTTGAAACGGTTCAGCATGAAAAATTCAAGAAAGACTATCTCCGATAGGTTCTGGAATTACTCTTTCCAAGAAGGATTATGTGACAAATCCGAGGAAAGAGAGTGCATGAGTAGAGTACCTTATGCTTATGTAGTAGGCTCTATCATGTATGCTATGACTTGTACTAGACCATACGTGGCATACTCACTAGGAGTAGTGAGCAGATACCAGTCTGACCCAGGTGAGGCGCATTGGAAGGTGGTTAAGTCCATCCTTAAGTATTTGAGAAATACTAAAGATCAATGGCTAATTATGGAGAACCTGACTTGAAACTTGTGGAGTACTCTGACTCTAGTTTCCAGTCGGATAGAGATGATAGCAAGAGTGTGTCAGGGTTTGTATTTACCCTGAATGGATGAGCGATCTGCTGGAAAAGTCCCAAGCAGGCAACTGTTGCAGACTCGGTATGCGAAGCAGAATACATTGCAGCATCAGATGCAGCAAAGGAAGCTGTGTGGTTGCGGAAGTTCCTTGGAGAGCTAGGGGTGGCACCTTCCCTAGATGGTCCTGTTCCGGTGTATTGTGACAGCACTGGAGCCATGCTCAAGCTAAGGAGCCTAAAGCTCATCACCGCACCAAGCACATATTGCGGCGATACCACCTCGTACAAGAGATTGTGGAACGAGGCGACATCAATCTTCTGAAGATCGATGGAAAAAAGAAAATCTGGCCGTCCCTTCACTAAAGCCCTCGGATAAAAGAGTTCGACTATTGTAAATGGGAAATGGGTATTAGATACTCTTCTTATGGCTTTAGTACAAGTGGGAGTTGTTGGGAATTATGTCCCAAAGCCAATCGCCTGGATTGTAGGCTATTGAGCTCAGTATTGTACTCTCTCTTTGAATTAATAAAATATATTTTTTGGCAGCTCATCACATATTGAATTTCCCTGAAATGAACTCTTTCCATGTGATGAAGTCCTTAGGACTACACTGACTTCGATACAGAGAGGATGTATCGAGTAGTCCTTAAACCTGTTCACAACCAAATGATATATTGTACTAGATGGCAATATATCAAGTATAGGTTGTTGTAGTTCACATCGTTTGGTTGTCCTCTTGACCAAATGAGTGTGGTGACACTGATGTGATCTACAAGTGGGATATGTGATATCTCATTGAACGTGACTCCGTGCAGCCCCTTTCTGCCAAAGGGATACTCACGATTGGATATGGGTATATGTGTCCCTCTGACCTGAGGTCATCACGGTAGCTTGCAAGCAACTCCCTGTGCTTTGGTGCTGGACTACCCGGATTTCTAATCCAGTGACGGAAGGTTTCTGGGTACAGGCAAGTACTTATGAGCAGTGATGGACCAAGATGGAATTGACCTGTCCAAACAGTTGGATTGAATGTCTCGCAGTATCTCAATTTAGCAAATCCTCGGCCGGGGTAGTCCTAGTGAGGAGTCGCTGGGCTTGCGAGGTTGAGACACGTAGTCGACTGACTCAGTCTGGGTTGGCAGCCCAATCTCAGTCATCCTGAGTATTAGATGTCAAAGGGATGAATTATACGGTAACCATATGCCAGAGGTTCGATAGTTTGCTCCCGCATCTTCGACCTATCCGGATGCCGGGATCCATTGCTAGATGTTTTCTGTGCTGGTACTAGAATTGTTCTAGTACTACCGTTTAGGTTCGACCTATGAGGTCACACGCCACAGAGGATTACTCTCTGATCCGGATACCGATTACGATTAAGAATCGTCTTGGTTTTATGGTCACGGTATTTTTTGAGCACTCTTTTCTCTGTCTACCTTGTTTGTGTCAACCAAAATTATTCGGGCTGACCAGGACTGCACCAGATTTTTTCTGAATCAATTTTGAACTGATTCGGAGTTCGTTTTGGCCTTCAATTGGTTGTGAACCAATTTTAATCCCTTGAACCATTTTAATTGGGTTTGAAACGGTTCAATTGGATTGAACCAAGAGGTTTAAAAAGGGGTTGACTGGTTTTGGTTGAACGGTATTTTCTTTGAACTGGTGTTTACCCATTGATCGTTTTACACGGTAAAATGCTGGAATAAGCTTCATGCGTCCGAAGAAGGCCAATCGACCTTTCATCGCTGGCGTCTCTTCCTCTCCTCCACCGACTAGTTTAATCCCTTGTTTACTGCTGGTTTAATGGGTGAAACGCAGTCGAGTCCTCTTCCTCTCCCTGTCTCTCCATCTTCTTCCTGCTGTCCTATAAATACCAGCAGTTCCCCCTGTTTCAGGAGTGGGTTGTTTCGCCGTGAGAAGAGAGAAAACACCTAGGGTGTTCTTCCGTTTGAGAGGCTAAGAGCTTGGTCTTTTTCTTCCATTGGGTACTTTGTAGAGCTGGGATTTGGAGTGTGTGAGGGAGAGAAACAAAGCCTTGTTTCTTGTGCTCAAATTTCCATTTCAGTAAAGCCCTGTTGCTGAAACTTACCGTGACCAAGTGTCTTCTTCCAGCGGCTAGCACCGCGTGTGGAGAGGGATCCGAGAGCCCCGGGCATGTCTCCCCTCTAGAGGGAGTACCCTTCTACTCCTGGGAGCAAGCCACGTGAGCCGGATCACCTGCTGCTGCTCCAAACGCAAGGAAGAACCAGCTGTTCCAGTTCTGTTGCAGAATTCTGGCAGCAGACTTTGGGGATTTTATACACCTGTTTTAGCTTGTTTTGATTGCAGATATCGGTGGCAAATCGAAGACCAATTGTCCACCTTGCCGCTGCTGAAATTGGTAGCAAACGAAGGTCCGGAAGGTGGTGTTTGGATGGCGTTTTGAAAGCTCAAAAAGGATATCGCACGTCCAAGGAGAAAGAAGGCTGGAATAGATTTATTCAGCTATTCCAGCATTAGGTTTATCCCAGAGTTATTCCAGCTAGAATAAAGGTATGGAAAATTATTTTTTTTAATCATGCATAAATAGATTTATTTGTTTAATATTTTGCAAATATTTTATATTATCATACATGCTTACATGCAACATGAATAGGTTATGTTCTGGGCAGAGCAGTTTTCGCTGTGAGAATTTTTAAAAAGTTGTAAAATCCATTTTTCTCCCGTTGCTGTTTGCATGCCTAGTATAGGATCATGTCAAACCACCTGCACCTATTTCTTTCAAAGGTGAGCAAGTGATAAAGGAAAAAAAAAATAGGGAGCTAACGGGCAGGGAGCCAGTGAGAGGATCCTCCCAAGCTCACCTATCCCATCTCGGCATTGCCTCCACATCTCATTTCTACCTTTCACCCTCTACGCGGAGAGTCCCCCAAAAACTCTCCCTCCAAAGGCTCTATTTTTCTTGATCGTCCCACTGACTTGATCGTTAGAGTGTCCCCACCGGAATCCCCAGCCCGGGTCTCCTTTCTTTTGCAGGACTGGGTGTAGCGCTAAAGGACCGGCGATGAGGGAGGTGCTCGATACCGCACCAAAGCTGTAGGCCACAATGATCTAGGCAGTAATAGATTGGCATGCCAGGGGGGCACAGGACAGTTTTGGCCAAGCTAGTCCCCCACTGCTAGAAATGTCTATGGAGCCCGTGCAGACAGGTGGAGCCTCTACCGGACGAGGACGAGACCAAAGCTTGGTGAGGGAGCTCCCCGCTTTGCCTCTGGCACCTCTGGCAGACCCTTGAGTTACCGCACTCGCTTAGCAACTGGCTCAGCAACTGGCTCAAGAAGTTCAAGTGTCGACCTGAAGTATCGACTCACAGCCTGAAGTGTCGACACATGGAGTTCTGGAAACAGTAACGATTAGTTTTTTAAATACAGAACTCTTCCCTCTTCATCCCCAACAGCTAGATTTTTATGTCTAATGGCTAGAAACCGGATTTGAGGCATTGGAAAGGTATTTATATGCTCCAAATCAAATCAAAAGAAGAGAGATTGATTAAGGAAGAACGAAAAGAGAAGAAAAGAGAGCATTCACTCCTATTCATTGAAGTTCACTACTACTCTCAAGCAAAAGCAAGCTCCAAGCATTCAAGAGACTTCAAGAGCATTAAAGATCAACCATTCTTGAGCAATCAAAGAGGCTTCATCAAGTTGAAAGCATCGCAACAACAACGAGCTTCAAAGAGATACCTGCTTTTTATTAGAAAGTTTTTATTGTTTCTTTACTTCAAAACTCATTTATTGTAAGGATTCTTGGTTAGCCTATTGCAAAACCAAGTAAGGTTATTGGTGAGCCTTGAAAATCAATTAGGTTCTTGGTTAGCCCGAAAAATCAACAAGGTTGGTGGTGAACCTTAAAACCATTTAGGTTCTTGGTTAGCCCGTAAAACCAAGTGAGGTTTTGACTTGTGAGCCTTGTGAAAATAAGTCGGGTTTTGATTAGTGAGCCTGGAAAACTAATGACTGTATGTAATCGGTTGAGATTATAGTGAATTCTCAATATAATCTTAAGGAGTGGATGTAGGTACATTGGATAGCACTGAACCACTAATTCTTTGTATTTATGGTTGCTTGTCTCTTCTCATTGCTCTTACTTTTATTGATTTATATTTTCGCTGCACATTTACTTAAGAGCACTTTATTTGTATTCATAGTACTTGGTTAATTGTGGATTGAATCACATACTATTGCATTGCATCAATTAATTTTAGAGACCCAATTCACCTCCCCTCTTGGGTTGCTTACTGGCAACAAGTGGTATTAGAGCCATGTTCTTAGTTATATGTTTTACCATCTTGAGTAAAGATCTATGGTAGCCCTTGGTACTAGGTAGTAGTGAGTTGAGGACAAGCCTCAAATAGACCTCCATTTTTCAATGGATCAAATTATACTTATTGAAAAACTATGATGAGAATTTATATGCATTCTATTGATCACAACTTGTGAAAAGTAGTTGATAAAGGTCCACATATTCCTTCAATTATGGTTAATGATGTTTCCATCCCAAAGCTCGAAGAGGATTGGGATGAAAATGATATTAAACAATCCGAGATCAATGCAAAGGCAATGAATCTCCTTTATTATGCATTAGATCCTAGTGAATTTAATAGGATATCTACTTGCACATCAGCCAAAGAAATATGGAACAACTTGAAGTTATCCATGAGGGTACCGATCATGTGAAAAATACAAAAGTGAACATGTTAGTGCACACATATGAAATGTTCCGAATGGAACCTAATGAAACTATCACTGATATGTACACTAGATTTACAAATATCGTAAATGGAATGAGAAGATTAGGAAAAGTAATGTCTAATGCTGATCTTGTCAACAAAACCCTCAGGTCACTTCCAACATTGTGGGATTTGAAGGTGACCACCATTTAGAAGCTAAAGACGTTGACAAGCTAACTTTGAAGCAGCTGGTAGGATCGTTCATGACTTATGAGCTGAATTTGAAGCAAAAGTCAATGGACATGGATAAAAAGAAAAAGGGGATTGCATTCAAATCAACTATACAAGAAGAATCCTCAATTGATGAGTCCAAAGAAAAAGAAGAAATGAAAGTGAAGAAGCTCTCCTTGCAAGGAAGTTTAAAGATTTATGAAGAGGAGGAAGTTCCCTTACAAGAAGAAGTTCCAATCAAATAAAGAAAAAGAAAAAGAGAAAGAGAGAAAAGGAAAAGGAGAAGGAGAAGGAGATACCCACATGCTTCGAGTGTAGGAAACCGGGACACTACAAATTCGACAGCCCTCTCCTAAAGAAGTCAAGGAAGAAGCTAAGGAAGAAAGCAATGATGGCCACCTGGAGTGGTAGCGAGGACTCCAGTTCAGAAGAAGAGCAGACTGAAATTGCAAATCTTTATCTTATGGCACATCAAGAGCAAGATGAGGTAAATTCTGATACAGAAGTAGATTTTACTTTTGATGAATTAAGAAATGCTTCGGATGAACTTATGCATGATTACAAATTGGTTGTATCTTTAAACAAAAGATTGAAAAAGCATGCAAATATTTTTTTTCATGAAAATAATTCTGTATTAAATGAAGTTAGTGATTTGAAAACTAAACTAGAAGATGTTTAGAAAAGAAAACAATGAAAAATGAAGTTTTAAAAAGATCCAAAACTATTATTTCAAATGGTAATCTTTTAAAGAAAAATAAGGATTAGAATTAGAAAATGAAAAGTACAAAAATGAGCTTGATAAAATGAAACCTTTTGTTAATAAATTTACCTATAGCTCAGAAAAAATAAACCTACTTTTAAATAGCCAAAGAGCCATTTTCAAACAAACAGGATTAGGATATAGACCCCAAAGACAACAAAGTATTTCAAAAACTTTTGTGTACCTACATCATCTAGCATAACATGTTTTTCATGTAAAAAGCAAGGTCATAAATCTTTTCAATGCAATATGAGAAAAATTAATTCTTTTGAAAAAGTTTGGGTTCCAAAAGGAACCATTTTAAGTGCTAATCCTAAAGGATCCAAGTTGGCTTAGGTACCTAAAAACAAGCTTGATTTTTATTGCAGGTGTGTCTTGCAACCAAGGAGAACAAAAGACTTTGGTATCTGATAGTGGTTGCTCAAGGCACATGACGGGAGATGTGAAGCAATTCACTTCTCTTAAAGAAATGAATGGAGGGAGTGTAACCTTCGGGGATAATGGTAAAGGAAAATCATTAGTATTGTTAAGGTACACATTATTCTTCTAGTTGTATTAGCAATGTACTTTAGTTGAAGGTTTAAAGCATAATCTTTTAAGTATAGTTAATTTTGTGATAAAGTTTCAAGTTATTTTAAATCATCTTATTGCATGATTTCTATCCGGATAAAATGGAGTACAATTCATTGAAAAAAGGCATGGTAATATTTATTTGGTTGATTTAGATGATCTATATTTGCCTAATGGAGAATGTCTTGTTGTAATGAATTCTACTAAAGATGAGACTAGTTGGCTTTGGCATAGAAGATTAGGGCATGCTAGTATGTTCTACTTTCAAAACTTTGCAAAAAGAATTTAGTAGAGATTTACCGGAACTGTATTTAAAAAATAGAGTTTACCAAGCATGTCAATTTGAAAAATAAGTTAAACTTTTTTCAAACCTAAAGGTTTGTGACTAATAGTAGGCCATTATAACTATCATATGGATCTTTTTGGATCAACTAAAACATAGTCTAGGAGGCAAGAGATATGGATTGGTTATAGTGGATAAATTTTCTAAAATTACTTGGATTTCTTTCTAGCTCATAAAGATGAATCATTTTTTGCATTTATAAAGTTTTACCAAAAGTTTCAAATGAAAAAGGTGTTCAGTTATTGTATATGTAGTGATCATGGTTCTGAATTTGAAAATCAAGATTTTGAGAGTTTTGTAATGAAAAAGTATAGAACACAATTTTTCTGTACCTAGGACACCTCAGCAGAATGGGATAGTAGAAAGGAAAAATCATACTTTAAAAGAAATGGCATGCACTATGCTTTGTGAAAATGATTTACTGAGATATTTTGGGCTGAAGCTATTAATACTGCTTATTATATTTTGAATCGAGTTTTAATCCAACCTATTTTGAAGAAAACTTCTTATGAACTTTGGAATTAAAGAAAACAACTTTAAAGTATTTTCGAGTTTTTGGTTGTCAATGTTTTATCTTAAATAATGGCAAAGACAATCTTGAAAAATTGATGCCAAGTCTGATGAAGGTATCTTTTAGGATACTCTATATCAAGCATGGCATACAAAGTTTTTAACAAAAGAACCTTAGTTGTAGAGGAGTCTGTACATGTTGTTTTGAAGAGTCTACTAACAAATCCTCCAGAGAAAAGAGGATACTTCTAATGCATGTGCAGGTGCTAATAAGCTTCAAAAGTTGATATTAAATAATCAACCCTCTCAACCAAGTAAAGAAGATCAAGACACAAATAAGAAGGTGAAGACACTCCAAAGTACCAAGATCTACCTAAGGAGTGGAGGTATGCTCATGGACATCCTAAGGAATTAATCCTAGGTGATCCATCTAAAGGGATAAGAACTCGAGCCTCAATTAAAAATATGATTATATAGCTTTGTTGTCTCAAGTAGAGCCTAAATGTTTGAAGATGCTGAAAAAGATCCTAACTGGGAAATGCTATACAAGATGAATTAATTCAGTTTGATAGAAATAATGTCTGGACCTTAATAAAAAGACTATCTAATGTTTTATTATTGGCACTAAATAGGTATTTAGGAATAAGTTAGATGAAAATAGAATTGTTGTTAGAAATAAGCTAGACTAGTTGCTAAAGGCTACAATCAGGAGGAAGGAATTGATTTTGATAAAATTTTTGCTCCTGTTGCTAAACTTGAAGTAATTAGGTACTATTAGCATTTGCTTATTTTATAAATTTCAAACTCTTTCAAATGGATGTTAAAAGTACTTTTCTAAATGGTTTTGTAATAAAAAAAGTTTTGTTGAACAACCACCTAGTTTTGAAAATCATACACATCCTGATCATATTTTAATTATACAAAGCACTTTATGAATTAAAGCAAGCACCTCGAGCTTGGTATGAAAGACTCGGCAAATTTCTGATTGAAATGAATTTTCAAGAGGACATATTGATAAAACTTTGTTTCTAAAGAAGAAAGATAATGATTTATCAGTATTGCAAATATATATTGATGATATTATTTTTGGTGCTACTAATGAAATTCTTTGTCAAGAGTTTGCTAAGCTAATGTAGGGTGAGTTCGAGATGAGCATGATGGGAGAACTCAATTTCTTTCTCGGACTCCAAATCAAGCAAACTAAAGATGGAATCTTCATCAACCAAGCTAAGTATACAAGAGAAATTATAAAGAAGTTTGGGAGGAGACTACTAAATCAATAGGTATACCTATGAGGCCCCTCTTGTAAACTTGATAAAGATGAGCATGGTAAATCTGTAGATCAAAAATTATACAGAGGTATGATGGCTATTTAATGTACTTAACTGCTAGTAGACCAGATATAATGTTCAGTGTATGCATGTGTGCTAGATATCAGCCTAAACCTAAAGAATCACATCTATTGGCTGTTAAGCACATTATTAGATATCTATTTGGTACAATTGATATTGGCTTATGATATTCTAATGATTCATCTACTGAATTAATTGGATATTCTGATGCTGATTTTACTGGTTGTAAATTGGATAGAAAGAGTACTAGTGGTACTTGTCAATTTCTTAGAGTTAACTTAATCTCCTAGTTTAGCAAGAAACAAACTTCAGTTGCACTATCCATAGCTGAAGCTGAGTATATTGCAGCGGGAAGTTATTGTGCTCAAATCTTGTGGATTAAGCAATAACTTAAAGATTTTGGAATTAAGTTAACTAGTACACACTATAAAATGTGATAATACCTGTGCTATTTGTTTGACAAAAAATCCTGTTCAACATTCTAGAAGCAAATACATAGAAATTAGGCATCACTTTATTAGAGATCATGTTGAAAATAATGATATTGTGCTTGAATTTATTTGTACTAAATTGCAATTAGCTGATATTTGACTAAACCTCTCATAGAAGATCGATTCTGTATGATTAGAAGAGAACTCGTTATCATTAATCCTTTTGATTAAAATCTTCCATCTTTGACTCAAAATAGATCAAATTGACATCAATCATAATCAATTATTATTAATTTCATTGAATTTCCAGTGATTTTGATCTGCCCCTCATTCTCTTGATTTTCGGTTCTAAGTTGATGTATCGACACATGCATGTGTCGACACATTCATGAGCCGACAC
Organism: Areca catechu; assembly: GCA_021397845.1. NCBI lineage: Eukaryota > Viridiplantae > Streptophyta > Magnoliopsida > Arecales > Arecaceae > Areca > Areca catechu. The sequence continues at coordinate 135,867,291 of CM038049.1, forward strand.
ATGAACGGCAGTAGACCGAGGTTAAGGGCATTCCAAAGTATTTTTCATCCATTTTCTCCTCCCTGCTCGAGCCGACACATGCACTAACTCTCTCCACAATGTTCCTTCCTTCCACTCTGTGCTCAAAACTCCTCGATTGTTCATTTTTGACAATTTTTGGTCTGGATTGAGCGACATTCCCTCTCCCATTTTCACTTTGAACCCAAGAAACCCTAGGTTTCTCTCCAATCTTGTTCAAATCTTTATTCTATGTAATGGGATCCCAAAATAAGTTATCCATCACCCTCGGCCATCCAATCAGGAAGAAGAGCGAAGAACCAAAGCCAAACACAAAGTTAGAGCTCTAGATCCACCTGTACGATCCCTATTTACTGCTTCTAGTCGGATGAGCTCGAAGATGGTTATTAGAGGATGCCAAGTAGACTTCAATTTTGTCAACCAGTAGAACTTTAGGATCGGTCAGTGGATTAGAGATGCTGGTCTGACATCTTTTGATCACTGAGTGAGAGATACTACCTAGGGCTCATACGAGAGTTCTACGGATCTTTAGCCCGTGGGAGTGATGGTTGGCTAGCTCAAGTCAAAGGCAGGGATATCTCCATGACTTCAGAGATATTGAGCAGGGTATTGGATATTCCTATGACTGGTTCAGTTGTTGACAGTTTGATTGACAGAGTGAGTGGACTTTGGTGTATATTCGAGTCAGACATTTTGCCTGAGGGAGCCACTGTGCCTGCATCCCATTTATCTGTCGAGATGAGACTTCTGCATCATATTGTCACCCAGATTCTTTTGTCAAAGACCGGATGTTTTGACTACATCACTGAGAGAGAGTTGCTCGTGAGGGTCTCATTGGTACAGCATACACCCGTCTGCCTTTCGATGCTCATAGTACATCAAATGACAGAGTCTTCGACGAGTCAAAGACTCTGCTTACCCTATGGGATGGGGTTGACACTGCTGTTCAGGGAGTATGGTGTTAGTTTTAAGGATGAGCCCTTCCGGATGCTCCTACATACTGATGTCTATGACATCAAGTCTTTACATCGGATGGGATATTAGCTGTTCTAGAGAGTCAGCAATGCAGCCAGAGTCTGCTTCTCGGTTGAGCCTACACATAGCCTCAACAGTTCAGTCAGATACTCCAGGAGCTTCAGAGAGTTTGTTGGATAGAGTCAGTCGCATAGAGACAGATATCTTAATTATTAGACAGCGACTTGATAGCTTTATCATGGAGACGAGAGATAGCCATAGAGGACTAAGTAATGGCATCTATGCTATTTTATCTACACTGTCCAGACCTTCTACAGGGAGTATTCCAGATCCAGCTCCAGCTCCATCTGCCCCAGCACCAGTTATTGATGATAGTGAGATGGTGATGATGAGGAGACTAACTCTGATGGTTTCAACTTTCCAGATTGATTTCAGAGCCAGCGATAGAGGTGACAGTAGACTTGCCTAGGAGTCCCATACGTGATCCTTTCAGTTCATCCCCTCAGACTCTTGTTCTATCTACTCCACCATCCATATCAGATGATCATGCTCCTATACCTATTCTTTCACCTGTTGTTGATTCACCTATTATTGATCCCCCCATTATTGACACTTCTATTGTTGATCATCGATTACAGATACATCCATTGGTTTTTCAGCTGATACGCCTATTGTTGATGCGCCTATCATTGATATGCCTATCATTCTTTAGCTGATACTCCAGTTTTTGACACACCTGCAGTTGATACACCTACCATTCATACATCCTCTCTTATCTGAGAGCTAGGTTCTTATACACCTGGCTTTCTTTATCTTGATTCCGATTCATCATTTGATCATACACCACATCCGATAGTTGTAGAGACTGCCGCTCTGATCTGGCTCGTTCCTGCTGATGACATTGCCTCCACCTCTTCTACTTCAGCTAGAGGTTGGACATAGGCTCGACGCAGAGGACGAGGTCGTCGTACTCCTTCACGATCGACCAGGACCCATCTTCGTGATCTCAGATCGACATGGCCTCGAGCTCATTCTTTTACTGATACTGGACCGATTGAGATCGAATCTTTTGAGGATGAGGATTAGGATACTTTGTATGTTTAAATAGTTTGCTTTTATGCACTTTTGTATATTTTGATGGTGTCTTTGTAAACAAATTCTGATATTATATGAAATCTTATGTTGTACTTTATATTATGATCTTAAATGAATGAAATGCTTTAATTTTCTTTAGTACTTCACTGTCTTTATCTATGAATGAATGGATGAATGAATTTTTATATTATCTTTAATGACTTGCCTATTTTTTTCCTACCTTTTTAATGATAACAAAAAGGGGGAGTAATAAGAGTCTAAAGTATAAATGTGCAAGGGAATAATAAGAGTAATAGTATAAATGTGTTTGAAAATTTGAAAATTCTTTTGAAAATTAGTTGAGCTTGATTGAAAATTCTTTACAAATTCATTAACTAAGGGGGAGCAATACCTCCTTTATATTGAAAATTTATTTTGATTTGAACTTCATGTCAAATCTTTCTTTAGTGTTTGAAAGATATTTACAAATTTTTTATGAATCATCTGTTCAGAGGGAGCCTAGTTATTACTGAATTTTTATCTTTCTAAGCATGTTTCCATTAGAGTATCACGATACATGAGTTTATATCTTATATATTCTAAGCTCTGATACTCTTAACCATTATAATACTCTGCTCTGATACATCATTTTAATATTGCAATTGCTTTGATTACACCTATTGCATTAGCTCTTCGCACCTTAAAAAATTCTTTTGAAAGTATTTTTATGCAATTTATACTTAAAGGTTTGTTATTATCAAAAAGGGAGAGATTGTTGACTCCATTATTGATTTTAATGATAAGCAAAATAATTAAGTATAAAGTTGAGTACTAAGATTTCTTTGAAGTGTGTTTATAGAAAAGGGGTTTCATCAATTGATAAATGATTGTTGATTGAAGAAGCGAAAGTTTAGATGAAAAAATCTGCTCAAAGAAGACTTGGACAGGTGAAGATTGCTTGAATGAATACATAAGTTCAATACAGACTTGATTCAGCATAAGTTCAGGTATTTTTATGAAGATCTCAGTGAGGGTGTCAATTCAAAGTGTCGACACATGATACCAAGTGTCGACACATGACAATGAAGTGTCGACTCAAGCCGGTATGCAAAGAAAGTTTCAGATGGCACGGTTGAAGTATCAAAATAGACTTGAAGTGTCGACTCAAAGGTCGACACATGGATCAGCTCATCGCCTAAGATTTTTTAGTCACCGAACTTACTGAAGTTGAAGATCTGGTAAAATGTCGACATATGGATGCTAAGTATCGACTCAAAGTACCGACTCACCTGAAGAAGTATCGACACATCTGAGATTCTAGAAAGCTACATGAAGACTTTTGAAATAGGTGTCGACTCAAGAAGTTCAAGTGTCGGCTCACAGCCTGAAGTGTCGACACATGGAGTTCTGGAAACATTAACGATTAGTTTTTCAAATGCAGAACTCATCCCTCTTCACCCCTAACGGCTATATTTTTATGTCTAACGGCTAGCAACCAGATTTGAGGCCTTGGGAAGGTATTTATATGCCAAATCAAATCAAAAGAAGAGAGATTGATTAAGGAAGAACGAAAAAAGAAGAAAAGAGAGCATTCACTCCTATTCATCGAAGTTCAATACTCTCAAGCAAAAGCAAGCCTCAAAGCATTCAAGAGATTTCAAGAGCATTAAAGATCAACCATTCTTGAGCAATCAAAGAGGCTTCATCAAGTTCAAAGCATCACAATAACGAGCTTCAAAGAGAGATCCGCTTTTTATTAGAAAGCTTTTATGTTTCTCTACTTCAAAACTCATTTATTATAAGGGTTCTTGGTTAGCCTATTGCAAAACCAAGTGAGGTTATTGGTGAGCCTTTGAAAACCAATTAGGTTCTTGGTTTGCCTAGAAAACCAGGGAGGTTGGTGGTGAGCCTTAAAACCATTTAAGTTCTTGGTTAGCCCGTAAAACCAAGTAAGGTTTTGACTTGTGAGCTTGTGAAAATAAGTCGGGTTTGATTAGTGAGCCTAGAAAACTAATCGGGATAATCGGTTGAGAATATAGTAATTTCCAAGAAAATCTTGGAGAGTGGATGTAGGTGCATTGGATAGCACCGAACCACTATACTTCTTTGTATTTGTGGTTGCTTATCTTCTCATTGTTCTTACTTTTATTGATTTATATTTCTGCTGCACATTTACTTAAGAGCACTTTATTTGCATCATAGTACTTGGTTAATTGTTGGATTGGATCACCTACTATTGCATTGCATCAATTAAGTTTTAGAGACCCAACTCACCCCCTTCTTGGGTTGCTATTAGGCAACAGCCATCCGGCACCTTGCGAAAGGTTGCTGGGCTTGGTTCTCCAAACTCGAATTCGAAAGTATTGATTCCTTCTCTCAACTGGAGAAGAAATTCGTGGCGTACTTCAACATGTGCAAGAAGATGCCATGCAAAACTGATAGTCTCTTCTCGATCTGTCAGTAGGATCGAGAGTCTCTTTGGGACTACTTATCCTGGTTCAAGGTCGCCGCCTTGGAGATCTACCATCTCGATGAGCCGGTCACCATGTTGGCATTGAAAAGAGGGCTGCGAACCTCCGGCTTCACATACTCCCTTGATAAGAAGCCCCCGAAGGCTTATTCGGAGCTCCTTCTCTGAGCTCACAAATACATTCGAGCCAAGGAGGCCGATCACGCTAGAAGGGAGTCGGAGGGGAGGCCGCCGAAGGGGCGGGTCATTGGGGAAGCATCCATTCCCCTAGCCAAGAAGATGATGCTGGCCCAGTGATCGGGGTCGACATTGAGAGTTGACCCGACGGAGAAGAGAGGTTCACTCCTCTCCTCGCCACAAGAGCGAGGAACCTTGTCCGCTCGCCATTGATAGCGGGCCCACCGAAAGGCCCGTAAGGGTATCCTGGGGGGCGGGGAGAAACCCGAAGAAGAAAAAAGGATGATGATGCACCCCCTCTTTTTTGCAAGCCAAGAGATCGGATGAGAAAAGGGCTTGGAGAGTGCTTGGGTGAGTGAAAAGAAAGGGAGAAGAGGATTTCCTTCATTTGGTTGGTTTCCTTCCAAATAGTTCGTTCTTCTTCCTATTCATTCCTTCTCTTTCTCTTAGATTTTCTTCCAAAGTTTGGGAATGTTATTTATATAAGAGAAAGGAGAGGAAAGAAGGTCTTACATCTGGCAAAGGCAAGTTTGCAAGATAGAAGCCAGTACCCGGTCCAGGGTCAGTCGGGTCATCTTCCGAACTAAGCCCGAGTTGCTGAAAGAGGAGGGGGCTGCAAGGATCTAGCAGTCCGGTGTCCCCTATGACTTTTCTATGACAAATCCTGTATGGATCCAGCAGAGACAGGTGCTTGCACGGCTACAATTGAACCCCGATCCAAAGGAGGATCTGCATGGATTTTAGAGTAGCCTAGGATAGAGATATAGGTATATAATTGTTACTTAAAATTATAAATTTTCAAATTTGATCTTGTTCTCATCCTTGATGCACATTAAGAATATTATCTTGAATAAATTAGATTATTTATATAGCATGTCGGATATAAAATTATTTTATATTTGCTTTCGCTACGCCACTTTGATTGAGAGGCAGATTTCTTGATGCAATATACCGATCTCGGGAGTAAAATGATAGTGGTATCAGAGCCACGGTTCTTTCCTTCTTAAACATGCATGGATGAGAATCAGATCTGAAACATATTCAGATCTGAAAATTATATGTTGATTATGTCAAGTGTGATATGTTTTGAAAAATTGTTTCAAAATTATAATCATAACTTTTAGATATGAAATTTATATGTTTAAATCTGAAAATTAATTGATGTATACCTGTTTTGAAAATGGGTTTTCAAAAGTTTGATCAATTTATGATGATATATGTGATATATTGTTTAAGCATGCTTTTCATTTATTTATTACATCATATGTAGTTTATATGATATAGCTGTTGATACACCAAATTAGGTTTAGATCATAAATATCTGCACTTGAACCAATTTTAAAATTGATTAGATCAAGAAATTAAGTTGGATGCATGAAGTTTTGGGTTGAACAAATAGGTCCAGTCACCGTAAAAAGTGTTTTAGATGATGTCTAGTATGATTGACTCATATGATGGTGAGTCGATGAGTTAAGACCTAATGAGCCCAAATCATTGGATTGACTTTTGGAATCCTGTCAAATCAATTGGTGTCTAAGGAAGGTTTCGATCATGGTTGATAATTGGGGCTAACTCTTTCTCAACCAAACTCGTTTGGCGGAAAGAGGGTATATGGCAAAACCCTCACATGCATCATTCTCAACTTGGCCAAATTGATTGATGAAGTTTTCAAGAGGGTCATCCATGCTAGCACTTTTAGTCAGACATGAGATTGTGCTGACTCCAAGTTTTAAGTTAGACATGAGATTGTGCTAACTTAATGTTATTGGTCGGACATGAGTTGTCTGATCAATTTAAAGAGATATGAACTTAAGCTCCTCACAAATATTAAGTCATAGGTCTTCCACCATTGTAGAAAGTGTGGGTGTCCTACTGGTCTTTGTTATTCTCGGCTGGATACAGTGGTCTAGTGAATCGGGAAGCACAACCATCCAATTAAGCATGAGATGTTGCTAGGCACTGATGAGGTTGGGCCTAATAAACTGGCACATTGAGAGACTCAATGACGGCTTTGTTTAGCAGAAATGGTGGGTTAGACTTAACTAATGATTGGACTAATAAACGGGTACATTGAGGTTTCATGATTTAGAGACCAGGCTACAACTTATATGAGATTATTGGATAAGAGTTGCCAACCATTGGTGTAGTGTGTTACCAATAAACGAGCATGTGAGGTGCCGCTCATCGATGGGACCGTAGCACCCATAGAAACCTAGAGTCGCAGGGTTTCCCATCTCCAATAGATCAGAATTCAGAATTTTGTGTCTTTAAGCTGGCTCGAATTGTTGAGTTATATTCAGCAGATGCTTGCAGGGGAGCATTATGGGGATTAGTGGGAGTTTTAAAATTATTTCTTAAAGATCCTAGAATAATTTTTATAATTAAGTATAATGCATCTAATTTAAATCTTCTATTCTTGCAGTCAACCATGTTTGCTTCAAATCCCTTAGTTCGTATTCTATAGATAAACCAACTTGTAGGCCTTAACTTTAAAGATGTGTTGAGAAATGTCAAAATTATTTTGAGTTCTGAGAAGTTGGGCTATGCTGACCAGGAAACCCCTGTCTTACCTGACCATCCTAATGCCCGTCAGATGACTGCAAATGAGAAATGGATGGAAGATGATAATAAGGTCAAGTGTACATGTTGGCCTCAATGTCTAATGAATTGCAGAGCCAACATGAGGATATGCCGACTGCTAAATCGATTCTGGTACACCTACAAGAGTTGTATGGAGAACAGAGTCGGACTATGCGCTTTGAGGTATAGAAGAGGCTCTTCAACCACAAGATGCATGAAGGGCAGGCAGTCCACGGTCATTGCCTGTCAAGATTAAGGACATAGAACAGCTTGAAAAGTGGGCATTCCTATTCATAAGGAGCTTCAAGTGGATTTGATCTTCTAGTCCTTAACTGGTTCATATGGTCAGTTTGTGATGAACTATAATATGAATAAGTTGAATTATACTTTACCTGATTATTAAATATGTAGTAGCAATGAGGGGGCCCTGAAGAGTTCAAAGGGATCTATTTCTTTTTGGAGCCGTCTTCCTCCAAAGAAAGTATACTGGAAGAAGAAAAGACCTGCAAAGAATAGAAGAAAGAAACTCAAACAGAAGAAGGACACTCCTAAGAAAACCAAGGCTAGCAAAAAAAAATATTTCCATTGCAATATAGATGGCCACTGGAAAAGGAATTATCCTCTCTACTAGAAATCTTGAAGATATAAAGGCAGGATGCACCTTCTGAAGGTATGTCCATTCACGTTATTGAATCTAACCAAACGGTTTCATCTACTTCAAGTTGGATTTTAGACTCTGGCTCTAGTGCTCAAGTTGGATTTCATCTACTTCAATATGCATTTTAGACTCGTGACACTCATAGCAAGATTTATATCAGGTTGAGTACACAACATGGCATACATGAGGTTTCCAATTACCAAAGCATAAGGAATCTTGCTTATATGTTTGAATCTCTTAGGTGAGTTGGGACACATTTTCTTGGAGAGATTAATGCCATGCTAAAGAGGTAACAATCCTCTTTTAGAGTTCTCCATGCTGAATCTTTCAACACTCCTTTATATATAATTTCTTTGAAAGGCCAAGCATCCGATTAGATCTATCTCTATAGACCTTAATTCCCAAATATAAGATGCTTCACCTAAGTCTTTCATAGAGAATTTCTTAGATAACCAACTTTGACCGAAGTCAACATGGAAATATCATTCCCTATAAGGAGGATGTCATCCATGTATAATACAAGGAATGTCACCGCCCTTCCATTAGCCTTCCTGTAAATACAAGGCTCATCTCGTTCTTGATAAAACCAAATGATTTGATTACCTCATCAAAATGAGTATTCCAACTCCGAGAAGCTTGCTTCAATCCATAGATTGATCTATGCAGCTTGCAGATCTTATGATCTTCATCATTGAAAGTGAAAACCAAAGGCTGCTCCATGTAGATATCTTCCTCAAGATATCCATTCGGGAATGCAGTTTCACATCCATCTGCATATCTCACAATCATGATATGCTATAATTGCAAGTAATGTACGGATGGATTTTAGCATAGCTACTGGTCAAAAGGTGTCATGATAGTCAATGCCTTCGTGCTGACTATGACATTTACCACTAGCCTAGCTTTAAAGGTCTCTACCTATCATTTGTACCTAATTTCTTTTGTAGATCCATATAATCAATAGGTATGTTACGGCCGTTATGATGACGTGGCGTATCTCAGATTTCGCCGAGCGTGATTCGAGCCACGTGGAGTTTTTTCGGTGGAACGGGAGCGGTCCAGCAAGGTCAGTGTGGCTCTGCCTCGGTCGAAGTTGAGGTCGGTCAGGGCCCTCTCGCTCCTTCGTCAGGTGGCACCCGGAGATGGGTCCACCTCGGCCGAAGTCGAGCGCCCCTCTACCGCTCCGCCCGGTGTCGCCCAGGAGGGGCCCACTTTGGCCGAAGCCGGCGGCCCTTGCTCCCTCGCCAGGTAGCACCCTGAGACGGTCCCTCCTCGGCCGAGGTCGAGCCGGGCCGTCTCGCTCCTTCGCCAGGTGGCACCCGGAGACGGGTCCACCTCGATCGAAGTCGAGCGCCCCTCTGCCGCTCAGCCAGGTGTCCGCCCAGGAGGGGCCCACCTCGGCCGAAGCCGGCGGCTCCTTGCTCCCTCGCCAGGTGGCGCCGTGAGATGGTCCCACCTCGGCTGAGGTCGAGCCGGGCCCTCTTGCTCCTTCGCCAGGTGGCACCGGAGACGGTTCCACCTTGGCCGAAGTCGAGCGCCCTCGGCCGAAGTCGAGCGCCCCTCTGCCGCTCCGCCAGGTACCCACCCAGGAGGGGCCCACCTCGACCGAAGTCGGCGGCCCCTTGCCCCCTCGCCAGGTGGTGCCCTGAGACGGTCCCACCTCGGCCGAGGTCGAGCTGGGCCCTCTCGCTCCTTCACCAGGTGGCGCCCGGAGACAGGTCCACCTCGACCGAAGTCGAGCGCCCCTCTATCGCTCCGCCAGGTGTCCGCCCAGGAGGGCCCACCTCGGTCGAGCCGGCGGCCCCCCTTGCCCTCGCCAGGTGACGCCCTGAGACCGTCCCACCTCGGTCGAGGTCGAGCCGGGCCCTCTCGCTCTTTCGCCGGGTGGCGCCCGGAGATGGGTCCACCTCGGTCGAAGTCGAGCACCCCTCTGCCGCTCCACCAGTGTCTGCCTAGGAGGGGCCCACCTCGTCGAAGCCGGCGGCCCTTTGCTCCCTCGCAGATGGCGCACTGAGACGGCCCACCTCGGCCGAGGTCGAGCGGGCCCTCTCACTCCTTCGCCAGGTGGCGACCGGAGAAGGGTCCACCTCGGCCGAAGTCGAGCGCCCTCTACCACTCCGCCAGGTGTCGCCCAGGAGGGGCCCACCTCGGCGAAAAGCCGGCGGCCCCTCGCTCTCTCGCCAGGTGGCACCCTGAGACGGTCCCACCTCGGCCGAGGTCGAGCCGGGGCCCTCTCGCTCCTTCACCAGGTGGTGCCCGGAGACGGGTCCACCTCAGCCGAAGTCGAGCGCCCCTCTGCCACTCCGCCAGGTGTCCGCCCAGGAGGGGCCCACCTCGACCGAAGCCGGTGGCCCCTTGCTCCCTCGCCAGGTGGCGCCCTGAGACGGTCCCACCTCGACCGAGGTCGAGCCGGGCCCTCTCGCTCCTTCGCCAGGTGGCGCCCGGAGACGGGTCCACCCGGTCGAAGTCGAGCACCCCTCTGCCGCTCCGCCAGGTGTCCGCCCAGGAGGGGCCCACCTCGCCGAAGCCGGCTGCCCCTTGCTCCCTCGCCAGGTGGTGCCCTGAGACGGCCCCACCTCGGCCGAGGTCGAGCCGGGCCCTCTCGCTCCTTCGCCAGGTGGAGCCCGGAAATGGGTCTACCTCGACCGAAGTCGAGGCCCCTCTGCCACTCCGCCAGGTGTCCGCCCAGGAGGGGCCCACCTCGTCCAAAGCCGGTGGCCCCTCGCTCCCTCGCCAGGTGGCGCCTGAGACGGTCCCACCTCGGTTGAGGTCGAGCCGGGCCCTCTCGCTCCTTCGCCAGGTGGCACCCGAAGATGGGTCCACCTCGGCCGAAGTCGAGCGCCCCTCTACGCTCCGCCTGGTGTCCTCCCAGAGGGTTCCCCTCGACCGAGGCTGACCAACCTGTGCGGGAGGCCTCCGAGGAGCAGGGGCATGAGTTCCGAGACTGCCCCTCAAGCGTTGCGCGCCGCATCCGAGAGAAGTGCCCGTACGGTTGGCGGCGTCACGCGAAACCTCGCTTACATCAGCCCGACAGGTTCCACAGTCGAGAGGCGAAGTCCTGACAAAACAGGACCCGGTACGGGCGTTGTCGGCGCCTAGGAAGGGGAGCGCTCACGCTCGGCCCAAGGTCTGGCCGACGGTCTGGCGGTGTCCTCTCTCTACTCTTTCCTCGCTAGGCCCGGCAAGCAAGGCGAGGAGGCCGCCGGGTTCTTTGACCCAGAAGGGAAAGGAGAGAGAGAGGGAGGGAAGGAGGCGAAAGAAAAGGGGGCCGCCCGAAGGCAAGGAACAAAAAAGGCAGCATGGGGAGTTAAAAGGGAGAGAAGAGTAGACGACCGGGTAAGCAAAAAAAACAGAGGCTGGGAAAAGGAGGAGCACTAAGAGCAGGATCCAAGACCCCGAGAGGGGGCCTTGGTGCAAGCTCGGTGAAGGAACTCGGCGCGATTTCTGCTCTTCCTGTGACCTTCTTGCTAGCACGATCTCTATGTCTGGGACTCCTTCGGGGGCCCGTCTTGGAGACTCTGTTCCCTCTCGCCGTTTTCTAACTTGACCTTCGGAGCTCCCTCGCCGGGACCCCCGGCCAGGGCCTCTGATCTTGTCTTGCAGGACTGGGAGCTAGGAGACCTCAGGACAAGACAGTCTAATCAAATCAGCGCTCTGAAGCCACAGGCGCGGTAGCGAGATTGGCAACAGATTGGCGCAACAGGTAGTGGGGCAGGACAACACCCCTAGTGGGAGCTTGCTTTCTGTGGACGAAGCGCGCTCCGGCCATGGTGGTCACGCGTGGACGCGAAGCGTCCACCAGCCGAGTAGGGGAGGTCCCCTCCCTTCAGGGGCCTCGCAGCCCGGAGAGGGAGCTCCCTACTCCCCCTCCTCTCCAACACAGCCGACCTCGGTGGACGGACCTTTTGCAGCCGTCATCCAACAGCTGCAAACCTTGACTACGGAGTTCGGAGCTACAGCATCAGCAGCGCTCCTTGGCCATGTAGACCCAGCCGGGGACCCCCACGGCTCGAACCGCGGGGCCACAAGGAAGCCTGCGCTCTATCCATGGCAGGCCGTCCCAACCATGGGCAGCCTCCAACCCCTGGGGAGCCACCAAACCCGCGAAGAGAAATCACTCCGGTTCGGCGGATCATGAGAGTCGATCCCGGCCGATGAGGCCGAGACAGCACGTCGCAGTAAGCGACATCGAGGCAAAATCCTGCCGAGACCGATTGGCGCCCCCTTCACCAGCGGCCTCGGTGGAAGATTTCACTGATGAGGCCATCAGGCGCCAGGCCGAGAGGTGCTGGAGGAGCACGAGCGCAAACTGGCAGATCCGACAGGCTACGACTCCCATCCCCCCTTCTCCCAGGAAATCCAAGCGGAGCCGATTTCGAGCCGGTTCCGCATGCCGCAGGTGGATCCCTACGATGGGACCACCGACCCCTTGGACCATCTGGAGAGCTACAAAGCTCTCATGAGGGTCCAGGGGGCCACAGATGCTCTTTTATGCATTGCCTTCCTCGCTACCCTCCGGAAGGCTGCTCGAGTCTGGTTCACCCGCCTCAAGCCCGGATCCATCTGCTCCTTCATCAGTTGGACGGAAAGTTTGTGGCGCACTCGACGCTTGTCAGAAGGTGCCGAGAGAGGTGGACACCCTCTTCTCCATCCGCAGCAGGACCAGGAGCCGCTTCGGGACTACATCACCCGCTTCAAGACCACTGCCCTAGAGATCTACAGCCTGGACGAGCCCGTTGCCATGCTGGCTTTAAAGCGCGGGCTCAAGACATCCTGCCTGACTTATTCCATGGACAAAAAACCCCCCAGGACGTACTCCAAGCTCCTCTTCGTGTCCACAAGTACATCCGAGCAGAGGAAGGCCGATCGCACCGCCGAGAGCTTGACGGAAGGACTTTGAAGAAGCCAACCCCAAGAGATGTTCAGGGACCCGGCGACCCGGGCCACTGCTGAGCCTCATCCAAATCCGAAGCTGAAGGGCGAGGCCACCCCGGAGCAAAGTTTCACCCCTCTCCTTGCCCCTAGGATGAAGATCCTTATGGAAATTGAGGGTGAGCACTACCTCGTCGACCTCCCCTTAGAAACCAAGAAGCACCCACGACAAGTTAAAGTATTGCCAGTTCCACGCGACATGGCCACAACACGGAGGAGTGTCATAATCTGAAGCGGGGAAATCGAGGAGCTGATCAAAAGAGGCTACCTCAGGAAGTTCGTGCGGAACGAAGCCCTGGTGGAGGGACAGCCGCTCGCGGCCCTTCCCCGGGTCCCTGCGATCAACATCGTCCGATGGGAAGCCAGTAGGCATGATCTCTGTGGAATCGTGGGCGGGCGGCGAAGAGAGCCCGGGAGGTGGGGGACCCAGAGGATGTACCCCCTTCTGAGAAGGGAATGAAAACAAGAATGTAACTAATGTGCTGTGGTGGTCGAGATGACCATTGCAAAGCACCCTGTACATCGCATTATGGTGGACAGTGGAAGCCCGCTGACGTGCATTTTTATGATGCTTTCTCCCGAATGAACCTGTCCCATGATCAACTAAGGCCGGTGCACGCACCTCTTGTGGGCTTTACCGGGGACTCGGTGGGGGTCGAAGGGTAGATCACTCTCCCGGTCACTGCTGGATCCCCACCTCGATAAACCACAGTCATGATGACGTTTACCGTCGTCAAGCTCCCTTCGCCTTACAACGCGATCCTCGAGCGTCGGGGCTCAACCAGTTGGATGCCATGATTTCCATAAGGCAGTTGCTAGTGCAATTCCCCATGGCCTCCAGGCCTAGGGTGATGAGGGGGCGACCCAGCCAGTCCAGCATTGCCTTCAGACAGTCCCAGGTGCCCGGGCGCCGGGCTCGGCCCCGACGTCGACGACCTCGACTTAAGGGAGAAGGAACCCAGGGGAGGACCCGTAGAGTGTCTGTTGACATATCCCTCAGTTCGGACCCTCAAAAGACTGCAGGTGGGGGCCCAGCTCCCGGAGGAGGAACGGGCCGCCTGCTGGATTCCTTCGCCAAATGCGGACGTGTTTGCATGGTCACGGTCGACATGCCAGGCATCCCCCTGAAGTCATCACCCACAGGCTGAACGTGGATCCGAGGTGCCGCCCGGTTCGCCAGAAGAATAGGAGCGTCGCCGCAGAAAGGCAGAGGGCCATCAACGAAGAGGTGGAAAAAGCTTCTCGTCGCTGGCTTCGTGTGGGAAGTCCAATCCCAGCTGGTTGGTGAATGTGGTCATGGTAAAGAAGAGTAGTGGTAAGTGGAGGATCTGTGTGGACTACACCGACCTCAACCGAGCCTTCCCAAAGGATAGCTTCCCTCTTCCGAAGATTGACCAGTGGTAGACACCACTTCGGCGCATCGCCTCCTCTCTTTCATGGATGCCTTATCGGTACAACCATATTCAAATGAACCCAGAGGACGAAGAGACCACGCCTTCATCACCGACCGCGAAACTTTCTGTTACAAGATGATGCCGTTTGGCCTCAAGAACGCCGGGGCCACGTACCAGCGACTGGTCAACAAAGTCTTCACGGACCAGATCGGCTGCAACATGCAAGTGTACATGGATGACATGCTGGTGATGAGCAAGCCCCTCGCGGATCATGTTGGCGACTGGCGGAGACCTTCGGCAACCTCCGACTTCACCAGATGAAGCTGAAACGCGAAGGCACCTTCGGCATCTCCGCCGGGAAATTCCTGGGGTTCATGGTGACCCAAAGAGGGATTGAAGCCAACCCGGAAAAGGTCCAGGCCATCCTGGACATGGAGCAACCTACCTCCAAGAAGCAAGTGCAGTGACTCACCGGCTGGATAGCCGCTCTGAGTCGGTTTATCTCGAGTCGGCCGACCACTGCTGGCCCTTCTTCAAAGTGCTGAGGAAGATGAGCGTACTTCGCCTGGACCGAGGAGTGCTAGGAGGTGTTTGACGAGTGAAGAAGACGCTTGCATTGCCCCCACTACTTTCCAGGCCCGAAGAAGGAGAGGAGCTCGTCCTCTACTGGCGGACAACCGGAGGCCGTCATTTCGATCCTGGTTCAGACCGATGACCAGGGAGTCCAAAGGCCGGTGTACTACACAAGCAAACTCCTCCGCGATGCGGAGCTCAGTATTCCCGGCCCGAAAAGCCATTTTTGCGTTAATAGTGTCTGCTCAGCATCTCAGGCCCTATTTCAAGCACATCCCATTGCCGTCTGACTGATCAGCCGCTGAAAGCGATACTCAGCCGACCGACACATCAGGGCGATTGGCGAAGTGGGCACTCAAGCTCAGCGAGTTCGATATCGCTTATCGGCCAAGGTCAGCCATGAAAGCGCAAGTGCTGGCCGACTTCTTGGTCGAGTGCGCAGGCCTAGGCAAGGGGACAGAGGAGGACCCTCTGCACAGCAATTGAAAACGGGACCCGAGGAGGATGCATGGATCCTTCACGTGGATGGGGCCTCAAACTCCAGCGGGAGCAGAGCCGGTCTCATCCTCGCCATGGCGACGGGGTCGTCGCCGAATGTGCACTCCGTTTCCAGTTCGCCGCAACTAACAACCAGGCGAAATACGAGGCGTCCTCGCCGGGCTGAGAGTTGCCGCGAGTTGGGCGTGGCCAACCTCAAGGCCTTCACTGACTCCCAGCTGGTGGCGGACAAAATCCGGAGAATACGGTGCGCATGACCCTCAAATGGCGAAATATCTGGAGCTCGTCAAAATGAGCGCGGCGAATTTCGGCGCTTCAGCATCTCCCATATACCCGCGGAGGAAACTCTCGTGCGGACGCTCTCTCACGGCTGGCAACCCTGCCGGACTCGTTGCTGGGTCGCGCTCATGTAGAGCGCCTCAAGGCCCCGAGCTTCGAGACCCCTGTGGAGGTCCAACAGGTCAGCTAGGAGCCCAGTTGGATGACAAGTACGCCGAGTACATAACCGGCGTCACCTTGCCGGAAGACCGCATGGTGGCCTGTCTTATCAAAAGAAGGCCGCGCGGTTCATCCTCGTGGATGGGCGGCTGTATCGGAGGTCCTACTCCTATCCCCTCCTCAAGTGCCTGAGACCCGCGGAGGCCGCACTCGTACTCCATGAAATCCACGAGGGCATCTGCGGAACCACGTGGGGGACAGAGCGCTAGCATACAAGGCCCTCCGCCAAGGTTATTTTTGGGAAACGATGAAGGAGGATGCCGCCGACTTCGTGAAGAAGTGTGATCGGTGCATGGCACGCCGTGGTGCAGCGGCAGCCCTCCACTCAAGCTTTCCCAGCTCTCGCTCCGTGGCCGTTCGCCCAGTGGGGGATGGATCTCTTAGGGCCCTTTCCCCCGGCATCCGGACAGCGGAGGTTCCTGATCGTGGCCATCGACTACTTCACGAAGTTGGTCGAGGCCAAACCCCTAGCACGGATCATGGAGGCAAACGTCGCCAAGTTTCTCTGGAAGTCATCATTTGTCCGTTTCGGCCTCCCCCATACCATAATCACTGATAACGGATGTCAGTTCGAACTGCCGAGTTCTAGTTTGAAGAATTCTGTAGCGGCCACGGCATCCACCATCGCTTCACCTCGTGGCGCATCCTCAAACAAATGGAGAAGCCGAGGTGACGAATAGGACCATCTTGCAAGGCCTCCGAATTAGGCTGGATCAGGCTAAGGCCAGGTGGGCAGAAGAGCTCCCGAGCATCCTGTGGGCGTACCACACCACCCCAAGGACGGCCACTGATGAGACCCCGTTCAATCTCTCTTAGGAGCTGAGGCGGTCATCCCGATTGAGCTCAGTCTACCCACCCTGCACGTGGAGCAGTACGACGAAGCAGAGAACCCTTCCAGGATGATGCTAAACATGGACCCTCCTTGAGAGACAAGGGACAAGGCCCGAGTCCGGATGGCGGCGTACAGGCAGCGAGTGCCAGTACTACAACGCCGGGTGCGACCGAAGTCCTTTCGCCCCGAGATCTGGTGCTCTCGGCGTGCTGAAGCTTCCCAGCCACGAGAGTGCGGGAAGCTCTCCCCGAACTGGGAGGGCCCGTACAGGGTGGCGGAAGTCCTCCCTCACGGGGCCTATTACTTGGAGGAGTTAGGAGGGTCCTGATACCCCAGACCTGGAATGCCTCGAACCTGAGGATGTATTATCAATAATGAAAGAGGCGCTTAGCTCTGAGTTCGGCGAAACATGGCTGTGGCCGAAGACCCGAGAAAGCGAGAAGTCCCGGACTTCGGTCCGGAAGGTGGGGCAGAGCCAACCTCGCCCACGCGATCACAGAGAACAGCTCGGCAAGTCGCGCAAGGCTCGGATAAGCCTACGGCCCCGGTTTCAGTCCGGAAGTCCCGGACTTCGGTCCGGAAGGCGGGGCAGAGCCAACCTCGCCCACCATTCATGGAGAACAGCTCGGCAAGCTACGCAAAGCTCGGATAAAGCCTGCGGCCCCGGGGTTCAGTCCGGAAATCCCGGACTTCGGTCCGGAAGGCGGGGCTGAGCCAAGCTCGCCCACACGATCACGGAGAATAGCTCGGCAAGCTGCATAAGGCTCGGATAAGCCTGCGACCCCCGGGTTCAGTCCAGAAGTCCCGCTTCGGTCCGGAAGGCGGGGCAGAGCCAACCTCGCCCACGCGATCATGGAGAACAGCTCGGCAAGCATGCAAGGCTCGGATAAAGCCTGCGGCCCCGGGGTTCAGTCCGGAAGTCCCGCCTTCGGTCCGGAAGGTGGGGCAGAGCCAAGCTCGCCCACGCGATCACGGAGAACAGCTCGCAAGCCGTGCAAGGCTCAGATAAAGCCTGCACCCCCGGGGTTCAGTCCGGAAGTCCCGGACTTCGGTCCGGAAGGTGAGGCAGAGCCAAGCTCGCCCACGCGATCATGGAGAACAGCTCGGCAAGCTGCGCAAGGCTCTGATAAAGCCTGCGACCACGGGGTTCAGTTCGGAAGTCCCGGCTTTCGGTCCGTAAGGCGAGGCAGAGCCAACCTCGCCCACGTGATCACGGAGATAGCTCGGCAAGCCGCGCAAGGCTCGAATAAGCCTTCGCCCGGGGGTTCAGTCCGGAAGTCTCGGACTTCGATCCGGAAGGTGGGGCAGAGCCAAGCACGCCCACGCGATCACGGAGAACAGTCCGCAAGCTCGAAGGACTCGTGCAAGGCTTGCTCTACCGTCGCCCAACCCAAAAGCTCCGAACTTCGATCTGAACGCTGGACGGGACTCAGCCTAACCGCGAACTCAGCCCGAGCAAACCACAGGACCTAGTCTCGGCACTCGAAGCAACATCTCAACAAGACAAAAAGAAAAAAAGAGAAGAAAAAGAAAAAGAAGACGAGGTCAAGACTTGACAAAAAGGGATTTTTCATTGATTTGAAAGAGTAGTACAGTGAAGGAGTCCCAACAGCCGGGAGTCCTCAAAAAAAAAAAGAGAGAGGGGTACAGGTGGAAGCTAATTTGGCGCGCAGCACTGTCCTCGGGCGGGGCGCGCGCTCTCCACCTTCGCCGTCGACCGGTGCTACTCGGGAGGTTGCTCTGGAGCTACAACTGCGTCGCCTGCTGCAGCTGGAGTCTCACCAGTGGACTCTTGCCTTTTACCACCGAGAACCACCCCGCTGAGATCGAGCTCGGGGTAGAAGGAGCCCATCTTCTCCTGGCACACCTGGAACCCCTTCAGGAAGGAGTCCACGGCAGCCTCCCGTACCTTCGCGATATACTCGTCGGAGGTCCGGAATTTCGGGATGGCCTCTTACGCCTCCCGCTTTGAAGCCTCCAGCGCCCGTTGACATAGGAGCTCCGCTCCTTGGCTGCGCTCGCCTCCCTCCGGCCTCCTCCACCTGGCACTCCAGCGACTGAGACCGAGCTCGGAGGCGAGCCTTCTCCGTTGCGTCCTCCTCCATGCACCGCTGGTTGGAGATCTCCTCTCCTCGACAGAGAGGCCTCCAGTTCTTTGATGCGCCCTTCGGCGCGTGCCAGGTCGGATTGAAGGGCCTGGTTGTTCCCCCCGCAGCTCGACCCCCCTTCTCCATGAGGCCCTTCATGTCGGCTATGAGTTTGCCGAGCTTCGCCTCCTTCTCGGCATCCTTCTTGGCATACCCTGCGAGGAATTCCTCAGCAGTAGCACATCGGTCCCGATCTGCACAAAAGAGTAGTCGGTCGGTTAGAAGTCAACTGGAACTTTGAAGGGGATGGTTCTGAGTCTAGACTTACCGTGAAGAGTTGCGGAAGGATCCAAGCAGAGCATCGGCGTAGTCCCGGTCGCCCCTCAGTCGACGGTCCCCGGAGTGCAGGCAAACTCCATTACCCTCTCCACGAGCCCTTGATCGCGGATCTGGAGCACCGGCTCGTGAGGGTCGGCGGCGGGGCGGATAAATCGCGACGGGGAAGATATCGAGCGCGGCGGGGGGGGCGCCGACCTCCCGAGTGGGATTGCCACCGCGGGGTAGCTGGAGTCACCGGCGGCGCCGTCGGAGCTGCTGCGTGGAGGCGGCGCTGCCCGGTAGGGAACCGGGCCTCCCTCTTCTGCGGCCCCATCGAGGCGGATGACAGGAGTGTCGGCAGTCCGGCCCGAGGTGGCCTGGGTGCGGGAACTGCAGCTACTGGACCTGGGGCGGGCGTCGGCACGGCCTCCCGACTCGCCTCGGTGCGAGCCCTCTTCGCCGCGGGCTCATCTCCCTCGGCAGTGTCCCTCTAAGCGCGCCCTCCAGGAGGTTTTCCATGGAGAACTCATACCTGCAAAAGAACGGAGGTCGGTCAGCCCAGTTAAAGAGAGAAGTGCGGAATAGGAAAAAAGACTGAGCCTCACCCGCTCCCGATAGGACTGATCCTCGCCTCGAACAAGTTCTGCTCCGAGAGTAGAACATCGAGCGAGGGGACCACGTCACTCAACAGCAGGGAATAATCCTCCTGGTCCGCCGGCTCGACTTGGGAGTTCTGGTTCAGGGACCGATCCGGCTTGCTCCAGGCCCAGTCGACATCCTCGATCGAGGCAAAAAGAACTGGTTATTCCAACCCTTGATGGAGGAAGGGAGGTCGAACCGGAGACACCTAGGCCGGGGTGAAATGTACCACCAGCCATCATCGATGGAGTACCGCTTTAGGATGAAAAGAGCCCTGAAGAGAGAGAAACGGGCAACGAACCCATGGAAGTGACAGAAGACGATGAAGGCGAAGATGACCCGGATGGCATTGGGAGCCACGGGTCGGGACCAGGCGGAAGTGACTGGAAGGAGAGGAAGAAGGGTGCAAAGGAAACCGAAGTCCCCCAAGGAGGAAGTCCTCGTAGAAGGCTATTCGACCGGGCTGCTTAAGGTGACGCGGTCCCCGGGCCGTGGGAGAGAAAGATAGATCGACTCCGGGATGCCATAGGTTGCCCGGAGCAAGGAAAGGTCACCTTCGGTCATCGATGAAACGTGACCGGAGGGACCAGCAGAGGAACCGACAGGAGGAGGAAGAGAAGAAATGGGACGGGCGACCACTATGGGGGGGACCTGGGACCCCTAGGATACTTATGGATATGCCCCCAGGCTGGAGCCGCCTGCGGACCTCCTCCGGGATCACCTCCGCTTCCGAGAGGAAGACGATGGAGTCCTCGGCCGGGACGGACTGGCCTCGTCCAAGTTAGACGAAACATGGTGACGGCGCACCATGGAGAAGGAAGTGGCGAAGAAAGATTGCTAAGGAAGGGGGAGGCAGACGAGGGCACTCACCGAAACACACTGTGCAAAAGAGGCGACAACCCGGGGGAGTGGAAGATAGCCTACTGCAAACTGCCGATGGAGTGTGAGAAAGGGAAAGGGCCTCATTCTGGAAAGTCCCCCTCCTTTTCAAATTCGATCGACAGCGGCCATACCCGTCATTCCGCTCCGGACCACCAGATGGATGCCGCGTGGGCGCATGCCCGACATCGACGATTCGGTTATGGGGAAACGGCCTCCGTTTCGAAGCGACGCATTAATTGCAACCGGAGAGGCGACGCGTGGCAGCCTCTTATAGGATGTTGGGCGCAACGAGGAACGGCGAAGAGGATCATGGCAATCATGGCATGAGATCTTTGCCTTCCCCACATCATCTCCGCATTAAATCCCCACGTTCCGAGCCATGATGCCTCAACGGAACGGGGGGATGGGGGGCAACTGTTACGGCCGTTACGATGATGTGGCGTATCTCAGATTCCGTCGAGCATGATTCGAGCCACGTGATTTTTTTCGACGAACGGGAGTGGTCCAGCAAGGTCAGTGTGGCTCCGCCTCGGTCGAAGTCGAGGTCGATCAGGGCCCTCTCGCTCCTTCGTCAGGTGGCACCCGGAGACGGGTCCACCTCGCTGAAGTCGAGCGCCCCTCTGCCGCTGCGCCCGGTGTCCGCCCAGGAGGGGCCCACCTCGATCGAAGCCGGCAGCCCCTTGCTCCCTCGCCAGGTGGCGCCCTGAGACGGTCCCACCTCGGCTGAGGTCGAGCCGGGCCCCTCTCGCTCCTTCGCCAGGTGGCACCCGGAGACGAGTCCACCTCGGCCGAAGTCAAGCGCCCCTCTACCGCTCCGTCAGGAGTTCGCCCAGGAGGGGCACACCTCGGCCGAGAGCCGGCGGCCCCATGCTCCCTCGCCAGGTTGCGCCCTGAGACGGTCCCACCTCGGCCGAGGTCGAGCCGGCCCTCTCGCTCCTTCGCCAGGTGGCACCCGAGACGGTCCACCTCGGTCGAAGTCGAGCGCCCCTCTGCCGCTCTCCAGGTGTCCGCCCAGGAGGAGGGCCCACCTCGGTCGAAGCCGGCGGCCCCTTGCTCCCTCGCCAGGTGGCGCCCTGAGACGGTCCCACCTCGGTCGAGGTCGAGCCGGGCCCTCTCGCTCCTTCGCCAGGTGGCGCCCAGAGACGGGTCCACTCGACCGAAGTCGAGCGCCCCTCTACCGCTCTGCCAGGTGTCCGCCCAGGAGGGGCCCACCTCGGTTGAAGCCGGCGGCCCCTTGCTCCCTCGCCAGGTGGCACCCTAAACCGATCCCACCATGGCCGAGGTCGAGCCGAGCCCTCTCGCTCCTCTCTTCGCTAGGTGGTGCCCGGAGATGGGTTCACCTCAGCCGAAGTCGAGCGCCCCTCTGCCGCTCCACCAGGTGTTCGCCCAGGAGGGGCGCACCTTGGTCGAAGCCGGCGGCCCCTTGCTCCCTCACCTGGTGGCGCCCTGAGACGGCCCCACCTCGGTCGAGGTCGAGCTGGGCCCTCTCGCTCCTTCGCCAGGTGGCGCCCGGAGACGGATCCACCTCGGCCAAAGTTGAGCGCCCCTCTACCGCTCCGCCAGTGTCCGCCTAGGAGGGGCCCACCTCGGTCGAAGCCGACGGCCCCTCGCTCCCTTGCTAGGTGGTGCCCTGAGACGGTCCCACCTCGGTCGAGGTCGAGCCGGGCCCTCTCGCTCCTCGCTAGGTGGCGCCCGGAGACGGGTCCACCTCGGTCGATGTCGAGCGCCCCTCTGCCGCTCCGCCAGGTGTCCTCCCAGGAGGGACCCTCCTCGGCCGAAGCCGGCGGCCCCTTGCTCCCTCGCCAGGTGGCGCCCTAAGACGGTCCCACCTCGGTCGAGGTCAAGTCGGGCCCTCTCGCTCCTTCACCAGGTGGCGCCCGGAGACGGGTCCATCTCGGTGGAAGTCGAGCACCCCTCTGCCGCTCCACCAGGTGTCCGCCCAGGAGGGCCCACCTCGGCCGAAGCCGCGGCCCCTCGCTCCCTCGCCAGGTGGTGCCCTAAGACGGCCCCACCTCGACCGAGGACGAGCCGGGCCCTCTCGCTCCTTCGCCAGGTGGCGCCGGAGACGGGTCCACCTCGGCCGAAGTCGAGCGCCCCTCTGCTGCCGCTCCGCCAGGTGTCCACCCAGGAGGGCCCACCTCAGTCGAAGCTGGCGGCCCCTCGCTCCCTCGCCATGTGGCGCCCTGAGATGGTCCCACCTCGGTCGAGGTCGAGCCGGCCCTCTCGCTCCTTCGCCAGGTGGCGCCCGGAGATGGGTCCACCTTGGCCGAAGTCGAGCGCCCCTCTGCCGCTCTGCCTGGTGTCAGCCCAGGAGGGGTCCACCTCGACTGAGGCCGGCCAACCTGTGCAGTGAGGCCTCCGAGGAGCGGGGGAACGAGTTCCGAGAATGCCCCTCGAGCGATGCACGCCGCACCCCCGAGAGAAGTGCCCGTACGGTCGGCGGCGTCACGCGAAACCTCGCTTACATCGGCCCGACAAGTTCCACAGTCGAGAGGCGAAGTCCTGACAAAACAGGACCCGGTACCGGGCGTTGTCAGCGCCTGGGAAGGAGAGCGCTCATGCTCGACCTAAGGTCTGGCCGACGGTCTGGCCGGTGTCCTCTCTCTACTTTTTCCTCGCTAGGCACGGCAAGTAAGGCGAGGAGGCTGCCGGGTTCTTTGACCCATAAGGGAAAGGAGAAAGAGAGGGAGGGAAGGAGGTGAAAGCAAAGGGGGCCGCCCGAAGGCAAGGAACAAAAAAGGCAGCGTGGGGAGTTTAAGGGGGAGAAGAGTAGATGACCGGGTAAGCAAAAAAATAGAGGCTGGGAAAAGGAGAAGCACCAAGAGCAGGATCCAAGACCCGAGAGGGGCCCTTGGCGCAAGCTCGGTGAAGGAACTCGGCCGGATTTCTGCTCTTCCTGTGACCTTTCTTGCTAGCATGATCTCTAAGTCTGAGACTCCTTCGGGGGCCCGTCTTGGAGACTCTGTTCCCTCTCGCCGTTTTCTAACTTGACCATCGGAGCTCCCTCGCCGGGACCCCCCCAGGGCCTCTGACCTTGTCTTGCAGGACTAGGAGCCGGAGACCTCAGGACGAGACAGTCTAATTAATCAGTGGCTCTGAAGCCACAGGCGCGGTGGCGAGATTGGCAACAGGTATAATACCCTCTGGTGGATCCATTAAGGACCATATTTGGTTAGAATGCATTGAATCAATTTCTGACTTCATAGCATTCACCCATTTCTCGGAATCGATGTCTGACATCGCCTCATCATAAGTCTTAGGATCAATCATTTGATCCTTGTCCCCAATTAGGAACATTTCCTTTATATACTTTGTAAGCATACCCAAATTCCTTTCAGGAGTTTGGAGACTCTAGTAGACCTGCGAGGTGGAAGAGCATTTGTGTATATTGGTTGATTAGATTCGATCTGATTTCTAGCTAGCTGCTCTTCAAAGAGTTTCTCATCGAGCCTAATTAGCCACCAACTACCACCTTCCTGAATAAACTATTTTTCAAGAAATGTGGCATGCCTACTCACAATCACATTATGAAATTCTGAAGGTAAAGTAATACCCTAAACTTTCTTTAGGATATCCTATGAAGCGAGCTTTCATAAATCTAGGTTCCAATTTATCCATCACTAGTCTTTTGACAAAAGCTAGATATCTCCAAATCTTGAAATAAGCAAGACTCGGTTTCTTACCATGCCAAATCTCATATGGTATGGTAGGAACAGATTTAGATGGAACCCTATTTAGAATGTAAAATAAAGTTTGTAGGGCATATCCCAAAGAAATAAAGGCAAGTTAGTGAAGCTCATCATGGATCGGACCATATCCAATAATATCCTGTTTTCTCCTCTCAGGCACCCCATTAAGCTGAGATGTACCAGTGGAGTCCATTGTGAGACTATGTCATTGTCCTTAAGATAATCCAAGAATTTTCTACTAAGATATTCATCTCTCCGATCTGATCGAAGAACCTTAAGGGTTTTACTTGTTTATTTTCTACTTCATGTCTAAATTCCTTGAACTTTTTAAAAGCTTCATATTTGTGTCTCATAAGATACACATAACCATACTGTGAACAACCATCAATAAAGGTTATGAAATAGCAAAAATCACCCCTGGTTTGCACATCAAATGGACAACACACATCAGTGTGTACCAGGACAAGTAATTCTGTGGCCCTTTCCCCCTATCCTATAAGGGTAACTCGGTCATTTTTTTCTTAAAGAAATGACTCACAATATGGATATGATTCAGAATTAAGTGAATCTAGGATCCCATCCCTTTCTTGTTTGTTAATCATATCCTCACTTATATGATCAAGCTTTAGTTGCCACATGTATTTATCATTCTGGTCATCTCTAGGACGTTTATGTCCTATGGCATTCACTTTGACTTTCTCGTTAATGTTCAGAGATGCATCAGCATGCAAATAATAGAGACTGTCAATTAAAATGGCTTTTGCAACTAATTTATTTCTCAAATAAATGTTACGAAGTCTTTATTGAATAAACATTCAAATCCTTCCTGTGCTAGCATAAAGACAACCTTTGCAGCAACCTTTGCTCCATTTCCAACACATAGGACCATCTCACCTTCTCTGAGCACTTTACTTCTTTCCGGCCCTGCATCGAAATGCATATATGAGCACCAGAGCCAGAGTCTAAAATCCAACTTGAAGTAGATAAAACCATTAGGTTAGATTCAATAACGTGAATGGACATACCTTCAAAAGGTACATCCTGCCTTTATATCTTCGGGCTTTCCATGTAGAGAGGATAATTCCTTTTCCAATGGCCATCTATATTGCAATGAAAACATTTTTTTTGCTAGCCTTGGCTTTCTTAGGAGTGTCCTTCTTCTTCTGTTTGAGTTCTTTCTTTTGTTTCTTTGCAGGTCTTTTCTTCTTTCAAGTAGACTTTCTTTTGGAGGAAGATGGCTCCATAAGAAAACAGATCCCTTTGAACTCTTCAGGGTCCCCTTATTGCTTACCAACATATTTAATAATTCAGGTAAAGTGTAATTCAACATGTTCATATTATAGTTCATTACAAATTGATCATATGAACCAGTTAAGGACTGGAGGATCAAATCTACCTGAAGCTCCTTATGAATAGGAATGCCCAGCTTTTCAAGCTATTCTATGTCCTTAATCATTGACAGGCAATGATCGTGGATTGCCTGCCCTTCATGCATCTTGTGGTTGTAAAGCCTCTTCGATACCTCAAAGTGCATAGTCCGACTCTGTTCTCCATACAACTCTTGTAGGTGTACCATAATCGATTTAGCAGTCGGCATATCCTCATGTTGGCTCTGCAATTCATTAGACATTGAGACCAACATGTAACACTTGACCTTATTATCATCTTCAATCCATTTTTCATTTGCAGCCATCTGACGGGCATTAGGATGGTCAGGTAAGACAGGGATTTCCTGGTCAAGCACATCGCCCAACTTCTCAGAACTCAAAATAATCTTGACGTTTCTCAACCAATCTTTAAAGTTAAGGCCTACAAGTCAGTTTATCTCTAGAATACGAACTAAAGATTTGAAGTAGACATGGTTGACTGCAAGAGTAGAAGATTCAAATTAGATGCTTTATACTTAATTATAAAAATTATTCTAGGATCTTTAAGAAATAATTTTAAAAACTCCCACTAATCCCCATAATGCTCCCCTGCTAGCATCTGCTGAATATAAGTCAACAATTCGAGCTGACTTAAAGACACAGAATTCTGAATTCTGATCTATTGGAGATGGGAAATCCTGCGACTCTAGGTTTCTAGTGGGTGTTACAGTCCCATTAATGTGCGGCACCTCAACATGCCCGTTTATTGGTAACACGCTACACCAATGAGTGGGCAACTCTTGTCCAATGTATCTCATACAAGTTGTAGCTTGGTCTTTAAATCATGGAACATCAACGTACCCATTTATTGGTCCAATCATTAGTTAAGTCTAACCCACCATTTCTGCTAAATAAAGCCATCATTGAGTCTCTCAACGTGCCCATTTATTAGGCCCAACCTCATCAGTGCCTAGCAACATCTCATGCTTAATCGGGTTGTTGTGCTTCCCGATGCTACTAGATCACTGTATCCAGTCGAGAATAATCATACCAGTAGGACACCCGCACTCCTACAATGGTGGAAGACCTAAGACTTAATATTTGTGGGGAGCTTAAGTTCAGGGATCGGCCGACCTCGGCTTAGGTGGACCCCTCCTGGGTGGATACCTGGCGAGGTGGCAGGAGGTCGCCTGGCTTCGGCCGAGATGGGCCCGTCTCCGGGTGGCCACCTGGCGAAGGGCGAAGGATCAGCCGACCTCGCTTAGGTGGACCCCTCCTGGGTGGACACCTGGCGAGGTGGCAGGAGGTCGCCTGGCTTCGGTCGGGGTGGGCCCGTCTCCGGGTGGCCACCTGGCGAAGGGCGAAGGATCAGCCGACCTCGGCTTAGGTGGACCCCTCCTGGTGGACACCTGGCGAGGTGGCAGGAGGTCGCCTGGCTTCGACCGGGGTGGGCCCGTCTCCGGTGGCCACCTGGCGAAGGGCGAAGGATCAGCCGACCTCGGCTTAGGTGGACCCCTCCTGGGTGGACACCTGGCGAGGTGGCAGGAGGTCGCCTGGCTTCGGCCGGGGTGGGCCCGTCTCCGGGCGGCCACCTGACAAAGGGCGAAGGATCAGCCGACCTCGGCTTAGGTGGACCCCTCCTGGGTGGACACCTGGCGAGGCGGCAGGGGATCGCCCAACCTTGGCCGACCTCACTTAGGCGAACCCCTCGGGCCCGGGCGCCAATGAGGTGGTAGAGGAACTCCGAGCCGAGCTCGACGAGGGCGGTTTGCCTTAGACAGTCGTCGGGGCGGTGTAGTCTTGCCGATCCTGGCTTTGAGGATGTGGCGCTGACTTGGCCGGGGAAAACATGCACGTGGCTCGCTCGTACTCGGTGGTACCGGGAGCCTGGGCCACCGTCACTGTCACGGCTGTAACAGTTGCCCCCCAGCCGCCGTTCCATCGGGGCATCGTAGAACGGAACGTGGGATTAAATGCGGACATGACGTGGAGAGGCGAAGATCTTGCATCATAATTGCCACGATCCTGGTCGCCGTGGCTCGATGCGGCTGAAGACCTATGGGGGAGCCGTCACGCGTCGCCACTTGCTCGTAATTAATGCGTCTCTCGAGGCAGGGGCCGTTACTCTGCTAACGAGGCGTCGGTGTCGGGCGTGCGCCCACGTGGCAATCATCCAATGGCCTGAGATGGAATGACGGGTACGGCCGCTGTCGGGTGAGTTTGAAAGGAGGGGACTTTCCAGAACGAGGCCTTTTCCCTTGCTTCGTGGGCGGTTTGCTGCAGGCTAACAACTCCTGTTGCTCGCGCTCGTCTGGTGTATTTTCGGTGAGTGCTTCCTCTTCTCCTCTAGCCCCCCTCGTTCTTTCTCATTTCTTTTCTGATTTTTTCCTCGTCCTTTCCCTTTCTATGGCGCGCCGTCGCCATGTCTCTTCCAACCCGGACGAGGCGGTCCATCCCGGCCGAGGACTCCATCTTCTTCCTCCTCAGATGAGGAGACAATCCGGAGGAGGTCCGCCGGCATCTGCAACCCGGGGGTGTCACCATTGGCATCCCAGGGGGATCCGGTCCCCCCCGTTGCACACCTGTCGTGCCCCTCCGTTCCCTTCCGCTCCGCCTTCTCTTCCTGCTCCGCCTTCTCTTCCTGCTGGTCCCTCCGGTCATGCTTCCACCATGACCGAAGGTGATCTTTCTCTGCTCCGATGCCTACGGCATTCCGGGGTCAATTCGTTTGTTCGTTCCGCGGTCCGGGGAGCGCGTCACCATGAGTGGCCGGCCGCATGCATAGCCTCTCGAAGACTTCCTCCTTGGGGGTCTTCGATTTCCTCTGCATCTTTCTTCTTTCCTTCCTTAGCCACTTCCGGCTTGTCCCAGCCCAGCTGGCACCTAATGCCATCGGGTCATCTTTTCCTTTATTGTTTTCTGTCATTTCACGGTTCGTTGCCTGTTTTCTCTCTTCAGGGCCTTGTTCACCCTGAAGAAGTGCTCCACCGACGACGGCTGGTGGTATATTTCGCCCCGGCCCAGGTGTCTCCGTTCGACCTCCCTTCCTCAGTCAAGGGCTGGAAGAGCCGGTTTTTCTTCGCCTCGGTCGACGATGTCGACTGGGCCTGGAGTGAACCGGACTGGACCCCGAACTGAAATTCCCGGGTCGAGCCAGCGGACCAGGAGTCCTATACCCAGCTCCTAGGCGACGAGGTCCGGCGCTCGAGGTTCTGCTCTCTGAGCAGAATCTTTTTGAGGCCGGTATCAGCCCCATCCACGAGACCGGTGAGATTTGGCCCCGCTCTGACCTCTGCCCCCCTTTCTCTTCACAACCGAGCCGGCTGACTTCCTGTTTCTTTGTTTTGCAGGGATGAAGTTTTCGTTGGAGAACCTTTTGGAGGGGGCAGCCCAGCGGGACGTCGTGGAGGTGGACGAGCCCGTAGCGAAGAGGGCTCGCACGGAGGGAGCCGGGAGGGTCGTGGCGGCGACCGTGCCCAGCCCGGTTGCCGTCATTTCCGCCCAGGCCACCTCAGGGCGGGGCTACTGTTACTTCGGTCGCACGACCCGGTGGGCGCCGCCGAGAGGGCTCCAGCGCCTGCTGCCGCCCATCGCGGGCCTGTCATTGCTGCCAGCTCGACATCGCCGCCCGTGGCGACCGCCGGCCGTCAGTTGTGGCCTCGGCTGAGGGGGCAGCCGCCGCAGGGCCGGCCCGAAGGACCCGGCGCCGGTGATCACCCACCGGGACTCTGTCATCCTCGACAAAGGGTTGCAGAGAAGATGATGGAGTACGCCTCCACCGCCCGGGACCGAGCTCGGGGCGGCCGGGATTACGCGGACGCGTTGCTCGGCATCCTCCCGCAGCTTTTCACGGTAAGTCCGAGCTTCTCCCTTCTCCTTTCCCTTCTTTCGGGACTTAACTTCTTTTATTCTGAATTGTATTGCTTTGTTATTGCAGATCGGGAACGACGTCCTCCTACTGAGGAATTTCTCGTAGGGAACGCCAAGAGGGACTCCGAGCGGGGAGCAGAAACTCGGCAAGCTCGCGGCCGACGTCAAGGACTTAATGGAGAAGGGCGCCGAGCTGCGAGCCGACAAGCAAGCCCTCCAGTCCGACCTGGCACGTTCCGAGGAGCGGAACAGGGAGTTGGAGGCCTCCTTGTTGGAGGAGCGGACCTCCAACCAGCGTCGAACTGAGGAGGAGTGATGGGGACATCATCCTGCACGAATCTCGGAGCAGCATGAATCTCGGAGCAGCAAATAAATTGAAAAATAAATTAGGATTTATCTTTTATTTGAAATTTAAATTAGGATTTTGTTGGTTATGATTGAGATATGGATAGGCTTATCTTATCCTATCTTGTATTTAAATTTGAGTTATCCTTATCCTGTATTCAAATTCAAATGAGGGTTATGGAGCTTATAAATAACCCTCATTCCTATTATAAAAAGGGAGAAGAAATTGAATTTTGGGATTTGGTTTGTCAGTTGGTTTGGCAGTTGTTGTTCAGGGCTATGGCCCATTATGTCTTCACCTGCGGGTGTTGATGTTGTCTTTGTCCTTCGGGACATCGTAGGGGCGTGATGCCCTAGTTATCCCCCATCTTCGTTTTCTCCACGTTCTTTGAAATCCCCCCTCATGGCTCAGGAGTGACCTGGATGGCAGGTGAAATACCCTGGCTCCGCGTGTAGTGAGATGGGTGGTAGGTGAGATACCTAGACTGCATGTAGTGAGGTGGGTGGCAGGTATAATGCCCTAGAGGTGTGAAGTCTCTCTGTGAGAGTGGGTTTCAGGGTTCGTGGTAGTCCATCCTCGTTATCCTCCATCCCTATTTTTCCTTCGTCACCACCATAAAGAAATCAGAAATAGAAAAAAAAAAAAAAAAATAGGATACCCTAATCTTCGGCGACTTCTTAGCTCGCCGACGATCCTATCCCTATCCCGTGCCCCATCAACTTGGTATCAGAGCAGGAATGATGCATGGAGCCAGAGGATGAGGGAAAAGTATGGTCTTGATACCTCCGAGTTCACATACAACCCAGCAGAGCGCAAACCCCGCTAAGCTTGACTCGACGGAGTCGAGTTCTCCCACCTCAGGAGAATGATGGGGACATCATCCTGCACGAATCTCGGAGCAGCATGAATCTCGGAGCAGCAAATAAATTTGAAAAATAAATTTAGGATTTATCTTTATTTGAAATTTAAATTAGGATTTTGTTGGTTATGATTGAGATATGGATAGGCTTATCTTATCCTATCTGTATTTAAATTTGAGTTATCCCTATCCTGTATTCAAATTCAAATGAGGGTTATGGAGCTTATAAATAACCCCTCATTCCTATTATAAAAGGGAGAAGAAATTAAATTTTTGGGATTTGGTTTGGCAGTTTGTTTGGCAGTTGTTGTTCAGGGCTATGGCCCATTATGTCTTCACCTGCGGGTGTTGATGTTGTCTTTGTCCTTCGGGACATCGTAGGGGCGTGATGCCCTAGTTATCCCCCATCTTCGTTTTCCTCCACGCTTTGAAATCCCCTCATGGCTCCAGGAGTGACCTGGGTGGCAGGTGAAATACCCTGGGCTCCGCGTGTAGTGAGATGGGTGGTAGGTGAGATACCCTAGACTGCATGTAGTGAGGTGGGTGGCAGGTATAATGCCCTAGAGGTGTGAAGTCTCTCTGTGAGAGTGGGTTTCAGGGTTCGTGGTAGTCCATCCTCGTTATCCTCCATCCCTATTTTTCCTTCGTCACCACCATAAAGAAATCAGAAAATAGAAAAAAAAAAAAAAAAAAATAGGATACCCTAATCTTCGGCGACTTCTTAGCTCGCCGACGATCCTATCCCTATCCCGTGCCCCATCAAGGAGGCGGCGGAGAAGGCCCGCCTGCAGGCCCATTCCCAATGGCTGGAGCGCCAGCTGGAGGAGGCCCGGCGAGATGTGGCCGCGGCGAAGGTCCGGAGCACGTACGTCAACGGGCTCCTGGAGGCAGCGAAGCGGGAGGCGCAAGAGGCTGTCCCCAAATTCCGGGCTTCCGACGAGTACATGTCGGAGGTCCGGGAGGCCACCGTGGACTCCTTCCTTAAGGGGTTCCGGATGTGCCGGGAGAAGGTGGGGGCCTTCTTCCCAGGTGGGGGCCTTCTTCCCCCAGCTGGATCTGAGCGGAGTTGTGATCGGTGGCAGGAGGCCAGGGGGTGAGTGCAGGACCTCCAGCGTGGCCGAAGCGACTCCTGCGGCGCCGTCGACCAGCGGCCGCGGCCCGAGCACCCAGGAGCCGGCCGTGGTAGAAGCCGAGGATACAGTACCCGCGCCTCTGGCAGAGGGCTCCGACCCCGTACCCCAGTGAACGGCGTCGTCTTCTCCTTTGCTTCTGTTTTTCGTTTTTGCTTTGTGTTGTCTTCTCTTATCTTCTCTTTCTTTTTTTTTTTTTTTTTTTTTTTTTTTTTTTTTTTTTTGGGAGTCCCGGCCTGTCGGGACTCCCAGTTTGTACCGACTTCTCACATCAATGGAAAATGACTTTATCGAAACCTTGATTTTTGTTTCGTCTCACCTTCCTTTTCCTTTCTTTCTAAGATGTCGGTTTGGAACACTTGAAACAGTTGCAGGCCTGGCCCTCCCATTGCTCAAGTTGAAGGATGGGGCCTGCTGAGTCGCGTCGCAGCAGAACAAGCCTCAAGTGGGCCCGGCTTTGGGTCGCCTTCATCCTTGTGCAGGCAACACGGTTTCTGCACCGCCTTCCAGGCCGAAGCCCTGGACCTCCGGACTGAGCTCGGTGCCACAGGCTTCTCAAGCCTTGCGCGGCTTGCTGAGCTGTGCTCCGGGCTTGCATGGCGAACTGGGTTCGGCGCCACCTTCCAGGCGAAGCCCGGGATCTCCGGACTGAGCTCGATGCCGCAGGCTTTCCCGAACTTGCACGGCTTGCTGAGCTGTGCTCGGGCTTGCGTGGGCGAACGGGTTCGGCGCCACCTTCCAGGCCGAAGCCCAGGATCTCCGGACTGAGCTCGATGCCGCAGACTTTCTCAAGCCTTACGCGGCTTGCTGAGCTGTGCTCCGGGCTTGCGTGGGCGAACTGGGTTCGGCGCCACCTTCCAGGCCGGAGCCCAGGATCTCCGGACTGAGCTCGATGCCGCAGCTTTCTCAAGCCTTGCGCGGCTTGCTGAGCTGTGCTCCGGGCTTGCATGGGCGAACTGGGTTCGGCGCCACCTTCCAGGCGAAGCCCAGGATCTCCGGACTGAGCTCGATGCCGCAGGCTTTCTCAAGCCTTGCGTGGCTTGCCGAGCTGTGCTCCGGGCTTGCATGGGCGAACTGGGTTCGGCGCCACCTTCCAGGCCGGAGCCCAGGATCTCCGGACTGAGCTCGATGCCGCAGGCCTTCTTGTTGAAGTTAGAAGGGAGTGTTGAAGTGGGGAAGCTTTGTTACAGAAACTGGGAGCCTTACATCACTGGTAGTACATTCTCAGGTTCGAGGAGTTCCCGTCCGGGGGAACCTGGCACCTCCCAATTCTTCCAAGTAATATGCTCCATGAGGGAGGGCTTCTGCCACCCGATACGGGCCTTCCCAGTTGGGCGATAGCTTGCCGCATTCCCGTGGTTGGGATGCTTCGGCGCGCCGGAGGACCAAGTCTCCGGGACGAAAAAC
This sequence comes from Areca catechu, assembly GCA_021397845.1. NCBI lineage: Eukaryota > Viridiplantae > Streptophyta > Magnoliopsida > Arecales > Arecaceae > Areca > Areca catechu. The sequence continues at coordinate 135,900,564 of CM038049.1, forward strand.
CTTAGGCCGCACTCGGGAGTTGTAATATCTGGCAACACGTTGCCGGTACGCCGCCATTCGGATTCGGGCCCTGTCCTTGTTTTCTCGAGAAGGTCTAGGTTGAGCATCATCCTGGCGGGTTCTGTCTCGTCGTATTGCTCCACGCGCAGCGGTGGGTAGGCTGAGCTCGATCGGGATGACATGCCCGGCTCCGAAGACGAGGTTGAATGGAGTTTCGTCGGTAGCGTCCTTGGGGTGGTGTGGTATGCCCAAGGATGCTGGGAAGCTCATCGGCCCACCTGCCCTTGGCTTGGTCCAGCCGCGTGCGGAGGCCCTGAAGAATGGTCCTGTTCGTGACTTCGGCCTCCCGTTGGTCTGAGGGTGCGCCACCGAGGTAAAGCGATGCCTGATGCCGAGGTCGCTGCAGAATTCTTCGAATTCCCGGCAGTCGAACTGGCGTCCATTGTCGGTGACCACAGTGTGGGGGAGGCCGAAGCGGCAAACGATGGACTTCCAGAAGAACCTGGCGACGTTTGCTTCGGTGATCCTCGCCAAGGGTTCGGCCTCGACCCACTTCGTGAAGTAGTCGATAGCCACTATCAAGAACTTCGCTGGCCAGACATCGGCGGGAATGGGCCCAGGAGGTCCATCCCCATTGGGCGAACGGCCAGGGGCTGAGAGCTGAGAGATTGGGTTGGAGGGTTGCCGCTGCACCGTGGCGTGACGCTGGCATCGGTCGATTTATTCACGAGTCGGCGGCGTCTTCCTTCATTGTTTCCCAGAAGTAGCCCTGATGGAGGGCCTTGTACGCCAATGCCCTGCCCCCCACGTGGTTCCCGCAGATGCCTTCGTGAATCTCCTGGAGCACAAGCTTGGCTTCTGTGGGTCCTACGCACTTGAGGGGGGGTAGGAGTAGGATCTTCGATACAACTGCCCGTCCATCAGGACAAACCGCACGGCCTTCTTCCTGATGAAGCGAGCCGCCTGTCGGTCCTCCGGCAGGGTGCCGCTGGCGATGTACGCAGCGTACTTGTCCATCCAGCTGGGCTCCTGGCTGACCTGAGGACCCCACCGGTGCTTCGAGGCTTGGGACCTCAAGGCGCTCCATATGAGCGGTCCCAGCATCGTGTCCGGCAGGGTCGCCAGCCGGGAGAGGGCGTCCGCACGGGCATTCTCCCCGTGGGGATGTGGAAGATGTTGAAGCGGCGGAACTTGGACGCGCCAGCCTTGACGAGCTCCAAGTACTTCGCCATTTGGGGGTCGTGCGCGACGTCTCCCCGGGATACCTGCCCCGCTACGAACGGAGTCAGTGAAAGCTCTGAGGTTGGTCCGCCCAGCTCGCGGGAGACTCTCAGTCCGCAAGAAGTGGTGCGGGCACCAGACTCAGAAGAAGACTTCAGAGCTCCATCTGGATCTCTGATTAACCTTGCCCGAAGAATTAGGTTTTTGGTTTTTAATAAGAGTTGACTAGATCAACTTAATTTAGCTTGAGTCTACATTACCTGCATTTTATTTTGTTGAGTCATGTTGACTCAGTAGTGGACTAGGGTTTCAAATGGGATGTTACACTTTCTTCCAAGACCAGGCAAGTGGACACCACACTCCCAGCCACACTCCCAGTCCAGGGGGCGCCATATCCACATCCAGCAGCTTTTGGTCCCACTCCACAGATGGCAACCTCCTTCTCTCATGCGCCAGATAAGGAGAAGTCCACCAAGAGACCACCAATCAAGGGGGCGGCCAAGACTTTCCCAAGAAATCCAAGCCAAGAGGGAAGAAATTTCTCTTGGAAGAGCATATCAAGGGGCGCCCATTACCTGCCAAAAAAACCTAAAACAAAGATTGGAAGAGCCTTGACTTAGGGAGGAAGAAAAGGAGGAGTCCAAAAGAGTTCATCCAGGGAAGGAAGAAATTTTTCTTGAAAAATCCAAGCAAGGTGGCGCCATCTACCTGCCATTTATAACTCAAATCCTAATTTTTGGTATTTTGGCCGACCATATGAGGGATTTGCCCTAATTTGGAGATCCCCTCCTTTAGTCCCACATGGAAAAATATGAAACCCTTCTCCCTTGTAAAGCATTATAAATTAAACCCTCTTGTAAGTTGAAAAAAATCAGATGAATGAAAGAAATTTTTTTTATGAGCAAACTTGTGTTTTCTCTTTTCCGCACTTGCTTCCAGGTGTTGAGCTCCGTGAGGGAGTAAATCCGGGTTCCCCTGGAACCTTGAGGAGGTGAGAGATCTCCAAAACCCCAACCCTAGGTTAGCCACTCCACTCCCAAATCCTAGCCGCCATCACCCTTCTCTTTCCACCAAGCCCTAGTCTATTCCCTTCTCACGGCCACCCTCTCCAAGTCCAGGCCGGCCACCAGCATCCAGCTCCGGTCCAGATACTTCAGATCTACAGCAATTCTAAGAGGAAGTCAGATCGGCCTCCAGGAGAATCCTGATTTCAGCAACTTCGGCTTTCAAGTTCTTCAACCTGGTAAAATCTTTTCTTGAGTTTCTGAATTCCATCACTTGTTCCTCTTCTTTCCCAGATCTTGAGTCCAGGAGAAGCCGACCAAACCACAGGCCAGTATTGGAGGATCCATTGCGAAGATAGCCGACTCCGAGGATCCAACAATCTGCTCGAGAGAGTTCTTCCACCAAAATCCTGAGAAGATCACTGTCTGGTTAGTAAACCATCTCTCTCTCTATTTCTGTTCTGTTGAAAGTTCAGAGCGAAACCCTAGGTCTGGGAGTTTCTCAACCCCCAGCGATCCGTTACTTCTGAACTACTCTGATAGTTTGGTTCTTCTAAACTGTGCTTTCAATCTTTACTTAGTTTCCTTCAACTTAGTTAGCTTTACTTTGAGTCAAAGCCAATTTCTAAAAATATATATATAAAAAAAAAAAAAACGAATTAATCTTAATTTTACTTCCAATACGCTTCTTTGTTCTTTGTTCTGCATCATTTTGGTATCAGAGCTTTCGTTCTGCATCAATTTTGGTATCAGAGCCCTGTCTAGGGTTTCTGACTTGCTGCATGTTTGAGTCTCTCTTTTTTTACTTTGTCTGCTCGAAGTAGACTCCCCAGGACGTCCGGTCCTAGGAACTAAATGAGGTGCAAGCCTCCTCTTCCCATTCCACGGGGTGTTCCTAGGGCGTGTAGGGGATCCGTTGGGTTACAACTTCGTAGCAGGAATTGTAAACGGGGAAGCGTTCTATTTTTAGTCTATAATTGCCCTGTTGTAGAATTGTTTCTCATTGTAGGTAACTCCAAATTATATGATTTTTGTTTTTCTAAAACCAGTATAATTGAAACTAATTTGCATAATTTTCCCATGATTTATTGGTTTCTGTGCAATTTCTGAGAATTAAATTACTGCAACTCTATTTTTGTGTTCTGCAATCCATTTATTTTGAGTGTTCATCTCTTAATTCATCTTAAGGGCATTTGAGCATCTAAGATAAGGGGAGGAGTTGATAACCTCTCCTTAGCCCAAAACCACCACCCACTCATTCGAACCTAAGCCTTTAATCTTAAAATTAATTAGACCTAATTTGCCCTAGTGGGCTAGGGACATCAACAAGTCGGGTCAAGGCTAGTGTTGAGTCAGTTTGTCTGGTTACTCTGTGTGTGCTTTGTACTCAGTGTCTAGAATGGTGGTTCAGGGATTCCATCCCGAAGGGCTTGTGTGCTGGTCCGCCTACCTGGCCAATCTCTGATTGGTGTCTAGGATTGGCATTTAGGGACCTAACACTCCCCTTACACCTGCCTGGCTGAGTCCTGAGTTACTACAGGCTAGCTTGCCACTCTGATTGGGCATCTAGTTTGGACTCTAGGTCTAGTGAGCCAGTAGTCGCTTTAGTCTAGTCACATTCTGTGTGCTTGCTTGCATCATCATGTCTACCCGGAATGGAGTACCCTACCAACCTAGTCAAACCCAACCAGATTTAGAGGCCATGGTTAGAAATCTTACCGAAAGTATGACCAAATTGAGTCAGGACATGAATGAGGGTTTTTCCCAGTTTAGGGATCGAGTCCAAATACTTGAGAAACGTAGACATCAAAATTGGACCCCTGATCCAAAATTTAATAGGCCCCAACCTCACCCATGCCAGGAACCTAGGAGGACCTTATACCGTGATCCCGAGCATAACCTTAGGAAGCCTAACCATGATATCTATAGTGTGGATCGTGTCTATGAGAGGTCCTTACAATATTCTAGACCAGTCACTCAACAACCCAAGTCTTCTAGATCAAACCATTTAGATCCACACCCATGCCCAAGCAAGGTCTCTACTAGCTTGAAACCCAGTGTGACCCAGTTTCCTATATCTCAAGAATGTTTGTTTTGTGGAGAAAGAGGCCATAAATCTAGTCAGTGCCCATGCATAGGACTGGCTTGTGCACAGCTAAGTGGTAAGAATCCTAAGGATGACATTAATGAGGGAGAACCCAAGCCTACCAATGAGGAAGAACGGTTAGGTATGACAAGCCTAGAATCAGTTGACCCGATTACCACTGACCCGAAACCCATTGAAGATGGCATCGAGGAAGTATATGATGCTGGCTTGAGTCTAGTTGATGAATATGAGGGGAAGAACTTGAAGAATGTGACATTGATACTATTGGTTCCTTACCTGAGGAGACCTTGGAAAACAACCAACTGGTAGGACCTAGTTCAGAAATTCAAGAGATTTGTGAAAACCAGGTTCCTTTAGTCAAATACCCCCAGGAAAACTCATAGTGTTAGCCCGAGCTATTAGTTCGTACCCTCTAATGACATCATTCTCCAAGTACCAATTGAAGATCTTTGCACTGAACTATTAAGTTTGCCCACCCTATGGTAGATCCTCTCCTTAGGATGACTGAATCAAGCCTCTTACAATTGGACCTTGTCCCATGCTCAGCCACTAAGGTCTCTCCCGTAATCTCAGTTGGACATCCTTTCTTGAGCGGATTGATTCACCCAGTCCTGTAGAAGTCCTCCTTATGACCCCAGACCCCTTCCTTCGCATGACTGACCTACCCTTCTATAGAGTATACCTTTCCTCACCCATAGGTCAAATTTCAAGTCTTGAGGTCATCATCCATAGCCCTTCCATGAATCATTCTCTAATCCATTTCTTGAGAAAGTGGATCATTATTTGCTTAGAGAACAAACTTTAACTGTTGCAATCACATGTCCTAGGCTACTCCCGAACCATCTCTTGATCCATTCCTGGGAGTAGCAAACTTTTCCTTTCGTAAGGATGACCAGTTGACATTCATAGATCACCATTCAAACCTTCAGGTCACCACCTTTAGCCAGCAGGTAATTCGAGACTCCACCTCATATTTCCTCCCTTTCTCTAGGACTTCCAATGCTTCTTACACCATCCAAGTATACTTTGTCAAAGTCTTTAGAGTGAATCACGTGTCAGAATCTATTAGGTTTGCCACCTACTTCTGGAAGACCTTATGGCACCTACTAGGCACCATGATAAGTTTTCATGCTCTGCATGCCATCCTCCGACCCAAGGTCAAACCTAGAGAGCCGTAGTTTGTTAGGTTTAGACCTAGGGTTCCTTTGAATAAAGTCCATTCTTTAGGAATTGCATCGTCAGTCGAGTTTAGGACATTAACTCAGATTTTGGTTGAGTGAGAATACCAGGAATTGGGATTTGTATTTACCTAGGGCTGAATTTGTATACAATGACTCGGTCAATAGGTCTACAGGTAAGAGTCCATTTGAAATTGTACATGGTACAAACCTCACACACCTCTTGACCTAGCTCCTTTACCAGTCACACACGAGTCTCCGAGTCTGCCGAAGTTTTTGCACAGCATATAAAGACTTGCATAAAGAAATTCATGCCAAAATAAAACTTAAGTAATGAAACTTATAAGAAGTTGGCTGATTCTCAAAGGCGAGTCAAGACTTTTAATGAGGGAGACTATGTAATGATTAGGTTAAGGCCTGAACGGTTTCCTCCTGGAACCGTTAGAAAGTTACATGCTAGAGGAGCTGGACCATTTAGAGTGGTGAAGAGAGTAGGATCCAATGCCTATGTGCTCGAGTTACCTCCAGAACTAGGCATTAGCTCCACTTTCAACATTACAGACCTAGTAGAGTATAGAGAGCCAGCTGTGATTCCCAGTGAGGCTTTTGAACCTAATCCTGCTCTTGAGAGTGAACCTGACCCTGTGTGTCCACCAACAAACTAGCCTGTGAGGAAAGAGCAGATTGAAAAGATCCTGGATGATCAGGTTATCTCTACTCGTAATCGAGGATACCAAAGATACCTGATCCGCTGGCAAGGAAGGCCAAACTCTGATGACTCTTGGATCTCCCGAGAAGAATTACAAGATTGGACCCAGACCTCTTGGAGAGATACCAGAGCCAACTTGATCCATACTCGACAGGGTCGAGTTCCTCCCACCCTGGGAGAATTGGTGCGGGCACCAGACTCAGAAGAAGACTTCAGAGCTCCATCTGGATCTCTGATTAACCTTGCCCGAAGAATTAGATTTTTTGGTTTTTAAAAGAGTTGACTAGATCAACTTAATTTAGCTTGAGTCTACATTACCTGCATTTTATTTTGTTGAGTCATGTTGACTCAGTAGTGGACTAGGGTTTCAAATGGGATGTTACACTTTCTTCCAAGACCAGGCAAGTGGACACCACACTCCCAGCCACACTCCCAGTCCAGGGGCGCCATATCCACATCCAGCAGCTTTTTAGGTCCCCCTCCCAGATGGCAACCTCCTTCTCTCATGCGCCAGATAAGGAGAAGTCCACCAAGAGACCACCAATCAAGGGGGCGGCCAAGACTTTCCCAAGAAAATCCAAGCCAAGAAGGGAAGAAATTTCTCTTGGAAGAGCATATCAAGGGGCGCCCATTACCTGCCAAAAAAAAACCTAAAACAAAGATGGGAAGAGCCTTGACTTAGGGAGGAAGAAAAGGAGGAGTCCAAAAGAGTTCATCCAGGAAGGAAGAAAATTTTCTTGAAAAATCCAAGCAAGGTGGCGCCATCTACCTGCCATTTATAACCCCAAATCCTAATTTTTGGTATTTTGGCCGACCATGTAAGGGATTTGCCCTATTTGGAGATCCCCTCCTTTAGTCCCACATGGAAAAATATGAAACCCCTCCCTTGTAAAGCATTATAAATTAAACCCTCTTGTAAGTTGAAAAAAAATCAGATGAATGAAAGAAATTTTTTTTATGAGCAACTTGTGTTTTTATCTTTTCCACCTTGCTTCCAGGTGTTGAGCTCCGTAAGGGAGTAAATCCGGGTTCCCCTGGAACCTTGAGGAGGTGAGAGATCTCCAAAACCCCAACCCTAGGTTAGCCACTCCACTCCCAACCCTAGCCACCATCACCCTTCTCTTTCCACCAAGCCCTAGTCTATTCCCCTTCTCATCACGGCCACCCTCTCCAAGTCCAGGCCGGCCACCAGCATCCAGCTCCGGTTCAGATACTTCAGATCTACAGCAATTCTAAGAGGAAGTCAGATCGGCCTCCAGGAGAATCCTGATTTCAGCAACTTCGGTTTCAAGTTTCTTCAACCTGGTAAAAATCTTTTCTTGAGTTTCTGAATTCCATCACTTGTTCCTCTTCTTTCCAGATCTTGAGTCCAGAGAAGCCGACCAAACCACAGGCCAGTATTGGAGGATCCATTGCGAAGATAGCCGAATCCGAGGATCCAACAATCTGCTTGAGAGAGTTCTTCCACCAAAATCCTGAGAAGATCACTGTCTGGTTAGTAAACCATCTCTCCTCTCTATTTCTGTTCTGTTAAAGTTCAGAGCGAACCCTAGGTCTGGGAGTTTCTCAACCCCCAGCGATCCGTTACTTCTGAACTACTCTGATAGTTTGGTTCCTTCTAAACTGTGCTTTCAATCTTTACTTAGTTTCCTTCACTTAGTTAGCTTTACTTTGAGTCAAAGCCAATTTCTAAAAAAATATATATATATATATAAAAAATGAATTAATCTTAATTTTACTTCCGCATACGCTTCTTTGTTCTTTGTTCTGCATCATTTTGGTATCAGAGCTTTCGTTCTGCATCAAGAAGTGCCTCGTACTCCGCCTGGTTATTTGTTGCCGGGAATTGGAAACGGAGTGCGCATTCGGTGACGACCCCGTCGCCGTTGGCAAGGATGAGGCTCCGTCTACATGGAGGATCCAGGCATCTACATGGAGGATCCAGGCGTCCTCTCCGGGCTCATCGGTGCCAACCTCCATCGGCCGGGCCGATGGGCTTCCTCGGGCTCCTTGCCCAAGCCTGCACATTCGCGACCAAGAAATCGGCCAGCACCTGTGCCTTCATGGCCGACCTTGGCCTGTATGCAATGTCAAACTCGCTGAGTTTCAGTGCCCACTTGGCCAATCGTCCCGAAGTATCGGGTCGTCTGAGCACCGCTTTCAGCGGTTGGTCCGTCAAGACGGCGATGGGGTGCGCTTGGAAATAGGGTCTGAGACGCTGGGCATACACTATTAGCGCAAAAACAAGTTTCTCTCGGGCTGGGATACCTGAGCTCCGCGTCTCGGAGAAGTTTGCTGGTATAGTACACCGGCCGCTGGAGCCCCTGGTCGTCGGTTCGGACCAAGACAGAGCTGACGGCCTCTCCGTGTAACCGCCAGTAAGGGCAAGCTCCTCCCCCTCCTCGGGCCTGGACAGTAAAGGTGGCGATGCGAGCGTCTTCTTCAGCTCCTCGAAGGCCTGCTGACACTCCTCGGTCCAAGCAAAGCCATTCATCTTCCTCAGCACCTTGAAGAAGGGACGCAGCGGTCCGCCGACCTGGAAATAAAACGGCTAAGGGCCGCGACTCGGCCGGTCAGTCGTTGCACCTGCTTCTTGGAGGCGGGCTGCTCCATGTCCAGGATGGCCTGGACTTCTCCGGGTTGGTCTCGATTCCTCTTTGAGTCACCATAAACCCTAGGAACTTACCGGCGGAGACGCCGAAAGCGCACTTCACCAGGGTTCAGCTTCATCTGATGGCGCCGGAGTTGCCGAACGTCTCCGTCAAGTCGGCCACGTGGTCCGAATCGAGTTTTGCTCATCACCAGCATGTCGTCCACGTACACCTGCATGTTGCGGCCTATCTGGTCTTTGAAGATTTTATGACCAGACGTTGGTACGTCGCCCCTGCATTCTTGAGGCCGAAAGGCATCATCCTGTAGCAAAAAGTCCCGCGGTCAGTTATGAAGGTAGTGTGCTCTTCGTCCTCCGAGTTCATCCGGATCTGGTTGTATCCGGAGAAGGCATCCATGAACGACAAGAGGCGATGCCCCGAGGTGGTGTCGACCAGCTGGTCGATCTTGGAAGAGGGAAACTATCCTTTGGGCAAGCTCGGTTGAGGTCGGTGTAGTCCACACAGATCCTCCACTTACCGCTACTCTTCTTTACCATGACCACGTTTGCCAGCCAGCTAGGGTATTGGACCTCTCGGACGAAACCGGCGGCGAGGAGCTTCTCTCTACTTCCTCGTTGATCGCCTTCTGCCTCTCCATGGCGAAGCTTCTCTTTTTCTGGTGGCCGGCGGCAATTTGGGTCCACGTTCAGCCTGTGCATATAACCTCGGGCGGGATGCCCGCATGTCGGTTGCTGACCAGGCGAACACGTCAGCGTTGGCACGGAGGACTCCAGCAAGCGGGTTCGCTCTTCCTCGGGGAGCTAGGCCCCGACTTGCACCGTCTCAGGGGATCCGAACCGAGGGAAAAGTCAGCAGGCGCTCTACGGGCCCTCCCCTGGGTTCCTTCTCTCTCAGATCGAGGTCGTCGATATCATGGGCGAGCTCCGCGCCCTGGCGCCTGGGACCGTCTGGAGGCAGAGCGGGACTGGCTGGATCGTCCCCCTCATCTCTCCGAGCCCGGAAGGCGTGGGGAACTGCACCAACAACCTCCTCGTGGAGATGGTGGCGTCCAGTTGTTGAGCCCGGGACGCCCGAGAATGGCGTTGTAAGGCGAAGGGAGCCTGACGACGGTGAATGTTATTAGAACGGTCGCTTGCCGGGCGGGGATCCGGCAGTGACCGGGAGTGGGATCTCCCCCTCGACCCCCACTGAGTCCCCTGTAAAACCTACCAGGGGGGTGTGCACTGGCTTCAGCTATTCGGGGGACAAATTCATCCGAGAGAATGCATCGTAAAAAAGTACGTCAGCCGAGCTTCCACTATCCACCATGATTCGATGTACAGGATGCTTCGCGATGGTCATCTCGACCACCACGGCATCGTTGTTTACATTATCATTAATTTCCCCTCCTTTGGGAGGGATTACATTCTCCGGGACTTCCCGGGCTCTCTTCATCGCTCGGCCGGACCCGCACGAGATCATGCCCACGGGCTTCTCCGTTGGGCGGTTGCGATCGCAGGGACAGGCGGTAGGGCCGCGAGCGGCTGCCCTTCAGAGGGGGCCTCGTTCTTGACGAACTTCCTGAGGTACCCCTCCTGATCAGCTCCTCAATCTCCCGCTTCAGATGGCGACACTCCTCCGTGTCATGCCCGTGCTCGCGATGGAACTGGCAGTACTTTGATTTGTCTCGGACGGCTCTCGGGTTCTGAGGAGGAGGTCGGCGGAGTAGCGCTCGCCCCTCGATTTCCATGAGGATCTTCGTTCGTGCGAGGAGAGGAGTGTACCTCCGCTCGGGAGTGGCTTCGCCCCTCGGCCTTGGATTTGGGCGGAGGTCGGCAGATGGCCCGGGCCTCCGAGCTCCCGGGGTGTCCCTCGGGAGCGGCTTCTTTGGAGTCTTCCCGTCCAGCTCTCGACGGGTGCGGTCGGCCTCCTCCGCTCGGATGTACTATGGGCGCGGAGGAGGAGCTCGGAATACGTCCTGGGCGGCTTCTTGTCCAGGGAATAGGTTAGGCGGGACGTCTTGAGTCCGCGCTTCAAGGCCAGCATGGCGACGGGCTCGTCCAAGCTATAGCTCCAGTGCTGCGGTCTTGAACCGGGTGATGTAGTCCCGGAGCAGCTCCTGGTCCTACTGGCGGATGGAAAGAGGCTGTCCACCTCTCTTGGCACCTTTCGACAAGCGTCGAAGTGCGCCACAAACTTTCCTTCCAACTGATGGAAGGAGCAAACGGACCCAGGCTCGAGGGGGCGAACCAGACTCGAGCGGCCTTCCGAAGGGTTGCCGGGAAGGCGATGCACAAAGCAAGGGCATCGGTGGCCCCCTGGACCCTCATAAGAGCCTTATAGCTCTCCAAATGATCCAGGGGGTCGGTGGTTCCATCGTAGGGATCCACCTGCGGCATGCGGAACCATTTCGGGATTGGTTCCGCCTGGATTTCTTCAGAGAAAGGGGGCGGGAGTCGTAGCCCGCCGGGTCTGCTGACGAGTTCTGCAGGTCGGCGAATCGGCGAGCGAACTCCGCCAGCTTGCGCTCATGCTCCTCCAGGCCCTCTCGGCCTGGCGCCTGATGGCTTCATCGGTGGAGTCTTCCACCGAGGCTGCGGGTGAAGGGGGCGCCGATCGGTCTCGACGCGAGTCTGGCCTCGGCGTCGCTTGCTGCGATGCACCGTTTCGGCCCCATCGGCCGGGGATCGACTCTCGTGATCCTCCGAACCGGAATAGTTTCTCTTTGCAGGAGCTTGGTGGCTCCCCCGGGGGTTGGAGATGGCCCTCGGATGGGATGGCCTGCCCTGGATTGAGCGCAGGCTCCCACGCTGCCCCGCGGCTCGGGCCGCGGGGTCCCTGGCTGCGGCTGAGTGGCCAGGGACCGTTGCTGATGCTGAAGCTGTCGGACCGCTGAGGTCAAGGTCTGCAGCTGCTGGACGATGGCCGCAAGGGATCCGTCCACCGGGGCAGGCTGCTGTGGAAGAGGAGGGGGAGCCGGAAGCTCCCTTTCGGGGCTGTGGCCCCCCAGAGGGGAGTGGACATCCCCCACGCAGCTGGTGGACGCCTCACGACCCGAGGTGACCACCATTGCTGGAGAGCGTGGACCTGCAGAAAACCGGTTCCCACTAGGGGTTAGTGTCCTGCCCCCCCTCTTGGCGCGCCAATCTGTTGCCGCTCTCACCGCCGCGCCGCTGCCTCGGATCAGCCGATCCTTCCTGACCGCCTGGTGGGGAGCCCCCCTTTCCACGGAGAACCTGCAACAAAGGGATTAGAGGACCCTGGCCGGGGATCCCGGCGAGGAAGCTCCGACGGTCAAGTCAGTAGACGACGAGAAGGAACAGACTCCCCAGCCGGACCCTCTAAAGGGTTCCAGACTTAGAGAGTTAACTGGTGAAGGAAACGCTCTGGGGACTAGAATCTCGGCTGGGCCTCCTTGCCGAGCTCACGCCCAGTGTTCCCCTCTCGGGATTTCTGGTTTCTCTCTCGGAGCAAGGCCTTGTGCCGGTGCTTCCTCCTTGTCCCCAGGCTAATTGGCTTACCTTGTCGTCCCCAGATTCTCCCCTCTTTATCTCCCCTCGTCGTGCGTTTGTCTTTTTCCTCCTCGGAAACTCCCCTCCCCCGTCCTCTTCTCTTCCCCTTTTTGGTGAAGGAGGCCAGGCGGCTTCCTGACCTCGTCCGCCGGGCCCAGCAGGGAAAGGCAAAGACAGAAGAGAAAGAGGGGAGGGCGGTGCTGGCAGGGTGGCCGGTCAGGCCTCGGGCTCCATGAGAGCGCTCTCTTCCCCAGCGCGGGCGCCATCCATCTATGGGGCCTGTTCCGTCAGGATCGGGTCTCTCGGCTGCGGGTCCTGCGGGCCAATGCAAGTGATGTTCCGCGTGCCGCCGCCCTCCGTACAGGACGCCGTCTGGGATTCGTACGGCCTGAGGGATGGCCTCGGGGCCCGTCTCTCTCCCCAGGCCCACGCCGTACGAGCGGTTTGACCTCGACTGAGTTGGGCCCGTCTCCGGGGGCCAACTGGTGAGGGGCGTGGGATCGGCCGACCTCGGCTTAGGTGGACCCCTCCTGGGTGGACACCTGGCGAGGTGGCAGGAGGTCGCCTGGCTTCGGCCGAGGTGGGCCTGTCTCCGGGTGGCCACCTGGCGAAGGGCGAAGGATCAGCCGACCTCGGCTTAGGTGGACCCCTCCTGGGTGGACACCTGGCGAGGTGGCAGGAGGTCACTGGCTTCGGCCGGGGTGGGCCATCTCCGGTGGCCACCTGGCGAAGGGCGAAGGATCAGCGACCTCGGCTTAGGTGGACCCCTCCTGGGTGGACACCTGGCGAGGTGGGTGGACGGAGGTCGCCTGCTTCGGCGGGGGGGGCCCGTCTCCGGGTGGCCACTGGCGAAGGGCGAAGGATCAGCCGACCTTGGCTTAGGTGGACCCCTCCTGGGTGGATACCTGGCGAGGTGGCAGGAGGTCGCCTGGCTTCGGCCGGGGTGGGCCCATCTCCGGGCGGCCACCTGACGAAGGGCGAAGGATCAGCCGACCTCGGCTTAGGTGGACCCCTCCTGGGTGGACACCTGGCGAGGCGGCAGGGGATCGCCCGACCTTGGCCGACCTCACTTAGGCGGACCCCTCCGGGGCCGGGCGCCAATGAGGTGGTAGAGGAACTCCGAGCCGAGCTCGACCTCGGCGAGGGCGGTTTGCCTTAGACAGTCGTCGGGCGGTGTAGTCTTGCCGATCCTGGCTTTGAGGATGTGGCGCTGACTTGGCCGGGGAAACATGCACATGGCTCGCTCGTACTCGGTGGTACCTGAGCCTGGCCACGTCACTGTCCCGGCTGTAACAAGTTGCATAGGATTATTCCTTACTACTAAGGCTGATAGATCCCTACGAGTGAACACCCTACTCCTACAATAAACTTAATGCAGCCAACGAACATCGCAAGGTCCCGTATGGATAGGAACCATGAGATTATGCTGTCAAACTACAGCAATCTTACTGTAAGTAGCAAAGACACTCTAGGTCAAAGAACTATTCACATAACTACAGCATCAAGAAGTCATCGACGAGTGAGTAGTCATCGTATAACTTTCTGTAGTTGGTCATGCTCAGTACTGTTGATCTACATCAACTACCTGCACTCTCACTCCAGTGTCACCACTGTAGGTCAGAGACTCACCTACCCAGAATGGAAGTGATCTGTGCACCGATTTTAACGGATCAATCACCATCCTTGTGATGTTCCAATAATTGGGAGCTTTTAGGAGTTAATCTATATAGACACATGCCTTAATTCTCAACTCTTGAGAATATGCATCATTGTCCATTAACTCCATGGATGATTCACAGACACATCAATATGAATAATATTGCCCTTTATTAGGAAAAGAATCAAGTGCAAAATCCATACTCTAAAATTACAATGTGTCATGCCAACTTGGCTTTTAGGGCACACATCTAACACATACGACCAAGGCAAGCCTCCTGTTGAGGTCAGCTCCAAGCCATGGTCATGCTCATAAGGCGAGCCCTCTGTCTCAGGTCAACACCCGACTGGGATCATGCTCATGCTATCAAGGCAAGTTTTGGGATGGAGTTCTTCCAAGACGGGACTCACCCCCGCTTAGAAAGGCCAACAGAAACTCTAACCATGATAGGACGAAGCCTGACCACCCACAACCTTTGAGGGGGGTCAGACACCCAGCCATGAATTCAAACTCTACGACATGCTACCCGTAAACTCTACACGAAGCATGCTCCACCAGGCTTCAAGCCCTATGACGAGCTGTGTTGACCCCTGAAATAATTTTGATGATAATAAAATATTGGAGCATGCATTGTTACTAATATTTTCAATTGTTTAAGAAGTTTTTGTAGGGAATGTCAAAGAACTTTCATTCTAATCACAACTCAGAAGTGTTGTAGCAAAAATCAGTGATTTCTTGAAAATACAGTCCTAATTGGAGAGCCCAAAAGATTTTAAGTGTACACTCATGTAGAAGAGGGCAAGTCTATGTATTTTTTCAAGTTTAAGCCTCTTAGATTTGCACTGGATGAAGTTTAGGAATCATTGGAAGAATTTGAATGGAGTTTGGACTCATTTAAAGCTAAGTCACTCGAGCCAACTCTGTGTTTTGGCACTATAAAGAAATTTGATACATAGACATTCGAGCCGACCCGAAGAATTCGAGCCGACTCGTCCAGTGTTCAGTTTTCTAAAGAAGGACATCTGAGCCAACCCGAAGAACTTGAGCTAACTCGTGCAGTGTGCTGTTTTGTGAAGCAGTCAACCGAACCGACTTTGTACCAGCGAGCTGACTCTTCTAGAGTGAGCAAAAATAATCTTGAGGATTTGAGCCAACTCGAGGGATGTCGAGCTGACTCATTCAGAGTGATGATTTCTCGAACTAGCATTCGAGCTGACTCTTTCATAATGCATATTTTCTTAGTTCTGAAAAACTAGCCAGGCGAGCCAACTCTCGAAGAAAAGGCTCGACCAGAGTTATGTTTTAAACCATCTAAGAATCCGAGCCGACTCGAAGCATCCGAGCCGAATCGAAGTCCAGTTCAGGTTCATAATGGCTAGCTCTAGAACTTTCTTTTGAATTCAAAATGCTCTACAATGATCATATTTCGAATTCCAATGGTCTACAATGGCTAGATCCACTTGAAATCAGTCAAAGAAACTATTTGAAAAGGATTTGAACCACTTTTTGAATAGAGGCATAAAAAGAGAAAAAGAGAGAAAATATTTTAGAGCATTCGAGAGTGCACTCAAGACCACCAAACTTTCATCTATCTTCTTGAGGCATTTATTGAAGGAAGGTTGAAGCCTTGAAGAGTATTCAAAGTACATTCAAGAAGGCTTCTCTATAGCTGCAACTGCAATCATCCGACAATAATTAGTTTGTCATTTAGTTGCTCTGTTTTACTTCTTCTCATTATTTGAGTTGTCCAAAGTACAGCAGGGGCTGTGACTTGGAGTTTAGGTTCTTGGTGAGCCTGTTGAAAACCAAGTTTGGGTTGTTAGTGATCCCATGTAAAACTAACATTGTAGGGATTTTTGGTGAGCCCGGACAAAATCAAGTTTGGGTTTTTGGTAAGCCCAGGATAAAACCAAGTTTAGGTTTTGGATTGTGAATCTGTGAAAACAGTCCGGCTATATTCCATGGATGAATATAGTAGAAATCACAAGTGGTATCTTGGATAGTGGACATAAGAGCTGGGTTGCTCCGAACCACTATAAAATCTTGGTGTTTGTGTTGTGATTTATGTATTATGCTTTTACTTCTGTTACTTACTCATTTAATCACTTCACTCACCATACTCTGGTTTCAAAAGAGCACATACTTGAAAAAAAATTTTAAATACCCAATTCACTCTCCCTCTTGGATAAGCCACCTGGACAATAACTGGTATCAGAGCAGTGTCTCTGAACTTGTTTGGTGTAAAGATTGATGGCTAATCCATTGAGTATCTTTGGTCGAGGGCAATCTACCAATAGACCACCACTCTTCACTGGCATTAATTATGGCTATTGGAAGGCCAGAATGAAAATATATATACAAGCTATTGATTTTCAATTATGGAAGATAATTCTAAAGGGACCTCATACACCCATGAAAAAAGTTGATGGCATGGATGTCCCAAAATTTGAAGAGGATGGGATGATCACGACATGAAAATGGGTGAGTTAAATGCCAAAGCTATGAATGTTTTATATGTGCTTTGGATGCAAGCGAGTTCAATCGAATTTCTACTTGCCTATCTACGAAAGAAATTTGTAATAAACTCGAGGTTATCCATGAAGGAACTTCACAAGTAAAAACCTCTAAGATTAATCTTCTTGTACATAATTATGAATTATTTAAAATGGAGCCAAATGAAACTATTTCTGCCATGTTCTCTAGATTTACAGATACTATTAACGGTCTTAAGAGTTTTGGCATGATATATTCAAATGCTGACCTTGTACAGAAGATTTTGAGATCTCTACTAGATAAATGGAATCCAAAAGTTACTGCCATCCAGGAAGCTAAAGATCTCAGCACACTGCTACTCGATGAACTACTAGGTTCCCTGATCACTTATGAGCTTACCATGCAGCACCAAAATAAATGCAAAATAAAGAAGAAGAAGTTAATCACCTTCAAGGTTGCTACAGAGCTGAAGAAACAAGAAGAAGAACTTGAAGAAGAAAGCCCTCCTCCTTTGATGAACTAGAAGATGATGATATCGCCTTAGTAGTGAGGAGATTCAGAAAGTTTATGGGGAAGAAAAAAAAAAGATATTGGAGAAAATCTCACAAAAAGGAAGAATTCAGCAGAGATAAAGAGAAAGAAAAAGAAAAAGAAAAGGAGCAACAGCCTATCTGCTATGAATGCAAAAAACCTGGGCACTTTAGATCTGATTGTCCAAATTTGAAGAAAATTTTTAAGAAGAAGAAAAAGAAGGCTATGGTTGCCACTTGGAGCGATAGTGAGGAGTCGACTTCAACTGAAGAGAAAGAGACCATAAAAATTGTAAACTTATGTCTAATGGGTCTCGAAGATGAGGTAAGATCTCCCGAACCTCAAGATGAATTTATTTTTGATGAGTTGAATTCTACATTCATGATTTACTATCCGAATACAGAAAGGTAGGACTCAAAATCAAAAGTTTGAAAAACAGCAATGATATTTTGATAAAAGAAAAGGAATAGATTTTAGAAAAGAATAAACTTTTGTAAATATATCTGAATGGCTTTACTGAGAAAGTCAAAGTATTGCATACTGAGAAAAAGATTGTCTTAAGAAAAATCAAGCTTTACTTGAAGAAAATATTGGTTTACAAAAGGAGGCTGAAAAACTTAAGCCTTGGTTGAAAAATTAACATTAAGTTTTAACAAGCTTGAGTTGATTTTGAAAGATCAAAGAGTATTTGGAAATAAGGCTGAAATTGGTTTTAATTCTATGCACATAAATGAAATTTCAGCTATAAAGTTTATACCTTCTAAAACTTTTGTGCAAAAATTCTCAGTACCCAAATTTTATGCTTCAAAGTTTTCTGCATCAAAACCTGCTACTTTCAGAACTTCAAAATATGCATCTAAAGTTATTTGTTATGCATGCAAAGGGGTTGGACATAAAGCATTTCAATGCAATATTAATAGAAGTGTTAAAAGTAAAATTAGAAAGATTTGGATTTTCAAAAGAACCACCTCCACTAACTTGCAAGGTTCCAAAAAAGCTAGGGTATTAAAAGAACTCCATGATTATTTTGCAAGAATGTTTTGCAGCCAAGAATTCTAGCAAAAGATGGTATCTGGATAGTGGCTGCTCAAGGCATATGACGGGTGACAAAACTCAATTCATCACCCTAGAATTGAAAGATGGAGGAATTGCACTTTTGGTGACAAAGGTAAGAGGAAGATCATTGGAATTGGTAAGATCAGAATTACCCCTTCTACAATTATAGAAAATGTATTGCTAGTAGACAAATTGAAGCACAATTTGTTAAGTATAAGTCAATTATATGATAGAGGCTTCAAGGTTGTCTTTGAATCTTCAATGTGCATTATAACTAACTCTCTTGATTCTAGCACTAAGCTCATTGGACATAAACTTGAAAATATATATGTGGTAGATCTGAATGATCTAGCCATGTCTAGTAGTACAAATCTTGTAGCAATGAATGCTAAAATCAAGAAGTCCTGTTTACTAGGCATAGGAAATTAGGTCATGCAAGCATGCATACAATTGCTAAATTAATTTTCAAAAATCTAGTTAGAGGTTTACCTAAATTCAAAGTTGATTTTGAACATGTTTGTGATGCATGCAAAATGGGGTAAACAAACTAGGAGGAGTTTTAAATCAAAAAACTTGGTTTCAACTTCTAGATCTCTTGAGCTAATTCACATGAACCTATTTGGACCACTAGGACTACAAGCCTAGGTGGTATGAAATATGGACTTGTGATGATAGATGATTTTTCAAGATTTACATGGGTCTTATTTATTGCTCATAAAAATGAAGCTTTCAAAGTTTTTCAAAAACTTCATAAGAAAGTTTCAAATCAAAAAGGTCTTCTATGATTTCAATTAAAAGCGATCATGGTACAGAATTTGAAAATCAATATTTTGATAATTATTGCACTAAGCACGGCATTGATCACAACTTCTTCGCTCCTAGAACACTACAGCAAAATGGTGTTGTAGAGATGAAGAATAGGAGTTTGGAAGAGATGGCCCGAACAATGTTATGTGAAGACAATCTTCCAAGGTACTTTTGGACAGAAGCTATGAACACTGCTTGCTAAAATTTTGAATCATATTTCGATAAGACCAATTTTGAAGAAAACCCCTTATGAACTTTGGAATGAAAGAAAACCTACTATTCATTACTTCATGTATTTGGTTGTAAATGCTTTGTGCATATAATAGAAAAGATAATCTAGAAAAATTTGATGCTAAATCTGATGAAGCTATATTTCTGGGTTATTCAATTAATAGCAAAGCCTATAGAATTTTTAATAAAGAACATTAATTGTAGAAGAATCTGTGCATGTTATTTTTGATGAAGCTAACCCCTCACCATCTAGAATAGATGAGTGCATAGACAATGATGTAGGTACAATTGATAAAGCAATAAAAGATACGAGCTTGAAGGATAAACCCACTCAAGAAGAAGAAGAAATGGTAAGTAAAGATCATGGTGATCTCCCAAAAGAATGGAGGTATGTTACTTCACATCCTAAAGATTTAATTATAAATAATCCCTCTCAAGGTGTTAGGACTAGGTCTTCACATAGAGAAGCATATGATTACTTAGCTTTTGTTTCATAAGTAGAACCACATAGTTAGAAGAAGTTAAAAATGATCCAAATTGGATGTTGGCCATGCATAAAAAATTAAATCAATTTGATAGAAATAATGTATGGACTTAGTTGATAGACCCTCTGACCATCCTGTTATAGGAATTAAATGGGTTTATAAAAATAAACTAGATGAAAAAGGTCAAGTAAAGAAATAAGGCTAGACTAGTGGCTAAAGGTTATAACCAGGAAGAAAGAATAGATTTTGATGAAACCTATGCACCCATAGCAAGATTAGAAGCTATAAGATTGTTACTTGCATTTGCTTGCTACATGAATTTAAAATTATTTCAAATGGATGTAAAAAGCACATTTTTGAATGGTTATTTCAGAAGAAGTTTTTGTAGAACAGCTACCCAGTTTTGAAAATCATGCTCTTCCAAATCATGTTTTTAAGCTTAATAAAGCATTATATGGTTTAAAACAAGCACCTAGAGCATGGTATGATAGATTAAATAAGTTTTTACTTGAAAATGATTTTGTTAGAGGAAATGTTGATATAACTTTATTTATCAAGAAGAATGCAAATGATATGTTAGTTGTACAGATTTATGTGGATGATATTATTTTTGGTACAACTAATAAAAAGCTATATGAATAATTTGCTAAGCTAATGCAGGACGAATTTGAAATGAGCTTGATGGATGAACTAACCTACTTTCTTGGACTCCAAATTAAGCAAACAAAGGAAGGCATATTCATAAACCAAGCAAAGTACATCAAGAAAATCCTTAAGAAGTTTGGTATGGAGTCGTCAAAAAAATGAGCACACCTATGAGCCCCTCCTGCATATTAGATAAAGATGAAGATGGTGGCAACATTAATCAAAAGCTTTATCAATGTATGATTGGATTACTGTTGTACTTAACTGTAAATAGACCTGATATCTTGTTTAGTGTATGTAATGTGCTAAATTTCAATCTAATCTTAAATAATCACATATACTTGCTGTTACAAAGAATCTTAAGATATTTAAAAGGAACAAGTAATCTTGATCTATGGTATT
Organism: Areca catechu; assembly: GCA_021397845.1. NCBI lineage: Eukaryota > Viridiplantae > Streptophyta > Magnoliopsida > Arecales > Arecaceae > Areca > Areca catechu. The sequence continues at coordinate 135,921,193 of CM038049.1, forward strand.
CTAATCAATCTTCATTGAATTTGATTGATTTTTTTGATGCTGATTATGGTGGATACAAAATATAGAAAAATACTAGTGGTACTTATCAATTTCTAGGATTGAACTTAATCTCGTGGCGTATAAAAAACAAACTCTGTAGCACTGTCCACTGCTGAGGCAGAGTACATAGCTGTAGGGTGGTTGTGCACAAGTGCTTTGGATTAAGCATAACTAAAGACTTGGGTTATTCATCTAAAATTCCTATCAAATGTGATAACACAAGTACTTTTAATATATCAAAAAAAATCCAATTCAGCATTCTAGAATAAAGCATATAGAAATTAGACATCATTTTATTAATGATCATGTTCAAAATAAAAATATTGTACTTGAATTTGTTCCTCCTGAAATCAACTTGCTGATATATTTACTAACCTCTTATGTAGATAGATTTTAATTGATTAAAGGAGAATTAGGCTTGTGTGACCCTTTTTAGAATTCTATCCTAATTTCTTCAAAATAAGAAATATTATCTAGAAAACCTCCTATATCAATTTAAGAACAATGACCACCTTAACTAGTTCTTCTATCTTTAGAAATCTTGTTTTGAGTGTTTTTAAATCTTTTTGAGAGTTTTTGCTTGAGCCGACTCGAGCAATTTAGGTTTTGGCCGTTTTGACTCGGATGTCGGGTTAGGCATTTTATATGTAAGCCATAGGACTTGTCTAAAGCCATTATTCTTTCTTTTTCACCTTACCAATAGTTTAGAACCTTCCTTTCTGAGCTAGGGACCACTCCCTTCCCTCTTAACCTCCCCTATCTGCCTCAAAACTCTCAATCTCAACTTGATTTTTGAGCAATAGCATCGAGGAAGGCAATTGCAAAGCGCTCCGAGGCATGAAGCGAACTCTCCAAGAAAAAGAAGGTCGAAAAGACAAGAAGATGAGTCGACTCGAGGTCGACAACAGAAAAGAAACAAATTGCATCACCTTCACCACAAGCAAGTGATCTCTATGGTAATTGTCTAGTTACTTGTGGTAGAACATTTTTCTTTTTTTTTTGGAAGATTTAGGGCTTCGAATCGGTGATTGGATTGAAGTTCAGGGTTGGACGTATTTGTTCTTTAAATGTTCCCACCTATCCCAACCTAGTTTGAAGCTTCTATGAAAATTTGATTTTAGGAGAATACCATTGAATCATTGTTAAAGGAAAAGGAGAGATTGTTAATGAAGAAAAGTTGAGCAGTTTGTTGGAAATACCGAATGAGGGTATAAATCACTTGGATTTAAAGGATAAACAGAAAACCTCAAAACAGTTTTAGAAAGAAGAGATATAGATGACATCGAAAATGTTCAAGCAAACATGCTATCTTAGAATGAGGTTGTTACATATACGATTAGTAAAATTTTCTTGCCAAGAACAGGTCGTTTTAATTGGTAAGTGAAAAAGGACCTGTATTTTAATGAGACATTTGATTGAGGGGAGGCCCTCAATCTACCTTTCATCATGTTGGTGCAAATGAGAGAAGCTACAAGAAAGGTGAAGGCTGTCTGCCATATGAGATGGTCTTCACTTTATTGTTTCAGGACTGTAGAGTTAATCTAATAGGAGAAGATGTAGACCACTGCATCACATAAATACATATTTTGCCAAGTCACTGCAAGGATGGGATATCACTTGATAGATGGAGCTTGGAAGAAGAGAGTATCTGGATAGAGAGCAGTGGAGTCATTTACTGATGATGATGAGGAGCCTGAGCCATATTTGCCTGATGTTGAGACTGCCACTGCTGCTGATCATTCAGTTTCTAAGACTGAGCAGGAGCATATAGAGAGAGCCTGGTAGTCCTAGGACTTCACCAGCACTATCAGCACCTCCTTCAGCACCAGCACTAGCAGGGCCTTCTACAACTATACCACCTGCCACCACTCCACCTGACATATCTACACAGCTCAGACAGTTCAGTGAGGATCTAACCAGATCTTTTAGTTCTCTGTTTGACGTTTTGCGTCAGATAGATGGTTTACAGGAGTTTAGATCAGAGTTACGTGAGCTGGCTCTTCAAGTGGAGACTCTAGAGCAGAGTAGGAGGAGAGAGGATGATTATACAACAGATCTGGGGTTGCTTCGCATTGATTTTAGCCGACTAAGAAGAATCTGTAGAAGCTTTTTCTAATGCTCGGGCCAGTGTGCTTATGGCCTTTCATGAGGGGATCAAGAAAATACAAAACTGAGCTTAGCACTGTTTGGCATTACCTGTCTCAGCTATATTCTGCTGCTGGAGGAGCCAGCTCATCTACTCCTAGGCAGCCTCCACCCTCTTCATCCTATACCTGTAGACAGCCACCCACCTCACTCTAGACACCCACCTCCTAGACCATCTACTAGGACTAGAGCTTCCTCTAGTCGTCCTAGGTCTTGGTATGTGATGGGACTAATATGCATGCAATTTTGTTTGTATGTTTATATGTGGGTTGAGTGATTAATTCCTGAATCTCAAATTAAAATAAATTGTAAAGAATTTTATATGAATTTTAGAAGATCAGCATGCGATTAGGACCTAGAAAGTAGAAAAGAAGGATCGCGGGGCTGAGAAGCCTCGGTTAGGGCAAGTTCTCCTACAATAAACTACTGGAGGTAGAGGGGGTGTACCTGACAACGTCTGTGAAGATCGCAGCAAAGGGTCTCTCGTTCCTCGATGGATGCGGCCTTAAAACCGAGCCAAAGACCCACAGATACCCGGCTTTCTGCTCGGTGATCCGATTGAGGCTTGGCTGGAGTCGTTGGATTCGTAGGAACTCGGGGACCTGTAACGACCTGTCAGGGTTAGAAAACTCACAAGGAACAAGAAACAAAGGAAAACAGCAAGGAAAGGCTTCTTTTGGAGTGGGCGTCCAGGGATCTGAGATGCTTGTTGGCAGCAGGAAGATGATTGCAACAATGGGAAGAAAAACTCTCACAAACCCTTTATGCACACAGCAGGGTATCACACAACTTAATAGAAGAACTCAAGGTTGCATTCCATCAAAAATTCTCCCTTCATACAAGAGGCTAGGTCCCTTAATAGACCCTTAACCTTGGGCTCCAAGTAAGGGCACATTAGTCTTTACATGAGAATCATTTTCCCTCTCAAACCCTAGCTAGAAAATAAGGAAATATTAGGTAGAAAATAAGGAAATATTATGTAGAAAAATCCCTAAAATTCTCTTGACTTGGTCAACACTCCAAGGATGCCTAGGAGGCATGTTGGGCTTCTAGGAGCAGCAAGGGCCGGCCCAAAGGGCCCCGGGTGCATGGGTTTGGGCATCTGGAAGCTGGGGTGGCCTGGTAGCCAGGTAGCAGGAATATTCCCTGGTATCTTGCTTCTTAGGGGCTTGGGCTTGGCGCCTGGGCTTGATTTCTTTGGGCTAGGATGCAGATGGACCTCTAAAATTATGGATGCCTTGGTATATGAATATATCTTGGCATCTGGAGGGCATCTGCAAGAAATCAGGATTTTCTGAATTTTTCTCCTAGGGTCTTCAAATCTTCAAGCTGGGTTGGACTTGGGATATACTTCCATGTCTTCAATCTAGTTGGACTTGGTCTTCACTGTATGTATAGTCTAGAGTCTTCAGTATGCTTGGACAGGACTCAAAAAAATAAAATTAGCTCAACATGAGCTGACTAGCATTGGAATGAACTAGCTCAACATGAGCTGACTAGTACAGAACTGAAATAAAAACTAAAAATACTCAAATAACACTAAAATGGACTCAGATGAGCTAAGCCCTTATTATAGATGGACTCATAAATTATGATCAATTTACAGAGGGTTGAAAAGCCTCTGTCTTATTCTGGTGCCTCAGGTGTCCCCACCAATTCTCCCGGGGTGGAGGACCTTGACCCTGTCGAGTGAAGGTCAGACTGGCTCACATATCTCTCGAGAAGGTCTGGGTTGAGGCTTGCAAGTCCTCTCGAGAAATCCACGAATCGTCCGACTCTGGCCGGCCTTGCCATCGGACCAGGAAGCGTTGATAGTCATGGCCCTGGGTCGTGATGGCTTGATCGTCCAGGATACCTCGATCGTTCTCCTTCTCCTCTCTCAGGCCAATTTGTTTATGGACACTCTAGGTTAGGGTCCTCACAATGAAAAGGATAGGTCCAAAGGCCTCACTAGGTAGTGCTGCCGTTTCCCTATACTCAACCAGGTCTGTAATATTGAAGGTAGAACTAATGCCCAAATCCGAAGGCAAGTCTAACACCTAGGCATTTGATCCAACCTTCTCTATCACTTTAAAAGGTCCGGCTCTACGAGCATGAAGCTTCTTTTAGGCCTAAGCCTAACCAAGATAGAATCCACTACATCAATTCTTTGATCCTCTTCGGAATTAGCCAGTTTGTTTAACATTAGTGCGGGTGGTGAACATGCTAGGCACATGCAAACTCCTAATAAGATGATGCAAAGGACTCAAACTAACACCTAATACACTCGACTTTGCATTCCTATCGAAGGAAATTTATTAGACTTTTATGGGCCTAAATCTAAGAGACTATAGACTCTTTAAGTCTGACCCTAGTGTGGTGTGCACAAGAGTATTTACATGGACTCCAAGCAAATGCCAGAGGGTATGCCAGAAGTATAATGCAAACCTAACATGCGTAATGATGCATGCAGTACGCTAATCTCTGATAAATGCAATCTAATAATCCTAGAAATGCTGGAGGTGTCAGGAAAGGGCAGAAAATAGGAAGTGGGTTCAGAATTAGTTTGGTAGGGTAGGAAAAAAGGTTCAAGTTTAGTTGGGTAAGTTCGATATAAGAAGGCATGTCAGGGACTAATCCTAGACTAATGAGGTTAACCTTACGGGGTTGCGATATATCTACGGGGTTTGTATAATGGAAGGATGGGTTATTAATCTCAGGGAAGAGATCCTTAATAGGAACTATAGGAGGAGGCTCATCCTGAGGGTACTGATTCAAAGAGATCAGGTCCTTAATAAATTCTTCAGGTTCTTGTATTTTAGGACTAGACTCTATAATTTGCTCTCCTCTACGGTTTCCTCTGGTAAGGCTCTCGTAGTAGTACCTACGTTCTCTTCTCTATTTGTTCTTCCACTATAGCTTTAGGTTGGATATGGTCAGGTCAACTACCTCTAGGTTGGCTTCTACCTGGGTATCTATTAGGTCAGCTAATTCTAGGTCATCTAAGGTGTCTCCTCTTCTCCTTCATACTCATCCACTAGGCTCGCATCAGCTTCATACACTTCCGCGTTAATGTAAGCCTTGTCAATCTCAAGAATGGTTGGAGAAGGTCGGCTAGGGAAAAATTGGCTAGGTCCTGGTTTCTGATTTTGGACACTAATTCTAGTAGGTTCAGGTTGCCTAAGGGGTAGTGGCTCACTACTGGGCTCATATTTAGGGGTACTAATCCTATGGGGTTCAAGTTGACTAGGGGAAGCATGACTAGTACTAGATTGATACTTAGGGTTATGGGCTCCCTAGGCTCATAGGACAAGTGGCAGATCTATGGGTCAGGGGATTATAGGATCTGGGGTCATAGGATTTTGGGTCAGCTCTATGGTCAGGTTCTAAGGATGGATCATGGTATGGAGTCCTCCTAAGGTTGGGCTCCCTATATGGGTCAAGATATTGGGTTCTCCTAGGGTTGGACTCCCTATATGGTCAGAATATTGGGTTCTCCTAGGGTTGGATTCCCTATATGGGTCAGAATATTGGGTTCTCCTAGGGTTGGACTCCCTATATGGGTCGGAATATTGGGTGTTGGGTCTACTAGGCTTATAGGATGTGGGTGCATAGGATTTATGATCATGGGATCTAGAGTCATAGGATCTAGGTTCACAGGTTCTGGATTCATAGGTTCTAGGTTCATAGGATTTGGAGTCATAAGATCTATAGGTTGTGGGTATACTAGGCTTAAAGGATATGGGAAATAGGATCTATCTTCCTGGTCTACAAATCCTGATTGGGTCTTCTAGGACTAACCTTAGGGATTGGATCAGGATGGGCCTCTCCTAGGTTCAGCCTCAAGGTATGGATCAGGGTTTGGGGTCCTCCTAGGTTGAGGATTGTAGTATGGGTCAGGCTGAGGGGCTCTCCTAGGTTCAACCTCTCGATATGGATCAGGGTTTGGGGTCCTCCTAGGTTGAGGGGACTCAGGATTTGGCTCAGACTATGACCCATGGGTTCTTTCTGGGGTCCCTACCCGGACTTCTAACTGATCAAACTATTGGCAAGATGGTCAATTCTATCATTGGTTTGAATACCAGACTGAGTTAACTGGGTCGCCATCTGGGCCATTTGATCACTAGGGCTTTTATTTGGGCTTGTAATTTTTCATGGTTCAGACATTTGTGAAGGAGGTGGGTGATATGAAACTCCTGACTAGTGCTCATGCAAGACTCGATCAGACCAACTATAGTTGACTAGACCTAGAGTCCAAACTAGATGCTCAATCAGGATGGCAAACTAGCCTATAGTAACCCTGTACTCAGCCAGGCAGGTGTAAGGGGAGTGTTAGGTCCCTGATTGCCAATCCTAGACACCAATCAGAGATTGGCCAGGTAGGCGGACCAGCACACAAGCCCTTCGGGATTGAATCCCTAAACCACCATTCTAGACACTGAGCACAAGGCACACACAGGTTAACTTGACACAGTGATCTAATACTAGCCCGACCTGACCAGTTGGTGTCCCTAGCCCACTAGGGCAAATTAAGTCTAGTTAATTTTAGGTTAAGGCTTGGGACCGAATGCAAGGGATGTGTTTTGGGCTAAGGAGAGGTGATCAAACCCTCCCCCATCTGATATAGCAAGAGTGCCCTTAAAAGTAAATTATGCAATGATGGCAGGCAGATGAGGATGCAAATTAGGGTTTAGATGTTTTTGTATTTTTGGAGAATATAATTTTTTTTTTTTGGTGTTTTTTTTAAATAGAAGAAAACTTGCAAATCATGTCCTAATATTCAAGAAATATACTAAATTAAAAGATATGCAAAAGATGCTAAACAAAACCCTAAAACTTCCAAACTTGTCTTTCTGAAAAAACATAGCCGAAAATTTGCATGCTGTATTTCGGCTTGCAAAAAATCACAGGCCATAATAAAATCTTCGAAAATTATTAAATTACTGTGAATTATGATGAATCCAGAAAAATAAATTTAGAATTTTTAGAGTTTTTATCAGGAAGAAATAATTAAAATAACAGAGTATACGGACTGAAAAATTACAGAAAATAAGCCCTAATCTAAGCTCTGATACCAAATGATGAGGGACTAATATGCATGCAATTTTTTTTGTATATTTTATATGTGGGGTTGAGTGATTAATTCCCAAATTTTAGATTAAATAAATTGTAGAGAATTTTATATGAATTTAGAAGATCAGCATGCAGATTAGGACCTAAAAAGTAGAAAAGAAGGATCGCCGGGGCTGAGAAGCCTCGGTTAGGGCAAGTTCTCCTACAATAAAATTACTGGAGGTAGAGGGGTGTACCTGATAACGTCTGTGAAGATCGTAGCAAAGGATCTCTCGTTCCTCGATGGATGCGGCCTGAAAACCGAGCCAAAGACCCACAGATACCCGGCTTTCTGTTCGGTGATCCGATTGAGGCTTGGCTGGAGTCGTTGGATTCGTAGGAACTCGGGGACCTGTAAACGACCTGTCAGGGTTAGAAAACTCACAAAGGAACAAGAAAACAAAGAAAAAATAGCAAGGGAAGGCTTCTTTGGAGTGGGCGTCCAGGGATCTGAGATGCTTGTTGGCAGCAGGAAGATGATTGCAGCACTGGGAAGAAAAACTCTCGCAAATCCCTTTATGCACATAGCAGGGTATCACACAACTTAATAGAAGAACTCAAGGTTTTCATTCATCAAAAATTCTCCCTTCATACAAGAGGCTAGGGTCCCTTAAATAGACCCTTAACCTTGGGCTCCAAGTAAGGGCACATTAGTCTTTACATGAGAATCATTTTTCCTCTCAAACCCTAGATAGAAATAGAAAATATTAGGTAGAAAATCTCTAAAAATTCTCTTGACTTGGTCAACACTCCAAGGATGCCTAGGGGGGCGTGTTGGGCTTCTAGGAGCAGCAAGGGGCCGGCCCAAGGGGCCCGGGGCATGAGTTTGGGCCTCTGGAAGCTGGGGTGGCCTGGTAGCCAGGTGCAGGAATATTCCCTGGTATCTTGCTTCTTAGGGGCTTGGGCTTGGCGCCTGGGCTTGATTTCTTTGGGCTAGGATGCAGATGGACCTCTAAAATTATGGATGCCTTGGTATATGAATATATTTTGGCATCTAGAAGGGAATCTGGGCATCTGAGGGCATCTGCAAGAAATCAGAGTTTTCTGAATTTTCCTCCTGGGGTCTTCAAATCTTCAAGCTGGGTTGGACTTGGGCTATACTTCCATGTCTTTCAATCTAGTTGGACTTGGTCTTCACTTGTATGATATAGTCTTGAGTCTTCAGTATGCTTGGACAGGACTCAAAAAAATAAAATTAGCTCAACATGAGCTGACTAGCATTGGAATGAACTAGCTCAACATGAGTTGACTAGTACAGAACTGAAATAACAACTAAAAATACTCAAATAACAACTAAAATGGACTCAGATGAGCTAAGCCCTTATTATAGATGGACTCATAAATTATTGATCAATTTACAGAGGTTGAAAAGCCTGTCTTATTCTGGTGCCTCAGGTGTCCCCACCAGTATGGTTCAGTGTCTGTTAAAGTTGAGTCTAATGACAGTGAGTAGGCTAATCTTTAGTGTTTTGTATCTGCTTTCAAATTTTGTATGTTGCAATGGAAACTTTGCAAGTATTGAAAGCATCTATTTTTCACTTATTGTGTTTGTGCAATGTTATCCATGCAATGATGATTGTATATTCAACTTCCAATCAAGATAAATTTGAATTAGAATATCAAAATTTCTATGAAAAAATGAAATTATCTCAAACAATTTTTTTATTTTGCATTCATTGAATGCTCCTTGAACCTTTTTGTTGATGACAAAAAGGGGAGAAGTGTTTGCATTATGCATGGGAAATTCAAACATTCAATATTTCAGAGAAATATCAAGTAAGGGGAGGGGAGCTAATTGATTTTGAATCTAATGAGTTTTTAGCTTTATACTCTGATATGTTTCCTAAATTTAGCTCTGATACATATTAGCTCTGATACATTCAATAGCTCTGATACTTTTAAAATCTCTGACTGATATTTTTTAGCTCTGATACATCTTTTGATCTGATACATTTTTTTCAAAGAAGCTCTGATACATATCTCTTTAAATCTATAGCTTGATACATTTGCTCCGACAAATAGTATGTTTGATACAGAAAACTCTAATGCATAATGATGCACTCTGATTCTTGTCACTTCAATGTTCATACACACTCCATTGTAAAGATTTTTTCCATGCCTAGTGTTTTGTCATCATCAAAAAGGGAAAGATTGTTGATCCCTGGAATGATTTTGATGATAACAAAATATTGGAGCATGCATTTGTTACTAATATTTCCAATTATTTAAGAAGCTTTTGTAGGGAATGTCAAAGAACTTTCATTCTCATCACAACTCAGAAGTGTGTATCAAAAATTAGTGATTTCTTGAAAATACATCATAATTGAAAGCCCAAAAGATTTTAAGTGTACATTCATGTAGAAGAGGGCAAGTATATATTTTTTTCAAGTTTAAGCCTCCTAGATTTGCATTGGATGAAGTTGGGAATCATTGGAAGAATTTGAATGGAGTTTGGACTCATTTAAAGCTAAGTCACTCGAGCCGACTCAAGCAACTCGAGCCGACTCTACGTTCTGGCATTACACAAGAAATTTGATACGCAGACATCCGAGCCGACCCGAAGAATTCGAGCCAACTTGTCTAGTGTTCGATTTTCTAAAGACAGACATCCGAGCTGACCCGAAGAACTCGAGCCGACTCGTGCAGAGTGCTATTTGTGAAGCCAGTCAACCGAGCTGACTCTTGTATCAGTGAGCCGACTCTTCCAGAGTGAGCAAAAACAGTCTTGAGGATTCGAGCCGACTTGAGGGATGTTGAGCCGACTCATCCAGAGTGATGATTTCTCAGACTGACAATCGAGCTAACTCAAGTTTTGAAGAACCAACTCTTCAGAGTGCACATGTCTCAGTTCTAAAGAACCAGCCAAGCGAGCCGACTAGAAGAAAAGGAGCCGACTCGATCAGAGTTATGTTTTAACCTGTCTAAGAATCCGAGCCAACTCGAAGCAATCGAGCCGACTTGAAGTCCAGTTCCAGGTTCATAACGGCTAGCTTCAGAACTTTCTTTTTGAATTCAAAATGCTCTACAATGATCATATTTTGAATCCCAACGGTCTATAACGGCTAGATCCACTTGAAATCAGTCAAATGGGCTATTTAAAAGGGATTCAAACCACTTTTTGAATAGAGGCACAAAAAGAGAAAAAGAGAGAAAAATATTTTAGAGCATTCAAGAGTGCACTCAAGACTACACCAAACTTCCATCTATCTTCTTGAGGCATTTATTGAAGGAAGGTTGAAGCCTTGAAGAGTATTCAAAGCACATTTAAGAAGGCTTCTCTAGAGCTGCAATTGCAACCATCCGACAATAATTAGTTTGTCATTTAATTGCTCTGTTTTATTTCTTCTCATTATTTGAGTTGTTCCAAGTACAGCAGGGGCTGTGACTTGGAGTTTAGGTTCTTGGTGAGCCCGTTGAAAACCAAGTTTGGGTTGTTAGTGATCCCGTGTTAAAACTAACATTGTAGTGGATTTTTGGTGAGCCCAGGATAAAACCAAGTTTAGGTTTTGGATTGTAAACCTGTGAAAACAATCCGGCTATATTCCATGGATAAAAGTAGTGGAAATCCCTAGTGATATCTTAGGTAGTGGATGTAAGAGTTGGGTTGCTCCGAACTACTATAAACTCTTGGTGTTTGTGTTGTGATTTCTGTGTTGTGCTTTTACTTCTGCTGCTTACTCATTTAATCACTTCACTCACCACACTCTGGTTTCAAAAGAACATATACTTGAGAAATTTTTTTAAATACCCAATTCACCCCCTTCTTGGATAAGCCACTTGGGCAACAAGCTGCCACCCTGACAATCGTGCAACCAGGGGGTCAACCCTAGCAATGCAAACGAGAATCTCCCCCAAAGGAGTACTTCATCAAGGCCTCAAGGCCCTGCAACGCTCTGACAGTCCCCCCAGCAATGGAAACATCCCACCATGGCACGAGGCTCAGTGGCACGACACCTACCCTCCCATGGAAGACTGCACCACCAGAAGGACAGGACCTGTCCCACACACCCCTAACAGAAGGATCTCCTTCTAAGGACCTGTCAGAGAGGGGAGAAGCCGCAGGCAACGATAAGCCCCTCCCAAAGAGGGCACATGAAAAAGGACACCGGGACAAAGTCCCAGATCCGGTCTGGGCCATCTCACATACATAAGGTCAGAAAGAAAGAAGGCAAGGGGTAAGGTGAGCAAGTGACAGAGAAAGGGAAAACAGGGAGTTTACAGGCAAGGAGCCAGTGAGAGGATCCTCCGAAGCTCACCTATCCCATCTCGGCCTTACCTCCACATCTCAATTCTACCTTTCACCCTCTACGCGGAGAGTTTTCCAAAAACACTCCACCATAGAAGCTCTATTCTCCTTGATCGTCGGAGTGTCCTCGCTGAAATCCCCAGCCCGGGTCCCCTTTCTTTTGCTGGACTAGGTGCGCTAGAGAACGGCGGGGAGGGAGACGCTCGACGCTGCATCAGAGTTGCAGGCCACGACAATCTAGGCGGCAATACTCTGCATTATCGATTTGGACTTTATTTTTATGATCTTTATCATCATAGTCCTCCCACGTGGGTCTTAGTCATGTAGGATTGCCTGTATTTTATTGGAATTATTTCTGGAATGTTCCAAAGTGTACCCGCCCAACATCAATAATAGTAAATGGGGCAGCAACGGGCGGTGTTAATTTGATTGTGCCACTTTCCGTCTTTGCCTTCTCTTTTACTTTTTTTTCCTTTCTTCTGATCTTGTTTTTCTGAGACTTGATCTGCAGCTATCAACTAAACGTAATTGCTGTTCCTCTAAGGCTTGATCAGCAGCTATCAATGTGGCAAGCTTCTAGAGGGTGTGCAAATTTAACTAGATATCACCTTCTAAAATAATCTTATATACAGATAGACTTGCAGCTCTTGTTTTAGATTCTCCACTAAATCCTCACGGGAAGATCCAAAATAAACTTGAAAGTTCTAAAACAAATTTGGGTGATAGGATTACAAATGTTCTTTTATTTTCGAGGATTGTTTCCTAATAAGATTTTAGTTAGTTAAGTAATAATTTATGTAAATCTACATTATAAATTAAGAGTCACCAGGGATTTTATGTAGAAGATCACCATAAGCACCTAATTAATTAAAGGGGGGTTGATATGGGGTGACGACTCCAAGATTAAGAATGATATGGATGGAGATCACGAGATCACCTCATTGAATTGCGTTACCAAAATCAATATTAGTATTAAAATTAATATAATATAAGTATAAATGAAAATGCTAATTCAATAATATAATTACTATACTTTTACAGGAAATAAAAACTCTAGCTGGTTTGTCCAAATAATTCTATAGATTAATAATTTGCATGAACCTATAGCTAACCATTCATGTATATTTTCCTGTGATTTATTTGAGCATTTTATTTACATATCTACAAAATATATTGAATATATTCAAGATAGTTTTAATAATATATGATCAATTATCTTAGATTCTTATAGTATACCAAATAGGTTACTTGTGGATAACCAGAAATCTTTAAATCTGGGCTATAGTATACTAAACATGGTGTTCTTAAATCATTAGAAATCAGAGATCAGATTATCCAAGATCAGGATCACCATGATCTAAGATCACCGTAGGGATCTCATTTCGGCTATCAAATGCCACTTAAAGTGCTAATAGTCATAGTTAAATTTTAACTATCTGAGTTTTTTTGTAATATTCATATCTTACATTTTCTCTCTGTCAATTGAATTACATTTTACTCTTGTGGATGCAGATCGATGTCATAATTTTTTGTTTTTCTGATTCTTAATTTACGAACATAGAATTAAAAGATCTGACAAGGAACCCAATTATGGGGCTTCTAGAGATGATTTTTGCTTTGGAACAACAAAGTCTTACACCAAGGATACGGAGTTCAGCATTTCAACACCTGACTAACTAATATATATATGACTTCTGACTTCTGGAGAATGATTAAAGTCTTCTGAATTAATAGTTAGTCACTGTTCCACCATCAATTTGTGCTTGAAATTAGTTCAAAGCCTAATCCATAAAATTAACTTTTCACCATCAATTCTAACATCAATGATGCTCAAACAGATGCATGCAACTCACCACCGAAATCATTGTTTCGATTGCATGTTATAGCAAAGATGATCCTTCAAATTGGATAAACTCTTGCTAGGTTAGGATTAATTTGGCCTCTTAGCAACTATATACTACCATTTTGGTGCTAAGGGTTTAGTGATTTGCAAATACTAAGCACAATTAATATTGAAGATATGCTTCTGCCCTTGAATGTAGAGAAGCCACAACTACTCCTAGGTCTTCTTTCTCTCTCTTGCATGCTTGTTCTTCCACAGGCTGTTAGAAGCTACATGTCAACTTTTATTAACTTCAGCTGCAAGTTCTAAAATACAATCACAAAGTTAATAACCTTGAGATCAGTAAAAAATGATTATGGTCTAAACTTGTAAACTTTGAAGCCTTTTGCATTTTTAGTTTTGACAAAGCTGAAACTTGCTGTCACTAAAGCTTCAGGTCGGAGCTATCTTGTTAACTTCAACATGCTACATCACAATTCAAATTCCTAACATTCATAAGAAAAATTCATCGTGTTCACCTGAATTTAGTAAATACCAAGCATCAGTTTTGGCTTGGTATATATGAGCCTCACAACTGCCACATAGCCATTAAGAAAAGGTATAAGCAACTAGTTGCTTCGGCATAAGCTATTTGTGGCATAAGGTCAATCATTTCTGCCTTCTTGTTCTTCTATAATGGACTAAATATTCTGAGCCAAAACAATTATTTCAGAAATTGTGGCCTACCAAAAAGAGGATTACTTGTGGCAACTATTCCAGCATGCACACTTTTTCCAATCCCATGTTTTATTCCTAGAACAAATGCGCATTGTTATTTTTGGATAATTCAGGCAAGCCAGTTGTTCAGCAAACGTGATTCGCAGAGATTAGAATTTAGCAATCATATTAATCATCACAATCATGTCAGTATGTGTCATACTTTAGCAAATGTATAGATCATCACAAAATGTCACCTATGAACTTAGTGAGAGACATATTTTGAAGCATCCAAATGCCTTATTTCTAATCCACCTATGGCTTTATTCGATTTAAAGAGATGCTTTTATGTAGATCATCCAATTTTAGCATACAACATTAAAAAGAAGACTACCATTAAACTTAGACATTTTGCATTTTTTCCATTTGATGATTAGACCTCTTGCACAGTTAATATCACTAAAATAGAGGTTAAAATGCATAATACTTGTAACATCTCAAGACTTCACCGGAAAAGGCTAGTCACGAAGGTGTTATTTAGATTTTTTAGTCATGTAAAAGTTCCTGATATCTCTCTAATGTATAATTGATGTGGGACTAAATATACACCTATGCCTGTTCTCATAAATTCTATGTACTAAGAGTCCAGATAAAGCCCATCACAAATACTATGCTTATCTGATGGTTAGCCTCAAAAGAGCTCATGTTACAACATCCTCCAATCCATATTGGCTCTGGATCAGATTCACTCAAATATCATTTATAATAACCTAATATCTCATCCGAAAAAGCTAGCAAGGGTTATTTAGATTTCTTGACCTTATATAAGTCTTGATAGCATTTAATAAATTTCAAACTAAGTACATATCCATCCAGATCCTCGCACAATACCATGATATATTTCGATCCTCACAATACAAGGATATCTTTTCAATGAAGGAGGACCAGCTGGGTGAAAGGAGTACCTCACAATACCGGGACATCTTTAAATCCTCAAGACAAGGTGAAATTATCGCATAGACCAGGTATGTGGACCGGGGCAAATCTCGGAGCATATGCATGGTGGATGACGTGCAACTAGGAATTGATGAAATATAAGGGATAACGTGGCATGTTATTCACCGTAGGATTTGGCACAGTCCATTAGACCTGGTCCGAGTAATAACTAGACCAATATAGGGGGCATCTTTTCAATGGAGGGGACCAGGGTGGAAGGAGTACGGCAGCCCAATGGTGTACCAAGACCGGCTCTTTTGCTGGTCAAAAGTCAAGTTATTTTTTAACAGTATTCTATATTGTAAGGTCAATATTAACTAAGGTGTCTCTTGACTTCAAACTACAGAGGAAAACTATATAAAAATAAATCAACACAAAAAATCAAATATTTTGGTGAATCAAAATATTTTTGAACGTTTCAAGTATAGTTGTCTTTGGAAGAGAGAGGAATTCCTTGGAGTGTATAATAACGAAGGTATCCATTTCATTTTGTGATAAACCATTTATGATATAATATTTTGGTGTTTAGTTGAGAGGATTTGAAGCCTGGAATGGAAAAGGAAATAGATGATTCCTATTTTTACTGTTTGGTTGGGGAGAGTCCTATTCCTATTCCAATTCTGGGATGGAATGAGAATAGTCTCCAATCCCTCCAAAACTTAATCCCAACTCTTTTCTAACAATTCAGATCTCCATTTGGAAAATAATTTCGATTCTAATTTCAATCATGAACCAAATATTCTGGAGGATATGACCATTTTGATTACTATTCTGATCCATTCTGATTTTAATTTCGATTTCAATTCTGGCCGCAAACCGAATTAAAGACGACTTAAGAGTAGTGACAATTCAATGCTTTACAGCACCAGGCAAGGCAATTTTTTCACCTCCATACAAGGCTAGGTATGGATAGACAAAATTAGCTCTTACTAATACATAAATTATACAAGTACATATGAAGTTTCATGGAGGTAATTAATAGATAGGGTGATAAGAGACCAAGGCCAACTTAAAAAAAAAAAAGAACATTGGCTATATAAATCTATTCCAATAAAAAAAAAAAAAAAGGAAATTAAAGAGAATAGATTTACAAGTCCAAGCTAAGAACCACTGAGGGACATGGAGAGTTCCAAATTGATTCTGGGACCTTCAGAGTAACCTGAGCACTCACCGAAGTTTCCTCTTGACGACGAAGAGATTGCCCCACTGCTTTCACTTGCTGAGGATGTGTTACTCCTCTGTGTTGGGTGCAATGACAAGGATAGCGATAGTGAGCAGTCTTCAACCTCCTCTGAGCACTCCTTGAATATTAGGGATGCGTATGATCGACATCCATTCTCGTAGCCTCCCCGGACTTGAGCTTCAATGCAGAGATGAGATTCTGGTCGCTTGGTTTGCCAGTCTGCGGTCAATAAAAAGAGATGAGTTTGATGTCTCATTTTAGAACATGATGCAGCCCATGCAACCATGCAGATAGATTAAGCATTGAAATGTTTATATTTTCCTGATCTCAAAGGCATTTCTTAAATAAACACACGGTATAAGTTCTTTGATCAAAAAGTTCGACTATTACTCATTCACATCAATCTAATCAATGCATTAGTCCAAGGGTCTAGTAGAGGGACCTGACTAAGGTCTTCCAAATGCCACCATCTCCTCTCTAATGAATTAAAGTTTAGTTAGGATTGCAACAATTGATAAACAAATACAAACAATTATCTGTTAACTGGTGGGCAAAAGTTTGAACTCATTAATTCATGATGCCAAGCAAATGGAACCGCAAGAAATCTTGTATTATAATTATCCAATTATATGGAGTCTTACTCATTATCTTAGTGGCAGCAACCTAACTGTCAAGAAGATACTATTTGATCAACCAATCATCTTAAAAATATATAAAAATAGCCAGCACAATCCCAATAGCTTCTGAGTATAGATCACATATCTGAATATAGAGGTTGCATGCCCATTGCAGCCCTTTTCTGTCAGCAATATATGCCAAATATACTGCTGTAGCTCTACTGTTTATTCCTCTGAGGCTACATGGCTGCATCCCATAGATCCAGAGAGATACAAGGAAATGTGTGGGGAAAGGGTGCAATGCAATGTTTAAGAAGCAGGTCAAGCATTCAAATATTTAATAAAACAAGGAGGATGAAATAAGAAGGAATATTCTGGTCATGAAACATGGAACATAAATACTGAAAATTTTCCCTTTTTTCTGATATAGTACATGTGGACTATTAGATGCACATGCATGGGGCATGCTCTTAAAGTTAGGAAGGCCAAGGTCCATGCAATCTTTCAATATCAAACCTAATCCTAGAAACCTTTAAAAAAATAAAAAATAAATAAAAAAGGCTGGTCAAAGGAGAAGATTAGAAGAGTTAAAGAAGAAAAGAACACAAGGCACCTAAAAGGTGCTGTGGACACTCAAGAGGGAGAGAGAAAAGTTGGAAAGGGAGAAGAAAGACAAGGTGCAAGGGTGGTTTCTTTTATCACTTTTTGCTGTACCTTTAAAGGGCCAGATTCTTCCACCACATATCCCAGCACTTTGAGCTTGGAAGGGTGGTGATCTGCCAATAAGCCAGTCTCCACAGCATCTTTCTGCCACCTGAGGCCCTCCTCCTTTATTCCCCTCCCCACAGCCATGGCTTGCATGTAATCATCAAAGGAGTACGGGAAGGTGACTGTCTCACTGATTCCTTGGCTACATTGCAAGCTTTTGGAGGTGGCTTGTGTCTCCATTCGAGCCCTGCTAATAAAATAAGCAAAAGAAGTGGGGAGAGATTAGCAAAAGGTGAGGAAAAAGTGAGAGAGAAAAGAAGATGGGGGTCATCTTTTTATGTTCTTAATGTGACTGATATTATTTGAAGTGGATAAAGGTAGCTAGCTTAGCCAACCTTTTCAGAAGAGGGTGTGGGAAGTACACGAACTGGGACTGGAATTCCTTGGTTGGCTTTGTGGGAGGGGAGGAGCCACCATCATCTTGCTCATCAGCACCACCATCATTGGCTTTACATGAGTGCTTTCTTGCTTGCAATTCTGATGCTAAACATGAAGATTGAGTCATGGAACAAGACTTTTCTTAGACTCAACTCTATATTGTATATGAAAGCATAGGAATAGAAACTGTGTTAGATAGAACAAAAGTTTGAGGTTTTCTGAGGTGATTTATAATTAAAAGGTGAATTTATTATGGACAAGTGTCAAAAGAAAGAAAGATGCGAGTTACTCAACAAGTATTGCATGTAAAAGATCTGAGTTTTTTGAACTTCACACCCTTTTCTTTTCTTTTTGCTATTTTATTGATAGCTCGCAGTTCATGCATACTGAAAGGCACCAGAACCAACTAAATAAATAAATAAAGATGTCAAACTTGTAGTTGGTGGAGAATTACTGTAAATGGTGCAGCTCAAAAAAAAAACAAATTTCTGGCTCCTCATTCTGTACTATTTTTGGCTAAGAATCAGTCTTAATTGGAAGGAAGAAAGGATAAATAAAAATAAAAAACAAGCTCTACTATCAAAGCTGATCCACATGAGGGGAGGAAAAAAATGATGCTGCATCAACTTAATGAGCAGGTATCATCACATAAGTCACATGAAGGAGTAGCAGTGGTAAAAAAAAATAAGCCACAAATTTTAGAAAAAAAAGGAAAAAAAAACAACAACAGGGCTTGTCAAATGGCAAAAGATGAATACTAGTACTGCATCAACTTGAAGGGTAATTGATAGAGAGAGCTTTCTTGACATAGGATAAATAATCTCAAAAAAAGGGTATGCATGGATTTCTGCTTGAAGGAAAGAAACATTTTGGCAGGCATGAATAAATTTGGTGGAGAGAAGAGGAGAGAAAAAAAACATACCTTGCCTGCCCATGTCATTCCTCATGCTTCTGTACATCTGATTAAAACCATACCCCCTCCATTTGTCAGCCAAACTTTCACCAAAAAAAAAAAAAAAAGAAAAGAAAAGAAAAGAAGGAGAGGCAAAAATATGACCATGGATGTATCGGAACCAAGTTTCAAAACAGCGTAGCCATACCTGGAGATGACTTTTAACATGGGATATGGTCAGTCCTCTAACATTCATCAGCTGAAGGACAAGCTTAGGTGTAGCCTCTAGACAACAGCAAATAAGATTACCAAATAACTATAAGAAGCAACACAGAGAGCAAAGACAAATAAAAAATAAATAAATAAATAAATAAGTGAAGGCAAAGCACATAGGTTTCCAATGGAAAAGGTACCAACTTTCCTGCCCTCCAAGCTTCTCAATGGCACGAACAAAGCAGTGGTGGAGCTCAGGGGTCCATCTCAAGCGAGGCACCTTGGATCTGATGTACTGCCTCACACCTCCATTTCTTCCACTGTTTCCCATCTCTCTTTCTCCTCACTTCTCTTCCCTTCTTCAAATGGGCTTTATTCTCGTCAGCAACTATAAATTTATCCAGTAAGTAGATGAACTTAGACGAAGGAGGGAGGAAGCCAAACAAACCTTTCTGGAAGACCTAATAGCTAAACTCTATCGAGTTCCTTCTCCCAAAGAACCTTCCTTTCTCTTCTCTATCACGCGTCTTCGCACAGTGAAAGGGACTCCCACCGGTCCCGGGGACTTATCTATGGCTATCTTTGTCGCAATAACCCATCTTTTCCTCCTCTAAAACCCTCCAAAACCCTGCCTTTCTAGTTCTCTATCAGTTTCCACTGCATTTTCTCTTTAAAGCTCTTGCCTTTGCGATCCTTCTCACAAAGAAAAAACGAAAAAAAAAAAAAAAAAGCCCTGACCTTTGCGTTGCTGTTACATGGGGTCCTCTAAATATCGTTGGAACTGTCTAGGATTAACGCAGCACTTGGAGGCCACAGATCACGAGACGAAGTCATCATTATGAAGAGTTAATGACCGGGGAAGAGAGGAAGTGGACAGGGATAAGAGAGAGAAAGAGGACTAGAGACAAAGGAGAGATGACAAATTCCTCTGCTAAGCTTTTCTGATATACTCCTAAAAAATCAACTATATTAAAAAAAAAAGGAAAAGAAATATCATATATCATCACCTTCTTGGCATAATTATAATTATTGCACTTGGGCAGAGCTTTTGACTCACCGCAAAAAAAAAAAAAAAAAAAAAAAAAAAAAGAGAAAGAGAGAGAGGGAGTTGTAAGATAGAGAGAGATTTGGGCAGCCAACGCTAGAGGTATGATCACAAGAAACGGCTGTAGAATCTCTGAGCACACGATTTCTTTACTCCCTTTCTGCCACACTTTATTTACTTACATAAATAATATTACTATATTACTCTTTACTACTTACTACGATAAAATAATTCAATTAGAATATATAAAGAGAGACCTTTGTGTTTTTTCTAA
Source organism: Areca catechu (assembly GCA_021397845.1). Lineage (NCBI taxonomy): Eukaryota > Viridiplantae > Streptophyta > Magnoliopsida > Arecales > Arecaceae > Areca > Areca catechu. The sequence goes on from CM038049.1 coordinate 135,941,619, forward strand.
CTTTCGGATAAGAAATTATAGGCCTCTCATCTCCTCTAAGAAGCTTTGAATGGCATGGATTATTGTTTAACGCTGCATGGGTCGAAACGTACGTTTCCCATCTCATCCCTCTTGCATTCTTTTTGTCACAATGTCAACTTTTTGGGCAGGCAATGAGGTCTCGACTGCAAGTCCTCACGATCCTTCGAGAAAGGCTTGGGTTTGGCAACTACGACATAACATAATTTTTTTTCTAGGGGAGTTGGCCTTTTCAAATCGATCACGGGCGGTGCCTGCCTTAGAAAAAAAGAACCAAGAGATGATAAAAACTAAGATAGGGATGTCGTTGTGTTAGAGAAAAGGGTCCAAGCGAAGGAGAGAGAAGAAAAACAAACAAGAAAAAAGGCCAGGTTCCTTTCTTCTGTGGATGTAATTATATTTTGGGTGTCTTTGAAAACTTCAGAGCTAGGGGAAGTCAGTCAACTGGGTGGTTGCCTCTGAAAATTCCTCCTGCCTCATGTTACCATTTTTTGTTTAAAAAAAAAAATCCTCCTGCCTCCATGCAGCATTGGGCAGACCTAATAAAGGGTGTGTCATGGCATTTGTAAATGCCTTGGACTTTGCAGAGAGAGATATAGATAGAGATAGATAGATAGATAGATAGATAGATATAGGGAGGGAGAGAGAGATGAGGTCACCCTACCTTTAGTAAACCATCTTTTTTGTTAGTTTTGCGTACCAGGGAAGCAAAGGAGACTTAGTCCTACTTAGTTGTGAAGTCCCTAGACTTTAAACATGCTTTCCCACTGCAGCTTTAATTGCCTTCTTTTCTTGTTTAAAGGAGACTTGGGCCATGGTATCTTTACCTTGTTTAAAGTTCATATTACTTGCAAATAATTGACTAGGAAAGAGTATATATAGGTCTCCAAGTTCAAAGAGTATAGGTCCCCAAGTTCAAACTTGAATCATGGTCCTAGATATAGAGGGCAGGAGTATAATATGAGTTAAATGCAAGAGAAAAAGCAAGAGAAAGCTCAAGTGAGTTCTGAAATCTTTTGCAAAACCATGTAAATTTTATTACTTTACGCGGAAAGTAGAAAGAAAACAATGGACGGACTCCAAGGACAGAGAACCAGCAACCGTACCGTACGCGAATTGTAACCTTAATTTATTACATGATTTGAAAGCTTATTACAATTAAGAAGCTTGAAGGATCACCTCGGTTTGTGAGAAAAACAAGAAAAGTTGGAAATATGGAAGGGCGATTATAGTTTTTGTTGAATTAAATTTTTAGAAAATATTGAATAATTATTTGAAAGAATAAAAGCGGTATAAGTGATAGTTTTCTGCTGAAAATAATTTATCCACTTGAAATATTTTTTTTTAGCATCAAAAATTGATCGGCGCACCAACTTCTTGTTTATCACTTTTTATTATAAAAAAAAAAAATGTTATTGCATATAATGGATATGATTCTTGGAATGAATCTTATATACATTAATTTTTTTTGAAGTTGCTGTAGCTCAAAAATCATTATGCGAAACAAATTTATTTATATGACAAACATGAATATTCTATGAGAAAGTTATCATAAGTAATTTGTTCACATGCAATGCATTATTTTATCAGAAAAAAATCTCAATAAAAGTTATTTTAAAAAATTTAGTCCATGAAAAACTTGAATAATTCTTGTCAAAAAAAATCACATTATAACTAGTTTCTTTTACATAATTTTTATCATTGTTTTTTTTTTTTCATTATTGAACCAAATGAAATGTACAACCATATGTGAAAGGATATGAGCCCTAATTCAAGTGATAAAATTGTGTTATTTTCCATCCAAATGAAGTTCTAATTAACTCATGAATATCTATCTATTTATTTATTTATTTATCAAGTCATTTATACTGCTTTTTGGGTTGGCGTGGTTCCCAGGTCTTGACACCAGGATGTTTGGTGTCAAAATGATGGGGAGTAAATCTTCAAGAACAAGACCTTAAAAAAATGATGTCAAAAGGATACAACATTGTTTACCAAAAAAAAAAAATAAAGGATACAACATTTGGCTTCTTAACCCCCACCCTAAAAAAAAAAAGAAAAAGAAAAAAGAAAAGTAACTGCAAATTTTCTTGTCCTGTTTTCAATAGCCCAAAAGGGTGGTATGGTAGGGCCAATGGAGTGAAACCCCCCCCCCCCCCCCCCCCCCAAAACCTCTAAAGACCTCTTTTTCAAAAAGGTGGGTACATGCACACGCCTAGTTCCTTCTTGGCAAATGCACCCACCCTAAAACCATGTGCTATCTTATAGACATGGTGGTGACTAGGATTTCACCCCGGCTTTTAACTACGAGTTTGTATCCCATCACCACCCCGGTAAGAAACCCAAGAGAACATAGCCCCCTCGGCTCGGCACCAACGGGCGCCATGTAGGGTAGCAATTAGGTTGGATCAGATCAGATAAAGATCTGGTTAGATACAAAATAAATGAAAAATCCATCAATCCTAACTCAACTGCTTGTTAAATGAATCAAGAATTCAAATCCAAATCTCACTATTTTATTAAATAGGTAACCTAATCCAATTTACAATGGCTTGATTTAAGCTAAACATTTTAAGTGATTAAATATTACCACCTTTAATAATATATATGTTCATCTTGGTCACATCCTAACTGATATTTTTTATTCACTTCGTCTACTAGTAATTGCTGTGTATGTATATTAACTGTAATCCTATATGGAATAAAGCATAATACTATGTAGAGATATGGAGGATTGAACACAAAATACTAATATGTTAGGGTCAAACATAAAATAGGAGCTAGAGAATGGCTTGGGTGTTCCCTTCTCTATATGATGCAAAAAAATGAAAAGTAATATGATTTTTATAAATAGAATATTGGAAGGAAAATATGTAGAATACGCTCTAGAAAATTTGTGTTAATTTCTTGAGAAGTGGAAGGGGATCATGCATAAGAAGTTTGAGAAGAATAGGACTACAACATGAATAATTTCTCTTATTGCTAAGACGGTAGCCCGGTTGGTAGAGGCTAAAACTCGCCTCTCTCCGGTCACGGGTTCGAGGCATGATCCTGCGGGTAACTCGATTAAATCCAGGAATTTTTTTGGGGCACGTAATCGGGGTGGTGGGAGAGCGTGGTTCGAGGCATGATCCTGCGGGTAACTCGATTAAATCCAAAATTTTTTTGGGGCACGTGATCGGGGTGGTGGGAGAGCATGATCCTGCGGGTAACTCGATTAAATCCAGAATTTTTTTAGGGCACGTGATCGGGGTGGTGGGAGAGCATACTACTCCGGCGGTTTAACGGTGTCAGCTGACATACTTACCGTTTGTGGGGAGGGCCCGAGGCATGATCCTGCGGGTAACTCGATTAAATCCAGGAATTTTTTTGGGGCACGTGATCGGGATGGTGGGAGAGCGTACTACTCCGGCGGTTTAACGGTGTCAGGCTGACATACTTACCGTTGGTGGGGAGGGCGAGCAAAAAATGCGTCCCGTATCGAACATGGTCTGGCGGGTTGGGGCCCAGTGTGGGGGTAGCTATGCCGGGAATTTATTCCCCCTCTCTCCTTTTTGTTAATCAAATAATAATAATAATAATAATTTCTCTTTGTAATACTCCTTATCTAAACTCTATTGATTGAAATTTTATTCCCACTCCTCGATTTGAATGGCCATTCATTTTTGTTTACTTCATGGTCATAGACACATGCACACACACTTAAGTATAACCACGTGCAAGATAAATATATGTATAAAACAAGCACAACCTTGCATGCAAGATAGATGTAATTATGTGCACAACACTAGTTGAATATTGCTTGATCAAAAAAATACTAAACGAGCAATGATAAGATAATATCGTATATTATTCTACCAATTTGTTTCTCATTTAGTCACAAAGGATTGTGTACATGTATATAGCAAATTCATGCTTTCATATTGTTAAGATTACTATAGCAAGGCCTTATCTTACTGGTGATATCCCTCTACTTAGAGCTATAAATGGGTTGATTCAGGTAGGATCCATGCAATATGTGCAGGTAAACTCAATGAGAAAAATCAAGATCAAATATAGGTTCAAATCCATAAAAAATATTAAGCTCCAAAATCGCATCCATACTTGATTAATAATTGGATTCAATTTCGATTCAAGAATTTTCAAGCTTAGTTTAGTTCATGAGTTTAGTGGCCAACTACCCAAATGTTAATGATTTCTAAACTATGGAGCCTCTTATTGCAATAGTCTATATAGATTACATTAGAAAATAACATGATATGGGAAGTGAATGATTGATTTTGAAAAAAATCCAATAACATTTAAAATATGTTTAATTTTTTTATTTATGTTTGTTTCTTTATAGTAGAATCAATATCTAAATATAGGTTAAGATTAATTTGGAACTCCAACGGCAACATTGAGAGTTTAAGGAGCATGCATGAGAAAAAGGTATAAATCTGAATATGAAGAAAAGGACAGACTTAAATCATGCAGCTAATTTCTTTACATTCCTATATCCGCACTTACTGTATATTAGTGATTTTCAGTATCTAGTTATTGGGTTCAGGTATAGTTAAATCAAAGTTTGATCCTACAGAAACCTTTACACCATACCTTTACCTCACAACTAGAGGTCCTAAGTTTAAATTTAGAGTGGTGCATAGGGATGGCAAAACGGATCGGGTTTTGGTCGGTCATCAAAATGTTGGGAAATGTGTCCCAAAGCCAATTTCTACTGTAGACAGTTGTACATTTGATGTAATTGTATATGAATTATATTATTGAATAAAATGTTTATTCTGGCAGTTCATCACTATTTCATCTTTCTGTAATGAGTTCTTGAGTGATGAAGTCCTTAGGACTATTTGTATGTGATATAGAGAGGATATATCATATAGTCCTAAATTGTTCGCAACCAAATGATACACTTATTTCAGGATGATAGTATATCAAGTATAGGTCGTTGTGTGCCATAGTCGTTGGTTGTCCTCTTAACCAGGAGTGTGGAGACACTGGTATGGCATGCAGATGTTGTGTTTGACATTTCATCGAACGTGACCCGTCTGTATTTTTTTGCCTAGAGTTTTGATATGGACGTAGTTATCCCTCAGACATGAGATCGTCATGGTAGCTTGCGAGCAACTCACTGTACTTTGGTACTGGACTATCTGGATTTCTAATCCAGGGACGGAAGGTTTCTGGGTACAGTTAAGTACTCGTGTAGCAGTGATTGGATCAAGATGGGATTGACCCCTCCAAAGTGTTTGGAGCAGATATCTTACTGTGTTTCAATTTAGCAAAACCTTGGCCATGGTAGTCTTTGTAAAGTGTTACAGGACTTGAGGTTGAGACACATTGTTGATGGACTTTAGGGTTGGGCAGTTTAACCCTAAGTCTTCCTGAGCATTGAGGTCAAGGGATTAATTACAAGGTTTCCATATCTCCTGGTTCTTGATTGTTGCTCTGCAACTTCGACCTATCCGACGTCGGGTGTCATTGCTAGATGGCAACTTTGACTGGTATTGGAAATGTTCCAGTGCTACCGGCTTAGTGTTCGAACCTATAGGGTCACACACCATAGGGTTTTTACTTGATCTAGTGATCGGAGAATGATTGGGAATCGTTCGTGGACTCACAAGGAAAAGTATTTTTCTTTATCCAAGTGTCGACACTTGATATTCTTGAAAGTGTCGACACTTGTGTAAGTGTCGACACTTGTTGATTTCGCAAGTGTAGACACTTGATGTCACAAAAGGTTGTGACATAAAATTTTCACTAATAGTTGGTGATGCATGGAGGTGAATTAAGTAATGTGATTACTTGATAGCCCAATTTGATTGAGCTATAAAAATCTGGAACGAATCAAATAGGATTTGGTTCAAAATTAGGTTTGGATCCAATGGGTTGAACCCAATGTATGCACACTTGACCCAATTGATTTCAGTTATGAACTGAAATCAATTAACACTTTAATCTGAATTTAAATAAGTTTAAATTCAGTTTTTGGGAGTTATGTAACTTTCCATGACCATAATCCCCCATAACTACCCATTAACACTCCATAACTCCCACTTTCCCTCTCCCTCACCATCTACTTAATGGGCTGAAATGGGAGGATGAAAATCAAGAAAATTCAGCAAAGAAATGCTGGAAAAATCAAAGGGAAGAAAGGAAGAAACTAGGAAAGGTTCTAGTTTTAGGGTGTGTGAGGTTTTTGAAGAAAGTGCATATTTGTACCTAGTGATCTAGGTCTTGGGATTGAGTGTTTGGGAAGGGTTTCAACCACTCATTCTCCACCTCTTGGTTTTCTTCTTTCATTCGGAGAGTCCGGCATCAAAGAAGAAAAGGAGTTCCGATCAAATCGTTCCACAACAGCTAGCACTTGGAGTGGAAGTAGATTTTGAAAGAGCCCTGGTGTGAACCACCTGTAGAGGCCGGACACGTGTGCGGCTAAGCAGTTCTTCTTCCTCCTCCTGGATCTTTCGCAGCGGAGAGCGTCTCCACTTCATACGAGGTATGGTTTTTGAAATGTTCATAGCATAGTTTTCATGATTTCATAGTTTATAGTAATCATTCATTAAGATCTTGTACGTAGCATAGAAAAGTTAAAAGCATGCTTAGATTAAATGTTAATCCTTTTATCATGCTTCCGCTGCATGTTATTTTGAAAAAGTTTTAAATACAAAGCATGCTCGCTACTAGTTTCCTTTCAATTGGTATCAGAGCAACAGGTTGCTCTAGCATGAATGTTTAGTATAACATTATAAAATCAGTTTAATTTCTTGCAAGTACTCGGATTGAGTGCCTCACCAGGCCGTCCGGTCATAGGAGAGAAGTAGGGCTGCAAGACCCTCACTTCCCATTCAAAGGGATCTCTATGGCGTGTAGGGGTGCCATTGTGAAGGACTCATGAAGAAAAAAAGAAAAGAAAAAAAAGATTAAAATGTTTTGATCTTTATTATGTTCTAAATTTGAAGTCATAAAATGTTTTAGAAATTTCTAAAGTTAGTTTATGATTGTTATGTTAAATAGTTTAACATAAAATTCAAGTTTAGAAAAGACAAAGTTTGGATTTCAGCATTTCTGTGCTCGGTTTGATCAAGTGTCGACACTTGGTTTACCTAGTGTCGACACTTGTGTGTCTATGTGTCGACACTTGGCTTCTAGGTGTCGACTCATGAACAAAAACACAGAAATCGGTTCACTGTGTGTCGACCTGTCTCAGAGTAGTGTCGACACCTAGTGTCGACACTTGCTACTGAAGTGTCGACACTTCACATGAACAGAAATTTAAAATTGGATTTTCTTGTAAAAATGTTTTATAAAGTTTTTGAAAATGTTTCAATCTGTTGTATGATTAACTTAATTATGAATTAAGTAAATCTAAGTGACTAAATGATCTAAGGATATGATTTTAAGATCTAAGTCATATTCATAACTTTGGATTAAATGGGTTAGCTTGAATTAGGTCCTAATTGGGTTAGACCTAAGTTTAGATGAATTGGACTTAATAAGAATTAACTTAATCAAATGTTGAGTTAAGGTTCTTCTCTAGTATCTATCTAATAGTTAGATTGATTGGTCCATACATCTAAATGGACTTAATCTTGGCTTCGTGGTAGGACCCGATTCCTTAGGCTAGCCTAATCGAAATTGGTGAACCAATTGGTGTCTAAGGTAAGTATGGCTTTTGATCTATGGTTTTTGGGGCTACCTCTTTCCTGGCCAATGATATTGGTGTCTAAGGAAAGATGGTTAATGGCTTAACCCATAACCTTGATCTCACTTACCTGGCCAATATGGTCAACCAGATTTGATTAGTTAGCTCATTGATTCGAGTTAGCCCATGCCAATAAGGTTAATCAGCTTGACTGATTTAGGTGCCCATGGATTTTGTGGTTCATGTAACCCTTTCATTAACATATGAAGTTAGTGAAAGATAATCCATGACTTATCCTTTCTCTTCTGTCACAACATGTATAAAACCTCTAAATTATTAGGTCCTTAAAAAGATGAAATTATATGATAATTTTTTGTCTTAGCCTCCCATTAAGGTGTTTGGTAATAAGTCCAGTAGTGGGGTGATTATCGGCAGATCCATAGATCGGGTGGTCATCATACTATTGGAATTGCCATTCATTATATGATGACATAATGCAACTTTCTTGAACAGGTGGTCAGGTTAGCCGGCCAAAGTCGGGCTTGATCATTTGTTAGCTAGAAGCATTAAGATCAGTCATGTTAATGGTTGGACCTAACTGGGACCTTCTTTAGCAGGTAGCCCAAAGGCCGATTGAAGTGTTCCTAGGGCAAAATAAATTACTAGGAGTTGTTTGGAGAAACACTGGTTATGAACCTACCTTTAGATGAGCATGGTTGGCCGACCATAGTCGGGCTCATGCATTGTCTATTGGATTCTGGTACCCACTAAGGGATAAGTGTTATTCTTCGGATTGGAGGTAGAGGCTACCAGTCTGAATAAAATAGTGGGAGGAGCTTTTAGACAAAAGTCCATGTCTTTAAGTTTTAAATAATTCATATACTAAATAGTCTTGGTTTTCTTTTTCAGATAATGTCTACTAATCTGTCACTCCGGTCATTATTAGATAATGACAAGCTCATGGGACCCAACTTCGATAGCTGGTATCGAAGACTGAGAATTGTTCTCGAGCACGAACGGATCCTTTATGTATTAACGGATCCGGCACCTGAGGGCCAGCCCCCACCGCACATACTGCAGTCAGGATGCTTATCAAAAGTGGGTCTCTGACCGTACTACAGTGCGGTGCATTATGTTGGCGGCTATGAACGACGAGTTCAGTCGCAGATTCGAGGAGGCCCAATCGGAGAAAATCCTTCAACCAGAGAGAACCTCTTCAAAAGTTGAAGGAATCTTTTGGTGCCCCAGACGACGTTGAAAGGTACAGGGTTTCCTCTACCCATCTTCAACGCTCGAATGACTGAAGGGTCCTCAGTCACTGATCATGTATTGTACATGATCGAGATGATCGAGCGCTTGGCCAAACTCGGATATCCTTTCCACGAGCAGCTTGGGAAGGATGCGATTTTGAATTCTTTGCCTCCCTCCTACTTACCTTTTCTAGATCACTATAGATTAACAAGGCCTGTAGTCAACTACCATGGGTTGATGGGGTTACTACAGACTTATGAAAAGGATCACCAGCTCCAAAGAGCTTGGTGAATTTAGTGGGAGGCAGTGCGGCAAGGCGTCGTCCCTTTAAGAAAGGGAAAAAGAAAAAGAATAAAATAAAATGGTGCAAAGTGCTGGGCCCAGTCAGATTAAGAAGAAGGCTGACCAGAGTCAGGCAGAATGCTTCTACTGCAAGAAGCCGGGTCATTGGAAGAGGAATTGTTCCGCTTACCTAGCTACACTTGACCCGAACAGGCCGAAGAAGAAGAAGCAGCAAAAGGTTGCTGGACAAGGTATTTATATGATAAATCCTTGTTGTTTTTCTATTTGTGATACTACTAACTGGATATTAGATACTGGTAGTCCTTATCATATTTGCAATACGTTGCAGGGACTACAAGTTAGTAGAAGATTCGAGAATGGCGAGAGATTTCTGAATGTGGGAATGGAAGTCAAGCTCCAGTCCTGGCGTTGGGAATTGTCAATCTATTTTTCGAGTCTTGTAAAGTTGTTCTTAGTGATTGTCACTATTGTCCATCATTCCTTGTAAATATTATCTCTGTAGGCCAGTAATGGTTATGAACTATTAATCAAGAGTGATTTTTGCAAAGTCATTATGAATGATATTGTGGTTATGACTGGACATATTAAGAATGGCATTTATGTTTTATCACAGCCTGTTGGTGTAATGTACATTTCATGCAAACGCCCTAGATTAGATAATGTCAATGATGCTTATCTCTGGCATTGTAGGCTAGGTCATATAAACAAGAATAGAATCAACAGGTTAGTGGGAGAAGGTCTCCTAAATGTTAGTGATTGTGAATCACTGCCAACCTGTGAATCTTGTTTACTTGGTAAGATGACCAAGTCACCTTTTACTGGAAAAGGTGTACGAGCCGATGACATTTTGTGTCTAGTACATACTGATGTATGTGGACCAATGAATGTCGATGCCAAGGGTGGGTATAAATATTTCATTACATTTACGGACGACCTCTCAAGGTACGGTTGTCTTTTTGATGAGACATAAATCTGAATCGTTTGAAATGTTCAAACGGTATCGTAATGAAGTTGAAAAACAACCGGGAAGCTTATTAAAATCCTTCGATCAGATCGAGGTGGAGAATATCTTTCTGGGGAGTTTCTGACTTATCTTGAAGAGAATGGGATTCTCTCTCAATGGACACCTCCTGGGATGCCCCAGTTAAATGGTGTGTCTGAAAGGAGGAATCGAACTCTGTTACATGGTCAGATCCATGATGGGATTTGCAACTCTGTCAACTTCCTTTTGGGGGTATGCTTTGGAATCAGCATGCTATCTTCTAAATAGAGTTCCGAGTAAGTCTGTTAACAAAACTCCATATGAGATATGGAATGGGCGTAAGCCGAGTCTTTCACACCTTCGGGTTTGGGGGTGTCCGGCTTATGTCAAACGTTTGGAGACAGATAAACTTGGACCTAGGTCTGACAGGTGCCTCTTTGTTGGGTATCCTAAAGAGTCTAAGGGTTATTTCTTCTATATGCCTGGGGAACAAAATTGTTCGTCAGTCTTAGAGCTACCTTTTTGGAAAGGGAGTACCTTACTGAAGGTGCTCAAGCTGCCAATGTTGAGCTTACTGAAGTTCAACAGATAGAAGAACCAAATCATTCAAGGACTGCTACAAAACCCGTTATGATAAGATCAAACCTTGAGCCTATTGACCAGTCATTAAGGAGATCCGGTAGAGTACCGCGTCAACCGGACAGATACTATGGTTTTCTGGTCCGAGACGGTGATCCCGTTGAGCTCGATGAGAACAACGAGGATCCAATCACCTATATGGACGCGATGCAGAGGTCTGATTCTGAGTTGTGGCTGGGAGCCATGAAATCTGAAATGGAGTCCATGGAAATCAACAAAGTATGGACTTTGGTTGATCCACCTGAAGGGGTAAAACCCATTGGGTGCAAATGGGTCTTCAAAAGGAAACGGGGCGCAGATGGGCAGGTAGAGACCTATAAAGCCCGTCTGGTTGCCAAGGATTATCGTCAACGTTATGGTATTGACTATGACGAGACGTTTTCCCCTGTGGCAATGCTCAAGTCTATTCGATTATGCTTGCCTTAGCTGCATATCTGGACTATGAAATCTGGCAAATGGATGTCCGAACAGCTTTCCTAAATGGTGAGCTAGATGAGGAGGTGTATATGATGCAACCTGAAGGGTTCACATCCACAGATGAATCTAAGGTATGTAAGCTTAGTAGGTCCATCTATGGACTAAAGCAGGCATCTCGGAGTTGGAACATGCATTTTGATAAGTGTATCAAGACGTATGGTTTTGTTAGGAACAAAGAAGAACCCTGCATATATAAGTGGGCAAATGGTTCTGTAGTTGTATTTCTTGTACTGTATGTGGATGACATTCTCTTAATCGGGAATGACATCCCTGCATTACAGGGAATAAAGGTCTGGTTGTCATCCCAGTTTTCTATGAAAGACTTGGGTGAAGCTTCTTTCATACTAGGTATGAAGATCTATAGGGATAGATCAAGGAAGCTTCTGGGTTTGTCCCAGTCTACGTACATTGATACTGTGCTGAAAAGGTTCAGCATGGAAAATTCCAAGAAAGGCTATCTTCCGATAGGCCATGAAATTTCTCTTTCTAAGAAGGATTGTCCGACAACTCCTGAGGAAAGAGAGCATGAGTAGGATTCCTTATGCTTCGGTAGTAGGGTCCATCATGTACGCCATGACATGTACTAGACCAGACGTGGCATACTCATTAGGAATAGTGAGTCGATACCAGTCTGACCCAGGTGAAGCACACTGGAAGGTTGCAAAGACTATCCTGAAGTATTTGCAAAATACCAAGGACCAGTGGCTTCTTTCTGAGGACCTGACTTGAAACTTGTGGGTATACTGACTCCAGTTTTCAATCAGATAGGGATGATAGCAAGAGTGTATCTGGCTTTGTTTTTACCCTGAATGGCGAGCTATCTGCTGAAAAGTTCCAAGCAGCACACTGTAACAGACTCTGTATGCGAAGCGGAATACATTGCAGCATCTGATGCAGCAAGGAAGCTGTATGGTTGCAAAAATTTCTTGGCGAGCTGGGAGTGGCACCTTCCGGATGGTCTTGTTCCAGTGTACTGTGACAGCACTGGAACCATTGCTCAAGCCAAGAGCCGAAGTCCCATCAGCGTACCAAGCATATTCTGCGCCGATTTCATCTTGTGTGAGAAATCGTGGAACGAGGTGATATCGACCTTCTGAAGATTGACGGAAAGGAGAACCTGGCTGACCCCTTCACTAAAGCCATTGGAATTCAAGAACTCAATGATTGTAAATGGAAGATGGGTATACGATACTGTTTTGATTGGCTTTAGTCCAAGTGGGAGTTGTTGGGAAATGTGTTCCAAAGCTAATTCTACTGTAGACAGTTGTACATTTGATGTAATTGTATATGAATATATTATTGAATAAATGTTTATTCTGGCAGTTCATCACTTTCATCTTTCTGTAATGAGTTCTTGAGTGATGAGTCCTTAGACTATTTGTATGTGATATAGAGAGGATATATCATATGTCCTAATTATTCGCGATCAAATGATACACTTATTTCAGGATGATAGTATATCAAGTATAGGTCGTTGTGTGCCATAGCGTTAGGTTGTCCTCTTAACTAAGGAGTGTGGAGACACTGTATGGCTGCAGATGTTGTGTTTGATATTTCATCGAACGTGACCCGTCTGTATTTTTTCTGCCTAGAGTTTTGATATGACGTAGTTATCCCTCAGACATGAGATCGTCATGGTAGCTTGCGAGCACTCACTGTACTTTGGTACTGGACTATCTGGATTTCTAATCCAGGGATGGAAGGTTTCTTGGTGAAGTTAAGTACTCGTGTAGCAGTGATTGGATCAAGATAGGATTGACCCCTCCAAAGTGTTTGGAGCAGATATCTTACTGTGTTTCAATTTAGCAAAACCTTGGCCAGGGTAGTCTTTGTAAAGTGTTACAGGACTTGTGAGGTTGAGACACATTGTTGATGGACTTTATATTGGTAGTTTAACCCTAAGTCTTCCTGAGCATTGAGGTCAAAGGATTAATTACAAGGTTTCCATATCTCCTGGTTCTTGATTGTTGCTCTACAACTTCGACCTATCCGGATGTCGGGTGTCATTGCTAGATGGCGACTTTGACTGATATTAGAAATGTTCCATGCTACCGGTTTAGTGTTCGAACCTATAGGGTCACACCCATAGGGGTTTCTACTTGATCTAGTGATCGGAGAATTATTGGGAATCGTTCATGAACTCACAAAGGAAAAGTGTTTTCTTTACCCAAGTGTCGACACACTGATGAATTCGCAAGTTCGACACTTGATATCCCAAAAGGGTTGTGACATAAAATTTTCACTAATAGTTGGTGATGCATGGAGGTGAATTAAGTAATGTGATTACTAATAGCCCAATTTGATTGAGCTATAAAAATCTGGAACGAATCAAATAGGATTTGTTCAAAATTAGGTTTGGTTCAATTGGGTTGAACCCAATGTATGCACACTTGACCCAATTGATTTCAGTTATGAACTGAAATCAATTAACACTTTAATCTGAATTTAAATAAGTTTAAATTCAGTTTTTGGGAGTTATGTAACTTTCCATGACCATTATCACCCATAACTATCCATTAACACTCCATAACTCCCCACTTTCCCTCTCCCTCACCATCTACTTAATGGGCTGAAATGGAGACGAAAATCAGAGAAAATTCAGCAAAAAATGCTGGAAAAATCAAAAGAGGAAATGAAGAAACTAGGAAAGGTTCTAGTTTTAGGGGTGTGATTTTTGAAGAAAAGTGTGCATATTTGTCCTAGTGATCTAGGTTTTGGGATAGAGTGTTTGGAAAGGTTTTAACCACTCATTCTCCACCTCTTGGTTTTCTTCTTTCATTCGGAGATTCTGGCATCAAAAGAAGAAAAGGAGTTTAGATCAAATCGTTCCACAACAAGCTAGCACTTAGAGTGGAAGCAGTTTTGAAAAGCCCTGGTGTGAACCACCTGTAAGGCCGGACACGTGTGCGGCTAAGCAGAGTTCTTCTTCCTCCTCCTGGATCTTTCACAGCGGAGAGCGTCTCCACTTCATACGAGGTATGTTTTTGAAATGTTCATAGCATGAGTTCATGATTTCATAGTTTATAGTAATCATTCATGCAAGATCTTGGACAAGTAGCACAGAAAAGTTTTAAAAGCATGCTTAGATTAAATGTTAATCCTTTTATCATGCTTCCGCTGCATATTATTTTAAAAAAGTTTTAAATACAAAGCATGCTCGCTACTAGTTTTCCTTCACAAAATCATATCCACCCGTCCTGCTAGAAAATTATCTGCCCCATACCCGTCTCGGATCGGGTCGGGTCGGGTATAAAAAATCATGTCTGGATCGGTTCGGGTTGGGTATACCTGGTCTCATAAAACCTAGTTTACTTAAAACTTAAACGGGTCAGGTCGAGTCAGGTCGGGTCGGATATATCCGTCTCATATCCAATTTATTTAAATATTTTATAAACATAGTTTTTTTACATATAAACGGTCGTGTTTGGGTCGGCATACTACTACCCGTACCCATCCTGAACCCGAGTCAGGTTTTTTTTATATAACTCATATCCGTTTATAAATTAGGCGGTCGGGTTTCACCCGCCTTATTAGGTCGGGTCAGTCGGATATCCATCGGGTCGTAAAATTGCCATCCCTAGTAGTACATCTCCCAAAATCTCACTACATTAGTGAGTACCCTCTTCTTCGAAGAAATAATCCATCAACTCTATTACCAATGACAAATACAATATTGTCTAATGATTTAAATTTTTCTATAAAGATTGTGGCACATAAGTAGATGACATGTTAATAGAAGTGTAATAGAGCCGAGCTTAATTGATCTTAGGTCTGATCACGCTTGGTTTGAAACTATTTGATTTGATTTGTCTATTAATCACTTTGAGCTTAACTGAACATGAGCTTGGTTGATTAGCTTGATAATCCTAACTTGGAGCTAAAATCAACTCAATATTGAATCAAGTTTGATCAATCTTGAATAATTGCTAGATCAAAGCGCAGTTTCAAGCCTTATTCAAGCCCAAATTAATGCTTATATGTTTCCAATATAAATAATTTACAATAATTAAAGTAATAATACAATCATACATATTCATATAATGCACAATGTCTATATTAATTATTATTAAATGTGAGTGAAATATGTTATTTTAGACTTTGTTTTATCAAATTCTATAACCAAAATAGCCCTAATTCATCTTTTCATGAATATCTATAGAAAAACAATGTGATTAAGAAGTTAATCCATGTATGTCTCTATCTTTTCTTTGTTTCTCATCTACATATATAGTTTCTCCTAAGTATCCCAAACTAGTTACTCTATTGTTTTTTTTTTTAAAAAAAAAAACTCTATCTCTTCTAACATCCCCAACTCTTTTTAAATTAAAACAGACAAAAATATCCGACTATTTATTTCATCCACATCTTTTCTCTTTTATTTCCTAATTTCTTTGTTATCCTTTTTTTATTTTAATTATCTTTTTAATGTGCATTACATTTGTCCATTGCTAGTAATTATACAAATCTTATCCAGCCAACCTTGATTAAATATGATCAATTTTGGTTGAAAGCCCTGCATGTTTAGCACGATAAAGATGATACCTTTTTTTTTGTTTTTTGGAAAGAGAGAGGAGAGAGAGATGGAGATCCATTTTGCTTTGATTGCCAGCAATCATGTGTGACCATTAAGATGTTTTTAGTTTATATGCAATATTACTAGGTTAATTTGTCGCACGCTGGGAGTTTCAAAAACTCTTGGCATGCTCCGCACGAGTGTTCCGAGAACTTCCACATCGGTGTGCATTATGCGACATTTCTCCTTTTTTTATATCTTGTAAGTTTTTTTAATCATTTTATTTTAATTTTTAAATTAATTTTGTAATTAATTTTATAACTATCATAAAGGATAGTTGAGGGTTTTTGAGAATTTTTTCTAGATTTTAAGCTTATAAATAGGCTTCTATTGCGCCCTACAAAGCATCCAAAATTTCAAGCTCTCTCTCTTCTTTATTCTTCTATTCTAAAAATTTATAAAATTTCTTTTTCTCCTATCTTTTCCTGTTTTGAAATTTTTAGGCTAAAGACGAGCTGATTAGCATCCATTTGAGATCATGCCACCGACGGGTGTTGAAGTTTTGGCTTCGAAATTATATCTTAGAGGAAAGCGTGTGGCCCAACTATTCTTCGTATGAGAAGGGAACCGAATCTTCTTTAGGACAGTGGATCTATCCACCTCCCAGGCCAGACTTTCCAACCTATTTTACATTTAAAATTATTTCATCACACCAAATTTATTCTACCACACACACCACAAAAATAAAATTATTTTTAAATATTCTAAAATAATAAATACATATATATTTTTTTTCATACATCATAAATAATAGTCTAAAGGAGATTTGGTATAGTTTGTAATATTTGTATAAAATATAATTGTTTGTATTTAATTATAATTTACTTACCTTGCATATTTTATTTAACAATATATATATATTGGTTATTTATAGCATAATATCTATTTTCTTTGTATTGTGCAAAATTAATTGAAGATCCCCATTGAACCTATACTACAACATACAAATTAATTTTTAAAAGACTATACAAATAATTAATTAAAGTTTTTAGAATTTAAAAAAAAAATAACTTAATTAAAAATCTTAACAAATCATAGGTCTAATCACAATGGTGATCATTTTAATAAAATCTTAATTTTAAAAAAAATAAGAGACATTTTTAGAATATATAAAAAAATATTTGAATTATTTAAAATAATCCTTAATAAATTATTTTTATTTTTCAGATCTTCCTCTCTAAGCTTGACTTGGACCTAATGGCAATCCTTAGGGATGACATCATTAGCCTTAAACCCAAAAAATTTGATGGATCCCATTTAGGAGGTGGAAAAGCCAAATAAAGTTTTGGCTAACTATATTAGGACTTTGGTCAGTAGTTGACCAGTCTACCTGTTTCTTTAGTTCAACCGTACCAACTATCCCAGAAGAGGATTACCTATATAAAGATAGAATCTTTAGTGCCCTTTCCGACTCACTCTATAATATTTACCTGTCGACTAAGAGTGTGAAGAAATTATGGGATACCTTGAATTTGAGTATGGCCTTAATGATACTGGAGTTGAACGATTCAACACTGCATCATTCCTTAGATTTAATATGATAGAAGACAAATCCATCAATGACTAGCTTCACCAATTCCAAGGTATCTTAGAAAACTTCAAGCCAAGGGAGACAAATTCTCTGAAATATTGAAGATCTCCAGCTTGTAGATAAAATGCCTCCTTCTTGGAATAGCTTTGTAAAAAGTCAGCTCCAAAAGCAAGGAGAGCTAATCCTAGCCCAACTTCTAAACTTAATCAAGATAGAAGATCAATATAGGTCTAAAACTCAGCAAACTAGAATTCCAAATATCTAAGCTAACCTAATCTAACAATACCCGATCAACAATAATACTAAACCAAGATCAAAACCTAGATTTCAATCAAACCACCAACACCAGTCAAACTAACATAACCGGCCTAACCCAAATAAGTTCAAATCCAAGGATAAAATCTTTAAAGCCAATAATACTAGATCTAGCAAGCATGCCCAAGGTCCAAGTGAAAGGTTCTGTTTTGTATGCAGGAGGATAAATCATCTTGTAAGAGACTATTTTCATCAAAATGAGTCTCTTCGCAAACCTTCTGCTTTCTCTGGATCCCAAGCTTATATAGTTAAAGGTCCAAAAGACTCCTTTGAACTTTGGAAAGAGAGGACTCCTAACCTAGAATTTCTCAAAGTATGAAGGTGCTTAGCCAAGGTTAACATCCTTAAATCTAAAAAAAGAAAACTAAGACTATAGATGCTGTCCAAAATAGTAATGCTTATAGATTATTAGTAATAAAATTAGAAATTAATGATATAGCAATTCTTTATCTAATTTTTTTTTTTAA
This sequence comes from Areca catechu, assembly GCA_021397845.1. Classification (NCBI taxonomy): domain Eukaryota; kingdom Viridiplantae; phylum Streptophyta; class Magnoliopsida; order Arecales; family Arecaceae; genus Areca; species Areca catechu. Next base: position 135,959,817 of record CM038049.1, read on the forward strand.
AAATCTTTAAATTATGATTGTAGATCTTTGATTGATCTATTAATTAATAGATAACTAATAAAAAGATGATAATCATATCCTAATCAAGTATAAAACTGTAAGAAATGAAATGAAAGAAGTGATATCATTGCAATTTAAAAGATCAAAAATAATCTGACAAGCCTTTTGACCAAAGTCTTTCGAAGGCTGTGGTATTTGAGACATCGAGGAGGATGAGGCTTAAACCCATATTAGTCACTAGAGTAAATCCCTACTTTCATGGCAACCTTATGGTTAAGATTCAAAGAAAACTGGTCTCTAAGATGATGTTTGGGAGCACTATTTTTGAAGTCTGTTTTCATCATATCCCTATGGTATAGTGCTCTATTATGACGATTAGATTGAGCATAGCTCTTAATAGATTCAAGACTATGAGTTCAACGAGGTACAATTCCATTACACGTATCCTTGAAGGATCTATCTTAGTGAGAGTAGTCATGAGGCCATAACTATGGAACCAAGATAAATTCCTAGTAACTCTCATAAAAATCAAGGCAAGCGCATGGCCTAAATAGCGCTATCTCACATTATGATCAGCTCATTAATTTTCATACGTGTATATTTTATATTAATGCAAGTTCAAACTTAAAAGTACTTGCATCAAGTACGGTAAAGTTTCAAAAGTTTAATTATTTAAATATCTAATGATTTTAAATATTTTATGAGTTTTTGAAATTTGTGGGAGATTGTCGTATATTGGGAGTTTCAAAAACTCCCACCGTGCTCCATGCGAGTATTCTGAGAATGCTCCGCTTGAGCAATCCGAGAACTCTCTGCGTGGACGCATGTTACACGACATTTTTTCATTTTTTTTCAACATCTTGTATGTTTTATTTTTTACCATTTTTAGTTTTATTTTTTTAATTAATTTTGTAATTATTTTATAACGGTCATAATGGCTAGTTGAGGGCTTTTTAGAGATTTTTCTAGAATTTGAGCCTATAAATAGGTCTTTATCCCAGCTCTATAAAGTATCCAAAAATTTCAAGCTCTCCCTCTCCTCTATTCTTCTATTGTAAAAATTTCTAAAATTTCTTTTTCTCTTATCTTTTTCCGGTTTGAAATTTTTGAATTGAAGACGAATTGATCGCGTCCGTTTGAGAACGCACTACGGGTATTAGAGTTTTAACTTTCGGGTTGTACCTTAGAGGAAAGCGTATGATCCAAATATTCTTCGCATAAGAATGTGTTCAAATCTTCTTTAAGACAATGGATCTATCTACCTTCCAAGCTAGACTTTCCAACCTTATTCTATATTTAAATCATTTTATCGTACCAAATTTATTCTACCATACACATCAAAAAAATATATTTGTTCAAATATTTTTAAAATTATATATATATATAATTTTTTTCATATGTCACAGATAATATAATTAAAATAATAAAAATTAATATAAATACTCGTATATACATTTAGTTAAGAGAACAAGTACAATGGTTTTTGGTGGATCGAAAGCAATTATAGCCTAAGACCTCAAACATAGCAGCTGTGAGTATACGGATTTAATTGTTGCACGGATCCAAATTCTTAGATCCCACCCGTTTACGATCTTGCCTTGAATAGCCGAGATTTATTATTAACGACAGAAATTATGAATCGTACGGTGAGCAGCTGCTGTACATTTTTCGACGGATGCCTTTTAATTTAATTTAACGTGTCCCATAAGGAAGGGTGACCAGACTTATCCAGATGAGGGGGCTACCGAGAATGACACGTGACCGTTAATAAACTTCCATCGATACACGAGTTAAAGAAACGTCACCATTGTGACTAAAGAAATAAACAGTGTTAAAAAAATCAACAACAAAAAATAATAATAATATTGTTATTATTATTATATATTATTATTTATTATTGTATCTTTTTTTAAGCTGGTCAAACTAAATATGATGGAATAGCGATAAATTTATGAAAAATACAAGTCTTTTAAAGAGTAGCCATGACTTTCGATGCTGATCTAGAAGTCATTGAATAGCCTATGTTCTAAATAGTTAATCGATTCCTGGTCATTGGTAACTTATTTTTAAATAAATATTTAGTTTTTGACAATCAGATATTCTATACTTTAATAAATGATTGATTTCTGATCATCGGATATCCTGTAGGATATATAAGTGATAATTCTTAGTTATCAGGTAGCTTGTATCTCGAATAAGTGATAATTTCTGGTCATCGAATATCTGTATTCTAAATAGACGAACAGCTCCCGATCACTTTGACATTCTATATTTTAATAAATAATTAATTTTTTATTTAATATTTTTTATTATCAATAATTACTTGTACCAGGATATTTACTTATAACATTGTCAAATTGTTTTGTCGCCATTTAAGCGGATGGTGGTAGAGGGAATGATGGGAAATCCTGGAGGGCAAATAATGGTGTGCATGGCAAGGACAAAAGCTATTTATGCCCCACCCTCCCAAAAAAAAAACTAAAATGTTTTCTACCACAAAATAAAAATTAGTTATTTTCTCTCACTTAAAAATTATTTCTTATAAAATCCTGAAAACATAAAAATTCAGAGACAGGACACTTTGACTCCTGACCATTGTATTGCAGTCCCTTCGGGCATTATTCATTATTTCCTTTCATTTTCTTGATTGATGTTATAAAAATAAAGGAAAAAAAATGATGACGCAGTCTACGTGTCAGGGAGAAGGTGGGAAACTGTCGAGGGTCAAAAATGGAGGAATTGGATATTGGCCGTTCATTTCAGCGGTTTGAGAAAGGAGGGAAACGTCGGCGGTTGATTTTCCTCGAGGAACTCTGGATGCTTTTGACGTTTCACAAAGATGGTAGTAGGAATTTGGTGGGGTTCTTCTTTGGTCGTTTCAGGCATGGACGAAGAGAAAGGTCCAGGTTTGTTTGGAGTGTAGCAGTTGTTCTCATTTAAGGACTCTTTTAATCTATTTGTTCTGCAATGTCAAAGCTTGAAAAGCCTTTGATGCTCCCATAAGTTAGTGAGAATTGATGTATATAATGTTCGACCGTGTTTAGAAATATATATTATTGCTGTAAATTTTTTCTGGACCGGGTTCGATCGATTTGGCTGGAGCACGTCTCTCTCGGTTCCTGCCAAAAAGTCTCCAAGAATCGATGATATTCTGGCGGGGAATACTCCGATGCTTAAGTTAGCAGCAGCTTGAGGACAATAGAATGGAGGAATAAATGGAGATGAGCGTGTGAAGCAGGGAGAAAATCTTTACCATCCAGAGTCCCCCGTTTTTTTTATATAGGTACGGAACGTTACCAGAATCTGTTAGGGGCTACGCATGGAATGACCGATCTGCCCCTAGGAGAATCCGGGAGTGGCCATGTGGCGCCAGGATGAGGCAGCATTATGGAACTAGTGGAGTAGTGGCGTTGATATGTCAGGGTTCTGTTGCAACAGAATTCTGGTACCAGCTGAAGGGACTTCTGAAGCCTTCTGATTAGTATGGATCGTTCAGACCTCTGATGGAGTCAGTTGGTCGGACCTTTGATGGAGTCGGTCGGCCAGACCTCTGCTGAAGTGTCTCGATCGGATCTCTGCCAAAACAGGTTGATCGGACCTCTGGTCCGGTATATATATATATATGTATATATACAAATACATACATATATATATGTATACATATATACATACATATATATATATGTATGTATATATATGTATACATATATATATGTATGTATGTATGTATATTATATATATATATATATATATTATATATATATATATAATATATATATATATATTATATATGTATGTATGTATGCATACATATATATATGTATGTATGTATGTATACATATAGTATGTATGATGTATGTATATGTATGTATGTGTATGTATGTATGTATACATGTATATGTATGTATGTATGTATACATGTATTGTATGTATGTATCTCTACATGTATAGTATGTATGTATGTATACATGTTATGTATGTATGTATCTATACATGTATATGTATGTATGTATGTATACATGTTATGTATGTATGTATCTATGTATATATATGTATGTATGTATCTATACATATATATGTATGTATGTATATATATATATATATATATATATTATATATATATATATAGATATCTATATATATCTATATATATGTACATACATAGTAGTATGTGTCGTTCAGACCTCTGATGGAGTCAGTTGGTCGAACCTTGATGGAGTCAGTCGGCCAGACCTCTGCTGAAGCGTCTCGATTGGATCTCTGCCAAACAAGTTGATCGGACCTCTGGTCCGATTCAGAGAGGGGTTTAATGGGTGTAACATATATAGTATATATATATATATATATAAGATTGAGTAATCTTAATTAAATTATGCTTTTATCATAAATGGAGTAGGTTTAGATCTTAGCATGATTGCATATCACATATTAAAAATGATAGGATATGTGCATGCATTATGATTTCTAAAAAATGATGTAAAATATGCTATAGAGGTGTAGTTTATGCAGGGGACATGGCAATTGGGTAGGTCACGGGTGGATCGGTAGCTTAAAAATATCAACTTAATCCAAGTTATTTATAAAATGGGTTAAAATCCAAATCTAAATCTCGCTATTTTATTGAACATGTAATGTAACTCGATCTACGGTAGTTGAATCAAATTAAACGTGTTAAAAAGATTAAGCATCACCTCTCTAAGTTTATGATTGCTACTACAATATACTAAAAGTTGGACTAGCGAAAGTCGAACGTAAGAAGATCAAGCATGCATGTTATTGAATCCCCTTTCCCAAAGAGACAATGCTTTGATGAGAAAGGCAAGGGTATGAACTTTTATAGTTTAAAATAAAATTATTATTCACTACCACTTAGGACTTGTTTGGTTTGTGGAAAGAACTTTTACTTCATGAAAATATAATTTTAGCATGTTGATTGACCATGAAAAATTAGTTTATTTCATAATCATTTATATTTGATTGAGCAACTACTTTCCTGCAAAAACTATGCAAAATATCTATTATATTCTTAATAAATATAAGACCATACATGCAAACTTTATATAAATAATAACTTATATTTATATTAATGTAATATAGTATTAATGTTTGATAATATAATATTAGATCATAATAATTTATTATACTAATATAATATTAATATATATTAATATTATATTAATATATATATATATTATTTTAATATAAATATTATATTATTTTAATATAAATATTAGGATAATATCACTATCAATATTTTAGCTTGATATTTTACAAAATTTTAGGCATGGATCTTAAATGGTATTTTAGAAAGAAAAATGATTATTAATTTTCATCTCGTAGAAAGTTCTAAAATCCATTTCTATGAATTTTTACTTTTCATGAAATGTGGTACGTGCCTTTCCATATTAGAAAGCGTTTTTTTTTTTTAATTTTCTCTTCTCTTAAAACTCTAACCACATAAAAAGACTTCTCTCAACTTTTAAGGAATGCCTTTTTTGTCCTTCACTTTCCATGAGCCAACGGTATGCAAAGTTTGAGAGATACATATTTTGTATCATAAATATTCTTTTGCATAATAACATAGTATCTTGTAACATAATTGATGCCTGAGATGTTGCATATTTAGGGCCTATTTGGCATCACTTTTAGTCTTTATTTTATATTTTTTTAAAAAAATTATAGTATCAAAACAAAAAAAAATCATTTGTTGTACTATTGTTTTTATTTTTTATTTTCCAACAACCATTTTCACTCTTTCAAAAATTAAAGTAAGATTTTATATTTAATATTCAAAGTTAGAAACTCATATTTTTTTCAGCCAACGATAATATTGTCTTCACCACTAATGTATTAGTGCATCCATACTATTGTCATTATCACCTCCATCATGTTACTACCATCATTTTCATTGCCTTCCCCATGTTATTGGTTGGCCACTTCTACCACCATACCATCATCACACCAACACCACCACCATCATCGTGGTCACCTTCACCACACCTTGCCACCTTCACCGCCAACAACATATTTGCTTTTAAAAATAATTGACTATACCAAATATATTTTCTAAAGATCTATATTTTTTTTACATTTCTTAAAGAATAAAATTTTATTTTCTTTTTAAACATAAAAATAAAGAAAAAATACAGAGATAACCCTTCAAATGTGGGTTAGTTACACTTAAACCTCAAAAATTTAAAATGTTTCAATTAGTTAATGTTGCCGCCAAGATCATCGTGGCCCGTAGCTGTTGTCAGCGTCGGAGTGCGCTCCTTTCGCTGTCTGGCCGTCCGATGGTCCCTGAACCTGCAAAACAGGGATTTGACCGGGCCGGGATTTACGACGGGGCCACTCCGACGATCAAGTCAGTGATGATCCAGGAAAACAGATCCTCCTGGTCGAGCCCCTCTTGATGGACTCTATGCTAGGAGGAGTGAAGGGTGTGAGAGTGGGATGCAAGTGTGTCGGGAGAAGAGCAGCCTAGCTAGAGGGATTCTTTGTGTGGCCTCTCCGCCCGCCCTTGCTTGGATTTGCTTGAGGTGTCGTGCTCTCTGTTTAAGCTTGTACTTGTGTTTGAATGGTATTGCATGTTACCTCATTTGTCTTGCTTCCTTCGAGCTTTGTAGTCTAGGTTACCGTTGGGTGCCCACCTTGGAATCTTCGTCAGGCTGTCAGGCACGTGCGGTAGTGTCCTGAGATGCCTTTCCCGATTCATGATAAGGGAAGCTGTCATGTGTTCTGACATTCCTTCTGGTCGCCTCATTCCAGGAAACCTGGCAGTACCTCGATCAGTGGGCCGCCGCCTTTGGGATTCGAATGTCCTGGTTGACTTCCTCTTTCGGGTGGTTCAGGTGGTTGGTGAGGAGCGTGGCACCTCGATCAGTGGGCCTCTCCCTTTCTGGTAACCCGTGACCGCAGTGATCATTGCGGCCTGGTGGATGTCTCAATGCAATCCTCGGGCGGCTCACCGGCATCCTGGGACGGTGGTGCTGTCCCTTGGTTAGCTGATGCTTACGCTTGAGCTGGGGGCTGAGCTGGAAAGGCAGGGCTCGACTCCAACCTAAGCATCCCGAGCTCGCGGGCTCGCCTTGGTGGAGGAGGGCAGAGCACGGGCCCGGTCCATAGGGCTTGACCTCGAAGAGGCTCCATGTGGCGGAGGAGGGCTGAGCTCGACTTCGACCATGGGGCTCGATCTCCGAGGGGCTCGCTCTGTAGGGTAAGTACGGGCCCGGTCCAGATGGCTCGACATCGGAGAGGCTCCATGTGGCGGAGGAGGGCTGAGCTCGACTCCGACCATGGGGCACGATCTCCGAGGGGCTCGCTCTGGAAGGCAGAGTGCTGGCCTGGTCTAGAGGGCTCACCTCGGAGAGGCTCCACGTGGCGGAGAAGGGCTGAGCTCGACTCCGGCCATTGGGCTCGATATTCGAGGGGCTCGCTCTGGAGGGCAGAGTGCAGGTCCGAACCAGATGGCTCGACCTCGAAGAGGGGCTCGATCTGGAGGGCGCCGCTCAGCTCCAGCCTAGGCATCCCGGACTCGCGGGTCCAACCTGGTGGAGGACAGTGCTCGGCTTCGACGGGCGGTCCTATTGTCCTGGGGGAGCTCAGCCCAGCGAAGGAGTCCGAGCAGGGAGATTGACGCGGCGTCTGGCACAGCTACTTTCTTTGACGTGGCGTCTGATAGCTACCACACGTCAGCGATCTTACCACATCATTTGTCCCCACTCCCGAGGCTCGTTTGTCCGTGGCGCTTGGGCCGAAGGGAGTAATTGTGATGCTAACATGGAAAGGTGAAGATCTGGCGTAATGATGGCCATAATTGCTGGCACTCTATGGAATGGTCCTTCAGACCAGTGCAGGGGTGCCACGTGGCCACGTTCGAGGAGTAGTTAATGTTGGCACAAAATTCAGAGCGACCGACATGTCTTTTTCATCGATGGTCGGCATGTGGTGTGAATCCGTTGGCAGAGAGGTCATAACGGTATGGATGCGCTGGGTCACTTCGAAATGAAAAGAAGTTCTTATCAAAATATCTGTTCTTCTGAATTCTTCATGCTCTCTATAGTACCCGAGCCTTCCTTCCTCCGGTTGCCTCAAATCTTCTAAGGAACCAAGTTAGTTTCCTCTTTCTTCCTTCTTTGTCAGAGTAGGGTCCTTCCTCTGAGTCTAGGGTTCCCTCGGATCGAGTCCATCTCGTCATCTTCTTCTTCGAGTCCTTTGCTTCTTCCTTCTTTGGGGATGTCTCGCTTTGGCCCAAGCTTCCGCCCCACCACCAACCAGGGCGAGGCTGGTCCTTCTGAGCGGAGGCCAGCATCTCCTTCTTCTTCCAATGAGGAGGAGGATACATCTCGTTTCGAGTTCAGTAGAAGGTGCCCTCCTGGTCCAGTACTCATCAGGGAACCGGGGTCCGGTCCTTCTCATCCTTCTCGTCCTCCTCCCTTTTTGAACTGTTCCAGAGTCCGTCCGGTCCACAGGTCCTGGCGAGATCGCCTCGACGATCACCGTCGAGGAACTGGGAACCATCCGGGATGTCTATGGCATCCCGCACTCTGTCCAGCTTTTCATCCCCCGTCTGGGAGAATAGGTTACTTCCAGTGGCTCGAGCCGTATTGCTTTTTATGAGAATACCTTTTTGGGGGTCTCCACTTTTCCTTACATCCGTTCTTCATGTCAGTGCTAAATAATTACCATTTGGTCCCTGCTCAGCTAATACCAAACACCATTAGGGTCATCTTTTCTTTTGTTGTGCTTTATCACCTTCATGGGTTGTTGCCCGGTTTTTTTCTTCAGGGCTTTCTTTGTCCTAAAGCACCACCCGACTGAGGATGAGTGGTGGTCCTTGTCTTCCCGTCCAAAGGTATTAGGTTTGAGCTCCCTTCTTCCGTCAGGGATGGAAGAGCAAGTTCTTTTTTTGCCACGGTTGAGGGGGTCGACTGGGTCTGGAGTGACCCAGACCAGTCCCCCAACGAAACTCTATGGTCGATGCGGCTGACCGGGATGACTATGAGCAGCTCCGCACTGCCCAGGTCCTCTCTCGAAGTTCTGCTGTCATAGCAGAATCTCTCCGAAGCCGGGGTCGACCTAACGAATGGGTTGGGTGAGTTTGACCTGAACTTTTCTTCTCTTTTTTTTTTTTTCCTTACATTGCTTTCTATGGGCTCTGACTATTGTATGGCTTATATGTAGGCATGATCTTCATGGACAGCGACCTGCTGGCGATCACCCGGAAGAGGCCGCCAACCGGGCTGGTTGAGGAGCCTCCGTTGAGATGGGCCCTGGCGAGAGCGCGTATGCGAAGGGTCAGGACTTGGAGAACAGCTCGCCGACTCTGAGGGGCGAGCGAAGAAGCTCCGGGAGGGCCTTGACCTGGAGCAGGGCCACATGAGGAATAGTGCTGAGGAGCTTGCCCTTGCTGAGAAGAGGCTAAAGTGGTACAATACCGAGGTCGTTCAACACAAGGAGGCCACTCAGTTTGCTCAGGCCGAGCTGGCAGCAGAGAAGGAGAGGTTGGCCGTGGCTGAGAGGGTGGCATGGTGGCGGCCAAGTCGGTAGAGGTGGCCGGGGGAGGTCGTCGAGGCAAGGAAGGAGGCCATCGGGGCAAGGAAGGATGCTGAAGAGCCGTCGCCAGTACAGGCCTCGGAGGAGTTCATTGCTGAGATTCATCAAATGGTGTCGAACTCCTTCTACAAAGGCTTCATGTTCCTGCACAGTCGAGTTGAGTGTTTGTTCTGACGAGGGCCGCAGTTGCCTCAGGTATCCTCTAGCCTCGACATGGAGTCGGGCCAGGAGGCGGGCGTTGAGGAAGCTGTTGCCTCCGAGCCTTCCCCACAAGCCAAGGCTGAGACTAGGCCACCGAGGTCGGAGCCGTTCAGCTAGAGGTTCCCGGAAATGGGACCTCATAGCCTCAAAGCCCAGCCGGGGGGCCAGCCAGAGTGGAGTAACTTTCCTTCTTGCTTTTCTTTTTGTATTTGGTTTGGGTCACCTAGCATGTCGGGGACCCGAAGATGTTTGTAGTTAACTTTTGTTAATAAAATAAGAATTTTCCTACTACCTGTTCCCGAGCATTGTTTGACTTTTCCCTCTCACCCTCTTTCTTTCCTTCTCCTCTCTCTCTTTCTTTTATCTTTCTCTTTTTTTTTTTTGAGATGAGTGGCGAGATCAGAGAGGAGGGTTCCACCTTGTCTGGGGTTGGCCACCAGGCTTCAGTGTCGGCAAGTTGGGCAGATATTTTGGTAGTTAAGAGTAGCTAAGCTCAAAGAATTTTTGGCCAAAGAGCTGGGCCCCGGTCCAAGGTGCCTGAGAGCTGGGCTGGGCTAGAGGCTTGGATAGCTGCCTGGAGCTAGGCTTGAGGCTTTGATGCCGGAGAGCTGGGCTCAGGTCTTGGTGTCTTGGAGCTAGTCTCGAAGACTTCTTCTTCAGGAGAGCTGGGTCCCGGGTCTTGATCACCTGAGAGATGGGCTCAGGCCTTTACATCTTGGAGCTGGGCTCGAAGACATTGATGATTTGAGAGCAACTTGGCTCGAAGATCCCTTGGCAGAGAGCTGGGCCCCGGTCCAAGGTTGCCTAAGAGCTGGACTCAGGTCTTGGCATTCGGAGCTGGGCTCGAAGATGTTGATGATTTGAGAGCAGCTTGGCTCGAAGATCCCTTGGCCGGAGAGCTGGGCCCCCGGTCCAAGGTTGCCTGAGAGCTGGGCTCAGGTCTTGGCATCTCGAGATGGGCTCGAAGACTTCTTCTTTCAGAGAGCTAGCCCTGGGTCTTGGTCACCTGAGAGATGGGCTCAGGCCTTGGTGTCTTGGAGCTGGGCTCGAAGACGTTGATGATTTGAGAGCAGCTTGGCTCGAAGATCCCTTGGCTGGAGAGCTGGGCCCCGGTCCAAGGTTGCCTGAGGCTGGGCTCAGGTCTTGGCATCTCGGAGCTGGTTCGAAGACGTTGATGATTTGAGAGTAGGGCTCGAAGATCCTTGGCTAGAGAGCTGGGCCCCGGTCTAAGGTTGCCTGAGAGCTAGGCTCAAGTCTTGGCATCTCAGGCTGGCTCGAAGACTTCTTCTTCTGAGAGCTGGGCTCCGGGTCTTGGTCACCTGAGAGATGGGTCAGGCCTTGGCGTCTTGGAGCTGGGCTCGAAGACGTTGATAATTTGAGAGCAGCTTGGCTCAAAGATCCCTTGGCCAGAGAGCTGGGCCCCGTCCAAGGTTGCCTGTGAGCTGGGCTTGGTCTTGGCATCTTAGAGCTGGGCTCTAAGATGTTGATGATTTAGGCAGCTTGGCTTGAAGATCCCTTGGCCGGAACTGGTCCCGGTCCAAGGTTGCTTGAGAGCTGGGCTCAGGTCTTGGCATCTCGAAGCTGGGCTCAAAAACTTCTTCTTTCCAGAAGAGCTGGGCTCCAGGTCTTGTGTCACCTGAGAGCTGGGCTTAGGTCTTGGCATCTTAGAGCTAGGCTCGAGATGTTGATAATTTGAGAGCAGCTTGGCTCGAAGATCCCTTGGCCGGAGAGCTGGGCCACGGTCCAAGGTTGCCTGAGGGTCGGGCTTAGGTCTTGGCATCTCGGAGCTAGGCTCGAAGACTTCTTCTTCTGGAGAGTTGCACTCCGGGTCTTGGTCACCTGAGAGCTGGGCTCAGGCCTTGCATCTTGGAACTGGGCTCGAAGACGTTGATGATTTGAGAGCAGCTTGGCTCGAAGATCTCTTGGCTGGAGAGCTGGGCTCTGGTCCACAGTTGCCTGAGGGCTGGGCTCAGGTCTTGGCATCTCGGAGCTGGGCTCAAAGACTTCTTCTTCTGGAGAGCTGGGCTCCGGGTCTCGGTTACCTGAGAGCTGGGCTCAAGTCTTGGCATCTTGGAGCCGGGCTCGAAGACGTTGATGACTTGAGAGCAGCTTGGCTCGAAGATCCCTTGGCTGGAGAGCTGGGCCCCGGTCCAAGGTTTCCTGAGAACTGGGCTCAGGTCTTGGCATCTTGGAGCTGGGCTCGAAGACTTCTTGGAGATTTTCCTGCAAGGCAGATAGATACTCGCACAAACTAAAAACCATTATAATTATTATTGGAAGAAAGCCTTACATTATTGATAGTATCTTCACGGATTGCAGCATTTCCATATTCGAGGGAACCTGATGCCGTCGAGATCCTCGAGTAATAGCCCCCCTGTGAGAGAGCCTTAGCCACCTTTGTAAGGGCCTTCCCAGTTTGGTAAGAGCTTGCGCACTCCCGGGGTTAGATGCTTCTGCCCGCGTAACACCAAGTCCCCGGGTCTGAAGACTTTAGCCAGACCCGGGTGTTGTAGTACCGGGCTACTCGTTGCCGTATGCCGCCATTTGTTGCCGGGCTTATCCTTATTTCTTCGAGGAGATTCAAGTTGAGCAGGAGGTGCGCCGAGTTTCGTGCCTTGTCATATTGCTGCACTCATAGCATGGGCATGCCAAGTTCAACCGGGATGACCGTCTCGACGTTTAAAACAAGGTTGAAGGGCATCCCGTCGATTGCCATTCTGGGTGTTGTGTGGTAGGCCCATAGAATGCTTGGAAGTTCTTCCACCCACCTGCCCTTGGCTTGGTCCAGCCTAGTTCTGAGCCTTTGAAGGATGATCCGATTAGTCACCTCGACTTCCCCGTTTATTTGAGGGTGAGTTACCGAGGTGAATCGGTGTTGGATGCCGGGTTCGACGCAGAACCCTTCGAACTCTTGATTGTCGAATTGTTGCCCGTTGTCAGTGATGATACAATGAGGGAGTCCGAAGCGACAAATAATTGACTTCCAGAAGAATTGGCGGACATTGGCCTCCGCAATCCGAGCCAGTGGCTCTGCCTCAACCCACTTGGTGAAGTAGTTGATCACCACCAGCAGGAATCTTCGCTGCCCTGGTGCAGGGAGAAATGGCCCCAAGATGTCCATCCCCCATTGGGCAAAAGGCCAAAGGGCTGAGAGCTGGGAGATCGGCGCGCCCGGTGCTGTATGTGAGCGTGGCGCTGGCATTTGTCGCACCTTTTAACGAAGTCGACGGCGTCCTCCCTCATGGTCTCCCAAAAGTACCCCTGGCGAAGGGCTTTATAAGCCAGTATTCTTCCTTCCACATGGTTCCCGCAGAGGCCTTCGTGTATCTCCTGGAGCACGAAGGTTGTCTCTGCGGGCCTGAGGCACTTCAGGAGCAGGTAGGAGTAAGATCCTGAACCGGTCATCAGAATGGCTAGGGTGACTTGATGTACCTCTCTCTGCTTCTACACGGTCCTCGGGTAGGGACCCATCGGTAATGTACCGGGATGTACCTGTCCATCCAGCTCGGCTCGGGGGTGACTTGATGTACCTCCTCTAAGCCTTCATAGCTTGGATTTTTGAGGTACTCGACGTAGGCGCATCCCAGCGATGAGTCCGGCAGGGTCGCGAGTCTAGACAGTGCATCCACGCGTGCATTCTCCCACGGGGATGTGGAAGATGCTGAAGCATCGGAGGCCTGTCGTGCTTGAGCGGACCCGCTCCAGGTACTTCATCATCTAGGGGTCCTTGGCTTCATACTCTCCGGAGACTTGTCCGGCAACCAATTGGGAGTCGATGAAGACTTTCAAATTCTGCACACCCAGCTCGTGGGAGACTCTTAGACCTGCGAGGAGTGCCTCGTACTTCGCCTAGTTGTTTGTCGCAGCGAATTTGAAGCGGAAGGTGCATTCTATCACAACCCCGTCGCTGTTGGCGAGGATGAGGCCTGCTCCGCTCTCGTCGAAATTGGATGCGCCATCCACGTGGAGGATCCAAGGCTCCTCCTCTGGTCCGAGCTTCGTTATTGTCTGCTCTGGCTCCTCGATGAACCCGGTGCACTCGACTACGAAGTCAGCTAGGACTTGGGCCTTCCGCGAGGACCTCGGCCGGTACACTATATCGAACTGGCTGAGCAGTAGGGGCCACTTGGCCAATCTCCCAGAAGTCTCGGGGTGGCTAAGTATGGTCCTCATCGGCTGTTTCGTCACGACCACTATCGGGTGCACTTGGAAAGGGCTTGAGGCGCTTAGCACTTTATTAGTGCAAAAATGAGTTTCTCGGAGCGAGTATACCTGATCTCCATATCACGGAGGATTTTGCTGGTATAGTATACCGGCTTTTGAGATTTTGTCCTCGTCTGTGCGGATGAGAACCGAGCTGACGGCTCCGGGTGTAACCGCCAGATATAGCAGGAGCTCCTCCCCCTCTTCTGGCCTGGAGAGCAACGCGGGAGAGGCGAGAAATTTCTTCAGTTCCTCGAAGGCCGTCCTGCACTCCTCCATCCAGATGAAGTCGTGCATCTTGCGCAGTGCCTTGAAGAATGGAAGGCAAAGGTCGGCCGACCTCGAGATGAATCGATACAGGCAGCAATATGCCCGTTAGGCACTGGACCTACTTCTTGGAGGTCGGGTTCTCCATGTCGATGATTGCCTAGACCTTCTCTAGATTTGCTTCGATACCTCTCTGGGTAACCATGAAGCCGAGGAACTTTCCTGCCGCCACTCCGAAGGCGCACTTCACTGGATTTAGCTTCATCTAATGTTGCCACAGGTTGTGGAAGGACTCGGCGAGGTCAGCAATATAGTTCGAGCTCGGCTTGCTCATGACAAACATGTCATCCACATACACTTGCATGTTCCGGCCAATTTGGTCCTTGAAGACCTTATTGACCAGATGCTGGTACGTGGCTCCTGCATTCTTCGGATCGAAGGGCATCATCCTGTAGCAGTATGGCCCTTGGTCGGTGATAAAGGTGGTGTGCTCCTCATCCTTCAGGTGCATATGGATCTGATTGTATTCGGAGAATGCATCCATGAAGGAGAGCAGCCTGTGCCCAGAGATGGCATCCACCAGCTGGTCAATCTTTGGTAGAGAAAAGCTGTCCTTCGAGCATGCTTTGTTGAGGTCGGTGTAGTCTATACAGATCCTCCACTTGCCATTGTTCTTTCTTACCATCACCACGTTCACCAGCCAGCTGGATATTGGCCTCCCGAACGAAACCGGTGGCTAGGAGTTGTCTACTTCCTCCTTGATAGCTGCCTGTCTCTCCGGGCGAAGCTTCTCTTCTTCTGCCGAACTGGCCTGTGCTTTGGGTCAACACTCAGTTTGTGAGTAATGATGTCAGGAGGGATACCTGGCATGTCCGTCGCTGTCCAGGCGAATACATCCGTGCTTGCCTGCAGGAACTCTAGT
Organism: Areca catechu; assembly: GCA_021397845.1. Taxonomy (NCBI): domain Eukaryota; kingdom Viridiplantae; phylum Streptophyta; class Magnoliopsida; order Arecales; family Arecaceae; genus Areca; species Areca catechu. The sequence goes on from CM038049.1 coordinate 135,974,965, forward strand.
AGTTGAGCCTTCTCCTCCTCAGGTAGCTGAGCCAATCTACACCGTCCTCATGGGGTCATCTCCGAGCGGATAAGAGAGTAGGCGCTCGACCGGCCTCCCGGGGTCTTGAGCCCTTTGGTCGAGATCATCTATCTTGGGATTATCCTCGGGGACCTTGGCCCCAGGGGGAGGGCTTGGAAGCAGTGTTGCACTGGCTGGGGTGCTCCTTCATCTCCTCGACACCATAGGGAGTGGGGAACTATAAAGTAGTCTCTTGGTGGAGACAACGGCGTCGAGCAGGTTGAGCCTGGGTCTGCCCAGGATCATGTTGTAGACAGAATGAAGCCTGATAACCATGAAAGTCATCATAACGGTGCTATACCGAGGTAGGGTCACGGTCTTGACCTCTCCTTCTCTATCGCCAGCTCGGCTTGAGCAGACTGAGTGGCCTCCTTGTGCCGAACGGCCTCGGCATTGTACCACCTTAGCCTCTTCTCAGCAAGGGCAAGCTCCTCAGCACTCTTCCTCGAGTGGCCCTGCTCCAGGTCAAGGGCCTCCCGGAGCTTCTTCGCTCGCCTCTCAGAGTCGGTGAGTTGCTTCTCCAGGTCCTTGACCCTTCGCTCGAGCGCTCCGTTGCGCTCGGTCCTCTCCTTCAAGCCGGCCTTCAATAACTCGATCTCAGCCACCCACTGCTGTTCACTACGTTGCCAGTTTCAACAGCAGTCCCTGATGAAGAGGGCCTCAGCACCGATCTGCGCCATGTAAAAGGTTAGCGGAAAAAAAAAAAGAAGAAGAAAAAGAGAAAAAGAGAAGTAGAGCCACTTACCGAGTAGAGCTGGGGGAAGATGGCGCTAAGCACATCCCCTAGCCACAGCTCAGTAATCTCCTGCCAATCGCATGGCTGGATTGAAAAATCCATCATGCACTCGGCCGGTGGGGGGCTCCGGAGAAAAGAGCTTTCCAGCCCCAGCTTGAATGGAAGTTGGTGCCACACCTCCTCCCTCCTGCTCTTTCCGGGGATAGGTGCCCTTGCCCCACTAGTAGCAGGGCCCTCGAGGGCAGGCTGAGAACTTGGCACCTTTGCTGGCGACGCCTCGGTCATGAGCTCGGCCCCAGCCCGAACCTCCCTATCCTCGACCTCGATCACAGCCGGGCTCGGAGGACTGGGGGATGTCATGGCAGCAGCTGCAGCCCTTGCCCGGATGACCACCTTGGGCTCCATGGCGGGGGTTGTTCCATGTCGACCGTGCCGCTCTGGAACCTTCCGGACTGCCTGCAGGACTGGCCCCGGTGCCGCGGATGTCGCCCTTTCCACTGGTACAGGAGTAGTCTCGGTCGCCTTTGGATTCTGGCTAGTTAGCACGCAGGAGTAGCTTCGTCGCCTCTCAACTCGGGTCGGCTGCCGCAACGGGAGCGACCGCAGACGCGTTTCTCGCCCCGGGCCCGTCTCGATGGAGGCTCCTCGACCAGCTTGGTTGGCGGCCTCTTCTGGGTGATCGTCGGCAGGTCACTCTCCGTGAAAATCATGCATGCATGATAGAAGCCATAAATAGCCAGAGCTCACAGAAAGCAATGTAAGGAACATAAAAAAAAAGGGAAGAAAAAGTTCAGTCAAACTCACCAACCATTTGTTGGGTCGACCCGGCTTCGGAGAGATTCTGCTCTAACAGCAGAACCTCGAGAGAAGAGACCTGGGCGGTGCGGAGCTGCTCGTAGTCATCTCGACAGCCGCATCAACCATAGAGTTTCGGTTGGAGGACTGGTCCGGGTCACTCCAGACCCAGTCGACCCCCTCAACTATGGCAAAAAAGAACTTGCTCTTCCATCCCTTAACGGAAGAGGGGAGCTCAAACCTAATGCCCTTTGGACGGGAGACAAGGACCACCATCCATCCTCAGTCAGGTGGCGCTTCAGGACAAAGAAAGTCCTGAACAGAGAAAACCGAGCAACAAACCCGTGAAGGTGACAAAGCACAACAAAAGAAAAGATGACCCTAATGGCGTTTGGTACTAGCTGGGCAGGGACCAAACGATAATTATTCAGCATTGACATGAAGAACAGATGGAAGGAAAAGCAGAGACCCCCAAAAAAGGTCTCCTCATAAAATGCAATACCGCCCGGGCCACTGGAAGTAACCCGTTCTCTCGGAGGGGATCAAAAGCCTGACGGAGTGCGGGATGCCATAGACATCCTGGATGGTCCCCAGTTCCTCGACGGTGATCATCGAGGTGATCCCGCCAGGACCTATGGAGCGGATGGACTCAGGAACAAGTTCAGAAGGAGGAGGACGAAAAAGATGAGAAGGATCGGACCATAGTTCCCTGATGAGTACTGGACTAGGTTGGCGCCTCCTACTGAACTCGAAATGAGCTGCATCCTCCTCCTCACCGGAAGAAGAAGGAGATGCTGGCCTCCACTCAGAAGGACCAGCCTCGCCCTCGTTGGTGGTGGGGCGAAAGCTCGGGCCAAAGCGAGACATCCCCAAAGAAAGAAGAAGCAAAGGACTCGAAGAAGAAGATGACGGGACCGACTCGATCCGAGAAAAACCCTAGACTCAGAGGAAGGACCATACTCTGACAAAGGAGGAAGAAAGAGGAAACTAACATGGTTTCTTAGAAGATCTGAGGCAACCAGGAGGAAGGAGAAGGCTCGGGTACTACAGCGAGCACAAAGAATTCAAAAGAACAGATATTTTGGGTAAGAACTTCTTTTCATTTAGAAGTGACCCAGTGCATCCGTACCGTTACGACCTCTCTGCCAACGGATTCACACCACGTGCCAGCCATCGATGAAAAAGGCATCCCAACTGCTTTGAATTCTATGCCAACATTAACTGCTCCTCGGACGGGGCCACGTGGTGCCCCCGCACTGGCCTGAAGGACCATTCCATGGAGCGCCAGCAATCATGGCCATCATTGCGCCAGATCTTTACCTTTCTATGTCAGCATCACAATTACTCCCTTTGGCCTAAGCGCCGCGCACTAACGAGCCTCGAGAGTGGGGGGCAAATGATGTGCAAGATCGCTGACATGGGGAGCTATCAGATGCCACGTCAAAGAAAGCCACCTCGCCAGACGCCGCATCAATCTCCCTGCTCGGACTTCCTTCACCGGGCTGAGCTCTCTCAGGACAACGGGATCGCCCGTCGAAGCCAAGCTCTGTCCTCTACCAGGTCAAACCCGCGAGTCCGGGATGCCTAGGCCAGAGCCGAGCGGCGCCCTCCAGATCGAGCCCCTCTTCGAGGTTGAGCCATCTGGTCCGGACCCGCACTTTGCTCTCTAGAGCGAGCCCTCGGAGATTGAGCCCCATGATCGGAGTCGAGCTCAGCCCTCCTCCGCCACGTGGAGCCTCTCCGAGGTCGAGCTCTCTAGACCAGGCCTGCACTCTGCCCTCCAGAGTGAGCCCCTCGAAGATCAATCCCCGTGGTCGGAGTCGAGCTCAGCCCTCCTCCACCACGTGGAGCCTCTTCGAGGTCGAGCCCTCTGGATCGGGCCCGTGCTCTGCCCTCCTCCATCGAGACGAGCCCGCGAGCTCGGGATGCTTAGGTCAGAGTCGAGCCTTGCCTTTCCAACTCAGCCCCCAGCTCAGGTGTGAGCACCGGCGAACCAAGGGACAGCACCGTCGTCCCAAGACGCCGGCGAGCCGCCCGAGGATTGCACTGAGACATCCACCAGGTCGCAATGACCACCTGCGACCACCGGTTACACCAGAAAGGGGAGAGGCCCACTGATCAAGGTGCCATGCTCCTCACCAACCACCTGAACCACCCGAAAGAGGAAGTCAACAAGGAGATTCGAATCCCAGGGGCGGCGGCCCACCGATCGAGGTACTGCCAGGTTTTTTGGAATGAGGCGACCAGAAGGAATGTCAGAACACATGACAGCTTCCCTTGTCACAAATCAGGAAAGGTGCCTCGAGACACTACCGCACGCGCCTGACAACCCGACGAAGATCCCACGACGGGCACCTAACAGTAACCTAGACTACAAAGCTTGAAGAAAGCAAGACAAATGAGATAACATGCAATACTATTCAAACATAAGTGCAAGCTCAAACAGAGAGCACAGCACCTCAAGCAAATCCAAGCAAGGGTGGGCGGAGAGGCCACACACAGAATCCCTCTAGCTAGGCCACTCTTCCATCGACACACTTGCATCCCACTCTAACACCATTCACTCCTCCTAGCATGGAGTCCATCAAGAGAGGCTCGACCAGGAGGATCTGTTTTCCTGGATCGTCACTGACTTGACCGTCGGAGTGCTCCCGCCGGAAATCCCGGCCCGGGTCACTAACCCCTGTTTTGCAGGTCCAGGACCACCGGACGGCTAGACAGCGAAAGGAGCGCACTCCGGCACCGACAACAGCTACGGGCCACGACGATCTTGGTGGCAACACTTCATATTCTATCTTTCATCCACATGCTTTGGTTGTAAAGCTCTCTATTCTTTATTATCCATCTATTTATATGGATCTCAAACAGCTCCATCTTCTACCATTTATCTATTTACACAAATATCAAAGTACTTCATCCTCTATTATCTATCTGCCTGTTGCTTGTATATATCTTAAAGCACTCCATCCTCTATTATTTATTCGATTACACAAATCTCAAAGCATTCCATCTTCTATCATCTATTTATCTATATAGATCTCAAAGAACTCTATTTTTTGTCATTCATATGCTTACACATATCTCAATGCATTCCCTTTTAATTCATGCCAAAACAAAAGTTCAGTTGGAATGGTAATTTTAGGATTTTATGATAGTTTTAAAATTTTTGGGATCTAAGAGTAAATAGCCCAAACTTGAGAAGTGTATCTATAATTTTTCTCGAAAATAAAAGTGATACCAAACTACTCAATTTGTAATTCTCTCACTCGTTTTCCACCCTAACCCCCTTGCTATGATATAGAGCTATCAGTGGGTTGGGGTCCGGTTGGAACCTAGATATCTAGATCCGGACTCGACCTTAGTTATGGAACCTGGACCTAAATCTGAATACTTGATGGATCTAGCATCGAAATACCAAACCTGGATCCAAATGGACCCTAGGTATCCTGACCTGGCCCAGACCCAGGACTTGAAATACCGAATCGAGGAGGGCAAGGGATTAGGAGAAAACATGCTTGAGAAAGGAATCGGCGATCATCCGGTCGAGCGATGGCTGGTTGATAGCAATGAGGTGGTTGAAAAGAGGATGATGCAAAACTTCTTTTGGCACCTGAGAAAGGTATCCAGGAGCTTTCGGACCCATAAGAGGCAGTTCATCGTCACCATCGAAGGCGGCGAAGTCTTGGAAGAGCACGGCAACGCGGTGCTAGAAGGCATACAGCTCCTAGTCCAGGCCACCATCATGGTGGTGGCCAATGTCCATGGCATGGACCTGATCTCACCGTATGCTCATGATTGAACTGCTAATCAATGGGAATGGCACTGATGATCTAGAGGGACAAGAGTTCATCGTCACCATTGGAGATGGTGAGATCTTGGAAGTTCACAGTAATGTGGCACTAGAAGGCATCGTGCTCTTGGTCTAGGTCGGTGTTGTGGTGGTGGCCGGCATCCATGGCATGGACCTGATCTCAATGAGAATGGCATCGATGATCCTTGGTATTTGATGATGCAGGAGAAGATGGACTGGAGAAAGGAGATCTGGGGGTGGTCCCCATGGTCATGACCAAAGGAGGATGTGACGTGGGAGGAGATGGACTGGAGGAAGGAGATCCGGGGTCGGACCAAAGATTTGGGGTTTTGGTTCTTTGAAGCGATGATGGTGGGGAGCAGTGGGGCTCATCATTTTTTTATTTCAATAGCCCTAGATTTTGAGCCATTAGATCTTGATCTAACATTTCACAATAATTATATATATACATAATATTGTATTGTATAACCGAGTCTCGGGTTTGTCGGATCTGGATATTAAGTATCCAGACCTGGACCCATTTTAACTATAGTTAAACAGATCTGGATCTAGGTAAACGTGTCCAATCTTAGTACCAGACCCAACTCGTTGGATAAATAGATATGGGTCTCGGGTCTGGGACCCATTGACAAGTTTTACTATGATGATCTAATAATGTCTAGCTTCCTTACCTGAGCCCAACTTGTTCACTAGCCAGGTTGGTTCCATTTGACTTCATTGTTATTGGACTAATTAGCTGTTCATATGAACCTTATTTTTCTAAGTAGGTTCGAGCAGGTTTCAGTTTAGGTTTGTTTCGGTCTAGATTTGTTAGCCCCAAGGCCTAGGGCTGCTAGTTGTCTAGTCCATTAAAAGAAAACCAAGCTTGCAAAGCCAATCACAAACTTGATATAATCACATAAACCTATAATATTGCTCTAGTATATATAAGTCATAGAGAATACAAAAAAATATATGTGCCTTACAAGTTCGTTTTTTCAATGTCAAATTTGTCATCAGTACCCATTTTTTTCCTATGGTATGAACAGTTTTTAAAGTCAATTATGCATCAAATTCTAATAGACAAAAATGCCTTTATTTGATCCCCATTAAGGGAAAAGACATGTAATTTGTTGGAATTGAACAATACGCATAACCCTTTAATTTGTAAATTGGATCGATGGTGTCAATAGATAGGCTTCTTCAAAGTCAAATTTGATCTACAATGAGGTTGATCAAAATTTCACCTAGACAAGCACAATTTCACTCACGACCCAACTATCAAGGAAATCATGTCCGAAAACTATCTTGACCAAGGTTAGAGTATCCAAATTTAACTAACTAGTCTGACTCAACTTTCTACTGTAACACATTTCTCTTTTCTTTTTCTTTTTACTTTTCTATGGAGATAATTAATTACGAGGCTTTTATAATAAATTTTTCTTTTCTTTTTCTAATTTTCGATAAAAATCATCGTTAGGATGAGGATTGGGCTAGGATGCAATAGCGACTACCACACATAAATAAGAAAAAGATTGCTAGTATTTGTCAATGTGGGTAGCAACCATTATTGACAAGAGAGGGTTTGTCAAAGAGAAAGGAAGGCTGGGAGTTCGAGTTTTGGCAGGAAACATGCAATCAAAAGGGTGGGTGTTGGGAAGGAATGCGGTAGGATGAAGGTGAATTAAGTGGAGTTTTAAAGCTTAGAACATGAGCTAGGGGAGTGTTATGTCAATCAATATATTGACAGTCCAAAAAGCTTAGGCCATTGGCTGGAGGGTACTGCCCAAGCTTCAAACTAGACAAGAAAAAAATTGTTAGTTCGGCCAAGTCTATCTTGGACCACAAATAATTTAATCCTTTTTCCTCCTCTTGTTCATTTCATATGTATCAATCACACCCACCATGATGCATTCAATTCCTTCTTCCTCCATCCAATAATGTCCTACGGTAAACCTGGTGCAAACTGATAATAATTTTTCCAAACTTATTCATCATAATAGCCTATTTGTCAATGTGGGATCATGACATTCTCTCCCACTCAATATCTTGTGACATGCACCCTCTTCACAAATTGGCTCCTCTCCTTGGAAATGTGGGGCCAAAATCTTTGCTACGGCCTACCTTGACCTTGGTCTCTTTAGTGACAGACCCTCATGGTTGATAAGGCTATTGTGTAGTGTGCTTGCTATGATACCACCTATAGAATGGTCTCATGATGCAAAAGCTTGAACTAGCTAGATAGGGGACCTGCCAAGTTTATAAGCCCATACAGTACCTCTTATCTAGTTGATGTAGGTAGAGCACAACTAACACTGTTGACTCTAGTGGAATTTTGCTTGTAAGCCTAGGAAAAGGATTTTTGGTTTGATTATTGACAAGATGGTGAAAAAGGTTTAAGTTGATGGAAATGGAAATGCTTATCTAAGGATGGATGAGTCATATTGATAAACGTAGTGTTCAATTCTATACCCATCTACATTTTGGCCAACCTTAGGAGAAGGCATGGCCAGAAGAATCGTGTAAAATAAGTGAATTTACCGAGTCGAGACATTATGTTTTTGGACAAAGAACTTGAAAGAGAGACAACTTCCTCATTTTTGAATTAAAAGAGCAAAGTTCCCCTAAATTAAGGATGTCATTTCGCATCCCATCATCCCTTTAATCTTGGTGGGAGAGACTGCCGGACTTTGTTGAGTTTTCTTCACCGATGAACCATTGGTAATCCAGCAAGAAAAAATAAATCATATATTAGATTACCATGCTTCATACAAAAAGTGGATGAAAATGATGGTAAAATAAATGGGGATCCCATACATATTTTTTTAAGAGCTAGAGAAGGTAAAATAAATTTCACCAGGAGGGTAGTATTTATTTTTCCATGCTGGATTACCAAGTAGATGTAATATGAAAATATAATTTCATAACAGAAATACCCTCATGTATATTAATTTAATATTATATTAATTATATTATAAAATTAACACTAATTATATTAATATCATATCAATATATTGTACATATATTAATATATTGATTAATAATTTTTATAGATGATAATATATTTAATATATTAATAGATTTATTAATAAATATTAACTATTAATAACATAATTAATAAATATTTAGTAAATATAAAAAATCTAGCATAGGATTAATTATAATTATATATTTATTTATACACCAAAATATACTAAAATTTATTTATAATAAGTAATATATTTTGTCATTTATGTATAATTAATTTAAAAATATTTAAATTAAATAGTGTATATGCAGCGTATGTATAACTTATGTAAATATATTTTAATATTAGAAATAACCAATATTGACAGAATTTATGTAAGTGGGCCATAAATAGCCAACAAATGGAATGAAAAAAAATATATAATAAATTGAATTGTTTATTGGATTATTTTTCTTGATAAATTATTTCAAGAAATCATAAGATTATCCAATAATCTAACATGCCCAACCAAACCAAACCCTAAAACATATATTTTCTTTCTCTTGGATTTTCTATACCAATCTTCAGCAGATATTTGGTGTTACTCTTTTTGCTAAATAGGTTTCTTTGTGCCTTCTGTCGGTTCATTAAATTCTTGCAGTTTTATATCATTTAGTATTACAATTCCATGCGAGTGCTCCATTCAATATATTTGTGGTGATGCACCTTTAAAAAAATAATGCAAAGTTTCTTATGGGAGAAGACCAGGAGATGCTAGAAAATGTGCTCATCTAATTAGCTGAGATCAAGTCAGCACACCTAAAGCCCATGGAGGTCTTTGGATTCTGAATCATAGCATCACTTTTCGACTACGTATGCAAGGGAAGCTTTCTTTGGAAAATGATGACCTTTGAGTGACATCCGTATATATGTTCAAAGTACAATTGTCATGGCTCATGGGAACCTTACGATTGTCCTTACCAATGCTCATGAGTATGGAGTGGCATCCGTGGTAGCCCTCGTGTTTCTAATGGAACCTTTGTATGGGTTATTGGCAATGGAGAATTGATATCAGTTCTCAATCATCCTTTGTTGTGACAACTATTTGGATACTTGGTTTCAATCAATGTCCGGATCGAGTAAAAAACCACAAATCATTGGCAAAGTCGAGACAATAGTCAAGGCATGAATGCCACTATAATCCGAGACATAGATGCCATTATGATCTAAGGAATGAATATCACTACGATTCGAGACACGGATGCCATTATGATCTGAGGCACGAAAGCCACAATGATCTGAGATACAGATGCCACTATGATCTGAGACACGAATGCCAAAATGATCTAAGACATGGATGCCACTATGATCCGAGACATGAATGCTACTATGATCCGAGATAATAGTCGAGGCACGAATGCCACTGATCAGAAGCACCTGAATATGAGACACAAAGAAACAAAAAATAGTTATATCCACTGGACTACCTAAATAGCTACAAGGTTTTCATGATAATTCAAGGTACTACAAACACCCTACTCTATCTGGCCTTCCTGGCCACTCTTCGGAAAGCAGTCCAAGTCTAGTATTTTGGACTTGAGCTAATGAGCACAACTCCTTCAAGAAGCTGGAGAAATAATTCGTGGCACACTTCAATGCTAGTAGAAGGTTGCCACATGATCCTAACAACCTCTTCTAAATCTATTAGCAAGATAAAAAGTTGCTGAAGCATAACATGGCTTGCTTTAAGGCAATTACATTTGAGATCTACCACCTAGATGAATCTGTGACCATGCTAGTATGAAACGAGAGTTGCGCCCTTCTTAATTTACTTACTTGCTAAATAAGATGTTCCCCAAGTCTTATACAAAGCTCCTGACATGCACCCAAAAGTAAATTTGCATGGAGAATATACACTTAGTCGACAAGAACTAGAAGGAAGATTGATAATTATATTATATACACATATAAAATATTAATTTAATAATTAAACTATTTTTATTTATATCAAATCGATACTTTTATATATTATTTATAGAAAAGAAGACCATCATTGCGAAAAACTTGATTTTTGATGTCCAACAGCGCAGACGACACTCAAATCGAAGTTCAGACGGGCCTGAAATTGAATTGTAAAAATTAATAAAGAAAGTGCATGATTTTTGGAGTAGTCGGTCCACCATAGATCGGCCACTCGGTCTACAGATGCCTACGTGGTCCATAGGCAGCCATTGCTGCTAATCTACGAACCTTGTCCATGGACCATCTCCACCATTTCAAGTCGGCAGTTGATCGGAGCCTTCCTCCGTCGTCCCCCTTGTCGCCGAGAGTCGTCCTTCACCAGAAAAGTCACCGGGAAGCCACCTTGAAGCCAGCCACAATCACTGATTTCTCCCTTCAGCCATCGCCCACTCCAAATCATTCCACCACCTTCCGCTGCCATTCATCACCGCATGAGCCATCCCATGACACCGGCATGCTCTGTCGAAGAATCGCCTAAGGCACCGGCATCTATCCTCTTTGATCGACCCTCTTCCCATCCACCACTGAGCTTCTCTATCACCATCCACCACCTGTTTTCATCGCCTCTCGTCGCCCACCGCCGCATCCTACCACTGCTCGCCGTCTCACGCCGCCAGCCGCCAAATGGGTCCAAATCTAGATCGAAGAAGGAGGGGGATTCAGGGAGTTTACGAGTCCGGATCAGACTCTGCTGCCAGAGAAGGAAGAAGCACAGTAATTGATCCATCATGTAGTAGATCGATGGCCCATATTTCTTCCTACGATATTCAACCGATCTAGAACCTGATTGAGCCCAAATTTGATCGGGAGGAAGTCCTATGCAAGCTTTATTTAAAGGATCCCTGGGTTACAGAAGAAAGCATCTTGGAAAGAGGAGTACGGTACAGGGTAGGAGATCCAGCTTTGGATTACGGGCTGGCCTCTAAGAGTGAGGTTTCTTAGAGGAGAAGCTATCTTCTATGCCATCTTTTTGCCAACACCGATCTCCAGATTAAGATCCAAGGAGGAAGAACTAAAGAAAACCAGTTCGCTCCGAGGAGTACGACGGAAGAAGGGAGTTCTCGACCATCTTCCGATGAGGCTACGCCGATCTACTTCCAGTCTTTGTTATTATTTTTTATATAATTTTTCTTAGTTATTAAATTACCCCTTTTCAATTTCTTGTAATAGAATTCTTTTTTAATGTAAAAGAGTTACTTTTATGTACTTTTAAATTCATGTTCTTTATTTTTATTACAAGTAGATGCTAGGATCTAAATAGTAGATCTTAGTACCAAGTTATTTATTTTTTATACTTTTGATTTTTATTTCTCCAACTTCGATCTATTTATTTTTTAGATCAAAGATTTCAAAATTTCATACTTTTAAATTCATGTTCTTTATATATTTTTCTTTCTGCATTTATTTATTCTCAGCAATGGAGATGGAAGGCAGTGGTACCTGGCCAGACCATTACTGAGATGCTTCATTGGATTATTAATTCAACTCAATTAGTGGTCGGGTAGAGCCCATAGAAATTTCTAGAGTTCTTCTTTCACTAACTTTCTACTTTACTTTTGAATCCTCTAACTTTCGAGGGTTTAGTGAAGTACCTTTTTGCTAGCTGGTTTCTCCATTTTTTTCTTTCTTTTTTTTTAAAGTATAGTGTCATGGCCAAGCCTCTTAAGTGTTAGTATTCTTCCTTTTTGACGCGAACTATAATGCTTACTTAGACAAAAGGACCCGGTTACTCAGGAAGATACTATTGCTTAACAGATTTTTTGACCTTCTTACTTTTTGATGCGAACCACAATGCTTACCTAGACGACGAGGCCCGGTTACTTAGTAAGAGTTCAAGCAAAGCTATGAGGTGGGACTAACTCTTTTTCTCTTCTTTTTTTCTTAAGAAAAAAAACTTTAGCATACTTGAGTTTTTGATTTATACCCCCATAAAGTAGATTCTTTATTGAGATCAATGGTCAGAAGGTTCTAGAATTATTCCATGAAATTATTTATGATCTAAACCCTGTCATTTATTGAGTTTCTTTAATAATTTATCCCTTAATATCTCTAGAATTATCTAGACCATTAATTAATCATTGATTAAGGTGCCTATGTAACTCAAATTCGAGACAATAATTAGGTATACATAACATAATCATTTCTAACCACACTCGAAGATCTAAGCATTATTTGCTTTGAAGAGGTATCCCATGGTGAATGGTTGGTGGTTTATCAGCCCTCACTAGGGATGCACTTTTCTTTCTGGTCTGCCCTCTTCCATCCATAACTGGAAGAGTTGATTTTTCTTTATTTCCTTCAATGCTTCTTGGGGAGTTAATTAGGTTTGGAGTAAGCCCTATTGGTCTCTGAACAAGAATAATGATGTCCTCACTGCCGATGAAGAGGACTTCAATAGGTTGCTCAAATGGAAGTTCCTCGATAACGGGATTTGCTATCGGAGCAGAGTCTATGAGATGTCGAACTTAGCCTAGTCAACTCTCTATCTTTCCTTTGTCTTCAGTTGACTAGGTTTTTTATTTGAATTCTTGCGAGGATGAAGGTATTGTTGGAATCACTAAAGGACACTGCTCGAAAAAGGGTAGCAGCTGTAGGAGGCATGCTGAGGCCAAGCAAGGCTATGACGAAGAGGTTCTTAGTGGGTCCTTCCCTTGGGGGCCCATTGGTGTTGGTGAGAGCTCGAGTGCCATACCCAAGGGAGACCCTGTTGCCACTAATGACAAGGACATCATTGCCCTCATGGAGTCGCCTTCCTCCTCAGCTCCAACCCTTCTGCACTAGCACTAGCACCATCTCTGATAGTAGCACTATCAAAACCAATGGCTCTGGCTCTTCCTCAGTGGCAGTATTGAGACAATCAAACTCTTCAACCCGAGTGGAGGCTAATACCTCCTAGAGGAAGGCTTCGGTGAATCCTTCGAGATCCAAAGAGGCTCCTTTTGATGAAGAGTACATAGTAATGGATGCACAAGCAAAGGCGACCACCCCCGTGCTCTGTATCAAGAAACTAGCTGAAAAGCTAGTGAACATGATCCTCCTCCCTTGAGACTGGGAGGAGTGGAAGACTTGTCCGATGGACAAGATCCAGCTTCTTTCTTCCTGACCCTTGTTAGATTAAGTATTCCTTTGTATTTTACGAAATACATTGATTCCATGTAACTTGTCCTTTTCTACATCTTGCACATGACATCTCCATTGCCCAAGAAGGGTTTGAGGGCTTTGCCAAACTGAGCCGCTCCCTAAAGGACAAGGCAAAGAACTTCAGGCAAGAGTCGAGGTATTTGAAGAGTTGTAGAAGGTGGGTGAAGCCATAGAAGCCTAGCTAAAGGAGGAGTTGCAAGCCTCCAAGAGCATTACTCAAGAACTGAAAGCTCAAGTAACGAAAAATAGCCAAATAATCACCAAGGAGTGTGCTTAAGATGCCAAGTTAGAGGCGAAGCTAGCTGATGCCAAGTCAAAGGTGTCAGTCCAGCATCACGATGGCTGAAGCCATGGCCCAAGCTATCAAGGAGCAAGCAATCTCCACTAAAGTCCGAGCAATAGAAGAGTACAAGAGGTTCAAGGACTTCAAAGAGGAGGTTGCAAATGGCTGCTCGAATGCCTACAAACTTGAGTTCACTGAGTATAAGAACAAGGTCACGTAGGTCTTCTTGGAGCTAGACTTGAGCAACATTATCAGCCTCGAGCCTGAAAAAGAAGAGGAAGGAGAGGGTGAAGGAGAGGAAGCCACCAAGGGAGTCATCAAGATCAAGGCCAAGTTAGTCGATGTCAAAGGAGAAGCTATAGAGGCAACCACTAGGGTAGAGGCCATCAAAACGGTCATCAAGACTTCTGAGGTGGATCCAGCTCCAATCCTCGAGGAACCAGCTATGGAACCTGGGGATAGATTTGTGGTTTTTTCCTTTCTTTTTGTATTTTTCTTTCTTTAGGCTCTACCGTTGTATTATGTAATGACTTCCCATATCAATGAAAAAGTATATTCTTCATCTTCTTATAGCAATATATGAATGTTTGCCGAGTAATTGACTGTAGTTGAAATAAATTGACAAGTAACTTAGTCGATAATGTTGGAAATTATGTTCCAAAGCCAATCATATAGGCTGTAGATGGTTGTGTAACTCATGTATATGTATGAATTATTGAATTGAATAAAAAGGTTTATTTTGGTTGTTCATCACATGTCATCTTCCTAATTGAACTCTTGTGTGATGATGTCCTTTGAGCTACCTTGTATGCGATGTAGAAAGGATACATCGTGTAGTTCATAAACTGGTTCGCGAGCAAAAGATACACTATTCAGGATGATGGTGTATTAAGAGTAGGTCATTGATGTCATGTCTGTTGGTTGTCCTCTTAATCAAGTAGCATGGAGATGCTAGTATGACATCAGGTATTGTGTTTTCACACTTCACTGAACATGACTCTCATGCAGGATTCTCTTTCTGTCGAAAAGGAGTCTTGCATTAGAATGTGGACATGAATTATTTCTCTGACTTGAAATCACTATGGTAGCTTGCAAGCAACTCACTATGCTTGGGTGCCGACTACCCAGATTTCTAATCCGGTGATGAAAGATTACTGGGTACAGTCAAGTACTTGTATAGCAGTAATAGGATCAAGATAGGATTGATCTCTCCAAATAGTTTGGATTGAATGCTTAGTATGCCTCAATTGAGAAAGACCTTGGCCAGGGCATTCCTTGTAAGAAGTTACAAGGATTCTTTGTTTGAGACATATTGAGATGGATTAATTAGGGTTGGGTAGTTTAACCCTATGCCATCCAGAGCTTCAGGAGGTTCAAGGAATAAGTTCAGTGCTATTCCATATTCGATAGGTTCAGGTTGCTCTGCAATTTTTAACCTATCCAGATGCCGGGTGTCATTACTAGATGGTGACTTTGACTGGTACTGGAAATGTTCCCGTGCTACCGGCTTAGTGTTTGAACCTGAGGGGTCACACACATTAGGGGCTTAAGTAACTAATCAACAAATCGATTTGGACCTAATTGTAATTATTATAATTAAGATTTGACATAATTAATTATGGATTAATTGTTAATTAAATTAAATTAGATTTAATTTAATTTTAATTAATCCAAATTATATTAGGTCAACAGCCTTTTTGAAATAGGTTCGATTGGATTTAAATATGGCTTTTGATTTGAGTGTCAAATCAATTTGAAATTGGATCATGAGTTAGAGCCCAGTTGGACTGAGACTCTCTCTCCTCATGCCACATGGCACTCTCCCTCTCTCCTTGATTCCACATGCCACATGGAATGATGTTTGCATGATGTTTGGATGAATGAAGAGAATGACATAAACAAACTTAGTCTCCTCTCATTTATGACTTGGAACTTTCTTGAGTCTTGTGTTCACACTAGTTGACATAATTAATTATGGATTAATTGTTAATTAAATAAATTAGATTTAATTTAATTTTAATTAATCCAAATTATATTAGGTCAACAGCCTTTTTGAAATAGGTTCGATTGGATTTAAATATGGCTTTTGATTTGAGTGTCAAATCAATTTGAAATTGGATCATGAGTTAGAGCCCAGTTGGACTGAGACTCTCTCTCCTCATGCCACATGGCACTCTCCCTCTCTCCTTGATTCCACATGCCACATGGAATGATGTTTGCATGATGTTTGGATGAATGAAGAGAATGACATAAACAAACTTAGTCTCCTCTCATTTATGACTTGGAACTTTCTTGAGTCTTGTGTTCACACTAGTCTCATCTCATTTTTGACTTGGTAAACCCTTCATTAATTTATCATAATAAGAAAGGGTGGTGACTTGGAATGGGGAATTGACCTCATTAATGGGAGTGGAGAAGAAGGAAGGAACTCTTCCATGTGAAAAGGCTTAAGAAGGTTTTCATGGAAGTGTGAAAGCATTAAAAGAGAGAAGATCTTCTTCTTCTCTTTAAATGTTTTCACATACATGGTCCTATGGCATTAATGGATGGTGGCCTATATAAGGAGAGGGGGAGGATGGTGGCCAACCAAGCTTGAAGCAAGCATGAAAGCATGAGTGAATAAGGGAATGCTTGGATGAGTGAAGAGAAGGGGAGAAGGGAATATCATCCACTTGGGTGTGTGAGGCATTTTGCTATCAAAGGTTCCCTCTCCCTTCCATTCATTCTTTCTCCTTCTCTTAGTCTTTCTTCCAAGTGTTGAGAGGTTATTTAGATAAGAGGAAGGAGAAGAAAGAATGTCCTAAATATTGCAAAGGCCAGTTTACAAGATAGAAGCCAGAAACCGGTCTAGTTATCGATCAGGACAGCTTTTGAAGCAAGCCCGAGTTGCTAAAAGAGGAGAAGGCTACAAGGATCTAGCAGTCCAGTGTCCTCTACGACTCAGCTACGATAAGTCCTGTGTGGATACCAGCAAAGGCAGTATGCGTGTGCTGCTAGCAGAGCAGGAGTCTTTTTCACATGTTGGAGCCGCCTTTGGGATTGCGACTGAGAGCCAGGATTTTGTTGCAACCTTCGATGAACATCACTAAGGTATGTCTTTATATTATGTATGATATAATTATCATTACATGATTTCATATTTACATTACTTCATATGCATCTAAATTCTGGTAGGGGTTTGTATTAATTAGATTAACATTTATAGATAAATAGTTTTATCACTTTCTGTTGCTACATGCCTTTAGAAAAGTTTTAAAATGCATGTATCATCCCTCACCCGGTAGGAATGGTTTCCTTACAAGTAAGACTTCAACCAAGCAGGGTAAACCTCTTTGGCTTAGCTGTATAAGTGACTCAACCATGAAGTAGAACTGATTAAGTCCTTTAGTGAGGGAATGTTTTTGTCCGAGTAGGTAACCATGATAGCTTCAATTATGACACAATTTTATGATTAACCGAGTAACATAGTCAGAGAAGCAATTTTGGCCAAGTGGAAACCTCTTTGTCCTATAGTAAGTTACCTGATAGGACTTGGAGTTTAACCAACTATAGAAAGTCGGTAATTACTTGAAACCAGATTGTATTAAGTTGGTTATTTTGATCATTACTTGAATAAGTTGGTCATTACTTGAAACTGAACTATAGAAAGTTAGTGATGAGCCGATTGATCAACACTCATTTTGATGACTATTAGTCAATTACCTCAAGGTCCTCATAGTTAGAGGTTGTTTGATTAGTGTAGAACCTCGGTAAGATGCTAGCCGAGTTATCTAGCCATTACTTGCATTAACTAGGTAAGTTGACCATTCCTTTTTAGATTGCCATGTCATTGAGAAATGAGCTATGCTTGGAAGAGTAACCTACTTATTGCTTTAATGACCGCCTTTCTTGGCCGATCGGGTCATACCACGTGGTGGATAATGTTTGACTTCCAACCACCTACACTGATCTTGGGGATCAAAGTTATTAGGCCGACATTTCAAAGTAGCCACCCGATTCCTCCCCTTAGGTTGCACCATGTGTATGAGTTTGGTAGCCTGAGGCAAGGTATAAATAAGACCTCCCTTGCCATTTTTGTAGGAGCTCTAGTCCTGGCAGTTCAGTGGAGCGCTCTAGTTCTCCGCTTGCCTCCTCGGGTTCTGAAGTAGTCATCCTCAGCCAAGTGAGGCTCTAATGTTGCAACTTATTGGAACATCCAAAGGAGACATGGAATCCAAAAAAGAAGAGGCAAATGGAGCCAAGGAAGCACCCGTGGAAATCGAAGGTGCTCTTGGAGGTAAAAGAAAGAGGATATCAAAGGTATCCTTGGAGGTAACTCAGCCAAGGTACAATTGGTGGAGATTCTTTTCAATTATCCTTTGATAAGCTGCTATGTCTTCTTCTTTGGTTGGGCTCCTTAAAGGACAAACCTCAAGCTTACTCCCTTGAAGGACAAGCTTCAAACCTGTTGACCATGAGAAGCTATCAGATTTGAATCTTTATCTTTCATAATTTTTTGTCTCTTTGGACTTGGTCCAACTTCTGTAAAGACTTTCTCGAATTCGATCTATCTATTGTAAGAACTTTCATATCAATAAAGAATTTCTTTCCTAGCACTTGTACTTGTGCATACTTGCTTGTCATTGTGGATGGATGTTTGCTAGGTTTTCTGATTGGAAGAATATGCTTTAGCTGAATAACTACACTCTCCAAACTTGATAAAGTAGGTAGTACTTTGGTGGTAAAATTTGTCCAAGTCCCTTAGTCGATTTGGAAGCTAGTCGGCGTATCTTGTACATTAACCCCCAAACATAGGAATAGGATCTCTAACTATGGTGCTTGGTATTTTCCCATCCCATTATGGAGAATTAGCCACCACTTGAACATATTAGCATTCTTCCTTCAAACAATCAAGTATTAGTCAATTATCGATATGGTCTGTAGGTGATGGTTAATTAGCTGGTATCACCATGGTTCAACTATCTTTATAGTAGGACTTTATCGACCAAATGGACCTTTGTATCTGAGTGTCAATTGATTATTGGCCTGACTTAGTAGGGTGCAGTCAACCAAGTCAATGGTTGGTCTTCTTTATTGATCAGATGGTAGTTGGTGGATAAGCTATAGGAAGCCCAAGAGATGAGAGGTATGGAAACATAATCATCTTTATTAGCCAGGTATTAAGCAGCCAAAGGACTATGAGGAATTCATGAGAGAGACAAGAGGTGTGGAAATACAGTCATCTTCATCTGTTAGATGTTAAGTGGACAGAGGACTATGAGGAGTTTGAAGAGAGATGAGAGCATGGGAATGTAGTCGTCTTCATCGACTGGGTGTTAAGAAACCGAAGGACTATGAGAAGTTCAAGAGATAAAGGAAAGGTATGGAAATGCAGTCATCTTCATTACATGGGTGTTAAGCAATCAGAGGACTATGAGGAGCCGGAGAGAGAGATGAGAGCTGAGGAAATATAGTCATGTTCATCGACCTAGTGTTAATCAATCAAAGGACTGTGAGGAGTCTGAGAGAGAGATGAGAGGTGTGAAAACGTAGCATCTTTGTCGGTCAAGTATTAAGTGATCCAAGGATTATGAGAAGTTTGAGAGAAAGACGAGAAGTAGAAACATATAATCTTCATTGGTTGGGTGTTATGCAATCAAAGGACTGTGAGGAGTCTGAGAGAGAGAGAGACAAGAGGTGTGGAAATGCAGTTATCTTTGTTGGCTAGGTATTAGGCGACTAAATATTAGCAAACCAAGACAAGGACTTTAAGAACCTTGTCGAAGGGAATTTCTATTGCATTGCTAATTATTGCATTGCCGAATAAGTGTTAATACATCATGGTAATACATTCGAAGGTTTTCATCATTCTAAGTTTAGGGAATTAGCATTTCATTGAGGTTTTTGATCTTACAAGCTCCTTGTTGAAGGTTTTTAGATATTTGATAAGGTCCTTCCCAATTAGGAGATAGCTTGCCTTGTTTAGTCAGTCTCTAGACTTTGGTATGCTGTAACACAAGATCTCTTCGATAAAAAGTTTTTGACCTTACTTGGGTATTGTAGTGCCGGGCAACTCATTATCGGTACACTGCCATCCATAGGTGGCCCAGTTTCGAATCTCCTTTAGCAAATCGATATTGGCTCGCAAATGGATTGAGTTGCTTGATTTGTAGTAGCACTCGATCCTCATAGTCGGTAGTCCAATCTCAATTGAGATTACTGCTTCAATGTTGAAGGCTAAGTTGAAGGAAGACTCATTCATTGGTACCTGAGAAGTTATTCAGTATGTCCATAGCACTCCATGTAACTCCTCTATTCATCTACTTTGGCTTTGTCTAGCTTGGTTCTAAGCACTTGCAAGATCATCTGATTTATGACTTATACTTTTCCATTGAATTGAAGGTATCTAATAGATATAAAGCCTTAACATAGAACTCCTTAAATGCTTCATTGTCAAACTATTAGCCATTGTCAGTGATGATAACATGGAGGAGCCCAAATCAACATATGATGGACTTTCAAAAGAAGTTTTAACTTTGCTCTTGATAAAGTGTGCCAAGGGTTCTGCTTCTACCTATTTAGTAAAGTAGTTAAAGGCGATAATGAAAAACTTTTGCTGATTGATTGCTAGAGAAAATGAACTGAATAAGTCCATACCCCACTTGGTAAAGGGCTAAGAAGAAGAGAGCTAAGCTAGTTGGCTTGTCGGTTACTACTGGATGTTGGCATACCGTTGTACTAGTTACATCTCTGAACAAGATCCATGGCATTTTCTTGCATGGTGGGCCAGTAAAATCTATAGGACTGCCTAATCTTCGTGTGAACCTTCAGAGACTAACAAGGAGTGCCTCGGCAAGATTTCATGTTAATGTAAACTTGTTTGAGATAGAAAATGCCTTCACTTGGTTAGAACTTGGGTGTGAGATGGGATGGGCGGACAACTAACTTGGAGCACTAAACTCCTTAGCACTAAAATTGTTTCCGTCCAAGAGTCCTCATTAGGTGTTCCTTGGGTGCACATCTTGTTGGTGTTTTGGGTGACCAATCTAGATATAAAGAACTCTAGATAGAGCCCTCCTTCCTAATAAAACTAGTGCACAAAACTAGAGAAGAGAAAAGCTAGGGACTCTTGGTGCTATTATTTTCCGTGCTAGAAACTTTGTGGCCTTCTTCTTGTTGGTGTTAACCTCTTGGTGGCGTGAAGAGAGAGGGAGAGAGAGGAAGAGAGGGAAGAGAGGGAAGAGATAGAAGAGTTATGTTTTGATTTCTTTAACATGAGGAAAGAGGGAGAGAGAGGGAAGAGAGGATTTAAGGAGAAAAGAGTTATGTTTTGATTTCTTAAATATTAGGTTATATGGTGTGCCCTTTTATAGACCAAAAGGCCCTTTTAATCCAATTATGAATCGAACATGAACCTAACCTTAACTCAAACTTCTTCCAAGGCTAATCTAATTAGGAGAGCACTCATCCAAGCCCATGTACACCCATCATTTGACCTACTCTCACACCCTCTTGGATCCAAACTTGATCCAATATGAATTAGCCCTCTCAAGATCCAAAATCCTAAACCTCGAGCCCGTGGAAAGCCAAGCCTCTATCTTAGGACCAAACTAGTCCAAGTCCTAGGATCCAAACTAATTCTAGACTTTTGGAGTCATCATCATAGATCTTCTTCTGGCCTTCTAAGGCTTGGAAGCAATACATCTATGTCAACAGTATCCCTACCTTAGAGATTTGTAGACCAAGGATTTGCCCCTAGATGATTCTCGCAAACTCCATGGATCTCCCGAAATATGTAGTTGGCTATGGTGGATTATAAGTACTTGAGTAGGGATATGGAGAAAGACCTTTTATAAAACATGTACCAAGAGGCTTCCCACCTCAATTGTTTTACCTTTGAAGGGTTGTCAGGCAGAATGCCTTCTATCAGGAACTTGACAAATGGATCCATCCAACTAGATTTATGGGCAACCTATTGGACTTCCTTGATTTCATTGATATTGGAAGCTTCTAAATAACAATATAGGTTCATCCAAGGAAGTTGTCTATTAAAGTTATGAGTCAGGAAAGTATATTTTCCTAGGCATTCTCGCACCGGGAAATATAGAATATACTAAAGTTGAGTGCTGACATGAAGGTCCACACTTTGTCAAGGTACTTGGCGATAGTCGGGTCCTGGGCTTTATATTCACCGATTACTTGACTTGCTACTAATTGGGAGTTAGTAAAGACTCTTAGGCTCTTCACTCTGAGTTCCTTAGTCAATTTTAATCTAGCTAGCAGAGCTTCATATTCAGCTTCACTATTGGTCACCTTGAATAAGAAGTGCAATGTATATTTCGACACCCACTTTTTTTGAGTTTGTCAAAATTAATCTAGCACTGCTCCCTTGAGATTTTGAAACTTTGTCCACTGAAGAACTCTAGTTGTTTTTGGATTGAGTTACTCGATAAGCTCTTCATCCTTCTTATTGTCCGAGCATGAGCACTTTACGAGAAAATTGATCAGGACTTGGGCCTTCAAAGATGACCTTGGGTGGTAAAAGATTTCAAACTTATTGAGCTTGATAGCCATTTGACCATTCTCTCAAAGGTGTCTGGCTATTATAAGATTGCTTTGAGTGGTTGATCGGTTAAGACAATGATAGAATGAGCTTGGAAGTATGGCCTAAGAGTTGTCTAGATATGATTAGTACATAAATAATCTTTTAATGTTTGGAGTACTTGGTTTCAGTATAATGGACCACTCAACTGGTATAGTAAATGAATTTTTAGACCTTTTGTCATCCACCTAAATAAGCATAGAGCTTACAACTTCTGGCAATGTGATGAGATACAAATAAAGCTGCTCTCTGACTTCAGGCTCAAAAAGCAAGGGTGGAGATGCAAAGAACTTCATCTTTCCAAAAGCTTTTAAGCATTCCTCTATCCATGTGAAGTTTTGCATTTATCATGGTACCATGAAAAAAGGCAAACAATGCATAGCCAATCTCGAGGTAAACCGACTAAGTGCTATGATGTGCCTAGTTAATTATTGTATTTTTTTCTTGGAGGTTGGATGTTGCATGTCAAAGATTATTTAGATCTTCTCTATATTCATCTTAATGCCCTGCCTAAAACTAGAAATTCAAGAAATTTACTAGTGGTGATGCTGAAGACACACTGACTCAGATTCAGCTTCATTTGATATCAATGGAGGGTATTGAGAGATTCTTCCAGCTCTCTAATATAATTAGTTTCTTTGAAATTTTGGATGAGCATGTCGTCAATATAGATTTTCATGTTCTGACCAATTTGGTCTTTAACAATTTTGTTAACTAGCCATTGGTAAGTGGTTCCTATATTTTTCAAACTGAAAGGCATTACTGTATAATAATGAAAACCTTTCTTAGTTATGAAGGCAGTATTTTTCTAATCTTTGAGAGCTATCTTGATCTAGTTGTAGTACGAGAAAGCATCCATGAAATTGAGCAACTTACATCCGAAAGTGGGATTGATTAGTTGATCAATATTTAACAATAGAAGCTATCTTTTGGACATGCCTTGTTCAAATAGGCGTAGTTGATATAGATTCTCTACTTTTCACTGATTTTCTTGATCATAATAATGTTGGCTAGCCAATCAAGATAGTAGGTTTCCCGGATAAATCTAGCAGATAGGAGTTTGTCAACTTCTTCATCAATGACTTCTATTTCTCAAGGGCAGAACTTCTCTTCTTCATTGGATTAGTTTGTACTTTGGATCGATATTCAATTTATGAGTGAATACTTCCAAAGGGATCCCAGATATGTTTGATGCCAATCAAGTAAAGATATCAGTATTGTACTGTAAGAACTCTAATAGTTAGTTCCATTCTTTCTCAAGTAGGAGAGCTTCGATTTGCATAGTCATGGAAAGATCATCCTTCAAGGAGAAGGAAAGTAGTTGCTCAGTTAGTTTTTCCCTTTTCTCTGGCTCTCTTTGGTCTAGTTATTTGGTAGCTGGTACCTTGCATTTTTTCTATGCTTTAGTTAATATTAGGAAGTATTATTGGGCTAGTTGTTAGTCTCCGTACATCTCTCTAACTCCATTCCTTGTTAGGAAGCCGACAAGAAGGCATTTGGTTGAAATAATTCGATCTAACTTATTTAACCCTAGCCATCCAAGATTGATGCTATGCACCAAGGGTACCCAAACAACTATGAATGTTATAAAGATAGTACTTTATTGAGGTAGAGTTCCTACAGTAATAGGAAGAGTAACTTCTCCTTCAATCCTAACCAATTTTTCAAAGAAGCTAACTAAGGATGTAGAAACCTATTTCAGTTGATTTTCAGTCATATTCATTCGAATAAAGATATCATAAAATAAGATACCAAACAAGCTTCCACTATCGATTAAAACTCTTTTTACATCATGCTTTCTTATTGTCATAGATATGATATAGCATCATCATGGGGGTTTCGAATCTTGACTTGATCCTTATCAGAAAAAGAAATTAATTCTCTTCCTCTTCCCTCCTTTGTCTATTTGAAGAGCCCTCTACCCCCCATAAATCATGTGAACTTAGCCAGCTATCGATTGATTATCGACCTCCGCTTGAGCTTACTGCTAGCCAGGATTATCAAACTAATTTCCTCCATGGATGTACTCCTCAAGATAGTCATGCCGAATAAGATCTTCAATTTCCTTCTTCACCTAAAAGCGATCTTTGGTGTCATGGTCATGGTCTTAGTGAAAGTGATAGTATTAGCTCTTATTATGAAAGGTCGAGAGTTTCAACGGGCGAGGCTTTTGCATGTACTATTCTTGTCTATTTTCATGAGAATTTTAGTTCTGGAAGCTAGGATAGAAGTATAGTTACCAAATTTGCTAACCAAGTTTCTCAGCTTGGGACTTAGTCAGTGGGATGAGTTTGGCTTCTCAACATGACTTCTACTTGGCTCTTCTTTGATTTTTTTTTTTTTTTGGCTTCCCATCAGTTTCTCATCAAGTAAAAGCACCCTCTTCCATGTGGATGTACTTCTAAGCACGGATCAACAATTCTGAATAAGATTTAGGATAAGTCTTATCTAGTGAGTAAGTGAATCAGGAGGGGCAAAGTCCTTTCTTCATAGCAACATGGCCACTGACTCATCCAAGTGGTAGATCTCTAGTGTGACTGCCTTAAATCATGCCACGTAGTCTTTCAATGACTCTCCCTTTTGCTAGCAGATAGAGAAAAGACTATAAGGTTCTCATGGCATCTTCTAACTAGTATTGAAGTAAGCCACGAACTGCCTTTCCAGCTATTTGAAGTGGTAGATACTCCTCAACTTGAGTCTAAAATACCATTCTTGGACCACTTTTTGAAGAGTAGCTAGGAAGGCCAGGCAAAGTATGGCATCAGAGATGCCTTGAATCATCATGAGCACTTTGTAGCTCTCGAGGTGGTCCAGTGGATTAGATGTGCCATCATAGGGCTCCATTTAGAATATTTAAATCGAGTAGGAATCGATTCCTCCAAAATTCATCAAGAGATAGGAGGATATGTATTGAACTCCATATGGGCTTCGCTTCCTCTATGAAGGTTTGCAAGTCGATGGTCAATATCTTGTAATTTGTGGTCATAGTCATAAAACTACCAGTCAGTCAGTTGTAGAGAGATTTCATCAATGGATCCTTCTTAGAAAGATTCAGACGAAGAGTAGGGATATTTTTCTCACCTTTGCTCTCTTCCTCATCATTGGTCCTCAAGATGAGGGCCTATTCATTGTGATAAAAGAGATCATATGACTAGTGGAAAGTCTGTTGATGCGAGGATCTCCCCAGGGGAGATCGATAACTAAGATAAGTAGCAGCAACAATGGAAACTCTGGTTGCTGCTACTTCATTGCCAACTGCTACTACTCAAGTCTAGCATCGCTATCGTGAGCATTTGCACCTGCTACACCAAGGTGGCAAGCAGGTCTTGCTGGGTCACCGATAGTGGAGATGAAGCAGGTGGCTCCACTACTTGGTTGGGTAGCTCTTCATTGCACAGAGCACCCGATGCGACTAGTGGAGACATCCTAGGTGCAAGTTTTCACCATGCTCTCCAACTTCGCTTCTTCTTGAATCCCCCTTCTTGGTGTGTCCATCTATTACCGTCAAATTATCCTCCACTAGAACTATGGCAATGCTTGAGGATCTCTCAGCCTTTTACGATGGAATAGGCTATTACTCCCAACATCTCTCAGGTGGAGACCTATAAAGATAGTCCCTTAGCCGGTGATGACTAGTGGAGGACCCTCTGATACTCAAGTCAATAAGAGAGAGATAAGCTACAATAGCTGGAGCTGAGAGCGATGAAGATGACTGAATGAGCATGAGAGTGATAGTGAGTGTTGTGTTACCTGGCTAGGGGTCCCCTCTTACCTATTTATAAAGTTGTACAAGGAATTGAATGCCATTAAGGAGGTGACCTCCTCTGATATGGATAATGAATTTTTATTAGAGTGTTGAAATCTTGTTCCCTAGAATCTTTTATGTTGACATCTTTTCATTGAAATGGCAATATCTATTAAGATTCTGTCTCCTATGATTTCTATTGGAATAACTGGTCTGTGTCTACCACTCTCTACGATGTTGTGAACTCTGGTGTTAGAGTGTCATGTTTGCTGCTAAAAAAGGGACCCTAGCATTATATCCTAGCATGCTCGATTAAGTCTACTTTGAAAGTTAGTCAAGTCTAAGTAGTTATTCGGCAGATATATAAAGAGGGATACTATGCTGATTGGGCATGAGTCATTTGCAGCTTCTTAGTCTGGGATATTATAGTTACTCAGTGTAAGAGCTAGTTTAGTCATCTCCTCCATAGTCATCTTCTCCTTAGTCAATAGCTTGGTCATTTCCACATGGATGTCCTTGCTATCTCCTTCTTAGTTGGAGGTAGAGTTAGTGGTATGGTTGATCCTCAAGGCCAAGTACGCAATTGTCATAAATTGAATCTCCTCGGATGTGCTAGGACACATTTTCTTGAAAAGAAATATACCATGTCTAAGAGATAGAATTCCATACTTAAAGTTTTCCATGCTAAACCTCTTCAGCACCTCTCCTATGTACATTTTCTAGAAAAGGTCTAGCATCCTTTTAAATCTATCCTTATAAACCTTTATTCTCGGACTATAGGATGTTTTTCCTAGTCTTTCATGGAGAACTCTTTGGACAACCATTTCTTGATTGAGGTCAGTATGAAAATGACATTCCCAATAAGGAGGATGTCATCCATGTACAATGCGAGGAACATGATAGCACTCCCACTGACCTTCTTGTAGATACAAGGTTCCTTCTCGTCCTTGAAAAAATCAAATAATTTGATTGCATCATTAAAACAAGTGTTCTAACTCTAAGATACTTACTTTAATCCATAAATAGATCTTTGCAGCTTGTAGACCTTGTGATCTTCATCGCTGGAAGTGAAATCTTTAGGCTACTTTATATAGATATTTTTCTCAAGATATCTATTAAGGAATGTAATTTTTTCATCCATCTTCTAGATTTCATAATCATAATAAGATACAATCACAAGCAATATGTGAATAGATTTAAATATGGTACAGGAAAAAAGGTATCATGATAGTCAATGCCTTCACCTTGACTTTAATATTTTGCCACTAGCCTAGCCTTATAGGTCTCTATCTTTCCATCTATACCTATTTTTCTTTTGTAGATCTATTTGTACTCAATGGATATAAAATCCTTTGGTGGATCCACTAAGATCTAAACTTGGTTCAAATATATTGAGTCAATTTCTAACTTCATCGCACTCAACCTTTTCTTGGAGTCAATGTCGGACATGGCTTGTCATAGGTTTTGTGATCATTACCATGTTCCCTATCTCCTATGAGGAGTATTTCTTCTACATCTTCTGTGACAGTATTTATGTACCTTTCAGGAGGATGAAAGATCCTACTTATTTTATAAGTTGGAGGAAGTTCTATAATAACTGGCTCAAAATGAATCGATTCAATAGGTTTTATAAACTGCAGCACTTCAGAGATCTTCTCTTCGAGCTCAATTTGCCTTCCACTACCACCATCTTGGATAAATTGATTCTCCAAGAACATGGCATGACAGCTTAAAATCACATTATGATCCTCTGTGAAGTAAAAATAGTATCCTATTAATTTTTTAGGATATCTTATAAAGCAAGCTTTCATAAACCTAGCTTCTAACTTGTCTGCATGTTATTTTTTAACATAGGTTAGACATCTCCAAATTTGAGATGTCCAAGACTCAGTTTCTTACAATACCACATCTCATATGGTGTGGTATGAACAAATTTAGAGGGAACCCTATTCAATAAAAAAATAGCAGAAAGTAGAGCATATCCCTAAAGAAATAAGGATAAGTCAGTGAAGCTCATGTATGGGGCCATATCTAATAGGATCCTATTTCTCCTTCTTAATATCCCATTAAGTTCAGTTGTATTAGGAGGAGTCCATTACGAGACTATGCCATTCTCATTGAGATAACTCTAAGAAATTTTTTACTAAGATATTTTCCTTCTCAATCGAATCAAAGAACCTTAAAAAATTTTTATATTTATTTTTCTACTTCATATATAATTTTCTTGAACTTTTTAAAGGTTTCAAACTTGTATCTCATAAGCTATTGTGAGTAATCATCGATAAAGGTAATGAAATTATGGTAACCACCTCTGTCCTACATATCAAATAGGTTACACATATCGATGTGTACTAGGATGAGTACCTCAGTAATTCTCTTCCATGTTTTATAAAGGGTAACTTGGTTATTTTTTCTTGAAGGCAAAATTTACAAACTAAATATGACTCAAAATTTAATGAGTCAAGGATATCATCCTTTTTCTAGTTTGTTTATCCTATCCTTTCCAATATAGTCAAGTCTAAGGTACCATATATACTTATGATTAATATAATTCTAGGTCTTTTATGTCCTACGATACCCAATATTTACTTGTTAACATTTATAGATACATCAACAGTAAATGGTAAAAATTATCAATTAAAATGACCACGTGCAATCAATTTATTTCAAAAATAAACTAAATAATACTCTTTATTAAATTAAAATTAAGTTTATCCTGTGCTAGCATAGATATAGAAATCAAATTTTTGCTAACTATAGGTATATAGTAACAATCCTTTAATACTATTCTAAATCTTGACAGTAGTCAAAGAGGATTGTTTCTAACAATAACTACAGCAATCCTTGCTCCATTGCTGACACAAAGGATCATTTCACATTCTCTTAGTCTTTTACTTTCTACCAAACTTTATATAGAAGTACATATATGAGTACCCGAATCAAAGTCTATAATCCAACTAGAAGTAGAGGAAACCATAAGATTATATTTAATAATGAGAAAATTAGACATACCTTATGAAGGTGTGTCCACTTTCTTTTTATTCGGGCTTTCTAGGTATAGCAGATAATTCGTCTTCCAATGGCTATCAATATTGTAGTGAAAATATTTTCCCTTGTCTAAAGCCTTCTTTCGAGTGTCCTTTGGCTTGTTCTTCTTTTATTTCTTTGGAGGCTTTTTCTTCTTATTCCAACTAGATTTTTTTCTTGGAACTAGCAAGAACAACATCCCTTAAACTCTTCAAGGTCTCCTCATATGTTACCAACATATTTAATAGTTTTAGTAAAGTGCTAACAATCTTATTCATATGGTAGTCATAACAAACTGACCAAATGAACTACCAAGGGACTGCAGGATCCGATCCACTTGCAGTTCCTCATGCATAGAAATTCCGAGCTTCTCAAGTTCTTCAAAACCTTAATCATTGTCAAACAATGATCATTAACTGACTGCCCTTCGTATATTTTAGCATTAAACAATCTCTTGGAGACTTGATAATGCACCATTTGGCTTTTCTCACCACACAACTCTTGTAAGTGAGTGATCATAGCCCTGGCAATGGAGAAGTCTTTATGCTGGTGTTGAAGTTTATTGGATATCGATGCCAAGATGTAGTGCTTTACCTAATTATCATCTTCTATCCATTTTTCAAAAGCTATCCTTTGATTAGTATTATGATGGTTCAGCAATGTAGGGGGTCCTGGTCTTTGACATTCCCAATCCTTTTCTAAATCTTGAACTATCTTCAAAATCCAAAGCCAGTCCATGTAGTTTGTTTCGGTCAAACGATTAGAATCAAGATTCAAGCTAAGGGGTTTAAAGCTGACATAGTTAACTGAAGCGAGAAGAAGAAATCCTAGTTAGATATTTATACTTGATCATTATATTTGTTCTAGGAACTTTAAGAAATAAATAAGTACTCTCACTATTTTCTTGGATCTCTCACACTCCTTAGTGAGAATATAGAAACCTTTATACAACTAGGATTCCTAGTGAAAACTGTGATCCCACTGATCTACATACACATCACTTGATACATATTAGTGACATGCAAATCAATGAGTCGATAACTTTTGTCCAATACTTCTCAAACATATTGCAGCAACTTGGTCTCCAAGTATATGGGCTCACCTGATAGATATTAGACACACTCCTTAGTTAAATCAGACCCACCATTAAACATGTAGGCAAAACCATCATTGGGTCTCTCAATAGAAATTGGGCCCAACCCTATCTTTACCCTTTAACATCTCATGTTAATAGGATGGTCGCATTTTTTTTATACAACTGAACTACTATAACTAGTCGACAATAGTCAATGCCAGTAGGATGCCCGTGCTTCTACAATGATGGAAGAATTATGGACTTAATGTTTATGAGAAGATTTAATTTTAGTCTCTTCTAATTAGTCTTCTATATTTTATATAAATGATCACTTAAATGGCATGGATAAACTCAAATCACCAAGCAACCTAATTCAAAACTAAGCGACCAAATTAGCCAAATAAATAGAGATTGGTGAGAGGCTCCTTGTTACTTTTCTTAGACACCAACAAATTGGCTAGGTAAGTAAATGGTCCAAATTCAATAACCACCTTTCAAGCACTAGCCTTAGATACCAATTAGTCAATCAATTTTGAATCGGTTAACTTTAGTGATCCAGGCTCGACCATTGAACCAAAATGAGGTCCATTTGGGTTAATCAAACTCAAAACAAATAAACAGTAATCAGCTCGATCAACTATAACTATTGATTTGATTTAGAGTATTCTTGATCTAATCCTAATCAACTCTTAACTTGGTTCAATCAACCACTCTTCTTGATTTAGTCTATCATATGTTAATTGAGAAATCCTAATTGTAATCTCATTACAGACCTAATGTAATTTATTCATAGCCATTCCCTCACATAGAAATATATAAATTCGGATTCTAAATCTATTTTTCAGATCTAAACTAAACATGATTTAGTATGGAAAAAACTTATATCTAAATTAACTTTACATATATCTCATACATAAACTTAAATTTAGATCTTAAATAAAATAATATATATCACATATATGCACATTAAAACTCAAACTAAAAGATTCAATTAAATGAACATAAAAATAATTTTCAAGAATATTCAATCATCAAACTAGGACAATCTTTTGAACATAACATATAACCATTATGCCAAGACAACCTAATATCAATTTGATGATGAACTTTTAATTAAAGTTTTTAGATCACAATATATATCTCATATATGCATATAAAAATCTAGATCTAAATTATTTTGATTAAACATACATGAAAAATATGTTCAGGATGGTTCTACATCGATCTAGGAAAATCTTTTCAGCATAACATGTAACTATTATGCCAAGATAACCTTATTTCATATTGATATGGGGGCTTTTAATCATGATTTCATATCTAAGTATATAACATATATCTCATATATGACCAAAAAATTAGATCTAATTTGACTTGATTAAACATTCATAAAAACTATTTTAAAAAACTTTCAATATCAAACTAGAACAATCTTTTTAACATAATGTGTTAGCATTATACCATGACAACCTTATATCAATTTGATGTTAATCTTTTAATAAAAAATCTTCAGATATGAAATTCAAAGTTTTGATTTTTTATTGAATCATGTATATAAACCCGTGGCTCTGATACCATTGTTAAGATTCAGTGAAGGTGTTGTATGCAAAATTTTCAAAATATAATTTTCATATGTAGTAGAAGACAAGATTAAACAATTTAATCTAAAATATTCTAGATCTAATCTAATATACATACAGATCTAATTCATATGTAGGATACATAACAAAAATCTAAAAAATTGAAATATAAAATCTAAGATAAGAAGCGCACCTTATGCACTTATTTCTTTTCAAATAATTCAGATATGGATGTCTGGCGAGTTCCTTGAAGTCGTTCAGTCATCATAGAGCCAACTTGATCCAAGATATCTGAGATCACTGAGATGCTAGCTCTCTTATGGATCTAGCTTCTTAATGGTCGGATCTAGCTTTCTATTTCTCTTCTTATCAAGAATGAAACAAGAAGGGTTAAAACTAGGAGAAGGCTACCGAATGAACTCCTTCATGTTAAATGGAGGAAGGGAGGAGGACTAAGATAAGAGAGAACACCTTCTCTCTTTCTTTCTCTCTCTTTTCTTTCTAAGGTGGCATGAGGAAGATAAGAGGGGTGCCAAATATTATTTCTCCTTTACGGTTTTGTGTTGGAAAACTTTTGCCGATGAAAATCAGGTCTTAACACAAGAA
The DNA here is from genome assembly GCA_021397845.1 of Areca catechu. Taxonomy (NCBI): domain Eukaryota; kingdom Viridiplantae; phylum Streptophyta; class Magnoliopsida; order Arecales; family Arecaceae; genus Areca; species Areca catechu. Next base: position 136,007,350 of record CM038049.1, read on the forward strand.
AGAAAGAGCCCTTCTTTTAATGTTATGTAGCAAAATGAAAGTCCTAGCTAGAAGGACTTTGAGGGAGAGTGTGCCAATGGAGCATGAATTTTTCTTTGACAAAGAGATTTTTATCGCACAATCTTTTGTACACCATTCCTCTTCACACCATATCTGATTTTGTGCACCATACCCTTGGCATGAATCCTTCATGCATCAAGGAGAGAGAGAGTCTCAGTTGATTAGGTCTCTAATTCTTTATCCAATTAGAAATCAATACTAGTCTAAATCAAAATCAATTTGAGCCAAACCCTATTTTTAATATGAATCTTAATTGGACTGAGAAACTCAATTTGACTCAATTATACCAAGTCTCAGTTGATTAGGTCTCTAATTCCTTATCCAATTAGGAATCAATACTAGTCTAATTCGAAATCAATTTAAGCCAAACCCCATTTTTAATCTGATTCTTAATTGGACTGAGAAATCTCAATTTGACTCAATTATACCAAGCCTAATTAAATTAAATATGATTTAATTCAACTAAGACTTGAATCTAAATTTGATCAAATCAAATTATATTGCAACTATTGCAATTAGGTCCTCCTTATAATTTTTCTAACTTGTAACTATTACAAATTGATCCTAATTGTCAATCATATTAATAATTAGGTTATGATATAACTAGTTAGTCAAGTCTAAATTCCTATTATGTATGATCCCATAGATTCTATTATGTCGATAATTAGATATACTATAATCTCTATCGTAGTATCATCAAAACTTCATTCAATGTGTTGGAATGATTCCAACTCACCTCAATAGGGATTATTGATCTAAAAATAATCTAAGTTCTTATAATCTACTAATAATGCTTAGCAGCATGTAGTGGCAATTCCAACAAAAAAGAATATATAAAATTCCTAGGTGTGGCTACTGTATAATTCAATTTTTTTATTATAAGTCCAACAAGATGGCAGTTATGGAAGACTCATCAAACCCCTTTGTTTATCATATGCCAGATTTAATTAGCTTAAGTCCAAATTATAAAAACTCATGGTAACTTTTTTTCCAGCATTCGCATTACCATGACCATGATTTTAAGGACTTAGATTATTTAATCGCATAGGACTACACCTTATCTACTAAATTCAATAGATCACATCTAGATACAATCCTACTCCTATAACTAACCTAATATAGTCAACATATACTGCAAGGATCCAAATGATTAGGAGATCAATTGTTTATGTAGTCAAACTATATCAAGCTTACTGAGTAGTCGAGGTATCATACATTGATGAACCATTCACACTATCACGGTATTAAAAAAGTCATAAATGAGTGAGTAGACATCCAAGTGATTTCTTATATGGTCATACTCAGTACTGTTATTTTGTAATAACCACTTATATTTTAGCTCTAGTATCCTCATACTAAAGACTCATGACTCGTATATCCAAATAAAAGCGATCCATACACCGGTCTTGATAGATTAATCACATCTTCATGATGATCTAATATCATGAAGTAATTTAGAAATTAATCTATAATGACACATACCTCAAATTCTCAACTCTTGAAAATGTATCATTGACTATTAACTCCTTGGATGATTTAAGGATACCTTGCACAAGAATGAAAATGAATTATCCATTTTATTAATATAAAAATTGATTAGGTATAAAGAATATGTCCTAGACTAGATTATAATGTATCAGTTAGATTGGCTTTTGGGATATATACCTAACAATCTTTCACTTGCACTAAAATCAATTTACTATAAATGTAGGTCCCATCTTTTCAAGGTAGACTTTAGTCTTCTGGCTAGCTCAATGGCTTAGTTAATGGATCTGTCACATTGTCCATGGAGTCAACACTCTTTATTTTGATATACTTCTTTTCATGGTAGTCGTGTATGATATGAAACTGCTGCTCAATTAAGATGGGAGGGATTGGGAGAGGAGGGGGCCTATGGTGGGATGAGGAGGAGGACTAAGACAAGAGGGCAACGAGGTCATCATTGATATCATCGAGGTCATCAGCAGTGGCAAGGGGAAAATGCATGGTGCAAGAGCTCATGGAGTCATGGGTGAAGAAGAAGAATTGAAGATGTGGACAAAGGCAGAAAGATAATTTCCTATCATATTATGATATTTACATACATATTATATAAAATCGAGCTCATGTCAAGCTTGCGCTAGGTCAATGTAAATCTGATCTTAGCCCATTTAATAGGTGACCTCAAATTTAAGGTGCTGTCAACTCTCGGGAGTTACAAATTAGGCTCAAGCTTGTCCAAAACTATTTAGGCTCAAGCATGTAGTCTAGAAATTGAGCAGCTCTGCATGACAACAACAACAAACAATGACCAAAGGGATCCAGAGATTTTGTTCAAAAACTCAAAATAACATGATACAGGTGGAGTTAATTAAACACAACTTGGTGAATAAAAATTAAGTTTCTTTCAAGCATATAGACCTTGGGATACCATCTAGAAATACTTTGACATAGAGTACTTGGAAGGAAGAGAATAAATAAAAAAAAATTATAACTCATATATATAACAGGATAATTGGTACTGTTAATTTTCTCACTAGTAGAAGAGTAGCTAACAAAACAAAAGTTAAGTACCTTTTGGCAACATTTTATTTTATTTTTTTTAAAAAAAAACTATTTTATCTTTTAATTTAAACATATAAATATGTTTAGTGTAGTTGATTATTTTTAAAAGATCTAAAATGATAAGATCTAAAAGGTCTTTGATTATTTTTAATATGTAGTTGATTATTTTTAAAATATCTAAAATGATGAGACTAGTACTATGCATAACCAAAGACCAAAGAGATGCTTCCTTTTGGGACATCCAAAGACTTAAGCCCTCATTGCATGGAATTGCATGCTTTCATCGACCATAGTGATGACATGATCAATGCCTATTCATCTATCGAATCACATCCTTCATGTTATGGATCAATGCCCTTGAGTTTCATCCTCACACCAAGTAGTAAAGTTAAGGAAAGCTGATCCCTAGATAAAGTAATTAAGATCAAGGTTTGGAAGTAGGATGACTTACAGGCCATGCACAATTCCATCATCTACTGGTGGACTAGAACGTAGACCTATCATTCCTTAACTAGGATGGTTAGGCCCCTTATTGGGATTAAATCTTGTTGTTATGTGTCTCGATTGCATCACTATTTTTTTTTGTAGTTAGAGTAGATGTGTGCCTCATCTCAAGTGCAACATGGCATCGCTCGCATTTCTTTTCAAAAGGGAATGTCAGCTTAATTAGTGTGCACCTATGGCTGGTTGCTCTTTGGTTAGTATCTCCCATACCAGACTCACTCACCCCATGAAGTGCACCAACCTTATTGCATATATAATGAATATATGATATGACACCGCTAAGGCAGTAGCCCGGTTGGTAGAGGCCTTGCCTCACTATCAACAGGTCGGCGATTCGAGGCATGATCCCACGGGTGACTCGATTAAATCCAGGATTTTTCTGGAACCCTTGACAGTTGGTGTGAGTGAGAGGTCAGGGTCTCTCCCTTTGTCCCCGATCCACTGGCTGGTATCTTAGTGGTGTTAGGTTGACCTACTCATCATTAGGTGGGAAGAGACTGTGTAAATCTGAGCGCCACGTATCGAACATTACCTGGTGGATGGTAAAGGGTGCAAGTTGCCGACTAGCCACTAAATTGGATTGAGATAGGCCATATATCCTACTGAAAGTTATTTTTGAACAGTTAAACTAGTAGGTTGAGGTTATCCTCAATTTTGAGCACAGAGATATTCCCTTCTTTGTTTGTGACTAGAGATTGCTGCCTCTAGATTTACCTTTGTCACCAATCAATTGAAATATGGCCTCTGCTTTGGTCAAAGCAAGTACTGAAGGGGTGCTTCCTCAACCAAAATCGATAACATCATAAGATCATTACATGGCAGCCTTCATGCAAGATGACCTGGCATGGGGGCTTTTTGATAACACCATGCATCAAACCTAAGCTCGGATTGCATGACTTGCTTTCGGATGCTTTATCTAGGCCTGCTCCCATAAGCCCTGTTGTTGAATTAGAAGGGATAGAGAATGAGAAGGAAAAGGAGAGAGAACAATTATTTTTATAATTTTCTTTATATATAAGTCTTAGGGGTCGTTCCCATTTTATACATGATTCTTATCCTTCTCAAAGGAAGGTGATGATCCATTCTTGGTTATAATCTAAACAAGAAATGGTCATATATAGTTAATGCTTAACAAGGAAGGATCATACATGGTTATTGCCTGAACTAGGAAGGATTATAGATAGAAGTTAAACCAGGCTAGGCTGTCAACACTCCCCCTCAAGATGAGACAAAGATATCACGAAGCTTTATAGTGCTGCAAATTGAAGAAAATATAGAATCACAAATACCCTTTGTCAGTGTATCTGCCAATTGTTTTATAGATTTAATAAATGATAAATGTATAACTTTATGATCAAGTTTCTTCTTGATGAAATGGCGATCAATCTCTATGTTTAGTTCTGTCATGTTGAACAGGATTATTTGCAATATTAATGGCTACATGGTTGTCACAGAATAAAGAGAGGGGAGAAGATTGGAGAAGGCATAATTCAACCAGTAGCCTTTTCAATCATAAGATCTCACAAATGCCTTGAGCCATAGCTCGGTATTCAATCTCTGTACTAGATCAAGTGACAACATCCTGTTTCTTACTACGCCAAGTCACAAGATTTTCACTAACAAAAGTACAATAGCCTGAAATGGATTGCCGATCATCTATAGAACCTGCTTAATCAGCATCTGAATAGGATTCAACTTTAAGATGTTTATGATGAGAGAAAAGAAGACCTTGCCCTGGACAACTCTTAAGATATCAAGGATCCTGTACACAGCTTCCTGATGGTGCTCACGAGGATCATACATGTACTGACTTACAACACTGACTGCAAAGGCTATATCAGGTCTTGTGTAGGAGAGATAGATCAATCTATTAACAAGATACTGATATCGCTCATGATCTATAAACTTGCCACTGTCAGCAGTAAGATGATGATTCTACTCATGGGATACTTGGCCACTTCGATTCTAAGGAAGTATCGTAAATTATCCAGATCCTCGACTTCGAAAGATTGTGCCATTGAGTCTTCAAACGAGCCAGCTCTGGAAGATCATCATCAATAAGGATGATATCATCTACATAGATAATTAGGATAGCAACTTTGCCTTTATTATGATAGAAGAACATGGTATGATCAGCATTATTTTAGTGATAACCTATTTTGAGCATGGCACAATAAAAGCAATCAAACCATGCCCTGGGTGATTGCTTTAATCCATAGACAACTGACGCAAATGGCAGACCTTGCCAGCGATTTCTGCACTAGTAAATCTAGGAAGAATTTTCATATACACCTCCTCTTAAAGATCATCATGTAAGAAGGTATTTTTTATATCTAATTGGAATAAACTCCAGTTAAGGTTTGCTGCATAAGATATGAGGGTTCGAATAGTGTTGATCTTTACTACAGGGGCGAATGTATTTTCGTAGTCAATGCCGTATGTTTGTGCAAAACCTTTGGCAATAATACATATTTTATAGCGATCAACTTTGCCTTCAGGGGTCTGCTTTACAGTATAAACCTATTTGCAACCTACTACATGTTTTCCAGCAAGTAAGGAAACTGTTCCCTAGTCTGATTTTTTTTCAATGCTTGCATTTCTTCAAGCATCACTCCTCTCCACTTAGGATCTGATATAGCATCCTTCCAGTGTGATGGTATAGAGATAGATTCTAAAGATGTAATAAATGACCTATATGTAGGTGAAATAGATTCATAGAAAACAAAATTAGTAATATCGTAACGATATCGAGAAGAAATAATATGAGGACGATGAGCTTTTCTATGGGTAATAGGTAGATTTAAAGTATGGTCAAAGAAAATATTACCATTGTCAAATGGAGATGCTGGAGCTGAGTCAGAAGAAGACTGTTGGGTAGTAATAGAATGCATATGGGCTCAGATGCAAACTCCCCATGTCGATTAGAGTCATTATCCAACTGTTCACCAATGTACTCTTGCTCCTCAATTTGTTATTACTCCTCGATCACTGTGAGCTCCCCCTCTCGACCAGTAGCTCTAGAAGGGATACCGGGAGAGCAAATAAACTATTGGGCTAAGGGTGGCTGAGTAGGTGGCTGAAGTATTGGAACATTATCATAATAAGGTTCGGTCTCTCAAAAAGTCACGTCCATACTGACAAAGATTCACCGTTCAAGAGGGTAATAGCACTTATAGCCCTTTTTTGTAGCAAGATAGCCCACAAAAATAAATTTCAGAGATTTTGGATCAAGCTTGCCAATCGTAGGACAATGATCCTGGAAAAAACTTGTACACCCGAATACTCGGGGTATAATAAAAGAAGACTCCCTTTGAAGATATGCAAATGGTGCCTGGTACTCCAGAATACGAAGAGGCATACGGTTGATCAAATAAGCTGCAGTGAGAACTGCCTCACTCCTGAAAGTTTTTGGAACCTGCATAGCAAATAATAAGGATCTAGCAACTTCTAAAAGGTATCGATTTTTTCGTTCAGCAATACCATTCTGGGCAGGGGTATCAACACAAATAATCTGATGGATAATGTCATGAATAGTGAGGTATTCATGAAACTCCTTATGCATATATTCGGTGCAATTATCAGATCTCAGTATCTCAATCTTGGCACCAAATTGGATATCCATGAATTTATAAAATTCTTTGAAGCAACGGACCACTTCATCTTTAGATCACAGAAGATATACCCAGGTTACTCTATTATAATAGTCGATAAAAGTAACAAAATAATAATGTCCAGAAATAGAAATAATACGACAGGATCCCCACACATCAGAATGAACAATTTCAAAAAGCTTCTTACTACAAGTTCCTGAAGTCGGATAATTAGGCACGTGTGCTTAACATACTCACACACATCACAAACTAACTATTCTTTAATACAAAGATGATATAAACTAGAAAATGATCGTGATAAAATAGAAAAGGAGATATGGCCAACCTATGATACTATAAATGAAGTTCATGAGGGCATTATCAGATGATGAAACGACCATACCAGCTTGCTGAGAATGAGTCTTCAGTTCTCCTTCATCCAAGTAGTAGAGCCCATTGTGCATTTTACCATACCCAATCGTCTTTCCCGTTGTCAGCCTCTGAAAAACATAATAAGTAGGAAAAAATGTGACTTTACAATTCAGATCATTGGTAATTGAATGAATAGAGAGAAGATTAGTAGGGAAACTAGGGACATGTAAAGTCACAGAAAGTTTTATGATTGGTGTACAGTTGATGGATCCTTTTCCAAACACAGGTCGGAAAGAGTAATCAACTATACGCACTATGTCCGAACATAATGAGTAAGACTAAAAAATATCAGAATTACCTATCATATGCATAGTAGCACCAGAATCAATGATCCATGTCTTAGAGATATTAAAGGAAGAATCAAAGTTATCATTGTTTACGGTACTAGACTTGATACGAGAGATATGGGATTGTGCAAAATGAGAATGAAAAATGGGAGGAGAACTGGAAGAACTGCTTGTCAAACTGTTAGCAGGAGATGGAGAACTACTGGAAGAAACGTTGAGATAGTCTAGAATGCGGCAAAGCATTTCATTAATAGAGAGTGAGCTCCTGGTAGTAGCAGGTAAGGAAGCAGAAGGCAAGGCCTTGGTAGTGAGACACCCCCTTCTGGGTGCTCAGAAATATGTGCCTGAGGATGACCAGTGGCTCCATCAGAACATCCTCCTCCTCGATGGCCACCTCGACCATGTCCGGAGGGACGACCATACAGCTGCCAACAAGTATCACGTACATGTTCGGCTTTGTGATAATATGAACATATCCGCATATCTCGGCCACCACGAGAATGTGATTGAGACTAAACTACTAGTGCAAATTGGACCGTATTTGTAGGAGCAATCATCACCCGGCGATGAGTTTCCTCACTCAAAACAAGGGAGAAGACCTATTTAAGGGAGGGTAGGCCGTACTTCGACCCAAAATTTGAACTCTGATTGGGTCAAAGTCATCATTGAGTCCAGCAAGAAAATCAAGGATTCATTCTTCATCAGTGTATTTCTTGAATTCAGCAGCATCTTTCGAATAACAAGCTTTGAAGAGATAATAAAAATCTAGCTCGGATGATAGCCATTAGAGTTCTACCGTATAAGTAGTGATAGAAAGTTTTTCCTATCTAAGTGTATGCACCTTACATTTAAGCTCAAAAGCTTGAACTGTGTTGCCTTGTTGTGAATAAGTTTGAGCAGCAGCCTTCTAAATTTTCCTGGTGGTTTCAAAGAAGAACATACCTTGAGCAACAGCAGGTATCATAGAGTTGAGAAGCCAGGCCATCACAAGGGAGTTCTCCGATCGCCATTTCAATAATCTAGTATCTCCCAATCACGGCTTAATTGCGTCCCCGATGAAAAACCCTCAAAGCCACAGGGCTTTAATGTATAACCGCACATTTCGGGACCATATCAGATAAGTGAGGGGTTCATATAGTCGAACCAAACTAATCAAGAGAGATGGATTATCTATCACCGTTCAAGAATCGAGTACAGATCACCATAAAAGAAATAGCTACTGGAAAAGTAATGCTGCAAAATATACTTAAAAATAAGTGTACCGAAAGTCAGGCCATGGAAAGTGCTTGCGGCCTCCCTTCTTCTACCATAGAGATCCAAGAATTGGAAAGTGCTTGGAAGCTTCAAAATGAGACAGCAGGAGTCGATGCAGGGTAGGGGGTCGGCATAGGGCCGTAGAGCGCAAAGCGCAGAGCTGTAGGGTGAGAGCCGTAGGGTGTGGTCGCCGAGGTCGGCACAGGGCCGCAGGGCCGCAAGGTGCAGGGCCAGTCGGTGCAGGGCGATAGGGTGCAGGGTTGCAAGGTGCAAAGCCGCAGGGCACGATCGCAAGAGTCGGTGCCGGGCGGGGCGCAGGGGCTCATAAGAGGAGAGGAGCTCGATGGAGGACTCAGTGGTCGGAGCAGGATGCGGGCGCGGGCGTAGGTGCTAGTCAAAGGAGACGAGCGTGGGCAATGGGCGGAGATGAAGAGCGCAGGCACGGAGGCGGATACAGCCTTGGAGGTGGTGGCTACGGCCATGACCATGGTTACGGCGGGTCTCATTTCCCGAGGGGCAGCGGCGTGTCAGACTGGGATGACGAGCATGGGTGACAAAGGACTCAACGATCGACGAACGTCCCGATGATGGAAGACGCGGGCGATGGGAGGTGTCGGCGAGTGGGAGGTGTCGACGGTGGCAGCGGTGGCACTTAAGAAAAGGATGGGAATAGAGTTGGAATAGGTAGGAATAAGATGGGATAGGAATCTTGCTCTGATACCATGTTGAATTAAAAGGAATAGAGAATGAGAAGGAGAAGGAGAGAGAGAACAATTATTTTTGTAATTTTCTTCATATATAAGTTTTAAGGGTCGTTTCTATTTTGTACATGATTCTTATCATTCTCAAAGAAAGGTGATGACCCATTCTTGGTCATAATCTAAACAAAGAATGGCAATACATGGTTAATGCTTAATTAGGGAGGATCATACATGGTTATTGCCTGAACTAGGAAGGATTATAGATAGAAGTTAGGCCAGGATAGGCTATCAACACCTACCCTACTTATCTCACAGAAAGAATGCCCCAAATGACCAGCTTCATGGCAGCCTGGACCTTTGGTTGCACCCATGCATTTTGGGTTGTCTTATAATTTAATGTTACTTCTTTGGATTGATCAAGGATGATTCGAATGGAGGTTTCAAGCATCTGTCCAGTCGATGACGGTGGAGATAGTGGAGGCTATAATGATGGTGGCAATGGTGGTAATAGTGGTGAGAGATCTAATAACAATGTGGCGATTATCAAGGTCGGGGCTTATAGCTATAGCAGTTATGCAAGTGGGTTCTAATAGTGTTGTCAACGTGAACAGTATAACAATGGTAATAGTAAAACGATGATAATAGAAAACATGATAGCTACAATGGTAACAGTAACAATAAGCCCCGACTATTCTTCATCAATAACAGTGAAGATGACAATTGGAAGAGGAGGTGGCAAAGCATGCGATGAGTATAATATCGGCAATAATAATAGTGATGGTGGAGATGGTAACGATAATGGTAGCAATAAAAGTAATCAAAATATATTATTGATGGTAATCAGATGAAATTCTTGATTTTTGAAAAATAGTTAAATTAATAATTTTTTACTTTTATTTTTTTTAAAAATAAAAAATAATTTTGAAAAATAAAGATCAGAAAAATTGTAATTTTTTGTAATTTTATTTTAAAAGATAAAATAAGAAATAAAAGTGGTGTTAATGACGCCCTCGATTTTTTTTTTTTTTTTTTTTTTTTTTTTTTTTTTTGTTCAACACAACATGTGTACGTTGGTTGAAATGATTGTCCGTTGTGTAAGAATTTGCAGGAGAGAGAGAGAGAGCGAGAGAGCGAGAGAGAGAGAGAGAGAGAGAGAGAGAGAGAGAGAGAGAGAGTCGTGCAGTGTTTAAAGTTTCAAACAAACAATTCTTCTTCCACGTGAACCAGTTCCATCGATAATCACAGGGCCAGGAAATGTCATCCCTACACGATTAGACATGTACTCCACATCCTCCTTGGGTTTCAGAATTCTGCCATCAAAACAAGTTTTATATTTTATAAAATTCAAAAACGTAACATCTAACGTGGCACAAGCCATGCAACCATCATTTCATCATGATGACACGAAGAAAATAATATTCTATACGAACAAAAAGAAGATTAACAAATTATTTCATCAATATTTACATGATTTAGGTAGCCACGTAAACTGATTTCTCATGCATTATTTTTCTTGCTAATTCTACCCTCAAAAAAAAAAAAAAAAAAAAAAAAAAAAAAACATTCTTTCTAACATTTGCAACCATTTTAATCAACCCCATGGCCTTCTTCACATTGCTTGCAAAAATCCAAACCCCATCCCCATCAACTTTCGTTGCATGCGCGAATTATAATGCATTGGCTGGGAGTGTAGCTAATTTATACGGCACATCGTAGCTGATCAGATGAAACCAGTATTCCGTTCACCTCCCCGCAGGTTGCGGTATGCTTACCCCTTCCCCTACCTTTGCATGAAAATAGAAGTCAAAAGCAAGTAGGAACAGCACCATGAACACGTAACAAAGCGATCCTCCCCCACCCCCATAAATAATTGCATCCGGCGACTTGATCAAAAGATCCATCAATTGCCCTACCCAATGGCATGGGACATGGGTCCGAGAGAGAGAGAGAGAGAGAGAGAGAGGTGGGGTGGGGGGTCACGGGTGGGGCGATGAGAGTACGGAGGAGGTGCAGGCACCATAGAGGGGGTGGTGGCCGGCGGGAGAGGAGGATGGTCACACGTTATATAGCATCAAAAGAGTCCCCACCCGGCTCTCGAGTGCATGCAGAGAATAATAACACCATGCCCTCCCCCCATCATTATTATTTGGCTGGGTCCACTTGAAAGTAAAGGCTGAAGGCTTTGAAATGGAATTTTCTTCTCATCCCACATACAAAGCCATCATTCCTCTCCTGACACACAAAACAGTCCTCCGTACCAACCTTTGCCTTGTTGCCAATCTTCAAAAAGATAGAGCAGACATTGTGCTCTTCTTCGTTTGATCATGTCTCTTTAGTGAACAAAATGAGTTTGGATGGTCCAGCATTTATTGGGACTACTGATTCAGAGTTCCATATAAGGTGGTCGGCCAACTAGATCTATATCAAGCTGGTTAGCACCCACTGAAAAGAAAATTGGTTTCAAGTTCGTTCAAATTGGTACAAGGTCCGAATTATCTGGACCACACAACGTTGATAGTTAGGTACTACTCCAGGAATGATCATGATATGATCGATCCAATAAACCAAACGAAACCAAGCTTCTACTGACAACAATTATGATTGTTTCACCTGCCATTCTTTGCAGGAACATGGATCGCATTCTTGGGTTCCAAGGACACGTTTGATTTTCTACGTAATTTTTGTTTTTCTTTTCATAGCTACCGAGAAATTTCTAAAGAAAATAATTTCTGTAGGATATGAAGAAGTCTAGATACTTATTTGAAAAAGAAGAAGGGTTGCCAACCATAGTTTTCTTAGGATGGCAACGTTCTATTGCCACCCCACCCCATTCCACACCGCATGGGCAGGGGAAGGCTTCAGATTTGTCAAAAATGGCAATCCCACCTCGTTACTCAAAAGATAACAATCTGTTGCTTTTGTAGTTGCCACGCAAGAGATAAAAGGAAAAACATAGTTGCTAGCTTGACAACTCGTACAGATGTCTATTTCACTGCTTGGAAAAATCTTTCTTCGTGAGAACTTTCACATTCGGCATTGTACGTAATTAAGGGTTTGGTGGTGAAGGAGGTGCTCTGTTATACGGCATAAGAATTTCAATTCCTTGTTATCATGAATTGATTTGAGGGGTATACTAGAATCCTGCAAGAAAAAATCAACCAGTGACACAGTCATGGATTGATGATTGAAGGCATTCGATGGAAAAATCAAAAATCCATCACCAGTGATGGAATGTCCTTCAATTCATTGTGAACCCTAATGTCAACTTCAAACTGTCACACTTACCAATAAGTCATGTTTGTTGACTTTCCAGTCCATAATTTCTAATTTGCCTTTAATCAAGCCAGTCTTTGAAGTCATCTCCTACAGACCTCCAGGAAACTTCTAAAGGTCAGAGGACCATTCTTGTAAAAGGAAAAGGAAACGAAATCCAAAAGGAATGGACCAGGTCCACATTGCCACAAGTTGGAGACTTTCTTGCTTGGTTCAAGGCCCCATCTACTGACCAAAAAACTTTATGGACCGTAACCCAATTGAGATGTGAAAAAGGCTGGGAGGGAGCAGTGCAAAGTGTTAAAATGGATAAGTAAAGTGCTTGCAGACTTGAGGTGGAAACCATTTGTCAGAACCATCAATGCCATGGCTCCATATGGATTGGCTGGCAGCACCAAGTGAAAATAAGAAGCTGATTGGCAGAGAGTGGCACAGAGCATGCACAGCCATGATCTTTTTACCATCTCTTAGGATAATGATTGTAGACAAATAGTTTTCTTATTTGAATAGCTCGAGAATTAGATGCACAAGGATAAAATAGAAAAGGAAATAATGCAAGTCAGGTTTTATCTGGATTCTAAATGGCAGCAGTCCTGATGAAACAAAGTGAATTTTGGTCCATGGTTATGGCGTCGCTGAACATCAGAGGTGCCCTTCTCCCAGCTACGCAATTCCGACTGCCCTGTTGAACAGAAAAGGTGTCACAAATAAATCTTTAAATCATATAATGTGCAGAGATATGGGCATGATATTATCCAAGGTCTATCTTTTTAACCCAAAATGATAACATATCACCCAGGCAAAACATGATAAAAGCATCGAACATGGTCTGGCGGGGAGGGGGTCCAGTGAGAGTAGTTACAACGGAAATTTATTCCCCCCCTTTTCCTTTTGATTTATCAAAAAAAAAAAAAAAAAAAAACATAATAAAAGCATGAAGGTGTAGTCTCCTCATTTTATGAAGGGATCTCCAGGGGTGGGGCAAGTGTAGCCAGACTAGGGGGGAGGGAAACAACTGGCATATTAAAAAGGGTATCCCAAATAGACCTGTTCAGGTTGGCCTGGACAGTCAGTCCAGACTGCTCGGCACAAAGCCTTTTGGACAGGCTTGGGCCAAAGGTAATAGGCCCGTGAGCTGGGTTACGCTTTCAAAATGGGAACATCCAATAAGGAGGCCAAGCTTGGGCTTATGGATTAAAGCCCAGCTCCAGCTTGACCCAGCCCAAAGTTTTTCTATTGGATTGTGTTTTTTGTCTATGTTTAATGCATTTGTACACTTTGGTGACAATTTGTATTTTTTTAAATTTTTTTATGTATTTATAGACTCAACTGACAATTGCTATTGATATGTGATCTCATGCGACAATAGAGATGTTGTCGATTGGCACCGTTTAGAGATGTTGTCGATTGGCATTGGCACCGTTTAGAGATGTTGTCGATTGGCACGTTTAAATATTCATATTTAGTATTTTATTAAAATATTTTAAATAATTTGTGTTTTTAAAAGAATTTTAAAATTGAACATGAAGTTCAAGGTCCAGTACAAAGTTAAGGGCTAGGCTTGGACCTAAAAGTGGGCGTAAAGGTCAGGAGCTGAGCCCGGACTTCAAGTAACTGTATTCCTTGAGTAATTCTTTGTGCACCGCGTGCAGTGCAGCAAATCCAGCGTGGCCCGCACCGTACACTCTTATTGATCTAATTATATCCACGGTGGCATGACGAAATGGAACAGGCCTCTACGATTACGTAATCTGAAGACACCGCCTTACAGTCTTTTCAAACCGGCAAAATGGTCATTCTACTCTCATCGTTTTCGGTATAGGTTACGATGCAAAAAATGGTTCTTATTCTGCAAACAGGGAAAAAAAACTCATTTGCACTACGAAACCCTACCCGAGTTCATCTATTGTTTTTGGATATCCCAGAAACCTCCATTTTATATTTTTGCTTCTTTTTGGTGATCGAGAAATCATTGGTGATCTTCCTTCAACATTTGATACGCCTTCGAAATCTTGAAAAAATAGAGATAAGTAGTTTTGTCTTTCAATGCAGACGACGAACACAAAAACAATGCAAGAATTAAAGAAATGCAGATGGAGGAAGGAAGCACTGCAATCGTTTATTCAGGAGGTGATGAGACCCCCTTAAGATCCATCACAAAGAATGTTACAGAAGTAGAAACAGGTAAGGAAAATTTTTGATTCCGGCTTAGAGTTGACATTTGGCGTGTGAACTTTTTTTTTGCAATTTCTGCATGGGTGTCGAAGTTTTTTAACTAGGATGCCCCAGGTTTTGAACAAGGATGTCGTAGATTTTGAACAAGGGTGTCGTAGGTTTTGAATTAGGGTATCGTAGGTTTTGAACTAGAGTATCGTAATTTCTGTTTTACAATTTTAATGTCAATCTTTAAAATTTATCTCTATGGAAGGATGTCACGATAATTTTTAAAAAAATATTAAATCTTCATATTATAAAATCATGACATCATAGTTCAGAAATTATGACATCCTATTTCAAAACGTATGACACCCATGCAGAAATTATGAAAAAAAAATTTTAACCCCTCTACATCTAATACATGCAGTTGTGGCTTGTTTTATGACTCCCAGGATGTCATAAAATTGCCACGGATGCTGTAACATTAATCAAAATGACCAAAACAGTATTACAATACCCTAGTTCAAAACCTACGATACCTATGCAGAAATTATGAAAAAGAAGTTTTTAACCCCTCTACTGAAATACATGGCAACCGTTGCTTGTTTTATGACTTCCAAGGTATCATAAATTGCCACAAATGCTGTAATATTAATCAAAATGGCCAAAACAGTATTACAACATCCTAGTTCAAAACCTACGATACTTATGCAGAAATTATGAAAAAAAAATTTTAACCCCTCTACCTCTAACACATGGCAACCGTGGCTTGTTTTATGACTCCCAGGATGTCATAAAATTGCCACAGATGCTGTAACATTAATCAAAATGACCAAAACAATATTACGATAATGTAGTTCAAAACCTATGACATCTTAATTCAAAACCTATAATATCCATGCAGAAATTATGAAAATGAAGTTTTTAACCCCTCTACCTTTAATACATAGCAACCGTGGCTTGTTTTATGACTTCTAGAATGTTACAAAATTTTGTTTAGAATTTATTGTTTAACTTACATTTATATTTTACTTATATTTCAGGTGATCTTACAGTGGTTCGACTACCTAGATTAAAAGCTTCATAATTGTTTAAAAATCATTGCAAGCCAGCAGCGTATGCTGAACAAGTTTTGAAAATGGGTTTCTCAAGTTATCATTTAGAAATAATCCGAAAGACTCATTTCAATGCATTCGTAGACATGCAACCGTTTGTTGTCGACGGGCATCTACTAGCTGAAATTATTAGATGCTACAAGGAAGGGGACAAGTTTATTTTTATGGCAAGGAACTTATATTCAGCATCGAAGACCTGGCCCTGATTTTGGGTCTGCCATGCCACGGAAAGAAGATTGAAATGGAAGATTAAGTTAAGAATGATCGATTATTCAAATGATTTGGAAGAGAATTAAATCTGCAAAATAAGTGGCTGGAGAAATTAATTGCCCAACTTCATTCATCAAATTTATAAGAGGATATCGAGGACACTGTGAGATTATGGATTGCATATATATTCGCAACGTTCTTGTATCCAAAGTCAAATCAATCTTGTCCAAGATTTATCATCTCTTACTTGGATGATTTATCCTAGCTGGATCAAATAGATTGGGCTTCCACAATAAGGGAGTTGACTCTTATATCTC
Organism: Areca catechu; assembly: GCA_021397845.1. Taxonomy (NCBI): domain Eukaryota; kingdom Viridiplantae; phylum Streptophyta; class Magnoliopsida; order Arecales; family Arecaceae; genus Areca; species Areca catechu. The sequence continues at coordinate 136,023,794 of CM038049.1, forward strand.
TCCCAGATGCTGTTTTTTGCTTGAGATCCGAGGAACCAGTCCTAACCAAGAAAAGTGACAAGGTTAGGAGGTAGCTAATCCTGTATGGGTGTACAGCTGCTCTGTTGGTAAGTATCATTAATATGCAGCAAAAGTATAATTTTATTTTAAATCTTCCATATATTTAACATACACAATTATTATGTGCATGTTTGATTCCTTGAGCATAGTATCTTGAGAGCCCCAGCATATCCAAATAAATTGCCTAGGCTGTTAAAATGGTATGACAGCCAGATGAAGACAGATTATTGAGCTTACAAACTTGAAGCCTCATGAGTTGGTAAATAAAAATAGTTTTTTATTATAATATTAATGAACAATATATCATTATGATTAATATATGATTATTTGTTATCGTAAGCTCAATAGCTTCCTTGAGCATAGTATCTTGAGAGCCCCAGCATATCCAAATAAATTGCCTAGGCTGTTAAAATGGTATAACAGCCAGATGAAGACAAAGATAATTGAGCTTACAACTTGAAGCCTCATGAGTTGGTAAATAAAATAATTTTTTATTATAATATTAATGAACATATATCATTATGATTATATTATATTTTATTGTTCTTTGCTTGCAGGTAGGAAGCTATTGAGCTTACGATAACGGAATAATGGCTTCTTACTGAACAAACAGTAACAGCAACATCCTCTAAAAAGAAAAGTGAAGGCTGAAGTTGAAGAGATAAAGAAGAAACTTGCGATAGTTGAAACTCTCCTTAGTTCATTAGTAAATAAATGTATCAATGCCAATAACGAAAGGTAGAAAGAGACAGAGGGTGAAGATACTGAGATTGAGGTGGAAGAAATTTTTGATGAAAAATTAAAGGATACCCTTGTAAGTGGAAGAAATTTTTGATGAAAATTGAAGGATACCCTTTTAAGTGAGGAAGCTGAGGGGAAAAGAAAAAATCCAGATTCCTTCACTTATCAAGAGGGTAAAAATAGAACCTAGGCTGTGGAAGGCCTCCCAAATCACAGCTGATACTGCTTTCGAAACAGGCCCATCGAAAAAAAAAATGAAGATAGTGAACACATCTCAGCTTGAGGAATCAAATTTGAATCTTCAAATTGAAGATAATAAAAATTTGATCAACATATTTTTGAAAGAAAAGATGAACTCGTAAGTTATATCTATTTTTTTCTAATATGTATCCTATTTATAATCGATAATATATAATATCCTTCATGTTTATTAATTTCAGAGATGTCATTACAACAATAAATTCGAAGGCACTATCACTAGGAAAAATCTTTTTGATCGGATAAACAATGACATGATAGTTGATGATATAAGTAATGAAGTATTACATCATTTTGTTCTTAATCTTTATGTATGTTATGATATATTTTCTAATAATTATTATATTCATTTTTAGAATTTTATGAAATCAAGTTACTTATAATTAATCGGTTTATATTGTATTAACAGATAATTGATGCCGGGCAGGAGTTTATTACAAAGAACTGGATTGAGAATGCAGAAAGATATCATAAGAGTATAGTTGCATCTATAATGACCTCTAGCATGTGTCTAATATCAGCATCACCGTATCATGAACTTGCTGGAACAGCCGAGAATATGATTTTTGATAGAGTCAGTGATGTAGATAAGAAGAAATTTCGATTTCTCTTCACCATCATAAACTCGGACAATTCCCATTGGCACCTGGTTGCGGTTGACATGCAAGAAAAAATTTTGATGCATCTAAATTCAATAAAATGCAATTCCAAGTACAAGGCAAATGCAAGGAAGTGGCACAAGATACTAGGTCCAATATTCCATGTATTCTGTGCAATACTGAGATATCCAAATGGTCCATGCAAAAGATTAGTGAATGCCCTTCCCAAGCTACAGGATCACTAAACTGTGATTTGTTTTACTTGAAGTACATGAATTTTATTGCTCGCAAGAATAGGCCTAATACTTGGGATTTCATAGAAAAAGATATCAGCATGTACTGCCACCAATTAGCAACAAGAATTTTGAGAAAGAGTCTGAATCAAAAGATTGAAAGTGCTGTTAAAAATTAACTTGTAAAAGCAAATTATTTGTTATGTACTCTTTCTTTTCGATTCATTCACTTCTGTAATATGTTACACAAATTTGTAACTCATTTGAGGTTTATATTTTACGCATCATTCTCAAAGAAAAATTTTATTATTCATTCAACCAGTATTGTTTTGAATATCATTGTTTTATTACATGTAGTTTTATGTAATTCATTTAAATAGTATTCTGTAATTCTTCTTTGCTATGATGATGATATAAAGAATATTATGTTTCTTTAAGGTGTCATAGTATTTGTACTTGAATGTCATTGCATTTGAACTAGGGTGTATTTTTAATTGATCTTTAAGCAGCCGGGACTTTTTTGACAATCGTAAATCAATAACCAAGCCAATAATGACATGTATCATAGGTAGGAGGATTAAAATCGTTTTATCTTATATTTTATGTATTGTTGTAGTTTTTGAACTAGGGTGTCGTAGGTTTTAAACTAGGATGTCGTAGCTTTTGAACTATAGTATCGTAATATTGTTTCAGCATTTTTTATTGATCTTTAAATAGCCAAGACTATTTTTGACAATCTTGACGTCAATAACCAAGCCAATGATAACATGTATCATAGATAGGAGGGATTAGAATCGTTTTATCTTATATTTTCTGCATTATTGTAGTTTTTAAACTAGGGTATCGTAGGTTTTGAACTAGGATGTTGTAGATTTTAAGCTAGGATATCGTAATATTATTTCAGTATTTTTTATTGATCTTTAAGCAGCCGAGGCTATTTTTGACAATCTGGGAATCAATAACCAAACCAATGATAACATGTACCACAGATATGAGGGATTAGAATCGTTTTATCTTATATTTTCTGCATGGTTGTAGTTTTTGAACTAGGATGTCATAGCTTTTAAACTATGATGTCATAGCTTTTGAACGAGGATGTCGTAGCTTTTGAACTAGGATGTCGTAATATACAGTTCATCATAATTATGTTATTCATGTTTTAGTCTTTGGTCACTTAAAATAGTACTAAAATTCATATTTGAAAATAAGTAAATTCTATAACATGTCCAATACATCATGTTTGCAATTTCTTCCGATAATCTAGATAAACATAGGACTGTACATATATAGGACTATACCACAATTCAGCATTTTATATCCTATCCTATGTTAGTTGACTGCATACATAAGCATCAAATTCATCTAAAAAAGGGTTCAAATAAGGTACAGTGGATTCAATTACTATTTCTGGTACTTCCACTACAATATGGAAAGTCTGTTTTTTGCTAGTACTACCTCTTCGTTCATTTTGCACAGGAGTGTCGATGGAAGCCTTATCCATATTTTTTTGATCTCTTTGAATTCTTCTCGACTCCACTCTTAATTCTATTCTCTCGTGGATGACCTTTCATAGTAAGTTGGTCAGGATCCTGGATTAAAAGTTCTCTGCTTTGCTTAGTTGCACAATTAGCATCAACAGCTCTTCTGAATAATGGTGTAAGATATTATATCACTAAATTGAATGCATCTTCAAACATAGAGACTATATCTGCAAGCTTCATCATCTGATGACTCATCAAAGCATATCTACGATCAATAAAATATAATATTTGTATTAGAATTTCATGACATATGATAAGTTAATATAAACTTAAAATAAGACATCTGAATTTAAATAATTTTTTGAATGCGTATCGTAATTTTCGCATACTTTTATCATAAAATTGAGTGTTGCATTCGAGATCGTCGAATTGATATTTCATGTTCTTGCACAATCTATTCAAGAAGTACTTATCTGGGATACAAAATATATCGCTTTGATGAAGAACCAATAAGGCATGCCTACACAAGTAACCCTTGTACTCAAAGGATCCACATTGACATTTAACATCCTCCAAAGTTGTCATATGAAACCTCATAATTTTAATAATCTCCTTATTGATTCCATTAACTTCACCCTTATACTCCAAGGATCCACATTGGCATTTAACATCCTCCAAAGTTGTCATATGAAACCTCGTAATTTTTAATAATCTCCTTATTGATTCCATTAACTTCAATTCTTTCAAATGATTTAACAAATATACATCACAATTATCAACTTCTTTAACTAATCTGGCATTTGATGCAGCCATTTCCAAGACCTCATTCTGAAATTTTTGAATATGCATATTGTATATTTTCTTGCTGCTTTCCTCTCAAAAGGAGAGGATGTTTTTAGGAAAGCAATTGTTTGCAACGTTTTATTGTCTTCCTCATTTTATGCTTCATATCTTTTCTCCAAGACATCTTCGTACTTATCGATGAATTTCTTGAGTGTATTCTTAGAATTTATAAACCCATCAAAGAAGTGATTGATGCTCTCACTTCTTTGTGAAGTTGACATTCCTATTCATAAATATTCATATAAGATAAAGAGTTTGTTGAAGATTTTAAAAAATGAACATTAATCATTCATAATGACTAACAAACCTGCAAAAAATATCTTTAAGATAAACTGGAATCCATTTATCCCGATATTTATATGTCATTTAACTAATATACGATCTTGCATTCTACATCTTTCTCTATTAAATGTGCCAATCTTTCCTCAAAAGATATTATGGTAACTGAATCATATATCGCCTCTTCAAACTCAACCATAATTTGAGATTTGCAGTAAATATGGCCAATCTTTTCAAGAATCTTTTTCAAAATATGCCAAAGACAATTTATGTCGTGAATTGAAAAAACATCCATAATAGCAGCCTCGATTGCTTTATAATGGTATTAGGTGGTTGACCACCATTTGCATCCAACTATGATTGGAATATCCATTTAAATGTCTCAGTCGTCTCATTTGATAACAATGCGCAATCAAGCAATGTGAACTGTTCATAATGGTTGACTCTGACAAATGGACAAAAGGATATTTGATATATATTTGTCAAATAGGTTGAGTCAATGGTCAGTACATCACTAAAGTAAGTGTTTGCTAATCTTTACCTAGGATGGATCTAGAAGACAGTCCTGAGCTGTCCATTATCATTCAAGTCAAAAGTATAAAAGAAATTTGGATTTTTTACTTGTATTTGTGTGAAATGAATTACCATTGACTGTGCATCTCTTTCTTTCAGCTGACTCTGACGTTCTCGACAGGTAAAATTATGAGCATCATTTTCTATACAATCTATCTTCTATCCCCTTTCCTTCTAGCCATGGCAGAGTATATTTGACTTATAGGAATATTCACTGCATGTAAATTACTAATCTCTACCATTTCTGATGTGTTGATCCTCCTATGGGACCGTAAATAACCAGCTGATGATATAGACAATTCATGGTTATGTTCTAGAAAAACATCAACCAATATCTGCTTACCATTTTTAGAATTTAGTCTTGCTTTTATCGAAACCTTACAATCAATTTTGCCAATATCCCTAGGATTCATGAAGTTATTGATTTTTCTAGATTTTCCTTGCCTCCAACATGCCAAGTGCTTGAAGCATATTTCTTTGTTGTTGTTGGACATATTATACATTGTTGTGATTTCAAACCTACTCTCCTTGCATATCCATTATAGAAATTGTGTAAATCATTTGCAGAATTGAACTCCATACCAATTTTAGGATCAACAGACTCGTTCTCTATGATCGAGATGATAGGAGAATGTGCATTATTCTGAACAACATCAGCAATCTTATCCAAATGATCATATTGAATTTTTTTCAGGTTTCTAATTTCAATACCATATATAGAAATATCTGCATAAAAAATCATAAACATTGATATACATAGTTTTAGATGACATTTTATCTACAACATAATAAATAATGAGTTATGCATTGAATAGAATATGACACGATAGTGCAATAATACAAGCATAAAACTAATTATTTCTAAAAATAGAAATTTAAACTTATGACACCCTAATAAAATGATTACGACACCCGATCATGAAACATTAAACTAAATATACTAACCCCTACTACCTGGGGAACCTATCACTTGTGGACTGAATTATGACCTCCTAGGATGTCATAACATGACATGGATACAAAAAGTTCGCAATATATACTGAAACAATATACGACATCCCAGTTCAAACACTACGACATCCTAGTTATAAACCTACGATATCCCTATACAAAAACTTAAATCGGATGTCTTGATCCTCCATAATAAAAATATTTCGATATGCATTGATGATATATGATACCCACAATATAATAAAATGCTTCTGCAAAAACTTGGATATCAATAAAATCGAAACGTGAACAGCTCGATACAAAATAGAAAATAAAATTTTTATCCTCCGTCATGAAACATTTCAATCGTGCATTGGCTTGAATAAGATTGTTGGATTGTGATAAAAGATCATGAAGTAAAAAATTTCAAAAAAAAAAGAGTTTTCAAGTTACGACATCCTAGTTCAGAAATTATGACACCCTAGTTAAAAAGATCAGGAAGAAAAAATTTCAAAAAAAAAGAGTTTTCAAGTTACGACATCCTAGTTCAGAAATTATGACACCCTAGTTAAAAGATTAGGGCACCCGATCATGAAACATTAAACTAAATATACTAATCCCTACTACCTGGAGAACCTATCACTTTTGGACTGAGTTATGACTCCTATGATGTCATAACATGACATGGATACAAAAATTTACAAATATACGTTGAAACAGTATTACGACACTTCAGTTCAAACACTACGACACCCTAGTTATAAACCTACGACATCCCTGTACAAAAACTTAAATCAGATATTTTGATTCTCCGTAACAGAAGTATTTCAGTATGCATTGATGATATATGATATCCATAATATAGTAAAATGCTTCTTGAAAAACTTGGATATCAAAACATCGAAACATGAACAACTCGGTATAAAATAAAAATGAAAGCTTTCATCCTTCGTCATGGGATATTTCAACTGTGCATTGGCTTGAATAAGATTGTTGGATTATGATAAAAAGACCAAGAAGAAAAAATATTTCAAAAAAATGAGTTTTCAAGTTACGACACCCTAGTTCAGAAATTACGACATCCTAGTTAAAAGATTACGATACCCGATCATGAAACATGAAACTAAATATACTAACCCCTACTACCTGGAGAACCTATCACTTTTGGACTGAGTTATAACTCCTAGGATGTTATAACATGACATGGATGCAAAAAGTTCATAAATATATGCTAAAACGTATTATGACACCCCAGTTCAAACACTACAACACCCTAGTTATAAACCTACGACATCCCTGTACAAAAACTTAAACCGGATGTTTTGATCCTCCGTAACAGAAGTATTTCGGTATGCATTGATGATATATGATACCCATAATATAGTAAAATGCTTTTGAGAAAACTTGGATATCAAAAACATCGAAACATGAACAACTTAGTACAAAACAAAAAATGAAAGCTTTTATCATCCATCATGGGATATTTCAACCATGCATTGGCTTGAATAAAATTATTGGATTGTGATAAAAAGATCAGGAAGAAAAAAGATTTCAAAAAAAAAAAAGAGTTTTCAAGTTACGATACCCTATTTCAAAAGTTACGATACTCTAGTTAAAAGATTACGATACTCGATCGTGAAACATGAAACTAAATATACTAAACCCTACTACCCGAAGAACCTATCACTTTTGGACTGAGTTATGACTCCTAAGATGTCATAACATGACATGAATGCAAAAAGTTCACAAATATATGCTGAAACAGTATTACGACATCCCTGTACAAAAACTTAAACTATATTTGTTATCCTCTCCTACTAGGAATATTTATAACATGTGGACTGAGTTATGACTCTCAGAATGCCATTAACTATCTCTAACTACTAAAATAGTTGGTGTAATAAAGGAACTATAAAAAGAAAACTAAAAAAGATATCATACTTCCTATTGAAGATGACATTTTATCTTGAACGTATAAAAGAACTCTTCGATGGCTTATTCCAACCTCGGATCAAAACAAAGAAAGTCTTCGATGCCTTATTCTAACCTTGGACCAAAATAGAATACTTTTTCAAATAAAAGAAGAAGCTATTATTTATATTTGAAAGTTGATTTCTGCAACAAAACTCTCAGAGTAGATTTTAGAGTGAGGGAGATTCTTCTTCAACCTTTATTGATTTTTTGGACAAAAACCAGAGCATGTTTCAGACTGAAACATTTTCATAAATCCAAGCAAGATGGCGAGAAAAAAAGAGACCGAAGGGAAAGGGACTAAATGAATATTTCAAATAAAAGCTAAATCCTAATTAATGCTAGTCACGCTTAACTTAAAACCTATTATACCCCTCGTCCCGTCATGCCATCGCGGATACAATTAGACCAATAGGAGCGTGCGGTGCGAGCCACGCTGGATTTGCTGCACCGCACACGGTACACAAAGAATTACTCATTCACCTTTGGACAATCCCTAGCCCAAGAATAATCCTGCTTAATTAATAAATAAGTTTGGTTCCAATGCACGAAGCTCCTACCGCTAGAATTTATGAAAGAATCAAATGTACGCAACCTTACCCCTTCTTGCAAAAAGACTATTTTCATGTTTCAAAACCAAGAAACCCAAGTCACAACCGAGCAACTAAAAAATCCATTACCATACTATTTCAATAAAATCAAGATGATCAAGAGTCGCGTGACAACAATCAATGACAAAACTTCAAGCAAGAAATAAATGCATCAAGCCAGAAGAAGATCATTCTTATCAGATAATTACTAATATGTGAACATAGTTTCATATAAGAATCAATGGTACTCCCGAAAACACATTGAAAATTCAGACAACACAACATGGGGTAACACATCTGTAATAGTAATATAAGTTGGCTTACAACCATATATCTATTATCAGATATATGAAGAAATATCTATCAACAACCAAAATGATCAGTAGGTTTCCTGCAAGAATATTTTGTGGTAACATTAGAGGTGCATGATAAGAAAAAATTAAAAAATAAAAACATAACCACAAAATAAATTTATTTCACACACTAGAGAATCTTCAAGTGGATAAACAGCGACTTCGATGTCACTACAGCACGGCATCACTGCTATCACCTCAATCATTCGACCGTTATGAAAATTCTGTTGGCTCGTTGAGAATTCAAAACAAACCTAAGCTATATTCTATCAATTGGATAATTTTTCTTCTATCATTTCTCTTTACAGAAGATTTAGCAAACTATCTGCAATCCTAAAGCATGTCATACTACCCTAATACTTTCATACTAAACAGATACGTCAAGCATTGCCATAAAGGCGTTCGCCAAATCTTAGCCAAACCTTAGTTGTTAGAATCAGGAATGAGTGGGTGAGAGTTGATGCGGGCAGTAGGAAGCAGAATTTTAGAAACTCTTATAGTAAGAAGGCACTTAGGAAATGGGTACAAGCTTGAAATTCTAAGAGGATTTCGAATCAGATGTATTGCCCCTGGATATAAGATTCCAGCTACCAAGGGTCAAACAACCTGGAAGCAAAAAATTTAATTAACCTGATTGGTTGTTTCCATAGGAAATATCATGTGGGTCTGGTTTGCTTCATAAATCATAGTAGCACTTAGATTATTTCAGATCATTGATTAAATCACAGATCTTAAAAATTTTATATTTATTTCAAAGAATTTTAGATTATAAACGAAATAAGAATATTGAAAAACTGAGTCAATTGAAAAGCAAATAAATCAAGAAGAAGCAGCCATCAAACATAAATATAAGAAGTCCAGCTTCTACTATCACAAACCAGTATATAGTATTGCTGATGAAGGAAACATCATCTTCAACTACTCAAGATATCTATTTTATACTACTACTCCAGCTATCTCAATTCAGTTAGCTTTAAGATGGAACCTGTTTGCAAAAAAAGAAGGTTTTAACAATTAGTTGCAAGAATGCAAATACAAGACTTGTTTCCACTAACTCTAAAAATTCCTTAAATTTAGTTTTTAAAAGCTAAATTCCCTGATGCTTGCTAATCTTATGTGCTCAAGGGTTAATAGTGATAAACAAGTAATTCTACAAGCTGTAGGAAAATTACAAAAGATGAATCCTGCATATATGGGAATAAACATATTGATGTTTCATCTTATTATCCAATGCCAAGGGATTGCAATGTCCATATTATGGATCTAGATCACAAGATCCTATCTGAAGCCAATCCAAGGATGACTCCCAGATCACAAGGACCATTTAGTTTGGAGTCAAGATTCTGAGAGCAATGTTCACTAGCAGAGCGCTGAAAAGGCCCATTTTGTGATAATTCAATGCAAATTTACAAATTCCTACTCTGCCAACCAATGAGATACCTGCTTTAACCAACTGTTTTCATCCACCCCTCTTCCCCAATAAAGAAGAGTGGAAGATATTTTTCCCTTAACCTGATCAAATGGATGCTAGCTTTCAGATAAATGTTCAGACAACTTATCTTAATATATAATATGCAGCCAGAATAAGTTTTTGTGTATTTGTGTACGTAATAGCATACTCAAACAGCCCCATTCCATTCTTATATGCACGAGTACTTTGTTTGTCAAATTCCTCCCAATTACAAAAATGGAAAACAATTACATAGTCTGATATACTTCTAGTTATATCAAGATTGCATCACAACCTGGCATGAGCACTCATAGTGAAATATCATTTACATGTATAACCTACGAACTGAGAATGCATCTTAAGCATAGCCCTATTGCTAAACAAGGCATGACATCCAAATTATCCAATTCATCCGGTGATATCCTACAGAAACAACCAAGAAAACTTAAAATGTTTTATGATTGTCCTTATCTGCATAAATTTCAGGAAGCCGATCAACTTCTGGTTTTTCTTCCTCTCTTTCTTTCCTCTCTTATTCTTGTTCCCACTTTCCCTTCCTCTCTTAATCTTGTTCCACTCTTTCTTCCATTCCTCTTATTCATCTATTTATTCCTCTCTTAATCTTTCCTGTCTATCTATATACCTTTAAATTCTCTCCTGTGATACATTGTAGCTGCTAGCACAGCAGATTACAACTGCTAGCTGAAATAATAATCAGCTCTGACTAAAACTGTTGGTCCTCTTGTATGCTTTTTAAACATTGGGTGGAGTTACATAAATTTTGTACTAAAGACAACTGATCCAGCTATATGCAATTGAGTGGAAATACTTATAAATAATGAAGGGATGTGTCAATGCAATTAATAAGTTATCAGATCATGAATCCATGCTCAGCTCCAAATCATATGATCTTTTTTGATAGCAAGTAGTTTAGAGATGGTACATCACATCCAACAGCTAGATTCATTGGTGTTGGAACCACATCATTTGATTAGGACCAACCTCACAGGTGCTAATACAATTGCATGAGTATATTAGCATCATTCATTTAGAGTAATGGTAATATACCTGCACAAGTATATTTACCCCTTTTATCTTCACATGTATTCACACCTTTATCTTCAATTCCCAAACCATATTCTTCATGCATCTCCAGAAGCCCATCCATTCTCCCACACATTATTTGTCATCGCAAACATGATATTGAACTGGTGCATTTTTTGGGTGGATATGGTCAAACAAAATCTTTATTCTCTTTTTTTGGTTAAACTTTGGTTTTTGCAGAATACATTGAAATAGGCATAAGAAACAAAAATGCAAAAAGCATGGAAAAATCAAGAAATTTAGAATACCAACCTCTGAAAACATCATATCCAATTGTGCTACTTGCCCTCTTTTTCCAAATATCATATAAGTTTAACAATTGTACTTACAGAATAATGAGGTTAAAGTCTTTCTAAACTGAAATAAAGCATGAGAAAAAGTTAGTGAGTCAATTAGGCCAGATTCACAATTGTTGTTCCTATTTGGTTTGAGGAAGAAAATTGACGGTGATTGGAATTTGCACTGCTTTTGGACCACCTTTGGAGGCTGTGGACTCTTCTTTAGGATTTCAGCATGTGCAGTTCTTTTATATTGAGGTTCTCAACATACAATGCCTTCTTCATGCAGAAAGTCTACCTAATAACCTCATTCTCTTTCTACATTTGTTTCTCTATCAAAGAGTCAATGACTTGCGAATTCCTATCTAAAATGTTTTGTGCAATTGTATCATCAAAAGAAATTTGGAATGTTTCAAAACCTTATTTGACTATAATAAGTTCAAGGTGCCTTATTTTCATTTTTGTTGAGTTTCCTTAACAGTCAACAGTTCTGTTGGGTCATCAAGATAATCAATAAAAGTGTCACTTGGTGTAGCACAATATGTAGCATAGCACTACCATACCAGCAAGTTGAACTAACACAATACTAGCTGAATACTAATGCTTGGCATCCTATAGTGTTACTAATGCAAATAATTGGCACAGAAATGCAAGAGTATGTATCATGCCAGGGAGATGCCAAAATGTGGTAGTTCAATCAGTCTAGATGTCTCTTTACAAGGGGACACACAGAGAACCCTAACTTTGATTGTTCTGTGAGTTAAGCAAGTTTAATGTCTTCTTTAGCTGTATTTAGTGGAGTGCTAGGATTAGGGTAAGATGTTCATCAAACAGAATACCTTACTTATATCATATTATCTTTTGTATTCTAAAATCATCCATGTATAAACATTCCATGTCTAGACTTCCTTATATATTCAAACTACGACAACTCTATCTCTGAATGCAGACATGTGATGGAGTGATGATAATGTAAAATATCCAAAGTAGCTTAGGCAGGAACAATGAGCTAGCCCAAACAGAGAATTTAAGAATCAACAATAACACTAGAAATTATACATATATATAATGTTAAAGAATATAAGGGAGAGTCTTAGAAGCTTTTTTCTTATGTTATGGATTAATATTGAGTTCTCTTGAATCTTATAGACTTGAATTTCTCCTAGAAATTCATGTGGTAGGTGACGTTTCAGGTTTTTAAGATAATTCTGGACATGAATATGTCAGTTTTACCTGCTTCTTGTTGTGGAGGATGGGATTTTTTAATATGACTTGTTCTTTCCTTGCCTTGTCTTCTTGTAGACTTGGATATAGTATAAGAAGGGTGAGAGAGAAGGGGCAAGTGAGATTAAGGTGAGGAGAAGGTGGATGGTGGAACTTTGGAAGAGGGTTTAAAGCACAAGAAGGGGTCAAGCCATGGATAAAACATTGAGAAGATGGTGGGAGAGTGTAGTTTTAAAGGAGTCATCAAAGGAAATGCATGGTATGGACCAAGACTTACAAAACAATACTGGCCAGCCAACAGCTAGAAACACTATGGCAAGGTGACAACCAACTGAAAATAGGTAAGGCAAAAAAAAAGGTTGGGTTGAGGAAAGTTAAGATGTTAGAGGATTAGGAACAAGAGGTGAAGTAGGAAAAAAAAGACTCACAAAGAGGGGAAACATGATCATAATGAGAGAAAGGACAAATTAAAGAATCCAATTACGTTTACTACTATCAACATTATAAAATAGGAGATCACTTTGAGCCTTTTCTCTTCAATTAAAGAATCCGATTATTTTTACAATGACCATAATTGACCTAATTATCCAGATATCTTTTCCTCCATACAATTTTTAATTACATCTACTAGTGTAATCTATTATTGAAGTTGGTAGTCACATATCAAAATTTGTGCCTTTATGGGTTTATAGAATCTTTACTTCGCATTATTATTTGCTTGTGCATAACTTGTGATGACTAAATACAGCTCCAATCAATCCAAAAGCATTAGTCTGGCACATGTTAGAATGTCAATATGCATGCATGCAAGTGAAACATTAAAGCAATGCTGAGTTCAGCAAATGAGGAAAAAGTGACGGAAAACAGATTGAGATGTTACAATCATGATCAATGAAAAACAATGGGGCTTCTTTTGCATGGAAAACATAGTAAAACAAGGACAACCAATCCTGGGCAAAGTTGTGGAAGAAAATTAGATAATTTTGCATCAGCTGACGATCTAGCCCTTGAGTGAAATCTATGGAAGTGAATGTTCATAGGTGATTCAAAAAAGATAGAGTAAAACTTCTCAATCATGGTTAATTAGTAGCAAACATTGAGAAATCAAAAAGATAACACAAACCATGAATAGATACTAAAGTGTAGAGAGCAGAGAGAGAGAGAGAGAGAGATAAAGGGAAAGAAAGAGAAGTCAAGAAAAATACACCTTGGTTTCCTTTAGAAAAATGAAGAACATTGAGAGAGAGAGAGAGAGAGAGAGAGAGAGAGGGAGAGAGAGAGATTGAATGCATAAACAAATACGATTTCGAGCAAGGTTTGCCATTCCACCCCAAACTGCCCAGTTCAGAGTGTACAGAACTGTATCAAAGGTAAACCGGCACAATTCCCTTCCTTGGTTTGGAAAATCTAACATGGGAGGGGGAGAGGGAGAGGGAGAGGGAGAGCGAGAGGAACAGAAAGAGAGGGCGTGAAAGACCTCATCTCCTCAGGAAATAGAGGGTCATCGCTTTTTTGAAATGAAATAGGAATGGAACCCTAAATGTTTTTTGCAAATTCTTGATCGCAGTTTAGAAAATTTAGGAGTTTGTAGAAAGAAAAAGGTCTCCACCTTATTTCACCTCGAAATGGGGGTGACCCCTTGCAGCTTACGGAGATCTCTCTCTCTCTCTCTCTCTCTCTCTCTCTCTCTCTCTCTCTCCCCCCCCTTGCCACCTCTCTTTGTCGGTACGGCCTAAAATGCACAACACGGTACCATCTTGCCGAACAACCAATATGGGTCTTGGTATTGATACAACCAACCTTGATTTGGGGATCAATAACATAATATGTAAAACTTCAGAAAAAAATTATACATGTTTTATGCTTTCTATACATACATACATACATATATATATATATATATATATATATATATATATATATATATATATATATATAAAGGGAGAACCAAGGAGACCCCTCAAGGTGAAAGGGCCATGCTCCCTATAAGTTTGTAAACTTTTCTTGTAGTCTTGTCCCTTGTTTCTAAGAATCCATCTAGCACACAACCATCTATTCCCCAAAACAAATAACATCTAATGTGGGCCTTGCCACACCCTCTCACCTTCTAACCCTCTCCAGAATGAAGATATGACAGCATATAAATTAACAAACCTGCCAAAGTAAACAACTTGATCCACCCAACAATTTGAATGACTAAGCATGTTATTATTCTTAGCACCAATTGGCAAATTTCCACGTGTAAAGATTAGAAAGGAGATTTGCCAAGCTGTGAGACATCATAGGCTTGGCAAAATCCCCTTCACATGCTCTCTAAATACCCCTCTCAGCAACTTCTCTTAGCCCCACAAAAACTCAAACAACATGCTGAATTCATCAAATATATGCTCTATGACATTCCTCACTACATTTCTCATTTTTTGAATCAAGGAAATAACCATAAAAGAACTCAAATATGTTCTGGCATCAATATCATTTGGGATTTGTTCAAAACTTATGCACAAATCCTTTTATCATAAAACCCAGAAACAAATCCATCTCTATTCTTCCATCAGACAAAATTGCCTTCTTCATTCTTATCAAATCTATTTAAAGGGAGAAAATAAACCTAGAGGAATCCAATATTTGATTAGCAAGCCTTGTTATTGAAATGGACCTAAGATCTTTTCCTTTCTTCACTAACTTAACGATTTCCTTTATTGTATTATGTTTAAAAAATATTACTGCTATTTTATGTTTTCTTTTGATCTAACTAACTCCTGTTACACTTGATAATGAGTTGTTACTATGATGATGGCTGCATGGATCATGACTGCAAAATATTTTTTATATAATTTGCACCACTTAAAGATATAAACAGCATTTACTTAACTTATTTAGATATAAGAGATATCATGTTCTTAACTAGGGAGATTACACGAGTTCTTACTTCCATCTTATAAAATATCATTTGAAAACCTGGAATGATTAATTTGTTGTGCAAAACCTACCTAGGTTTTAATAATATTACAAATATATAGTTCAACAGTTGGCACCTCTCTATACCATACAGTTTTGCACTGAGCCAACACTTTGCACGCATTAGTACAAAATGATCCAAAAACATATCAACAGGCAGTCAAAGATGCATGAAGATATATCAGTTGAATCATAATTTCCTAGTCTTTGTTAAACAGCTTTATTTTGACAAACTAAAATATATGAAACCATTTTCAATTATTGAGTACATCATCCATAATGACTCATGAATATGCCATTGTTTTGATGGCCACCAAAAACACATACAAATGCAAATTTACTACTACAAAACCTTAGCATCAAAATTGCAATTGTGATTAGTGTAGATTTTACAGAAAAGCAATCAAAATTTAGGCCACAATTAGACTGATATTTGACGATATTCATGTCTGTTGTATGTATCTTGGTAGTTTAGCTGACACTATCATGGGATAAAGTAATGGCAATTGGTAACCAAAAAGCAGACTAAAAATGTCTCAAAAAAACCATGGCTTGCAATTGGATCTTCCTTACAGACCTTAAGGCCTATAAATGTCAAGCATTATTGATACAAATATGATGCATTTTATTTGAATAGTCAAGAACACAAAGCAAAGGTGGATTGATTTTTTTTTCAAATACTTGCAGTAATTAGAATGGTGACCGGCTACAATAAAGGAGGTGATTTTTTTTAAAATGTTTACAAACACAACCACTGACCAGGGTTACTATGATTTTTCTGGATATCTCTAAGACCATCTAAGGCAGCCTCCTAGACAGTACAACTTCCCCAGCACCTGAAACTTTCTTATGATTTAGAATGGACAGCTACCAAATTACCAATTTTGACACCTAGGCAGGCACCTAGCTGCCTAGGGGTCACATTTGTCTAAAGCAACCACCTGAACTCGTTCTCTCTTCAGCTTGCCTAGGGGCCACATTTGTCTCAAGCAAGCACCTGAAACTCCTCTCTTCAAGAAATCCTCTCTTCAAGAAATAAGGTGATGATATTCCAAAGCTGGTTTAGATGTTTCAAGAGCAATAAAAAGGCATTTTTGTCCATGTTAACTAACATGCAAAGTCTTTTCTTCTTTTCATGCTTTGATTTTCTATGGGTCAAGCATCGCTGAACCAGTATCAGGACCCATACCGGTTGATGATCAGCACGATCTGATATGGGACCGTACCAGGGTTCCCGGTACCGGTACCGGGTGCCGTACCGGTGGCTGGCACCGGTACCGGGTGCCGTACAGGTGGCCGGCTGGCACCGGTACCGGGTGCCGTACCGTGGCCGGCCGGTACCGGTTCGGTACCGAACCATACCGCGCCGACACACGGTACGGCAGGGCGTACCGGTCCAAACCAGTATGCCCAAAAAAAAAAATTTTTTGGTTTTTTTTTTTTTTTTTTTGTAAGTTTAAGGTATTTATTTTAATTTTTAAGGGTTTAGGGTTTAGGGTTTATTTTTAGGATTTAGACCGGTTTAGGGTTTAGGCCGGTTTAGGATTTAGGATTTAGGCCAGTTTAAAATTTAGGATTTAGGATAGCGTACCGCTTTAGGGTTTAGAACTAAATACTAATATTTAGGAATATTTTCAATTGAAATAAAAAAAAATTGATAATTAAACTAAGATTATCAGCAATTAATGAAAGTAAAATGTGTCATAAACATATAATTACATACCAATGTCTAGAATCGGGTAAAGTGACGATGTCCATAAATATAGGGATCATGTATGTACTCCGTAGGAAAGTCGGCATGTCCCTCCTGCCAGGCAGCATGATACTCCTCTAAGCTCATCCCAGGAGATATGTGTGACGGGTCATAACTAATCGTAGATCCCTCTCTGATGTTCCGACTCTGAGAGCTATCCAGAGACTGACGATATGACAGTGCAGGTGCAGGGGAGAATCCAAATATACCAGCAACAAAATCAGATACATAAGATACTCTGGGATAATAACCACTGGATGCTGACGTCTCAGATGTACCATATGAATCATATAGACTATAAGCTGCCGGTAGCTGCGGATAAGAGGATCCTGAATATGAGGATGATCCAGATACATCCAAGGATCCTACTCCACATGCAAGATCTGCAGCTGTATCGTGTCCCGAACGACCACGCGGAGCCCGTCGCGTATATGGAATCGTATCACCACGAGATCTATCAAATGGTACTCCATGATCTGTATCCTGCGTGGCATGGTAAAACTGCGACTCCCCAGTAAATCGAATAGGACTAGGAGGCTGCGACTCCTGTCCTCCTGCCCTTCCTGATCACTAGATCCTCCACTATCTGAAGCACTATCTGAAGCACTATCATCACTGTCTCTGGTATCTGAACCTGAGTAGACTGAGTGCTCCGATGGAGGTGTAACTGCCTTTCCTTTTTCTCCGTCTCCAGGTCTACTAGATGGTGGGAACGGACGATATGCTGTATCTGCTGGAGCCCTGTGAGGAATATGACTTGTTGCCCACTGTCCAGCATCCACCCCAGCCTCACTAGCTACAAAACTGGCTGGTCGAGGAGGCGATCATGGCTCATCAAGCTCTGGCTGCTGCTGCTACTGACCCATGACCCATCCAATCATTAGATCTTCATCCTCATCAATATATGAACTTGCAGTGGGATCAGGATATTTCAATTCTACTTCTTCCTGAATACATTTTAGCCTCAACCTCAAATTATAATGTACATACACAAGATCGTTGAGGCATTTCTATTTTAGACGGTTCTCTATTTGGAGTGGATAAGACCAAATGTAGACCAGTTGCGCTCACATCCACTGGAGGACACCGTCTGAGAGAGGATCTTCACTGCAAGAACCTTCAAATTTTTAGCTGATCCACCAAAATGCACCCGCCATTCAACTGCAAAAGACATTACATCATTTAAAATTTTAGATTTGGCAAAATATAAAATTTGATACTAATATTCAATTAGACTTACTCCTTAGTAGTACATACCAGGATTCATCTTTGATTTACTTCTGACCGCTACAGTGGATCCAAACGAATATGTGCCTCCCTAAAAAATTTCGTCTACCAAAAAAAATTTGTTAGCTTGTTAAAATTAATGCTATTAAAAATAATTCAATAATTTCAACCTAACTTACTTCTTCAAGGCACATAGCAGCGATATCTGGATCGAGCTCCATCTTATATATAACATTGCGCAGGACAGACATAAGATCCTCATCCATGGCAATGTCCGGTACGGAGTACTGAAATCTCGGATTTAGATAGTACGCTGCACATATATTTTTAGAATCAAAGCATACTTGTATGAATCTAATTTAAACTTAATTTTTAGGGACTTCATAAAATACACGTACCTGCTAGATGCAAATCCGAACTTATTTGATAACTCCACCGTCCATCAATGATCCGGATATACTCATATGCATGTGATGGATCTGCCTCCTGGATCTTTTCCTTTGCCCTTTGCACCATGAAATATAAGAAGCCCATCCGAGCATACCTCTCGGAGTCCACGGCACGAAGTACCTCATATAGAGGCTTGATAGCCTCCACTACCCTCTCAGCCCACTGCCAGAATGTCTGTCTCGTCACCAAATTCTCCACATTGCTTCCCTCAGTATTTGTCCTGGCAAATCTGCTGTCCTGCCACTCTTGACTGACAAACATCTGACGCAGCTCTGCTTTCTTGTGAAGAAGACTATTAAGTGCAATATAATTAGTTGCAAACCGTGTGACCCCGTCTCAATATTTTTTCCCTGTAAAGCTCCTCATCAATGATAAGATTCATGTATGGTTATATATAAATCTGGTGATAGACTGTGCTAGCTCAACAATATTCTGCACCCTGCGAATTTTACCAATGTCCATCAACATGAGGTCTATACAATGTACAGCACAAGGGGTCCAAAATATATGCGGCCGCTGCTCCATCAAGATCTGCCCTGTGGCCATGTACTGTGGTCCATTATCAGTGATGACCTGCACGATATTACGCTCTCCCACCTGATCAATCACCTCCTCCATCAATCTGAGGATATAACTGGCATCGTGCACTTGATCTGAAGCATCAATAGACTTCTGAAAAAAAGTCTTCCCATCACAATAAGTCAAAAAATTGATGATGCTCCGTCTATTAGGACCAGTCCAACCATCACACATCACCGTCAATCCATACACAGGCCACTTGCTTTGATATGAGGATATCCATCCTGCTAGCTCCTTATTGCTGTCCAGAAGATGACCATAGATATCCCTCGATGCTGGAGGATCTACACCTGCACCAGCCTATATAGATGAAATAGCAGATCGATAATATGGATTGTCTGCTGCATGGGCTGGAATATGACTGAAATGAAACTAGGAGGAGATGGCCCGCCACATATCCTTCTTCTTATCCTTCTTCAGCATTGTGTCAATCCTCTGTTGCTTTGAATCTCTACTGAAAAATGCATGTGGATTGACATCATAGATAATGGCTCCCTCTGGAATATCCCTCGGCCTGGAAGACTTCCTCCTACTACCAAATGCTCCCAACATGGAAGCAATACGCCGGTGCCTCTCCTGACGGGCTTTCTGACTGAGGTCCTCCTAAACTGTGTCTCAGACTCTCCTGGAGCACTAGCAGAAGCGGATCCGGATCTTGACTCAAAAGCTGATGGCCCGAATCACTGTCCATGCCTGGCTGCCTCCTGCTGCCTCTGTTCATACAAGCTCGCCTGAATAGCAGCCTCCATCTGTGCCTCCTCATCAGAAGGAATAGATGCTTCCTCTGACTTCCTAGAATGATAAGAAGGTGGTTCTGTGGCTCTACGGTCCACCTCCTTCTTCTTATTTGCTGTTCTTTCCTTCTCAGCTTTAAAATCAGCAAAGTATTTCTTCATCAACTGACGGACCTCCTGTGGACACTATCAGCATGCAGATACATCAGGATAGCCGCCAGCCAAATGCTGCTTCAACCTTGTTACCCTCCCCACCTTTGAATTCGGTATTACAACATTTACACCTCTAGTGATGCCGACCCGAGAGCATCTCTTCATGTGACCAGTCAATATCCCGCTCCGGATCCTTCTTCCTCCTTGATGGATCCATACCTGAATATTTAAATTACATATAAGGTCAATAATAATGTTTATTAATTAACAGTTAATTAAATAATTTTTAATTTTAATTTAATTTTTTTTATTTTTTTAATTAAAAAATTAAAAATAAAGAAAAATAAAAAAATTAATTTTTAGATTTATGTAGGATTCCATCATACATGCTACATATATTTTTTTAAGAGCCTAGAAATACATTAAAAATCACTTTTTTTTTTCAATTTAAGACCTACGGGCACTGTTCATGAGATGCACAAAACTTGAATAAATCGACATGAAATTTATAGTGAGAGTAGCTTACAAGCCCTAGATTAATAATTTATAATTACAATTTTTTTTCTAATTATTTTTTTATTAATTTTTTAATACAAATTAATTTTTAATTTAAAAAATTATATACTTAACAAAAAATTAAGATTTTAGTATCATTGTGTAGATCTATCCTAAATCTACCACATACTCTAAAATCATTGCCAACAAATAAATTTTGATAGCATTTCTTCTTAATTTTCTAATTTGCACAGATTTTAACAAAATTTAACCCTACGAAAGACGAAAATACGGAAAAAGAAGGGTATACGGACCTTGATTCTACCTACCCCTTCGATTTTGCAGGTTGAATTGGGTTGAAATTGACCCTGCGTATTTTTTTTTCTCGGTTTTCCTTCCTTCGTGCGTCACTGCAGAGAACACAGAGAGCTCTTAAGCTCTCTATGTCGTGCCTTTCCTTAATTAAGGAAAGGCAGCAAGGCCCCCCCTTTGGACGTCACATGGCTACACTGTAGCCATGTGACACAAAAAACAAATGAGCCCCCTCTTTGGAACCGTACCGAGCCGAACCGGCCGGTTCGAGCCCGTTTCGACCGGTTCGGACCGGTTTGGGCCGGGTCGTGCCCGATTCTTTTTTTTTTTGGTTTTTAAGGTGGCTGTGCCGTTTTTTACAGCCGAACCGTGCCGGTCGGCCGCCGGTCCGGTTCGGTATGCCCCGAACCGACCGGTTCGGCACAGTTCGGTGAACCTTGGACCGTACTGTACCATACTAGTTCCATATAGGTAAGCTCTCAGTCACAATAAAAACAACCCCTCCAACTTTGCTACAAGGTCCAACCCAAACCGAACCCGAACCGGATCGCCGAAACGGACAGTTCAGGGCTAAACCATACCATGTCGATCCCGTTCAAGGAAGTTTTGGATGGTCCAGGTTCCAGACCGATTTCCATGGCTAAATTGAGCATTTCCACAACCGAACCGAGCAGTTCAGGATGGTTCGAGAAACCCTGGATCAAACTATATGCTAAACATAAAGTCTTTGACAAAAGATTTAACAATTTCAAAAACAATGATGGAATGGATGTGAACCAACAATTATATATTTTTAAGATATCTAGCCTACACATCAAAATGGTACAAAAATGAATAACATAAATTGTAGCAAGGTTTTAAATCTCATAGGACAGGATTGTTCTGGTTTTTTTAAGGAATGGGGTGTGTCGTCATCTTGCCCCATCCCGACAGTTGGCACTGAGGATGTCCTAAGATTTCCTAATTAAAATGCTAGGACATTGGTGGGACAACCATGTCCCAGCATACAACATGTTACCCCATCCTAGTGTCCTGCAGGATATCCCGCAAGGACTTGAATCCTTGAATTGTAGTCCACTAAAATACATAGCAGGGCAATTAGATTGAAAATCTATATCATTGATCATGATCTATACATCTTAAAACATAGTTAGATTTGACTTCATTGGTTTCAATGATTAAATTAGAACAAAGCATAGCATCATGCTATTAAAACCATTCATTTTTGACCGAATTATGCATTGGTTAAAGACCATGAAAACACATTTTTTTATTGATTTTCAATTTGGATGGTCCATCATTAGTTTTGAAAAGTTAAATCTTTTGTCAAAAATTCAACATTTCACTATCTAGTCCAACTCTCTCTCCATGGGAAAGCAAACAGAGAAATAGATAGCTAGCAAGCCAAACAAATAGGGTTGTCAAATGAACATAGCTGCTCAAGCCCCATTTCAGGCAAGCATGTAGGTAGGTGATCAAGCAAATAGATTGACCAACCGACCACCATACAAACAAATAGATAGACAAATAAACACATAAACAAAATACATATAAGGTTGTCCAATGAACTAAGCTACTTGAGCTTGGCTCATGCTCAGCTCGATTTAGCAATTTTCAATTTGGATGATCTATCATTAGCTTTGAATAATTAAATCTTTTGCCGAAAATTTAACATTTTACTGCATGGTCCAACTCTCTCTCCATAGACAAGCAGATAGATGGCTAGCAAGCTAGACAAATAGGCCTACAAATGAACCTAACTACTCAATCTTGATTTGCGAGTAGGTAGGTGGACAAACAGATAGACCGGCTAATCAACTGACCAGACAAATAGATAGACAAACAGATAGACAAGGTCATCCAATAAACCAAGCTACTTGAGCTTAGCTCTTCTTAGCTTGGCTTAAGCTTGGCACATGCTCAATTCAACACTCCAAGAGAATAGCTTGAACCATGGATCTAGGCTCAAAGTTAATTGAGTCGAGCCAAAAGCAACCCAACTCGACCAAGCTTGGCTAGATAAGCTCAAATCATATTATATATCATATTATAAACATATATTGACAATGGAAAGTTAGATCTTAGGTCTAATGGTAACATGATTAGAGTCTGGCTCACCAAGTCAGCCCAACCTCTGCTCTTTGCTTTCTTTTTTTGCTCAAAATGACACCACACAGACTTCCTTCTACCTGCATGACTCTAAAAAGCCCATACTTCCCTCTTCTTCCATTACAATGCCACCAATGTTGCAGTTGTCTCTGGCCACCAGTAGCATCATTGTCTTCCCCGACCTCCCCTTTCTTCCCCTTGATCCTCTCCCTCTCTCTCTCTCTCTTCTCTAAAACCTTGACCTCCACAAGCACCAACCAACACCTCCATTGGCTTCTACCACCACTACAAGCCCCACCAAGCTCCTTATCTTCCCTTTTCTTCTCTCTAATCTATCATCTCAACACTCCCCCTCTCTACTCTAAATCTTAATCCTCCAAGATTCAGCCACCACCAATATTGCCCAAATCATGTGCTTCAGCTGCTTCTATAGCCTGATCTAGGATTGTCAGGCTTATCAATTAAGCTCATGTTCAGTTCAATTTAAAATTAAGTGGTGAAGTCAGAGGCTAGGATCATGAGCTGCAACTTTATCAAGACAATTCAAGCCCTCATCCAATTAGGTGTGTTTGTGTAATTTTTTATTAGAGTCATGGCTATTAAGTAAATTAGATGTTTAGTTACCTAACCACCACGTTACTCCTTTTGAGTCACTTGACTATCAAGTTACCTGGCACACAAGTCTTGATCTCCAAGTTACCTTTTCTTTTATTTTATTGGTTGCTTAGTCTTTAACTTAAGGTAGGCTATATACATGTATGATAAGGGAAAGCTAAAGATAGACTTGAATTATGAGTTGTATTGTGAGAAATAAAGTTGTTTCTCTCTCCTATTTAGTGCCCCCTCTCTCTCTCTCTCTCTCCCCCTTTGTCTTCTTCTCTTTTCCCCATCTTCCTGCCCTTTTTCATCCACTCCTCTCTCGTCTGTTACAATCTAAACCACACCATGGAATTAGATTATAGGTCAGTATCAGCTTTTCCACCTTAAGCCCAAAACCCTAAGAAAGCTCTTTCTAACATGAAACAATATATAAACCCTAAGTGTGACCTAGAAAACTTCCTTGTTCCCTTCAATCTACTAGATTTTCCACTTCTGCTCCATTTTCTGTGATATGCCAGTAAGGCAACCAATTACCTATTCCCCAATTTCACCCACCCCTTGGGCCCATCTACACATAAGGAGGCCATCCCCTAGAGTTGTCCTGCATTATTAACCTTGAATTGAGCTCGAAAAAGTTGTAACAATCAAACTTGATCTGTCTCAAAATTGATTTGAGACCAAGACCAAGGCTCAATCAACTACAGACAAACAAACAGATCATACAGATCCCTTGATGGTAGAGATCCCAAGAAGCAAATAAAGATGACGTATCAATTCAGTTGCCAATCATCAATCCAACAATTTGTCTCGCCTACCAATCTTGTGCCATGTTTGTCTTTCTAAACCACAATGTAGACCACTTTCCTAGGGGAGAAGCGGATGACATGTAGCATCGAGATGATTCCAAACATGAAGACAACTAAAATTGATCTTTGAGTGTTTTCTTTTTTAGCTTATATACTAGCTTTCAGTCTTTGGGTTGAAGGCATAAGAGTTGTTCTTTTCTATATGACTGGGATGTTTTCTGTGGATTTGGGAAGCGTTAGGGTGTAGTTTGATTTTAGTTGTGAGTCCCATTCTCTACAACACCAACCTATTTCTTGTAAAGCTTAATGAGTTTAGTGAATTTCCACCATTTTGGCTCAAAATAATGATTCATGTTCTGTAAACACATGGCATTGATGTATAACCCACGTTCTTAAAACATATTGCCTTCCATCCAAATATGTTAGTCTCACAAAAGTTCTTTGAATTTATTTATAACCAAATACATCTTAATCAAAACCATGACAACCACCAATCAACTAAATTGATCACTCACATCAATCAATAAATTTCTTTCCTCTATCACCAAAGGATAATGGTTGCCTTACACTCTTTAAAGTTGAAGATCACTCTCTTCGTTCTAAGTTTTATGACATATTTCGTCACAACCCAAGACCTCACCCAAATGGGCTAGTCAAAAAGAATTAATTATTTGGGTTCCTTGGCTCGTATAAGTATCCAAAATGTTCTCAACAAATAACCAATGTGGGACTAAATACATCCCGCATGGATCCTCGCATACTCTCCCTGCTTAAGCCCTGATATTCTTGGCAAGTTAAGGATCAAAATACATGCAAATTCATTCATAAACACCATGATCAATAAGTGGTCAGCCCCAAAGAACTCATGTTATAGTGTATCTTAGTCCACATGGGCTATGAGCTAGGTCACTCAGATACCATTTGTCATAACCCAAAGCCCCACTCGAAAAAACTGGCCAGAAGGTATTATTTGAATTCCTTGGCCTTATATGAGTATCCAAGATATTTCCAGTAAATAGCCAATGAGGAACTAAATACACACCCGCACAAGTCCTCATATATTTGATCTCATTAATGATTTTAACCATTTCTCTTGTATAAAGAAACTAACAAAGATGCCATTAGAAAGTAAGCTACCTATCCAGTAACAAGTTGTGGTATTAAAGAATCACAGAAAATCTCTTTGGACTTAAATGTGTCCACAATCCAATTTCTTCTCACACGCAAATGGCATAACTTGTTTTTGATACCATCTCTAGGAACATATTCATTGTTAAAACCTTCTTATAATCTATAATCTTAGGTTAGGATCATTCTATGCTCTCCATTGGCTTACTTACCCTAAACCATACTCATTCTCTATTATGAGGTCAAACATATTGCGGTCCCACAATTTATTATTAGTATTTTCTATTTTTAATATTTGATGCATGGTATGCAAATTTTGGTGTAGACAACATGTCTCTTCCATAGACTCAATCAACAACTTGGAATTTGTGGCCATTATAGAATTGGTATTTATTTTGGACTAGCAACAAGCCAAGCCATCCCCTTAAATTGCTGCTCTCGTAATATAGTGGCAATGGCATGACAATCATTCTAATTGCCAAGATATGCTTAGTTTCATTAGTTTGTAAGACAACGAGAGAGGGAAAGAGAGGGAAATGGATGAATTGGCAGCTCATATTTATCTAGCCCCCTGTAATCACATAATCATGGAGAAGAGGGAAGTGATGGCTAGAAAATGAGTGCAAAGGATGCAAGAAAAACTTTGCACTACTCTTTTTTTAAAAGGCATAATAGCTCATACACTCTAGAAGCAAGAAAACCAACTCTGACTATATCATCACTCCACCCTTTGCTAAAACATTGGCTGCATTTATCCGACCACTTAAAATAGTTTTTTATCTAAGATCAAAGTGTCCTTAAACCACCGGACGATTAACAAACTAGATCTTTGACACATACGATGAATGTCTGAGAGGAATGACCACTTGGATATGGCAGTTTATCTTCCATTGTCCCAACTAAAATAGTAGGTTTTTAGTTCTGATCATGCTAGATCTTCACGTGAAAGTGCTTTAAATGTCCATTACATATTAGTATGGATGATAAATTCTTCATCCCTCTTTCCATTTAGGTCATTTGCCCCTCTCAATCTTGTGAACAGAGAAAAGAGTCTTCAACAAGGAAATGACAGATGGGGATAGAGAAGACATATGGGCATTAGGCTAGCAGCTAGAGAGAAGAGAAGGGAAATGGATGATGAGAACAAGGTGTGACTGACCATGTCAATTTCCTTTTTCTTTGCTTTTATTTATCTACAGTCATCCTTCGCACTTTTTATTCCTTTTTTTTTTCTCTTTTTCTTTCCCACTCCAGCTTTCCACTTACTTTTTTCTTGCCCTCTGAACATGGTTGAAATGTGGGCAGCAGGTGGCTGTAAGTCACATGTCACTTTTCGTTGACCTTTTTTTTTCTTTTTCCCTTTGTTTCTAATTCAACATCAAAATTGTAGGTATGAAGCCATACTTATTTTATTATGTTCAAGGATTTTTATCTCTAGTACCCAACTAATAACCTAGGGTTCAACTTAGGTCTTTAAGAGAGTCACCACCTATGCAGGAGAGAGAAAATAACATATCTCGTATCATCTTTAATTCTCATCTTTCCATTTTTCTTTTTTCTCCCATCATTCTCTATAATCCTATGTATGCCTTCTCTATAATTATCTGTATGAAAACAAATGAATAATAAATATTAATTTATTAATTATATGGACTTCTTGTCTAGGTGCCCACCTAGTTGTTTAGACATTTCGCTTAGGCCTACCTTTAAGTGAGTCACTACCAAGGAAGTTTGACAACCTTGAATAGTTTAAATCATAAGCATTGAACTACACGTCAAGTTTGGTATGGGATTTTTTTTGCCTAAGTATGGGAATTGGTTCAAAATTCTAAATCTAGGCATACTTTATGTCCACTATCTACATATAAGTAATTAGGGTAGAGATATATCAAGTGAATAAACACAGGGAGTTCACCTATCATATGTGCTACCATTCATTAAAATTTTGTTGTATAAAAACCATAATTTGATGATTGCTTTGCTCACAAGTCCATGTTTCTATCAACTCAAGTCTTACAACTCTCTTTATCCTAAACCAGCTCATTTCATCTTACTAGCAATGATTTTATTTGAAGAGACAACAATTGGCCCATCTACTAGTATAAGGACAAAGGAGGTGTTGTATCGATTAGTTTCTAGGTGATCATCTCCACTCCACACTTTGGGATTACTAGCTGCACTTCCTATCACGCAAAGACATACATTTTTTCTCTCTTCCTTTGAAAAGGTCATAAAGGAGATCGTCCAATACAAAAAGCATTTATAACCTTTACATCCCTATAAAATTAACATATTTCTAAAGAATAGTGTAGATAACCTAGTTGCCCATATTAGCAACACATGCATCTGCATGGACTCAGTGTAGTAGGTATGCAACTCCAACAGCTTCATTTATACAAGGTTCTCATCAAAAAGGACATAAAACAACATGGACGGAAGTTGTGAAAAGAAAATTGGGAAGGCTAGTAGTGATAGGTCCCTACCACATATAAATAACAAAAAAGGATTCATAAAGTTGACTAAGTAGGAAAAAGTTTGCTTTTTTTGCAGAATAGTGATGCATTAAATTTCACCTATGATAATCAAGAATACAAATGGCATATCCTTCCTGAGAAATGTGCCATGTGCCTAAGAAAAAAAAAGAAAGAAAGAAAATGCCATGCATTGTCTAGGCTGTAACCTCGATTCACTTCTTACCTTACACCCTTCAGCCGACCCGTTATTTTACTGGCACAAGAGTATTCAAGATGAGAAACAAGGAAGTTTAAATATATGCATTCTCAAAGCATAATAAAATTTTCCTATTGTAATTAAGTATAAATTTCTTAATCCTAGGCTGATCACTCCAAAGATTTGACGTCAAACTGCACAAGAGGTCTGTGAACTTGAGAAGGAGATCAAATAACCAATCTACACCACAAACCAAATATAAGCAGCAATACAAGGCGGGGCGGAAACAAAAAGAACCAAATTCACCGTCTTTTCTAAGTCACCTCATTCCAACAAACACCCCCATCAAAAAAATCCAAAACAAACCAACAACGCAAACAAGAATCCCCTCTAAAAACCATAACCCTAAAACTCAAGAAAAATCCAATTTTTCTTGAAGATCTGACGTTATTGGCACCCCAGAACGAGAGCTGAATAACCAACGAGTCAAGATTCCCTCCAAACCCATTATCAATCAATCGACCGATCAATTAATCAATCAACTCATTCAATTATATAAGAAATAAGAAAGGGAAATCAATACGGTTGGTTGAATCGGATACTGACCAGATGAAAGGACGGAAGAAGAAGGGCGAAACGGTATCAGGCATTGGCGGTGGAGGGGATGAGGGGGATGGGGGATTTTCCCTGTAGCTTGGCGGCCTTCTTCTTCTCTTCGAGCTCGCGGATCTTTTGCATCTGGAGCATGCGCTCCATGACGAGCTCATACTCGCACTTCTCGTAGGAGTGGCGCTCGGATTCGCACTTCCAGGGCAGGTAGAACTCGGCGACGCGGCACTTGTTGAGGGGGATGAGGAGGTGGGCGCACTGATCGCGATAGGGGATGGGCACGCGGGCCTCCACCATCTCCTCCTGCGTCGCGATCATATGCTTCGACGATCCCAGCTTCACCTCTTCCTCAGCCATTTCTGCTCTCTCTCTCTCTCTCTCTCTCTCTCTCTCTCTCTCTCTCTCTCTCTGTATGCTTTCCTCCCCTTCTCCCCTTCTCTTTGGCAGTAGATCTCGGAGAGTATCGATCCCTTTTGGAGCGGTTGGGGGAGGAGTCGCGTTGCGTAAACCGGGCCTCCCCAATTTCACAACCCGTGCGACGCGTGGGTATATTTTTTTTAAAATTAAAAAAGGGCCTCCCCGGCCGCCTTTTTTTTTTTTTTACCGCTCTCCAACGATTATAAATTAAAAAAATTACGCTCCACGAGCCAACCGTATTCCACATAAAAAGGAACAGATAAAATTCGCTCAGATCCCGCCCAACTACTTGATTTTTTTTTTTTTTTTGAATATCCATCCTTATCTCTCCGTCGCGTGCTCACACTCTCACTCTCTTTATAACTCTCCTTCCACAACTCAAAGATACTCTACTCCCCTCAACCTCAGGCCCCTCCCTCCCTCTCTATCTCTCTAAGAGTTCGCTATCTTCCTCATCCTACTACCTTTCTTTTATTTAAGGTAATTTTTTGTTTCCATAAGTTTTAAATATTTATGCTTTTTGATCTTTCTTTATTTTTAGCTCTATTTAATTTTAAAAAGTTACTGTTCATGAATCATCAGGCACTGCAAACATTATTGGATCTTTATGGCCGGAGACAGCACGGCTGGACAAGAAGTCGAACATTCTGCAGACTTCAATGGTATGAAAGCTTTTTTTGTTGAGTTATAATTTCTATTTCTTAATTTTTGAATGTAGTATGACTAGTTTTGCATGCTAAAATATCCGACTAAGTACCATATAAAGTCATTATCGATTATCTGTGCTAAATGATGATCTGAAGGTGAAATAGAATCCTTGATCGATCTACTCAATCGCCATGGTTATTTTTATTCTCTGTGCAACGGTACATGGGTCCCTGATCGATTCCATTTATTCCTTTGAACAGATTCTCATATCATTTAAAGTGGCTGGCTCCAAAAATACTAGAATCTTTGGTTATGTTTAATCCTTGGGTCAGCAATTTGGATCCAAAATGCATTTCTGTTTGTGCCTCACCTCACTGTCTTGGCTAATATATCGCCGCTACTCTTGTCATTTATTTTTGTGATCTTCTTCCGTTCGAGCATCCTCCAGTGCTTTACTTTTCCATCACCAAGGAAATTGCAACTCCTAAAGCTTAAACTATCAAATATCACAATAGATATCCACCATGCATGCATTCGTAGTAGCACCATCAAGGGATCTCTTTTGGTTTCTGAGATTATTTGCTTTGGAAATGCAAACCAAGTAAAATATATGCTATTCTTCTAAAAGCTTTCCCAGTAGGACCGAAACTGGACCGGTCCAAAATTCATTGCCTGGAACTGGACTAGACCAGCTCAATAAACTTCGAGCCGGCCCGAAATCGGTTCGAGCTTCCGACCAAATTTTAAGTATATCAGGTTAGACTTCGAGCGATAAAATAGAGTCCATTAAATTTTGGACCAAAAAGATACTCGGATTCGATCCGAAAATTCTTAAAATATGATCCGAAATATGATCCAATTTTGAACTGGTTCAACCTAATGAACTTTGGGCTGGCCTAGTTTTAGCGTTATTTCCTAGTGGTCATACATACACCTTTGCCTAGCAGTGAAAGACTTTGTGTTGGAACCTTGGGTGGTGCAAACCAAGTATAAAGTCCAATGACCAGTGACTAGAATTATTAATCAGTGACCAGGTATCCTCCATGTCGTTTAAATATGCTGATTATTTGATGATGTCACACTAATTATTTTTTCTCTATATTGCTATCGAAGCAATTAAGTCTATATAAGCATTGAGATTTGAAGTAACCAATGGACCAAGCTCTTTAAAATATGTCAAACATTTGCACATTTTACTTAATTATGAAAGCTGTGGGCAGCTTTAAAATCAGAGCAGATTCAAGAAAGAAATAATCTTTGTTGTCGACCATTGGTTTTGGGCTTTTGGCATCCATCGAGTTATGCAATGCTTTCCAATTAAAGATAACTGAAAATGTACTGCATGTTATACCCAAAAACATATAAAAAATGAAAAGGTGGTACACTACATGATTCTCTATCAAAACCAAGTGGTATGGTAATTGGCCGTATTAATCAGAAGAAATCTGTCAAAAAAAGTATAATTTGTCTAAAGGATGAAAATGGTTGAACTATGTAGGAGGAAGAGTTAAAGGGAAATAAGACAAAATACTGCACATTAATTTCACAAAAAAAAGGAACAGTTTGCTCATGCATCCAAAAGTATGTTGGAGATGGTATATATTGTACTTACCTCTTTAAAAAAAAAAAATGCAGCTAAACATATGAAAACTAGTAAGGTGATTTATCTTATATTAATTAAAAGTTATAATAAGTACAATAGCCGAAGCTTGTGCATGTACTCAATATGAACTGCTTTAAAGCTTAAATGCAATTCAGTCCTAAAACTTAACCTATGACATGATTTATGTCTTCAACTTTAAACATAGATTACTACCATCATAAGAATATCGGATTAGAAGATTAAAAATGCAATCACTTCCAACTCTCCAACAACATATATAAGCTAAACAACACTAAATATTTTATATATTTGTTGATTCAAGGAAAATTGAGGAAATGTGCTATCCATTTTTAAGGTTCATAAGATCGACAAATGTCTCAGGACTTAATAGTTATTTGAAAAGATTTAAAAATTTTATTTAAACTTCAAAACAATATTACCATTTCATTTAATTGTGGATGTTAATTTAGTTTCAAATAATGATAATTGAATTTTGTGTTTGAAAGTTAGGTTCACCTACAAAAATATTTCAGGCTTGTTAATTCTTTATGTTGTAAATTTTATATAAGAGACTTTAAAATTATTAAACCATCATATTGAATATGATCAAAGGCCATATTTGGAAGTGTAATAAGATAACCCAAAGCAAATAAGTTAACTCCTACACCTCTAAAATCTAGAATAAGTTACTCCTTCCTGCATGGTAGAGTATTTTGTTCCCGGATTCAAGTGAGGTAAATGGGCTCTAACTTTCAGAAATATCTATTTTGTCTTTTTAAAAATTGTTTTATCCCTAGTGTTCAATAACTTTTTGGCCAAAAAAAAAAAGATGGAGTGAGAGCTCTTTTATTCCACTTTCAAATGCAAGCCCCCCCCCCCCCCCGCCCCCCCTAACCTACACCATAAATTAGAACAAGTCTAGTAATAAAACTTAATATGACATGACTATTTTTTCCTTCTTATTTCTAAGACTAGGAGGTGATAATCCCTCCCGCTTTTTCTGTCCCCATTTTGGAAACTATCTTCATCCAAAATCAAGCACCCTACCTCTTGCCCAAGTGGTAAGAATGGATTTTGTACCAGCAAGTGCTCGGTGGTGAATTGATTAATGTTGTTACCTTTGTTAGGCTCGGCATAATTGCATTTAAACTTGAATCTCATGATGGCAAGTATGAATAAGAGATTCATACATGTATATTGTGACATAAAAGTAACATAATATCCTTCATGCCTAATCACTCAACATTACATTACTGAATTAGCCTATATCTAAATTGGAGCTAAGCATGAGGTGATTCAATTTTTGCATTTATCAAATTTGATTGTTTGAATGTAAATTCTCATTATATTTATTAACTAAGCTCTTAATTGGTTCATTAAGTGGTCAAATTTGATTTCTCTTCTTAGATACAATTAAATAACTATAACTGTGTCCCTGTATATGAAATGAATTATATCAATTTAAAATGCAAATAAATATCCAAATTGAATGGAAGGCCTTGTTTTATCGAAAATGATTTTCAAAATTTTATTTAAAAAATTAAAAAATCTAGACATGTACCTATTTTAGGAATAATTATTATACCCTACAAACAAATAATAAGGTAGTATAAATTTATGATGGGGATGATACTATAATGCAACAATGAAGTCATTCTTTTGTTTTACAAGTAGATAGTTTTATAACTATATCCTATTGATAATGGTTGAAAAGAGAACAAAAATAGCTCGGGATTTTTTATTGCAATATTATTACCAATGATCTGGAATGCACCGCTCTTTATGAAATCAACACCCGAAAAAAGCTTAGTTAGCAAGCCACAAAGTTCTCATAAACTCTTTGACTTTCTAATTTCTGGCACCTCTCTCTCTCAAGTAATATGGTATGATTTTTAGAGTCTGATCAATGGCAGGAGATGAGATCGTGAGCCAAAGTGGAGATAAGCAAAATCTAGGGGAGATGACTTCATTCGTCTTCATTGCCTGTCTTTTAGCCTCATCTGGAGGCCTCATCTTTGGTTATGACATCGGGGTTTCTGGTACTCTTGAGATCCAAATTAAACTCTAGAATTTTATTTCTTTCAAGTTCCAAGTTTTATATAACTTCAAAAATTTCCTTGCCTGATTTGAAAGGTGGTGTGACTTCAATGGACTCATTCTTGGAAAGTTCTTCCCCTCAGTTTACCAGAAGGAGAAGAAGAATACAAGTAACAACCAATACTGCAAGTTCGACAGCCAACTTCTCACAGCATTCACTTCATCTCTCTATTTAGCAGCATTAATAGCCTCTTTCTTTGCATCTACAATAACAAGAGTGTTTGGGAGAAAGTGGTCAATGTTCGTGAGTGGAATCTTTGTTCTTGTGGGTGCAGCTGTTAATGGTGCAGCTGACGATGTACTTATTCTCATTCTTGGTCGCATCCTTGTTGGTGCTGGTATAGGATTTGCAAATCAGGTAAGAAATGATCTCTCCTTCAGTCTCCTTTGTGAGCAATCATGTTCAAAAGCATCTTAGTACAACTTAGCTATGTTTATTTACTTCTTGCTTGTCCAAATTTTCTCAAAATCCACATGATATGCACTACTGGATACACAATTCAACGGAGGCATATATAATATGCAATCATATATATTTCTTTTTCTGCAATCTTTATTATTTCGACAAATAAATCATATATGTTATCAGTGATACTAAAATTTTATTTTTGTATGCAGTCTGTGCCAGTGTATCTTTCTGAGATCGCACCTGCTCGGCTTCGCGGCATGCTCAATATCAGTTTTCAACTCATGGTTACAATTGGGGTGTTCATCGCCAACATCATCAACTTTGCCACTGCTAATATTAGTGGTGGGTGGGGTTGGCGCATTAGTTTATCACTTGTTGCTATACCAGCTATTATCATTGCTCTAGGATCACTATTTCTTCCAGACACACCTAACTCGCTCCTCGAACGTGGCCATAAGGAGAAGGCCAAAGTTATACTCACCAAGATCCGTGGCACTGATGAAGTCCAGGATGAGTATGATGAACTTGTGATGGCTAGCGAGCAGTCCATTGCTATAAAACATCCTTGGTCTAATATAATAAAGAGGAAATATCGACCACAACTTACCATGGCCCTCCTCATCCCATTCTTTCAGCAAGTCACTGGCATTAATGCCCTCATGCTCTATGCCCCCGTTCTCTTTAAGACAATTGGGTTCGGTGATAGTGCCTCCCTAATGTCTGCTGTTATTATTGGCCTTGTCAAAGTCCTTTCTACATTTGTCTCCATTGCCATTGTTGACAAGTTTGGTCGAAGGATGCTTCTCTTACAAGGTGGCATACAGATGATCATATGTCAGGTATCAATAACCACAACTTCACCTATTTTGTGTTGTTGTATCAAGGTTCATAATTCCATTCACTACGAGAAAGTTTTGACATTAATTTAGTTCAAGGATCTTAATAAAAGTACTCAAATATGATTAAGGATGATCTGATAATTTGATATTCCTCTAAATAATTTAAGGATGACAATAATAATAGTCAATGCTTGAATCATTCATATTTTAGCTTTTCATTTTTTACACATTTTCTAAATATTATGTTGTGAATTGTGAATCAGGTAATTGTGGGAACATTGATTTGGATCAAATTTGGTACCCATGGTGAAGCAGTTACTCTATCAAAAGCTTATGCAACAATTGTGGTAATTTTAATTTGCATCTATATGGCTGGCTTTGCATGGTCATGGGGTCCACTTGGGTGGTTGATCCCTAGTGAGATCTTCCCTCTTGAGATCCGGTCCGCTGGCCAGAGCATCAATGTCTCTATCAACATGTTTGTCACCTCTATCAATGCTCAGGTGTTCCTTGCTATGTTTTGCCACATGAAATTTGGCCTCTTCTACTTCTTTAGTGTGTGGGTAATCATCATGACCGTTTTTGTTGCCCTATTCCTACCGGAGACCAAGAATGTTCCAATTGAAGAGATGATCCTTGTATGGAAAATGCATTGGTTTTGGGGCAAGTTCATCACGGATGAGAAAGCTTATGTTACAAATATTGGAATGAAACACGAGAAATCAAAAGCTCCTGATGCATGATCAATTCGAAAGAAGTTTTGGTTTTGAAATTTTTGTATTTTGATGGCTGGCTAAATTTTGACTTGAGAATAAGTTGTGGAAGAACTTCTTGAGAGCTTCAAAGATTATGTTAGGCAAAGCAAATGCAGGATATATCTAATCTATTTCAATAGAAAACAAAATTCTATCCAATTTTATAAAGTCGGTTTGCTCATAATGTTCTAAATAATAATAACTTCCATTTCTCTGGAGTTCATGTCTTTCAAATATCGCCCTATCAACTTTTTCACCATAAAATCTTGTGATGCTCAAGAATGACCCAAGATAAAGCCAATTTTGGTCTAACACAACTAAAATTACTATATGGAAATGAAGTTGTACAATGTCATTGATTCATTGCAAACATGAAGTAATTGAACTATTACAATCAATGAGGCATTCAGAGAAAAAAAACCATGGTTTCTTGTGCATAAATGTAGTTACATTTCACAAAATTCAAAGAATATATACCTTCATAATCACCTCTTTTAGAAAGCATGCTAAAGCCCCTAATCTTTAGCCATCAAATATAAATACATAGAGTTAAAATAAACTAACAATGAACCACATAATAATAGGAACCACAAGCTGAGCGATCACAACACACCATTATTTGCATAATCACTATTAAGTTATTTGTTTGAGAGACTTATCAAAATAGAAATAAAAGAGGGCTACCAGAATTAAGCATCCTTGAGTAAAGCCCATTACTTGGTGTTCTAGAATCATGGAAATATCTAAAAATCTTCCTAATTGTTATTTGCTTGCAGCCTTTTCTTATTCCGAAACAATGTTCTTCCCTATTTTTTTGACTATATTTTCCAAACCCTTTTCATTG
This sequence comes from Areca catechu, assembly GCA_021397845.1. NCBI lineage: Eukaryota > Viridiplantae > Streptophyta > Magnoliopsida > Arecales > Arecaceae > Areca > Areca catechu. Next base: position 136,060,956 of record CM038049.1, read on the forward strand.
ATTTACCATGCATCCTTATTATATAATTTTGAAAGTATATTCTGGACAATTGAAGTTAGTCCTCTACCTAATCCACGTGCTAATGGTGCACTTACAAACTATTCAAGTAGAACTGAAAACATGTTGTACCTTAGGAGCATCTTGTTGATCACCTATATGAGATTGGTGATCTTGCCCTTAGGATAGTGCATAGCATATTTGCCATCCAAACATGTCCATTGTTCCTAGTCCTAAGTTTTAAAAACCTAAAAACTATTATTAACTATATAAATACAATTGTTCAATTAATTTTCTGATCTATAAAAATTTCATACTAAAATCATAAGAGGAGGGGAATAAAGGAATATAATGTAGCATTGTCTTGAATAACAAACATGTAAGTTTTTCAAACCTACTCTTACTTGACATATCATATAGTTGAATAAGAATTTTATCATGTCCTGAACCCAGCACCTATCTGGATAGGCCACATGACACGATAGCACGAATCCTAGAGCATCACCCTAGAGATTATGCAAACTCTAAATAAACAAAATCCTCAAACATCTCCAAAAATTCAATAATAGATAATAAAATACTAACAAAATAAGTTCATAGCAATCAAGCAATTAACTCATTGATTACAAATAATCTAATATTCATTGATATCAAAAATTAAACTAATTAATCAATATAATAAATCTTGCACTAGAGTTTCATATCCAACCAAATCCATGCTATGCGTCCTACAACTCTAAAAAAAAGAAGTGAGGGTGAGATTTACAACACAGTATGAAAGAATCCTCTTATACTCACATTAACAATAATATGATTTGAAAATAATAATGAAGCAATAAAAGAGTTATAAAGCATAAAATATTATCCCATGCATCTAAAGTAACTCAATGTTACATAAATATATGATATATCTCATACATAATTTCAAACCATATCTTATTGTTATGATATAGATCAATCAATAATTTTCTTTAAGATTTTAGACTAATCACGATCACATTGCATCCCATGACTAGCACACTACAAGAAAAAATTATATTGGTGATGGTTATTAGCGATGACAACCTTGTTATCGTTAATAACAATTTTTAACGACCATTTATTGACAAAAAACAATGTCATCATAAAAAATACAGAAGTATTAGCGATGGATTTCTTGGTTATTAGCGATGGTAAACCCCATCGCTAATAATTATGAATTTTAAAATTTTATTGAGCTTGTAAATATTAGTGATGGCAAATGATTATTAATGGCAAAGTGCCATCACTAATAACTATTATTTTTTTATTATTTATAGTGATAATTATTAGTGACAGAACTCAATGTCATCACTAATAATTATTCCTAAAATCTCAAACCCCACCTGACCTAGTTTTTAGCGATGCCCAAAATTTTTTTCTCCTAGTTCCCCACCCTCGCACACCCCCCCCCATGCCGGCATCCCTACATCGCGATCCCTAAGCCACCATCCTACTAGATCGAGTGTCCCTCTGTCGGATCTACGGTCCCCCCACCGGATCACCATCATCGCATTGCCAATCACCTTCTTCTTCTCCCTACCTAGTTGCTTTCCCCATCTTCTTGAATGCCTTAAACCTTTTTGTTTCCAAAATTATTGAAGAAATACATATTTTTTTTATGTATTTGGGTTATGGTAGCTGATTTGGTTTTGACAATAATGTTTAGGTATGTGAAGAAGAAGTTTAGTTTTCAGTACGAAACGACCATTGGAGCTGATTTCTTGACACGAGAAGTTTAGTTTTAGGATAGGCTACACATTACAAGTAAGTTTTGAGATGCTAAGGATGTTTGATTTTCTTTTACCCATTCACTTTTGATGCTAAGTGTTGGCGTGGAGTCCCTGGATCGGCTGGTCAGAACCGTGCATCACAGGACCGCTCCTTGGTTCACCTGCAAAATAGGTCCCTTGCTAGAGTTGTTCCGGCGGAGGACACTCCGATGCCTAAGTCAGTGACGGATTCCAGCCACAGAATGGGGAAGATGTCGAGAGTGGAAGAGAAAAAGAGTTCTTGGAGATTGAAAGTGTATGTGTGCAAGATTGTTCACGCATCCCTCTCGAGCCATCCTTCTTGCCCATATTTAAAAGATGGTCTCCGGTCTGTGGCCCGCTCTTTTTCCGGAGATCATGGGAAGCCAATCTCTCCCATGATTGGTGATCGTGGGTTGTCAATGAACGGTTCCAGCCAGATCGAAGGCGTGGCTGCAGGAATTGCGCACCAAGATCATGGCATGATGAGTGTCGATTGTAACCGTTTTATCATTACATATAATATGTGTCATGGGAGTTATTGCAATTTCCATTTCATGTAACAAATTCAATGTTTCTAGGATTCAATTTGCACCAAGTAGTACCAAATATAGTAAATGATTTAGAATCTACAAATTTAGTTTGGCCTATTTTGGATTTTTTTGAAATAAAAAAAATTGCATTTGTTCCATACTCTAAGTTGATTCTACTATTATTTTTTATATATGCTGACATATGCATGCTATGATTCTCTTGGCCATGTGACTATGACTAGCAGTTCACTATCGTTTGCCTGATCACTTTTGATATCTTATGCAAATTTTAGTTGTAACAAGAAGTATTTTGATGAAAAGAAAAGGATACAAAATCTAATTGTAACAAGAAGTATTTTGATTAAAAGAAAAGGGAGTGCTCATCTTGTACTGGTATGTTCACCACCGAGTTGTTGAAGTTCTGTGAGATTTCATCTATGATTGATCGAATCATCTTTTGATAATGATATACCAATACAAGTAATAGAAGTAGACTAAAAATGATATTTCTATTGTTCTTATTAAGAATATGATACTAATTATTCATTAATGCCAAACCATCTCTTCTGACTCTTTTGCTTTAAGAATCATAAAGGGACTTATTTAGAGTCATTTTGAACTCATGCGGAGTCACACTGAACTCATGCTCGATGAAGGAGGATAGACCAAATAATATGTAGATGCCACAATCTTGTCTAGTATATTAATAAGCCAAATATCTTGGGGCAATATTATTTGTCTTAGATTTTGTTGCCATAATTGTTCAGAAGATATAGAAGCTCATTCCTATTTTGTTTTCTTGGTGCAAGCATAAACTGAGGACTTGCATGTCCCCTAGCTTGGAATTTGAGGGATTTGACATTTTAAAGAAATATAAAGGCAATACCGGTAGCGCAGTTTAAGGCACTCATCAACATAAATCATTAATATTTTTTTCGCTTTACTGTGGGTCATCGGTAGTTTGTTGGTTTGAGAAAGGATTGATATTGAGGAAGGAAACCTAGGAGATAAAAATTGAATAGTCGGTATTAAATCCAAACCATACATCAAAAAAATTATCAATAATTAATATAACATATAATATGAAAAAATATTATTAACCATCACAAACAAATATTAGGTATGAGGAATCTAAATCATGTAGTGTATAAATAATTGTACATACCAAAGATCAAGTCCAATGATAAAACTATAGTATATAAATATATATATCGATGATCATGTCCAAGAACCTTTACCTTTATTAATGATAGATTTAACATACTACATACCAATCCACACTTGGATCCATGAACCAAGTATTAGTAAACTTGTTTTACATTTTCCTATCCAAAAATTATTCTCCTACATAACCAAATTAATATTAATAAAATTCATGATGTAGAGTTCATTTGCCTAGAACTTACTACTAGAATTCATCAGGGTCCATCCACAAGTCCCTTGATTTCACTTTCATAAATTTCATGATCCTAGGTGAGAGAAAAGAAGAAGCTAGGAAGAGAGAAAAGAATAGATTAGAGAACAAATAAATAAATAGAAAAGAAGGAAAGAGAAGAGAGCCTGATCTCTCTCTCTTCTTCTTCTTCCTCCTTAGGATCGAACATTCCCCCTCTTGCTCTTAACAAGGCATGGGAAGGCTCATGCTAGCCACTTGCAATGACTCTTGGTAGTGGCAATGATGAGATGACCCCCAGTAGTATCCCCAATTGCTAGTGGTCAGCGATCAAAGAAATCAAAGATAAACATGGGAGATCATACTCTTCTACAAATCAATATCTTGCTAGCTCTAAACGGTAACAAAACCCAAAGGAAAAGTGAGGGAAACAAGGCCTAAGTGATTTACCTAGCTTCGATGAGGTTTAAGAGGGGGACCTGGTAACCTTTCTAGTAAATTATGAAGAAAAGACTTGAAAATGAGCTCAAAATTAATGGCAATTTTCAATTAATCAATGATGCATTTCAACAAAGAGGAAGTCATCTATTTATAGCCAAGATCTCATATTTTTCTAGGCTAATTTTGGTAGGCTATCATCCCCTCTCCCTGATGGAATCGGAAGAGAAAAAGACTCTCCATCTATTTATAGCCAAGATCTAGGATTTCTCTAGGCTAATTTTGGTAGGCTATCAACCCCTCTTTACTATAGAATTGGAAGAGAAGAAGACTATCAGGAGTCTTCTTCCTCCTCTATTTTTCCTTGTAAGGCATGTGGGTGGATAGGACTTGGTATTTTGGGCTAGCCCAAAGGCCTACTAGGCCGGGATTTTACATTCTTCCTCTTAAAAAAAAATATCCTTAGAATTAATATACCTAAAGTTTTGAAGAGTCATGTATAATTAATTTTCATTTCTATTTCAAGATCTTAGGTAGCCATTCTTTCATTATGGTTATTCTATTGTATCTTTACGTATTGCATGGTTCGATGCCACAATACTTGATCATTCCTTTCAACAATCTACATCGAAACCTCCTCATAAATTACATCCTCATGAAGATACTGAAATAATAGTGCCTTATAAGCCAATCGCATGAGTGATGCGATGGGATTATTCTTTATATTATCTTCTTAATTGTGTATATGATATTAATTATCTATTTAATAAAATAGATATTATATTTTATTACGTAGCATCTTACTGCTTAACTAAGATTATGGTGAATCCTATAGATTAGGATAATAATTTAAAGCCATGATAGATCATGCCAGTTAAATCTAAAATCTTAATAACCCTGATTTAAAATATTCTTGGTCATAGGATTATGAGTCATGGATTAATAATTTTGATAAACTAACAAATTCTATATATACTTGATGGAAATGATGATTAATCTTACAATCACGTGTATGGTGACATTAATGGGTGCCGATTAAAGAATGAGTTCAATGAATTGACCTATAGAGAGAATATTTAATAGAGCCTTACAAACATATTAATAATGGTTCTCTAGTAGAAGTGGTGCAAATGATCCATAGACTTGAAATCACCATGATATCTTGTATATATAGATTTGTATTTTGGTCATACCTTAGCATAACTGTCATGCCCCAACTTGACATTACAAGCTAAGGATCATAGCAACTGCTATATACTCATGAAAAACTCTTTTCATGAGCATGCAATGTATCTCTTCATAATATCATAAGCAACATCAAAAAAATAATCAATAAATTTAGTATAAAATTTAACTAATTGAAAACAACTTTAATCTCTCATAAAATCTAATAGTATTCAAAGATCTTATATCAAATATCAATAAAGTTTACTAAAATAAGACATCAAAGTTTTGCTTCTAATCACTCTCCTGAATCATATTTCCATGCCATCTTAATTCTCATAATCTATAAAAATAGTAAGATATGGAATGATAAGCTAACCCAGTAAGTAATGAATACTTCAATTAGATAATTCATATGATAATATATGATGTGATAGTCAAAATATAATTTATTATTAATCAATACACAAATATAATCAAATTCATTTTAGAATATAATTTAGCAATCCCATATCTTTCAATATTCATAGACATAATCAAAAGTCTGATTCAAAATCAATCATATTCAACAACATAATTCAAAATAAAATTCATTCAACTCATTAACCTTGAACTATGATCATACTTATACCTTATGGTAGGGTCGGAATATCCACTTATACCTTATGACTGGACTAGAATATCATACTTATACCCTATGGTGGGGTTAGAATACATATTTATATCCTTATAGTGGGGTCAGAATGCCCCACTTATACACTATGGCTACTCAAAGCACCAATGCAAAACTCCTAATTGATAGGATTTAAAACATAATCAAGTTAAGAGTTCAAATTTGATTCATATAAAAGTTCTTTTTATAGAATAATACATATTTCATAATTGAATCAAAATATATATGTACAATATCAAATCAATAAATACTTATAATAATAGTTTGAGAAATATTACTTCAAGATTTTATATTAATTTTATTTAGACATAATTTTATAGAATTCATAAATCACATATAAATAGATTAATAATTTATTCGATATTCAAATAATATTATATAAATAAAAAAATCTAAAGAATGTAAATTATTACTTATCTTGTGTAAATGATGAACTAACATATTCAATCAATCCAGAGAATCTCCTTCAAAACCTTATCTTTAATAATGTTTGAACACTATTCCGGGGGACTTGATAGAAAATCTTAGAAGAAAAAAAGGAAGGAGAGAGGAAAAAGACTTCTCTTAGTGATGAATGGTGCCTGGTGATGAGAGATTTCACAAAACACTTCATCTCTTTAAATAGAAATGGATGGGTGAGGAGTTGATGGGGGAGTTGGACTCCTCCCCAAAATCATTTATCAACTTCAATCAGGAGTCCAACGGAAGGAGTCTTCTCTCTTTTTTCTTCATCACTTTAAGATTTGTGTAGCTATTTTGAATTAGTTGTTAGTCCAAGTATTACAATACTTTTTGAGATATGTGGGGGATATTTTAAACATGGTGAAGTATGTATGGAGGTTGGGGTGGTCAACAAGGAATGGTTACTCCTTGTAAAATAAGGGAACATCCTATGTGATCGTATAGAATGATAACTCCAGAAGTTTTTGGCTAGAATAGGATGAAAATTAGAAAGAGTTTCTAATATTTCATTAACCAGTCATTATTATTGGATTGAAATATATATAGATAAGTGTTTGGACTTGACATGATTCCATTCCCATAACTTATCAAAGGCATTATTTGATCAAAGAATTGAATTGCATGATAATTCATCATTAAAGGGTATGTTGATAATTTTTATCAAAATTTCTTATTTTATAGATAATCATGATATGTTGCTACATATCAATCTTGATTTATAGACTTACAAGAATTAAAAAAAAATAATTCAGTAAGTAATGAAAAGAGTTCTAATTGATTGATCCATTTAGGCTTGACCTAATTTTAATTGGATTAGTTGGTCATGAGCCTGAGTCTACTACTGGATAGATGTGGAACTCGATGAGTCACACATATTAGGAGTTAATCGAGGATCTATGTATGTAGATTTATAAGAAATCCTATGGATTTAATTAACATACTAGCATGTAGGTTAATCTAAGTTTCCAGTATAGCTTGACCTAACTTTCTTTAAGAGTTTGGTCGTTGATCTAACTTTGATTGGGTCATAGGGGGATCATGCCTCCTACTTTTTATAATTTCATGAAAGATCTTATCTCTTGTGTAAGAAAAAAACTAGGTGCCTTAATTTCTTTAGGTGCACAATTCCTTAGTACAATTAATCTTAAAGAAAGTTAGGTCAAGCTAGATTAGAAACTTGGATTAATCTATATGCTAGTATGTTAATTAATCCATACGATTTCTTATAAATCCAAATACATAGATCCTTGACTAACTCCTAATATGTGTGATCCATCAAGTTCCACATCTAGTCAGCAGTAGACTCAGGCTCATGACCAACTAACCTAATTAAAATTAGGTTAAGCCCAAATACAGCAATCTATTAGAACTCTTCTTATTAATTATTAAATTAAAATCATTTAATACTTGCAAGTCTACATATCAAGATTGACATGTAGCAATATATCATAATTACCTAAAGATATAGAATTTTGATAAAAAATATAAAAATATATTTTAATAATGAGTTACCATGTAATTCAATTCTTCGATTAAACAATATCTTAGATAAGTTATAGGAATGGAATCAAATCAATCCAAAATATTTATCTATATATATCTCGATCCAATGATAATGACTCGGTTAATGGAATATTATAAACTCTTTTAATTTTCAACATGCTCTAGCTAGAAACTTCCAGATTCATCATCTTATAAGATCACATAATATGTTCTCTCATCTTATAAAGAGTGATTGATTTCTTATTGACCACTCATAACCTCTATACATACTTTATCATATCCAAAATATCCCACACATATCTCAAAGAGTTATTGTAATACTTAGCTTAACACCAATTTAAAATAGCCATACAAATCTTAAACTGATGAAGAAAAAAAGAGAAAAGACTATATATAAGCAACTTATAAGTTGTAAGTTATTGTAAAATTTATACATTCAATAACTTTGGTCTATAATTTTGATGTGTTGATGTTATTTTTAATTTAGTATTGATATCATTTGTAAATTGCTATTGATGTAAATATGTACTATAAATAGATTAAAAGGGATCATTTGTATTAACACCATAGCTCACTAACCCATCATGCGGTCATTAATTTGCTATTAAATTAAAGAGTGTTATAAGCAAGTTAAACAATTTATAATAGTAAACAAATTGACCTAACCTATTTGCAAAGTAAGTTAAGCAGGTTAGGTTGGGTAACATGTTTAGTAAATAGTGCAAGTTCAAATTTGAAATTCTATCATGTTTAGTAAACATGTTAGATTCAAGTTAGGCCTTTTTTTGAGTCAACCCATATAGACCCAATCCATTATGATCCATCCCAACACAATTGCCACCTTATTATTGAAGTGCCAAGGAAGTCATCGACATTAATATCTACAGGTAGCCTATATTTTATCTTCTTATTACAAATAAAAATATAGATAAATTGGTTTATGAAAATAAGTAAAATATAGCATAACATCATGTCATTATAACATTGATGCCATAAAGTTCAGCTCTAATCAACTAGCCAAAATTTTATTTTTTTATTATGATAAAAAAAGTGATAAAGATCAAAGCGAAGAGAGAGATTCAAAGAGATCATAGTTCTCTCAACAATATAAGATTATGAAAGTTCTTAATATAAAGAAATATGAAATTGCTTTTATATAGTTTTAGGATTGTAAGGATATATGTAAGAGTTATTTTGAGAATATCGCAAAGTTTTCATATGAAGAATTAAAATAGTTGTATAGTTTTAAGGCTTTTCGAAATTAGAATTTTATGCTTGTTTATTGTGGCAACTCTTTTAATGCCATAACAAATTGAATGAGTTATTTTAAATATGAAAAGAGATCATTAGAAGAAAAGATCTAATTTTTTTCTCTGACCGAGGAATCAAAAGCCAAAGTAGCCATTTTAATATTTAAAAGTTGTCATCATTTATGTATTTTAACTAATATTTTTTACTATATGTTTACTAGTTTGGAAGATAAGTTATAGTAAAACATAAGCCAATTGTGAGTATAATACCTAGTTCCTTGGGCTGGCCTTTGGCCCAACCCACTTCCAAACTAGAAAGGCTCAAAAGCCCTAATTTTTTCCTTGCTCCCCTATTTTTAAAATAGGAGATTTCCTTATTTCCCTCTTGAAGGAGGAGGAAGAATCCTCCTCTAACTCAAACTCAATAAAGGCTAGGAAACTAGCCTCCATTGTTATTTAAAAACCTCTCCTCCTGTGATCAAGCCACCATAAGCCACCGTAGGGATCCCTCCACCTCTTCTCTCACATTGTCACCTCTTAAATTACCAATGGTTTGGATTTATTGAAGTTGCCAAAATCTGCATCCTCAAATCATGCTTTACCATCCTTCCCATCTTCGGTAAGTCCCCCTCCCTCCCCTTATTTCTTTCTTAGCTAAGAGTTAGAGCTACCATAAAGACAAGAAGAGGCAACGGCCCCTTTTTCTCTTCTTTCTCTCCCATTTTTGATCAGATCTTATCACTGGTCATGGCTGCTACAATCATGTCACCATTGCTCAACCACCCTGGCCATGCTATCGCTAGACCCCTCCTTTATTCCCTCCATCCTGCCATGAAATTAAAGAATAACCCCTTATATCAGCACGAGAAAGAAGAGAGAAAGGAAGAAGAAGAGAGGAAGAAGAGAAAAGAAAAGAAAAAAATAAAGAAAAGAAGAAAAAGAAAAGAAAGAAAAAAGAAAAAGAAGAAAGAGATAGATTCTCTCTCTTCCCTATCTCCCTTCTTTCTTTTTTTATGCTTCGACTATTTTCTCTTTCTTCCTCTCTATCATCTACTTTTTCTCTCTACTTTTTTTCTCTTATTTCTCTTCTCTCTCTCCTCTCTATTTTCTCTCTTTCTCTTTTTTCTCTCTCATTTATCTTATTTGATATTTCTTTCTTTACTTTCTCTTTATTTTTCTCTCTTCTCTATCTTCTTCTCTCTTTCTCAGAACTTGTCTCTTTCTTTCTTGAAGATGGATACCTTCATGAGATCCCTTCTTTATAATCTAGATTAATCTTTATTAAAAAAATCTTATACCTTGATCGCTAGATAGTGCATTGACTATTCTTGTTTTTTCTTTCTTATTGGGTATGAGCTATACTCCTAGCTCAATCTGATCCATCGAGGTTCTTCAGAGATTCTTAGTTTGTTAAAGCTTTTAAGTTATTGATGATGAAATTAATTATGTTTTATGGTATTGAATAGGTGAAGCAAACTTGTTTAATTGAAGTTGAATTTTAAAATGTATGAAGATAAGTAACCTAATACTTTAAGTTTGCTTTCAAATAATATTAAAAATTATGATTACTTATTTAATTTAATATACTTTGTTTTATATTAGATACAAAGGGTCAAGCATGTATTATTTTGCTATTCAAAATAATATATAGTCTGCTTTGGAAAATATAGTTGGTTAAACTTGATCGGGATGTTATAAAAATACTCTTTATATATATATTCTGATCATGGCTATGACATGACCTTGCTAATGGAGATTATATATCAGATCTATCAACTTGTAATTCAAGAAACTAGTTTCGATACTGAGCCACCAGTAATTAGAATAGTGGTATCTGATACTTTGTACAACATAATTTTATTATCAAATCCATGCCATTGGTTACGTGGCTATAGCTTACTATTGAGTTCATTATTTATTATGAAAATCTTTGTTTTTTAAAAAATATAAGTTAATACTATACTATTTATTTGCTCTTTATGCTTATACTGCACTATGATGCATTATGATGTGACCAGATCACTGACGTGGAGCCCTCATCGGATGCCGCGCTGGATTCCCCTCATAGGCCCCTTCACCGGCAGGGCTCCCCGATGTCAACGGAGCCGCCCATCGAAGTCGGGCTCCGCCCTCTGCCAGGTCGGTACCCGCCAGGTCGGGACGCCTAGGTCGGAGCCCAGCTCAAGCCCCACCAGAGGCAGACCTTCCGAGCCCGAGGTCAGGCCCCGTGGCCTGGAGTTGAGCTTAAGCCTCCTCACCACATGGAGCCCCCTCGAGGCCGGGTCCCCTGGGCTGGGTGCACCTCGTCCACCTCTACCGATCCGAGCTCAATCAACGCTGGGCCCCACTAGTCCGGCACCGAGCTCCGCCCTCCTCCGCACAGCCGAGCTGCCACGAGACAGGTCCATTGCAAGCAGGCCCCATCTTCCCATCTCGGCCCCCAGAGCGAAACGAAGTACCAACCACCAAGGGAGCAGCACATTCCCCCCTGAGGACAGTGGCGTACCCCCTGAGGACCGTACGACAGCACCGCTACGTTGCCATTAATGCCCACGGCCGCCATTCACACCAGAAAGAAAAGAAGCTCACATCAAGGCACCATGCCCTCCACCGACCTGCCATACGACCAAAGAAAAGACCCCACTAAAGAGCGTAGTTCCCGAGAGCAACGGCACAACAGTCGAGGTCCTGCCAGGCTTCCAGGAAGGGCAAATAAAAGGAATGTCAGAGGCATGTGGAAGCTTCCCTAGCTACCCAATAAAGAAGGCGTCTCGTCTACGGCACGATACCTCGTCATACCTGCTTGACAGTATGGGAGAACCCCGAGGCAAGTCAAGGTAGAAGACTCAGCCAGAGTAAGCAAAAAGGAGGAACAACACTCGTATTACCAGCGAACAACATTCTCTCAACAAGAGAACACCACAAAGATAAAGAGGAGAGGGGGGAGAGGCCAGAGAAGAGGGCAAGACTACCTCGGCCACCACATCCCCCAGCTCGCACTCACACTCTCATACACTCCACTCACTTTTCCTAGTATGGAGCTCATCCAGAGGGGCTCGACTAGGAGGATCTGTTCCCCTGGATCATCACTGACTTGACCGTCGGAGCGCCCCCGCCGGAATCCCCGGCCCGGGTCACTAACGTTGGCTTTCTTGCAGGTCCCGAGGCACCGGAGGCACCTCTCGCGAGCGGACGCGGAACACCCGATGCCATCAGCAGCTACCGGCCATGGTGATCTAGGTGGCAACAGATTGGCATGCCAGGTAGGGGGCGAGTAGAACGACACTTGATCCAGTTCAGGCCCCGCTTAACCAGTCCATTGGGAGGATGGTGACCACCCGGGTTAGGGGAGCTTCTCCCAGCCGTGCGGAGGCATCCCCTTCTCACGAGAACCCGCACGGACCGGAGACGGAGTTACCTGCCCCGGTTCAACCACCCCTACTGGAGACCCAGCTGACCGCACTCGCCCAGTAGATGCACACTCTCACTGCAGCGGTACGCCAGCTCCAGCATCAGCACCAGCATCGGTCCCTGGCTACCCACCAACAGCCAAAGACCCCCGCGGCCCATGCCACAGCACCCCGGGATAGCCTGCGTTCCTTCCACAGGAGGCCTTCACAGCCGCGGGCAGTTACAGACCCTCGGGGTACCCATCAAGCCCCAACGAAGCGATGGTGGGCCAGCTCCACTGACGAAGAAAGCTGCTCACCACACCTTGGCCGGGGGGCACCCAAACCCTGCCAAGGTAGGAAGGGAAAAGCTCCTCGCCAAGGGTGTCGCGCATCCGCGTCACCTTCCCTGCCCCTCTCAACGGAGGGATCCACAGACGAAGCCATTAGGAGCATGGCAGAGAAGTGCCTAGAGGAGCATGACTGCAAGCTGGTGGAGTTTGCCCGCCGGTTCGCCAACTTGCCTGGCTTCGCTAGCGAGCCAGTGGGCTATGACACCCGCCCCCTATTCACCCAGGAGATCCAGGCAGAGCCGATTCCCTGTCGATTTCGCATGCCGCTAATGGATCCTTACAATGGGACCACCGACCCCCTGGACCACCTGGAAAGTTACCGGGCCCTCATGAGGGTCCAAGGGACCACTGATGCCCTTCTGTGCGTCGCCTTCCCTACTACCCTTTGGAAGGCGGCTCGGGTGTGGTTCACCCGCCTCGAGCCAAAAAGCATCAGCTCCTTTGCCCAGTTGGGACAGAAGTTCGTGGCTCATTTTGACACTTGTCGGAAGATGCCACGTGAGGCGGACAGCCTCTTCTCCATCAGGCAACAGGACCGCGAGCTGCTACGAGACTACGTGGCCCGCTTCAAAGCCACTGCCTTGGATATCTACAGTCTAGAGGAGCCGGTTGCAATGCTGGCCCTGAAGCGAGGGCTCAAGACTTCCCACATGACCTATTCGCTTGACAAGAAGCCCCCGAAGACTTACGCTGAGCTACTCTTCCGGGTTCAGAAGTATATCTGCACCAAGGAGGCGGATCGTATGAGGCGGGAGCTCGACAGAAAGCTGCTGAAGGAGCCGGCGCCCGCTGAGGCGCCTGCGATGCAGACGCCGGGACCGCCAGCTCAGAGCTCCCGACTAGCACCGAGGCCGAGGAACGCCCCCATCCCTCAAGGGGACTTCACTCCCCTTCTCACCCCGAGAATGAAGATTTTCATGGAGATCGAGGGTGAGACTTATCTGAGGCGTCCTCCGCTGTTGAAGCCATCCTTCACCCAGGACAAGACGAAGTACTGCCGCTTCCACCGTGACTACGGCCACGACATCGAGGAATGCTGCAATCTTAAGTAGGAGATCGAAGAGTTCATCAAGAGAGGCTACCTCGAAAATATGTGGGGGGCAGACCTCAAGCAGAGTTCCAGGCGCTCGTTGCTCTCCCGCCAGCTTCAGCCATCGACAATCGCCCCACAGAGAAGCCAGTGGGTATGATCTCCTAGGGAGCTGAGCGTGCGTCTAAGAGGACCCAAGGGGCAAAAAACTCTGAGAATGTACTCCCCTTTATGAGGGAAGGGAAAAATGGAAAAAAAAATGTAAATAATGATGCTGTGGTCATTGAGATGACGATCGCAAAGCATCCTGTAAAGCGCATCATGGTAGATAGTGGAAGCTCCACAGATGTACTTTTCTATGATGCTTTTTCCAGGATGAATCTCTTCCCTACTCAACTCAAGCCTGTATATACCCCCTTGTTGGTTTCACTGGAGACTCCGCAAGGGTAGAGGGAGAAATCACTCTCCAAGTCACTGCCGGAACCCCACCTTGGCAAAGCACCGTCGTGATGATGTTCACGGTTGTCAGGCTTCCTTCGCCTTACAACGTGATTTTGGGCCGACCTGGGCTCAACCTTCTCGACGCCGTCATCTCCACCAAGAGGTTGCTCGTCCAATTCCCAACCCCTTGTGATGTGGGAGAGATGAGGGGTATGCCCCAGCCAGTGCAGCACTACTTCCAAACCCTTCCCGGGGTCCGGGTGCCCGAGGAGGGCTCCAGAGCAGACGAGCTCGACCAGAGAGCCCAGGACCCCAGGGGACCCCTGGTCGAATGCTTGCTTCCTTACCAGCTCGGGGCCGACCAGACAAAGACTGTGCAGATTGGAGCCCAGCTGCCCGAGGAGGAGAAAGCCCCGCTGTTGGAGTTCTTGAGGGTGAATGAGGATGTGTTTGCCTGGACAACAGCCGACATGCCAGGTATTCTCCCTGAAGTCATCACCCACAAACTCAACGTCGATCCGAAGCACAGACCGGTTTGACAGAAGAAGAGAAGCTTCACCTCAAAAAGGCAGGTGGCCATCAATGAGGAAGTTGAGAAGCTCCTCGCCGCCAGCTTCGTCCGAGAAGTACAGTATCCAAGCTGGCTGACGAATGTGGTGATGGTGAAGAAGAATAATGGCAAGTGGAGGATCTATGTGGACTACACCGATCTCAATAAAGCGTTCCCGAAGGACAGCTTCCCTTTAGCGAGGATAGACCAGTTGGTAGATGCCACTTCAGGGCACAGGCTACTCTCCTTCATGGATGCATTCTTCGGGTACAATCAGATCCAGATGCACCCAAAAGACGAGGAGCACACTGCCTTCATCACTGACCGGGGGACATACTGCTACACGATGATGCCCTTCGACCTGAAGAATGCTGGGGCCACATACCAACATTTGGTCAACAAGGTCTTCAAGGACTAGATTGGCAGGAATGTGCATGTGTACGTGGATGACATGCTCGTCATGATCAAACCGAGCTCGGACCACATTGTCGATCTCGCTGAAGTTTTTCACAGTCTCCGAAAGCACCAGATGAAGCTCAACCCAGCGAAGTGCGCCTTTGGGGTGGTAGCCAGGAAATTCCTTAGCTCATGGTCACCCAGAGAGGCATCAAAGCGAATACGAAGAAGGTCCAAGTGATCCTTGACATGGAGCACCTAACATCCAAGAAGCAGGTTCAACATCTGATGGGGAGGGTCGCAGCCCTAAGCCGGTTCATCTTGAGGTTGGCTGACTGCTGCCTCCCTTTCTTCAAAGCGTTGCGCAAGATGCACGACTTCACCTAGACAGAGGAGTGCAAAATGACCTTTGAAGAGCTGAAGGAGTTCCTGACCTCCCCACCTCTGCTGTCCAGACCAGAAGAAGGTGAAGAGCTCCTACTCTACCTGGCGATCACCCCAGGGGCTGTCAGCTCGGTCCTTGTCCACACAGACCAGGACGAAATACAGAAGCCGGTGTACTACACCAGCAAAATACTCCGTGATGCGGAGATTAGGTATACCCGCTCTGAAAAACTCATTTTTGCACTAATAATGTCTACAAAGCACCTCAGGTCCTATTTCCAAGCGCATCCCATCGTGGTTGTGACTGATCAGCCACTGAGGACCATGCTAAACCACCCCGAAACTTCCGGAAGGCTGGCCAAATGGTCCCTGATGCTGAGCGAGTATGACATCACATATCGGCCGAGGTCATCACAGAAGGCCCAAGTCCTAGTCGACTTTGTGGTCGAATGTACAGGGCATCTCGAGGAACCAGAGCGGATGGTCCCGGAGAGCCAAGCTAAGCCCGGCCTGCCTAAGAACCCTTGGGTCCTTCACGTGGACGGAGCCTCCAATTCTTGCGAGAGCGGAGCAGGCCTCATCCTCGCCAATTCTGATGGAGTGGTGATGGAGGGTGCACTTCGCTTCAAGTTCCCCGCCATGAACAACCAAGCGGAGTACGAGGCGCTCCTTGTGGGCCTGAAGGTATCCCGCGAACTAGGCATACAGAACCTCAAGGTCTTCACCGACTCCCAACTGGTTGCCGGACAAGTCTCTGGAGAGTACGAGGCCCGAGACCCCCAGATGATGAAGTACCTGGAGAAGGCCCGTTCGAGCGCAGCAGGCTTTCGTTACTTCCGCATTTCCCACATCCCCCGTTGAGAAAATGCTCGTGCGGACGCACTATCGAGGCTTGCAACCCTACCGGACTCATCCCTGGGGCGCGCCTACGTTAAATATCTCGAGAATCCAAGCTACGAAAGCCCCGAGAAGGTGCAACAAGTAGCCCCTGAGCCGAGCTGGATGGACAAGTATGTCAAGTACATCCAGGACGGCCTACTGCCGGAAGACCACAAAGAAGCCAGCCTCATCAGAAGGAAGGCCACCCGCTTCGTCTTGATGGATAGCCAGCTCTACCACCGATCTTATTCCTTCCCCCTCCTGAAGTGCCTCAGGCCCGCGGAGGCAGCCTTTGTGCTCCAAGAGATACACGAAGGCCTTTGTGGAAATCATGTAAGAGGAAGAACCCTGGCGTACAAGGCTCTTCGCTAGGGATACTTCTAGGAAACAATGAGAGAGGACGCTACCGACTTCGTCAAGAGGTGTGACAAGTGCCAGCGCCACTCCCACATTCAGCGCCTACCGGCTGCACTGATCTCCCAACTATTATCTCCCTGGCCTTTCGCATAATGGGGGATGGACATCCTGGGACCGTTCCCCACTACACCAGGATAGCGGAAGTTCCTGCTAGTGACGATCGACTACTTCACCAAATGGGTCGAAGCAGAGCCGCTAGCTCAGATAACAGAAGTCAACGTTCGCCAATTATTTTGGAAGTCCGTCATCTACCGCTTCGGACTCCCCAATTGCATCATCACCGACAATGGGCGACAGTTTGACAACCGGGAGTTCGAGGGATTCTGTGCCGAGCACGGGATCCAGCATCATTTCACCTCGGTCGCTCACTCCCAGACCAATGGCGAAGCTGAGGTGACAAACCGAACCATCCTATAAGGACTCCGTACCAGGTTGGACCAGGCGAAAGGAGGATGGGTAGAAGAACTTCCAAGCATCTTGTGGGCCTACCACACAACGTCTAGAATGGCAACGGGCGAAACACCCTTCAACCTTGTCTTTGGATCTGAGACGGTAATCCTAGTTAAGCTCGGCGTGCCCACACTCCGGGTGCAGTGGTACGATGAAACCCAAAACTCGGTACATCTCCTGCTTAACCTGGACCTCCTTGAAGAGATGAGAGACAAAGCCCGGCTTCATATGGCGGCCTATCGGCAATGAGTCGCCTGATATTACAATGCGCGGGTGAAACAGAAGACCTTTCGACCTAGCAACCTGGTGCTGCACCGGGCAGAAGCATCCCAGCCCCGGGAGGGCGGCAAACTCTCACCAAACTGGGAAGGCCCTTACAAAGAGGCCGAGGCCCTCTCGCAGGGGGCCTATATCTCGAGGACCTAAATGGTGCTAGGTTCCCCGGACCTGGAATGCTTGTAATTTGAGGAGATACTATCAATAATATAAGTATTCCCTCTATGAGAAATGAAGATTCCTTTCTGCACAGTAGCTTGTTTGCCTTGCAGGAAACTCCAGCCTCGAGCCTAGCTCCTCGGCGATAAAGCCCGGAGAAAAGTCCTCCGGCACGAAGACCTGGGAAGCCCCCAGGTTCTCCAGCCTCGAGCCTAGCTCCTCGATGACAAATCCCGGAGAAAAGTCCTCTGGCACGAAGACCTGGGAAGCCCTCAGGCGCTCCATCCACGAGCCTAGCTCCTCGACACCAAAGCCCAGAGAAAAGTCCTCCGGCACAAAGACCTGGGAAGCCCCCAAGCACTCAGGCCTCGAGTCCAGCTCCTCGGCCACCAATCTAACACGTCTTCGAGCCTAGCTCCAAGGCGCCATCTCAAGTCATCAACGTCCCCGAGCCCAGCTCCAGGATGCCAACCCAAGATCGGAGCTCAGATCTCTGGCCAAGGGAATCCTCTTAACCAACACGTCTTCGAGCCCAGCTCCAAGGTGCCATCTCAATTCATCAACCTCCCCAAGCCCAGCTCCAGGATGCCAACCCAAGATCATAGCTCAGATCTCCGGCCAAGGGAATCCTCTCAACCAACACGTCTTCGAGCCCAGCTCCAAGGCACCATCTCAAGTCATCAACGTCCCCGAGCCCAGCTCCAGGACGCCAACCCAAGATCCGAGCTCGGATCTCTGGCCAAGGGAATCCTTTCAACCAACACATCTTCGAGCCCAACTCCAAGGTGCCATCTCAAGTCATCAACGTCCTCGAGCCCAGCTCCAGGATGCCAACCCAAGACCAGAGCTCCGATCTCCGGCCAAGAAAATCCTTTCAGCTATCATTATCTTCGAGCCCAGCTCTGAGACACCACCTCCTGAGCGACGTCCTCAGGCAATCAAGTACTGAAGCCTAGCTCTCCGACAAGCAAGCCACGAGCCCAGCTCCTCGGCACCAAAGCCTAGAGAAGAGTCCTCTGGCACAAAGACATGGGAAGCCCCCAGGAACCCAAGCCGCGAGCCCAGCTCCTCGACACCAAAGCCCAGAGAAGAGTCCTCTAGCACAAAGACCTGGGAAGCCCCCAGGCACCCAAGCCGCGAGCCCAGCTCCTTGGCACCAAAACCCAGAGAAGAGTTCTCTGGCACAAAGACTGGGAAGCCCCCAGGCACCCAAGCCGCGAGCCCAACTCCTCGACACCAAAGCCCAGAGAAGAGTCCTCTGGCACAAAGACATGGGAAGCCCCCAGGCACTCAGGCCTTGAGCCCAGCTCCTTGGCCACCAAATTAGCACGTCTTCGAGCCCAGCTCCAAGGTGCCATCTCAAGCCATTGACATCCCCGAGCCCAACTCTAGGACACCAGCCCAAGACCGGAGCTCAGACCTCCGGCCAAGGGAACCTGCAAGCCGAGCAGCTCTCAAGCCGTTGACATCCCCGAGCTCAGCTCCAGGATGCTAGCCCAAGATCGGAGCTCAGTCCTCCGGCCAAGGGAACCTTCGAGCCACACAGCTCTCCGACCAGTACAGCCCCGGGCCCAGCTCCAAGGCACTCAAGATGTGAATTGCCCTTAGGCGTCGAGGTCCGAAATTCCTCTTTGCGACCTCCTCGCACTGACAGAAAAGAGGAGGGAGGGAGGAAGAGGGAAAGAGACATTCATATCACAGAAGGAAGAAAAGAAGTCAAATCTATGGAATCAGTTTTCATTACTTGAAAAAAAAATTTACATCATGTTCTGGACCGTGACAGGCCAGGTAGCCCGGTTCAAAGAAAAAACAAGTAGCAAAAATAAAAAAAAAATAAAAGGGGGTACAAGGGAAGTTCTATCTTATGACGCCGGCTCCTTCCTTGGGCGGCGCACGGCCGGGACCTCCCCTTCTTCTACCTCCGGAATGGGGTCGCACGCCTGAGCGAGCTCAGTTGGAGGGGCAGGCTCAGCTGCGACCGTCAAGGAGGTCGGCTCAACCGCCTTCTCCTGCGATGCTGCCTCAGCTGCTGCCATAACCAAAGCCAGCTCGGCGGCCTCCGGAGCTGCTTGTGGGAGTGACTCGACCGGAGCAACCCCTTGCCCTCCTGCGACCACCTTCGAAGCAGGAGCCTTCTTCCCCGGGGTTCGGAGCGTGGCCAATCGCTCCTCGAACATGATACCCCGTAGCTGTTGGCGGCAATACGCGAACCCCTTGGCGAAGGAGTCCTTCGCCGCCTCCTTGAAATCTTTAATGTACTCCGGGGTCTCCTTGAAGGTGGCCACGGCATCAGCGGCCGACTTCCTCCCATCCTCCTCCCGCTGCCTCGACTCCTCCAATTGCTTCTGGATGCACTCCTGCTGCCGGATTACAATTGTCGTCATCTTCTCGGCGGTCATGGTGGCACGACTGGTGGTGGCGGCCCTCTCCTTCGTGGTTGCTTCCCTCTTCTCAACAGAGGCAGCCCTATCCTTTACTGCCTCTACCTCGGCACAGAGCTCCTTCAGCCGAGTCCTCTTCGACTCGAGCTCTCCCTCGAGCTCCTTCTTCACCTGGATGGCGTCGGCAAGCTCAGCCTGGAGGCCTTTGGCCTTTGAATTGGCCTCCCGGATCTCGGTGTCCTTCCTGCCCACTTCAGCCTTCAGGGATGCAAGCTTCGCCTGCTGCTCCTTATCCCTCCTCGCCCAATTGTGGCAGTAGTCCCGGATGAGGATCAACTCCCTACCATGCTGCACCAAAGGAAGCGTGTTAGATACAGTACTAAAAGGAAGTCAGAAAGAATGAAGGCAAAAGAAGAAGACTTACGGCATAAAGATTGGCGAACGTCGAGTTGACGATGTCGCTCAGGAGCCTCCCGCTCCCCTCTCGCCGATCGCAGGACTAGACCGAGAAGTCAATCATCCGCTCAGCAAGCTTTGGGTCCTTCACCAGGGAGACGTTGGAACCCAGTCGGAAGGGGACTCGGTGATAGTCCCTGTCCTGCCTCTCCGCCAGCTCGGATCCCTCGATGGTAGGAGGCCCATTCGGCACCAGTTGTGAGCTCGGTGACACCTCGGTTCGTGCTAGAGGCACCGACCTCATTTCTCTCGATCTTCCCTCCTCCTCGACGTCGACGATCTCCGGAGGAGGGGCCTCTGTCCTGGCGACGGTAGCAGTGGATCTGGCACGGACGACCACCTCGGGCTCAGGCGCCGGCACCAACTCTTGTTGCCCTAAAGGCTCGTGAGCGACCTTGGCCGCCCTCTTCCGCTTTCGCTCTGCCACCGGTGCATCCGGCCTGTCCTGCACCGGCCATGCACCATCTTCAGTCCGAGCCCTCTTCGGAGCGGGCTCGCCTGCCTCGACCACCTACTCTTGTTCCTCAGTAAACGAGAGCAGCTTATCCATCGAAAACTTCATTTCTGCACTAGAGAGGACAAGGTCAGCCCCAAGCAAAAAAAAAAAAAAGAAGAAGAAGAAAAGAAAAAGAAATGGAAGAAAGAAAAATAAATAAGAAACGAAAGGGGGGTGGCCAAGTTGAACTCACTGACTCCCGCACCGAGCTAACCCCAGCCTCGTGGAGATTCTGCTCCGACAGCAAGACCTCAAGAGATGGGATCTCGACCGATCTGAGTAGCTCGTGCAGATCAAGGTCGGTAGCTTCGACGGAGGAGTTCCTGTTTGGAGACCGATCTGGGTCGCTCCAAACCCAGTCGATCCCCTAAATCGAGGCGAAGAAGTACTTGCTCTTCCATCCTTTGATGGAAGAGGGGATCTCAAAACGAATGCCTCGAGGGCGAGAAGAAAGGGACCACCACCCCTCCTCGGTGGGGTGGCGTTTCAGGGTGAAAAAGGCCCTGAATAAGGAAAAATGAGCAACAATCCCATGGAAGTGGCACAGAATGATGAAACAAAATATCGTTTTGATGGCGTTAGGGACCAACTGGGTTGGAACAAGTCGGTAGTTGGCCAAGAAAGAAAGGAAGAAGGGATGGATAGGAAACCAAAGGCCCCCGATGAAGGTCTCCTCATAAAAGGTGATCCGTCGAGAGCCACTGAACATGACCCGCTCCCCGGGATGAGGAACAGAGAGCCGGACAGACTCAGGGATGTCATATGCACCCTGGATGGCCACCAGGTCCTCGACGGAGATCACCGAAGTGATCCCTCAGGGACCGGTTGACCGAGAAGGCTCGGACTCAGGAAGAGAAGCAAAAGCAGGAGCAGGAGGGAGAGCCAAGCGGGGAGGAGGAGATGACCTGGGTTCCCTAATGGCTAAAGGACCTTGAGAGGGCCTCCTACTTATACCGCGCCACCTCCATTTCCTTTTCGGAGGAAGAAGGAGTCCTCGGCTGGGAAGGTCCAGCCTCAGCCTGGCATGAAGGATGGAAGTTTGGATCAAAGCGATCCATGGAAGGAGAAGAAGAAGAGAAGGAAGGAAAAGATGACGAAGGAGGACCTACGGTGACCCTTAGTCGACAAGAAAGGAGAAGAAAGAAGGAGCTAACCTGCTAAGACCCTTAGCAGATGACGATGAAGATCGGAGTGGAGGAAGAAGGAGAAGTCTGCAGCACTACGCCGGGCACGAAGGATTCGAAAGAGGTAAACTTCGAAAAGACTTACCCTTCCATTTGAGACAACCTGCGCCCGACCGTACCGTTATGGCTTTCCCAAAAGACTCACCACGTGTCGCTGATAAACGGGGCCAGTGCCCCCAATCCGATCGCGGTCGCTCTGACTTCCATGCCCGCCATAACCGTCCCCTTGACGTGGCTACGTGGCACCCCCGCACAGGCTCAAGGGCCCACCGGGCGAGATGCTGCCGATATCGGCCATTATTGCACCAGATCTTTCCACCTTTCCACGTCAGCACTGCAATTACTCCCTTCGTCCAGAGCACCTTGCGACAACGGACCTCGAGAGTGGGGGGCAAATGATGTAACCAGATCGCTGACATGGCCAAGGATCCTAACGTGGAGCCCTCATCGGATGCCGTGCTGGATTCCCCTCATAGGCCCCTTTGCCGGGCATTGCTCCTCGATGTCAACGGAGCTGCCCGTCGAAGTCGAGCTCTGCCCTCCGCCAGGTCGGGATGCCTAGGTCGGAGCCGAGCTCAAGCTCCACCAGAGGGAGACCTTCTGAGCCCGAGGTCAGGCCTCGTGGCCTGGAGTTGAGCTTAAGCCTCCTCCACCACGCGGAGCCCCCTCGAGGCCGGGTCCCCTGGGCTGGGCGCACCTCATCCACCTCTGCCAGTCCGAGCTTGATCAACGCTGGGCCCCATTGGTCCGGCACTGAGCTCGGCCCTCCTTCGCACAGCCGAGCCGCCACAAGACAGGTCCGCTGCAAGCAGGCCCCATCTTCCCAGCTCGGCCCCCAGCGCGAAACGAAGTACCAACCACCAAGGGAGCAGCACATTCCCCCCCGAGGACAGTGGCGTGTCTCCTGAGGACTGTACGACAGCACCTGCCATGTCGCCATTAATGCCCATGGCCGCCATTCACACCAGAAAGAAAGGAAGCTCACATCAAGGCACCATACCCTCCACCGACTTGCCGTACGACCGAAAAAAAGATCCCACCAAGGAGCGCGGTTCCCGAGAGCGGTGGCACAACAGTCTAGGTCCTGCCAGGCTTCCAAGAAGGGCAAATAAAAGGAATGTCAGAGGCATGTGGAAGCTTCCCCAGCTATCCAATAAAGAAGGCATCCCGTCTATGGCACAATACCTCGTCGTATGCCTGACAGCATGGGAGAACCCCGAAGCAAGCCAAGGTAGAAGACTCAGCCAGAGTAAGCAAAAAGGAGGAACGTCACTCGTATTACCAGAGAACAACATTCTCTCAACAAGAGAACCACCATAAAGAGAAAGAGGAGAGGGGGGAGAGGCCAGAGAGGAGGGCAAGACCACCTCGGCCACCACATCCCCCAGCTCGCACTCACACTCTCATACACTCCACTCACTCCTCCTAGTGTGGAGCTCATCCAGAGGGGCTCGACCAGGAGGATCTATTTTCCTGGATCGTCACTGACTTGACCGTCGAAGTGCCCCCGCCGGAATCCCCGGCCCGGGTCACTGATGTTGGCTTTCTTGCAGGTCTAGAGGCACCGGAGGCACCTCTTGTGGGCGGACGTAGAACACCCGACACCATCAGCATCTACGGGCCACGGCGATCTGGGCGGCAACACATTATATTTCTTACTAATTTGGTGTAGCTCCAACTTCTTTTTCTATATTTTTTCAAATCATGAACTATGGTTGTTCAGGACTCGGAAGAGTACACTATATCGCTTGAAGATCTACGAGTTATTATGTTTTTTAGCTTAGTTTAGTTTAGTCCGTTCAATTTAGTTTAAATATTCGATTTGGATTAAAAATTATGGTTATGCCACGTAAAGATATTTGATTTTGAAAATGATTTAATCATATTATTATTGAATTGGTTTTCAAGGATTCAAAGTTTAATATTGTTATTATCATTTTGAAATTTTTATGATTAAATCTGTAGCCTTGCATGCTTGTAGGCTTACCTTTCTGGTGTGCGGTATCTGTTACGTACTCGATTTGAGATGTGACAATGAGTATAACCTATTCAAGAGACTATGTGTTAAACAAATAACTAATTATTCTCTATATTATTTGTATATATGGTAGAGGTCCTAGAGTAGTATATAAAAAATAGAAATAATTATCAAGAATTCAAATATAAAAAAATTGTTAGAGACCAGGATCATCATAAAAAATGATTGAAGTGGTGCCAATTGAAAATGACGGTTCTTGTTTCTAGACCATGATAATGTAATGGTTAAAATAAAAATAAATAAATCTTAAATTATAATCCTTTAAAGAGCCCTCCGCTAACCAATAACCAGCAATTTTATTTTTATTTTTGGTATATACTTTAATTTTTAACTTTTTATTCTTATTTTTCTTCTATAAGAAAAGATAAGATAGTACCATGGTCGCTAAGGTGTTTGAAGTTCAAAAGAGCGAAAGCACCACTTATTCAAAGAGTAATTCTTTGTGCACCACATGCGGTGTAGTAAATCCAACGTGGCTCGCATCATGTTTTTTTATTTATCCAAATATATCTATAGTGGCATGACGGGACGGGAGCTGAGCATGATAGCATTAATTACCATTCAGCTTTTATTTGAAATTTTTATACAGACTAAAATATCCTGAAACAGTATTATGACATCCTAGTTCAAAACCTACGACATCCTACTTCAAAACCTACATCATCTTAGTACAAAAATGACCTGAAATAGTATTACGACATCCTAATTCAAAACCTACGACATCCTAGTTCAAAACCTACGATACCCTAGTTCAAAAATGACAACCATGTAGAAAATATGAAACAATATTACGACACCCTAGTTCAAAAGCTATGACATCCTAGTTCAAAACCTACGACATCCTAGTACAAAAACGATGACGAGAAATAGTATTACAATATCCTAGTTTAAAACCTACGACACCCTAGTTCAAAAATGACTTGAAACAATATTACGATATACTAGTTCAAAATCTACGACATCTTAGTTCAAAACCTACGACGTCCTAGTTAAAAAATGACAAACATGCAGAAAATATGAAACAGTATAATAACACCCTAGTTCAAAAGCTATGACATCATAGTTCAAAAGCTACGACATCCTAGTTCAAGCAATATGATGAATAAAAAGGGGCTGGATGAAGGATATTTTGGTCTGGATAAAAATTTTAAATAAAAGCTGAACAATAATTAATGCTAGTCACGCTCAGCTCCTGTTACGTCATGCTGATATGGCAGGATGGCTGATGTGGAACACCTATCAGACGCCACGTCGGAGAAGGCTGCCATGCCGGATACTCCTCCTCAAACTCCTTTGCCGGGTCGAGCTCCCTCATAATGTTGGGGCAGCCTGTCGAAGCCGAGCTCCATCCTCCGCCAGGTCAACTCCTACGAGTTCGGGATGCTTAGGTCAGAGCCGAGCGACCTCTCCCAGACCGAGCCCCTCGAAGTTGAGCCCCTTAGTCCAGAGTTGCGCTAAGCCCTCCTCCACCACGTGGAGCCCCTTCGAGGTCGAGCCCTCTGGGCTAGAGTCACAGCCTGCCCTTTTCCGCTAGATTGAGCCCTTTGGTCCGGAGTCGAGCCCAGCTCTCCTCCGCCAAGTGAAGCCCCTTCGAGGTCGAGCCCTCTGGGCCGGAGTCGAGTTCTACCCTCCTCCGCTAGATCGAGCCCCTCGAGGTTAAGCTCCTTGGTCTGGAGTCGAGCCCAGCACTCCTCCGCCAAGTGGAGCCCCTTCGAGGTCGAGCCCTCTGGACCGGAATCGAGCCCTGTCTCTCTAGTTTGGCCCCCACCTCAGATAAAGTGCCAGCAACCATAGGGGCAACACCGTCCTCCCTGAACACCGGCGAGTTGCCCGAGGATCGCAAAGAGGCACCCACCAGGCCGTAATAACTACCCACAGCTACCATTTACACCAGAGAAGAAAGAAGCTCCATGATCGAGGCACCATGCTCTCCACCAACCGCCTGCACCATCCGAAAGAGGAAGTCAACCAGGAGATTTGAATCTCGGGGGCGGTGGCCCCTAGATCGAGGACCTGCCAAGTTTTTCAGAATGGAATGACCGGAAGGAATGTCAGAGAACATAGCAGGTTCCCCTATCACGAACCAGGAAAGACATCCCGTCCATGGCACGGAACACTGCTGCATGCGCTCGCTAACAGAAGGGAGATCCCGAGGTAGGCATTTAGCGACCACCTGGATTCAAAAGAGCCATCGGCACCCCTAACGGGGGGGGGGGATAATGAAACAAACGAACGAACATACTCCTACACACTCAAGCAAGTAAGAGAGGCGAGATCACACGGGAGAGCCACCTCCGATTCACCTCGACCATCACCCTTTCCAGCACACTTGTATTCTATTCACCCCAATTCACTCCTCCTAGCATGGAGTCTATCTCAAGGGGCTCGACCAGGAGGATCTGTTTTCCTGGATCGTCACTAACTTGACCGTCGGAGTGCCCCCGCTGGAATCCCTGGCCCGGGTCTCTAACTCTGTTTTGCAGGTTTTGGAGCACAGACCAGTCTCGAAGAAACAAGGAATGATCCGACGTTGACAATAGCTATGGACCACAACGATCTTGGCGGCAACAGATTGGCGCACCAAGTAGGGAAGCGAAGGCAGGACGAACTTTGATCCAACCTAAATCCTTTTTTTTCATATATTTTTTTTCTTTCATTTTCCTTTTCTTTTTTTTTTTTGCTCTTTTTTTTTTCTCATGGTTTTTTTCTTTTTTTTTATTTCCAACCTATGCCTAAAGTCGACATTAGGAAACCGACTCTGCTTTGAGACCTGTGCGTTATCCCCCCTTGCATTCACGTTCATGCGGGATGCTACTTCCTCACGAACGGAAGCCAGAGATGGGAGGTCTTCGACGTGGATTCCGGCGGGCTCTCCACCGGCAATGAGAGCGGGGAAGGAAGACGATGGCTCGGGCATGATGGCAGTGGCTCGAAAGTTGGCAGTGCGGCCTCTCCGGTGAGTGGCGAATGTCATGGCAACAAGGAACTGAGCAGAGGAGTCGGACGGTCGGCTGGGAGCGGAGGAGTTTTCCGGTCGGTGGGGTGGTTTGCTCGAACGGATCCGGGGAGATGAAAGGCGGGAGTGGCGTCGCGGATCTGCAGGGTTCTGGTGATTGGCAGTGACGGGAGGGAGATGGCGTCGAGGGCTCTCCGGCGATCATCGGGCATCATGGGTGGACTGGCACGGTCCTTCGGCACGGGCATGGGCAAGCCGGGGTGATGGGGACGAGGACGGCGTGATTGCACGGTCCTTCGATGGTCTTGTGATGGCAGCAGTGAAAGGGATCCGGGATGAAAGGCTCGACCGGATCTGTGTCGAACCGATGGAAGGAGAAGGAGGCGGGGTAAGAACTTCGGGCGTGGCTTGGATCTGGGCAGGATTCCCGGTGATTGGCAGGGGTGTGTAGCTTCTTGCACTTGGTGGAGGGGTGTTGGTGCAGGTCTTCTCACAGTCAGAAGCTAGGGCCAGAAATTGAAACATAGGAGAGGGATAACACAGAGAGAAGGAGAAGGAGCGAGAGGAAGAACCGAGAATAAGGGAAGCAGAATACAGAGAGCAGACGGAGGAAGAATATCAGAGGAAAGAAGAACCAGAAGAGGGGGGAGGAGATGGGATAACACCTAAACTTATTTCACAATAATATTCTTCACTTCGCTAATTTTTATTGAATAACCAAACATCTTAAATAGACTAATCTAAGATATCCGATATCCTGATCAAATATCCCTAACAAATTCAAACTACTTATTTTAAAAACAAACTAATCCAATTAGGGATAAAGTAAATCCTAAAACAAACTTTCAAACAATCGAGATAAATCATAAAAAAATCCTAATATCCCAATCCCTTGTACATCTATAGAAATAAACTGCTCCGAGGTTTATGTACTTCAGGATTTGTGCTGCACCGGAATGTATGCTTATCGATTTCAGGATCTTGGGCCCCAGGGTTTGGGCTGGGTTGGCTTCAGGTTCTGGGCTGGCTTCTGGGTTGGGCTTCAGGTTCTGGACTGGGCTTCAGGTTTTGGACTGGCTACTAGGTTACCTGGGCTGGGCTTTAGGTTCTGGGCTGGCTTCTAGGTTGGGCTTCAGGTTTAATCTGGTGTTAGCTCCACCTAGTGATTTTGATGAATAACAAAATATTGAGTACATGTTGTATACTAATATTTATTCTCAGCTATGAGCTTTCAGGAAGCAAGCACCTCAAATTCTCAAAAGTTTAAGTATCATGGCATGCCATGGCACAGAGCATTTTTCATAATTTAGGACATCCTCTTTATGCAAAAAGGGCTTTTACATGTTTAATTATTGATTGTTTATGTTCCATTTAAGTTTCAAAATTAATGCTTGTGTTTTTGTCTTAATTTGTACTTGATTATGAATTTTTCAAAGTCAAGTGTCGACACCTAGGAAGTCAAGTGTTGACACTTCAGCATTTGGCACGCAGAAAAACTTCTTGGCATGCCAAGTGTCGACACACAGAACTAAAGTGTCGATACCTGAAATTCAAGTGTCGACACTTAGGTTTCCAAGTATCGACTCAAGGCCTGAGATTTTTAAAAATACAGAACTTTGCCAATGGAGGGTTTTTGTGTCAAGTGTCGATACCTGTGCATCAAGTGTTGACACTTGAAAGTTCAAGTATCGACACCTAGAAATCAAGTATCGACACCTAGAAACCAAGTGTCGACACCTAACAGCCAAGTGTCGACACTTGAAGTCTGACAGCCCTAACGGATCTATTTTTTTAACTTGCAGAAATCACTTTTCAAGCTTCCAACGGCTAGATTTGAGACTCCAACGGTTACAAACCATTTTTTGAAAGTTTTTAGTTGTATTTAACCTTCACCAACTTCATTCTTGATGCATTGAAGTCCATTGAAAGCCAAAAAGCCAAGATTCTCTTAAGAACTTCACTTCAAGAGCCATTTAAAGTTTGATTTCCTGAAAAAGCTTACAAGCCCATCCTCATTTCATTCCAAAAAAAGGAGTTTGAAGAATATTCCAAGGAAGAGACAAGACAAAGCATCAACTTGAGCTTCAAAGCTTCTATTCTACTCTTGAAGAGAGTTTGTCTTATTTTTGAAATTATATATCTGATTTTATCTTATGATTTGACCTTGCTTTCAAGGATGTCTTGAAAGAAGGTTGTTGTGGTTTGTTGGTAAGCCAAAGGGACAAAACCAACTAGGGTTAACTTGTGAGCCAGAAGACAAAATAAGTGTAAAGGTTTGTTGGTGAGTCTAGGTGATAAAACCAACATAGGTTTTGACTTGTGAGCTTTTTGAAAAACAAGTCGACTGTAATTTTGATTGGATTATAATGGAATTTCCAATGGTGGCTTAGAGTGGATGTAGGTGCTAGGTTTGCACCGAACCACTATAAACTTTGTGTTTGTTTGTGATTGCCTTCTCTCTTTCTTGCTCTTTGTTTATTGCAATTCATTTACTGCTTTCTGCTGCATTCAATCTAGTGCATTGAATTTATTACTCACTAACATCACTAGACCTTCACATTACTGCTTTAAATTTTAAAAGATCCAATTCACCCCCTCTCTTGGGCTCCATTTCTGGGCAACAAGTGGTATCAGAGCACCGGTACTCTCTTGTAGGTCCAAGGATCTTGAGTAAAAGATCATGGCAGCCCCAATAGGAATGGGTGTTGTTGAAGGTCAAGCTTCAAATCGTCCTTCACTTTTTAATGACACAAATTACATGTACTGGAAAACATGCATGTGCATATTCATTCAAGTAATTGATTATAATCTTTGAAGGACAATCATAAAAGGTCCTCATCAGCCTACTATGATGGTTAATGGCATTCTCACTCCAAAAATGGAAGATGATTGGGATGAGAATGACATTAAGCAAATAGAGCTTAATGCTAAGGCTATGAATTTGTTTTTTTGCTCTCTTGATCCAAGTGAGTTCAATAGAATATCTAATTATCTCTCCGCCAAGCAGATTTGGGATACACTTGAGGTTACCTATGAGGGTACATACCAAGTAAAAATAACTAAGATCAACATGCTCATTCATACTTACGAAATGTTTAGAATAGAACCTACTGAGTCTATTAGTGAGATGTATACTAGGTTCACAAATATTATTAATGGTATGAGAAGCCTAGGAAAAGTCATTTCTAATGGTGAACTTGTAAACAAACTTTTCAGATCTCTACCGGCTTCTTGGGATGCAAAGGTGACTGCTATTGAAGAAGTCAAGGATATCAACACTCTTCCACTTGAACAATTGTTGGGCTCACTAATAACTTATGAGCTCTTCCTCAAATAAAAGAATGTGGAAGTCAACAAAAAAAGAAAGTAATCGCTTTCAAATCCACTGCAAGAGAAGAATCAAGCGATGACTCTGAAGAAGATGATAAAGAAGATGAGACGGCTCTAATGGCAAGAAAATTCAGAAGATTCATGAGGAAAAAAAGTTCAATTTCAAGAAGAAATCCCTGAAAGGTGAGCCAAGTAAAGAGAAAGATAATGAGAAAGATAAGGAGCAGCCCACTTGCTTTGAATGCAAGAAACCAGATCATTTTAAGGTGGACTGCCCCTTACTCAAGAAAAGTAGAAGAAAATTAAGAAAGAATGCCATGATGGCAACCTGGAGTGACAGCGAGGACTCCAGTTCTGAGGAAGAACAGCAAGAGGTTGCAAACTTCTATCTGATGGCGGATAATGACGAGGTATGCCTTGCAACCAATAAAAGAAGAATGTGGTATCTCGATAGCAGTTGCTCAAGACATATGACCAGAGATGTGGAGCAATTCTCATCACTTGAATATCAAAATGGTGGCAATGTGACTTTTGGTGATAATAGAAAGGGCAAAATTATTGGTATTGGTAAAGTCCATATCACCCCCTCTACTTACATTGATAATGTGTTATATGTTGATGGTTTGAAACATAACTTGCTTAGTATTAGTCAATTTTGCGACAAGGATTTTAAAATTATTTTCGAATCTTCTATGTGCATTGTTTCTATTTTAGAAGACAATAGCATCAAGTTCATTGGTCATAGGCATGGCAATATTTATATGGTTGATCTTGATGATCTTCTGGTTCAAAATGGTCAATGCCTAGTGGCAATGGAAGCCAAGATCAATGAAACTAGTTGGCTTTGGCATCGTAGACTAGGACATGCTAGTATACATTTGATTTCAAAACTTAGCAAAAAAATTTGATAAAATATTTGCCAAAACTCAGTTTTAAAAAAGATAAGATTTGTAGTACATGTCAGCTTGGAAAACAAACTAAATCCTCTTTCAAATCAAAAAGAGTAATATCTACATCTAGACCCTTAGAGTTGCTTCACATGGACCTCTTTGGGCCGACTAGAACATCTAGTTTGGGAGGTAAGAAGTACGGTCTAGTTATTGTAAATGATTTCTCACGATTTACATGGGTCATGTTTTTAGCACACAAGGATGAAACATTTTCTGAATTCATTAGATTTCATAAACGAGTTTCAAATGAAAAAGATGTTTCAATTGTATCTTTAAGAAGTGATCATGAAACCGAATTTGAAAATACTGATTTTGATAAATTTTGTATTAAAAATGGCATTCATCACAATTTTTCAGCACCTAGGACACCTCAACAAAATGGGATGGTAGAAAGGAAAAATAGAACTCTTGAAGAAATGGCACGCACCATGCTTTGTAAAAATGACTTACCTAGATATTTTGGACGAAAGCCATAAATATTGCATGCTATGTTTTAAATCGAGTTTTAATCCGACCGATTTTAAAGAAAACACCATATGAGCTTTGGAAGGGTACAAGACCTTCAATTCGTTATTTTCATGTTTTTGGATGCCGTTGTTTCATTTTAAACAATTATAAAGATAATTTGAGCAAATTTGATGCCAAATCAGATGAGGGAGTCTTTTTAGGCTACTCCACATCAGTAAGGCATACAGGGTCTTCAACAGAAGAATGCTTGTTGAAGATCCATATATGTCGTATTTGATGAATCTGACCAGAAATCTTCTAGAAAAAAAGATGTGCTTTCTGATGAAACAGGTACCAAGAAAACTGAAAGTGTAAACAACAACGAAGAACCTACCAAGGAATAAGAAGATGATCAAAACACTGAAGGAGATCAAGCACAAGGTAATGAAAACACATCTACTGTTGATCCACTACCAAAAGAATGGAGGTATGCTCATGGACATCCAAAAGAACTAATTATTGGTGATCCATCTAAAGGTGTAAGTACTTGATCATCCCTTAAAAATATCTATGATTATTTAGCATTTGTTTCTCAAATTGAATCTAAAACTATTGAGAAAGCTGAATATGATAGTAATTGGATAAATGCTATGCAAGATGAACTTAACCAATTCAAAAGAAATAATGTTTGGATATTAGTAGATAGGCCTTCAAATACTTTAATTATTGGTACAAAATGGATTTTTCGAAATAAACTTGATGAAAATGGTATTGTTACAAGAAATAAAGCTAGATTAGTTACCAAATGATACAATCAGAGGAAGGGATAGATTTTGATGGAACCTTTGCTCCTGTGGCTAGACTTGAGGCAATTAGGCTATTGTTGGCTTTTGCTTGTTTTATGAATTTTAAATTATTTCAAATGGATGTTAAAAGTACCTTTTTAAATGGTCTCATTGAAGAAGAGGTTTATGTTGAACAACTGCCTGGTTTTGAAAATTCTAAATTTTCAAATCATGTTTTCAAACTTCATAAAGCTTTGTATGGTTTGAAACGAGCTCCTAGAGCTTGGTATGATCGTTTAAGTTCTTTTCTGCTAAAAAATGACTTTGTTAGAGGTAATGTAGACAAAACTTTATTTTTAAAGAAAAAGAATGATGATCTCTCAGTAGTACAAATTTATGTAGATGATATCATATTTTGTGCTACTAACGAATCTCTTTGTCAAGAATTTGCAAAGTTAATGCAGAGTGAGTTCGAGATGAGCATGATGTGAGAACTTAACTTCTTTCTCGGACTTCAAATAAAGTAAACTAAAGAGGGGATCTTCATCAACCAAGCAAAGTATACAAAAGAAATACTCAAGAAGTTTGGGATGGAGAACACCAAGCCTTTAGGTATCCCTATGAGCTCTTCTTATAGACTTGACAAGGATGAATCAGGTAAATCTATTGACCAAAAATTATATCGTGGCATGATCGGTTCATTGCTATATCTTACTGCCAGTAAGCAGATATCATGTTTAGTGTATGTATGTATGCTAGATATCGGTCTAATCCTAAAGAGTCTCATCTTTTGGCTGTTAAACGCATACTTAGATATCTATCTGGCTCAATTGAAATTGGTTTATGGTACTCTAGAGATTCTTCATTTGAATTGATTGCTTATTCTGATGCTGACTTTGCTAGGTATAAACTTGATCGTAAAAGTACTAGTAGAATATTTCAGTTTCTTGGAGTAAATTTGATCTCTTGGAGTGGCAAGAAACATAATTCTGTTGTTCTATCACGGCAGAAGCTGAATATATAGCAGCTAGAAGCTATTGTGCTCAAATCCTTTGGATCAAACAACAACTCAAAGATTTTGGCATTAAACTAATTAAGACACCCATAAGATGTGACAATACTAGTGCAATCAATCTAACTAAGAATCCTGTGCAACATTCAAGAAGTAAACACATTGAAATAAGACATCATTTCATAAGAGATCATGTATAAAACTCTAATGTTTTACTTGAATTTGTGTGTACTGATGATCAATTAGCTTATATGTTTACCAATCCCTTGAGTGAAGAGAGATTTTGCATGATTAGAAGAGAGTTAGGTATCATTGATCTATTCTCATAGAACTCTCTCAATTTCCATCTTACCCAAATTTTTTTTAACCAAAAATTACTTATATTAAGCTCCAAAATGCATTTAATTTTTTTTTGAATTTATATTATTTTCATATTTTTTTTTTTGGGATTTTCTTGGCCAAGTGTCGACACTTGGGTTTTGCGAAGTGTCAACACCTGATTAAGTGTCGACACTTGAGAAATTCCAAGTTTCAACACTCGCAGAATTTTTTCTATTTTTTAGGGCATACTGAACATTTTTGTATTTCATTTTTCCCCCGTCTCTCTCAAGCAAGAGTGGTCCCCCAAGCTCCACCAACTTCCAAATCTTCCCATTTCCCATTTATCCTAACAAAAATTAGGTATTTCCCTTTCTTATTTTCGTTTTTGTTATTTTCAAACCGTGGAAGCTTGGTTTGGTTTTTCCGACCGTTATAAACCATTTCAATTAGATTTTCACAAGTTTTAGTTCGTTTCTAAGATTCCATTTGGAGGAATCAAGCTTCAATGAATTCTTTTTGGATTTCCTTTGGAATTTTGGCTGATTTTCCACTTTTCCCTTCCGTTTTTGGGAAAAACACTGTTGGATTGATTTTTAGCCGAAATTTTCTTGGGTTTTTCATCAAAAATCAGATTTTCTAAAATAGGTATTGCATTTTTATGTTTGGGAAAGAGTTCTAGTGATGTTTTGTGAAATATTTCCTTTACTTAGGTGTTTAACCTAAAAACCCTAAAGTGTTTTAACCTAAATCCTATTTGTTTAGATTTGGTTTACTAAGTCGTATGTTTTATACATTGTGCAACCCAAAAATATTCTATACATCTTGGATTAAAGTCTTTTTAACCTAAATATGTTTTGACTCCACTTTTCAAACTTTTTTTAAAAAATATATATATATTTACCCTTGTTTCGTCGTATTAAAGGTATTTTATAAACCTAAATTTGTTTTTAATCCCAGTTTTTCAAAACTTATGTCAGCATATTTTTAAAAAATCTAGAATTTCTAAGTTTAGAAAGCATAAGTTTCCCTTAGCCCATCTAGTTCTCGGCCTAATTAAACCTGTCCCCCCTAGCTTACTTTCTTCAACCTTTCTTGGTCAGCTTGCTGTAATGGGTCTTGGGAAGAGACTTGCAGTTAGAGAGAGACCTAGTCAGGGGATAGAGAGGAGATCTAAGGCTAGACATGATTCCGGGCAGACTAGCAGTTCTGCTGCACCGAGTTCTCCCCTGTAGAGAGGATGGCAGGGAAGGCTATGGCCTCTAGGAGGAGAGTCAACCTTGATTGCTTTGATCGGCACCACTTTCTTATCTGTCAAGTACTCACAGATGCAGGTCTAGTACCCTTCTACACCATGCAGGAGAAGTACTACCCTCATCTAGTGAGGGAGTTCTACGGTGCCATGGATTGTCGACGACTTCTTTGGACCACCAATGTGAGAGGTGTTCAGATTTCTCTTTCTGCAGAGCTACTGAGCAGGATCTAGGAGATCCCCCATCGGGGAGTCAGTGTATTTGTAGTAGACGATAGGGAGGCAGCATTCAGGTGTATCCTCGAGCGAGAGGATGTTCACGGAGTGACAGTGGTCATCACAAACCAGCTATCATTAGAGATGCGCCTGTTACACGACATCACCACACGCATTCTTCTATCGAAGATAGGGAGATTCGACTTTATTACAGAGAGAGAGTTGATGGTGATGACCAGTCTGACAGAGAGGAGGCAGATTGACTTACCATCATTGATGCTAGTACAGATACATGATGCCGCGACCCAGCATCGTCATTGTTTACCCTACGGCATGGCTCTGACCAGGATATTTAGAGCTTGCAGAGTATCCTTGGAGGGGGAGATCCCCCAAGAGATAATGCATACAGATGTATATGATGAGAGGTCATTGCACCATATGGGGTATAGACTAGTCGCAGGTCGGTGGGTGCATAGAGAGTCTGGCCAGGAGCCAGATGAGGAGGACGAGCTACGAGAGGCAGAGGCAGGGCCATCTGGGCCAGCTAGTTTTCCTCCCACTGATATTCCACCAACATAGACAGAGCCTTCGACACTGGCTGTTTCGGCTCCTCCGCCACCTTCTACTGGTTTACCCATTAAGGAGCACGCCAGGGAGCAGTTTATGGAGATCAGGAGTGAGATGATAGGACTGGGTGTTCGCTCGACTCAGATGCGCATCAAGATTGAGAGTCTTCGACCACATACTACCTCGGAGCATGCTGAGATCCGTAGGACTATGGAGGAGGGTTTTGCTCGTATTGAGGATTTACTAAGATCCCTTATACCTCCAGCAGCCCCTGCAGTTGTATCTTTTGATGATGACGATGATGATGATGGTGATGATGACGTTGCTGATGATCACCAAGGTGACCATGCTGATACAGTTGGTAGTGATGATCAGGCAGATAGGAGTGAGGGCAGAGTTGCAGATGTTATTGATAGTGGCAATGGCAGTGATGAC
This sequence comes from Areca catechu, assembly GCA_021397845.1. Classification (NCBI taxonomy): domain Eukaryota; kingdom Viridiplantae; phylum Streptophyta; class Magnoliopsida; order Arecales; family Arecaceae; genus Areca; species Areca catechu. The sequence goes on from CM038049.1 coordinate 136,097,685, forward strand.
TGTGCTAATGGTTATGAGGTGGTTAGTCGCGATCCTCTTCGCTACCCCTGCAGCTCTTCCACCTACTGACTTAGTTGATTCCACACCAGACTTTGTTACACCTGCTGATCTTCTTTCACCCCCTTCCACTAGATCGTCTAGGGTTGTACCTGCTTTAGGTCCTTCTGGCCGCACTAGGAGTCGCCGGGCTTTAGCCCAGGGACCTCCTAAGGCTTTAGCCTCTAGATCTAGGATCAGTGCTCCTTTCAGTCTTGAGATTCCATCTGATGAGGACTAGCCTCACAAATGATTTATGATTTATGTTGTATCTTGACTATTTATGTTTACTATCATTGACTGTTGATGTATCTTGGTATGTTTCAGTATTGCTAATGAGTCAGCAAAATTATGTAACTGAAAACTTCATATTATATTTATATATGTAACACTTTGATACTTCGTTTTCCTGATTATTTCACTATGATTGATATGCTTGAATTTAATATGATACTCTTATCTTTTTGGCTTTGATACCTAATAATGTTAACTTTGACATCTTAAGTTTAATGCTCTTGAGCTGTGACAAGTTTGGCTATGATTGAATTCAACTCCGTTACTTTTTGTCTCATTGCTTGTGTTAAGGGGGAGTTTACTCCCTTTTTCTAATGACTAACAAAAAGGGAGAGTATGATTAATTATTTGTAATTTTCAATTTGATATGATATCAAAATTGCATATTGCCTGTTCTAATTAGAATTGTCTAATTAAGGGGGAGATTTATTCTTCCTATCTATGCAAGTTGTGATTTATATGAGCTTAAAATCATGTTCATAAAACATCATATCTGAAATTTGAAAATTAATGTTGAATTACTAAAGATTTTGTCATCATCAAAAAGGGAAAGATTGTTGGCTCCACCCAGTGATTTTGATGGATAACAAAATATTGAGTACATGTTGTATACTAATGTTTATTCTCAGCTATGAGTTTTCAGGAAGCAAGCACCTCAAATTCTCAAAAGTTTAAGTATCATGGCACGCCATGGCACGGAGCATTTTTCATAATTTAGACCATCCTCTTCATGCAAAAAGGGCTTTTACATGTTCAATTATTGATTGTTTATGTTCCATTTAAGTTTCAAAATTAATGCTTGTGTGTTTGGCTTAATTTGCACTTGATTATGAATTTTTCAAAGTCAAGTGTCGACACCTGGAAAGTCAAGTATCGACACTTCAGCATTTGGTACACAGAAAAACTCCTTGGAATGCCAAGTGTCGACACCCAGAACTAAAGTGTTAACACCTGCAATTCAAGTGTCGACACTTAGGTTTCCAAGTGTCGACTCAAGGCCTGAGATTTTTGAAAATACAGAACTTTGCCAATGAAGGGTTTTTGTGCCAAGTGTCGACACTTGTGCATCAAGTGTCGACACTTGAAAGTTCAAGTGTCGACACCTAAAAACCAAGTATCGATACCTGACAACCAAGTATCAACACTTGAAGTCTGACAGCCTTAACGGATCTATTTTTTTGACTTGCAGAAACCACTTTTCAAGCTCCCAACGGCTAGATTCGATGCTCCAATGGTCATAAACCATTTTTTAGAAATTTTTAGTTGTATTTAACCTTCACAAACTTCATTCTTGATGCATTGAAGTTCATTGAAAGCCAAAAAGCCAAGATTCTCTCAAGAACTTTATTTCAAGAGCCATTTAAAGTTTGATTTTCTGAAAAAGCTTACAAGCCCATCCTCATTTCATTCCAAAAAGAGGAGTTTGAAGAATATTCCAAGAGACAAGACAAAGCATCAACTTGAGCTTAAAGCTTCTATTCTACTCTTGAAGAGAGTTTGTCTTATTTTTGAAATTGTATATCTGATTTTATCTTGTGATTTGACCTTGCTTTCAAGGGTGTCTTGAAAGAAGGTTGTTATGGTTTTTTGGTAAGCCAAAGGGACAAAACCAACTAGGGTTAACTTGTGAGCCTGAAGACAAAACAAGTGTAAAGGTTTGTTGGTGAGCCTAGGTGATAAAACCAACATAGGTTTTGACTTGTGAGCCTTTTGAAAAACAAGTCGGCTGTAATCTTGATTGGATTATAGTGAAATTTCCAAGGGTGGCTTGGGGAGTGAATGTAGGTGCTAGGTTTGCACCGAACTACTATAAACTTTGTATTTGTGTGTGATTGTCTTCTCTTTTTCTTGCTCTTTGTTTATTGTAATTCATTTACTGCTTTCCGCTGCATTCAATCTAGTGCATTGAATTTATTACTTACAAACCCTACTAGACCTTTACATTACTGCTTTAAATTTTAAAAGACCCAATTCACCCCCCCTCTTGGGCTCCATTTCTGGGCAACATCTGGGCTGCTTCAGATTCTGGGCCGATGTCCCCATCATTTTCCCTAAGGTGGGGAGAACTTGACTCCATCGAGTCAGGCTTTAAAAATCTTCTGACTCCAGGAGCTTCAGCAATTTTCTGACTCCAGGATGCACCATGTGATATGCATACTTAGAATTTTTATAGAAATAGTGCAATTAAAATGACTAACCTAACCTAACCTAACCTAAACTTGCTCTAATACCAAAGTTGGCACGGGACGGACCCCGATCAATTTTTATTCTAGGAAAATGGACTGTTGGTTGTTAAAAAACGATCCTAGGCTAAGTTAAACCAAAACTAATTATTTTTTCCCAATTTTTATTCAAATGAAACCCTTTTTTTCATATATTTTTTTTTTCATTTTCCTTTCCTTTTCTTTTTTTTCACTCTTTTTTTTTTCTCATAGTTTTTTTTTTTTTAATTTCCAACCTATGCCTAAAGTTGACATTAGGAAACCGACTCTGCTTTGAGACCCGTGCGTTATCCCCCCTTGCATTCACATTCATGCGGGATGCTAATTCCCCACGAACGGAAGCCAGAGATGGGAGGTCTTCGACGTGGATTCCAACGGGCTCTCCACCAGCGATGGGAGCGGGGAAGGAAGATGATGGCTCGGGCATGATGGCAGTGGCTCGGAAGTTGGCGGCGCAGCCTCTCTGGCGAGTGGCGGACGTCATGGCAACAAGGAGACGAGCGGAGGAGTCGGACGGCCGGCTGGGAGTGGAGGAGTTTTCCGGTCGATGGGGTGGTTTGCTTGAATGGATCTGGGGAGATGTAAGGCGGGAGCGGCGTCGCGGATCTGCAGGGTTCTGGTGATTGGCAGTGACGGGAGTGAGATGGCATCGAGGGCTCTCTAGCGATCATCGGGCATCACGGGCGGACTAGCACAGTCCTTCGGCATGGGTGTGGGCAAGCCAGGGAGATGGGGACGAGGATGACGCAGTTGCACGGTCCTTCGATGGTCTTTTGATGGCAGCAGTGAAAGGGATCCAGTGATGAAAGGCTTGGCCAGATCTGTGTCGGACCAATGGAAGGAGAAGGAGGCCGGGGCAAGAACTTTGGTCGCGGCTTGGATCTGGGCAGGATTCCGGTGATTGGCAGGGGTGTGTTGCTTCTTGTGCTTGGTGGTGGGGTGTTGGTGCAGATCTTCTCACAATCGAAAGCTAGGGCCAGAAATTAAAACAAAGGAGAGGGATAAGACAGAGAGAAGGAGAAGAAGCGAAAGGAAGAATCGAGAAGAGGGGAAGCAGAATATGGAGAGCAACCAGGAAGAATATCAGAGGAAGGAAGAACTAGAAGGGGGGAGGAGACAGGATAACACCCAAACTTTTTTCACAATAATATTCTTCGCTTCACTAATTTTTATTGAATAACCAAACATCTTAAATAGACTAATCTAAGATATCCGATATCCTGATCAGATATCCCTAACAAATTTAAACTACTTATTTTAAAAACAAACTAATCCAACTAGGAATAAAGTAAATCCTAAAACAAACTTTCAAACAATCGAGATAAATCCTAAAAAATCCTAATATCCCAATCCCTTGTACACCCATAGGAATAAATTGCTTCGAGATTTGTGTACTTCGAGATTTGTACTGCATCGGAATGTATGCTCATCGACTCCAGGATCTTGGGCCCCAGGGTTTGGGTTGGGTTGGCTTCAGGTTCTGGGCTGGCTTCTGGGTTGGGCTTCAAGTTCTAGGTTACCTAGGCAGGGCTTCAGGTTCTGGGCTGGCTTCTAGGTTAGGCTTCAGGTTTAATCTGGGCTGCTTCAGATTCTGGGCCGATGTCCCCATCATCCACCAAGATCGAAAAGGCAAGACCCCCCTTTATGGACACCATCCACCCACATCACATTCTCCGTCTCCTTCGACCTCCACGGAGGGTTCAACCGACGAGGCCATCAGGTGCACAGCCGAGAAGCACCTGTAGGAGCACGAGCATAAGCTGGCGGAGCTATCCTACCAGTTTGCAAACATGCAGGGCTCCTTGGACAAGCCAGCGGGCTACGATTCTCATCCCCCTTCTCCCGAGAGAACCAAAAGGAACTGATTCCCAGCCGGTTCCGTATGCCACAAGTGAATTTCTACGATGGGACCATCGATCCCCTGGACCACCTGGAAAGCTATAAGGCCCTCGTGAGGGTCCAGGGGGCCACCGATGCCCTCTTCTGCATCGCTTTCCCAACAACCCTCCGGAAGGCGGCTCGGGTCTGGTTCACCCACCTCGAGCCCGAAAGCATCGGCTCTTTTGCTTAGCTAGAGCAAAAGTTTGTGGCACACTTCGATACCTGTCGAAAGGTGCCATGAGAAGCAGACAACCTTTTCTCCATCCGGTACAAGATCGTGAGCCCCTATGGGACTACGTGGCCCACTTTATGGCTGCCACGCTGGAAATCTACAACCTTGATGAGCTAGTCGCTATGTTGGCATTGAAGAGAAGGCTCAGGACCTCTCGCCTGACCTACTCTCTTGACAAAAAGCCCCCCAAGACTTACTCCGAGCTCCTCCTCCGAGTCCATAAGTATGTCTGTGTCGAGGAGGCGGATCGAACGAGGAGAGAGCTAGACAGAAGGCCTCTGAAGAAACCCCCTCCCGGGGAGACCTCCGAGATGCAGAAAGCCTGGACCAGCCACTCCGAACTTCTGCCAGAGGTCGAAGCCGAGGAGAGACCCCATCCTGGAAGAGAGCTTCACTCCTCTCCTCGCCCTAAGGGAGAAGATCCTTATGGAGATCGAGGGTGAGCGCTACCTGAAGCACCCACCTTCGCTGAAGCCATCCAACGGTCGCAACAGGATGAAATATTGTAAATTCTACCGCGACTATGGCCACGACACCGAGGAATGCCGCAACCTCAAAAGGAAGATTGAAGACCTCATAAAGAGGGGCTACCTCGGAAGGTTCGAGGGGGGCAGACCTCCATCCAAACCTCAGGCGCTCTTCGTGCTCCCTCCGATCCCTGCCGTCGACAACTGCCCTACCGAAAAGTCGATCGGGATGATATGCTGGGGAGCCGAGCGCACTTCCACGAAGGCCCGGGGTGGGGAAAATCTTGAGAATGTACTTCCCTTTGCGAGGGAAGGGGGGATGAAAATAAAAATGTAAACAATGATGCTGTGGTCGTCGAGATGATGATCACAAAACATCTTGTGAAACGTATCATGGTTGATAGTGGAAGCTCCATGGATGTGCTTTATTACGATGCTTTCTCCACAATGAATCATTCTCCTGCTCAGCTCAAGCCTATGCACACACCTCTTGTTGGTTTCACGGGTGACTCCATGGGGGTCGAAGAGGAGATTACCCTCACCATTACTGCTGGGACTCCACCTCGGCAGAGCACCGTCATGATGACATTCATGGTTGTTAGGCTCCCTTCAGCCTACAACGTGATCCTCGACCGACCCGGGCTCAATCTGCTCGACGCGATCATCTCTACAAAGTGGCTATTGGGGCAGTTCCCAACTCCCTACAGCGTCGGGGAGATGAGGGGGCACCCCAACCCATTCAGCACTGTCTCCAAACCATCCTTAGGGCCAAAGCAGTCGAGGACGACCTCAGCCCGGACGACCTCGATCAAAGGACACAGGACCCCAGAGGCGGCCCAGTCGAGCGCCTGCTGTCGTACCCTCTCGATTTTGATCCGGTAAGGACTGTGCAGATTGGAGCACAGCTACAAGATGATGAAAGGGCCTACCTTTTGGAGTTCCTGCAGGCGAACACTGACGTGTTCGCTTGGACAGTCGCCGACATGCTTGGGATCCACCAGAAATCATAACCCACAAGTTAAGCATCGATCCGAAGTACCGCTCTATCCAGCAGAAGAAGAGAAGTTTTGCTCTGGAGAGGCAAAGGGCGATCAATGAGGAGGTGGACAAACTCCTCACAGCCGGCTTCGTTCGGGAGGTGCAGTATTCGAGCTGGCTAGCAAATGTGGTTATGGTGAAGAAGAATAATGAAAAATGAAGAATCTGTGTAGACTACACTGACCTCAACTGAGCCTGTCCTAAGGATAGCTTCCCTTTGCCAAAAATCGACCAACTAGTGGACACCACCTCGGGGCACCGCTTGATCTCCTTTATGGATGCATTCTCCAGATACAATCAGATCCGGATGCACCCAGAGGACGAGGAGCACACTGTCTTTGTCACCGACCGAGGGATGTATCGCTATCGGATGATGCCATTTGGCTTGAAGAATGCTGGTGCCACATACCAGCGCTTGGTTAACCGGGCCTTCCAAGACCAGATCGGCAGGAATATGCAGGTATACGTGGATGACATGCTTGTCATGAGCAAGCCGAGTTTAGACCACGTAGCCGACCTCGTGGAAGCCTTCTACGACCTCCATGAACACAAGATAAAGCTAAACCTGGCAAAGTGCGCCTTCAGGGTAGCAGCAGGAAAGTTCCTCGATTTCATGGTGACCCAAAGAGGGATTGAGGCGAACCCGGAGAAGGTCTAGGCGATCATCGACATGGAGCACCCGACCTCGAAGAAGCAGGTCCAGTGCCTAATGGGCCGGATCGCTGCACCGAGCCGATTCATCTCGAGGTCGGCAGACCGCTACCTCCCCTTCTTCAAGGTATTATGCAAGATGAGCGACTTCACCTGGATGGAGGAGTGCAAGATGGCCGCTTAAAGATTTCCTGGCATCACCACCACTGCTCTCCAGGCCAGAGACAGGAGAGGAGCTCCTGTTGTACTTGGCGGTCACCCCTGGAGCCGTCAGCTCGGTCCTTGTCCTCACGGCTAAGGATGGATCCCAGAAGCTGGTGTACTATGCCAGCAAGCTTCTTTGAGATATGATATCAGGTATACCCGATCCGAAAAGCTCATTTATGCACTTATCATGTCTGCTCAACATCTCAAGCCATACTTCCAAGCACATCTGATCATGGTCTTGACAGACCAGCCCTTGAGAGCTGTGCTCAGCCATCCCGACACATCCGGATGCTTGGCCAAGTGGGCACTAAAGCTTAGCGAGTTTGACATCGCATACCGATCGAGATCATCCCAAAAGGCCTAGGTGCTGGCCGACTTCCTGGTCGAGTGTGCAGGACTCGTCGAAGAGCCAGAGCAGACGATCTTGGAGCACCAAAGGGAGCCCGGTGCAGAGGATGAGCCCTGGATCCTTCATGTCGATGGTGCATCCAATGCGGGCAGAAGCGGCATAGGCTTAATCCTCGCCAACAACGATGGAGTTGTGGTTGAATGCACACTCCGTTTCAAGTTCGCCACGATAAATAACCAAGCGGTGTATGAAGCACTCCTTGCAGGCCTCAGGATCTCCCGTGAGCTGGGTGTAAGGAGCCTGAAGGTCATCACCAATTCCCAACTGGTGGCCGGATAGGTCTCCAGAGAATACGAAGCAAGAGACCCATAGATGATGAAGTACCTAGAACGGGTCTGCTCAAGCACGATAGATTTTCGGTGCTTCAGCATCCTCACATCCCCCGAGGTGAGAATGCTCACGCCGATACACTGTCCAGACTTGCGACCTTGCTGGACTCGTCACTGGGGTGAGCTCACATCGAGTACCTCGAAAGTCTAAGCAACGAAGCTCCCATCGAGGTGCAATAGGTCGCCCTGGAGTCGAGCTGGATGGATAGGTATGTCAGATACATCACCGATGGCACTCTGCCAGAAGATCGAGCAGAGGCAGGCCTCATCAAAAAGAAGGCCTCACGATTTATCCTCATGGAAGGATAACTCTACCGCCGATCTTACTCTTATCCACTCTTGAAGTGACTGAGACCCGCAGGGGCAGCCTTCGTGCTCCAGGAGATCCACAAAGGCCTTTGCGGAAACCACGTCGGAGGGAGGGCACTGGCATACAAGGCCTTCCATCAAGGTTACTATCGGGAGACTATGAGGGAAGACGCTGCTGACTTCGTGAAGAGGTGCGATCGGTGCCAGTGCCACACTCACATACAGCATCAAACTGCGGTGCCCCTCTCTCAGCTCTTTGCCCCATGGCCGTTCGCCCAGTGGGGAATGGACATCCTAGGTCCATTTTTCCCTGCACCAGGACAGTGGAAGTTTTTGATAGTGGCCATCGACTACTTCACCAAATAGGTAAAAGCGGAGCCACTAGCACGGATCACAGAAGCCAAGGTCTGCCAGTTCTTCTGAAAGTCGATCATCTGCCACTTTGGACTTCCCCGCAGTATCATCACTGACAACGGACGATAGTTCGACAACCGGGAGTTCGAAGAATTTTGTGCCAAGCATGGCATCCAACACCGCTTCACCTCGATGGCTCACCTCCAAACAAACGGGGAAGTTGAGGTAACCAATCGAACTATCCTCTAGGGACTCAAGACCAGGTTGGATCAAGCTAAGGGCAGATGGGGGAGATGAACTCCCAAGTTTCCTGTAGGCCTGCCACACAATGCCCAGAACTGCGATGGATGAAACGCCCTTCAATCTTGTCTTCGGCATTTACGCCATCATCCCAGTCGAGCTTGGCGTGCCGACACTGCGGGTGCAGCCGTACGACGAAGCGGAGAACCCAGCGTGCCTTCTACCCAACCTGGATCTCCTTGAGGAAACCAGGGACAAAGCTCGACTTCAGATGGCAGCATACTGACAATGAGTGGCCCGGTACTACAACGCGCGAGTAAGGCCAAAGATCTTCTGACCCGGCGACCTAGTTCTGCGCCGAGCTGAAGCATCTCAATCCTAGGAGTGCGATAAACTCTCACCGAACTAGGAAGGCCCCTACAAGGTGGCCGAAGCTCTTCCACACGGGGCCTGCTATCTCGAGGATCTGGACGATGTCAGATTTCCACAAATATGGAATGATTGCAACTTAAGAAAATATTATCAGTAGTGTAAGGCCCTCTTCTTATAATAATAAAGACCTTCTTTTGCACAAATCGCTCTCTGCCTTGCAGGGATGTTGCTGCCCTGCCCGAGGTACGGTATGCAAAAGCCTGGGGCCCAGCTCTCCGGCGCATTCAAGCCTGGAGCCTAGCTCTCCGGCATGCTCCGAAGCCTAGCTCTCTGGCATGCTTAAGCCCAGAGCCCAGCTCTCCGACATCAACAGTGTATCTCGAGGATCTGGACGATGTCAGATTTCCACAAATATGGAATGATTGCAACTTAAGAAAATATTATCAGTAGTGTAAGGCCCTCTTCTTATAATAATAAAGACCTTCTTTTGCACAAATCGCTCTCTGCCTTGCAGGGATGTTGCTTGCCCTGCCCGAGGTACGGTATGCAAAAGCCTGGGGCCCAGCTCTCCGGCGCATTCAAGCCTGGAGCCTAGCTCTCCGGCATGCTCAAGGTCGAAGCCTAGCTCTCTGGCATGCTTAAGCCCAGAGCCCAGCTCTCCGACATCAACAGTGTAAGGTCCTTCCTCACTAATAATCAAGATTCCGCTTGTGCAAACTCTTTTTTCCTTGCAGGAGAATCATCGCCTGACCCCAGGTCTGGCACTTAAAGCCCGAATCCCACGACTCTCCGACACCAAGCCCTGGAGCCCAGCTCCCAGGAATCAAAGCCCGGATCCCACGACTCTCCGGCACCAAGCCCTGGAGCTCAGCTCCCAGGCATCAAAGCCCAGATCCCACGACTCTCCGGTACCAAGTCTTGAAGCCCAGCTCTCATGCCATCAAGCTCAGAGCCCAGCTCTTCGTCACCAAAGCTTTGAGCCTAGCTCTCATTCAGCAAAGCTCGGAGCCTAGCTCCCCGGCATTGAAGCTTTGAGCTCAGCTCTCAAGCAGCAAAGCCTGGAGCTTAGCCCTCCAGCACTCAGAAGTATCTTTCCACTTTCGAGGGCCCCAGGGACAAAGCAGGTGCAACTTGGTAAGCTATAGGACCTTTCTCTAACTTCATCACATGCCCAAAAACAAAAAAGAAGAGAGAAGAAAAAGAGGAAAGAGGTAAAGAAGTTCCAAGCCAAGACAGTTAGAAATTTCCACTTTATTGAAAATTCTTGGTTCATTACAAGTGTCTCTAGGCCCCCGACATGCCGGGCAGCCCAGGTCAAAGATAGAAGAAAAGCAAAATGGGAAGGGAAATCTACCCTACTCAGGCGGTCCCTCATCGGGCTATGTGGCTTTGAGACACCATCTCCAGTGGCCTCGGGCTGTGCAGCTCCGGCTTCATCAACCACCACCAGCACGGAAGGTTCGGAGGCAGCCGCCAACTCCTCAACAGCACCCGAGTCTGGGGCTGGCTCTGCTTTCGAAGCACTAAGATATCTGAGGAAAGCTCGGCCCTTGTCAGAAATGAGCTCCTCGACCTTGGAGCATAGGTACATGAAGCCTTTATAAAAGGAGTTCGACGTAGTTTCATGAAACTCGGCGGCGAACTCTTCCGAGGCCCTGTACCTTGCCATAGACTCTTCAGCCCCCTTCTTCACCTCGGTGGCTTGCTCCTTTGCCGTCTCTGCCGACTTGGCCGTCGCCGCTGTCTCCTTCTCAGTAGCTACAGCCCTCTTCTCAGCGGCGACTAGCTCTCTTTGCCACATCTAGTTCGGCCTGGAGGGACTGAGCACGCCCCTTCTGCCGAACCGCCTTGGCATTGAACTCAGTCAGCCTTTTCTCAGTGGCCATGAGCTCCTCAGCCTTGCTCCTTGACCGGCCCCACTCCTGGTCAAGGTTCTCCTGGAGCTCCTCTGAGCGCCTCTTAGCACTGGCGAGTTCTTTCTGGAGCTCCTTGTTCTTCAGGCTGAGCTCCCGGGGACGTCGGTCTTCTCCTTCAATTCGGTCCTCAATGACTCGACCTCCGCTGCTCACTACTGGTCATTTTTCAACCAGTTTCTATAGCAGTCTCTGATCAGGAGGGTCTCGGTGCTGATATGCACCAAGCCAGACATCAGCAACCAATGCACAAAGAGAGAGAGGAGAAGAAAGAAATCAAGAAGGCGAAATGACTTACCAAGAAGAGTTGGGGGAAGATGCTGCTAATCGCATCCCCAGCAGCTTTCCAACCATCTCCCGCCGATCGCATGATTGGATTGAAAAATCCATCATGCGCTCGGCAAGCCTCTTATCCCGAAGCAACGAGACGTCAGGCGCCAGTCTGAATGGGACCCGGTGGTAATCCCTATCCCTCTTGCTTGCCCCCGAGGCAGAATTGCCTACTTCGTCGGCAGAAGAGGCCTCGGGGGCAGGGTGGGAGCTCGGTACCCCTTCAGGCGGCGCCCTAGGCGCCGGCTCTACTTTTCCTTGCACCTCCTCCCCCTCGACGACAATGAGCTATGGGGGAGGAGGAGACATGACGGCGATGGCTGCGGTCGCGGCCCTGGCCCGGACGAGCACCTCAGGCTCCGGGGCGGGGGCCGGTTCTCGTCGCCTCGACCGCTCTGGCACAAGCCTGGCTGCCCTCTGACCCGGCTCCGGCATCACAGCAACCACCCTCCTTCTTTGTGTGGGGTGGCCTCGGTCTCTCTCCTGCTCGGCTCAGTCGGTGCAGTGGAGCAGCCGTCGATGCGCTGCCGACACGCTCTCGTCATGAGCCCTCTTCGAGGAAGACTCTTCAGCCAGTTCTAATGGAGGCCTCTTCCTGGTGATCGAGAGCAGGTTGTCCGCCGAGAACTTCATACCTGCATATGAAGGATACAATATCAGTTCCAAATTTGAAGAAATATAGTAAGAGGCACAAAAAGAAGAACCAGAGCCAAACTCACCCAACTTTCTCGTTAGGTCGACCCTAGCATCGGCGAGGTTCTGCTTTGATAACATAACCTCGAGGGAAGGAATCTAGGTGGTGCAAAGCTACTCGTAGATATCTAAGTCAGCTGCTTCGACCGTGGATTTTCGGTTAGGGGACCGATCTGGGTCACTCCATACCCAGTCGACCCCATCGACAGTGGCAAAGAAAAATTTGCTCTTCCATCCTTTGATGGAAGAGGGGAGTTCAAATCTAATGCCCTTCGGGCGAGAATAGATAGACCACCACCCATCCTCGGTAGGGTGGCGCTTCAGGGTGAAGAAAGCCCTGAACAGGAAAAAATGGACGACAATCCCGTGAAAGTGGCAGAGCACTATAAAGCAAAGATGGTCCTTATGACGTTCGGGACGAGTTGAGCAGGGACCAGACGATGGTTGCTCAACACTGACAAGAAGAAAGGGTGGAAAAGAAAGCGGAATCCTCTTGAGAAGGTCTCCTCATAGAAGGCGATCCTGCCTAAGCTACTTGAAGTAACCCGATTAGGGATGGAAACGGTCGGGTTTGGGTAGGGCCACCCAAAATCCATACCCGCCCCATACCCATCTCAAGTCAAGTCGGATCGGGTATAAAAAAATCACGTATGGATCGGTCGGGTTGGGTATACCCGGTCTCATAAATTTTAGTTTATTTAAAAGCTAAACGGGTCGGGTCGAGTCGGGTCGGGTCGGGTATATCCGTCGCATATCCAATTTACTTGAATATTTTATAAACATAATTTTTTTTATATAAATGGGTCGGGTTCGGGTCGGGGTGTACTATACCTGTACCCGACCTGAACCCGAGTCGGGTTTTTTTTCATATAACCCATATCCATTTATAAATTAGGTGGGTCGGGTTTTACCTGCCCCATTAGGGTCGGGTTGGGTCGGATACCCATTGGATCGGTAAAAATTGACATCCTTAAACCCGATCCCCTGGTCGAGGGATCAAAAGCCGGATGGAGTACGGGATGCCATAGATATCCCAGATGGTCCCTAGTTCCTCAGCAGAGATTATCGAAACAATCCCGCCTGGACCTGTCGACCAAACAGGCTCAAGGGTGGGTTTAGGTGAAGGAGGAGGAGGGCTAGACCTGGGCTCCCTAATGACTATCCCACCGGGGGGATGCCTCCTGCTAAACTCTAAACTTTCTTCCTCCCCCTCTTCATCAGAAGAAGAAGAAGGAGGTCTCGGCACAGAAGGACCTGCCTTAGCTTGGTTGGTTGAGGGACGGAAGCCAGGACCGAAGCGAGACATATACGGAGATGGAGGAGGCTAAAGCTTAAGAAAGGGAGGAAGATGGACTCTGTCCTAAGAAGACCCCAACCTCAGAAGGAAGAACTATACTCTGTTAGGGAAAGGAGGAAGAAAGAGACAAACCTGGTTCCTGGGGGAGCCTAAGGTGATCGGGGGAGAAGAGAAAGCCTGGGTACAATGATGGGCACGCAAAATTCAAAAGGGAAGATGTTTTGGAAAAAATCTGCCTTTCATTTCAACGTGACCCAACCACCCATACAGTTACAGCCTCTCCATCGATAGATTTGCGCCACGTGCCGATCATCGACGAGTGGGATGCTCCGCATCGACTGCAGCTGCTCTGAATTCCGTGTCAGTAATAACTGCTCCTCGGATGTGGCCATGTGGCTCATCCGCACTGGCTCGGGGAACTGCCTCACGAAGCACCGGCGATCATGGCATTATTGCGCCGGATCTTTGCCTTCCACGTCAGCACCGCAATTACTCCCTTTGACCCAAGCACCGCGCACCAACGGGCCTCGGGAGTGGGGGGCAAATGATGTGGCAGGATCGCTGACATGGAACACTTGTCAGATGCCACGTCGGAGAAGGCTGCCACACCAGATACTCCTCCTCGGACTCCTTTGTCGGGCCGAGCTCCCTCATAATGTCGAGGCGGCCTGTCGAAGCCGAGATCTGTCCTCTGCCAGGTCGGCTCCCACGAGTTCAGGATGCTTAGGTCGGAGCTAAGCGACCTCCCCAAGACCGAGCCCCTCGATGTTAAGCCCCTTGGTTCGGAGTCGAGCTCAGCCCTCCTCCGCCACATGGAGCCCCTTCGAGGTCGAGCCCTCTAGGTTGGAGTCGCATCCTGCCCTTCTTCACCGGATCGAGCCCTTCGAGGTCGAGCCCTTTTGTCCGGAGTCGAGCCCTGCACTCCTCCGCCAAGCGGAGCCCCTTCAAGGTCAAACCGTCTGGGCCGGAGTCGAGCCCTGCCCTCCTCTGCTAGATCGAGCCCCTCGAGGTCGAGCCCTTTGGTCCAGAGTCGAGCCCAGCACTCCTCCGCCAATGGAGCCCCTTCAAGGTCGAGCCCTCTAGGTCGGAGTCGAGCCCTGTCTCTCCAGTTCGGCCCCCACCTCGGACGAAAGCGCCAACAACCATAGGGGCGACACCATCCTTCCTAAACACCGGCGAGTCACCCGAGGATCGCAAAGAGGTGCCCATTAGGCCGTAATAACTGTCCACAGCTACCACTTACACTAGAGAAGAAAGAAGCTCCATGATCGAGGCACCATGCTCTCCACCAACCGCCTGCACCACCCGAAAGAGGAAGTCAACCAGGAGATTCGAATCCCAGGGGCGGCGGCCCCTAGATCGAGGACCTGCCAAGTTTCCCAGAATGGAGCGACCAGAAGGAATGTCAGAGCGCATAGCAGGTTTCCCTATCACGAACCAGGAAAGATATCCTGTCCACGGTATGGAACATCGCCACACGCGCCCGCTGACACAGGATAGATCCTGAGATAGGCGTTTAGCGACCACCTAGATTCAAAAGAGCCATCGGCATCCCTAACGGGGGAGGTAACGAAACAAACGAACGAACATACTCCTACACACTCAAGCAAGTAAGAGAGGTGAGATCATACAGGAGAGCCACCTCCGATTCACCTCGGCCATTACCCTCTACAGTACATTTGCATTTTATTCACCCTACATTCACTTCTCCTAGCATGGAGTCCATTTCAAGAGGCTCGACCAGGAGGATCTGTTCTCCTGGATCGTCATTGACTTGATCATCGGAGTGCCTCCATCGAAATTCCCGGTCCGGATCTCTAATCCTGTTTGCAGGTCCTGGAGCACATATCAGTCCAAAAAAATGAGAAGCGATCCGATATTGACAATAGCTACGGATCTTGATAATTTTGACGGTAATATATGTATCACGAGTATATTATATTAATAAAAAAAAAATGATGCAAGTCACGTTAAATTTACAGCACAAAGACTTTTCCTTATTCAAATAGGGGTGGTAAACGTCATGTGCACATACGTTCTCCTTTCCATCTAAACCCAGGAAAATAAAATAAAATCAAATAAAGTAAAGTAAAGTAAGCAGCAATATTTTTTATTATTTATAATATATTTATATCTATTTATATATATCCCCATCCCCGAATAATAACGTAGCCGACGTGGCATCATTAGAACCATTGATTTCCTCCGGATGTAGGTTAGGGTTTCGTCCTCGCTTCCCATCCTTTCCCCATAAATAGCCCGTGCTCCCGATGCCCGTCTCCGTCTCGATCTTGTCCGTCTTGCATCTTCTTTTGGATGCCGGGAAGAGGTAAGCTCTAAGGCTTTCGAAATCGGAGCTCTATTTGGTTTTTGGGTTCAGGGCTTAGGGATTTTTAGGCTATTTTTTGTGCGTCGGAGAACTGATTACCGGCGGAAGTTCTTCTCGTGGCCGCCGCGTATGAGTCAGACGCTAAACTCATCTCTTCTCCATCTTCGTCTGCTCTTTTATCTTCCTAACACGGCCGTCATGGGCTAATTGCAGATCTGGAGATATTTTTCATCTATTTATTTTGATTTTTTGCTGATTTAAAAAAAAAAACATTTTGGTTAAATCAGATGGATATATCTCGTTTGATGTGATGATGGGTTTTATTTTAGGGAGGTGATGATCCTTTCCCAATCTCCTACCAATCGAACGGCCAATAGATTTTATTTATTTATTTATTTATTTATTTTTGTAACTTGTGTTTCGTTTTATATGGGTGGATGTGATGATCCTTCCCCACATGATCAACGATGAATATTCTCTGCGCTTTTTTAATTATTCTCCTTTATAGAGGAGAAAAATGAAGCCAGGAATCTGATCCTTTCCAGTGATGCATTTGAAGTCAACATGTTTTTTTTTTTTTGGTTTCATGTAAATTTTTTCTTCTATCTTTCCATTTTGATTATTTCTAAGCTTCTGAAAGGATTGTTATTTAGGCATTAATATGGGTAGTTGGTCAGTTTTGGAATTGGATTGTTAAATAGTTTTACTCAATCTAAGGGAATGCCATCGATGATTTCTAAAGCACTGATTAATGGATTAATCAGTTAAATAATAATTTATACAACCTGGTGTCATTGTATTACGAGAGAATTGATATTTT
This sequence comes from Areca catechu, assembly GCA_021397845.1. Taxonomy (NCBI): domain Eukaryota; kingdom Viridiplantae; phylum Streptophyta; class Magnoliopsida; order Arecales; family Arecaceae; genus Areca; species Areca catechu. Next base: position 136,114,108 of record CM038049.1, read on the forward strand.
TTATATTTTTTACCTGGTTAAAGATGAGCACTGTTATGTTTCTCTGAATGAGTGGATGTGATGAACCTTTTCCCACATGTTGGACGCTGATTATAATGTGTGGTTTCTTTACAAGGGTCCCTAGAAACAACAAATTGCATTATGTTACCGGCCAACTTTATGATAGCCATTATACCGGGAAGAAATGTTTCAAAGTTCACTGGCTAACCACTGGACCAACTGATGGAGGAGTCTTGATATAAATATATTTTGACAAAAAATTCGAAGATAAAATAAAAATAAAAAAATAGTTCAAAAATAATTAAAAAAAAAATAATAAAATAATTTTGAAGTTTTGTTGACTGTTGGATAGGGGTAGTAAAAAAAGTTAAGGATATATATAATATATTCTGTTTACTCAGTTTTATTTTTAGGTGCGCCAAACGGTTGTAAAATAATTATTCATTTTTGGATGAGAAACGGTTACAAAAAAAATTAATATGCATCGAACATTTTTTTGGCTAAAAATTAGTATGCGTCGTGCATCTTATATTTTTTTGTTGGAGTTGGGGGGATCGTCTTCTTGGATAGGGTTGGAGGATCATTTGGGGCTAAATATATTCTGTTTATTCAGTTTTATTTTTGGGTGGGGAACGGTTGCAAAAACATTACTCATTTTCGGGTGAGGAATAGTTGCAAAAAAATTAATATGTATCGAACATTTTTTAGCTGAAAATTAGTATGCATCATGCATCTTATATTTGTTGGAGTTGGGGATCGTCTTCGGTTGGGGAATCATCCAAGGTTACAATTATTTTCTAACTTATCTAAGATGACAAAAGAAAAATTATTCTGGATGGATGGGGGCTAGCAGTGTTATATGGAATCAATGGAGGAAACCTGTTTTTGGTTTACAGGAAGAATTATTTTCTTTTGAAAGTAACTATTTTGATCTGTAAAATTTTATTTTTTTCAAGAAGAATTTTTTTTTAGAAAGCTACTTGAATAAGATCATGAAAAAATAATTTATTTAAAAATAATATTTTAAAATAAAATTGTATTGAGAAATAAGGCTTGTCTAACCAAGGCTAGTGTGATTATTTTATTGTATCACTGTCTTTCTCCAGCATGGTTTAGCCGAGTCCGGTATGACTCTTGAGAGATGAATTGAGCCATTTATGGTGTCTCTGCTCTTTCATTCTTCTATAGTATGAACTTGTGGTTTTTAGAAAGTGGATGAATGAACTATTTAAAAGATGGATAAATATTTGATCGGTTTATGTTAAATGTGTAATGTTGGCGAAAAATGTGGTGAGATTTCTTGGCTCCCAAGTCCTATTCCGGTGCTAGAACAGCATCAGATCAAGCTCTTAATAGAGTTTCACAAGTGTAAGGCTTTTGGCCAATCGCCTAGGTTGCATCAACATCAATTTTGTCTATTTGGTTCTTATGATAGGTTCCATATAATACTCTTCCTCGGGCCATTCTTCATGATAACAAACGTTAATTGATAATTCTAGTAAATCTTAAAATTCCACTTCCTAAAACTTTGCCTCGGTTTATATCCAAGGCTAGCTTTATGATATGCACAAACTCGCTTGCAGGCTAGGTTAAGCGGCATCCCTATCTAAATACTCAGGTTTCTTGAATGTGGCTTAAACATTGGTACTAACTTTTTTTTTTTTTGAAATTTTGGGAGGTTTATTAAATTTTGGTTGATTTAATTTTGATACTATTATCATGATTCAAATAAATTTGATAATATATTATGATTCAAATTTTATTTGAATCTCTCAATTCTAATTTAAGACTTGTATAAATTATATATTTAATATAAAAATAAATTTATAATTGTTTTTATGTTATAGTGCATTTTGAGAATTTTTTTTTTATATTTTGTATGTTTAGTTGTATAATAATTAAAATATAGTTATGGATTCTATTTAGATTTGATTTTTTTTAGATTATGATTGGATTATATATAGATTCAATCTAAGTTGAATGATTCGTTGACTCGAAATTTTGGTCATGAATTTGATTGAAATTGATCAATCTTCTAATAATAGGACTCGATCAAAGAGCGGTCTTTTTTTTTTTTATTTCAGACCTGGTATAGGTAGCTTATCGGTGTCTCAGAATGTTACTATTCTTCGTTTCTACATCAAGCAATGTATTCCATGTTCGTTTATCTTCCACCAAATGTAGACTTAATGAAATCATGAATTTTATAATTGCTAGTATATTCCAATCTAACCTTTCTCTAGGTATGCCTGATGAATTCAGTCAATAGCTTAACACTTAGGTGGAACATCATCATCAAGAAGTTTCGATCCAAATCCACATTTGGCCCATTTCCTATCGGTATTCGCGTGGTAAGGCTCGCTGTGTCTTAACAAGTTGATGTCTCAACCAATGAGATCTAAACCGTGAAACATTCATTTCTTTCTTGGTCGATCCGGACTCCCGTTCTCATTTTAATAAGAGTTTCAGGAGTGCCTTGCTATAAAACCACGAGCTATTCTTTCGCTGTTTCTCTCCATTGCTCGAATTATATTCTGATTGGCCCTCGGCTCTCTTCCAGAGGTCCCTTGAGACTCTAAAATGGCTTGATGAAATGTTTGCATTGCTTGATCAACCACAGCCAATTTCCTTAATTGAAGAATCCTTCTGGATTTCTTTGCCTTCAACTGAATTCCATCATGGCTGGGAATCAGCAACCCACTTCATGGCATTGTAGGCGAGGAACTTCCTTTCGTATATTGGAAGGTCTTTCCTCAGCACCATTATTTGCTATCATGAGATAATTGTATTCGTCGATCGAGAGATCAACGTTTTTCATGTGATTGCTCCTTCAGACATTTTTCTATGGCTTACTACCCAAGGACTCTTCTTTAACATTCATTTCAATCCCATTAGGTCCTAACCAATGTAGCAAAAATGTTTTCTGGGGAACTAAAGGTATGGTTGGTTGGATCATTGGCTTGCCAGATGGAGCAAATCGGTCTTCGGAGTTAGATCGATCAGGGAACTAAGTTCGAATTTTCATTAGTACATGGCTTAAACATTCGAGTGGGAATAAGTTGTAAAGGGCAAGATGTGAAGCAATAACTCATGCGTAAGAGAAACAAAACTAGACGAACAATGGCATGCAAGAAAATAATTCAGTACAGTCAAATGATTGCTCGAGGTGGAATGACCGTAATGCCAAAGAATCAAAGTGCAAGATATTCATGGAATCGTCCAAGGACCTCATTCAGATAAGACTGGTTGGTTGTCGGATATTTGTCAGCACACCGCCAAGGCTGGTTCATTCGGATTTTTTTAAAATAATATTTTTTTTAATAAAAAAATTATCGATGTACGTGATTTGAGAAAGATTTATGGAAATAGGTGATCCTACTGCGTGGAAGTTACGGATCGTCTTTTTAAAAGGTGGACTCAAGTGCAAGATTATGAAAAAATTGCTTTTTTTTTTTTTGTAAAGGAATTCTTCTCGATTAGTCTTTTGAAAAGACTTTTTTAACCATCTTTTTAAAAAAGATAAATTCTTGATAATTTTTTTTTTAAAAAAATATTAATTTTAAGAAAAGAAAAATAAACTTTATAATTTTAAAATATATGATATTTAACATAAATATTTTTAATAATTGATATATAATTCCTTTTATTAATTTATTAATTGATAATATTTTTATTAATTATATTAATAAAATATATTTTCATATCATATTTATTATATAAAACTTTTAATATTGTGTAATATTTATTAATATATACATTAGTATTTTAATATATTATAATATAATATTTGTGTTGATAAATATTATATTATCAACACCCATATCATATTTTATTATTTATTAAATTATTATATTAAAATATTAATATTATAAAATATTAATATATTAATATTTGTATTAATATATAATAAATTTATTATTTATAATAAATTTATTATATTAACTATTATATTATATTAATACAAATGCATTAATATTGATGTGGCGACATCGCTGACGTGGAGTAGGCTATCAGGATCCGAACATCGATTCACCTATTGATCTTGCTATCGATCCGATCATCCGTCCACCTACCGGTCCGACCATCAGTCTACCTATTGGTTCTAAAATAGACAAGAATCATTTATTTGTTTAACTAAATTCAAAAAATATAAATTATAAAATTAAAATTATAAAAATAATAAATTATTTTAGGATTTATTAAATCCATTATTTCTTGTTAATTTTTTTAAAAAATTATTAAATTTTAATTAAAAAAATATTATTTGGAAAAACGTGGATACAACCCATGATTTCTCATTATATTATTTTATAAAAAATATTAATTTTTTAAAATAATAAATTTAAAAACCGTGGATGGCAGCTGTCACCGTGGCTGCCCACATACTCCACGTCAGCGGATGTCGCCACATCAATATTAATGCATATATATTAATATAATATTATATGATAATATAATAATTTATTATAAATAATAAATTTTATTATATATTAATACAAATATCAATATATTAATATTTTATAATATTAATATTTTAATATAATAAATTTAATAAATAATAAAAATATGATATGGGTGTTAATAATATAATATTTATCAACATAAATATTATATTATAATATAATATTAAAATACTAATGTATATATTAATATAATATTACACAATATTAAAAGTTTTAATATAATAAATATAATATGAAATATAAATTGTATTAATATAATTAATAAAAATATTATCAATTAATAAATTAATAAAAAATATATATCAATATTAAAAATATTTATGTTAAATATAATATATTTTAAAATTATAAATTTATTTTCCTTCCCTTAAATCAATTTTTTTTTTTTAAAAAAATGTACTAAGATTCGTCTTTTGGAAATGTTGCCGATCTCACCGCGGCGGCCTGTAGCTTCAAAGCTGGTACCGATCTCAGACCGTCTCACCTCGACATCTCCGAGCTTTCGATCCTGCAAAACAAGGTCAGAAATCCTGGCCGGGGGTCCTGGCGAAGGAGCTCTGATGGTCAAGTTAGAGAAGCGGCGAGATGGAACAGAACCCTAAGGCGGGTTCCCAAAGGAGCCCCAGACTTAGAGAAGATCTTAACAAAGAGGTCTGAGAAAGAGTGGAAATTTGGCCCAGCTCCTTCACCGAGCTCACGCCGAAGGACCCCTCTCGGGTCCCTAGATCCTTCTCTCGATGCCTTCTTTTTTCCAGCCTTTTTTCCACTTACCTGGCTCTCCGCTCTTCCCCTCCTTTTATCCCATCACATTGCCTCCGGCTTCCCCCCCCTGGAGGCTCCCTCTTAGCCTTCTTTTTCCTCTCTCTCTCCCCTTTTTCCTTTTCCCTTCGGGTCCGGAAACCCGGTGGCCTTCTTTTCTTGCTTGCCGAGCCCAGCGAGAAAAGGAAAGAGGGAAGATACTAGCGAGGCCTTGGGCCGAGCGTGGGTGCTCTCCTACCCAGGCATTGACGATGTCCGTTGCTGCTCCTGCCTGCCAGGACTCCGCTTCTCGGTTGCGGGACCCGTCGGGCAGATGTAAACGAGGTTTAACGCGTCATGGCGGACCGTACCGGCGCTCCTCGCGAGGCGGCGCGCGCCTACCCAAGTGGCAATTTTGAAACTCGCGCCCCCTCTTCCCGGAGGCCTCAATACGCAGGGCCGCATCGGCCGAGGTGGGCTCCCCCTGGGCGGACACCCTGGCGGAGCGGCAGAGAGGTGCTGGACTTCGGTCGAGGTGACCCGTCTCCGGGCCCGGCGCCACCTGGCGAAGGAGCAAGAGGGCTCGGCTCCACCTCGGCCGAGGTTGGCCAGTCTCCGGCGCGCACCCTCGAGGCGAGGAGGGGCGGGGCTGGCGCCAGCTTGGCCGGGCACCCCTCCTGGGCGGACACCTGGCGGAGCGGCAGAGAGGTGCTCGACTTCGACCGAGGTGGACCTATCTACCGGGCACCAACTGGCGAGAAGCGAGGGGCTGCCAGCTTCGGCCGAGGGTGGACCCCTTCTGGAAGGACACCTGGTGGAGCGGTAGAAGGTTGCTCGACTTTGGCCGAGGTGGACCCGTCTCCAGGCGCCACCCCAGCGGGGAGCGAGGGGTCGCCAGCTTCGGCCAAGGTGGACCCTCATGGGCGGACACCCTGGCGGAGCGGCAAGAGGTGCTCGACTTCGGCCGAGGTGGATCCATCTCCGGCACCAACTGGCGAAGGAGCAAGGGGTTGCCAGCTTCGACCGAGATGGACCCCTCCTGGGTGGACACCTAGCAGAGCGGCAGAGAGGTGCTCGACTTCGACCGAGGTGGACTCGTCTCCGGGCGCCAACTGGCGAAGGAGCAGGAGGGCACGACTCGACCTCGGCCAGGGTGGACCCGTCTCTGAGCGCCAACTGGCGAAGGAGCAGGAGGGCTCGGCTCGACCCGGTCAAGGTGGACCTGTCTCCGATCTCGCTCGCTGAAAAAAAATCCATGTGGTTTGGACCACGTCCGCGGTACCTGAGACATGCCACGTCAGCGTAACAGCCATATCAGTTGCCCCCACATCCCCTCGTTACGCCAAGGCGTCGTGGCTCGGAACGTGGGGATTTAATGCGAAGATGACGTGGGGAAGGCGAAAATCTCGCGCCATAATTGCTACGATCCATCGTTGCCGTTTCTTGTTACGCCCGAGGTCCTATGAGAGGTTGCCATGCGTCGCGCTTCCGACGGCCATTAATGCGCCATTTCGAAAAGGAGGCATGTCTATCAAACCGAAGCGTCGATGTCGGGCGTGCATCCACGCGGCATCCATCAGTGGTTCGAACGAAATGGAGGGGTACGGCCGCTGTCGATCGAGTTTGAAAAGGAGGGGACTTTCCGGAAACGAAGTCCCTCCACTTTCTCGCGCTCCACCGGCGCGGTTGCCATGGGCTTTCCTTCCTTCACCTTCCGGGGGTTGCCACTTCTTTTACACAGAGTATCTCGATGAGTGCCCGCATCTTCTTCCCTTTTTTGTCTTTCGGCCTTAACAACCTTCCTGCACCCTTTCTTCCCCCATGGCGCGTCGTCGTCATGTCTCTTCCAACCTGGACGAGGCCGGTCCTTCCCGGTCGAGGACTCCATCGCCTTCTTCCTCGGAAGGGGAGGTGATCCCGGACGAGATCCGTAGGCGGCTCCAACCCGGGGGTGTAACCATAGGCATCCCTAGGGGTCCTAGGTCTCCTCCTGTAGTTTCTGCCCGTCTGATTTCTTCCCTTCCTCCTCCGGCTATCTCTCCCACTGGTCCCTCCGGTCACATCTCAACGATGACCGAAGATGACCTTTCTTTGCTCCGGAAGGTCTACGGTATCCCGGAGTCGATTCATCTTTCCCTCCCGTGGATCCGGAGATCGAGTGACCTTAAGCGGCCCCGGGCGAATAGCCTTCTACGAGGACTTCCTCCTTGGGGGTCTTCGGTTCCCTCTTCACCCTTTCTTCCTTTCCTTTCTCAGCCACTACCGCTTGTCCCGGCCTAGTGCTCCAAACGCCATCCGGGTCATTTTGCCTTCATAGTTTTTTTCACTTCCATGGGTTTGTTGCCGTTTCTCCCTCTTCAGGGCCCTTTTTATCCTGAAGCACTATTCCATCGATGATGGCTGGTGGTACATCTCACCTCGGCCTAGGTGCCTCAAGTTCGACCCGCCCTTCTTCTATCAAGGGCTGGAAGAACCGAGTTCTTTTTGCTTTGTCGAGGACGTCGACTGGGCCTGGAGCGAGCCGGATCGGTCTCCGCCGAACGGAACTCCAGGGTACCCAGCGGACCAAGAGGTCTTCTCACAGCTGCTGAGCAATGCAGTCCCGACCCTCGATGTCCTGCTCTAGGAGCAGAAACTTGTTCGAGGCTGGAATCAGTCCCATCCGGGAGCTAGGTGAGGCTCGGGCTTCCCTTTCACCTCGTACTCCCCTCTTCTCCCTCTTTTTTCTTTTTGACTGGTCGACTGACCTGACTTCTCTACTTCTTTAGGTAAAGTTTTCCTTGGAGAATCTGCTAGAGGGCGCCGCACAGAGGGATGTCACCGAGGGGACGAACCCGCGGCGAAGAAGGGGTCGTACCAAGGCGAGCCGGGCGGGCCGCGCCGATCCCCACCTCGGTCCCGTGACGCGCGGCTCCCGCATCAGGCCACCTCGACCGGCCCCGGCTGACCGAGATGTCCCTGTCGTCGACCTCGACAGGGTCGTGGAAGAGGGGGGGCAGTCCCTTCCCGGGCAGCATCTACTTCAACCGCCACTCCAACTGCACCCACGGTAGTCACCAGCACGGCAACGGCTCCGCTGATGGCTGCTACTGCCGGCGAGGGGACGGCCGCCTCTGCACTGTTGCCGACTGTCTGCCCGCGCCGTCGAACCTCACCAGCCGGTGCTCCGTGTGATCCGTGACCAGGGCCTCGCGGAGAAGGTACATGGTGTTCGCCTGCACCTCTTGGGACCGCTGTCTAAGGGGAGTCCGGGACTATAGCGACGCCCTGCTCGGAATCCTTCCGTATCTCTTCACGGTAAGTCCCGAGCTCGGAGCCCTTCCTTTAAAGTTCAGTTGGGTTCTGCCTAACCTTTTTCTTCTGGCACAGATCGGGACAACGTGCTGCTGCTGAGGAACTTTCTCGCCTGGGTACGCCAAGAAGGACACAGAGAAGGAGGAGAAGCTCTGCATGCTCGCCAGCGATGTCAAAGACCTCATGGAGAAAGGGGTCGAGCTGCAAGGGAATAACCAGGCCCTCCGATCTGACCTAGCCCACGCCGAGGGGCGCATCAGGAGCTTGAGACCTCCTTGTCCGAGGAGAAGAGATCTCGAGCCAGCGCCGCACAAAGGAGGACGCGGCGGAGAAGAACACCCCCTCAGGGCTCAGTCCCGGTTGCTGGAGCGCCGGGTGGAGGAGGTCCGGAGGGAGCTGAACGCAGCCAAGGCAGAGAGGAGCTCATCCTGCTCCTTCGGGCCTGGAGAGTAGTGGCGGTGATGCAAGCATCCTCTTCAGCTTGTCAAACGCCTCCTGGCACTCCTCGGTCCAGGTGAAGTTGTTCATCTTCCTCAGCACTTGGAAGAAGGGGAAGGGCGGCATCGCGGTAGTAGAACTCTGAGATAAATCGATTCAGGGCGGCTATCGGCCGTGTGAGTCGCTGCTGCACTTGCTTCTTGGAGGTGGGCTGCTCCATGTCCAAAATGGCCTGGACCTTTTCCGGGTTAGCTTCTATCCCTCTTTGGGTCACCATGAACCCCAAGAATTTTCGGGCGGACACGCCGAAGGCGCACTTCACCGGGTTCAGCTTCATCTGGTGAAGTCGGAGGTTGCCCGAAAGGTCTCCGCCAGGTCACCGACATGGTCGGAAAGAGGCTTGCTCATTACCAGCATATCATCCACGTACACCTGCCTGTTGCGGCCGATCTGATCTTTGAAGACTTTGTTGACCAGCGCGTGGTACGTGGCCCCGGCGTTCTTGAAGCCGAATGGCATCATCTTGTAACAGTAAGTTCGCGGTCGGTGATGAAATCGGTGTGCTCTTCGTCCTTCGGGTGCATTCGAATCTGGTTGTACCCAGAGAAGGCATCTATGAAAGAGAAGAGGCGATGCCCCGAAGTGTGGGTCCACCAACTGGTCAATCTTCGGAAGAGGGAAACTGTCATTCGGGCAAGCTCGGTTGAGGTCAGTGTAGTCCACACAGATCCTCCACTTGCCATTACTCTTACTATTCTTTACCATGACCACATTCGCCAGCCACTGGGATACTGTACTTCCCGCACAAAAACGGCGGTGAGGAGCTTCTCTTTTCTACATTAATGGCCTTCTGCCTTTTACAGTGAAACTCCTCTTCTTCTGGCGACCGGGCGACACCTCGGGTCAACATTTAGCCTAGTGTGGGGATGACTTCTGAAGGGATGCCGGCATGTCAGCTACGGACCAGGCGAACACATCCGCGTTCGCGCGGAGGAAATCTAGCAGGCAGATCCGCTCTTCCTCCGGGAGCTGGGCCCCCACATGCACAGTCTTCTGAGGGTCCGAACCGAGGGGATACATCAACAGGTGTTCTACGGGTCCTCCCCTGGGTTCCTTCTCCCTTAAGTCGAGGTCGTCGATGTCGGGGCCGAGCTCAGCGCCTCGGGCACCCGGGACCGTCTGAAGGCAATGTGGACGGGCTGGGCCGTCCCCCTCATCACCCCAGTCCCAGAGGCTGTGGGGAACTGCACCAGTAACCGCTTGTGGGAAATCACGGCATCCAGCTGGTTGAGCCCCAAACGGTCAAGGATTGCATTATAAGGTGAGGGGAGCTTGACAACAGTAACGTCATCATGACGGTAGTCTGCCGAGGTGGGGATCCGACAGTGACAGGGAGAGTGATCTTCCCCTCGACCCCCACTGAATCCCCAGTTAAAGCCCACAAGAGGGGTGTGCACCGGCCTTAATTGATCATGAGACAGGTTCATTCGGGAGAAAGCATCGTAAAAAAGCACATCAGTAGAGCTCCACTATCTACCATAATGAGGTGTACAGGATGCTTTGCGATGGTCATCTCGACCACCACTGCATCATTGTTTTACATTCTTGTTTTCATTCCCCTTCTCAAAGGGGGGTACATCTTCTGGGCCACCCGCCTCCCGGGTTCTCTTCGCCGCACGCCCGATCCCCCAAGAGATCATGCCCACCGGCTTCTCCGTTGGGCGGTTGTCAATCGTAGGGCTGGGGGAAGGGCTGCGAGCGGCTGTCCTTCTACCGGGGCTTTATTCCTCACAAACTTCCTGAGGTAGTCTCTTTAATTAGCTCATCGATTTCCTGCTTCAGATTGCGGCATTCCTCCGTGTCGTGGCCATGCACTCGCGGTGGAACTGGCCCAGTATTTTGTCTTGTTGCGGATGTTCTTGGTTTTGAGGAGGAGGTCGGCGAAGGTAGTGCTCACCCTCAATCTCCATGAAGATTTTCGTTCTAGGAGCAAGGAGAGGGGTGAAACTTCGCTCTGGGAGAGCGCCGCTCTTCGGCTTCAGTCCTGGACGGAGGTCAGTAGGTGGTCCGGGCCTCCGGGTCCCGGGGACATCCATCGGGGCTGGCTTCTTCGAGGACCTCCCGTCCAGCTCTGCCTGGTGCGATCGGCTCCTCCCGCTCGGATGTACTTATGGACATGGAGGAGGAGCTCGGAGTACGTCCTGGGGGGCTTCTTATCTAGGGAATAGGTCAAGCGGGATGTCCTGAGCCCGTGCTTCAATGCCAGCATGGCAACGGGCTCGTCCAGACTGTAGATTTCCAGGGCAACGGTCTTGAAGCGGGTAACGTAGTCCCGAAGCAGCTCCTGGTCCTGCTGGTGGATGGAGAAGAGGCTGTATATCTCTCTTGGCACCTTCTGGCAAGCGTCGAAGTGTGCCACGAACTTTCCTTTCAACTGATGGAAGGAGCAAATAGATTCGGGCTCGAGACGTGTGAACTAGACTCGAGCGGCCTTCTGGAGGGTAGCGGGGAAGGCGACGCATAAAAGAGCGTCCGTGGCCCCCTGGACCCTCATGAGAGCCTTGTAGCTCTCCAGATGATCCAAGGGGTCGGTGGTTTCATCGTAGGGATCCACTTGCGGCATGCGGAACCAACTCGGAATCGGCTCCTCTTGGATTTCCTGGGAGAAGGGTGGCCAGGTGTCATAGCCTGCCGGGTCCGTCGAGGAGTTTTGCAGGTCGGCAAAGCGGCGGGCGAACTTCGCCTGCTTGCGATCGCTGCTCCTCCAGGCGCCTCTCGGCCCTGGCGCATGATGGCTCATCGGTGGAACCTTCCAACGAGGCCGCTGGCGAAGGGGGTGCCGATCGGTTCGTCGGGGGGACCTTGCCCCGACATCACCTATTACGGTGCGATGTCTCGGCGTCGTTGGCCGGGGATCGACTCTCGTGATCCGCCGAACGGGAGTAATTCCTCATCGCAGGAGTTTGGTGGCTCCCGCGGGGGTTGGAGACTGCCCGCGGTTGAGAGGGCCTACCTTGGATGGAGCGTAGGCTTCCGCGGGGCCCCCGCGGCCCGAGCCGCGGGGTCCCTGGCTGGGGCTGAGTGGCCAGGGACCGCTGCTGGTGTTGTAGCTACCGGACTGCTGTGGTCAGGGTTTGCAACTATTGGATGACAGCTGCGAAAGGTCTGTCCTCCTGGGACGGCTGCGGAGGAAGAGGAGGTGGAGCAGGAAGCTCCCTCTTCGGCTACGCGGCTCATGAGGGGAAGGGACTTCCCCTACTCGACTGGTGGACGCTTCGCATCCGCGTGTCACCACCATGGTTGGAGCGCGCTTTGTCCACACGAGAGGAGAGATAGCTCGCACTGGGGTTGCTTTGCTGTCCGCCCCCTACCTGGTGCGCTAATCTGTTGCCGATCTCACCGCGGCCGGCCTGTAGCTTCAAAGCTGGTATCGATCTCAGACCGTCTCACCTCGAGATCTCCGAGCTTCCGGTCCTGCAAAACAAGGTCAGAAAACCCTGGCCGAGGGTCCCGGCGAGGGCTCCGACGGTCAAGTTAAAGAACGGCGAGATGGAACAGAATCCTAAGGCGGGTTCCCGAAGGAGCCCAGATTTAGAGAAGATCTTTAACAAAAGAGGTCTGAGAAAGAGTGGAAAATTGGGCCCAGCTCCTTCACGGGCTCACGCCGAAGGACCCCTCTCGGGTCCTTGATCCTTCTCTCGATGCCTTCTTTTTCCCAGCCTTTTTTCCACTTACCTGGCTCTCCGCTCTTCCCCTCCTTTTATCCCATCACATTGCCTCCGGCTTCCCCCCCCGGGGGCTCCCTCTTAGCCTTCTATTTCCTCTCTCTCTCTCCCCTTTTTCCTTCCCCTTCGGGTCCGGGAACCTGGTGGCCCTTCTTGTCTTGCTTGCCGAGACAGCGAGAAAAAGGGGAGAGGGAAGATACTGGCGAGGCCTTGGGCCGAGCGCGCGGTGCTCTCCTTCTCAGGCATGACGATGTCTGTTGCTGGCTCCTGCCTGCCAGGACTCCGCTTCTCGATTGCGAGACCCGTCGGACCGAGGTATAAATGAGGTTTAGCGCGTCACGGCAGACCGTACCGGTGCTCCTCGCGAGGCGCGGCTGCGCCTACCCTAGTGGCGATTTTGAAACTCGCGCCCCCTCTTCCCAGAGGCCTTAATACGCAGGGCCGGCATCGGTCGAGGTGGGCTCCCCTGGGCGGACACCTAGCGAGGAGTGGCAGAGAGGTGCTCGACTTCGACCGAGGTGGAACCGTCTCTGGGCGCCAATTGGCGACGGAGCCAAGAGGGCCGGGCTCGACCTCGGCCGAGGTGGGCCCGTCTCCGGGCGCCACCCGGCGAAGGGGAGCGAGGGGCCGCCAGCTCGGCCGAGGTGGACCCCTCCTGGGGCGGATGACAGTGGACGGAGCGGCAGAGAGGTGCTCGACTTCGGTCGAGGTGGACCCGTCTCCGGCGCGCCAACTGGCGAAGGAGTAGGAGGGACCCGGCTTGACCTCGGCCAAGGAGAGGACCCGACTCGGGCGCCACCGGCGGCGAGGGAGGAGGCCGCCAGCTTCGCGTCGAGGTGGACCCCTACTGGGCGGACAGTTTGGCGCGGAGCGGGTAGAGAGGTGCTCGACTTCGACCGAGGTGGACCCGTCTACCGGGCGCCAACTGGCAAAGGAGCAGGAGGGCACGGCCTCGACCTCGACCGGGGTGGACCCGTCTCCGGGCACCAACTGGCGAAGGAGCAGGAGGAGGGCTCGGCTCGACCCCTGGCCGAGGTGGACCTGTCGGATCTCGCTCGCTCGCCGAAAAAAATCCACGTGGTTCGGACCACGTCCGGCGGGACCTGAGACACGCCACGTCAGTGTAACAGCCATATCAGGAAAGATGGTTAAAAAGAATTCGTCTTTTCAAAAGACGAATTTGAAAAAAGTTGAGTTCGTCTTTTAAAAAGATGAATTTCGGTGCCCCATAACTTTCCACCTAAGTAGAATCACCTATTTCGATAAATCTTTCTCAAATCACGTACATCGATAATTTTTTATTAAAAAGTATTATTTAAAAAAAAAATCCTGGTTCATTCTGATAAGACTGGGTTGGTTGGTTGTCAGATATTTGTCAGTACACGCCAAGGTAGTAGCCTCAGATAAGACTGGTTGGTTGTCAGATATTTCTCAGTATTTCATTACCATTTGCTTGATAGAACTGCTTCTATAAAACTAGCTGAAACATCGCTAAGACAAAAATCCGGTAGGTAAAGGCTTAGCTAAGTATGATTCTTGTAGGTGACTCGATTAAATTCAGAAATTGCAGTCCGAGTCGAACATAGCCTGGCGAGATTGGAATTCAGTGAGATAGCTATATCGGGATTTATCTTCTTCCTTTTCTTCTGTCCATCAAAAAAAAAAAAAAAGTTGGAACGGTCTAGCCTTAACTGCTATTAATCGTTGGAACAAGACAATAGCTCGTGACTCCCCTTTTGCTCTACTCCCAGTCTCATGTTATATTTGACTTGAAGTAGACATATATTGCTCAGGAGTAATCTCTTGCGCACCGAGTGTGGTGCAGCAAATTCAGCGTGGCCTGCATCGTACGCTCCTATTAGTCCAAAAATATTGTAGCATGATGGGATAAAAGCTGAGATGACTAGCATTAATTAAAATTTTCGTCCATACCAAAATATCTTTACGATATCCTAGTTCAAAAGCTACGACATCCCAGTTCAAAATCTACGATATCCTGGTTTACGATATCCTAGTTTAAAATCTACGATATCCTAGTTCAAAAACTACGACATCCTGGTTCAAAAATGACCTAAACAGTATTACGATATTTCTAGTTCAAAATTTACGACATCCTAGTTCAAAACCTATGACATCATGATTAAAAAATGACCAGAAACAGTATTACGATATTGTAATTCAAAAGTTGATATCCTAGTTTAAAATCTACAACACCCCTGCAGAAAATATAAATTAAAACCAAAACAGTATTTACGACATCCTAGTTCAAAAGCTACGACATTCTAGTTCAAACCTACGACATCCTGCAGAGAAAAATATAAATTAAAATTGAAACAGTATTATGATATCCTAGTTCAAAAGTTACGACACTCTAGTTCAAAATCTACGACATCGTTGTAAAAAAATAAAATAAAATGTAAAACCTAAAAGTATTACGACATCCTATTCAAAAGCTACGACATCCTAGTTCAAAATCTACGATATCCCTGCAGAAAAATATAAATTAAAATCTGAACAGTATTACGATATCCTAGTTCAAAAGCTACGACATCCTAATTTAAAACCTACGACATTCCTGCAGAAAAGGGATCGAAGGGAAGGATATTTTGTCTGAACAAAAATTTCAAATAAAAATTGAATGATAATTAATGCTAGTCACGCTCAACTCCCATCTCGTCATGCTACAATGAATATATTTGGATCAATAAAAAGTACGATATGGGCTATGCTGAATTTTCTGCGCTGCACGCATGGCCAGAAAGACTTCCAATTGCTCAGTCAACCAGAAAAGATGTTTAAACTTCAATATCGATCCATACAATGTATGTTGGGTAATAACAACTTTAAACGCTGTTTTTTCTTCTTTTCTAAGCCGCCTCATCATCGCTATCATATTGCACTTATGCACTATTGTCATTATTGTTGAAACAAGTAGAGCCATCGCTTAACAGACGCTCCTCCTAGATCTAGTCCAGCATTAAGGCTTAGGAGAGCAAGTGCTTAGAGTCAAACCAAAAAAGGAATAAAAAGGCCTGCATGTATTCACTTCACTGTTGAGTTGACAAATAAAAGCACTATATTGGAGTGCAGCCTGTTTCAACAAAAGCAAGAAACTTGTACCAATCTCAAAACTGCTGGTCTTGACAACAAAAAATTGCTAAACAAGGATATCCATCATAGATGATACAAAGTCATTATAATACATCAGTAATATCCATCACAGATGCTTGATTGAACAGTTTAAAAGTGAAAACCGAATCAAAACTACAGATGCTACGTCTTGTGGTACCATGAGGCTAGGAGATCCAAGTGTAGTCGTCCTCACATTATGATGTTGGATGTTTAGCAGGGGGTTAGTGCTGATCAAGATGCTGGTTTCCCAGAGCGTCACAGAAATCTCTTAAGTTGCCACTACCATCCTTCTAATGCCACGATAAAAATTAGTTGCATCTTCAAAAATCTAATCCATGCAAAAAATGCTTGTTTAGGAAGCTGGTACGTCGCTTGGAGTGGAATCACTTCAGTGCCAGAACCACGAACTCAGACACTGCATGTTTGACAGCAATGTGGGTTAAGGTTGATAATGCCCCCATAAAAAACTCAGATCAACCTGGGACGTCAGTCTGGTTTTTCCTCTTTGTACAATATTGCTGAGAAGAAAGCCTTCAATTGTGTTAGTACAATAAGATATACAACTGATGAGCATTTTCTATAGCCGAATCTCCACTTGACTGCCAATTTCCACCTCTCTAGTGACTTCTTGGCTTTCAAAGGCAACTGGGAGACACCAATGCCTTCAATTTGAAGGCCATGCACTTCAAGGAAACTTTTTAACTCTTGTTTGCAACATTGCAACTCTACGCACTTTAGACAAGAGGGATTGGAAAGTATTTTTTCTATAACAATCAACAATAAGCCATCATCCTCAGCTCTAGTTGGTAACTTTTCCAAAATATCATGGCAGCGTTTTGCCAACCATTTCATGACCGATAACTCATTTTCAACGGAAAGCAAAGATCCTGCATAAACTTGACACCCTACTGCTCTTCGATACTTCGCCGGGGTTGCACATAGGCGTAAAGCACAAAGCAAGGCAAAAGAGGGTCTTCCATTTGGTTGAATGTACAGAGAATCTACCGGCCAAGTACTGGATGTGCATATGTCTGTATCCAACTGGATGAAGGCCTTATCATTTGGATTGTCGCTAGAAGAAACCCATAATGCTCTAGAAGATCTAGATTAGTATATGTCCCATAACTTAAAAGAACCTGTCAAAAACAAGATACCTGTCAAAACTTAGAATTAACTGACTATATAATCAAGTACAAGAGGAGAAATTAAACGCATTCCATTGCAGAGTTCAGGGTAACTACTAATAAAGAAGCTATGGAAATGACAAAAGCTGTGAGTGCACAGGATTATTTAAAAAGTGAATCTTATGGTCCTTGGGGTGGGATGGCAAAATGAACTAAGAAAAAATTAATTATCTGAGAGGTGTCATTAATTGGCCCTATGAATGAAAGTCAATTTGCCATAAAGCGTTATTTTGTTGGATTACAATTTTTTGTCATGGTTGATAGAGGTAAAAAATAAGGATTCATCATTCTCTATGTTGTATTCTAAAAACGAAGCATTATTTAGATTTTCTATATCAAATAACATACGTCTTGCTGTATATCTTGTACATCCATCTTCCTATGTAATAAATTGAACAAAATAAATGCCATTTATTACTTATTCATTAATCACTGTATTACAAAATAGATGACTTGTCAAAACCTTCTCTAGACAAATTATGATCAATTGCCAACAAGTAAAACAGTATCTAGCCATTCTCTAACCTCTTACTAAGGTACAGGGCATTATCGACTAGAAATCGATCTCTTCCTAATGTACAGGATACTTATCAACAAGAAGCCGATCTTTTTCCAAGGCATAGGACGCCTATCAGCCAAGAGCTGATCTCTTATTAAGATGCAGGATATCTATCGATCAGGAAACGATCTCTTATTAAAGCACATGATACTTAACTACTCATCAAACATATATCGTCACTTACCTGAAACTAAGTACAGAGCTCTATAATTTCATTAAGTATGAAGCATATCTATAAATTATTAGAGCCATTATAACAAGATTGTTAAAGTGGTTATCAAGAAATATAATAGACCACTCAACAAACCACTTCATAAACTAATCTTTTAATGGCCTAAACGACTTAATAACTTGCTTAACAAGTAACTATCTTATAAATGGTTATAACTGCCAAACCAATTTAGTCCTAAACCTCTATAAATAAAAGATTTAGGAAACTCCAAGAGGATTCTTAAACTCTTCTCCATTTAATTCTCACTATTCTCCCTCTTGGAGCTGATTTAAACATTGAAGGGTTCCCCATTAGAGAAATCAACCAATTTTCTAACAACGAGGACTTCTTTTATAGGTTCATAAACTAATCAAGCCTATTCCCAAACTCATCAACCGATCTTCTAAAGGATCCCCAGACTCAAAAGCTTCAAAGTTATTTCAACACATTTGGTCTATCAAGCTCATGGAGATACAGCAATAGATTGGCACTAGAAAAAGGGTCTTGTCTAAATCTTTCAAGAAAATGGCGAGTAGAAGACCTTCACTTAACTCTAATTTCCTGACAATGATTTTTCGAAATGCTTCAAAAATTGAAGGAAGAAATTCTCAACTCCCTCTTGCCACTAATCAAATGCTTGATATTTTGATTGAACATAATAATTACTGATGGGTGCTGTTCAACTCCTTTAATAATTTGCCATTCAGTCTCCTGCCTTGCTGGCTAAATCATCCCAACGGAACCAACGACACCTATTTGGTAGAGGGGATAGGAGTCATCAACCTCCTCACGGGGAGAGAAATTCGGTGATCGATTCCACCTCAAGAAGAAACCATCGCCACCACCTCCAGGAGATTTGATCCCGGCATACCCTTTGAATCATCGCTCTTGGCACAAGAGAGTGATATCGAAAAGAAAGTTACGAGAGCTGGAAGTCGGACTTGGTGAGACTGCCACCATAGCAACTTTCATGATTTCAATACTCAATCATTTTTTGAAAAATAATGATAATGAAACCCGATCCCCCATTAGTTCAAGATGCCATTAGTTGAACCGTATAATGGTTCTACTGATCTATTGATCACCTTGATGGATACAGAGCTCTCATAAGGCTCAAGGTGCATTGTGACACCTGATTGTGCTTGGCCTTCCCAGCAACTTTGAAAAAAGCCGTCCGAATGTGGTTTTCAAATTTGCTACCTAGATCTATCTACTCCTATCAGCTGAACAGCCAGCTAGTGATTTTGATAGTCATTGACCATAGTTAAAGAATAATAATGGTCTCTTCTCCATTAAGCAAGAAGAAAAGATATTTCTAAGCTATGTGGCATGCTTTAATGCAACTATGCTAAAGGTCAAAGACTTAAGGTGTTTGCCGTTATGTCGGTCCTAAAGCAGAAAACTTCGGAATGGTTATTTAAGTTCTTTTTGGATAAAAAAATTTCAAAGAATTATGCTGATCTTCTGTGCATGCAGGAAAATATGCTTAAGCCAAGAAAAACTATTTTCTCTGTCAAAAAGAGAGAAACTTGAGGAGTAGGAATAAATGACTCGCGAGGAACAAACTCATGCTCATCTAGAAGCTGTCAAAATCTTAAAGAGTTCAAAGCCAAATCAACCCGCTAGGCAATTTGCCGACTATACCCCTGACTGCTTCTTAATCTCAAATTCTGATAGAGATTAAGAACAAAGATTATCTGCATCGACCACTACCCATGAAAGGTCCATCAAAGAAGAGAGAAAAATAAATACTGCCACTTCCACAAGGATTAGGTCATGATATGAAAGATCATTGGCCAGCTGAAGAAATTGAAATTTGATCTATAAGGGTTACCTAAATAAGTATATCAATAACCAAAAAAAGAAGAAATCCCTAGGATGCACCATAAGCATGAAGCTGAGCTAAGCAACCTACCAACTACAAGAACGTTGGCCCTCCACAAGCAAGGGGGCAGGAATACAGGACAAGGAATAACCAAAAAAGAGGCATCAGACAGAGCAAGACAAGAACATTATTATTTTTTCTAATAAAAATATAAGAGGATTCAAACCCCACATAATGATGCAATCGTTATCTCCAGACGGGGCCAAATATGATGTAAAAAAAAACTTTAATTGATAATGGAAGCTTTGCCGACATCTTATTCATAATGCATTCCATAAAATGAAACTACCACTTGAAAGGCTAAAAAAGATGAATACTCTACTCATTGGATTATCTAGAAACTCTGTTATTACAGGAGAAATACTCTTACCCGTGATTGCAAGTCAACCATCTAAGCAAGCAACAGTCCGGTTGAGTTTCTGCTCATCCGAATACCATTGGCTATAATGCTATTCTTGACGATCAAATGCCCTATAAAAATAGTAGTCTCAATCTACCCCCTGCTCATTTGCTTCCCAACTAAGCATGGAGTTGGAGAAATCAGAGGAGATAAAATATTAGCAGGACAATGTTTTCTTGCAGTTATCAAGATCCAAAGATAGATCGAGGCTCCGTGGACAAATGAACAAGATGTTAAAGAAGACATCACCATGAACAAAGGAGAGCCAGCTAAGCAATTGATAAGCATTCTTCTAAAAGATGACCCAGATAAAACAATATATATCAGATCTCTTTTGGCTCTTAAAATCAGAGAGTAGCTGATTATGTTTCTTCGGGCCAATGCCAGTGTCTTTGTTTGAATAGCTACCAATATGCTAGGTATACTTCATCATATTATCATCCACAAACTCAGTGTGGGCCCTCTTTATTCTGCTATCAAGCAAAAAAAAGAAGTTTTACTCCAAAAAGACAAAAAACCATTGAAGAGAAAGTGGACAAATTTTTAAGAGTAGACTTCATCAGGAAAACCACTATCCAGTGGATAGACAATGTGGTCATGGTCAGAAGGTAAATGGCAAGTACATAATCTACTTTGACTATAAAGATCTTTACAAAATCTGTCCAAAGACATCTATCTTTTGTTAAGAATTGACTAACTGGTTGATGCCACTTCGGAATATGAATTACTAAGATTCATGGATGCTTTTTCATAATATAATAGATTCAAACGGCAGAGGAGGATGACGAGAAGACGACCTTTATGGTGAAAAGACTTTACTGTTACAAGATGACACTTTTTGGACAAAAATACTGGAGCCACCAACTGAGGCCTAGTAAATAGAGTCTTCAAAAATTAGATAGGACAAAACATGAAAGTTATATCGATGATATGCTCGTCAAGAATAATAGATTGATTGTCACATAGCTGACTTGGAAGAAGTCTTCAATGAATTAAGATAGTGTCAGATAAAGTTTAACCTAAACAAGTATGCACTCAATACTACATCAGCAAAGTTTTGAGGCTTCATAGTCGATCCCCGCGAAAATCTGAGCACTTCTTGAGATGAAGCATCCTAGAATAAGGAAGTGTAATGCTTAACAGGTCGGATAGCTTTACTTAACCTATTTATTTCCCGATCAGCTGAAAAATATCCGCCATCCTTCAAAGTCCTAAAATATATCGATAACTTTGAATAGTCGGAAAACTACCTATCAGCCTTCGAAGATTTGAAAAAAATATCTTGGCTCTTCTCCATTACTGTGCGAGGCCAAAAGAGAAATTAGAAACTTTACATTTGCTTATCTGTTTTTGCTAACACTATTGCTCTGTTTTGGTTAGAAGAGATATGGGTGTATAAAAGCCCATCTATTATCCTAGTAAAATATTAAGGGATGTGGAAATAGGATACAACAAAACTAATAAGATGATCTATGATCTTGTCACTACATCAAAGAGACTTTGGCCATATTTTCAGTCCCATTCTATAGTTATCCATTTGGCTTCAGAATCAGTTACTTCCTATGGACTTATCAACAGCTAGAAGTGTAGAATTTTGAGAGTGTGAGATGAAAATATATTTTATGGTCTTTGTATAAGGTTTAGAGGTTTTTAACCTATGGGGCATAGGCACTTGTAAGCAAACAGCCTAGGAAAAGCTGACATGCTAACAATGTGGCAGGGCAATGACACATGATTAAGCAGTTGCTGCAAATGTTGATCCAAAATTTTATATTTTCCTGACTTGACTTGTGGGGCAAGTTCATTTGTTGTCAGAGGAAGTATTTTTTTGCATTGAAATTAAAAAACAAAATGCAATCAGACACCAATGGAGTGCTAAGCAGGTTTAGAACTCACTCTCTCTAGCATGATATAATTAAGATTAAAATTGCAAGGAGTCAGCATATCTAATTCAAATATGTCTGGAGGTACCTGCTCTCCTTCTTTGTATCTTTTCCTTGCATAAAAGCAATAGGAATTGGTGTCTTCCTCATATCCACCATCTGTTAGCCTTGCAAAGTAACATTGAGGCTGCTCGGTATCTAATTTCTCAGTGATATTCTTGTGTGTCACAACAGAATTGGTATTTGAATGTTCTGCTGCCATTTCCTCCAAAGCATCAGGCAAAGACTCCACATCAGGTGCAGCATAATTAAACAAATCACCAACAGGGCATAAGCAACCAGCATTATCCCATGGTATATGCAATGTACGGGAAGATATCTTGCAGAAGAAAGAGTGCAATGTGAAGATCTAAAAAAAAATAATCCAAACCCAATAAAGCAAAATTAAGTAGAACTACCATAAAGTAACCATTAACTCACAGTTGACAAAGACCAAAGCCATGACCTAAAAGTCAAAAGTTGAGGCTTAAGGTCCACTTCCTGCATGAGACTGATGGCTTCTTTCCAATCTGATTTTGCCCTGTGAACAGCCTTCTCTGAAACCCAGATAGCATCTTCAACCTGACAATCAGATAAATTATTTTGGAACACTGTATATGGCACAAAAAGCAATAATGACCCAAACTTTATGTTAGAAATAAGGTTTTGCTAAACTTACTTGCAAAGTTTGAATTTCAAGTTTGTGAAGTTTGCCAGTGTACTGCCACTACGAGGCAACTGCACCAGATATGGATACCAGTGAGAAACCCCTTCCTTTTCCCATTTCAGGCCAATAAAACATACTGTCAGTATCTGTACAAAATATTCACGACAAATTTATTCCAGAACAGAGT
Organism: Areca catechu; assembly: GCA_021397845.1. Taxonomy (NCBI): domain Eukaryota; kingdom Viridiplantae; phylum Streptophyta; class Magnoliopsida; order Arecales; family Arecaceae; genus Areca; species Areca catechu. The sequence continues at coordinate 136,136,913 of CM038049.1, forward strand.
TGTGAAAAGAAGAAGAAGAAGAAGAAGACACAGATGGATAAGAGGTTTCTTAGGAAGTTAGCAACATAATCGCCAATTCCTACAAAATATGGTTGACTTTGATGAGGTCTATACTTATACAAATGGTTATAGTATCAGAGCATTATTGACACCGTATGACATTGCATAGCTGCCAGTGTCTAAGTTAAACAATGTACATGGCACAGTTGGAGTCTCATTGAACACGTGCATTGCACATGCAATTCTAGTATGCATGAAGTGTACATGCTGCATCCATATGTTTGTCCCAGTTTTCACCTGATATGATCATGTTTTTCATTTTGACAATTGCTGCAAGAAGTCAAACAAAGATACCACAATATGAAATATGTCAGTAACTAACTTTTAGAAGTAAGAGACCAATAGGTTAATCTAAAACATAAACCCATCTTGCTTCAGCAAAACAAGTTTAGCAGACCATTGCATGCAATTATAATTTTGTGACATATTTTTCTTTGGTTTCTTTGTCTTTACCTGACACATCCCACTTGAGGAAAATCTCTATAAGCAGTGTTTAGTCAAAGCTGCATCTAACATGAAGGTTCAATTGATTATAGAATCAAATGATTAGTGTAAGCCAATCTTTCTCAAGATTGTCATCAATGATTTAAAGGACCAAGCTGTATCACAGCCTTCTACCAAATTCCTTCCTGTTCCTTCAAGGTCTTTCTAGATAAGCTTGTATTCATGTTCCAATTAATTCCATACTAGCACATAGCACACATGCTGCACATGCCCTGAAGAGTGAAGCGAGAAGGGAAGAAAAAACTGGTAGAGTCTAGAAATAAGTGGAATGGAACTGGAGGTGGAGATGCCACCTCCAGATTTCCCATTATAATAGTTGATAGATAGATCACACAATGTAAATAAAAGAGAAATAGGAATCCAAATACTCAACTCAGTCAATATATGAAATTAGGAATAGACATAAACATATGCAACATTCTTTACATGATACATACCATAATACTAATAGTCAGAGTTCTTGGACAAAGTTCATTCTAAAAGAGCAATGTCATAAAAGTCACCCAAGATTAATCAGAGTGAAAGGCATGAAAGAATGGTTCATTGAACCGGGTAGTTTGGGACATGCCAGGTGCAGTTTGGGCATTTTTCAACGCCAATGAGACTGGAGCAAGGGAGAAGGAAAGAAAGGAAGAGAGAAGGAAAGGAAGGAGATGGAAAGATCGGTGGTGGCCCACCAAGGCTGCCAGAGGGCCATCAAGGCCTCCAGGGTTTCGTGGTCTCCACGAGAGCGATTAGAGTGAGAGGGGGGATGGAGGAAGTGGAGGGAGGGGAAGGCATCTGGGAGGCTGTCATGGCTGCCGACAATGAAAAATCTTTCCACGGAGCCGTTTCTTCATAACAAGGTTAGATCCCTTGTTCATCATTTTTTTTTAAAAACATAATTATAGTAAAGCCAGTAATGGATTTGCCGATTTCACTGTTAATCATGTTTTTTTAAAAAAAACAGATGATAATAGGGATCCTACCATTGACGGCTTCACTGTTAATCGCATTGTTGACCTACCCGTATTCAGAGAAACGGCCTCCCCACCACCTTCCCATTCCTCTCCCCTCTCTCTCTAATCGCTCTTGCAGAGGACCATATGCCTCAGAGGCATTGGCAACCCTTCAGTGGTCACTGCCACATCTCTACTAGCCTCCCTCTCCCTCCCCCCTCTCTCTCTTTTCCTCCATGGTTCTTCCTCATTTCCATGTCGGTTGAAGCCCGGTACACTTGTATGAACAAACCGACCGTACCACTGGCTGGCCACATAGGATCCAATTCCAAGTTGGTGAACCTTGCATGAAAGAAAGCTGATGCATTAGATACTATTAAACAAAATGGGACTTTACAAAGATATTCACTCCTTGATTTTTTGTTGTCTTTTCTTAATTTGCTCTACGTAAATACCTATATACACACACACACACACATATATATATGTATGTATGTATGTATGTATGTATGGGTATTACAGTTACTAATGTATTCTAGTTTGACGAAGGCTTGCACTTATGGCATTGCATAGCTGCCGGTGTCTAAGTTAAGCAATGTACATTGCACAGCTGCATCTCAATTGAACACATGCATTGCGCGTGCCAGATTCTGGCATGTATGAAGGTATACATGGTGGATCCATATGTTTGTCCCAGTTTCACCTGATATGATCCTGTTTTTCATTTTGACAATTGCTGCAAGAAGTGAGACAGACACAACCACATTCTGAAAAAATGTTAGCAACTGACTTGTTAGAAGTAATGACAAACAGGTTAATCTGAAACATAAACCCATCTTGCTCAGCAAAACAATTTTAGCAGACCATTTCATGCAATTATAATTTTGAGACATATTTTTCTTTGGTTTCTTCTGTCTTTACCAGACACATCCCATTTAAGGAAAATCTCTTATAAGCAGTGTATGGTCAAAGCAGCATATAACATGGAGGTTCAAATCGATTATAGAACCAAAATGATGAGTGTAAGCCAATCTTTCTCAGGATTGTCATCAATGTTTAAAGGCACCAAGCTGTATCACAGCCTTCTACCAAATTTCTTCCCTGTTCCTTCAAGGTCTTCTAGATAAGCATGTATTTATGTCCACTTAATTCCATACTAGTACTTAGCACACATGCTTCGCATGCCCTGAAGAGCAAAGTGAGAAGGGAAAAAAACTGGTAGAGTCCAAAAATAAGTGGAATGGAACTAAAGGCAGAGATGGACCTCCCAGATTTCCCGTTATAATAGTCGATAGATGGATAGATAGATCACACAATGTACATAAAGAAAAAAAGGAATCCAATACTCAACTCAGTAAATATATAAATGGATATTAAACATATGCAACATTCTTTACATGATACATACCATAATCCTAAAAGTCAGGGTTCCTGGACAAAGTTCAGTCCAAAGGAGCAATGTCATAAGTCACCTGTATTAATCAGAGTGAAAGGCATGAAAACATGGTTCGCCAACCAGTTTGAACCGGATGGTTCGGGTGTACCGAACCATACCGGTAGCCAACTTGTGCAGTTCAGGCGTTCGATTGAGAACACCGGCAAGACCAAAACAAGAAAGAAGGAAAGAGAGGAAGAGAGAAAATGGGAGGTACGGAGATGTAAAGGTCGGCTGTAGCCCGCCAAGGCCTCCGAGATTCCCTGGTCCTCTGCGAGAGTATTAGAGAGAGATAAAGAGAGGGGAGAGGAGGGAAACAGAGGGAGGGAAAAGTAGCAGGAGGCCACTAGAAGGCTCTAGGTCGTTGTCATGGCCACCGGACAGCGGAAAGCCTTCCTACGAGCACCATTTCTTCGAAATAGGGGCAGGTTCCTTGTTCATCGTGTCTTTTTCATAAACACGATTAATAATGAAGCTGGAAATGAAGCCAGCTTCACTTAGAAAAGCATTGCTGGCTTCACTATTAATCGTGTTTTTTTTAAAAAAACATGATGAACAAAGGGCCTACCCCTGCTCTGAAGAAATGGCCTCCATGAGGAGGCTTTCTGGCATCTGGCAACCAATCTATGGCCTCTCTAGCCTCCCTGCCTCTATTTCCCTCCCTCCCCTTTCTCCTATCTCTCTCTCTAATCACTCTTGTGGAGAACCATAGAGTCCAAAGGCCTCGATGGCTCTCCAAGAGCCTTTATGGCTCTCCAAGAGCCTTTATGGCCCTCCAATGGCCACCGTCAGCATCTCCACCGGCCTCCCTCTCCCTCCTTCCCCATTCTCTCCCTCTTTCTTCCTAATTCTCCCTCATTTTTGTATTAGTTTGGACCCAGTATGGTCCATATGGCGGTGTACCGACTCATATAGCAACTAGCCGGCACAAGATCCTGTTCCAAGTCGGGGAACTTTTCATGAAAGAAAGCCGATGCATAGATACTATTAACAAAGCGGGACTTTAAAAGAAATTCACCCATTGATTTTTTTGTAATTTCTCTTCTTAATGTGCTCTAACATGTAGATACCTATATATAAGTTACAATTACTAGTATTTTAGTTTGACGAAGGCTTGCACTTATGGCACCTTATGTGTTGTCATTTATTTGTTTGTTTGAGAGTCCATATATATTTTCTAAGCCATGTATCTGAATATAAAATAAGTCAAAGTTTTTTTCCTTAAAATCTCTGGTGGTGAAATACTTCAAGTCTTGGAATGGTCATAAGTTAATATTTGCTTGCTTTCATTTCTTCTTCCCCTTGACTTATTTTCTCTCCTCTTTCTAGCATTTCAATTTTTTCCAGTTTCTATTTATTGTTTTGCCTGAACACTAATCCAATCATGCAACAATTCAACACAAAGAGAATAATTTATCTAGGTAGATAGTTAACCTCAAACTTTCCTATACAGCAATAAACATAGCTATACAGTCACTAAATCCATGAATAAACCCTGTAGATTGCAAACAATGTCCAGAACATATGCATTATTAGTAGTCTAACTTATTTATAAGAGAAAATTTGCACTGTCCTTTAAATGTTCCATAACTACTAATTAAACACCAAATTGACAACAGGGATCTCAAGACAAGTGATCTATGTACACCTTCCCTTGTTGGAAAAATCAAGAGTTGTATCATTATTAACAAATATATTTGGAACTCAGAATTAAAGGGGAATGCAAATATATCTTGTTGCTCAAATATTTCATAGACACGACTTCCTAATCATATGCAGTGAGTACACAAATAGTTATTCTCAAGTTATGTTGATGTTCATAAAACAAGCACCATTTTACGATATTTTTGTGATAAGCTTCCTAACAGACAAATGTTAATTGGAATTTCCTCAAAGAAGTATCACTTTTTGATGTCAACCTTAAGCCCTTCAAGTTAGATAGTTAAAATTTATGTTGGAACTGTGCGAAAATTGAAAAGGGAAACTCTGGGATGAAAATTGACCAAAGATAGCAGATCACAGAAGCATACTTCAATGTCTGAGGAAGTACACTATATGTTAGTTGTTCTCTTCCCATTTTTCCAGAAATTTTCGAAGACTCTAACGTGGTGTTTGGTTGGTGGAAGTTTGGGCCTAGAATGTTATGGGAACAGATAACTCCCATTCCAACTATTTGGTTGAAGGAAATCCCATCACATTCCAATTCTAGGGCAAAATGGGAATGGTCTAATCTCTCCAAAATTCAATCCAGGCTCTTACCACAGATTCAAATCTCATTCCACAAAAAATGGAATGGGAACAAAAAAAAGAAAAAAGTGATGAGACCACCATTGTCCCCATCCTTCTCGAGTCGGGACTCCCTAGTAGCTATGAGTCAACATTGTACACAGCCCAGTCCCCACTCCCCAATGCCTTCCTCTCAGCATCTTGCTGCTCGACAGCCTCGCCTATGCTGGCTAGCCGACCATCACTAGGATTGCCGATGGCATGGAAGCAATAGCATAGAGGATCGATAGGTTCACTAGGGTGGAGAATTCCGATGGCTTGGAGGATTGCGAAGGCATCGAGACCGCATATTTGAGATGGGAGGGGCTGTGATGCCCAGAAGTCCCATCAGGTAGGCATCAGGGTTGATGCCGAAGATAGGGTTAGGACTAGGATTAGGACTTGGGTTAGGGCTAGGGAGATGGTAGGGAGTAGTAGGGTAGGAGATAATGGGGCAATGTAAGGGCTCGTGGGGTAAGTGGAGGAAGGGACAGTAGGGGGTACATGATGGTGGGGCGGTGTTGTAGGAGGGCGGGGATGGGGGAAAGGACAGGAGGGTAGAGAGGGTTTAGGTGTTTAGATCTCTGAGATAAAATGAAAATAGTAAATAATAAATATTAAATAAAATAAAATAGTAAAATAATATTAACATATTATAATAAAAATAGATATAAATATTAATAAAATAATAAATAAGATAAAAAATATTAAAATAGATGAAAATAATTAATTTAAAGATTTTTAGTTTAAGAAAAAATGAAAATTAAGTTAATTCTGATTCCTATCTTTAAATAAACCAAACAACAATAATGGGAATCATCCATTCCAATTCTGATTTCGATCACAAACCAAGAACTTCAAGGGATATTGCCAATCCAATTCCCATTCCATATCATTCCGATTGCAAAAAAAACATGCCCTAAAGTCTAAATGGCAACATGTTTAATAGATAAATGACACAAAATATCCAAAAGTGGGAAAACAATGAAATTAGATTTGCCTATAGAATAGGAGGTTGATCATAAGACTCAAGTTCATATTTGAAAATGAGATTCAGAAAGATCAGCCGCAAAGAATAATGAGGGACAATAACTGGCATGATATCACCAGCTTACTAATCTTTGTTGTATTGCATGATATTTGAGATTACACAAATAGAGACATAGAATAGGCAATAAATAAATACCCCCAAAATGTATAATTTTATGATATTTTTTATGATATTGAAAGGACCTTCAGCAAGAGATGCCTTTGAGAATTTAAAAAAAAATATCCATCACACAAAGAATAATCTGATGCTTGGCATTAACAACTTTTGTGAGAAAAGAGAGAGAAGAAGAGACTATATGGTGCTTTGGATTTAAATGAAAAAAACGGGCAAGGATCAGCAGTTCACGTAAGATGTCTCCGACCAAAAAATAAATGTAGATGAATCTAAAGATGGTCTGCTAAGAATACTTTTTATTTCTCCAAATAACAAGTTTAAATAGTTACAATAGTGCCATATTGGTTGATCATACAAACAAGCACAGTTTTGTCATATTTTTGTGTTTAAGTTTCTTAACTATAATCTAGATAGAATCAAGCAACACTTTCAACTTAGAACGAAATCGAAATCATCATCTTTGATACATCTAAAATGTCTGAAAATTGAAATAACTATATGAAACTATATCATGGAACAACCAAGAGATGTATGTAGATATTGACAAAAAAAATCCCAATTCACGAATCAAAACATAGGGAAAATTTAAAGCACGAGGCAAATTTAAAACAACCATGGACTATCTCATGATTTTAAGTCTGTTGCCTCCTATTTAAAACACTTTCAAATCCACACACATTGTTTTTTTTAAAAAAAAGCATTCTCGTATTCTCCCATAATATTTCATTAGTAACCAGAACCAAGGCACAAACTCCAAGACTTTCACACAATGGATTGGTGCATGCAATGATGCAATCCTATATATTACGTGGATATTCATTTACAACCTCCATAACTTATATATCCCTACTCATAAATTTCTCTGGATTGACCTCCACTAACTAAGAAATTTGAAATGGTAAAAATTCTTGGCATTGTAAATGCTATAAGAAAACATCGTTGATTCTGACGACCCTCGTTCTCTTCTAACTTGCATAAATTTATCTTCTTCTTTTTTTTTTTTGGCATACTTCCAGATTTCTTCTCTAAGTTTTTACAAATTACGAATATTTCCCAAGTTTCATATTACCTTCCTAGCTAATAAAGTATATCTATAATCCGCTTATCCACAAAAGTTCAAGCATAAAAGTAGGCATCCTCAATGCTTTACGACTAGCACCCAGGCAGCACCGAAAGGTTCAGTTGGTGAAGTAATTGAGGTTGGGTACCAACCACCTGGTTCCGAGTCCCACCCACACTCCTTTCTTATTACTTCAATAAACTGGTGGAGGCAAGAACCCTCTCCCATTGTATCAAAAACCAGAGAGAGACAGAGAAAAAGAGAGCGAGAGGAGTCCCAAAAATAACAATCAAAAATAAATATGAAGAGAAATGGAAAATGACTGTTATAATCCAACAAACACACATAATTTAGCAAACAGGGAACGGCAAGTCAATGGGAACTATCAACTCAGCAAAGGAGTAAAATAGGGAGGAAACCCACCTGATGGAGGAGAGACGAGGGTGCCTTCGGACGCAGGACGCAACCCTTTCATCTTTCAACACGCCTTCGCTCGTCAACAGCGCGGCTCTCGGAACGCTAAGGATCAGCTCTCCTTTCCTCAAATCACGGGCAGCGGCCAAACCCCTCCTGAAGAAGAGTCGAATAAGGAAGCCATCCTAAAGGGAAAGAGGAGAAGAGAAGAAGAGAAGAAGAAAGAAAGAAGGATCGGAACGGAATGCTTACCCGCCGGCGTCCGGGAAGTGGAGACGAAGAGGGAACGGCCCAAACAAGAGGAGGGGATGCAGCAGGAGTCGTGGAAATGGGGGAGTCAGAGATGCCCATCTCCGCCGCCATCTTAGAAGAGCCGCCATCCCCTTCCCTTCCTCCTCTCCATCCATCTTTCGCCGCCGCGCACTCGCAGGCTATAATCGGTAGAGCGTCGAAACCCAACTCGTCATCGCCTCCTACCAGATATTCTGCACCTGAATTGCACGTGGCATACAGAACCCGCCTCACCGCCAACAGCCCCTTCTGCCCCCCATAATCTTCCTTACAAGGATGATGGTAAGATTCGAATCAAAATCTAGATATTAAATTTAGATTTAATTTTAATATTAGTTCCGGATCTTGTTTCGAATATTAATTTAATTTAAAATATCATGTCCAAATCTAGATGGATCTTGAGTATCCGGATCCGGATCCGGATCCGTTTAGTATAAGACGAGATATCGGTTGAGACTATGGAAAAACGATTTTTCCGAATCGGAGCCTCGATGCTGGTTTTCGCTCCCGGTTCCCATCGGAATCGCATCCAGCTATAAGTAATATCATCCATCCCCTCTACTTAGGGTTTATTTCCATCGAATATTCTTCTCCCTTCCTTCACGTCAAGTTACCTCCTGGAGCCCAGCTTTCCACGTTATCTAATTTATTTTTCTCACATTCGGCGGCGATCACTTCGGTGGTTCTCTTTGCAGCCCGATTCCACCACAGTGGGTTGAATTTTCTCGAATTTTTATGGGGATTCTGGAGCTCCAATTTGAGATGATTTGCAAGATTAGGGTTCTGGTATCCTTGTCATGGTTAGATTATTACAAAGTAGGGTTTGATAGATCTTCTTTAGCAACGAAGAGAATTAAGTTTTTTTTTTTTTTTTTTGGCTTTTCCTTTTGCTGCTGAATGCGGAATTCGTTTGCATGCTGTCAGGATGCTTGAATTTGATCGGAGAGGGTATAACGTCAGAATGATATTGACAGAAAGATCGGATTTTGATATATTTCTTTCAAAACATATGCATTTTAATTGACGTATCACACATTCAACAAACCGTCATCTGTAGTTGTTGTTAAATTACTAGGTGCTGGAGTTCTATCAATTTAAATTACCTTTTTATTTTTTTTATTATTAATTTTTTTAATAAACAGAGGATTGAACTAGAACTTATTATAATATAATAATACAACAAGTAGCAACAAATGATATAATAACTTGCTAACAATCATAGCGATATTATAGGTCATCGAAAAGCAGGGAGGATTAGGGAGAAGCAATGAAAAGAATTAGGGTTGCACCGCTACTGAATTGAAGGCTTTTATATTAAAAACTATAGTTGATTTTGAACCGTTAAATCAAAAAATCTAATGGTTCATAATAATATTAATATATATAAAATATCAATATATAAAATACTATAGTATATAATCGGGTCTCGGGTTTGCCAGATTTGGATATTTAATATCCAGACCCGGATCCATTTAATTATAGCTAAATCAGTACGGGTCCGGATCCGGATAAACAGATCCAAATTTAGTACCAGACCTGGACCGTTGGGTAAATACTTGCGGGTCTTGGGTCCGACCCGATCCATTAACAGCTCAATGGCAATGGACAGATTTTAAATTTAATCTAAATACTAATGAATTATTTAAACCCAAATCTAAATATCTAATAAATTATTTAAATTTAATCTAAATACTAATGGGATTGAATTTTTTTTATCCAAGCTCATCTAATCAAGTATCAGATAATTTGAATTTACCCGACCCGAATCCAATTGAATCATATTAATTTTTTAAAATTTTTTGTCAACTTTAAAATCATCTATCATTTTATAAATCATACATATATTAAACAAATAAAATTCAACTACATTTTCAATTCAACATCACTTAGTTTCATTTCAATCAAATAAAATATATTAATATAAATATTAATTATATATATATATATAAAATATTAAAATATTTCAGGTTGGGTTCAAGTTGGGTACATATCTATCCAATTCCGGTCCAAATCCAAAATTAAGCATTCGGGTTTTATCCAGACCTGACCTAATTCAGTCAAAGCATTAACTACCGGCTTAATCGGGCGGGCCGAGTTGGGTATTCATGATTTAAGTTTTTGTTGCCATTCCTACTTCTTTATCATCTTATCCATCTAATATCCATGGTTAGCTATACCTTGCCTTGCCAAAAATAAAAAAGAAAAATGGTTGGTGATACTTTTTCTATTACATGGTTTCTTGCCGACATTAATGAGTAATGAACTAATAAAATGAGGATTATGATTGGATTCCTTAAAATAGTTTGTTTATCATGTCTACAACATCAAAATTGTGCATCGTTCGTAACTTAGGTGAACTCCTTGCTAGTGAAGTGAGATGTGCATCCATTACATTATGGAGAGCGAGCATCCACGGAATTGGAGAATTCAAACATGTGCATTTCTTGCCAATTGTTTGTCCGATCACATGATAAATGGAAACATTAGCTATTGTGAATGATCTACCTTTTTTTTTGTTGGTTGTATTTCTATCAAAACATGTCTAATTTTTTGTTGGGAGGGATGACCCTTGTAGCCTGCCACTTATGAAGGAGACAAGAGCTTTTTGAGCCCTGCCACTTAGCTCTAGCTTTGCCGGGCTAGGAATGGCATGACATGATACGGTGCCATACCATAATGCCAAGCAATAAGTGTGGATCTTAGTACCAACAATCAATCTTGGATAGAAACAAGTTAAACAAATTAAATGGTTAAATATTGCTAACCTGCTCCAGAGGAGCCTAGGTAACTTGCTAGCTAATCCAATCTATCCAATTTCTATGCCTGATTTATTTTTTTTATTGTACTTCCAAGTTAAATTGAGTAAACCATTTTGAACTAAAAAATAGAGGATAAATATTACAAGATAGATGATCATAAGTAATTATTGATATATAAAAAATATTCGTCAGAAATGATCATTTATTCAAGGCACAAGATACCAGGACCGAGAGCCGATCACTTATTCCAGGCATAGGATACTAGATGGCCAGAAGCTGATTACTTATTCCAGGCACATGATGGTAGATGGCTAGAAGTCGATACTTATTCAAGGGACAGGAAGCCAAATGACAAGGAGCCGATCACTAATCCAGGCACAAGATGCTAGATGACTAGAAGTTGATTACTTATTCCAAGCATAGAATGCCAGATGACCAGGAGCCAATCACTTATTCCAAGCATAGAGTGTGGCTTGGCTCCTTGATTTTGATGAATAACAAAATGTTGAGTATATGTTTGGACTAATGTTTTAATTGAAGTATGAATTTTAGACCTAGGTACATCAATTTCTTTATCAAAATACTATCAAGTTTACTAATTTGAAAGCAAGAGTTTCTCATGTTTAATTGATCTTCTAATCTTGGAATATTTCAAAACAACCACTTTGGCTCTTATGAAGAAGTATCTAAAGGATTAATGGACAAATCTTTAAGAAATTCAGAGTTTGGGACGCATTTTTGAATGGCACAGATCAAGTGTCGACTAAGAGGTCGACTCATAGGCCAAGTGTCGACTCATGAGATCGACTCATGAATAAATTCAGAAGTTCCAGAAGACCGGTATAAAATTTTAGCTGGCACGATCAAGTGTCAACTTAAGAGGACGACTCACGCCTTAAGTTTCGATTCAAGAGGTCGACTCATCGCTTGAGACAAGTTTTAGGATAGAATATCAAGTTTTCTGTATTCAGTCTGAAGTGTCGACTCAAGAGGACGACTCACACCTTAAGTATCGACTCAAGAGGTTGACTCATCGCCTGAGACAAGTTTTGGATAGAATATCAAGTTTTCTGTATTCAGTCAGAAGTGTCGACTCAAGAGGTCGACTCTCGACTCAAGAGGTCGACTCACGCCTCAAGTGTCGACTCAAAGGGTTGACTCATGCTGTAACGGCTAGTTTTCAGAATTTCAGAAATATCTCCAAACGGCTCCAAATGGATAGTTTTTCAATTCTAGCGGTCTTCAACGACTTTTCAGTGGATTTGAGATATTTAACACTCACAAACCTCTTCAAGTCAACAAGAAAGACAATAATCATATGGGACAAACTCCAATCATTTGAAAAGATAAGAAGAGAGCTTTAAGAGATTTCTTTGATAAAAAGGCTTCCACTTTTGAGTTGTTGAGCATTCAAATGTTTGGCCATAAGTGTATATTTAAAAATTTCAAGAACAAGATAACTCAAGCATTCAAGAAGAGCTATATTGACTTTAATTTCTACTCATTTTAGGAGCTATTTTTGTGCTCATTTATTATATATACTATTTTTTTTTGTTGTTGCTAGTTTCAAAGGTATTGAAACTAGTGTTAAAGGTTGTTGGTGAGCCTAAGAGATAAAACCAACTTGGATTTGACTTGTGAACCCGGTTAAAATAAGTTGTAAAGGTTGTTGGTAAGCCTAGGTGATAAAACCAACATAGGTTTTGACTTGTGAGCTTTGAAAAATAAGTCGACTGTAATCTTGGATAGATTATAGTAGAAATATCCAAGAAAAAGCTTGGAGAGTGGATGTAGGTGCTATGATACACGAACCACTATATATGTTGTTGTTTGCGATTATTTGCTTTCTTCTCTACTTGCTCTTTATTACATGCTTCTGCTGCATAATTCATTGGGCACAATCACTTAGTAATACAAACTCATTAAGAAGTGCACATAATTGCTTAATTTTTTTTAATACCCAATTCACCCCCCCTCTTGGGCTCCATCTCTGGGCAATAAGTGGTATCAAAGCCTGGTATTCTACTTGTAGGTCAACGATCTTGAGTTAAAGATCATAGTAGCCCAAATATGTATTAGTATTGTAGAAGGACAAGCCTCTAACCATCCACCTTTGTTTAATGGCACAAACACATATTGGAAGATATGCAGGCGTATTTACATTCAAGCTATTGATTTAATATTTTGGAGAACTATAGTTAAAGGCCCTCATCAGCCCACTATTTTGGTTAATGGCATTCTCACCCCAAATTAGAAGAAGATTGGGATGAGAATGATATTAAGCAAGCTAAGCTTAATGCTAAGGCCATGAATTGTTATTTTATGCACTTGATCCAAGTGAATTCAATAGAATATCAAATTATGTTTCGACCAAAAGAGATTTAGGATACACTTGAAGTTACACATGAGGGTACACATCAAGTAAAGACCACCAAAGTAAACATGCTCATTATATATATGAGATGTTTAGGATGGAACCAACTAAAACTATTAGTGAAATGTATACTAGATTCACTAATATTGTAAATGGCATGAGGAGTTAGGTAAAGTGATTTCTAATGTTGAACTTGTTAACAAAATTTTCAGGTCTCTTTCGACTTCTTGGGATCCAAAGGTCACAGTCATTGAAGAAGCCAAAGATGTCAATACACTTCTACTTGAGTATCTTTTAGGTTCATTGATGACTTATGAGCTCTCATTAAAGCAGAAAACAGTGGACAATGACAAGAAGAAGAAACCATTGCATTTAAGTTCACTACCAAGAAAGAATCAAGTGATGAATCCGATGAAGACAATGAAGAAGATGAAACAGCTCTCATTACAAGAAAGTTCAGAAGATTTATAAGGAGGAAAAAAATTCCTACAAGAAAAAGCCACAAAAGGGAGATCATAGTAAGGAGAAAGAAAAAGAAAAGGATAGGGAGTAACCGATATGCTTCAAATGTAAGAAGCCAAGTCACTACAAGTTGGATTGCTCCACTCTCAAGAAAAGTAAGAAGAAATTTAGGAAAAAGGCTATGATGGCAATGTGAAGTGAAAGTGAATATTCAAGTTCCGACGAAGAACAACAAAAAGTGGCCAACCTTTACTTTATGGCCAATGAAGAAGGGGTAAGACTTGAATCTGAAAATGACTTTACATTTGATGAATACGTGATGTTTTTGATGAACTAGTTATTGAATATCAAAAACTTAAATTCAAAAACAAAGAATTGAGAAAACAAAACTTAAAGCTTTTAAAAACATCTGATAAGTTTTTAATAGAAAATGAAAACTTGATTCAAGAAAACAAGAACTTGAGTGAACAAATAAATGTTTTGAAAAATGAAAAAGAAGATCTTTTAAAAGAAAAAGACTCTTTGAAAGAGGACAAAATTTTTGATACAAATGAAAAACTTGCAAAACAAAATAAGAAGTTTTTACTAGAAAATAAAAAATATAAAAATAATTAAAAAAAGTAAAGCCATTTGTTAAAGTTTATCTATAGTTCGGAAAATTAAATATGCTTTTTAAATAATCAAAGAGCAATTTTTAATAAAGCAGGCTTAGGATTTAAAACACAAAAATAGCAAAAGTTTTTCAAAAACTTCTTTGTACCTGCTTCTTCTAGTATTACTTATTATGCATGGGTATAGTAGAACACAAATCTTATATGCGTAACAAAAGAAAATTAAATGCTATTAGAAAGGTTTAGGTTCCAAAAGGAACCAATTCAACTAACCCTAAAGGACCCAAGATAACTTGGGTACCTAAAGTTTCCACTTGACTTGTTTTGTAGGTGTGTCTTGCAACCAAGGATAAAAGAAGAATGTGGTATCTTGATAGCAGTTGCTTAAGATACATGACTGGGGATGTGAGACAATTCTCATTTTTAGAAGCTTTAAATGGTGGAAACGTGATTTTTGGTGATAATAAAAAGGGCAAAATAATCGATATCGGTAAAATCCATATCACCCCTACTATTTTTGTTGATAATGTTTTGTTAGTTGATGGTTTAAAGCATAATTTATTTAGTACAAGTCAATTTTGCGATAGAGAATTTAAGTAGTTTTCAAATCTTCTATGTGTATTGTATCTAGTATAGATGACAATGGCATCAGATTTGTTGGTCATAGGCATGGAAACATTTACATGGTTGATCTTGATAATCTATCCATGAAAAATGGTCAATGTCTAATGGCAATGGAAGCTAAGATCAATGAAACTAGTTAGCTTTGGTATCATAGACTAGGACATGCAAATATGCATTTGATTTCAAAATTAAACAAAAAGAATCTTGTAAAAATTTGCCAAAAATCATTTTTGAAAAAGATAAGATTTGTAGTGCATGTCAACTTGGAAAACAAAAAAAATCTTCTTTCAAATATAAATGAGTAGTATCTACCACTGGACCCTTAGAATTACTTCATATGGACATCTTTGGACCAAAGAATAACTAGTTTGGAGGTAAGAAGTATGGGTTAGTGATTGTAGATGACTATTCATGTTTTACTTGGATAATATTTTTGGCATACAAGGATGAAACTTTTTCAGCATTCATTAAATTTCATAAAAAGGTTTTAAATGAAAAAGATGTTTCAATCATCTCTTTACATAGTGATCATGTATCGAGTTTGAAAATCTTGATTTTGAAATATTTTGCAATGAAAATGGTATTAATCATAATTTTTTGCACCTAGGATACCTCAACAAAATGGGGATGGTAGAAAAAAAGAATAAAACTCTTAAAGAAATGGCATGCACAATGCTGTGAAAATAATTTACCTAGATATTTTTGGGCGGAAGCCATAAACACTGCATGTTATGTTTTAAATCATGTTTTATTCGATCTATTTTAAAAAAAATACCATATAAACTTTGGAAAAGTGGAAAACCTACTATAAAATATTTTTGTATTTTTGGATGCCGTTGTTTCATTCTAAATAATGGTAAAGATAATCTCAGTAAATTTGATGCCAAGTCAGATGAGGGTATCTTCTTAGGATACTCTACTTCTAGCAAGGCATACAGATCTTCAATAGAAGAACTCTTCTAGTTGAAGAATCCATCCATGTAGTCTTTGATGAATATAATGATAAATCTTCCAGAAAAGAAGATACTGTTGATGATGAGACAGGTATTCAAAAGCTGGGAAGGATGATAATCAATGAAGAAACTTCCAAGGAACAAGGAGGTGATCAAAATAATAAAGAACAACAAGTACAAGAAGTAGGAGCCTCATCTACACCCAATCCATTGCCTAAAGAATGGAGGATGCCCATGGACACCCTAAAGAGCTTATAATTGGTGACCCATCAAAAGGGATAAGTACCGGTTCTCTTTGAGAAATGTTTGTGATTACTTAACATTTGTATCTCAAGTAGAATCTAAATCCATTAAAGAAGCAGAAAAAGATTCTAATTGGTTAAATGCTATGCAAGATGAATTAAATCATTTAAAGGAAATAATGTTTGAACTTTAGTTGAAAGACCTTCAAATATTTAATAATAGGAACAAAATGGATTTTCAGAAATATACTTGATGAACATGGTTTAGTAATAAGAAATAAAGCTATACTAGTTGCAAAAGGTTATAATCAAGAAGAATGTATCGATTTTGATGAAATATTTGTAGTTGTTGCTAGATTAGAAGCAATTAGGTTACTATTTGTTTTTGCTTGTTTTATGAATTTTAAGTTATTTCAAATGAATGTCAAAAGTACTTTTTTGAATAGCTTTATTGAAGAAGAAGTTTATATTAACAGCTCCCTAGTTTTAAAAATCATGAATGCCCTGACATGTTTTAAACTTCATAAAGCCTTGTATGGTTTGAAATAAGCTCCAAGGGCTTGGTATGATATATTAAGTAGATTTTTGCTTGAGAATGATTTTTTAAGAGGCAATGTTGACACTAAATATTTTTGAAAAAGAAAAATGACTTATTAGTAGTACAAGTGTATGTCGATGATATTATTTTCGGTACTACTAATGAAGCTTTTTGCCAAGAGTTTGCCAAGCTTATGCAGGGAGAGTTGAGATGAGCATGATGGGAGAGCTAAACTTTTTTCTCGGACTCCAGATCAAGCAAACTGGAGAAGGGATCTTCATCAACCAAGCTAAGTATACAAAAAAAATTTTAAAGAAATTTGGGATGGAGAACACCAAATCATTAGGTACTCCTATGAGCCCTTCTTGTAAACTTGATAAAGATGAATCAAGTAAGAATGTTGATCAAAAGTTATATAGAGGCATTATTGGTTCCTTGTTATATTTGACTGCGAGTAGGCCAGATATAATGTTTAGTGTATATATGTGTGCAAGATATTAGTCTGCTCCTAAAGA
The DNA here is from genome assembly GCA_021397845.1 of Areca catechu. Lineage (NCBI taxonomy): Eukaryota > Viridiplantae > Streptophyta > Magnoliopsida > Arecales > Arecaceae > Areca > Areca catechu. The sequence continues at coordinate 136,154,123 of CM038049.1, forward strand.
GTCTCATTTATTGGCTATTAAATGCATACTAAGATACTTGTCTGGCATTATAGATATTGGACTTTGGTACTCTAGAGATTCATCTATTGAATTGATTGCATATTCTGATACTGATTTTGCTGGATATAGACTAGATTGAAAAAAGTACTAGTAGAACCTGTTAATTTCTAGGAGTGAATTTGATTTCATAGTTTAGCAAGAAATAAAATTCAGTTGCTCTATCTACGGCTGTAACCGAATATATAGCAGCTGAAAATTGTTATACTCAAATCCTATGGATCAAATAACAACTCGATGATTTTGGCATAAAATTAAGTAAAATTTCCATAAGATGTGATAATACAAGTGCAATAAATCTAACTAAAATTCTATACAATATTCAAGAAGCAAATATATTAAAATAAGATATCACTTCATAAGAGTTCATGTACAAAATGGTGATGTAATGCTTGACTTTGTATGTACTGATAACCAACTTGCTGATATTTCACAAAACCTCTTAGCGAAGATAAATTTTGCATGATTAGAAGAGAATTAGGAATCATTGATCCGTTTATCTAAACTCTTCAATTCTTGTTGAAATCCTCTACAATGATTCAAAATCCTTCAAATATCACTTAGGATGTCTCCTAGATTTTTCTTGGATTTTTCTGGAATTTATCAAAATTTATTTGCTTCCCTGTGGTCAAGTGTCGACACTTGAAAAATTGCCCAAGTGTCGACTCACGACCGTCAGGACTATCTTTTTAGGGCTTCCCGTAAGACATTTTTTGGTATTTTCTCATTCCTTAGCTTCATGTGGTCCTCAAAAACCCTCCTAAGCTCAAGAATAGTGGATTTCCAACCCTATCCTTCCATTTTTGGGTAATCTCTTCATCTTTTCTCTCATTTGCTTCCGATCGGTCCGAGTTTTTATGTTCTTATTGTGTTTTAGCCCGTTTTTCCTTGTTTTCTCCCTAGTTTTTCCTCTCTTCCGAACCGTTCCCATCTTTCTTGTCGGATTTGGTTCGATTCTTGCTTAATCTTTCCACATCCTCCCTCTTTCCCACAATTTTTCCTCTCCTCGGTTTGTTTCCTCCTTTTCGGTCCTCTCTTGGTCCGATTCCTTATCTTTTCCCTCTTTCCTTCCCCGATTCACTCTTTTCTCTTAGTTCCTTTTATCCTATAGTCTTTATGGCATGGCTCCAAAGAAACATTTAGCCTATCACAAGAGGAGGTCTGAGCAGGGTGAGTCCAGCAGAGAGAGAAGGACTAAGATTCGATAGGACCCTGCTATACAGCATGAGCCTGAGCAGGAGACCTAGGATCAGCCTGCACCTGCATCTTCCGGAGCAACGAGAGTTGCAAGGAAGACTATTGTCTCTGGCAGACGAGTAGACTTGCAGTTCTGGGACTCTCAGAGCTTCATCATTGAAGATTTGTTGAGAGGAGCTGGGCTAGTACCCTTCTGCACCATGATTGAGAGGTATTATCCACAGTTGATGAGAGAGTTCTATAAGAGCATGGCCATTGACGGTCTTAGATGGATTGCTGTAGTCAGGAATATTGAATTCATGTGACCCCTGAGGTGATCAGCAGAGTTTGGCAGATTCCCTTCCATGGCAAGGCAGCAAATTGTGTTGGGAATCGTGATGTAGCATTTTGGTGCATTTTAGAGCGAGAGGATGTTAGTGGTGTTTCAGTGGTATCAGCAAACCAGCTATCCCTTGAGATGAGAGTCCTATACCATATCATAGTTCATATCTTGATTCCGAAGACAGGTAGATTTGATTTATCACAGAGAGGGAGCTAGTACTGATGGTAGCATTGAGGCAGCAGACTCCCATCAACCTGCCCATGATCATGGTTCATCAGATGGGAGAGGTGCTACTCAGCACCGTCTGTGTTTGCCTTATGGCATGGGCCTCACTCACTAGGATCTTTCGAGAGTTCGGAGTTCCATTAGAGGGAGAGTCGTCCAAAGAGATTCTCCACATGGACTCATATGGGGAGAAATCTTTGCACTGGATGGGATTTCGATGTATTGGAGGTCGATGGATCAGGAGGGAGTCTGGTCAGGAGCCAAACAAGGATGAGATTCGAGCAGCCGAGGCAGGGCCATCTAGGCCTACCGAGCACTTTACACCTCCGAGACCTGCACCAGTGCCAGTTTCTGGGTTTGAGGTAGCCACTCCAGCACCAGTCCTTCTCCAGCTACTGCTCCTCGTACTACAAAGTCTACTTTTGAGGAGCATATCAGGCATCAAATTGCAGAGGTCAGAGTGAGATTATTGGTTTGGCAGTCAGGACTACATAGCTCCGGATAGAGGTAGGGGATTGAGAGCACACACAGATGATCATCTCTCAAGCATCAAACAGATGATGGAGGCTGGTTTCACTGAGATATGGGATCTTCTGAGATCTCTTTTGCCTCCGACTACACCTTCAGGACCTCCACCTCCTCCGCCAGTAGATGATGACGACCACCCTAACACACATGATGACACTCCCAGTGGTGATGGAGATGGAGATGGTGGTGGTGATGATTGTGGTGATGATAGTAATGGCAGTGATGATAGAGCTGGAGATTATCAGATTGTTAGCAGGGAGACTCAGACACCGGATGCTCTTACAGACACTCCCAGTGATGTTCAGCCTGTCATTACCGCAGCATTCCTGACACCAACAGAGACCTTTCCTCCTCCTTCTACTAGATCTTCTAGGGTTATACCCCGTTCTGGACCTTCTACTAGGGCTAGAAGCCTAACCCATAAGACCCCTAGGCCTTCAGCTTCTAGGACTAGATGTATGGCTCCTATCTACTTTGAGCTTCCATTTGATGAGGACTAGCCTCACAGATGCTTATCATGTTAATTATGATGATGCATTAGTTTTTTTCCTGCTATGTATTAATCTTTAGTCATGTAGCAGACTTTGATTGTGCTTATGTTTCGGTTTATATTTGCTTATCATATGTAAGCACTTTTGTTGTACTGAAACTCTTATATATATAAAAGTTTACTTTTGTTTCATGTTGACTCTTCTTTCTGTCAAATTGCTCTAATACCAGCTATAGGATCAACGCCCCAACCAACTTTGTATGCTTTATTAATTTAGGGGGAGCAACCTTTTTGTATGATTAATGATGACAAAAAGGGGGAGTAAAAAGAATATATATAAGCAAAGCAACAATTTAACCTTTTATAAAGAATCAGAAAGTTATAAGTTCAATGTTTACAATTTACTTATAAAAAGGGGAGTTTTTGAAAACAAGTCTTGAAACATTGCTTTATAAACCATTGATCTGATACTTTTTTGAACTTTAGTGTGTAGACTATTTGATTTATTAAATTATAATGGTCTTACTTAAAACTTGAAACAATGATCAATTTCTTTTGAACTTAAATGTTTATATACTCAAAGTTTTATCATCATTAAAAAAGGGGAGATTGTTGGCTTTGGCTCCTTAATTTTGATGACTAACAAAATGTTGAGTATATGTTTGGACTAATATTTCAATTGATGTATGAATTTCAGGTCTTAGGTACATCAATTTCTCTATCAAAAGAGTATCAAGTTTACTAATTTGAAAGCAAGAGATTTCTTATGTTTAATTGATCTTCTAATCTTGGAATATTATCAAAACAACCACTTTGGCTCTTATGAAGAAGTATCTAAAGGATTAATGCACAAATCTTTAAGAAATTTAAAGTTTGGGATGCATTTTTGGATGTCACAAATCAAGTGTCGACTCAAGAGGTTGACTCACAGGCCAAGTGTCGACTCACAAGGTCAACTCATAAAGAAAATTCAGAAGTTCCAGAAGACCGGCATGCAAATTTTCAGCTGGCATGCTCAACTGTCAACTTAAGAGGATGACTCACACCTCAAGTGTCGACTCAAGAGGTTGACTCATCGCCTGAGACAAGTTTGGGATAGAATATTAAGTTTTCTGTATTCAATATGAAGTGTCAACTCAAGAGGATGACTCACATCTCAAGTGTCGACTCAAGAGGTGGCTCATCGCCTGAGACAAGTTTTGGGATAGAATATCAAGTTTTCTATATTCAGTCTGAAGTGTCGACTCAAGAGGTTGACTCACGTCTCAAGTGTCGACTCACGTTGTAATGGTTAGTTTTCAGAATTTCAGAAATATCTCCAAACGGCTCCAAAGGCTAGTTTTTCAATTCTAATGGTCTTCAATAGACTTTTCAGGATATTTGAGATATTTAACACTCACTAAACCTCTTCAAGTTAATCAGAAAGACAAGAATCATATGGGACAAACTCCAATCATTTGAAAAGACAAGAAGAGAGCTTTTAAGAGATTCCTTTGATAAAAATGCTTCCACTTTTGAGTTGTTGAGCATTAAGTGTTTGGCCATAAGTGTGCATTCAAAGATTCCGAGAACAAGACAACTCAAGCATTCAAGAAGTGCTACATTGACTTTAATTTTCACTTATTTTAGAAGCTATTTCTTGTGCTCATTTAATGTATACTTGATTTCTTTTGTTGTTGCTAGTTTCAAAGGTATTGAAACTAGTGTTAAAGATTGTTGGTGAGCCTAAGAAATAAAACCAACTTGGGTTTGACTTATGAGCCTAGATAAAACAAGTTGTAAAGGTTGTTGGTGAACCTAGATGATAAAACCAACATAGGTTTTGACTTGTGAGCCTTGAAAAACAAGTCGACTGTAATCTTGGATAGATTATAGTGGAAATATCCAAGAGGAACTTGGAGAGTGGATGTAGGTGCTAGGGTGCACCGAACACTATATATCTTGTTGTTTGTGGTTGCTTGCTTCCTTTCTACTTGCTCTTTATTATCTTGCATTTTATTTATTGCTTCTACTGCATAATTCATTGAGCACAATCACTTAGTTACACAAACTCTCTAAGAAGTACATGTAATTGCTTAATTTTTTTTAATACCCAATTCACCTCCCCTCTTGGGCTCCATCTCTGGGCAATATAGGGTGCTAGAAAGCTAAGAGCCGATCACTTATTCAATGCACAAGATACCAAATGGCTAGGAGTTGATCACTTATTCAAAGCATAAGCTACCAGATGGCTAGGAGCCGATCACTTATTCAAGGCACAAGGTACTAAATGGCTAGAAACCGATCACTTATATGAAGTACAAATACTCAACTATTCATCAGATAGGTGTTAACCACTTATTTAAACTAGGTACAAAGTTCTATAACATCATTTAATATGAAGCATAAGTGTTAAAGTCATTAAAGCCATTACGACAAGGTTAGTAGAGTAGGTATCAAGAAGCATAACAAACCACTTCATAAATTTTCCTCTTTATGGTCTAACTGACTCAACCACTTTCTTAATAGTGTAACCACTTTATAAATAGTTATAACTGCCTGACCAACTCGATCTAAATTTCTATAAATAAGGGATCGAGGGAAACTCTTGGAGGATTCGACTCATACTCTCTATTTTCTTCTTACTTTTCTCCCTCTCTAAGTCGACTTAAGCATCGAAGGGTTCCCTGTTGAATAAATCCTACCAATTTCTTTAACATCAAGGACTTCTTTATAGGTCAAGGAACTGATTGAGTCTATATCTGAAGTCATCAGCCAATTTCTTGACGACCCTCAGGAGTCCAAAGCTACTCTAGTACAACTAGCTTATCAAGCTTAGAGAGGAAGAACAACAGATTGGTGCTAGAGGAAGGACCTTATTCAAATCATTTAAAAAAATGATGAGAGGATGACCTCAACTCAACCTTACTTGTAACGATGATCTTCTTGAAATGCTTCCAATATAGCAAAAGTTGAGATAAGAAATCCTCAACCTATTCCTGCTATTGATCCAATGATAGACATTGATTTAGCAGGTCCAACTACTAGCAAGTACTGTCCATCTTTTCTAACAATCTACTATATGGTCTCCAGCTCTGGTGGTTGAATTATCTTAGTGGGACCATCAGTATCAGTTTAGTGGATATGATAGAAGTTATCAACCTTCTTGTAGGGAGAAAGAAATCTGGTAATTAATTCCTCTTCAAGAAGGAAAAAACCACTACCATCATATCTCGGAGGATTTCCAAGAGGATTCAACTCCAGTACACCCTTCAAATCATCGCTCTTAGTGAGAGAATGATATCAAAAAGGTCTAAGAGTTAGAGGCTAAATTTGGATAAATATATAGGAGATCACTACTAGAATTAGTCTCCTTTTTCTATAGAAATCATAAATGAGCCAATTTCCCACCAGTTCAAGATACCATCGATCAACTCTTATGATGGCTCTACTAATTCTATTGACCATCTGAAGGGACACAAAGCCCTTATGAGGCTCCAAGGAGCATCTAATGCTTTACCGTGCTTGGCCTTTCCAGCAACCTTGAAGAAAATTACCAAGATATTGTTTTCAAGCATGTTGCCCAAATCTATCCATTCTTTCTAACAACTAGATAGTTAGCTAATGACCCACTTTGGTAGTCATCGACTACAATCAAATAATAGTGAGTCTTTTTCTATCAAGCAAAATAAAGGAGAGACACTTTGGAGTTATGTGGTGTGCTTTAATGTAGCTACACTGGAGGTTAGAGACCTCAATGAGTCCATCGCTATATTAGCCTTGAATCGAAAACTTCGGAATGGTCGCTTGAGTTTTTTCTTGGCTAAATTTCTTTTAAGGAATTATGCCAAACTTCTTGAATGAGTAGAGAAGGATGCTCAAGTTAAAGGACAATTCCTTTACTAGAAGGATAAAGGATAAAGGGAAGCAGGAAAAAATGGCCTCATGAGAAAGAAACTCACACTCAGCTGCCAAACCTGTGAAGAGCTTAAAGCCAAACAATCATGCTTGGTAATTTGCTAACTATACCCCCTTGACTCTCTCTCGATCTTAGATCCTGATGGAGAATAAAGATTCTATGCACCAATCACTGCCTATGAGAGGTCTGCCAAAGAAGAGAAATAAGAATAAATATTGTCATTACCATAGAAATCATGGACATGATACAGAAGACTGTTGGTAGTTGAAGTAGACAATCGAGAACCTAATCTAGAGGGGCTACCTTAACAAGTATATCATTATCCATAAGAAGAAAGAGGCCCCTCCAACACATTCTGAGCATAGAGCCAAGTTGGACAACCCACAAACTGAGGGGATAATTAGCATGATCTAAAGCCTCTCCAAGGATTGGGGGATAGGAGGCAAGATGAGGAGCAACCAAACAAAAGGTATTGAGCAGAGTCAACCGTTCTCAAAAATAAGAGTGTTATCACTTTTTTGATAAAGATGCAAAGGAGAATCAAACCCCATAGAATGATGTGGTCATTGTTTTTATAATCATAGTCAAATATAATGTAAAAAGAATTTTGATTAATAATGAAAACTCTGCTGATATATATTCTATGATGCTTTTTAGAAAATGAAACTATCATATGAAAGGCTAAAAAAGTTATATACGCCACTCACTGGGTTCTCTAGAAACTCCGTTATCACAGAAGGATAAATTCTTTCATTGGAAACTTCATCCCAGCCACCAAGACAAGCAACAATTCAACTAAACTTTATGTTAGTCTGAATACCGTCAGATTATAATGCTATTCTTGAACGATCGGGGTTAGATATATTAAAGGCAGTAGTCTCCACCTACTACCTACTCATTTACTTCCCAACCAAGCATTGAATAGAGAAAATTAAAGAAGATCAAATGCTGGTAAGGAAGTGTTCCTTATGACTATCAAAACCCAAAATAGATTGGGGCCCTACAGGCAAACGAGTTGGATGTTAGAGAAGACACCACTACAAATAGAGGAAAACATGCTGAGTAGTTGATAAACATTCTCCTAGGAGATGATATAAATAAAGCTATATATATTAGATCTCTCTAGGCTTCTAAAGTCAGAGAATGGCTGATCCTCTTCCTTTGAGCCAATATCGATGTCTTTGCCTAGATAGCTACTGATATGCCAGGCATTCTTATTGATATCATTATCCATAAATTGAGTATGGACCCTGACTATCTCATTATTTTCTGTTAAGCAAAAAAAGAGAAGTTTTATTCTAGAAAGGTAAAAGGCTATTAAAGAGGAGGTGAACAAGCTTCTAAAGGCTAACTTTATCCGAAAAACTCATTATCTAGACTGGTTAGCTAATGTAGTTATGGTTAAGAAGGTAAATTGAAATAGAAAATCTACATTAACTACAAGATCTCAATAAAGCATGTCCAAATGATAGCATCCTTTACTAATAATTGATCAACTGGTGGACGCTATATCCGAGCATGAATTACTTAGCTTCATGGATGCTTTCTTAGGATATAACCAGATCAGGATGGCAAAAGAAGATGAAAAAAAATAACTTTTATTATAGAAAGAGGGCTTTACTATTAAAAATGATGCACTTTAAGCTAAAAAATATTGGAGCTACTTATAAATACCTGGTCAAAAAGTCTTCAAGAGTTAGATTAAAAGAAATATAAAAGTTTATGTAGATAATATGCTTGTCAAAAATATGAAAGTTGATCATCACATAGTCAATTTGAAAAAAGCCTTTAATAAATTAAGATAACATCAAATGATGCTCAATCTAAATAAGTATGCATTTGATGTCATATTCGAGAAGTTTTTGGGCTTTATAGTAACTTAGAGAGGAATTGAAGCCAATCCCAAAAAGATTCAAGTACTTTTGAAAATGAAGTACCCTTGGAACAAGGAGGAGGTTCAATGCCTGACTGGTTGGATAGCATCACTTAACTGATTCTTCTCCTGATCAGCTAAGAAGTGCCTATCATTCTCCAAAATTATAAGGTATACCAATAACTTCGAGTGATCGGATAGCTATTGATCAGGGCTAAATGTTGGAGCTACTTATCGGTGCCTAGTCAATAAAGTCTTCAAAAATCAAATTAGAAGAAATATGAAAGCCTATGTGAATGATATACTTGTCAAGAGTATGAAAGTTGTTCATCACATATCCAATCTAGAAGAGGTCTTTAATGAACTAAGGTATTATCAAATGAATCTCAATCCAAATAAGTACACATTCGGTGTCATATCAGGAAAGTTCTTAGGTTTCATGATAACTCGGAGAGGATTGAGCCAATCCTGAAAAGAACCAAGCATTTTGAAAAAGAAACCCCTCCAAAATAAAAAGAAAGTCCAATGCATGATTGGTCGATCACTTCACTCAGCTAGTTATCTTCCAATCAGTTGAAAAATGCCTATCATTCTTTAAAATCATATGGCATACTAACAGCTTTGAGTGGTTAGATAGATCTTGATTTACTTTTGAAGATTTAAAGAAGTATTTTGGCTTTCCTTTATCACCATCAAGGCTAAAACAGGTGAGCAACTTTATATTTACTTATTCATTTCTTCTAATACCATTAGCTCTATTTTTGGTAAGAGAAGATGCAGGTATATAAAAATCTATATATTACACCAGCAAAATATTAAGAGATGTGAAAACTCGATATTTCAAAGCTAAGAAAATGATCTATACCCTTGTCACCATATCAAAAAGATCTCAGCCATATTTTTAGTCCTATATTATAGTTGTTCTAATATATCAGCTTTTAAAATCTATACTTTAGAGACTGGACACATCGAGATGACTTGTCAAGTGGGCCATCGAGTCGAGAGAATTTGATAGTAAATACAAACCTTGCCATAGTATGAAAGCACAAGTCCTTGCTGACTTTATCATCGAGTGCACAATACTTGAGAATAATAGGTAGAAAAGAGATCAGAAGAAGAATCAATTACTCCTTGTGTTGTGCATATCGAAGGTGCTTCAAATACCAAAGAAAGTGAGCTAGATTAATTCTCACAAATCCTGATAGGATAGTGAAGGAATACATCGGAGACTCAGCTTTCATATTACCAATAACGAGACTGAATATGAGGCTCTAATTGCTTGTCTAAAGATAGCAAAGAGATTGGTATCGATAAAATAAAATTCTTTTTGATTCATAACTAGTTGTTGCACAAGTATGAGAGAAAAATAAAGCTAAAAGCAAACCATGATTAGATATTCTCTCTCAAAGTGATTAGGAGAAGGCACAGGTTTGTCTAAAAAGAGTACAAGTTGCTTGACTTCTGATCATATATTCTTTCTCAAGGTGGTCAAGAGATGGCATAGGTTTTTCCAAAAAAAGTATAGGTTTGCTTGACTTCTCATCAGGTATTTTCTCTCAAACCGGTTGGAAGAGGGCATAGATTTGCCCAAAAAGTGCATATGTTTGCTTAGCTTCCGATCAAGTTTTCTCTCTCAAAGTGGTCGGGAGAGAGCATAGGTTTTCCTAAAAAGAGCACAAGTTTGCTCGACTTCCGATCGGGATTCTCTCTCAAAGTGGTCAAGAGAGGGCACAGGTTTGTCCAAAAAGAGCACATGTTTGCTCGACTTCTAATCAAGTATTTTCTTTAAAGTGGTTGGGAGAGGGTACAGGTTTGTCCAAAAAGTATTGAAAAATATGCCCTAATACTAATCGTCTAACCTATAGATATTGTGCTTTTTATAATTATATATGAATTATTGATTAATAAAAGTTATTTAGTAGTTCATCACATTGCATCTTTCTATAATGAACTCTTTTATGATGGAGTCCTTAAAACTATTTTAATAAGATAAAGAAAGATTTATCATATAGTTCTTAAACTTATTAGTGACCAAATAATACATTGTTAAAGGATGACAATATTTATTAGTGTATGTCATTGTATGCTATATGGTTGATTATTCTCTTAACCAAGGATGTGGAGATACTAGTATGGCATGTAGGTAAAATGTAAAGATATATTTCACTGAACGTGACCTCTTGCAGAGCACTCTACTGCCAAGAGTTGCTCATAATGAATATAGATATAAGTATCTCTCAGATCTGAGATAACCACGATGACTTACAAGTAACTTACTATACTTTGGTATCAGACTACCTAAATTTTAATTTAATAATGAAAGGTTTCTGGGTGCAGTCAAGTACTTGTGAAATTGATGTATGAGTCAAGATAGAATTGACCTCTCCAAGATGTTGGAGTGAATGTCTCATTATATTTCAATCTAGCAAAACCTTGATCAGAATAATCTTTATAAGGAGTCATGAGATTTTTAAGATTGAGACACTATATGGATGTGTTGATTAAAGGTTGGTGATTAAATCCTGAAGTTATCTTAAACATTGAGGATCAAATGGATGAATTATATGGTAACCATATACCAAAGGTTCTTGAAATTGCTTTGCTATGATTTAACCTATCCGGATGTTGGGTATCACTGCTAGATGTCACTTGAATTAGTACAGGGATTATTCATATCCTACCGGCTTAGTATTCGAACCTATGGGATCATATACATAGAAATTTCTAACTGATCTGATGGCTAATCAATGATTAAGAATCATTTTGAGATTTAATCATCAATATAATTGAAAATTTATATTGAGTCGACTCATCTATTAGTTGACTCATCAATTGTTCACTAAAAGTTGATGAATTTTAAGAGGATTAATTAAAATTAGATTGCAAATTGGATCAATTTAATTGAGCAATGAGATTTGGTTTAAGTCTAATTGAATTGGATTAAGTTATGCTAACTCGATTGGTTGTAAGATGGCCTGATCGATAAAACAGTTTAATTCCTGATTTGATCAGGTCTTGGACTCAATTAATTTCAATTGGATTAGGTTTTGGTTACTGATTTGAGTTTCTAATTTAATTAAGTTCACTCATCTTTTTGGATCTAACCAAATGCAATTTGGTTTATGATTAATCAAGTCTAATTGGATTGGGTCTCACCTATGCTCCATGCCCTATTCACCATGCAGGTTTGAATTTGAGTTTTAGATTTTGAATTCAAAATTTAATTTAGATTTGAATTTGAACTTGAATTCAAATTTGAGGTGATTTTGATTTTAAATTAAAACTACTTAACCACTTCTTATCTCTCCCTCACTCCCTAACCCTCTCTTGGATGCCTCCTTACATTGGGTTGAGAGTGGGCATGTGGGAGGTTAGGCCAGCTGAAGAAGGTCTTCTAACTAGCAATAGAGTGGGAGAGTGTGAGGATTTTCAAAAAAGAGAAATTTTGTCTTGGGTGTCGGTATACTCTAGATCCTAGGGATTAGGAAGTGAGAATATAATTATTTCTAGTCTTGCCTTCCATTTCCTTCACTTATATCCTTTAGTTCTTCTTCACCTCTTAGAGCATCCCGATGTTCTAAAGGAGGAGTTATAATCTATCAAGGTCTTAATAAAGAACTAGCACTCTAAGAAGATCGGTTAGCACAGGGCTTCGTGTGGATCATCCATGAGGCCATACACGTGTAGCTAGCAGAGCTTTATACTACAATTATTCGGCTGCAGTAATCACTGACTCGTACAAAGATAATGGATTTTAAACTCGTTGATACAGTAGATATGATCTACAGTATTATCTTCACTACATAGATATGATATATGCCGCATAGATGTGATCTATGCTTGCACCTTGTGTATTTCTGTTTTATTTATATGCATCATTATCATGTCATGATCCTTTGTGTGGGCTATTTATAGATATAATCTAATGCATGGTAGATTAATTAGATAAATCTACATTATTCCACTGCTTATTATTTTAAAAAGTTTTGAAATGTATGCATGAAATGGTCTGCCATGCCCTTCAACTGGTATCAAAGCAAGGTTCATTGGCATGATTTTGATTATATATAAATCTAGAAAATTAATTTAATCTTTTTTTTGCTTAGTACTTGGATTTGGTGGATTCACTATGGCTGTTCTATCATAAGAGAGCAGTAGTATTTAGTGGCCCTCTCTTTCCATTCGATGAGATCTTTTATGATGTGTAGGGATGCCAATTATGATGTCCCATGGGAAGCACTGCAAAAAGAGCTTTGAATAAAATTGTTTAAATCTTAGTTAATTAGATTTGAAATCATGAATGTGTTTAGATTAGATCTAAAAGAAATTTATGATTTGTTATGTTAAAGTGTTTAGCATAAATCAAATCTGAAATTGAACCTGTTATTGTCCGTCTATATGAGTTGATTCATAAACTTGATGAGTCGACTCATAAACCTAATGAGTCCACTCATGACCCTGGTGAGTCGACTCATGCTTCTGATGAGTTGACTCATAACTGTAGACTGAGAATAATAAGTCTCTGTTCTTCTTTTGTTAGTCAATGTAATAGGTGCTGAGTCAACTCATGGTAACTCGACTCATGGATGAGTTGACTCATGACCAAGGTGAGTCGACTCATGCTATTGGACAGAAAATTAATTTGATAAAAATTTGTAAAAGTAGTTTTACAATTCAAATTGAAATTATTTCAATTTTAACATATGAATAAATTTAATTTAGAATTAAGTTTTGATGGTTAAAAATATTTAGATTTGAGATGAAAGATCTTAAGCCATAATATGCCTTGTGGTTATTAGTTAGCTTGAGTCATGTCTTTTAATTAGGTTAGACATAGGATTAGAATCAAATAGACTAAATAGAAAAATTAAAATATAACCAAAAGTTGAATTAAAGTTTCTTCTCTATAGATCAATCTCAATAGTTGTAGCTTGATCAAGTCCATATTCTTGATTTCTAAATGAATCTGATTTTGGCTCAATGATTGAGCCTGAGTCATTAGGCTACCAAATCATAATTGGCAAACTAATTGGTGTCTAAGACAAGTAGCTGAAAGGAGTTTTTGATTGGGATTGTTCTCCTTTCTAGCTAATCAAGTTGGTGTCTAAGGAAAGAAACAAAAACCCTCCCACTGATCTCTACTTACTTGGTCAAAGTGGTCAATCAGATTTTGATTATGTTGATTAGTAATTTGAGTTGAACCATGCCATTAAGATGAATTGGTATGATTGATTTAAGTATCCCTGGACCAGCTAGTCTCGAAACCTTTTTAAAGACTTGGTGAAGTCAGTGGGAGGATTTTTAACTTATTGGTTCATGTCTTTTTTTCATCTATCACAAAGTCTAAATCCTCTAAATTATTAAGTTCTTAAAATTATCAAGTTATGGGGATAACTGAGTCATTGCCTCCCTTTAAGAGAATGGTAATGGATATGATGGTCTAGATAATCATTAGAGATCCAAAAGCTTGGTGCTTATCTAGCTATTAGAATTATCATTCATATTATAATGATTCAGCTGTGACTTTCTTAATGGAGGTCAGGTGGGTCGACAAAAGTTGGGTTGGCCATTTATTGGTTAGAAGTACCGAATCCTATCATGTTAATGGTTGGACATAATCAGGACTTTTAATAGAAGCCCAAAGGCATGCGAAGGGTGCCCGGGGCAAAAATCTTACTAGAAGTTGTTTGAAGAAATAATTGGTTAAGAACCTACCTATAGATGTGCATAGGTGGGCCGAGCAAACTCGAACTCATGTGCATTCTATAATATTCTAGTACCCACTAAGGAATTAACGTAATTTCTCGAATTTGAGTAGAGGCTACCAATTCGTATAAAATAGTAGGAGAACCATTAAACTAAAGTTTAGTTAATGGTTACCACCTTGTCACTCCGGTCATTGTTAGACAAGGATAGGTTGATAAGATCCAATTTTGATAGTTGGTATCAAAAGCTTATGATTATCTTGGAGTATGAACAGATCCTATATGTATTAATGAAATCAACATCTGAGGAGCCCGCTTCCACTACTCGTAGTGTGGTTCGCGACACTTATTAGAAGTGGCTTAGTGATCGTACCACTATGTGTTGCATAATGAGAGCAGTGATAAATGATGAGTTCAGTTGCAAGTTTGAGGATGCTCAGCCAGAGGAAATAGTTCAAGTGTTAAAGGAAACCTTTAGCACATCTGATGATGTTAAGCATCACAAGACCAATTGTATTGTATTCAATGCTTAGATCATGAGGGGGTGTTGGTTATTGATCATGTATTGTACATGATCGAGTAGATCAAATGCCTGAGTAAACTCGGGTTTTCCTTGCATGAGTAATTTGGAAAAGATGCAATACTAATTTCCTTACCCAAGTCCTACCTCAATTTTCTTAGTCATTATAGAATGCTAAAGCCTGCGGTAAACTACCATGATTTGCTAGAATTAATATAATTTATGAAAAGGATCACCAGCTTCATAAGGAGTTGGTGAACATGGTGGGAGGATCTTCTTTTGGGTGTCATCCCTTTAAGAAAGGGAAGAAGAATAAAAATAAAAAGGTGTAGCGTGCTGGAGCATCTCAGCTTATTTAGACCAAGAAGTCCAAGGTTGACAAGAGTAAGATAGTGCTTCAATTATAAGAAGTAAGGTCATTGAAAGAGGAACTATCTTTTTTATATTACTTCTCTTTAACTGAACAGACAAAATAAGAGAAAGCAGTAAAGGATTGCTGGACAAGGTAATTATATGATAATATCTTGTAATTTCTCTGTCTATGATACCGCGACCTAGGTATTAGATACTGAAAGTCCAATTAACATATATAATTCATTGTTGAGACTTTAGGCCAATAGAAAATTGAGAATGGTAAGGATTTCTGAATGTGGAAGATGGGAGTCAAGTTCCAGTCCTAGCTTTAAGAGTCATCAAGCTTGTCTTCAATTCTTCTAATGTCATTTTAAGTGAATGTCACTATTGTCCAAAGTTTTTATTGAATGTCATTTCTGTAGGCTTTTTGGCTATGAATGGTTATGAAATATTAATAAAGAATGACATTTATAATATCGTTATGAATGGTATTATTGTGATATGTAGATAATTGAGAAATGGCACCTATATATTATCATAGCCTATTAGTATAATGTATACTTTGAACAAATGTCCTAGATTATATAATGTTAATAATGGCTATCTTTGGTACTATAGTCTATGTTATATTAACAAGAATAGGATAAACAGATTAATAAAAGATAACATCCTCGATATCAATGATTGTAAATCATTATCAACATGTGAGTCCTCCTTGGAAAGATAACCAAGTCACATTTTATTGAAAAAGGTGAAAGAGCTAATGAAATTCTAAGTTTGATACATACTGATATATGTGGACCAATGAACACTTATGCTAAAGGAGGGTATTATTATTTCATTATATTTACAAATGACCTATCTAGGTATAGGTATGTCTATCTTATGAGG
The DNA here is from genome assembly GCA_021397845.1 of Areca catechu. Lineage (NCBI taxonomy): Eukaryota > Viridiplantae > Streptophyta > Magnoliopsida > Arecales > Arecaceae > Areca > Areca catechu. Next base: position 136,170,183 of record CM038049.1, read on the forward strand.
CATAAGTTTGAATCATTTGAAATATTCAAACGGTACTATCATGAGGTAGAAAAATAAATTAAAAAGTGTATTAAAACTCTTCGATCAGATCGAGAAGGAGAATACCTTACTAGTGAATTTTTGACTTATTTAAAAGAGAATGAGATTCTCTTACAATGGACACCTCATCGGACATCTCAATTTAATGGAGCATCTGAAAGGAAAAATTGAATACTATTAGACATGGTTCGATCCATGATAGGATTTGCATGCTTGTCAATTTTCTTTTAGGGATATATTCTTAAGTCAGCCTGTTACATTCTTAATAGGATTTTAAGCAAGTTTGTTGATAAAATACCATATGAGATATGGATAGGGCAAAAGCTGGTACTCTCACACTTAAGGGTCTAGGGTGCCTAGCTTATATCAAACATTTGAAAATAGATATGCTTGGACCTAAGTCTAATAAATGCTTGTTTATTAGATATCCCAAAGAAACTAAGGGATATTACTTTTACCTTACTTGAGAACAAAAGTTGTTCATTAGTCTTAGAGCTACCTTTTTAGAAAGAGTTTCTTGGTGAAGGAACTAAACCTACCAAGGTTGAACTTGATGAAGTACGACATATAGAAGAACCACATATACAAATGAAATTACAAAACTAGCTTTGATTATATCAAAACCAGATCCTATAGTCAAGGCACCATTAAGGAGATCCGATAGGGTACCATATCAATCAGATAAATGCTATGATTTCTTGGTCAGAGATGGTGATCCTGTTGAACTTGATGTAAACAACAAGGATCTGATCACCTATATAGATGCCATGTAGATATCTGACTCTGATAAGTGGCTTGGAGCCATGAAATCCAAAATGGAGTTCATGAAAATCAATGGTGTATGAACATTTGTTGATCCACCTGAAGGGATAATATCCATTTGGTGCAAATGAATTTTTAAAAGAAAAAGGGGCACAAACAGGAAGGTGGAGACCTATAAAATACATTTGGTTGCCAAGGGATATCATCAACGTTATGGTTTTGAAAATGATAAGATATTTTCTCTTATGGTAATACTCAAGTCCATTCAGATTATGCTTGCAATAGTTGCATTCTTTGATTATGAAATTTAGCAAATGAATGTCAAACACCTTTTTTAAATGGAGAGCTAGATGAAGAGGTGTATATGATACACCCTGAAAGATTCACATCCACAGATAAGTCTAAGGTATGCAAGCTTTAAAGATCCATTTATGGATTAAAGAAAGTAACTTAGGATTGGAACATGCATTTTGATAAGATGATCAAAATATATGGCTTCATTAAGAATAGAGAAGAAATTTGCATATATAAGTGGGCTAATGGTTCTATAATTGTATTTCTTGTATTGTATGTAGTGATATTCTTTTAATTGAAAATGACATCCCTACATTACAAGGAATAAAAGTTTGGTTGTTATCTCAGTTCTTCATGAAGGATTTGGGAGAAGCATCCTACATCCTCGGGATGAGATGTATAGAGATAAATCTAAGAGGTTGCTTGGATTATCCCAATCCATGTATATCGATACTATACTAAAATGGTTCAGTATGGAGAATTCCAAGAAATGCTATCTTTTAATAGGTCATGAAATTTTTCTTTAAGAAGGATTGTGCAACAACTCTGGAAGAGGGAGCATATGAGTAGAATTTCATATACCTTAGTAGAGGGATCTATCATGTATGCCATGATATGTATGAGAATGGATATGGCCTATTCACGAGGAGTAGTGAGTAGATACTAGTTTGATCTGGATGAAAATGATTAGAAAGTTTTGAAGACAATTCTTAAATATTTGAGAAATACTAAAGATAAAGGCTCATTTATAGAGAACCTAACTTAAAACTTGTAGGATATATGATTTCAGTTTTTAGTCAGATTGAGATAATAGCAAGAGTGTATCAAGATTTGTTTTTACCTTAAACGATGGAGCAATCTATTAAAAAGTTCCAAGCAGCACATTGTAATCAATTCAATTTACGAGGTAGAGTATATTATGGCATCTAATGCTGCAAAGAAAGCTATATAATTGCAAAAGTTTATTAGCAAGCTTGGAGAGGCACCCTTCCTTAATGGTTAGTTTTCTTATATTATGATAGCACTGGAGCCGTAGCTCAGGCAAAAGAATCAAAGTTCCATCAACGAACCAAGCATATTTTGTGTTGCTAATACTTTGTATGAGAAATCATGAAATAAGGTAATATCAAGCTTCAGAAGATTGTTAGAAAAGAGAACCTAGTCGATCCATTTACTAAAGCTCTTAGAATCAAAAAGTTCGATGTTCACAAATGGAAGATGGGTATTAGATACTATTTTAATTGGCTTTAGTCTAAGGGAAGTTGTTAGGAAAAAAATATCCTAATGCCCATCATCTAACTAATATACGATTGTACTTTTTATAATTGTGTGTGAATTATTGATTAATAAAAGTTATTTGGTAGTTGATCACATTACATCTTTATGTAATGAACTCTTTTGTGATGGAGTCCTTAGAACTACTTTTAACGTGATAAAGGAGGATTTATCATGTGATTCTTAAACTTGTTTATGACTAAATGAGATGTTGTTAAAGGATGATAATGTTTATCGGGTGTAGATTGTTATGTACCATATGGATTGATTGTCCTTTTAACCAAGAAGTGTGGAGATACTAGTATGGCATGCTAGTAAAATATAGGGATACATTTTATTGAATGTGATCCACTTGCGGAGCACTCTACTGCCAAGGGTTGCTTGCGATGGATATGGATATAAGTGTTTCTCAGACCTAAGATTACCAGGTAACTTGCAAGCAACTTACCAAACTTTGGTACTAGACAACTTGAATTTCTAATTCAGTGATAGAAAGCTTTTAAGTATAGTCAAATACTTGTGAAGTTGATGTACGAGTCAAAATAGGATTGACCCCTTTAAGATATTGGAGTGAATGACTTACTATATCTCAATTTAGCAAAATCTTGACCAGGATAATCCTTATAAAGAGTCACAGGATTTTTAAGGTTAAGACATTATGTGGATGTACTGATTAAGGGTTGGTAATTAAACTCTGAAGTAATCTTAAGCATTGAGGGTCAAAGAGATGAATTATATGATAACCATATGCCAAAGGTTCTTGAATGTTGCTTTGTAACGATTTGACCTATCTAGATATTGGGTACCATTACTATATAGTCACTTTGATTAGTATAGGAATTATTCCTGATGTGGCAGGATCGCTGACGTGGGACCCCTGTCGGATGCCACGGTGGACAAAGCCACCATGTGAGACGTCTCCGGACTCCTTCGCCCGGCCACGCTCCTCCGGGTAGAGATGCCGAGGCCGAAGCCGAGCTCATCCGCTCCTTCGCCCGGCCACGCTCCCTCCGGGTAGAGATGCCGAGGCCAAAGTCGAGCTCCTCTGCTCCTTTACTCAACTGCGCTCCCTCCGGGTCGAGACGCCGAGGCCGAAGTCGAGCTCCCTCGCTCCTTCACTCGGCCGCGCTCCCTCTGGGTCGAGACACCGAGGTCGAAGTCGAGCTCCCCCGCTCCTTCGCCCGGCCACGCTCCCTCCGGGTCGAGACGTCGAGGCCGAAGTCGAGCTCCTCTTCTCCTTTGCTTGGTCGTGCTCTCTCCGGGTCGAGATGCCGAGGCTAAAGTCAAGCTCTGTCGCTCTAGATCGGCTCCACCTCAGATGAAGAGGTCTGCAATCAAAAGAGGTCGCCACTTTCCCTGGACGATGGCCCGACACCCAAGGACCGTGAAAAGATGCCTGCCAGACTGCAATCATGGTCCAAGTTGCCACTTATACCAGAATGAAAGGAATCCTCAGTTGAGGCTCTGCATTCTTCGCCAACCACCTGCACCCTCCAAAATTGGAAGTCAACCAGTGGATCCAAATCCAGGAGGCGGCGGCCCACCAATCGAGGCCCTGCAAAGTTGCCTAAAAGAGAGTGACCAGAAGGAATGTCAGCATGAACGGTAGCTTCCATACCACCGGAATGGAAAGGCAACCCTTCCACGGCATGAAACATCGCTACACGCGCCCATATGCATGGGGGAGATCCCGAGGTAAGCAATGGGCAACGCCCCAGCAAAAAGGGGTCTTCTAGGTTCAGATGAGGTAACACACACGAACAAGCACACATTCAAGTTAAGTTTTCCAGTGGAGTGAGGTCCAACGAGCAAGAAGGGAGCAGTGCACAGGAAGACAATGCTCGAGGCTACCGTAAAACTCCCAGGAGGGGTCTAGACGGACATAGCCCCCAGTTCAAGCTTTCCTCTGCTGTCACTCCTGCGATCCATGCTTGGCCCGCTCGCACTTTTCCATTTCACAACTTCTCCTCCTAGAGTGGAGTCCATACACGGGGCTCGATCAGGAGGATCTGTTTCCCTGAGTCAATACTGACTTGACTGTCGGAGTGCCCCGCTGGAATCCCTGGCCCGGGTCACTGACTTTGTTTTGTAGGTCTGACCGTCCGAGCAGGAACCCTCATGATAGGAGTGCGTTTCAACCTCGACCTTAGCTACAGGCCATAACAACCCATGCAGTAATAGATTGGCACGCCAGGAAGGGGATGAAAGATCCCTTTTACAAGCAGCCCACCGAGAGGATGTTGACGACGCGAGTGAGAGAAGTCTCCACCGGCTATGTGGGAGATCCCCCTTCCCGTGGGGACCCGCACAGCCCAAAAGGGGAGCTCCCCGCTCTAGCTTAACCACCTCCAGCGGAAACCCAACTAGCTGCACTTACCCAGCAGATGCAGATTCTTACTGCAGCAGTGCACCAGCTCCAGCACCAACACCAGTAGTTGGCTACCCACCAGCAGCCAGGGACTCCCACGGCCCATGTCGCAGCACCCCACGACAGCCTGCATTCCTTCCAAGGAAGGCCTTCGTAGCCACGGGCCACCACCGACCACCGGGGAAGCGACCAGACACCGGTGAAGAGGCAATGGGTCGGATTTGTCGATCGGGAGAGTCGGTCCTCGACCCTCGAGTGGGTAATGGCTAGAGCCCTTTGAGGTCAAAAAAGCAAAACCCCCAGTCTTGGACACCATCTTACGTCACCTTCTCTGGCTCCTTCAGCCTCCATGGAGGGTTCTACTAACAAGGCCATCAGGCGCATGGTAGAGAAGCACTTGGAGGAGCATGAGCACAAGCTGGCAAAACTATCCCACCAGTTTGCAAATCTACAAGGCTCCACCAGCGAGCCAGCGGGCTATGACGCCCGTCCCCCTCTCTCCCGAGAAGTCCAAGAGGAGCTGATTCCGAGTCAGTTTCGCATGCCACAGGTAGATCCCTACGATGGGTGCACCGATCCCCTGGATCATCTTGAGAGCTACAAAGGCTCTCATGAGAGTCCAGGGAGCAACCGATGCTCTCCTCCGTGTCACCTTCCCTGCTATTCTTCGAAAAGCAGTCCGGGTGTGGTTCACCCGCCTGGAGCCGGAGAGCATTAGTTCATTTGCTCAGCTGGAGCGGAAGTTCGTGGCCCACTTCGATGCCTGCCGGAAGGTGCCACGAGAGGCGGACAGCCTCTTCTCCATCAGGCAGCAGGACCACGAGCTCCTACGGGACTATGTGGCCCGCTTCAAGGCTGCTGTGCTAGAGATCTATAACCTTAATGAGCCAGTCGCTATGCTGGCATTGAAGAGAGGGCTTAGGACTTTCTGCCTGACCTACTCTCTCGATAAAAAGCCCTCCAAGACCTATTCTGAGCTCCTCCTTCATGTCCAAAAGTACATCCATGCTGAGGAGGTGGATTGCATGAGGAGGGAGCTGGACGGAAGGCCCTTGAAGAAGCCGGCTCCGGGGAGGCCTTCGAGATGTGGAAACCCGGACCAACCGCATCGAACTTCCGCCAGGGGTCGAAGCCAAGGAGAGACCCCATCCCGGAAGAGAGCTTCACTCCTCTCCTCGCCCCGAGGGCGAAATCTTCATGGAGATCGAGGATGAGCGCTACCTGAGGTGCCCACCTCCACTAAAGCGGTCCGACGGTCGTGACAAGACGAAATACTGCCAGTTTCATCGTGACCACAGCCACGACACCGAGGAGTGTCGCAACCTCAAGAGGAAAATTGAAGAACTCATAAAGAGGGCCTAACTCAGAAGGTTCGTGGGGGGCAGACCCCCAACAGAACCTCAGGCTCTCGCCGCACTCCCCCCAGTCTCTGCCATCGACAACCGCCCTACCAAGAAGCCAGTGGGATGATATGTTGGGGAGTCGAGCGCGCTTCCAAGAAGGCCCAGGTGGGGAAAATTTTGAGAATGTACTTCTCTTTGCAGGGAAAGGGGGGATGAAAATAAAAATGTAAACAATGACGTCGTGGTCGTCGAGATAACGATCGCGAAACACCCTATAAAATGCATCATGGTTGATAGTGGAAGCTCCATGGATGTGCTTTTCTACGATGCTTTCTCTAGGATGAATCTATCTTCTGCTCAACTCAGACCCATGCATACACCCCTCGTTGGTTTCATGGGCGACTCCATAGGAGTCGAAGGGGAGATCACTCTCCCCGTAACTACCAGGATGCCACCTCGACAGAGTACCATCATGATGACCTTCACGGTTATTAGGCTCCCCTCAGCCTACAACGTGATTCTTGGCCGACCCGGGCTCAACCTGCTCGATGCGCTCATTTCCACAAAGCGGCTATTGGTGTAGTTCCCAACTCCCTACGATGTCGGGGAGATGAGGGGGGCACATCAACCAATCCAACATTGCCTTCAAACCATTCCCGGGGCCAAGGCTTCCAAGGACGACCCTAGCGCAGACGACCTCGACCAAAGGGCATAGGATCCAAGAGGTGGCCTAGTCGAGCGCTTGCTGTCATACCCCCTTGGAACCGACCTGGCGAAGATGGTGCAGATTGGGGCGCAGCTGCAGGATAATGAATGAACCCGCCTACTGGAGTTTCTCTGGGCCAATGTTGACGTGTTTGCTTGGACAGCTGCCGACATTCCTGGGATCCCACCTGAGATCATCACTCACAAGCTGAGCATCGATCCAAAGTATCGTCCTGTGCGGCAAAAGAAAAGGAGTTTTGCCTCGGAGAGGCAAAGGGTGATCAACGAGGAGGTGGATAAACTCCTCACAACCAACTTCATTCAGGAAGTGCAATATCTGAGCTGGTTGGTAAATGTGGTTATGGTGAAGAAGAATAATGGAAAGTGGAGGATCTGTGTAGACTACACTGACCTCAATCGAGCCTATCCAAGGATATCTTTTCCCTGCCAAAGATCGACCAGTTAGTGGATGCCACCTCGGGGCACCGCTTGCTCTCCTTTATGGATGCATTCTCTGGATACAACCAGAACTGGATGCATTTAGAAGACGAGGAGCACACCGCCTTCATCATCGACTAAGGGATGTACTGCTATCGGATGATGCCATTTGGCTTGAAAAATTTTGGAGCTACATACCAGCACCTGGTCAATTAGATCTTCAGAGACCAGATCAGTAAGAACATGCAAGTCTATGTGGATTTCATGCTCATGATGAGCAAGCCAAGTTCGGACCATGTAACTGACCTCGTGGAAGCCTTTCAAAATCTCCAGGAGCATAAAATGAAGCTGAACCCGGCGAAGTTTGCTTTCAGGGTAGCAGCTGGGAAGTTCCTTGGCTTCATAGTGACCCAAAGAGGAATGGAGGAGAATCCAGAGAAGGTCCAGGCGATCATCGACATGGAGCACCCAACCTCGAAGAAACAGGTCCAGCGCCTGATGGATCGGATCGTCGTGCTGAGCCGTTTCATCTCGAGGTCGGTGGATCGCTGCCTGTCCTTCTTCAAGATGCTGCGCAAGATGAACGACTTCACCTGGACAGAGGAATGCGAGACAGCCTTCGAGGAGCTCAAGGACTTCCTGGCATCACCGCCACTGCTCTCCATACCAGAGACAGGAGAGGAGCTCCTGCTGTATCTGGCGGTTACCACTAGAGCCGTCAGCTCGGTCCTTGCCCGCACAGATCAGGATGGATCATAAAAGCTGATGTACTATGCTAGCAAGCTCCTCCGGGATGCCAAGCTTAGGTACACCGGATCTAAAAAACTCATTTTTGCATTTATCATGTCTGCTCAATGCCTTAGGCCATACTTCTAAGTGCATCTGATCGCGGTCCTGATAGACCAGCCCCTGAGGGCTATGCTCAGTCACCTCGACACATCCGGATATTTGGCCAAGTGGGCCCGACATCGCGTACCGACCAAGGTCATCCCAGAAGGCCCAAGTATTGGCCGACTTCTTGGTCGAGCATGTAGGACTTGCCGAAGAGCCAGAGCAGACCACCACGGAGCACCAGGTGGAGCCCATAGCTGAGGAGGAACCTTGGGTCCTCCACGTTGATGGCGCATCCAATGCGGGCGGAAGCGGCGTAGGCCTAATCCTCACCAACAGCAATGGAGTTATAGTTGAATGCGCACTCCGCTTCAAATTTGCTGCGATAAACAACCAGACGGAGTACGAGTCACTCCTTGTGGGCCTCAAGTTCTCTTGCAAGCTGGGTGTACGGAGCCTGAAGGTCTTCACCGACTCCCAACTGGTGGCCAGATAGGTTTCCAGAGAATATGAGGCCAGAGATTCCCAGATGATGAAGTACTTGGAGCAGGTCCGCTTAAGCACGACGGTTTTCGATGCTTTAGCATCTCTCACATCTCCCGAGGTGAGAATGCTCACGTCGATACACTATCAAGACTCGCGACCTTGCCGGACTCGTCACTGGGGCGCACCCGTGTCGAACACCTCGAAAATCCAAGCTACGAAGCTCCAGTGGAGATGCAGCAAGTCACCCCGGAGCCGAGCTGGATCGACATGTACATCAGATACATCATCGATGGCACCCTGCCGGAAGACTGAGCAGAGGCTAGCCTTATCAAGAAGAAGGCCTCGCAGTTCGTCCTCATAAAAGGACAGCTCTACCGCTGATCCTATTCCTATCAACTCTTGAAGTGTCTAAGACCCGCAGAGGCAACCTTCGTGCTCCAAGAGATATACGAAGGCCTTTACGGAAACCATGTCGGAGGAAGGATTCTCGCGTACAAAGCCCTCCGACAGGGATATTACTGAAAGACTATGAGGGAGGATGCTGCCGACTTCGTGAAGAGGTGTGACCGATGCCAGCGCCATGCCCACGTACAACATCAACCGGTGGCGCTGCTCTCCCAGCTCTTCGCCCCGTGGCCGTTCGCCCAATGGGGAATGGACATCCTGGGTCTATTTTCCCCAGCATCAGGGTAGCGAAAGTTTTTGATAGTGGCCATCGACTACTTCACCAAGTGGATAGAAGCGGAGCCACCGACGCGGATCATGAAAGCCAAGGTCCGTCAGTTCTTCTGGAAGTCGATCATCTACCACTTTGGGCTTCCCCACAGCATCATCACAGATAATGGCCAGCTATTCGACAACTGGGAGTTTGAAGAATTTTGTGCCGAGCTCGGCATCTAGCACCGTTTGACCTCGTGGCTCATCCCCAGATCAATGGAGAAGCCGAGGTGACCAACTGAACCATTTTCTAAGGGCTCAGGACCCGTCTAGACCAAGCCAAGGGCAGGTAGGCAGAAGAACTTCCCAGTGTTCTCTGGGCCTACCACACAACACCCAGGATGGCCATGGACAAAACGCCTTTCAACCTCACCTTCAGCATGGAGGCCATTATTCCGGTCGAACTTGGCATGCCCACACTGTGGATACAGCAGTACGATGAGGTAGAGAATATGGTGCACCTTTTTCTCAGCCTGGACCTCCTTGAAAAAACCATAGATAAGGCCCGACTCCGGATGGCGGCTTATCGTCAATGTGTAGCTCGGTACTACAATGCGCGAGTAAAGCCGAAGGTCTTCCATCCAAGCAACCTAGTGCTGTACCGAGCTGAAGCCTCTCAACCCTGGGAATGCGGCAAGCCCTCCCCGAACTAGGAAGGCCCGGATAAGGTGGTCGAAGCTCTTTCACGCAGAGCCTATTACCTCACGGATCTGGATGGCTCCAGGTTCCCGCGGATGTGGAATGCTTGCAACCTGAGAATATACTATAAGTAATGTAAGGCCTTTTCCTAATAATAATAAAGATCCCTTTTTGCACAAACTGCTCTTGCCTTGCAGGGATATAGAAGCCCGAAGTGTAGCTCTCTAGCATAGAAGTTCGAAGCCCAGCTCTCCAGCATCAAAGCCCGGATCTCACGACATCCGGCACTCAACCCTTCGACATCAAAAGCCAAGAGCCCAGCTCTTTGGCATAGAAGTTCGGAGCCCAGCTCTTCGGCATCAAAGCCCGAATCCCACGACCTCTGGCACTCAGCCCTTCGGCATCAGAAGCCCGGAGTCCAGCTCTTCGGCACAGAAGTTTGGAGCCCAGCTCTCCGGCATCAAAGCCTAGATCCCATGACCTCCAGCACTCAGCCCTTTGGCATCAGAAGCCCGGAGCCCAGCTCTCCGGCACAGAAGTTCGAAGCCCAGCTCTCCAGCATCAAAGCCCAGATCCCACATCCTCCGGCACTCAGCCCTTCGACATCAGAAGCTCGGAGCCTAGCTCTCCGGCATAGAAGTTTGGAGCCCAGCTCTCCAGCATCAAAGCCCGGAACCCATGACCTCCAGCACTCAACCCTTCGACATTAGAAGCCCGGAGCCCAGCTCTCTGGCACAGAAGTTTGGAGCTGAGCTCTCCGGCATCAAAGCTTGGATCCCATGACCTCCGGCACTCAGCCCTTCGAATCAGAAGCCCGGAGCCCAGCTCTTCAGCACAAAAGTTTGGAGCCCAGCTCTCCGGCATCAAAGCCCGGATCCCATGACCTCTGGCACTCAGCCCTTCGGCAATAGAAGCCCGGAGCCTAGCTCTCCAGCATAGAAGTTCGGAACCCAGCTCTCCGGCACCAAAGCCCGGATCCCACGACCTCTGGCACTCAGACTTGGAGCCCAGCTCCCAGGCACCAAAGCCTGGATCCCACGCTCTCTGGCACCAAAGCCCGGATCCCATGACCTCCGGCACTCAGACCTGGAGCCCAGCTCCTAGGCACCAAAGCCTGGATCCCATGCTCTCCGGTACCAAAGCCCGGATCCCATGACCTCTGGTACTCAGACCTGGAGCCCAGCTCCCAGGCACCAAAGCCCGGATCCCATGCTCTCCGGTACCAAAGCCTGGATCCCACGACCTCCAGCACTCAGACCTGAAGCTTTGAGCTCGGCTCTCGGCTCTCCGGCACTAAAGCTTGAAGCTCGGCTCTCAGTCACCCAGAAACGTCAACCCACTTCTAAAACATTCAGAAGCAAGGTGGAAACAACTCGGTAGGTTGAAGGACTCCTCTCTAACTTCATCACATGTCAAAAAAAAAAAAAGAGAAGAAGAAGAGATGAGAAAAGAAAAGAGTTCCCAGCCAAAGTAACCGAAAGGGTCTACTTCATTGGGAACTGATTGTTTAATACAACTGTTTCTGGGCCCCGACATGCCAAGTAGCCCAGGTCCAAAACAAAGAAAAAAGGCAAAGGCTTCCTATCCTACTCATACAGCCCCTTCCCATGACGGTGCTCAGGTGGGACGTCATCTTTCGAGGCCTCAGGATGTGCAGCTTCGGCTTCGGCAGCCACTACTGGCGAAGCAGGTTCGGGCTCTGCAGTTGGCTCCTCAATAATGCCTGAATCCGAGGCTGGCTCCACATCTGAAGCTACAAGGTAGTGGAGGAAGCTTCGACCCTTGTCCGAGACGAAGCCCTCCACAATGGAACAGAGATACATGAAGCCTTTGAAGAAGGAGTCCAACGTCATCTCCTGAAACTCGGTAGCAAACTTCTCTGAGGCCTTGTACTTTGCCATGGCCTCCTCAGCTCCCTTCCTTGCCTCAGTGGCTTGCTTCTTTGCCGCCTCTGCCGACTCGGCCGCTGCTGCTGCCTCTTTCTCAATAGTGATAACCCTCTTTTTAGCGGAGATTAACCTCTCCCTGGCTGCATCCAACTTGGCCTGGAGAGACTGGCATGCCCCTTCTGCCGGATGGCTTCGATGTTGAACTCAGTTAGCCTCGACTCCATGGCCTTGAGCTCCTCCACCTTGCTCTTCGACCGGCTTTGCTCTTGGTCCTGACTCTCATGAAGCTCTTTCGAGTACCTCTCGGCACTTGTGAGATCTTTTTGGAGATCCTTGTTCTTTAAATTGATCTCCCAGGAGACGTTGTTCTTCTCTCTCAGCTTGGTCTTCAAAGACTTGAGCTCTGCTGCCCGTTGTTGGTCATTCTTCAACCAATTCTTGCAGCAGTCTTTTATTAGAAGAAGCTCGGCACCGAGCTGTACCAGACAAAAATACCAGTAACCAATGCAAGAACGAAGGAAGAAGTTAAGATGACGAAGTTACTTACCGAGAAGAGCTGGGGAAATGTGCTACCAATCATGTCCCCCAGCAGCTTTCTGGCCTTTTCCCGCCGGTCGCATGATTGGATTGCAAAATCCATCATGAACTCTGCCAGCCCCTGGTCCCGGACCAGGGAGACATTCAGTGCAAGTTTAAATGGGACTCGGCGGTAGTCCCTATCTCTCTTGGTCGCTCTAGAAGTGGAGTCGCCTGCTCTGCCATTAGAAGAGGCTTCGGGGGCATGGTGGGAGCTCGGTGCCCCCTTGGACGGAGCCCTTGGTGCTGGCTCTATTCCCCCTTTCACCTCCTCCTCCTCAACAACAATGACCTTCGAGGGAGGAGGAGACATTATGACGATGGCTGCGGTGGCGGCCCTGGCCCGAACGACCACCTCAGGTTTTGGGGTAGAGGTCGGCTCTTGTCACCTCGGCCGCTCTGGCGCGGGCCCAATAGCCCTCTGGCCCGACTCAGGCCTCAACTCAACCGCCCTCTTTTCATGCTTAGGGGCGGGCTCGGCTTCCCTCCCGCCTGGCCCAGCTGGTGCGATGGGAGCAGTCACCGTGCTGCTCTCATTGCGGGCCCTCTTCGAAGGGGACTGATGCGGGACACAGACTTGATGTAACCTTGGATTATTCGGGAAAGGGAAACAACTGAACAAACTAGGACCGTGGGAGGGCTAAGAAGCCTCCCGAGACTAGGGTGACACTGAAAACTAAAACCCTAAAATAGCTGATCTCTTTTGGTTTTCAATTTTCTTGGTGGAGGTGGTGAAGGATGGAGATGGGGAACTGGGAACTGGAACTCATGGCCCTGGGACTCACTCTAACGGGAGACGCACACAGAAAGTCAGGGGTCAAAGTGTAAAGCTACCCTCCCGAGGGATCAAAGCACACAACTACCCTCTCGAGGGATCAAAGCACCAGCTACCCTGAGCTCTCATCGAACCCATAATGCACTTAACAGGGCTCTCACATAGATGCACTAGGATGACTCTAAAAGGACACGAGGGGATAAAGAAGACAAGATAGGGGATAACTAGGGTGCTCATCGAACCCATGATGCACACAGCAAGGAATGCCTCACACCCCTCATCGAACCCATAATGCACACAGCAGGAACGAAGGCCTTTATATTGAAAACCCAAAAATTTATCTCAAATCATAATTATTACAAGGAGAGAGGGGCCCATTATATAGAAAAACCAAAACTCTCAGTTTCTTAGCCTCCAAGAAAACTAAAAAAGGAAAATAAATTACATCAAATTTTGTGTTGCATCAAAGTGGTGCTGATCTGCTCTAAGAAGCGTGTTGGCTTGATGATCTACGCTGAAAAGCGTGCTGCTTTGAAAACTGGAATGCTTCGAAATCCATGCAAACTCATCTCACGGCCTCCCACGAGCCATCCCTTCATCTTCCACGGGCGGTGGCGGCGATCATCCGGTTTCCGGCGAGGGCGGGGCCGGCGTGGGCCGGCGGGGGCGGCCGAGGGTCGGGCAGCCCGGACTGGGGGCGGCGACTAGGGTTCAGGAGTTTTAAAAAAAATCACGGGAGAAGGATGTAGGAGATGGAATAAGGCTGGGATAACTTGGGGATAAACCAAGAATAAAACCAGAATAGCGAGGATAGGTGGAATAGCGGGAATAGAAAAATAAAAAATGCGAGAAAATAAAAAAATGGGAAGAAATACCCAGATGACGGCTGGATCCTGGTGCGGGCACCATACTCAGAAGAAGACTTCAGGGCTCCATCTGGATCTCTGATTGACATTGCCCGAAGAATTATGATTTTCTTGTTTTGTAATAAGGGTTGACTTGGTCAAGTCAATTTTAGTTTGAGTCTGTATTTCCCTGCAATTTAAATTTTGTTGAGTCATGTTGACTCAATACAAGTCCTAGTAGTGGTCTAGGTCTTCTCCAAGGTGCCACATTTTCTCCCAGGACCAAGCAAGTGGGCGCCACACTCCCAGCCACACGCCAGAGTCCAGGAGGCGCCACATCTCCATCCAATGTGCCTTGGTCCCCACACCACAAGAAAGCAGGTCCCTTCTTTCATGCGCCACTTGGGGAGAAACCCATCAAGATACCTCAATCCAAGGAGGAACCAACTTCTTTCCAGATAAACCCAAGCCAGGATGGCAAGAATTTTTCTTGAAGAGAGGATCAAGGAGGTGCCCCACAATGTTCCATAAAAACCCAAGTTATAAAAGGGAAGAGAGCATGTCTTGGGGAGAAAATCAAGGAGGCACCCAAAAGTTTCCTAAAGTGCCAAAGCCATGAAAGGAAGAAGCCTAAACTTGTGGAGCAAGACTAGGAGGTGTCCAAAAGAGCCAAACCATGAAGGGAAAATCCTTGATTCATGGAAAGATACTAGGAGACACCCCATAACCTGCCATTTAGAGCTGATTTTCAAGTTTTCTTGGAGTTTTTGGGCTGCCCACTCATGGAAGGAGTCTTGGGAAGAGAATTTGATGCCTAAAGTATGGGTTAGTCCTATTAGTCCCACATGGGAAGTGTATGAAATTTTATTTCTTTGTTATGTCTATATATTCAACTCTATGTAACTCTTGAAAAAATGATGAATGAAATCAATTTCTTTGTGAGCAACTTTGTGTTTCTCTCTTCTGCACTTGTATTCAAGTGTTGAGCTCCGTGAGGGAGTAAATCCGGGTTCCCTAGGAACCTTGAGGAGGTGTGAGATCTCCAACCCTAAAACCCTAGCTTAGTCCACCCATCTCTACACCACCACCAAACCCTAATTTTCCATCTACATCCCACGGCCCCTCTCTTCCACATAGAGGCCGGCCACCAGCATCCAGGTTCAGATCAACTGTTTCAACTACAGGCAAGTTCAAAGAAGAGTCAGATCAGTATCAAGATCTCCGGAACTTCTACATCCAACAATCTTCATTAAGTCCTCAGGTCAGTGTCTTTCTTTGAGTTTCTAGTTCTTTTTTTTGTTCTTCTTCTTCTAGATCCTGAGTTCGAGAAGAAGGCCAACCTTGCCATAGGACTACAATCCGAGGATCCATTGCGAAGATACATCGTCTCCAAGGATCCTACAATCTGCTCGAGAGTGTCCTTCAATTGAAGCAACGAGAGATATCACAGTCAGGTATAAAACCTTCTCTTCTCTCTTCGTCTGTTTCTTGAAAGAGGAGTAAACCCTAGGTCTGGGGGTTTCTCAATCCCCAGCGATCCTACTTCTGAGTTACTCTGATAATCCACTCCTTTAATTGTGCTTTCTGTCATTTCTTAGTTTCTTTCAACATTAGTTTATCTTTCCTTTGAGTCAAAGCCGACTTCTGAAAATAAATAAATAAAAAAAAATATATTAATTTTAATTTACTTCCGCATCGCATCATCTTTTTTGTTCTGCATCATTTTTGGTATCAGAGCTTTCGTTCTGCATCAGATCCCCATCAGGGACTCATCAACCATCACTGACGGAGGCCTCTTCCTGGTGATCGAGAGCAGGTCATCCACTGAGAACTTCATACCTACATGCAGAAGAAGGGAGGTCAGTTCCGAGTTCAGAGAGGCAAAGTAAGAGGCACAAGGAGAAAGGCTCGAGCCGAACTCACCCAACTCTCTCGTTGGGTCGACCCAGTCTTGAAAAGGTTCTGCTCTAATAGCAGAACCTCCAGGGATGGAATTTGAGCGATGCGGAGCTACTCGTAGACCTCTCGGTCAGCTGCTTCAATCACGAAGTTTGGTTAGGGGACCGATCTGGGTCACTCCAAATCCAGTCGACCCCCTCGACTGTTGCAAAAAATATTTGTTCTTCCATCCTTTGATGGAAGAGAAAAGTTCAAATTTGATGCCCTTTGGGCGAGAAGAGAGGGACCACCACCCGTCCTCGGAAGGGTGGCGCTTCAGGGTGAAAAAGGCCCTGAACAAGGAAAAACATGCTACAATCCCGTGGAAATGGCAGAGCACGATGAAGCAAAAAATGGTCCTTATAGCATTCGGACGAGTTGAGCGGGAACGAGTCGGTAATTGCTCAACACCGAAAGGAAGAAAGGATGGAAGGGAAACTGAAGTCCCCCTACAAAAGTCTCCTCATAGAAGGCGATCCGACTTGGGCTACTAAAGGTAATCCAGTCCCCTGGTCGAGGGATCAAGAGCCGGACGGAGTGCGGGATGCCATAGACATCCCGGATGGTCCCCAGTTCCTTAGCAGAGATTGTCGAAGCAATCCCACCGGGACCTGTTGACCGAAAAGGTTCGGGGATGGGTTCAGTCGGAGGCGGAGGAGGAAAGCTAGATCTGGGCTCCCTAATAACTATCCCACCAAGGGGACGTCTCCTACTAAACTCGAAGCACACTTCTTCCCCCTCCTCACTGGAGGAAGAAGAAGGTGGCCTCGGCCTAGAAGGCCCCGCCTCACCCTGGTTGGTTGAGGGACGGAAGTCAGGACCGAAGCGAGATATCTACAGAGATGAGGAAGATGAAGGCTGAGGAAGAAGAAGGAGACGGACGACTTCCGGAAAGGCCCTAAACTCAAGGGGAGATCCTACTCTGCTATAAGATGGAGGAAGAAAGAGACAAACCTAGTTACTGGGAGAGTCTAAGGTGGCCGGGGGAGAAGAGAAGACTTGGGTACGTTGGTGGGCAGGTGAGATTCGAAAAAGGAGATATTTTGAGAAAATCTGCCTTTCATTTCAAAGTGACCCGATGCTAACCATACCATTATAGCATCTCCGTCGACATATTTGCACCACGTGTCGACCATCAGCAAAAGGGATGCCCTGCATTGACCGTGGCCACTCTGAATTCCGTGCCAGTAATAACTGCTCCTCGGACGTGGCCACGTGGCTTCTTCACACTGGCTTAAAGAAATCGCTTCATGAAGCAGCAGCGATCGTGGCCATTATTATACCGGATCTTTGCCTTTCCACGTCAGCACCATAATTACTCCCTTTGTCCCGAGCGTCGCATGCTAACGGACATTGGGAGTGGGGGGCAAATGATGTGGTAGGATCGCTGACATGGGACCCCTGTCGAACGCCACGATGGACAAAGCCACCATGTGAGATGTCTCCAGACTCCTTCGTCCGGCCACGCTCCCTTCGGGTCAAGATGCTGAGGCCGTAGCCGAGCTCATTTGCTCCTTTGCCCGGCCACGCTCCCTCCAGGTCGAGATGCCGAGGCCAAAGTCGAGCTCCTCTGCTCCTTTGCTCGGCTGTGCTTCCTCTGGGTTGAGACACCGAGGCCGAAGTTGAGCTCCCTCGCTCCTTCGCTCGGCCGCACTCCCTCCAGGTCGAGACACCGAGATCAAAGTCAAGCTCCTCTACTCCTTCACCCGACCGCACTCCCTCCAGGTCGAGATGCCGAGGCCGAAGTCAAGCTCCCCCACTCCTTCGCTTAGCCGCACTCCCTCCGGGTCGAGACACCAAGGCCGAAGTTGAGCTCCCCCGCTCCTTCGCCTGGCCATGCTCCATTCGGGTCAAGATGCCGAGGCCGAAGTTGAACTCCTCCGCTTCTTCACCCGACCGTGCTCCCTCCAGATTGAGATGCTGAGATTGAAGTTGAGCTCCGCCGCTCTAGATTAGCTCCACCTCGGACGAAGAGGTCTGCAGCTGAAAGAGGTCGCCACTCTTCCTAGATGATGGCTTGACATCCAAGGAATATGAAAAGATGCTTGCCAGATCGCGATGATGGTCCAAGTTGCCACTTATACCAGAATGGAAGGAATCCTCAGATCGAGGCTCTGTATTCTTTGCCAACCACCTGCGCCCTCCAAAATTGGAAGTCAACCAATGGATCTGAATCTAGGAGGCGACGGCTCGCTAATCGAGGCCCTGTAAAGTTGCCCAAAAGAGAGTGACCAGAAGGAATGTCAGCACGAATGGTAGCTTCCATACCACCAGAATGGAAAGGTAGCCCTTCCATGGCACGAAACATCATCGCATGTGCCCATAGGCATGGGGAAGATCCCAAGGCAAGCAACGGGCAACACCCCAGCAAAAAGGGGTCTCCCGGGTTCAGATGAGGTAACACACATGAACAAGCACACATTCAAGTTAAGTTTTCCAGCGGAGTGAGGTCCAACGGGCAAGAAGGAAGTAGCGCATAGGAAGACAATGCTCGAGGCTACTGTGAAACCCCCAGGAGGGGTCTAGACGGACATAGCCCCCTATTCGAGCTTTCCTCTGCTGTCACTCCCGTGATCTGTGCTTGGCCCGCTCGTAGTTTTCCATTTCATGACTTCTCCTCCTAGAGTAGAGTCCATACACAGGGCTCGACCAGGAGGATCTGTTCCCTTGAGTTATTACTAACTTGACCGTCGGAGTGCCCTCGCCGGAATTCCCGGCCTGGGTCACTGACTTTGTTTTGCAGGTCTGGCCGTCCGAGCAGGAACCCTCGTGATAGGAGTGCATTTCAACCTCGACCTCAGCTACAGGCCACGACGACCCAAGCAGCAGTAATTCCTGTGCTAACAGCTTAACATTCAAATCTATGGGATCATATACATAAAAATTTTGATTGATCTGATGGCTGATCAATGATTAAGAATCATTTTGAGGTTTAATCATCAATATGATTGAAGATTGATCTTGAGTCAACTCATACAACTCAAAGGATTAGCCACGAGTCAACTCAACAGAAGAAGGTCTGAGAGTGGGTGTGTGGGAGGCTAGGCTAGTTGAAGAAGAAGGTCTTTTAACCAGTAATAGAGTGGGAGAGTGTGGGGATTTTTGAAAAAGAAAAATCTTTCTCTTGTGTGTGGGTATCTCAAGATCTTGTACTAGGGATTGGGAATTGAGAATAGAAATTATTTTTAGTCTCGTCTTTCATTTCCTTCACTTCATATCCTTTAGTTCTTTTTTACCTCCTGGAGCATCTCGGTGCTCTAAAAGAGTTATCAGCCATCGAGGTCTTAGTGAGGATCTATCACTTCAAGGAGATCGATCAGCATGGAGCTTCGTGTGGATCACTTGTAGAGGCTATACACATGTATAGCTAGCAAAACTTTATACTATGATCATTCAGTTATGGTAATCATCAACCCATGTAAAGGTAATGGATTTTGAACTCAGTGATACAATAGATATGATTTATAAAATTGGATTCATTGCATAGATATGATCTATGCTTGTAACTTTTGTATTTTAGTTTTATTTATATGCATCATTATCATATCATGATCCTCTATGTAGGCTGCTTTTAGATATGATCTAATGCTGGGAGATTAATGGAATAAATCTACATTATTTTCATTACTTATTATTTCAAAAAGTTTTTAAATGCATGCATGAAATGGCCTACCATTTCCTTCAAAAAGAGTATAGGTTTGCTTGACTTTTGATCAAGTATTCTCTCTTAAAGTGGTTGGGAGAGGGCATGGGTTTGTCCAAAAAGAGCATAGGTTTGCTCGACTTCTGATTAGGTATTCTCTTTCAAATTGGTTAGGAGAGGGCATAGGTTTTGCCTAGAAAGAGCACAGGTTTACTCAACTTTCGATCAGGTATTTTCTCTCAAAGTAGTTGGGAGAGGGCATAGGTTTGTCCAAAAAGAGTACTAGTTTGCTCAACTACTAATCAAGTATTTTTTATCATTGTAATTGGACATATATTTTCCCAAAAGAGGCAAAGGTTTGCTCAACTTTCAATCAGGTATTTTGGTATTTTTATCAAAGTAATCAGGCATAGGTTTACCCAACTTTCTGATCAAATATTCTTTATCCAAAGTAATCGGTTATTCTTTATCCAAATTGATCAGATATTCTTTATCAAAGTAATCAAATATTCTCGTGAATGGCATAGGTTTGTCCTAACTTTCAAAACTCTCGATCAGGTACTTTTTATCATATATTCTCTACCAAGTATTATATGTTAGGTATTCCTTATAAGGTATTTTCAATTGAGCATTCTCTATCAAAGTTATCATAACTAAAGTTATCAGAAAAAGATACATGTTCTCCAAAAAAGTGATTGGAAAAGATTTGAATAGCCTATACATTCTTCAAAATATGATCAGAAAGAGTTAATCAATAACCAAATTACTATCTATGTACTTCTATTAGACATCTCAGACAAATGTCTCTAAGCTTAGGTTGAAGACATGAATCTAAAGGAGATAAAATCTTTCCATTAACGTTATAAAACTCTCTTACAAATTGAGTCAAAGGGATTCTCTTAGTTTACATTAATTAAGGAAGAAAAGAAAAAAGAGAAAAGGAAAGTATACATTTACTTCTTTCTTCTCTTTGTCCTTGGAGCTCTCGGAGGTTTGGCAAATGAAGGACCAAAATCTTTATCCTTCTCATTGCTTGGATCTCCCACATGCTTTAGAGGTGGATCATCTTTGGTTAGAGGGCTAAAATCGACTATCTCTAATCCCATATCTAAAACAACATTGGCTGCTTCTATAAAAGAGTGCGAGTCTCCTCCCAACACCATCTCTATAAGTGATTGAGCTTCCAGGTCAATTAATATCAATAAATTCATAGCTAAGTTTTGAAAAAACTCTTTTGCCATCTGGATGCATTTGTTGAAGACCAGTTCAAAGGCAAAAAGAATACTCCTATATTCTTGGCAATTGCAATATATCTTCTAGTTGTCGTTCTTATAATTTCAATATCTCGTACCTCAATTAAAGTCTTTGAAAGATCGCTGAACTCTTTTTCAGGTAGTTCTCCTGTCAAGTTGATCATTGATGAAAGACTGTCGACCCCTTTTCCCAAGTCTTCAAGAGAAACTCCAAGTTGTTCCCTATGCACAGGCAGTACATTGATTGCCTTATCTATAATGATAGCCACCAAGTTACCGCAAACATGACAAGTGATCCCATATTCTCCACACTCCTGCATCATCCTCAAAATATTAAAAAATAGAGAAAAAAGTAAATATTGATTCAAAAATGATGATTTTATTACTTTTAATATTCTTTTACAAAGCAAAAAAGTTTTGAACCCCCAATGAAAGGATTATAGGTTAAAAAGAAAAAGGAAAAGAAAAAGTGTATGCAAGGAGATAAGCCCTCATACTTCTGTTGCTTGATCAGTTGGAGCTTCTAGCTGGGTATCTGTAGATGCTTCTAGCACCTCAACTACTATCATGGGCTCAGAAGTGGTTGGCAGAAGAGTTTCAACAGGTGCACCAACATCCTTTGCAATGTCCTCAACTATTATGGTTGCTTCCTCTACCATGAAAGTGGCAGTACTCAAAATGAGGAGAGTAGTATCAATTCTTATTATGGTGGACTTCAACATAAAAATAGCCTGGAACAAAGAGCATCTAGGTTGTATCTTACATATATCACATATGGGGATAAAACTTATAACGACCCTAAAGCCATTTGGAGAAAATTGAGTTGGGATCACCATATGGACATCTAAGACATTGGTGATGAAAGGATGAAGAGGAAATTATACACGAGCATCGAATGCATTTTTGTAAAAGGCGATGCACATGGTAGAGGAGACAAAACCCTATCATCAGCTCCTAGGACGGTCATCCTAATGCTATCTAAGATAGAATACTTATTTCTAAATCTTTCAAGGTCTACTTCAAGGATTTCAAACTTCTCCAACTTAAGACCTAGATAAGCTCTCCTATGTCACCTAATTGGAACTTCAGTAAGAGCAATGCATCCTTCCTCAGTTGAGATCGAATTCATCGTGGTTCGAGTAGAGTCTACCCTAGCCATCTTCACCTTACTAATGGCCTTTTTCTCCCTAGGGGCCATGGCTACTAAGCAGGAAACTAAGAAAAAAAGAAGGAACTAACCTAAGTCTTCTAAATCAATAAGGCTAAAACTTGGAGAAGAATATCTACTAGTTCTTCTGAAAACAAAGGTGAAGTAACAGGAAAGCAAAGGGTCCATATCGAAAGGTGGAACTACTATTTATAATGGCCCCAAATGGCTTAGATTGAACCATCTCACTACTATATAGTAGCTACCTTGCACAATCCCTGGTTCAAGGTATGGGCTAGTCTCTTCATGATGCATGAGTCTTTTTTATTAGCTAGAGGGTTGTTGACTCATGTATTGATTTTGATGATTAACAAAATACTTAAGTATATTTGAGTACTAACAGTTTGTTAAAGTGCGTTTTGTTAGATAGAAATACTCATTATGTTAGCTAAATGGATTGCTTGTCAAATAGTTGAAGAAGTCTTCTTTATGGATGAAATATTAAAGATAAATGGACTTGAGTACATAGGAATGGATTGAAAGGACTTATGTTTTAAGTTTGAAGAAGATTCAGCAGAGTTTCAATTCAATTTTAGAAAGTTTCAGCAAGTATTGACTCAAAGTGCCGACTCACTATGCGCGTGTCGACTCAAGGCATCGACTCACAGAAGCCTGAGCTGATACACAGAAAAAGTTTTAGATGTCATGGTTGAAGTGTCGACTAATGCAGCTCAAGTGTCGACATATGTGTCGACTCAAGGATCGACTCAAGACCTGAGATAAATTTTTTATAGAACATGTTGAATTTCAAGACTTCCCTCAACTGTCGACTCATGGAAGCAAAGTGTCGACTCAAGTGTCGACTCACCAAATAAAGTATCGACTTACTTGAGATTTCTAGAAAGCTTCAAGGAATATTTTTGAACTAAGTATCGACTCATGGAAACTAAGTGTCGACCCCAAGTATCTACTCATGACCTCGACACTTGAAGTTCTGGTGAATAGTAATGGCTAGTTTTTTGAAATTCAGAACTTACCCTTTTCGCCCCCAACGGCTAGTTTCACCTCTCCAATGATCATAATCTGCCATTTCAGCCTTGGGATGGTATTTAAAGTGAATCAATCTCAAGTGGGATGTAATTAATAAAAAAGAAAAAGAAAAAGAAGAGCATTCACTCCAATATTCATTTGAGAGCAACTACTTTCAAGTTAAAAGAAGCCTTTAAGCATTCAAAGCACTCAAGAGCATTCAAGTCCAACCAATTAAGCATTGATTGAGGCTTCAATAACATAGAGACAAGCAACTTCAAAGAGCTTCAAAGAGATAACAACTTTTATTTGAAAGCTTTCTTGTATTTCTTATATTCTTACTTGTCTTTTGTAAAGGTTGGTTGGTGAGCTTGTGTATTGAAACCAATAAAAAATTTTGGTGAGTCTTGAGAAAACCAAAGAGATTTTTGGTTAGCTTTATGAAAACCAAGGAGGTTATTTGTGAGCCTAAGTTACAAAACCAACTAGATTTTTGGTTAGCCCGTAAAACCAAAGGGATTTTGACTTGTATTATCGGTGAAAACAAGTTAGGTTTTGATTAGTAAGCCTCGAAAATTAATCGATTGTAATCAAGAGTGATTATAGTGAATTTCCAAGGAAGCTTGGGGAGTGGATGTAGGTGCCTTGGCATGCACCGACCACTATACTTCTTAGTATTTGTGGTTGCTTGTTCTCTCATTACTTGCTCTTCTTTTATTGCATTTACTTATCTATTTTCCACTGCATACTCTAGAAGAGCACATAACACTTTATTACACTAGCACTTGAATGGTTTTTGAATTGGCACATACATTGCAAAAGTTTTTGAAATCCAATTCATACCCCCCTCTTGAGTTGCTTACTGGGCAACAAGTGGTATCAGAGCCTTGTTCACATTTTATAGGTTTAACCATCATGAGTAAAGATCTATGGCAGATCCATTTGATTTTAGTGTAGTCGAGGGACAAGTCTCAAATAGACCTCCTTACTTTAATAGCACTAATTACACATACTGGAAAACATGCATGAGAATATATATGCATTCTATAGATTATAGTTTGTAGAAAGTAGTGGATAAAGGTCCTCATATTCTTTTGGTTGTTGTTAATGATATTTCCATCCCAAAACTTGAAGAGGATTGGGATGAAAATGACATTAAACAATCCGAGATCAATGCTAAGGCAATGAATCTCCTCTAATATGCATTAGATCCTAGTGAATTCAACAAGATTTTCACATGCATCTCAGCCAAAGAAATATGGGACATACTTGAGATCACTCATAAGGGTACCGATCAAGTGAAAAATACTGAAGTCAATATGCTTGGATATACTTATAAAATATTTTGAATGGAACCTAATGAAACCATTACTGACATGTACACTAGATTTACAAATATTGTTAATGGCATGAGAAGTCTTGGTAAGAATATGACTAATGCTGACCTTGTAAATAAAATTCTCAGGTCACTTTTGACATCATGGGATCTTAAAGTGATAGCAATTCAAAAGCCAAAGATGTTGAGAAACTTCCATCAGAGCAACTCATGGTTCACTCATGACTGATAAGTTGAACTTGAAGCAGAAAGCAATGGACTTAGATAAGAAGAAGAAGACAATAGCTTTCAAGTCTATAACACAAGTGAGTCTTCAAGTGATGAATCTGAAGAAGAAGAGAATGATGATGAAGAGGCTCTCATTGCAAGAAAATTCAAAAGGTTTATGAAGAAAAAGAAATTCCTTATAAAAAGAAGGCTCAACCAGGCAAGGAAAAAGAAAAAGAAAAGGAAAAAAGAGAAAGAACTACCAATATGCTTCGAGTGCCAGAAGCCCGTACATTACAAGTATGATTGCCTCTCATAAAGAAGTTTAAAAGAAGATTTAGAAAGAAAGAATGATAGAAACTTGGAGTGATAGTGAGGACTCCAGCTCAGAGAAAAACAAACTAAAGTCACCAATCTTTGCTTCATGGCATAACAAAAAAGAGAGATATATTCTGAATTTGAAGTTGATTATACTTTTAATGAACTTAGAAATGCTTTTGATGAGCTCATGCATGATTACAAATTGATAATGATTGAAAACAAAAAGTTGAAAAAGCATGCAAACTCTTTATCTCATGAAAACACCAATCTTATGAATGAAGTTAGTGATTTAAAGAATAAGATTGATGTTTTAGAAAAATAAAGAAATGCTTTATCTATAAAAAATAAAGTTTGAAAAGATCCAAGGTTATCATTTCAACAATGAGCTTTTAAAAAAAATAAAGACCTTGAGGATGAAAATTAGAAATTCATAAATGAGCTTGATAAAATCAAACCATTTGTTGAAAAGTTTACATATAGTTCTGAAAAGTTAAATTTACTTTTGAACAATCAAAGAGCGATTTTCAACAAAGCTGGTTTAGGTTTTAGATCTCAAAAATAGCAAAAATATTTCAAAAAACTTTTCATACCTGCTGGTATGGACACCGGGGCTAGAAAAGATTGACAGGTCGAACCCACATCCCTGTGGATTACCTGTGAATAAAGCCCTGAAACCAAACCCCTTTTTACCTGTAAATATTTTATTTTAAATTTTGTTATTTAGGGTTAGTTGGGTATAACCCTTGGACCCAAAATTGAGTATGTTAAAAAACCTCTGAATCCAAAATAAAACCTGTACATATATATTTACCTAGTTGGGTTTTGCCCTTTTATCAACTGTAATTAGGGTTTTAGTTATTTAGCCTATTGGGCCAAACTTTGTTTACCAAATTTATTCTTTTTTGTTGCATGAGATTATGCCTTTTGATCAATTTGATCAAGTTGGGCTTAGAGTTGGTTTTTAGTTGGTCAAATCATGTGATTAGTTAGTTATTAAGTCCTGTAATACAAGGGGGACTCAATTGAAGACCCATGTGACTTCATGTATACTCAAATCAAGATCCATGTGCACCTTAATCAAGATTCCATGTGACTCTATGTGCTAAGTCAAGCCATGTGCTAGCCTAACCAAGTCTTGGTGCCACTTTTTTAAGATTCCGGATAACACCACATGACTTGTCTGGACACCACTTGCCACTTCATCGGGGCAACACCACTTGCCACTTCATCGGGACAACCAACACTTGCCATGTCACTCCCTTGGATGCCACTTTAATTCATGAATTGGCACCCTTCTTTTTAAGATGTGTAAATGAGAAGGACTCTCCAAATTGGTGCCCCTCCACTTAAGTAATTCATGCCAAAAGCAAGAAGAGTCGGCCAAGCATTCCACCTTTTCTTTGTCCCCAACTTCCAAGGAGTTTCAAGATATTTGATCACCCAAATGAAGTAGGTTCAATGGTTCTCTACCGTAGGTGTTTTGATCAAACAAGTTCCAAGTTGCTCAAGATTAGATAACTTAAAAATCTAGAAAAAACTCTTGAGCTTTCTTCTATCTAGACTGAAGAGTCCACCATCCTAAAGGAGCCCATATCATCCAGACTCTAGAGTCCAGTAATTAGGGCAATCCATGAAGCAATCTTGGCCCTTCATCATGACACCTCACCAATCCACATCTTGGCGCCAACTTTGGATGAGAGGCCCATTGATTCGTCCACCTTGGAGAGAGTCCCAGATCAACCCAAGAGCAGGAGTCCAAGATGCCCAGAGCAAGGTTTCTAGGAGTCATTGCCTAAGAGAAACAAACACTAGTCTTTGTAACCCTTACATCTCTGGTTGTATTATTAATGATTATTGATGAAATACAACGACATTCTATCAAAATTTTCCTTTGCTATGTGCATCGCGGGGTGTGAAGCCCTTTCCTTTGTTCTTCGAAATATCGCGGGGTGTGAGACCCTACTTATGCATACATCAGAAAAACCTAACCGACTACTTCCTTCCCTCCTCTCTTTCACTTTTCCATTCTTTTCCTTCTTTGTTTCTTTCTAACTGATCAATCTTCTTTTGTTGAGCAATTACAGGTGATCAGGAACTAAAGTCGAGGTGTTCTTGCCTTAGAACCGATATTGTGAAAGATTGGAGCTCGAAGATCAAAATCTTGAAGCCCTGTCACGAGATTTTGAGAGTTCCAGCAGATCTACTTCAGAGGGAAAATTTCTTCATTGGTAAAATTCAAAAGCTTATCCTACTCTTTATTTTCTGACTCTTTTGACCCTAGTTTACGGTGGTTTCTTAGCCACCAAATCCTGATTTTTTAGTTACGTTGATTAGATCTACTCGTGCGAGCATAAACTAGTTGACTAGTTTCCATAATTACATACTTTGAGTCTCTAAAAATTCAAAAATTATAAATAAATTTTAATTGATGTTTTTCACTATTAATTAGGTTAATAATCAGTAGATTAGGTTTTCATAATTATCCTGCATCAGTTTTGGTATCAGAGCGAAGGTTAAACTAGGGTTTAACTACTAGTTTTGAAATTTCTACATACCCAGAACTAGGCTGAAATTAAAACTTCATAAAATCTATCTAAAAAATTCAAAAAAATTGGAAATAAATTTTTTGATAATCCTTTATTAACCCTCTATTAATCTCAGAAAAATCAGATATTTTTTTTTTATTTTCTGTTTTCTGGTAGAAGGAAATCATGCCTCCTAAGTGGGTACTATCACGACCCATGAGAGTAATGAGCTATGGCCGGACGTGATATCCCTTGATCAAAAATTTGAAATTAATCAGATCTAAAATTAATTTTATAGATAATTAAAAATTTAATTATTTTTTATTTTTCTGTTATTTTTAATTATTTTAATTTTAGTGCATCTAGGGTTTCATATTTGTGTGATTGCATCTCCAGTAACCTAATCTTAAAGGCACTTGAGCATCTCAGATCAGGGCAGGATCTCATCACCTGTCCTGAGCCCACAACAACCTTCTTTTGCATCCGAGCCCAACCTAATTAAAATCAATTAAACTTAATTTGCTCTAGTAAGCTAGAGACACCAACAGGTCGGGTTCCAAGTATTGTGTGAAAGCTAGTGCATCCAATCCTTTGATTATCACTTGAATATGGTGTTTAAGGCTAGAGGTCCAGAGGCAAATGCCCTAAGCAATTTCATGGTTTTTAATTAGGACCCTGCAAGAGCAAGGAGAGCCTCCCACAATCCCACCTCTTACCTAGCCAGTGGACAAGGTAATTACTGAATTAGTTGTAAATTGAGCTGATCCATTCTACTTGAGCTCTAGGTCTAGGAAACCATAGTTCAGATTTTTTGTGTTTGCATTGCATGGCTACTAGATTAGGAGCCCAATACCTGTAGTCTCACCCAAACCCAACCCAATTTAATCATGGATCCCGATTTTGAGACCTTCCTTAGGTTCATGACTGAACAATGTGCCCAAATGAACAATAGGTTTGATCGACTAGATGAACGGTTAGGAACCCTTGAGAGAAATCCTATGACCCGTATTAAGCCTAAACTTGAGACCCCATACCCTGACCCATTCCTAGAACCCAACCCTAAGATAGCCCCTCGCCATGACCCAATCTGGGATCTTAGTTCAAAGAGACCGAATTATGATTCCATAGGCCAGGAAGAGAGAGCCACTAGGAACTTTAGGGTAGAAGCACCTAAATTTGGTGGTGATCTTGATCTTGAAAATTATATTGTTTGGAAAAGTAATATGGATCTATATTTTGAGAAGGATCTAATGATTGAGGAAAGAAAGTTTAAGTTTGCTAAGCTTAAGTTAGTACGCCAAGCTAGAATTTACTGGGATGATGTTGAAAGAATGATCAGATAAAGAAGAGACATACCCATAACTACCTGGGGTGACATGAAACTTGAACTTAGTGAAAAGTTCCTACCCAGATCATATGAATCTAGTTCCTATGCACCCAGATCCTTTGAACCCAGCTCCTACGAACCCAGATCTATAACCCATAGGTTTGAACCTATATCCTATGAACCCCAGGAACCCATAATCCCTAGGTATCGATCTAGTGCTAGTCAGGTTTTGCTTAGTTGGCTAGAACCCATTAGGATTAGTTCTCCTTATCAAAAATTAGAATATAGTCAAATCCACCTGAGTCGACCCATTCCTCAGAAAGTCAACCCAATTCTCACCTGAGCCGACTCAATCCTAACCCGAGCTGACTTAACCTTAATTCGAGCCGACTTACCCCTACTAGTCCAGATCCTAGCCAATTTCTCCTTAACCGACCCATTCCTACTACCCCATTGGTTTATCACAAAGATAACATTGAAGAAGAAGTTTATGAAGCTGATGTGAACTTAGGGGATGAGTATGACGGAGAAGAGGAAATATCTATGGCTGACCTAGAATTAGCTGACTCGGTAGGCACCCAGACTGAAGCTAGCCTAGAGTTAGTTGACCATGACCATACCCTGACTGAAACTATATTGGTAGGATCCTTAGAAAAAGAGACTCATGAGGAGCCTAACCCTAGTGCTAGGACCTTACCTGAGAAAACACTAGAAAAGAGTCAAGTTATAGAGCTTAGTTCTAAAGTAATCAGTGAGGACTTGATTTTTCCAAACCAGCATCCTTAGGAAGAGTTCACCCCATTAGTCCCAATTGAGTATCTCTTTCCTGAAATTCTTGATTCGTCCTTTTTTCAGGCTGACCCTTTATTACCTATGGACATAATTCAGTGTCCAAACCTTAAGGTCAACCCTATTAGTCAGGGATTGTTCTGTGAGCCCTTTTCTTATATCCTACCCCACCGGACTAACCCTGAATCAACTTCTTATTTTTTACATTTTCTTGAAGCTTCCAGCATTTCTAGGACCATTAGATTACATTTTGTTGAGGTTAGCATATTTCATCAATCTTTTAGCCTTGTTAGATTTGCCACCTATTTCAGGAGAACCTTATGGCATCTATTAGGAGTGCATGCCAAATTTTTATCTGCATGTCACCCATCAATCAAGGGTCAAGCACAGAATTAAAATTAAGGACTTAAAAAGATAAAAAATAATAATAAATAAATAACTAAATAAATTTTCTTTACTAGTAATGCATAGTGAGTCTATTAGACATTTGCAGAGTCATATGTTGAACATATTATAGAATTGCATAAGAATCATATAAACATATGGCTAATTCAAGAAAAAGACTCAAAGAATTCAATGAAGGAGACTTTGTCATGGTTAGACTACAACCTGAACGGTTCCCACCTAGAACCATGAAAAAGTTTCATGCTTGTAGTAGTGGACCATATAAAGTAATTAGGGAAATGAGACTTAGTGCCTACGTGCTTGAGACTTAGTGCCTATGTGCTTGAGACTCAATGTTTAAGACCTTATTGAGCATATGGAGCCAATGTTGATTCCTAGTGAGCCTTTTGGGCCTAATCCTGTCCTTGAGAGTGAGCCAACCTTAGTGTGTCCACCTGCCATACCACTAGCCTAGAGTGACAAGATCGAGTGGATCTTGGACGATAAGATAATCGCTACTTGGAGTAAAGACTATCAGTGATATCTGGTTTATTGGCAAGGACGACCCAAGACTGATGATTCTTGGATCACCAGAGAGGACTTGCAGAGAGTTGACCCAGATTTACCAAAGAGCTATCATAGTAAAGTTGATCCATACTCGACAGGGTCGAGTTTTTCCCACCCGGGGAGAATTGGTACGGACACCAGGGCCAGAAAAGATCGACAGGTCGAACCCACATTCCTGTGGATCACCTGTGAATAAAGCCCTGAACCCAAACCCTTTTTTACCCGTAAATATTTTATTTTAAATTCTGTTATTTAGGGTTAGTTGGGTTTAACCCCTGGACCCAAAATTGAGTCTGTTAAAAAATTCCTGAACCCAAATGAAACTTGTATATATATATTTACCTAGTTAGGTTTAGCCCCTTTTATCAATTGTAATTAGGGTTTTAGTTATTTAGCCTATTGGGCCAAATCCTTGTTTACCAAATTTATTCTTTTTTGTTGCATGAGTTATGCCTTTTGATCAATTTGATCAAGTAGGGCTTAGAGTTGGTTTTTAGTTGGTTAAATCATGTGATTAGTTAGTTATTGAGTGCTGTAATACAAGGGAGACCCAATTGAAGACCTATGCGACTTCATGTGTACTCAAATCCTATAGAAAAAAGGATACTTCTGATGCTTGTGCAGGTGCTGAAGGTCTACAGAAGCTGACTTTGGATGATCCCCTTCCAAAGAAGATGAAGAAGATCAAAACAAGAAGGATGGAGAAGAAGCCACAAGATCCTCACCAAGGTACAAAGATCTACCTAAAGAGTGGAGGTATGCTGATGGACATCCTAAGGAATTGATCTTAGGTGATCCATCGAGAGGGATAAGAACTAGATCATCTATTAGAAATGAATGTGATTATATTACTTTTGTTTCTCAAATTAAACCTAAATGTATTAAAAAAGCTGAAAAAGATCCTAATTGGATGATTGCTATGCAAGATGAGTTAAATCAATTTGAAAGAAACAAAGTTTGGACTCTAATAGAAAGACCATATAATATTTCAATTATTGGCACAAAATGGGTGTATAAAAACAAACTGGATGAAAATAGTATAGTTATTAGAAACAAGGCTAGGCTATTTTCCAAGGGTTATAATCAAGAAGAAAAAATTGATTTTGATTAAATCTTTGCACCAGTAGCTAGACTTGAAGCCATTAGATTACTTTTAGCATTTGCATGTTTTATGGACTTTAAACATTTTCAAATGGATGTTAAAAGTACATTTTTAAATGATTATTTAGCTGAAGATATTTTTGTTGAACAACCACCTGGATTTGAAAATCATGCATATCTTGATTATGCTTTCAAATTGCACAAAGCACTCTATGGATTAAAACAAGTGAAGGAAAACTAGTACACCGGACATCTACCCTAGGCATGTTATTAGGGAGTAGGTATTGTATAATTAAACTTTTTAAACATGCATACAGAAAAACCTACTCATGCACAGGATCTAATATAAACATGATGCATGAAATAGATATAGAGGCATGTAAAGGCAAGTGCAATAATTATAAACAATATGATAATATCTAGATCTAAGCATGCATGATAACAAAAATAAAAGATATATCTGATCGAAGCAGGAAGAAGCCGACTCCCTCAGTCTTTAGAACAGATCAGCAGAGGCATGTAAAGGCAAGTGCAATAATTATAAACAACATGATAATATCTAGATCTAAGCATGCATGATAATAAAAATAAATAATATACCTGATCGAAGCAGGAAGAAGCCGACTCCCTCAGTCTTCAGAATAGATCAGCAGCAAATCAAGGCAGCCGGTTGAACTCCCTCAACAGCAAATCAGATCTAGAAGAGATATATCCAATCTCTCGAGGTGTCCAAATGTCCACCCTCTAAAGTATCCATGCACGGGCTCTCGCTGATCCAACACCCAAATAGATGCTAGTCCTCCAGGAATAAACAACAAATCACAGACATGTGGAGCAGCAAAGATCAAAGATCTTTTCGGACGGTCTTCTCCAAAACCATCGAAACTCCACCAAGAGCACACAATGGAGAAACAAAACCAGGGAAGGAATACACGGATGCTCCATGAATTTCTGCACTGAGAAATTCGTTTCCAAAACTCGCTCTCACACAAAAGCTAATGCCCTGTTATTTCCCCTCATGCACGCCCTACTTTTCTTCAAAAAATCGTGCACAGTTTCTTCCCCTCTCCCTCACGCATAGCAACTTCCTCTCTCCCCTTCTCACGGCCTCCAACCGAGAGAATACATGAGGCAGAGAAATCGTGAAGGCTGGGAACTCACTGGAAGAGAACCGAGACCGATTGAAAAACCACCATGAAGCCCTGTTCCTACCTCTCTCAAATGCTCTCTTTCAATCTCTCTCGCTGCCTCATACGGCCAGCAACCCAAAAATAAAACCGACGGAGAAAAATGCGTGAATCCCGTGAAGACACCGTGAGAGAGGCAAAATCAAAATAAACTCCATTTGAAAGACTTTTGATTGGTTTAAAACACTTTTGAATAGCATTTGAATCAGTTTGGAATCTTGGGAACCGCTGGCGGAAGAGAATAGAAGGGCAAAATTATCGTGAAACTGAGACCGAGTGGAAGGAAAGACGTGCGGGAGAAAATCGTGAAACCCAAGCTTCAAACGATCAACATCTGTTGTTCTTATCCCAATCAATCGATGAAACCAAGAGCAGGGGAAGTGGAAGAAAACACAACCGTGTAAACATCCCTTTGTTTAAATTGGTTCTTCAAACCAAAAACCAGTTCAACAAAAAAAAAAAAAAATCCTGTTCGACCAAACCCGATCAATAAGAAAACACGGATCCAGTCCTGATCTATCAAGAATAATTCCTGGTTGACCCAAACCAATTCTGATCGATCCAAATCATACCAGATGGACCAGAAAAAATCTAATTTGTGCTCAATCAACCATTTGACTTTAATACCGAAACGATTTCTAATCATTGATCGATTTCCGGATTAGGAAGAAATTCTCTATAGCATGTGACCTCATAGGTTCGAACCTAAATGGTAGCATTGAAACACTTCCAGTACCAGCACAAGATACCATCTAGCAATGGGTCCCGACGTCCAGATAGGCCGAAGATGCAAGAGCAATCTATCGAACCTCTGGCATATGGTTACCGTATAATTCATCCCTTTGACCTCTCATGCTCAAGATGACCTAGGGTTAAACTACCAACCCTAACTGAGTCAATCCACAACATGTCTCAACCTCGCAAGTCCAGTGATTCCTCACTAGGACTACCTCAGTCGAGGATTTGCTAAATTGAGACATTACGAGACATTCAATCAAACAACTTGGATAGGTCAATTCCATCTTGGTCCACCACTGCTCTACAAGTACTTGCCTATATCCGAAAACCTTCCATCACTGCATTAAAAATCTGGGTAGTCCAGCACCAAAGCACAGGGAGTTGCTTGCAAGCTACCATGGTGACCTCAGGTCGGAGGGACATATACCCATATCCAATCACGAGCAATCCTTTGATAGAAAGGAGCTCTACGGAGTCACGTTCAATGAGATGTCACATATCCCACTTGTCACCACTCCTTTGGTCAAGAAGACAAACAAACCATGTGAACCACAACAACCTACACTTGATACATTGCCGTCCTGTACAATGTATCCTTTGGTTGTGAACCTTTTTAAAGGACCACTCGATATATCCTCTCTATATC
Source organism: Areca catechu (assembly GCA_021397845.1). Taxonomy (NCBI): domain Eukaryota; kingdom Viridiplantae; phylum Streptophyta; class Magnoliopsida; order Arecales; family Arecaceae; genus Areca; species Areca catechu. Next base: position 136,204,303 of record CM038049.1, read on the forward strand.
GAAGTCAGTGCAGTCCTAAGGATTTCATCACATAAATAGAGTTCATTACAGGAAAATGAATAATGTGATGAGATGCCAAAATAAAGTTTTTATTAATTTATATAGAAATTACAATACTGAGCACAACCGCCTACAACCTAGGCGATTGGCTTTGGGACACAATCCTCAACAACTCCCACTTGTACTAAAGCCAATCAGAATAGTATCTAATACCCATTTCCCTTTTACAATAGTCGAACTCTTTGATTCCAAGGGCTTTAGTGAAGGGGTCAGCCAGATTCTCCTTTCCATCAATCTTCATAAGATTGATGTCGCCTCGTTCCACGATCTCTTGCATGAGGTGAAAGCACCGCAGAATGTGCTTGGTGCGGTGATGAGACTTTGGCTCCTTAGCTTAAGCAATGGCTCCTGTGCTGTCACAATACACAGGAACAGGACCATCTAGGAATGGTGCCACCTCTAGCTCTCCAAGGAACTTTCGCAACCACACGGCTTCCTTTGCTGCATCTGATGCTGCAAAGTACTCTGCTTCGCATACCGAGTTTGTAACTGTTGCCTGCTTGGAACTCTTCCAGCAGATCACTCCTCCATTCAGGATAAACACAAACCCTAACACACTCTTGCTATCATCTATGTCTGACTGGAAACTGGAGTCAGTATACCCCACAAGTTTCAAGTCAGGTTCTCCATAAATCAGCCATTGGTCCTTAGTATTTCTCAAATACTTCAGGATGGTCTTAACCACCTTCCAATGCACCTCACCTAGGTTAGACTGGTATCTGCTCACCACTCCTAGTGAGTATGCCATGTCTGTTCTAGTATCATAGCATACATGATAGAGCCCACTGCAGAAGCATAAGGAACTCTACTTAAATGCTCTCTTTCCTCAGGAGTTGTTATACAATCATTCTTGGAAAGAGTAATTCCAGAACCTATCAGGAGAGCCTTTCTTGGAATTCTCCATGCTGAATTGTTTCAGCACGGATCAATGTACATAGACTGGGACAATCTCAGAAGCCTCTTAGATCTATCTCTATAGATCTTCATACCCAGTATGAAAGAAGCTTCACCCAAGTCCTTCATGGAGAACTGAGATGACAACTAGACCTTTATTCCTTGCAATGCTGCGATGTCATTCCCGATTAGGAGAATGTCATCAACATACAATACCAGGAATACAATCACAGAACAATTAACCCACTTATAGATGCAGAGTTCCTCTCCATTCCTAACGAAGCCATACAATTTGATACACCTATCAAATCGCATATTCCAACTTCAAGATGCTTTTTTTGAGTCCATAAATGGACCTATGCAATTTGCACACTTTTGACTCACCTGTGGATGTGAACCCTTTAGGCTGTATTATATACACCTCCTCATCTAGCTCCCTATTCATGAAAGCGGTTCGGACATCCATCAGCTAGATCTCATAGTCAAAATGTGCTGCCAAAGCAAGCATGATCTGAATGGACTTGAGCATTGCCACAGGGGAGAACGTCTCGTTATAATCGATACCATATCACTAACGATATCCCTTGGCAACCAAACGGGCTTTATAGGTCTCCACCTTCCCATCTGTGCCCCTTTTTCTCTTGAAAATTCACTTGCACCCGATGGGTTTTATCCCTTCAGGTGGATCAACCAATGTCCATACATTATTGGTCTCCATGGACTCCATCTCGGATCGCATGGCTCCAAGCCACGCCTCAGAGTCAGATCTCTGAAGTGCATCCATATAGGTGATCGAATCCTCATCATTCTTGTCGAGTTCAATGGGATCACCGTCGTGGACCAAGAAACCGTAGTATCTGTCCGGTTGACGTGGTACTCTACCAGATCTCCTAGTCATGGGTTCTGGGTGTGATCCAATCACAACTGGTTCTATGATGTCTTTAGAGTGTGCAGGTTTTTCCACTGGTTGAACTTTACCAAGTTCAATCTTAGAGGCTACAGTTCATTCTCCAAGGAACTCCTTTCCCAAAAAGATAGCCTTAAGAGCAACGAACACTTTCTGTTCGTCCTCCAAGTAGAAGAAATATCATTTTGTTTCCTTAGGGTACCCAATAAACAGGCACCGATCAAACCTAGGACCAAGTTTATCTGAGTCTAAACGCTTTATATAAGCCGGGCAACCCCAGACCTGAAGGTGTGAAATTGAGGGCTTACGTCCAATCCATAACTTATATAGAGTGGAGACAACAGACTTACTCAGAACATCATTCAGCAAGTAACAAGTTGTCTCAAGTGCATATCCCCAGAAGGACAGCGGCAGAGTTGCAAAACCCATCATGGATCGAACCATGTCCAATAGGATTCGATTCCTCCTTTTGGACACACCATTTAACTGGGGTGTTCCTGGAGGAGTCCACTGAGAGAGAATCCCATTCTCCTCAAGATATGTCATGAACTCACCGGATAGGTATTCACCGCCTCGATCAGATCGAAAGATTTTAATACTCTTTCTAGTTTGTTTCTCGACTTCATTATGTATCGTTTGAACATTTCAAATGACTCAGATTTATATCTCATCAAAAAGACATAACCATACCTGGAAAGATCGTCTGTAAATGAAATGAAATATCTGTATCCACCTCTGGCACTAACTGTCATGGGTTCCGCATACATCAGTATGTATGGACTCAGAAGTTCTAAGCTCATTCACCTTTTCCAGGAAAAGGTGACTTGGTCATTTTACCAAGCAAACAGGATTCACAAGTGGGCAGTGAGTCAGAATCACTAACCTCAAGGAGGCCTTCTCCTCGTAACTTGTTTATCCTATTCTGGTTAACATGACCTAGCCTACAGTGCCATAGATACAAGTCACTGACATTTTCTATCCTTGGGCATTTGCTAGACGTGTACATTACATTAACAAGCCGTGATAAAACATAAATTTCATTATTTAACCTATCTTTCATTATCACAGAGTTATTCACAATAACTTAGTAAAAATCTCTTTTTATTGAAAGTTCATAACCATAATTGGCCAATAGGCCTACAGAGATAATGCTCATAATAAAACTAGGACAATAATAATAGTCGACTAATTCGACAGTACTAGACTCAAAAACATGACTCAAAACTACGACCGCCAGCACTGGAACACGATTTCCATTTTCGACACTTAGGAACTGCTCCCATCTTTGAATCTCTTGCTAACCTGCAGTCCCTGCAATGAATTGCAAACATGAATGGGACTACCAGTATCTAATACCCAGTTAGCAGTATCACAAATAGAGAAATTACAAGGTTTTATCATATAAATACCTTGTCTAGCACCCTGCTGCTTTTCCTTCCTTGGCCTATTCGGGTCTAAGGATGCCTGATAAAGAGGACAGTTCATCTTCCAGTGTCCCTGCTTCTTATAATAGAAGCACTCTGCACTAGCTTGATCAGCTTTCACTTTCTTGGCCTGACTTGGGCTAGGAGAACTCTGCACCTTCTTTTCCTTACCTTTCTTCTTCCCTTTTTTAAAGGGATGACGACCTCTAAAACCTCCCACTAAATTCACCACCCCTTTATTCAGTTGGTGGTCATTCTTGTAAGTTGCAGCAACCCCATCAAACCATGGTAATTGACTGCAGGCTTATTCATTTTATAATGATCGAGAAAGTCAAGATAGGAGGAGGGTAGAGAATTTAGGATCGTATCCTCGCCGAGTTGCTCGTGTAAGGGATATCCGAGCTTACCCAATCATTTGATTATCTCGATCATGTACATTACATGATCAATGACCGAACTACCATTCTGCATTTTGGCATTGTAGATGGCACAAGACACTTTGTATCGCTCCACATCGTTTGGCGTACCGAAAGATTCCTTCAACTTTTAAAGAATCTTATCTGGCTGGGCCTCCTCGAATTTACGACTGAACTCATCGTTCATCGCCACCAACATTATGCATCGGACAATAGTCCGATCAGAAACCCACTTCAAATAAGTATCCCTGACCGAACTTCGAGCATTGGTTGGAGAGATTTCGGGTGCTGGATCCGTTATCACATAAAGGATCCGCTCGTGTTCCAGGACTATCCTCAATTTTCGATACCAACTATCAAAATTGGGACCCTTTAACTCTCATTATCGAGAAGTGACTGGAGCAAAAGGTTTGAAGACATCTAAAGAAAAATAAGACCAAATTAATATATAAATTAATCAATTAAACTAAAAGACTTAAACTTTAGTCTAAAGGTCCCTCCTACTAATTTATCAGATTGGGAGCCTCTAACTCCAATCCGTGAAATCATCATTTCATAGTGGGTACTGAAATCCAATAGACCACGTATGAGCCTGACTTTGGCCGGCTCACCCATACATGCCTAAAGGTAGGTTATCTAACTAATTGCTTTCCTAAGCAACTTCCAGTAATAAATTTTGCTCCACAGAACCCCCAATCGGCCCTGGGGCCTCCTATTGCAGGTCTCTGGTTAGGTCCAACTATCAATATGACAAATTCGATGCTTCCAGCTAACGAATAACCAAGCCTGACTTTGGCCGGCCCACCTGATCACCGTTAAGAAGGTTGCACTGAATCATCATCTATGGGAGAGTAATCCCAGTAACCGGATGCACACCTATTCTTTGGAAATGCCGATGTATACCAAGCTAAAGGACTCATTACTAACCCACTTAATGGGAGGCTAAGACACCATCAACTCATTAACTTAGTCTTTTTCAGGACCTAATAATTTTAGAGAATTATAATTAAATTATGATAGAAGAATAGAGAGAAGAACATGGATCAACCTCCCACTGATCAAATCAATTCTTAGGAGGGTTGAATTAAATTCACCAAGTTGGTCCATGGGCACCTAAAGATCAGATAGGCTGATCAACTTGGATGACATGGGTTAACTCGAATCAATAAGCTTTTCTAATCAATTCTGGTTGACCGAATTGGCTAGGTAGGTGAGATCATGAGTGAGTATCCACCATTAACCATCTTTCCTAGACACCAACCAAGTTGGCCAGGAAAGAGATAGCCTCATGCAACCATGATCAAAACTGCCAAACCTACCTAGACACTAATCGATTTACCAGACTCGATTAGACCAGCCTAAGAACTCGGACTTACCACAGAGCCACTAATTAGATCCATTTTAGAAGAATGGACTAATCCATCTAACTATTAGATAGATACTAAAGAGAAGGTCCTTAATCAATATTTGATTAATTCTCTTAAGTCCAATTCAACTAACCTTAGGTCTAACCCAATAAATGGATCCAATCAGACAGCTAACCCAATTAACCCAGATGGCTTATTCAAATGACATTAGGTTTCATAAACCCTAATCTAGCTTATCATTTAATTAATCTTTCAATTCATAATTGTTAGATTATAAGCCAACTTTTAATTAAATTCATGTAAAACCCTTTTACATCTTTCATGCATCATATCTAGTCTTATCATATCAATTTATAATATTGCAAGCCTTAACAATTTTAGACATGCCAATGTATAATCATGTATCAGGATTAAAACATTTTTAATACCATAGGTTTCCTTTAAGGATCCTTCTGAAAAGGCCAATATAGATGAACCGCCTTGTGCCACAGAAACTTAGGGGTTTTAAACCCTGATTAATCTCTACGGACACATGGACATGGTGAAGGTCTCAACTAGGTTCCTAAAAGTAATCCCTAATCTAGATACAGATCCAAAACTAACAATACATGCAATCATGATATACTACACAGGAACCTGTGGCTCTGATACCACTGAAGGAAAACCAGTGCACTGGACGCTTACCCTAGGCATGCTACACTAGAGAGTAGGTATTGCATAATTAAACTTTTTAAACATGCATACGGAAAAACCTACTCATGCACGGGATCTAACATAAACATGATGCATGAAATAGATACAGAGGCATGTAAAGGCAAGTGCAATAATTATAAACAACATGATAATATCTAGACCTAAGCATGCATGATAACAAAAATAAATAATATACCTGATCGAAGCAGGAAGAAGCCGATTCCCTCAGTCCTTAGAATATATCAGCAGCAAATCAGGGCAACCAGTTGAACTCCTTCAACAGCAAATCAGATCTGGAAGAGATCGATCCAATCTCTTGAGGTGGCCAAATGTCCACCCTCTAGAGTACCCATGCATGGGCTCTCGCTGATCCAACTCCCGGATGGATGCTAGTCCTCCAGGAATCAACAACAAGTCATGGACGTGTGAAGCACGGAAGACCAAAAGATCTTTACGGATGGCCTTCTCCAAAACCACCGAAACTCCACCAGGAGCACACAATGGAGAAACAAAACCAGGGAAGGAATACACGGGATGCTCCATGAATTTCTGCACTAAGAAATTCATTTCCAAACTCGCTCTCACACAAAATGCTAATGCCCTATTATTTCCCCTCACACACACCCTGCTTTTCTTCCAAAAACCATGCACAGTTTCTTCCCCTCTTCCTTATGCATAGCAACTTCCTCTCTCCCCTTCTCACGGCCTCCAACCGAGATAATACATGAGGCAGAGAAACCGTGAAGGCTGGGAACTTGCTGGAAGAGAACCGGGACTGAGAGAAAAACCACCGTGAAGCACTATCCTACCTCTCTCAAATGCCCTCTTTCAATCTCTCTCGCTGCCTCCTATGGCCAGCAACCTAAAAATAAACCGATGGAGAAAAAATGTATGAATCCCGTGAAGACACCGTGAGAGAAGCTAGATCAAAATAAACTCCATTTGAAAGACTTTTGATTGGTTTAAAACACTTTTGAATAGCATTTGAATCGGTTTAGAATCTTGGGAACCACTGGCAGAAGAGAACAGAAGAGCAAAATTACCGTGAAACAGAGACCGAGTGGAAGGAAAGATGTGCGGGAGAAATCGTGAAACCCAAGTGTCAAACGATCAACATCTGTTGTTCTTATCCCAATCAATCGGTGAAACCAAGAGCACGGGAAGTGGGAGAAAACAAAATCGTGTAAACATCCCTTTGTTTAAATCGGTTCATCAAACCAAAAACTGGTTCAACAAAAAAGAGAAACCCCGATCCAACCAAACCTGATCAATAAGAAAACATGGGTCCAGTCCTAGTCTACCAAGAACAATTCCTGGTTGACCCAAACCAATCCTGGTCGATCCAAATCAGACCAGATGGACCAGAAAAAGCCTAATGTGTGCTCAATCAACCGTTTGACCTTAATACCGAAACGATTCCCAGTTATTGATCGGTTACTGTATCAGGAAGAAATCCTCTATGGCATGTGACTCATAGGTTCGAACCTAAACGGTAGCACTGGAACACTTCCAGTACCAGCACAAGATACCATCTAGCAATGGGTCCCGATATTTGGATAGGCTGAAGATGCGAGAGCAATCTTTCGAACCTCTGGCATATGGTTACCGTATAATTCATCCCTTTGACCTCCAATACTCAAGATGACCTAGGGTTAGACTGCCAACCCTAACTGAGTCAATCCACAACATGTCTCAACCTCGCAAGTCCAGTGACTCCTCACTAGGACTACCCCGGTCGAGGATTTGCTAAATTGAGACACTGCAAGAAATTCAATCCAAACAACTTGGACAGGTCAATTCTATCTTGGTCCACCACTGCTCCACAAGTACTTGTATATACCCAGAAACCTTCCATCACTGGATTAGAAATCCAGGTAATCCGGTACCAAAGTATAGGGAGTTGCTTGCAAGCTACCATGGTGACCTCAGGTTGGAGGGACACATACCCACATCCAATCACGAGCAATCCTTTGACAGAAAGGAGCTCCACGGAGTCACGTTCAATGAGATGTCACACATCCCACTTGCAGATCACATTAGTGTCACCACACTCCTTTGGTCAAGAGGACAACCAAATGATGTAAACCACAACAACCTATACTTGATACATTGCTGTCCTGTACAATGTATCCTTTGGTTGTGAATCTTTTTAAAGGACCACTTAATATATCCTCTCTATATCGAAGTCAGTGCAGTCCTAAGGACTTCGTCACATAAATAGAGTTCATTACAGGAAAATGAATAATGTGATGAGCTACCAAAATAAAGTTTTTATTAATTCATATAGAAATTACAATACTGAGCACAACCGCCTACAACCTAGTCGATTGGCTTTGGAACACAATTCCCAACAATAAGCACCCCGTGCATGGTATGAAAGACTTAGCAAATTTTTGATTAAGAATGAATTCTCTAGAGGCCATGTTGATACTACCTTATTTCTAAAAAAGAAAAATGATGATCTATTAGTGGTATAAATTTATGTTGATGATATCATTTTTGGTGCTACTAATGAATCACTTTGTCAAGAGTTTGCTAAGCTTATATAGGATGAGTTCGAGATGAGTTTGATGGGTGAACTAAACTTCTTCTTCGGACTCCAAATCAAGCAAACTAAAGAAGGGATCTTTATTAACCAAGCTAAGTATACAAGAAAAATCTTAAAGTAGTTTCGGATGGAGACAACCAAGCCAATAGGTACACCTATGAGCCTTTCTTGTAAACTTGATAAAGATGAATGTGATAAAGTTATTGATCAAAAATTATATAGGGGTATCATTGGTTCTTTACTATACTTGACTGCTAGTAGACCAGATATCATGTTTAGTGTTTGCATGTATGCTAGATATCAGTCTGCTCTTAAAGAATCTTATTTATTAGCTGTTAAGCATGTTGACCCCTGGAATAATTTTGATGATAACAAAATATTAGAGCATGTATTTGTAAATAACACTTTTGAATGTTTGAGAAGTTTTTGTAGGACATTTCAAAAGAACAACCATTCTACCTACATTTCAGTAATCTTTATAGTATATCAATGTAATCATGAAAAAATATTCAAAAGCCCTAAATAACTTAAGTGTAAATTATTGTAAAAAGGGCAATTCTATATTATTTTACTTAGATTAGGACTGGAAGAAGTTTGATGGTGTTTGGAAGCTATTTGAAGAAGTTTGGACACTTTTGGACTTAAGTCACTCAAGCCAACTTGAGGAGCAGAGTCGACTCAATGTTCTGGCACGGTATAAGCATTTTTGATACTCTATCAACCGAGCTGACTCGGAGAGGTTAGAGCCGACTTGACCAGAGTACCAAAATCATAAATTTGAGAAACCTAACAACTGAGCCGACTCATGTGCAACCAAGCCAACTCTTCTAGAGTGTGAAAAATCTCAGTTCTGAAAAACTAGTCAGGCAAGTCGACGCGATTGAGAAGAGTCGACTCGACCAGAGTGCAGTTTTAACATGTTTGATAATCCGAGCTGACTCGACCCAACCGAGCTGACTCGAATCCCAGTTTTTGGTGAGTAACGGCTAGTTCCAGAATTGATTTTTTGAATCTGAAAAGTGCTCCAATGGCTATATTTCGACTCCCAAGGCATTACAATGGTCATTTCTACCTGGGATCAGTTCAAAACACTATAAATGAAGGATTAAAGTCAAGTTTTAGAGAGTTTTTGAAAAAAAAGAGAGAAAAGTTCATTGAATATTTTCAAGAGCATTCAAGGAAGAACTCAAGTCCACACCTACTTCCCATCAACTACTTGAGACATTTATTGAAGAAGTTTGGAAGTCTTGAAGAGCATTAAAGGAGCAATTAAGCAGGCTTCTCAAAGAGCATCAACTGCAACATTCCGATAAAGTTTGGTTTGTCATTAGTGTTGCTTTGTTTTTAACTCTTTATTTGAGTTGTTCCAAGTATAGCAGGGGCTGTATCTTGGGGATTGTTCAAGATTTTTGGTGAGCCTTTGAAAATCAAGTTTGGGTTATTAGTGAGCCCAATCAAACTAACATTGTATTGGGTTCTTGGTGATCTCGGTGTAAAACCAAGTTTGGGTTTTGGTTTGTGAGCCCGGTGTAAAACAAACTGGCTATATTCCATGGATAAACATAGTGAAAATCCCAAGTGGTACCTTGTATAGTGGATGTAGGATCCGAGTTGCTCCGAACCACTATAAATTGCTGATGTTTGAGCTTGTGTTGATTGTGTTTCTTGCTTTCGCATCTCATATTTAAATCACATGACTCACTACACTAAGTTTCTAAAAGAGCACACACTTGTAAAAAAGTTTTAAATACTCAATTCACCCCCCTCTTGGGTTGGCCAACTAGGCAACAAAGCGCATTCTTAGATACTTATATGGTTCTATTGATATTTGTCTATAGTATTCTAGAGACTCTTTAATTGATTTAATTGGCTATTCTGATGCTGATTTTGCTGGGTATAAATTAGATAAAAAAAGCACAAGTGAAACTTACTAATTTCTTGGAGTGAACTTAATCTCATGATTTAGCAAGAAATAAATTTCAGTTGTATTATCTATAGCTGAGGTTGAATATATTGCAGCAAGAAGTTGTTGTGCTCAAATCTTGTGGTAAGCAACAACTTGATGATTTTGGAATCAAACTAACTAGGACACCCATAAGATGTGACAATACTAGTGCTATAAATCTAATTAGAAATCATGTTCAATATTCTAGAAGCAAGCACATTGAAATTAGGCATCATTTTATTAGAAATCATGTAAAAATAATGATATTATGCTTCAATTTGTGTGAACTGAAATGCAATTAGCTGACATATTGACCAAACCTCTTCAAGAAGATAGGTTTTGTATGATTAGAAGGGAACTAGGGGTCATCAATCCTTTTGATTAGATTTCAATCATTTCATGTTCTTCAATTCCCATAAAAAAATTATTGATCAAATTTGCTTAAAATCTTGTTTAACCTTTCATAATCCCTTGAAATTAATCTCTTTTATTTCTGGGTTTTTCCTTTTTTTTTTGATTTTTTGGCTGAAGTGTCGACACTTGACCCACAGTCGTGAGTCGACACTTGGATGGTGGATTTCCGAGAATGAAAAGGAAAAATCAAGGGTTTTCTTCCTATTTTCTCCCAAATACCCTGAGTCGACTCACCCCTTAGGCATTCCAAACATTCCATCTCTCCCCTAACACTATTCTTTTGGCTCGATTTCTTCTTTGAAATTGTTTTCCCTTTCTTTCTCACTGTTCATCAACTGTTTCTCATGGTTTTCATCATGAAAACCCTATCTCTTCTTCCCACTTTTGCTTAAATCTCTTGTTTCCTTGGAAATGGGTCCTCGAAAACAAGTTGTCTAGTGACCTCGACCATCTGTTCAGGAGGTAGAGCGATGGACAAAGGCTAGACATGATGATTTCGAGGTGGCTAAGCCACAGGTCTAGCAGGATGTTCTTGTCAGACCGTCAGTAGTGGATAGGATGAGTTCCAAGACTATTGTTGGTGGATGGCAAGTCGATTTTGAGTTCCTGGACCAGCATCACTTTCGAATTGGCCAGTGGTTGAGAGATGCTAGACTGGCGCTGTTCTGCACCCTATCTGAGAGGTTCTACCCTAGCTTGATCAGAGAGTTTTATGGGACACTAGCCAGAGGTGCTGATGGATGGGTAGCAGAGGTCCGTTGGAGAGAGATTCCACTTATTGCTTAGATTCTAAGCAGATTATGGTAGATTTTGATGAGTGGATTAGTAGCAGACTCTTTAGCGGATAGATTGAGTGGACTCCAATGTATCTTCGAGATAGATGATATTCCAGATGGAGCCACTATAGTTGCATCCAGACTCTCATCCGAGATGAGGCTACTACATCATATCGTCTCCCGGATCTTACTACCGAAGACCAGATGTTTCAATTTTATCATTGAGCGAGAGCTACTGGTCATGGTATCACTGATACAGCACACCCCAGTCTGCCTACCCATGCTTATGGTTCATCAAATATCAGAGGCAGTGACCAGTAGGAGACTTTGCTTGCCCGACGGCATGGGATTGATATTACTGCTCAAGGCACATGGAGTAATTGTAGATGAAGAGCCATACAGGCATCTTCTACATACAGACGTCTACGATAAGAGGTCCTTTCATAGGATGGGCTATCATCTGGTCAGAGATTAGTGGAGATGATGCTTATCAGGTCAAACCATTGATGCAGATGATGAGGTAGCAGAGGAGGAGCACATTTTCACAGATGAGGCTGGGCCTTCTGACACATACAGAGATATTCTAGAGGCTTAGCTCGAGCCTACTACATAGCCCGAGTCTGCACCTCAGCCCGAGCCAGTTGCTCCTACACAATCAGAGATGCCAGGCATTGGAGATAGCCTAGAGGATAGAGTCACTCACATGGAGATAGAGATTATGATTATACGACAGCGAGTTGACCAGATCCATGTGGAGATGAGGGCAGACCATCAAGGTTTTAGATAGAGTGTTACTGCTATTTTGGCTGCTTTAGAGAGGTTGACTTCAATGAGAGCCCCAGCACCTTCATCTCCTTCGTCACCTGATTCACCACCTGCACCTCCAGCACCATTAGCCCCAAGACCTGATACAAGAGATGATCAGGATGACTCTTCCACCGAGTTCGATGTCAGAGATTTCATGGCAGAGTCAGAGCTTGAGACTGCACCAGAGGATGTTTTGAGGTCACCAGTTCAGGATCCTTAGTTTCTCATTTCAGACACCTATCCTCTCGGTTCCTCGCATACCCTTCCTGACCCATCTATTACTTTTACACACAGATCCCCCTAATATTGATTTACCTACTCCGATCCTTAGCATCCCTACTAGGACTCCACCTATACCTTCTACATCTTCCCTGATTCGGGAACCAGGATTTTTTACTCATGGTTTTCATGTTCCTTCATCTGGACTAATTTTTGATGAAACTCCCTTTCCCACTGATACAGTTGCTGACTCTGTCATTGCTGCCTCTACTTCTGATATTCCCTCATCCTCTTTAGCACCAGCTAGAGGAAAGACATATACCAAACATAGAGGCCGAGGCCGGGCACTGCATCGAGACCTACCTGGACCAGATTATTTGATCTTCAATCGATGTGGTCAAGACCTAGACCTTCTAGGATTACAGGTCCCATCATTCTTGAGATTAGGTCCTCCTTTGATGAGGAGAGTACTCCTTAGGGTTGGTCACTATGGTAGATAGTTTCTATTTCAATATTTCTTTGTATTTGTATCAGTGTCTATTGTATCACATTTTGTTTTGTATCAAATTCTGCATGATGTATCATCTTTAGTCTTATGTATCAAATTATCTATTTCAATCTAATGTATCAAATCTCTTTATATATATATTATTCACCTTTTAAGATTGTGTGTGTGAAATGGTTTTATATATACTCTCTCTCTGCAATGAAATGTTTCAACTCTCATTCATTCTCTTTCTTACCTTTTCAATGATGAGAAAAGGGGGGAGTGAAATGAGAAAATAAAAGGGGGGAGAATTAATGAAAAGTTAATGGAATATTTATGAAGTTTTTTTTTTTGATTTATGAGTTTTTTTAAAGAAAAGTTAATTAAGAAGAGAGCAATGAGTTAAGGAGAGCAAGAAAGAAATTTTCAAGAAACTTTCTGAAGCAGTAAGCTTTTTCTTGCAAATTTTCTCAAATTCTTTTGAAAATTGGTTTTTAAGATCATATATTGAGGGGCAGTATCTATTCCATCAAATGCTTTATTATGATACTTTAATATCTATGCTTTGATACTCTTTGATGTCATACCTAATACTCTTTGATGATCTATTATCATCTGCTCTGGTACTATCTACTCTTTTTATACATGTTTTATGCTAAAATGCCTATCTTTTGAAAGTATTTTAATATACCTCCTGAGCATCATCATATATGAATTTATCTTAGCTATGATATTCCTTAATCATAGCTCTTATACTTCATAATCTCCAACTCTATTTCATTAAATTCATATCTCTAATATTAAAGTTATGCAAGTTTGAATATATATATACATAGCTCTGATACTTTGAAAATCAGTCTAATTATTTACATTCAATATAATTTAAGACTCTGATATTTTCATTATTTACTCTGATACTTAATGATAAATGCTCTATATTTGTTGAAAAACTTTCGAGCTTTTTATTTGTATATACTTAAAGGTTTTATCATCATCAAAAAGGGAGAGATTGTTGACTCCTGTATTGATTTTGATGATTAACAAAATACTTAAGTATATTTAAGTACTAACAGTTTGTTAAAGTATATTTTGTTAGATAGAAATACTCATTATGTTAGCTGAATGGATTGCTTGTCAAATAGTTGAAGAAGTCTCTTTATAGATGAAATATTAAAGATAAATGGACTTGAATACATAGGAATGAAAGGACTTATGTTTTAAGTTTGAAGAAGATTCAGCAGAGTTTCAGTTCAATTTTAGAAAGTTTCAGCAAATGTCGACATAAAGTGTCGACTCACTGTGCAAGTATCGACTCAAGGCGTCGACTCACAGAAGCCTGAGCTGATACATAGAAAAAGTTTAGATGTCATGGTTGAAGTGTCGACTCATATAGCTCAAGTGTTGACACATGTGTCGACTCAAGGTCTGAGATAAATTTTTCACAGAACATGCTGAATTTCAAGACTTCCCTCGAGTGTCGACTCATGGAAGCAAAGTATTAACTCAAGTGTCGACTCACCAGATGAAGTGTCGACTCATCTAAGATTTTCAGAAAGCTTCAAGAAATATTTTTGAACTAAGTGTCGACTCAAAGAAATCAAGTGTCGACCCCAAGTATCGACTCATGACCTCAAGTGTTGATACTTGAAGTTCTGGTGAACAGTAACGGCTAGTTTTTTGAAATCCAGAACTTTCCATTTTCACCCCCAACGGCTAGTTTCACCTCTCCAGTAGTCATAAACTGCTATTTGAGCCTTGGGATGGTATTTAAAGTGGATCAATCTCAAGTTGGAAGTAACTAATGAAAAAGAAAAAGAAAAGAAGAGCATTCACTCCAATATTCATTTGAGAGCAACTACTTTCAAGTAAAAAGAAGCCTTCAAGCATTCAAAGCACTCAAGAGCATTCAAGCCCAACTAATTAAGTATTGATTGAGGCTTCAACAATATCGAGACAAGCAACTTCAAAAAGCTTCAAAGAGATAACAAATTTTATTTGAAAGCTTTCTTGTATTTCTTACATTCTTACTTGTCTTTTGTAAAGGTTGGTTGGTGAGCCTGTGTATTAAAACCAACAAAGATTTTTGGTGAGCCTTGAGACAATCAAAGAGGTTTTTGGTTAGCCTTGTGAAAACCAAGGAGGTTGTTGGTGAGCCTAAGTTACAAAACCAACTAGGTTTTTGGTTAGCCCATAAAATCAAAGGGGTTTTGATTTGTATTCCTGGTGAAAACAAGTTAGGTTTGATTAGTGAGCCTCGAAAACTAATCGACTATAATCAAGAGTGATTATAGTGAATTTTCAAGGAAAGCTTGGAAGTGGATGTAGGTGCCTTGGCATGCATCGAACCACTATACTTCTTGATGTTTGTGGTTGCTTGTTCTCTCGTTACTTGCTCTTACTTTTATTGCATTTACTTATCTATTTTTCATTGCATACTCTAGAAGAGCACATAACACTTGTATTACACTAGCACTTGAATTATTTTTAAATTAGCACATACCTTGCAAAAGTTTTTGAAACCGATTCATCCCCCTTCATGGGTTGCTTACTGGGCATCAAGGGTAGTTCCTGTGGATCGAGGGGTCACTGTCATTTTAGAAAATTTCCCATCATAGATCCTTAATGATAATTTTGTGAAAAGTTCATGCCACATTAATGCCGTACAATGAAGGTGGTGATACAAAAAAGTGGCTAATCATCTTCTCCCCCATCAAAAGGCTTGTGAAATCTTTTTGTTGTATTTCAAAGTTAAGTGAATCAATCTCGAACTTGGAAGTGGGGAACAATTGTTGCGGGATAGATGACCTGTTGAAAATGATTACTAGTATGTAAAAAAGTATTCGGCTAGGAGCTGATCACTTATTCCAAGCACAGGATGCCAAATGGCTAGGAGTTGATCATTTATTCAAGGTTCAAGATGCTAGATGACTAAGAATTGATCACTTATTCAAGGCACAGGATGCTAGATGGTCAAGAGCTGATCACTTATTCAAAGCATAGGTGATCACTGTTGTAGACGGTCAAAAATAATTCACCAACTCAACTCTATAGTTAGGGTGGGTCAGGATCATATTCTCAGGTCCCTTATGGCTAAGTTATGATTTAAAAAGAAAAGAAAAGTAATTGTTGTTGTGTAAAAATAAAGTGAGCTAGAAATAAACTACTCCTAAGGTGAAGAAGTGAGAGAGAATATTTTAAGAGAGGAAGAGTGATTGTGCAATGCTAAATTGTATTTCTCTTATAACTAAAATATAATTGGATTTAGGATTTATCTATCTTCCCTCGGCACACCCCGTACCCGAAATAGATCATCGTGCATCTTTAGGAGGCACTATGTATTCAATTCTTCTTTCCTCGGCTTGCCCCGTATCTGTAACAGATCACGGAGCATCTCTAGAAAGCAAGAATTGTCCCTAAAATCAATCTAATAATAAACATAATAAAAAGTGAATAAAAGAGAACAAATAAATTCAAAAAGGAAAACATACTCTTTTATTGCAGAACAAGAATTATAAAAGACTGAAGAACCCAGCTCTTCCCTCCCGCACTTCAACACTAAGTTGATCCCCTCATGTCCCCTTTGCAAAGGCTCTAAGGGACTCTAGGGAGTTGCTTCTCCAGGTAGAAGCATAGTATAGGATTTTACAGGGAAGAAATTTTCATAGGTATCTGATGTGGGACTAAACATACAAGTCACATGTGTGGCTAGGATTCTTCTCCAGGTAGAGGCATAGTATAGGATTTTACAGGGAAGAAATTTTCATAGGTATCTGATGTGGGACTAAACATACAAGTCACATGTGTGGCTAGGATTCAACTTTACAGGACTCAACAGTTAGATGGTAAACCCAAATCCTAGTTGAACTAGATTTCAGAATCCTGCTCCAATTGGTGCTTGACTAATTGAGCAGTGGTCACCGTTGGATCTTGATCAAAGGTCCAGAAATCAATCACAGCAAGGAAATCAATACGAACCATTGAATACTTTGATTACTCTGAGATCTGTGTAGATGGTTCTGGAATCGTTCAGCACTGCTACCGGAGTTGTTCTTGGGTTGCAGCCACCACTAATGCTGGATTCTCGTGCCATCATCGTTGGAGGAGCTCCCTCATCCCGCCATCACCTGATCTCCCTCATGCCGCCATGAAGAAGATCGGTGAAGAAGGGGACACGGTGGTCATGGGGAATGTGGTAGGCCATAGGGAGGATAGCTGGTGGTGATGGGTAGTGGTGGATCAAGCTTTTTTGTGATGGGAGGGATGACCGGAGATGATGATAACCAATGATGAAGATGGGTAGAATCTCAGTCAATAGGTGGAAGGAAGAATAGCCAGGAAAGATGATGGACGACGAGCAGCTTCGATAGTTTTTGGGTGGTGCTCCGGGCAAAGAAGGCGATGCAGGTGGTCCCGACGATGACGGGAGGCATCTCTGGCAAGTTCCAGCACAAACAGAGCCTCATGGTCCATAACTCTATGCCATGGACCACTGGTCATGGCTCTCCATGGATGCATGGTATTTGGTAGACCAGGCAGCCAGTCCATGGTCGACTGGTTGCTTCAATAACCATGCATTTCTGAATTTAATCTCCAAAAATCGATTTTGGGCTCATTTTAGGTCCGATTCACTTCAAACTTGCTTCGTTTGAACCCATAAATCAAGCTCTTCATGTTGGTAATCTTTTTTCCTACAATTGATATATAAAATTATCATTTATAATAAATAAAGATAATTTAATTATTAAATTAATACTTTTATATATGTATATAAATAGTTATCACACCCCCCAACTTGAACTTTGCTCATCCTCAAGTAAAGTAGATAGATTAGTCATGTGTATCAATCCATCCTTGAATTGGAGGTTAACCTAGACAGTCCTAAAGGCAGTTGATACCTGGCCAGCCCATTATTGAGATACTTCATCGGATTATTATTCAACTCAATTAGTGGTTGGGTAGAGCCCATAGAAATTCCTAAAGTTTTTCTTTTACCAACTTTCCACCTCACTCTTTGAATCCTCTAACTTTCTTGGGGTTTAGTGAAGTACCTTTTTGCCGGTTGGTTTTCTCCTTCTTCTTTCTTTCTTTCTCTTTTCTCTCTTTTTTTTTAGAGTATAGTGCCATGTCCTAGCCTCTTAAGTGTTCATATTTTTTCTTTTGATACGAACCACAACACTTACTCAGGCGAAGGGGCCCGGTTACTCAGGAAGGTACCATTGCTTAACAGATTTCTTGACCTTTTTACCTTTTGATATGAACCATAATGCTTACTTAGATGAAGGGGCCCGGTTACTTAGTAAGAGTTCAAGCAAAACTGTGAGGTGGGACTAACTCTCTCTTTTTTTTTCAAGAAAAAATTTTTTTTTTTCAAGGGAAAACTTTAGCCTACTGGACCTTTTGATTTATACCCCATAAAATAGATTCTTCATTGAGATCAATGGTTAGAAGGTTTGGAATTACTCCATGAAATTATTTATGATCTAAACCCTGCCATTTATTGAGTTTCTTTAATAATTTATCCCTCAGCATCTGATGGGGGATGAAAATAAAATGATGAATGAAGAGTTTTAGCAAGCCAATCAGCAAGCAAACTTGAGCAATTAATTATCAAATAAATGGTCTAAATTAATCTAAGAAAAGAATCATCATAAGGAGACTAGTTGATCTAAATTACAATACCCGAAATGTAGATCTAGTTCAAAATAGAGATTAGTGTCTTCATGGCAAGGAAACCATCACTACTAGGGCAAGTTAACCTTCAAATGTTCAGATCTAATGAAGCTTAGGAAGAGTTTTCCTACCAACAATGATGGCTAATTATTTGGTAAAAGAAGGAGCTCTCATCACTCAAGGATTGAGGCCTAAACCATAAGACTAGCACTCCCTACCTTTAGGACTCACCTTGGCCATGATCCTTGGCTAGGAGACCTTCATCTTGGACTTGGAAATCAGAAAAAACCGCATCAAATCAGAAATTAGGCATGGAAGGAGAATTCAAAATTGGAATTGAAATAAGAAGAAGAAGAAAGGGAAACAAGGGAGTAGAAGCCGGTGCCTTCAAGGAATGTGCTTGGATCTTGGATCAAGCAAGGAGCACTCCACCTTTCAAACACTCAAGGGTATTCTACCCTTCAAACACTCATTCAAGAACCTCACACTCTCTTCTCAAACCTATCTTCTAACTCTCAAACTCAAGAACTTTTTATTCAAACAAGAGAACATAGGAGAACTAGAACAAGAAAGATAGCTTTCTTCATTTAATCCAAATAGAATGAATACAATGGGAGGGCTTAGGCCCTATTTATAGCCTTCCATAACTCACATGGGTCGGCCAAGGAGAGAGAGGGAGTGGAGGTTAGGTCTAGCTAACTCTAGTTGGGTAGTTTCAACTAGAATTAGTTTTCTACAACCATTTATAGGTAGAAGGTTATAACTAATTGACATGTGGCAACGACTTGGCTTAATTTGCTGATGTGGAGCCCTATGTGTTATGTGATGTGGCATCCCACATGGCAAGTTAGTTGGAGGGTTGTTGGGGTAATAGAACATGGCTTCAATCTCCCCATAAAATTTTTGATGTAATGTCCTTCCTCCTCCCCAAAAAGGTGCTTGATGTGGTGTCAACCAATTGAGGGAAATGGGCTTCAAGTAGATGGCGTCCAAGTGAGGGAAATGGACTTCAAGTAGATGGCATCCCAGCAAGGGAAGTGGGCTTCAAAAGGATGGCGCAAAGTGAGGAAAATGGACATTGAAGAAGTGGCTTCATACCTTGCTTGAATTTAGGTTGAGTCGACTCATTAACATGAATCGGCTCAAGTATTTGCTGAAAGAGAAGATGGGCTCAAATTCTTTATTAGATTTGTTTATTTTAACTGCAAAACAAAAGTGAGTTAGTCCAAAAACTTCTCTCTTGTTGATGTCTCCATCAGCATCTCTAGTATTTTCTAGACCATTAATCAATCATTAATTAAGGTGCCTATGGAACTCCAATTTAAGATAATAATTAGGAACACTTAACATAACTATTTTTAACCATACTCAAAGATCTAAGCAAGTCAAGTTTTTCTCCTCCCCAACTTAATTGACATTGTCCTCAATGGAGTAGGAAAGAAAATAAGAGGTATAATCAGAAAGAATACACCTAGAGTGAATGTGCTTTGGAAGTTGAAGAGGGCTTCATGAAGTAGCAAGCTCTTGTTCTTCCACCTAAGTTCCTGTAATTATACTAAAAAGAAGATGAGATTGTTGGTTGCCTCCAACAATGCTAAGTTTAACGTCTTCAGCCAGACTTAGTGGATCATTTAATTATATCAGTTGATACATCCACTAAATTATTAGGTGTACCTAGCCATGGCGGATGATTGGACAAAGTCCAGTCAGTGATATTCCACACAAGATTTCATTTATGCATGTCTACAAGATGTAGCTCTTGATAGTAGGTACTAGGAGGTGGCTGGTGTGTGTAGAGTAGATGTTGGTTTTAATACTGGGGCTTGGTAAAGACTGAAGGACACAACAAATTGCTCACACTTTAGTATCCAAGGTGGATCTAATAAGTCACTCAGCTTCTCCATGCTATTTATTCCAGTACAATTTAGATGTTTACGAGATAGGTCCCCAGCAAAGTTGTCCAAGCTATCATACTCAAAGACTGCATTACTTAGTTCTAGAAGTGATAATTTGGTTGGGCAGTCTACTAGCATATCAGAGATTGTCTCTTCAATAGCTTCTTTAGATTTGTTTGGTAAACCTACAAGTTGGGTTTCCTAGTCAAGGGTTGCATCATGTTTGAAGAATGGATCATTTACCTTGACTAGGAGTGGCTCTTGTTCCAGTATAGGTGAGGTCTCTAATAAGGAAGCTATTGGTGTATCAGGGAGCTAGGCCATCTGCTCATATTTCATGGTCCATGGAGTGGAACTAGGTGGCTCTAATAGTGTATTCACTTCATCCATGTACCCATCTATGTTAAAACTGTCCAAATCAAAATGGGCTAGATAGGCTTGTAGAAGGTCTTATGTAGGCATGTTAGGGATAGTTTCTTCTACAAGTTCCTTTAGCATGTTTACCTCATCAAACCTATCACTTTGTGGTCCATCGATTGCACTAAATATATTCAACCTCAACTTTTTATTTCCAAATGACAAATCCATGGCTCCTGTCCTACAATTGATGCATGCATTTGCTGTAGCTAGGAAGGGTTGGCCTAGGATATTGGAAATGTGTCTTGGGTTGCTATTCGATTCCATGTTGAGGACTAAGAAGTCAACTAGAAAATAAAACTCATCTACCTTGACTAAGACATTTTCAAGCATCTCACGTGGTACCTTAATTGATCTGTTAGCTAACTGCAAGGTGATCGAAGTAGGTTTCAATTCTCCTAGTCCAAAGAGTTCATACATCGAACTAGGTAGAAGGTTTACACTGGCCCCTAAGTCCAGGAGAGCTTTATCAACATGAAAGTTTTCTATGACACAAGAAATAATGGGAGCTCCTAGATCTTTGAGTTTTGGAGGGGTGGTGTGTTGGAAAGAGAGAACTAGCATGTTCCATAAGGCATACTTTTTTTAAAATTTGTGATTAGATTTACATTTCTGGGTGCACAAATATTTCAAAAACTTAGTATATGCCGGAACCTATTTGATTGCATCCAGGAGGGGGAGATTAATTCGAATTTGCTTAAATAATTCTTGTGTCTTCTCGAGTCCTCCTTTCTTCTTCTCAATAGGAATAGGGACTTTTAGGGCATCTAGGTATGGTACTTTGGACAAGTAGGGTGGTTCTAGTATAATCGATTTATCTTCTTTTCTCAGCTCCTCCTTGTTCTTAGATGGTTATGATTTAGGTTGGATTGGAGGTGTGGGGCAGGTCTTATTGGTTCTACTGGGTTGCTCAATGACCTTTCCGTTCCTGAGAGTCATTACTGATTTGGCATGTTCAAAAAAGGTTTCTAGGATATTGGAGCCTTCAGCCATGAATTGTCCTCTCGGGTTGCTCTCATGTTGAGATTGTAATTTACCTCCTTCCCTTCTACTCAGACTTGCTGTTAATTGATCAATTTGTGTTTCTAACCTAGCGATGGATTGTGTATGAGAACCGATTATTTGGGAGTGGGCGATGAGGGTCTGAGTGTTGACTTCTATCTAGTCTAGAGCCTTCAAAACTTTCTCCTCAAAGGTCGAGCTATAGCTAGTAGAGGGTGGTTGAGGAGGGTTTTGATACTGTGGGTGAGGTATATTCCAGAAGTTGGCTTCTTGGTAGTTTCGTCTTGATGGAATCGGGGGAGCAGGTGGCTATGGTTTCCATTATAAATTAGGGTGATTTCGCCAACCTGGGTTGTAGGTGTTTGAGTATGAGTCATTTCCTGGACGACGAGCTTGTTGGGCTTGGGCTTGTTGAACATGTTCGTAGGCAAATTTGGAAAATTGTGCAGTAGCTGAACACTCTATGATGTGGTGGGTAGGGCTAGAGCAAATTGCACAAACTTCTTGTTGCACACTAGGTATAGGTTGGGTAGGAGAGTGTCCTTTACTAAACATGCGATCTATCCTTTGGGACAACTCATCTACTATCTTCTGTGACATCTCATTCATTTTATTGTGGATCTATGTAGTGACCAACTTCATAGATTCCACCCTTTTTTGAGGAGCAATGAGTCTGTCACTACCTGAGATAGACATATGGTGTAAAGAATTTTTGCTCAATGTCTCAAATAATTGCCATGCCTCATCCTCACTTTTAACATGAAAGTTCCTCGCATGAGGCATCGACCATCTGCCAGTTTCTCTAGTAGACCATCATAAAATTCTAGACTAGTTGCCACTTTGGAACTGCATGATGTGGGCACTTTCGAATTAGGTCCTTTAGTCTCTCCCATGTTTCATGGAACATTTCCCCTTCCATTTGGAAAAAAACTAATTATGGCTTTTCTAATTTGGTTGGTTTTCTATGGAAATATATTTCTTGAAAATTCTCTCTGGAGTTGGTCCCATGTTTATATAATTACTGATCTAAGGTACTCAACCAAATTTGGCTTTGTCCTAAGTGAAAATAGGAAGAGCTTCTACCTAAAGGCATCGTCAGAGAAACTTGGATTTTAACTGTAGAGCAAATCTCAAGAAATTCACTTAGGTGCTTATAAGGATCCTCGTTACTAAGTCTATGGAAAGATGGTAACATCCGAATAACACTGGACTTGATCTCATATTGGGGGCCTCCACAGGAGGTGCTTGGAGCATGGTGAGTACGAGTACGAGGATGGGGTAAAATATTTCGTTAATGGGTGTGGAGGGTTGGCATCACCAGGGTCAGCCATATTTGTTGCTCGGATTAACCTAAGGGTCTTCTCTAACTCTTCATCAAATGGTTGCAAGTCGGGTTGTAGTGATCGTCGTCCTAGCATGCAACCAAATGGTTTAGGTAAGGCAATCCTAGACTATTAAGTTTTTTTTATGTATTTTATTAAAGAAGAGAAGGGGAAAGAAGAAAGAAGAAAGATAGAAAGAAAACTAAAGGTGAGAGTCTGAGGAGTTATAAAAGCTAAGAGTGATAGAGAAGGAGTATTAGTTAAAGTTTTAGGTTAATTGCAAACAAGTTAGCAGTCAATGGACTCTCTATCGTAGGGTTCCTAGTTCTATACAGCTCCTAACTGTTCGAAGGTTGCCTTTGAGCCTTCGAAGTCAGATACCAACTATCCACTGGCCAAGTAAGGATAAGGTCAGTGGAGGTCCCCCCGTTGCTTTCCTTAGACACCAAATCAATTGGCCAAGTTAGATACGAAACCAATTAAAGAACCACTTTCCTTCAGGATTACATCATCCTTGAAACCCTTTCCTTAGACACCATTAAACTAGTTAATTCTGAGCTAGTCCGACTCTTAGGGTTCCTTATCCTAGTGAGCGTAAAAATCCTTAGCGGCCAACATCTAATTGATTTTAGATTAAGGTTTAGGTCAATGCAATATGCAAGATGGTGGTTTGTGGGCCAAGGAAGGGTAATGACATCCCCACTTTATGTCGTTTGGGAGTTTAGTACCCTTAAGATATTTATGAAATATGCAATACAAAGAAAGCAGATGTCCAGTACAAGTAGTTAGTTTTTAAGGCTTAATTAGTTTTTTATTTTAGTTACGTGTTATAAGATATCTTGTTTTCTTTTAGGTTAGTTTTTTTAAAAAATTTTTAGATAAGTTTTTAATTAGTTAGTTAAGTATGAAAAGAAAACTAAATAGATGAGCATATTAAGTGGTTAGGAGAGTAGTAAAAAGTAATAACTAATTTTTTGTACCTTTTTCTTTTTTTTGATTTTTAAATCATAACCATGCCTATGGTCCCCGGCAATGGTGCTAAAATTTGATCGCTATCGTAGGCGGTCAAAACTAATTTACTAACTTAACTCTATAGCTAGGATAAGTCGGGATCGTATCCTCAGGAACCTTAGGACTAAGTTATGATTTAAAAGAAAAGAAAAGTAATGTTGTGTGTGAAAATAAAAGTGAGCAAGAAATAAATACTTCTAAGGTGAAGAAGTGAGAGAGAATATTTTAAGAGAGGAAGAGTGATTGTACAGTGCCAAATTATATTTCTCTTATAATAAAATGTAATTAGCTTTAGGATTTACCTATCTTCTTTCTTGGCATGCCCTGTACCCATAATAGATCACGGCGCATCTTCGGGAGGCACTAGGTATTCAATTCTTCTTTCTCGGCATGTCCCGTATCCATAAAGATCATGGTGCATCTTCGGAAAGAAAGAATTGTCCTTAAAATCAATATAATTAATAAAGCATAATAAAAAGTGAATAAAAGAGAACAAATAAATTCAAAAAAGAAAATATACTCTTTTATTGAAGAACAAGAATTACAAATTGAAGAACCCTCTTCCCTCCCATACTTTAATACTAAGTTGATCCCCTCATGTCTCCTATGCAAAG
Source organism: Areca catechu (assembly GCA_021397845.1). Lineage (NCBI taxonomy): Eukaryota > Viridiplantae > Streptophyta > Magnoliopsida > Arecales > Arecaceae > Areca > Areca catechu. The sequence goes on from CM038049.1 coordinate 136,229,191, forward strand.
ACTCTAAGGGACTCCAGGGAGTTGCTTCTCCAGGTAGAGGCATAGGAACCTTTTATAGGGTTTTACAGGAAAAATTTTTATAGGTATCTGATGTGGGACTAAACATACAAGTCACATGGGGGGCTAGGATCAACTTTACAGGACTCAATGGTTAGATGGTAAAACCAAATCCTAGTTGAACTATATTTTAGAATCTTGCTCCAACTGGTGCTTGACTAGTTGATATTGGTCCGTCGGATCTTGATTGAAGGTCTAGAAATCAATCATGGCAAGGAAATCAATATGAACTGTTGAATACTTTGATTGCTCTAAGATATGTGTGGATGGTTCGGGAATCGCTTAGCACTGTTGCTGGAGTTGTTCTTGGGGTGCAGCCATCACTAACATGGGATTCCACGCTGCCATCATTGGAGGGCTCCTCGTCCCACCGTCACCTGATCTCACTCATGTTGCCATGAAGAAGATCAGTGAAGAAGGAGACACGGTGGTCACGGGAACTGTTGGCAGGCCATAGGGGAGGATAGCTGGTAGTGATAGGCAGCGATGGATCGAGCTTCTCCGGCAATGGGGAGGATGACCGGAGAGGATAACAAACGATGGAGATGGTCAAATTCTTGATCAACAGGTGGAAGGAGGAACATCCAGGGAAGATGATGGATGACGGGCGGCTTCATGTAGCGTTTGGGGGGTGCTTAGGGCAAAAAAGGTGGTGCAGGTGGTCCCGGCGATGACAGGAGGCATCTTCAGCTAGTTCCGATGCAAATGGAGCCTCGTGGTCCATAGCTCTGTGCCATGGACCACTGGTCATGGCCATCCATGGACCCGCAGGGTATTTCATAGACTAGGCAACCAGTCTATGGTGGACCGATTGCTTCAAATAACCATGCATTTCTAAATTTAATCTTCAAAAATTGATTTTGGACTCATTTTAAGTCCGATTCACTTCAAATTGCTTCGTTTTAACTCATAAATCGAGCTCTTCAGGTTGGTGATCTTCTTTCATGCAATGATATATAAAAATATCAATTCATAATAAATAAATATAATTTAATTATTAAATTAATACTTATATATATGTATATAAAATAGTTATCAATAGGGTACCAAATAACTAGGAGTCGATCACTTATTCAAGAACAAGATACCAAATGGCTAGGAATCATCACTTATTCTAGGCACAAGATACCAAATGACTGGAGTCGATACACTATTCCAGGCACAGAATACCAACATGGCCAATAGCCGATTCTTATTCTAGGAACATGATGCCAAATGGCTAAGAGCCGATCACTTATTTCAGGAATAGGGTGCCAAATGGCTAGAAGTTGTTTACTTATTTAAAGCATAATGTACCAAATAGCTAGGAGTTGATCAATTATTCAAGGCACAGGATACCAGATAACCAGGAATTGATCACTTATTCAAGGCACAGGATACCAAATGATCAGGAGCCTATCACTTATTCAAGATATAGGGTGCCAGATGGTCAAGAGCTGATTACTATTTCAAGCACAAGATGCTAAATGACCAGGAGCTAATCACTTATTCTAGGTACAAGATATCTGACAGTCAAGAGTTGATCACTTATTCAAGGATAGGGTTTCCAATAACTAGGAGTCGATCACTTGTTCCAAGCATAAGGTACCAGACGGCTAGGAGCTAGTCACTTATTTCCTGGCATAGGATACCAAATGGCTAGGAGCTGATCATTTATTTCAGGCATGGATGTCAGATGATAGGAGCCAATCACTTGTTCAAGGCATAGGATGCTCGATAACTTAGAGCTTTCACTTGTTCCAAGTACAAGATGCCAAATAGCTTGGAGTTGATCACTTGTTTAAGGTATAGGGTGCCTAATGGCTAGGAGCCAATCACTTATCCAAAAGCATATGTTATTCAAAAAATCATCAGATAGGTATCGATCATGTTGCCCAGAAATGGAGCCAAGAGGGGGGGTGAATTGGGTCTTTAAAAAAAAATTAAAACAATTATGTGCTGGTCTTGAAGTGTTGGTGAAACAAAGTGATTTAGCTCTAAGAGATATGCAGTGGATAACAACAAATTAAATACAAGTATTGAAGAGCAAGTAATAAAGAAAGCAATCACACACAAACATAAGGATTTATAGTGGTTCGGTGCACTCCAAGCACCTACATCCACTCCCAAAGTTTTCTTAGGAATTTCACTATAATCTCTCAAGATTACAGCCAACTTGTTTAAGGCTCAAAAGTCAAAATCTAAGTGTTTTATCACCTAGGATCACCAACAACCTTTACAACTTGTTTTGTCTTCGGGCTCACAAGTCAAATCCTAGTTGGTTTTATCCCTTGGCTTACCAACAACCTTTACAACCTAGTTTCAAAAACCTTTGGAAACTAGGTCAACAAAGTAAGAACAAAAATGTAATAAAGAGTACAATAAAAGCTCCTAGAGTGAGCTGAAATGAAGATCGTTGAAGCTCTCTTGATTCTCGAGCTGACTTCTCTTGGGAATCTCTTGAATGCACAATTATGGCCAAGCACTTGAAACCTTAACAACTCAAAAATGGAAGGCTTTTTAAGGGAATCTCTTTAAACACACTCTTCTCATCTTTTCAATGATTGGAGTTTGTCTCATATGAATTCACTCTTCTTATTTTCTTTATGAGGTTTGGTGAGTGTTAAATACCTCAATCTACTGAAAGAAAAAATTGTGAAGACCATTAGAATTCCAAAAAGTAGCTATTGGAACTGTTTGGAAGCAACTCTAAAATTTTGAAAAACTAGCTGTTAGACCTTTAGTCGATCTCATGAGTGGATACTGATGTGAATCCAGAAAACAGAAAATATGAAGTTCTGTCCCAAATTTTTCTCAGGCAATGAGTCGACTCATGAGTCAACACTTGAAGTATGAGTCGACATCATGAGTCGACACTATGCGTACCACTGAAACTTTGTATGCCAGTCTTCTGAAACTTCTGTGTTTCCTTCATGAGTCGACCTTGTAAGTCGACACTTGGCTTGTGAGTCAACCTTTTGAGTCAACACTGATCCTGTGCCATCAAAAAAGCATGCAAACTTGAATTCCTTAATAATTTGTCCATAATCCATTTGATAGTTCTTCGTGAAGGCCAAAGAGAGTGGTTTGACAAAGTTTCACAGTGAAAAGATCAATCAATCATGAGAAACTTCTTGCTTTCAAATTAGTAAACTTGATACCTTTTTGTTGGAGAAATTTATGTATCTAAAGCCTAAAATTTATACTCCAATTGAAACGTTAGTCCAAACATATACTCAGTATTTTGTTATTTATCAAAATTAAGGAGCCAAAGCCAACAATCTTCTCCTTTTTGATGATGACAAAATCTTGAGTATATAAGCAAATAGATTCAAAAATTGACTATAATGATATCAAGAGTTTTGAAAAAGTATGAATTTATCGACGTATCTTCATATTTGACAACAAACAAGATTCATATACTTATTTTAGTGAAAATGAAATTAGATTTTCAATGTTTCAAAGAGTATCAAGGTAAGAGAATTCAAGATCCCCCCTATCAAAAGTAATCTATGAGAATATGATGTTTCTTATATTATCTTCTACTCACCCTTTTTGTCATCATTAAGCAATAAAAGGGATTTCTCCCCTAATCATGGCATGCCAAAAGAAACAAAGAAAGGAGTGAGCAAAGAAAAACAGAAGCTTTCATATGTCAAACTGAACTTTCATATATCAATGCTTCAGTACAACATGAGCTAAACATACATACGTTGAAAAGATGCACAAGCTGAAACATGCATAATCTAAAACAAACATGGATATAATCTGAAACATAATCAAACTAAAAGAAAAGTACAAGCAAACTAAGAGTCTGTGAAGCTACTCTCCATTAGATGGAAGCTCAAAAATGATCGATGCCTTAATCCTAGTAGCAGAGGATCTAGGAGTCTTATGGGTAAGGCTTCTAGTCCTAAGAGAGGGTCCTGATCTAGGTATGACCCTAGTAGTCCTAGATCTTGAACGAGTGGAAAGTCTCAGAAGGAGTCTGGTAGGTTGAAGAAGCATCTAGCTGAACCTCAGTGGGGGTATCTGAATCATGATCAAGTATAGCAGGAGTTTGAGACTCTCTGCTGACAACCAGGAAATCTCCACCATCACCACCACTATCAGACTCAACAATGTATCCAAAACAACAGTCTCATCATGTACATTAGTATGCTCAAAATCATCTACTACTGGAGGAGGATCTGCAGAAGTATCAACTATGGGAGCAGGAGTAGGATCAGCTGGAATTGCATTGCTGCACTAGACTGATCACCATGATCATCATCTCCATCACTGCCACTATCACTATACCCATCACTATCAGAATCATCAGAATCTCCATCAGTAGGGGGAGGTGGAGGTGCAGACCTATTAGTAGTGCCAGAAGGCATCAATGATCTCAACAAACTCTGTATATGCATAAATTCAACCTTAATCATAGCACGAAGAGAGCTGATATGTAAGTTAGTGTGTGCACGCAAACCCTGCAACTCAGTCCGTACTTGTGATATCTCCCTACGGACATCTGAGATGATCTGAAATCCTCTGCTCAAAGTCTGAGTCAGTCCTGATAAAGGGTTGTGGTGAAGAAGTAGGAATAGGTGCAGCTAGTGGAGTGATTGGCCCATGTTGCTCAGGCTGGACTGGTGTAGGCCTAGGAGGTGTAATCTACTCAACAGGTCCAGAAGGTCCTTTCTTGGCTGCTCTAATCTCATCCTCCTCATCTAGCTCCTGGCCAGACTCTCTACACACCCATCGTCCACTGATCTATCGGAATCCCATCCTGTGAAGAGATCTATCTCCATATGTGTCCGTATGGAGGATCTCTTTGGAGGGCTCCCCTCCATGGAACATTAAAGTCTCTGAAAAGCTGGGTTAGCACCATGCCATAAGATAAACAATCTACGCTGGGGGCTGCCTCTCCCATTGGTGGATCATAATCATAGGTAAGTTGATGGGGGATTGCTGTCTCAGAGCCACCATCAGAACCAACTCCCTCTCAGTAATAAAATCAAATCACCCGGTCTTTGGAATCAGAATCCGAGTAATGATGTGATGAAGAACTAGCATCTCGACTGAGAGCTGGTTTGTAGAAACAACTGAGATGCCTCCATATCATCCTGCTCTAGGATACACTGAAAGGCTACCTCTTGGTTTCCAACACTGTTCGTGGCTCTGCCGCAGAGTGGGATCTACCATACTTTGCTAATCATGTCAGGGGTCACCTGGATCTTAACTCCCATGACTATAGCTATCCATCGAAAGCCATCAGTGGCCATACTGCCATAAAAACTCTCTGATAAGCTTAAGGTAATAATGCTCTTGCATAGTGAAGAAGTGAATAAGCCTAGCTGCTCTCAGTAAATCTCTGATAATGAAGCTTTGTGAATCCCAAAACTATATATCCACATGTCTACCACAAGCAATGGTCTTCCCCATAACTCTAGCTGCTCCAGGGGAAGAGGGTGAAGACTGATCATGAGAAACATGCTCTGCCTGCTCAGCTGGATCCAGATGGCCTTGGTTCTTCTTTCCCTGCTAGACTGACATTGCTCAGGTTTTCTTTTTCTGTAAGCCAGTTGCTTTCGGGGACCCATTTCACAGACAACCGAGAAGAGGACACAGAAGAGGAAAGATGGCTAGGGAAACAAGAGAGGGAAGAACAATAGGCCAAAAGAGGACCGAAAAAGGAGAAATAAGCCGAAGATGATAGAAAGGGTTGGAATGTAGAAAGAACCAGAAGAAAATGTGGTGAGGAAGGAGGAGAAAAGAGAAACCGAGCAAGCCACGAGCCAAAGCAATCCAAAAGAGTAGATCGACTTGGACGAGAGGGAAAAAACATGAAAGAATCAAGGATTTCGGCCAAAAACACAACAATGATGCAAGGTTCGGACCAAATGCAAAAAGAAAATGAAAGGGAAATCAAGGAGATACGGTCTGACCAGAAATCCATAGAAAGAGAGGAGAAATACCTAAATTCGAAGGCTAGAAGGGGCAATCCACTATTCTTGGAGGTTTGGACGGCTTTTAGGGACCCCATGACTCTAAGGGAAGGAGAAAAATTAGGTTAAAAGGGTTTATGGAAGGCCCTAAAAATTCTTAGTTTCGACATCATGAGTCAACACTTTGAAAACTGCTCAAGTGTCGACACTTCAGGTGAGTCGACACTTGGCAATTTTTCAAGTGTCGAGACTTGACCTCGGGCAAGCAAATAAATTTCAATAAAAAAAGAAAAAATCCAGGAAAAATCTATGAGATATTCTAAGAGATATTTGAAGGTTTTGAGAGATTTTTGGAGGATTTCAACAAGAATTGAAGGGTTTAGATAAAAGGATTAATGACACCAAGTTCCCTTCTGATCATGCAAAATCTATCTTCACTTAGAGGTTTTATAAAAATATCTACTAAGTGATTATCAGTACACACAAAATCAAGCATTATATTTTCATTTTGTACATGATCTCTTATGAAATGATATCTTATTTCAACATATTTGCTTTTTGAATATTGAACAAGATTTTTAGTCAAATTAATTGCACTAGTATTATCACATCTTATTAGTGTATTAGTTAGTTTGATGCCAAAATCTTCGAGTTGTTGTTTGATTCATAAGATTTGAGCACAACAGCTTCCGGCTATATATATTCGGCTTCCAACGTAGATAGAGCAACTAATTTATTCTTGCTAAACCATGAAATCAAATTAACTCCTAGAAATGACAAGTTCCACTAGTACTTTTCTATCAAGTTTACAACCAGCAAAATCAGCATCAGAATATGCAATTAGTTCAATAAATTAATCTCTAGAGTACCAAAGTCCAATATCAATAGAGCCAGACAGATATCTAAGTATGCAGTTATAAAACTAATAAATGAGACTCTTTAGAGGAGACTGGTATCTTGCATACATACATACGATGAACATTATATCTGGCTTACTAGTAGTCAAATAAAGCAGTGAACCAATGATACCTCTATATAACTTTTGATCTACATTCTTACCAGATTCATCTTTATATAATTTACAAGAAGGGCTCATAGGAGTACCTAATGATTTGGTGCTCTCCATCCCACACTTTTTTAATATATCTTTTATGTATTGGTTTGGTTGATGAATATCCTTCTTAGTTTGCTTAATCTGGAGTCCAAGAAAAAAATTTAGTTCACCCATCATGCTCATCTCGAAATCACCCTGCATAAGCTTGGCAAACTCTTGACACAAAATTTCATCGGTAGCACCAAAAATAATATCATTTGATATACACTTGTACTACTAAGAGATCATCATTCTTCTTTTCAAAAATAAAGTAGTATCTATATTTCCTCTAGAAAAACCATTTTCAAGCAAAAATCTACTTAATCTATCATACCAAGCTCTTGGAGCTTGTTTTAAACTATATAAAGCTTTATGAAGTCTAAAAACATGATTGAAAAATTCATGATTTTCAAAACCGGGGGGTTGTTCAACATAAACTTTTTCTTCAATAAAACCATCAAAAAAGCACTTTTGACATCCATTTGAAATAGTTTGAAATTCATGAAACATGCAAAAGCTAATAATAGTCTAATTATTTCAAGTCTAGCAACAGGAGCAAAGATTTCATCAAAATCATCCCTTCCTCTGATTGTAGCCTTTGACAACTAGCCTAGCTTTATTTCTAGTAACCAAACCATTTCATCAAGTTATTTCTGAAAACCGATTTTGTTCCTATTAATGAAACATTTTATGGTCTTTCAACTAATGTCCAAACTTTATCTTTTTAAACTGATTTAGTTCATCTTGCATAGCATTTATTCAATTGCAATCTTTCAGTTTCTTCAAATGATTTAGGTTCTATTTGAAATACAAAAGCTAAGTAATTATAAACATTTCTTAAAGATGAACGAGTACTTATCCCTTTTGATGGATTACCAATTATAAGTTCTTTAGGGTGCCCATGAGCATACCTCCATTCTTTAGGTAGTGGATTTGGTGTAGATGAAGCTCCTACTTGATCTCCTTCATTATCATCATCTTGCTCCTTGGAAGGTTCTTCATTAATTATCATTCTTTCAAACTTTTGTATGCCTGTAGCATCATCAACAATATCTTCTTTTCTAGAAGATTTATCATTAGTCTCATCAAACACTACATGTATGGATTCTTCAACTAGAAGAGTTCTTCTATTGAAGACCCTGTATGCCTTGTTGGAAGTAGAGTATTCTAAGAAGATACCCTCATCTGACTTGGCATCAAATTTGCTAAGGTTATCTTTACCATTGTTTTGAATGAAACAACGGCATCTAAAAGCATGAAAATATTTAATAGTGGATTTTCTGTTTTTCCAAAGTTTATATGGTATTTTCTTCAAAATAGGTCAAATTAAAACATGATTCAAAACATAATATGCAGTATTATGGCTTCTGCCCAAAAATATCTAGGTAAATCATTTGCACAAAGCATTATGCATGCTATTTCTTCAAGAGTTCAATTTTTTTTTTCTACCATCCCATTTTGTTGAGGTATCCTAGGTGCAGAAAAATTATGATCTATACCATTTCATTGCAAAAGTTTTCAAAATCATGATTTTCAAATTCAGTACCATGATCACTTCTTAAAGAGATAATTGAAATACCTTTTTCATTTGAAACCTTTTTATGAAATTTAATGAATGCTGAAAAGTTTCATCTTTGTGTGCCAAAAACATTGTCCATGTAAAACATGAATAGTCATCTACAATTGCTAACCCATACTTCTTAGCTCCCAAACTAGTTATTCTAGTTGGTCCAAAGTGATCCATATGAAATAATTCTAAGGGTCTAGTGGTAGATACTACTCCTTTAGGTTGAAAGAAGATTTTATCTATTTCCAAGTTGACATGCACTATAAATCTTATCTTTTTCAAAAGTGAGTTTTGGCAAATCTTTTACAAGATTTTTTCTATTTAATTTTGAAATCAAATGCATACTTGCATATCCTAGCCTACGATGCCAAAGCCAACTAGTTTTATTTGTTTTGGTTTCTTTTGCCACTAGGTATTGACCATTTTTTATAGGTAGATCATCAAGATCAACCATGTAAATGTTCCCATGCCTATCACCAATGAACTTGATGTCATTATCATCTAGACTAGATATCATGCATAAAGAAGATTCAAAAAGTACTTTAAATCCTTTGTCACAAAATTGACTATGCTAAATAAATTATGCTTTAAACCATCAACTAATAAAATATCATCAACAAAGAAAGTAGGGGGGTATGGACTTTACCGATACCAATGATTTTGCCTTTTTTATTATCACCAAAAGTCACATTTCCACCATTCATAGCTTCTAGAGATGAGAACTGTTTCACATCTCCAATCATGTGCCTTGAGCAACTGCTGTCAAGATACCATATTCTTCTTTTATCTTTGGTTGCAAGACAGACTCTTCTTTTCGTTGGCCATAAAGCAAAGGTTGGGACCTCTTGCTGCTCTTCATTAAAACTCGAATCTTCACTTTCGCTCCATGTTGCCATCATGGTCTTTACCTGAGTTTTCTTGCTTTTCTTGAGTATGGGGTAATCCAACTTGAAGTGACAAGGTTTCTTACATTCAAAGCAAATTGGTTGTTCCTTTTCCTTCTCATTTTCTTTTTCTTTACTATAGTTTTTTTTTTAGGCTTTTTCTTGTAAAAACCTTTTTCTTCCTCTAAATCTTCTGAACTCTCTAGTCATCAAGGCCATCTTATCTTCTTCGTCATCTTCTTCAGATTCATCACTCGATTCTTCTTTGGTAGAGGACTTGAAGGCAATGACTTCTTCTTTTTATCATTGTCCACTGTCTTTTGTTTCAAGGAGAGCTCATAAGTCTCAATGAGCCCAAAAGCTGCTCAAGTAGAAGTGTATTGACATCTTTGGCTTCTTCTATGGCGGTGACTTTAGCATTCCAAGAAGCTGAAAGAGACCTGAGAAGTTTATTAACAAGTTCACTATTAGAAATAACTTTACCTAAGCTTCTCATGCCATTCACAATGTTTGTAAATCTAGTATACATTTCACTTATAGATTCAGTTGCTTCCATTTTAAATATTTCATAGGTGTGAATGAGCATATTCACATTGGTGGTCTTCACTTGATGTGTACCCTCATGGATAACTTCAAGCATGTCTCATATTTCCTTAGTGGAGAGAGAATTTGAAATTCTATCGAATTCACAAGGGTCAAGTGCATAAAATAATAAATTCATAGCCTTGGCATTAATTTTAGCTTGCTTAATGTCATTCTCATCCCAATCTTCTTCTAGTTTGGGGGTGAGAATGCCGTTAACCAAGTGAGTGGGCTGATGAGGCCCTTTAACAATAATTCTCCAGATATTGTAATCAATAGCTTGTAAATAAATGTACATGCGTGTCTTCCAGTATATGTAATTTGTGCCATTAAACAATGGAGGACGGTTAGGGGCTTGTCCTTCTACAACACCCATACCAATTAGAGCTACCATGATCTTTCACTCAAGATCGTTGGACCTACAAGTAGAGTACCAGAGCTCTGATACCACTTGTTGCTTAGAAATGGAGCCAAGAGGGGGGGTGAATTGGGTCTTTTAAAAAAAAATTAAAATAATTATGTGCTAGTCTTGAAGTGTTTGTGAAACAAAGTGATTTAGCTCTAAGAGATATGTAGCAAATAATAGCAAATTAAATGGAAGTATTAAAGAGCAAGTAATAAAGAAAGCAATCACATACAAACACAAGGATTTATAGTGGTTCGATGCATTCCAAGCACCTACATCCACTCCCCAAGCTTTTTCTTAGGAATTTCACTATAATCTCTTCAAGAATACAGCCGACTTATTTTCCAAGGCTCACAAGTCAAAACCTAAGTTGGTTTTATCACCTAGGCTTACCAACAACCTTTACAACTTTTTTGTCTTCGGGCTTACAAATCAAACCTTAGTTGGTTTTATCCCTTTGGCTCACCAACAACCTTTACAACTTAGTTCCAAAAACCTTTGAAAACTAGGTCAACAAGTAAGAACAAGAATGTAATAAAAGAGCTAATAAAAGCTCCTAGAGTGAGTTGAAATGAAGGTTGTTGAAGCTCTCTGATTGCTTGAGTTGACTTCTCCTTGGAATCTCTTGAATGCACAATATGGCCAAGCACTTGAAACCTTAACAACTTAAAATGGAAGGCTTTTTCAAGGAATCTCTTTAAACACACTCTTCTTATCTTTTCAAATGATTGAAGTTTGTCTCATATGAATTCACTCTTCCTTATTTTCTTTATGAGATTCGGTGAGTGTTAAATACCTCAAATATACGAAAAAGACCATTGAAGACCGTTAGAATTCAAAAAATAGCCATTTGGAACCATTTGGAAGCAACTTAAAATTCTGAAATTCTAGCCGTTAGACCTTGAGTCGACCTCATGAGTCAAACTTGATGCAAAATCCAGAAAACATGAAGTTCTATCCTAGAATTTTTCTTAGACGATGAGTCGACACTTGAAGTGTGAGTCGATCTCATGAGTCGACACTTGCGTGTGCCACTGAAACTTGTGTGCCGGTCTTCTGAAATTTCTAAATTTCTTTCATAAGTCGACCTTGTGAGTCGACACTTGGCTTGTGAGTTAAGCTCTTGAGTCGACACTTGATCCCGCGCCATCCAAAAAAGTATGCCAAACTTGAATTCCTTAATAATTTGTCCATTAATCCATTTGATAGTTCTTCATGAAGGCCAAAGAGATTGGTTGACAAAGTTCCACAGTAAAAAGCTCAATCAATCATGAGAAACTTCTTGCTCTAAATTAGTAAACTCGATACCTTTTTGTTGGAAAAATTTATGTACCTAAGGCCTAAAATTTATACTCCAATTGAAATGTTAGTCCAAACATATACTCAGTGTTTTGTTATTTATCAAAATAAGGAGCCAAAGCCAACATATCATTTACCTAAGCTAGATATAAATTTTCATAATTTATATTTAACATGATGTATATATCTTATGGTCATTAGAACCATTACGACAAGATTAGTAAAGTGGTTATTAAGAAGTATAACAGACTACTTAACAAACTACTTCTCAAACTGACCTCTAAATGGCTAATCGACTCAACCACTTTTCTAATGATATAACCACTTCATTAATGATTATACCACCTAACTAACTCAGCCCTCTACTTCTATAAATAGAGGGTTGAGGAAATCTCGAAGGGATAAATTTGAACACACTCTCTCCCCATTTTTTTTACTGTTCTTCCTTTCAAAGCTAACTTAAGCATTAAAGCATTCCCTGTTAGAGAAAACTAACCAATTTCTCCAACATTGAGACTTCTTTTGCAAATCAAGGAGTCAATCAAACCTGCTTTTGAAGTCATTGACCAGTTTCTTGAGAAGCCATTGACTAGTTCCTAATGACTTCCAAGTGCCAAAGCCACTTTAGTATAGCCAACTTATTCAGCATGAAGAGGTGTAGCAACATGTATGATTCTTAATGCTTATTTTATTAAAGACATATGCCCTCTAAGTGGGAGGAGAAGAAAGTATAACATGTGTTTCATGCCACATGTGCTATGGTGACCAATAAGCAAAATGAGTGATTTTAATCTCTGCTCCTCATTGTGTGAGTTCCTTGAGGTATGATAGTATTTAGCCTCATCATGCTCTTAGTCACCATCGACTATGCTTTTGATATGAGGGATCAATACAACTACTTTAGCATGTTTCCAATGGAAATGGAATAATACATCCTTATAAGTTATGTCTAGGAAAGCGGTTGGTCTCAAATTGAGGAGGTGTAGGGGTGGAAAGGAAGGTATCATTAATTATGTTAATGATCGATCGATTAATTATATAGAGCTCATTTGAAGGCATAATTGTTATATTTTGAATAAAAATTTTATGGCATATTTTAAGGGATTTTATATTTCTAATATTACATAATTTGAAGGATATCTAGGGCATAGCGAAGCACATTATCACCACTAATATTTTGTTTTAGGGTAGTAGTAGCTACCGTTGTTTTAATCCTCATAGCCCATGGATTAAGCTTCCAACTGCAAGTGCTTTCGTGGTTGCACAACCTCTTGTTTGTATGAAGTAAATGAGAATTCTGAAATAACTCGTATCCCATCATGTGAGAGTGAGAGATGCTTGAAATTACCAAAGCACCATGATGTGCTACATGGTAATGAAAAAGGGAGGGAAGTGGAGTGTAGTGATACTAGTTTGAAACCTTTACAAACTCCTATCACACACCACACCACACACACACACACATATATATATATATATATATATATGTATATGTATAAAGAAGTGGGAATTGTCAAACTATAACTCTCTCGAAAACCTTTTTTCTTCCTATTGAGTATGGGCATTGGAAATAAAAATAATAAAGAATTTATTATAAGAAATAGATTATTAGCGATGGCTAATTGCTATTGCTAATAATAGGTTTGCCATCACCAATATTATTAGCAATGGCAACCTATCACTATTAACCCATTTGAAATGCCTCTGTTGTTGATAGCCATTATTAGCAATGACAAAAAAAGTCATCACTAATAATGTCATTAGCGATAGCAAATAATTTTTGAGTTTTAAAAAATAATTAAAAAAATAAGTATTAGCAACCAAATCATGCTATTGCTAAAAATTCATTAGCCCTTGGTAATAAAGCTTTAATGATAGCAATTACCGTCACCAAGGCCATTGCTAATATATTTTTTATTTTTTATAACAAGCCATAATTAATTTTTTAAACTTGTTTTAATTTTAATAATAAATAATTACAGTTCTTAAATCCTATTATAAGTAATTAATAATTAGCAACCATAATTATAAATAAAAGATCTAATTATATTATATTAAAATTATAAATTATATAAATTTATAAATTTAACTACTCTACAAGTAAAAAATAAATATATATATCAAAATAAAAGAAAATCATGTGAGATCCTCCTCCTACTCTTGTACATCATCTCCAATAATTGGTGGATGAGAGCTGGATGTCCCAGTATCCTATAACAAAGAAAAATAAAATATTATTAATAAGTTTCGATATAAAAGTGTATATATCAATACGGAGGTGTATGTTTTAATATACTTTTTTGATTGTCAAATAGATTATTTCTATATATTCCATTTAATGATACGGAGCTATAGATACTCCCGGCCCATCGATTAGATGGTTAGATTAAATTTTTACATCCTAGAAATCCTTTCCCAAATCTAGTCCAAATATTGAAGCTTCTAACTATAAAAATTTAAAACAAGTAAAGGAAATTATTAATAAACTTACTTATTATAATGGATATGATAATGTGAGATTAGACCACGTAGATGCAGGTCTCAAAGAATCTCCACTACTGTATTATGGATGGTCTCTTAAAAGCTTTGAGATCCTGGATAAAAAGATGGATCATGATGTCCTCGATATATGCATCACCCCATGTTGGATTGTCGAAGCCTAAGAGAAGGATGCTGAAGAATGGTGAGCTACGGGAGAGTCAAAGCTGTGCCCAAATCCTATGACTTGGCTTCTACTCACCCCTCTGTGGCCTTGAGATCCATTGAGGTCAAGGTGGGGCTAAGAGGCCGGGTCCTTTTATAATATGATAAACATAATCTGCATAATCCACCTATATAGTTTATAAATTAATTAGTCTAATTATATATATTAGTATATATAAAAAATAATAAATAATGCTTTAAGTTATTATCATGATATGTCAAGATCTCAGATCTAAGTAATCATCAGTCTTTCCAGACTAGTGTGGCCTCCTAAATTATAGATGCCCTAGTGCATGACCTAGCTACAGTATTTATAATAAATAAATAATAAAAATAAATAAATTAATATATATGATTAACTTAATATGAAACTAATATAAGTTGTAGAATTCTTATCAATCTACTGTCACCACATGTGTATCAATAGAGCCACCAGTGTGCTTGATCGGATCTTGCTAGATAGTCTAATCTACTATGCTCTCAACCACTAACCGGAGTTCTCCTCATGCTTCAGTGGTTGCAAAGAGCCACCCATACTTCTGCCCACATCTAATGATTTAATTGATGATGACTTGAAATGGAGTGCTCTATGGTGGACTACTTAAGACTATACAGCCCATCCCGAAGCCTACATGTGGCCACCTCCTCGAATGTCAGATGATCAGTCTCCTCATCCTAAGGAGTCTCGAATCGAAAGTACTCTTGCAAGTAAAAGCAAGATTATATTAAATAAATAAAATATAAAATTTATAAATTTAAAAATAAAACATTTGACTTACCACAACATCTCTTAGGTTGTATCATGAGCCCCCTTGGCAACTGAGAGAACTCGTTCATCGGTCCTGGCATTAATCGATTAATAATCTTGGTAACCATCCAACACACTTTAGGCTCTCTGAATATGCTGCAAAATTAAAATTTAATAATAAGCATTAACTTTAAAATGATTAAAATTTAAACATACTAATTGAAGATGTAGTACTTACAAGTAGCTCTGAATGTGGATGAGCTCTCTATCCTCTGGCTAAGTTAGAGGTAGTATGAGTCGAGTGAGTCTTCGACCATGCTGTTGAGTCTGAGAGCCGATTGCTACTGTATGTTATAGTGGGGTCAATGGTGACTAATGTGGTGGGATCGTTGACGTGGAGCCCCTCTCAGACCAAGCCAGCGGACATGTTGGCAGGCGGTGCCAGCTGGACAAAGACTCTAGCATAACCTCCTTTGGTCTGGGCCCCTCGTGCTGGAGTGGCTCTCCCGAGGTCGAGCCCCAATCGAGGTCAGGCCCTCATTCTTCATGCCCCTCGTGTCGGAGTGGCTCCCCTGAGGTCAAGCCCTGGTCAAGGTCAAGCCCTCATTCTTTGTGCCTCTCGTGTCGGAGTGGCTCCCTCGAGGTCGAGCCTCGGTCGAGGTCAGACCCTCGTTCTTTATGCCCCTTGTACCAGACTGGCTCCCCCGAGGTCGAGCCCTAGCTGAGATCAGGCCCTCATTCTTCATGCCCATCGTGCCAGGTGGCTCCTTGGAGGTCAAGCCCCAGTCGAGGTCAGGCCCTCGTTCTTCATGCCCCTCATGCTGGAGCGGCTCCCCGAGGTCAAGCCCCGATCGAGGTCAGGCCCTCATTCTTCATGCCCCTCGTGCTAGAGTGGCTCCCCCGAGGTCAAGCCCCGGTCTAGATCAGGCCCTCGTTCTTTATACCGCTTATGCCGGAGCGGCTCCCTCGAGGTCTAGACCCAACCGAGGTCAGGCTCTCATTCTTCGTGCCCCTCGTGCCAGAGTGGCTCCCCAATGTCGAGCCCTGGTCGAGGTCAGGCCCTCGTTCTTCATGCCCCTCGCATCAGAGTTGCTCCCCAAGGTCGAGCCCCAGCCGAGATCAGGCCTTCATTTTTCATGCTCCTCATGCCAGAGCGGCTCTCCCAAGGTCAAGCCCCGGCTGAGGTCAGGTCCTTGTTCTTCATGCTTGCGGGGGAAGTCTCTTCCCCGCTCAAGGCTAATCCCATAGTCAAAGTCAACCTCTCCCCCGGGCGGACGAGCGGCGGTGCCGGCAAGTGGCGCCATCGCCCTCAACCTAGCATGGTTGGGGAGACTGGCACACCTGACGGTGTGATGGCACACTACCTGGAACATCTGGAAGAATCGCTTCCCTCCAAAGCATGCTGACTATGCCCCTACGAAGTGGAGTTTCGTCAGGGCACGCTGACATGCGAGGGGGTGCCTCACTAGAGCCACTAAACTCCCAGTCCACTATCGGTGCCACCTAGGAAAGGGAGCTCTACTACCTACCATTTGCACCACCTAGAAGAGGAAGGTCTCGTCAGAGAATTCAAACTTTGTAGCATCTGTGCTCGGACCAGTGCTCTGCCAAGTCCACCTCTCAGATGATGGACATCCAGACATCCGGACATCCAGACATCCGGACATCCAGACATCAAGACATTCGGACATTGGGACATCCGGACATTGGGACAACATTTAAAACCCAAGTTTATCCAAGGAAGGTGCCATCCAAACTCTCTTCTCATAGCCCATTTGAAATCCAAATGGAGTTTTCATCGCCCATTTAAATCCATGAAGATGCCAATTAGGAGAAGTAAAGCAGAAGGATTCTCCTCCCTTTCATGCCATTTCTCTTACAATAGTCAGCCAACTCAAATTTGAATTCAAATTTAAAGGGAAGTTCATCCAAGAAGATTTCAAATTCAAAAGGAGTTTTATCCAAAAATCAAAGAGTTCTCCCTTATCAAGTTATATCCCTTCATCTATATTTCATAGGAGTCCAAGTTTCATGGAGTCTTATCTAAGTATCAAAATTAAAGGGATTAAGTAAACTTCTTTTAAATTCAAAGAATCAATATGAAGTCTACTCATACCAAAGTGGGATTCATGCCAAGAAGGGAGAAGAAAAGTCACCCCATCTCAATTGAGTGTCACCACTTTTTAAGATGAGTAAGAGAGGACTTCTCCTCTCTCCCACTCTTTTGTCGCCCAACTCAGATAAAAGCCACTCAAGTTGTCACCTAAGCCATGAAAAGCCAATTCAAATTCAAATTCAAGGAAGATGCCAAGAAGCCAAGGAGTGTTTAAATTAGAATTTAAATTTAAATTTACTTTGAATTCAAAGGAGTCCTATGATATCTTCATGTGTGAAGAACCCTATAAATAGGATCCCATAATCCCCCTGTAATTATTATTCATTCATGAAATAAAGATGCATTCTTTCTTCCACAAAGCTGGGTTAGGCTTTAGTATTTCTTTTCTAAGGGCGGGGAGGTCCTTAAGAGCTCAAGGCGGGGAGGTCCTTAAGAGCTCAAGGTGGTGAGGTCCTTGAGTGGAGTTTCTGCCAGATTTGATAAGCTGTTACCGATCTTCTTCAAGCTCTACGCATCTAACCCTTTCTTTTTTCCATTTTGAATCTGATTTACTTCATTCTTAAAGTCTTGTTTACTACCTTCTCTGCAGATCCCAGGTGTTCAAAGACTTTAGAGGATGGATCCTTTGCTTTCGAACCAAGATCTGACGGTAGATCTAAAATCTGGAGTCCGATCTTCATTCTGCTACAAGATCTGAGCGACCAAGTAGCCGATCTATCCTGAGTCAAAGAGAATTTCCATT
Organism: Areca catechu; assembly: GCA_021397845.1. Classification (NCBI taxonomy): domain Eukaryota; kingdom Viridiplantae; phylum Streptophyta; class Magnoliopsida; order Arecales; family Arecaceae; genus Areca; species Areca catechu. The sequence goes on from CM038049.1 coordinate 136,247,297, forward strand.
GGGGTAAGCAACCAATCCGTTCTCATTAGATTTGGTAGTTGAAGCATGGAATAGCCTAATCAGATGGTTTCCTCGCCATCGGGTCCTTATTCTTTATAGCTTGCGGATCAGATTACGGGTAAGTAGTTACTTTCTTTAATCTCTTAGTCTGTTATGTTTAGTTGCTTTACTGCTATGATCATTCTTTATAAAACATCTTAGACTAAAATTAAATCATCTTACACCGTATCACATCATTCTGCATCATCTTATGGTATCAAGCATTAGGTTAGATTAGGGTTTCATGCTTGTTGAATTCTCTTTAAGTACTTGGATCGGGTGCTTCACCATGGCCGTCTGGTCATAGGAAAATGTAGGGCTGCAAAACCCTCACATCCCATTCAAAGAAAATTTCTATGGCATGTAAGGGTGCCGCTGTGAATTAACCCTGAAGAAGAAAATGAAGAGAAATGCATCTTTAGGGTTAATTTTCTGCATCCCGTCCATTCCAGTATATAGTCTATGATTTTAATTGTTTCTATATATAAAAAGATTAAAAAATTATTTTTTTTTTTTGGGTTTTTTACATTTGGTTTTATTTTTTAGTTTTATTAGGACTTAATTCAATCTGTAAAATCTTTACAAGCCTGATTACTACCTAAGAACATTTCTATTTCAGAATTTCAGCATATAGTTTAAATTCCATAAAAGTTTAATTTCTGCAATTTAAAATTTAAAATTTAAAATTTAAAATTTAAAACCCAATCTAAAATCTAAACTTAAAATTGAAATTAAAGTTTAAATTTTGATTTGCTAGTGTTATCTTATCTTGATTGTGCATTCATTTTACTTGAAAACACTTAAGGGCAAGCAATATAACATAAGGGAAGAATTGAGACCCTTTCCTTAGCCCAAAACAACCAACCCCATTTGCATAGTCCTAAGCTTTAATTAAAATCGAGTAGCACTTAAAGCTAGGGATAGCAACAGGTCGGGTTTATATACGTGTTAACCCATTGTAGTAGTCACTTCTGTGTGTGCTTCTAAGAATGGTGTTTAAGGCTAGATGTCTAGAGGCAAACATCCTAAGCATACTGGTGGTTCTTTAATTAGGACCTCACGAAAGTGAGGAGAGCCTCCCACCACCCCACCTCTTACCTGGCCAATTGAGGAGTTACTACAGTCTTGGTTATTACCTTGACTAAGAACTATATTGGCCCTTAGGTCTAGGAACCCTAGACTTAGGTTGATTTGTATTGTTTACACTGCATGACTACTAGGGCAGGTACCCCATACCAAGATCAACAGACTCAAGCTAGTACATCTGCATCTATGGATTTTAGTCCAGAAAGCCTGATGCGTATTTTGATTGAACAGTTTAGGCATACTTTGACTGAACATTTTAGGCAGTTGAGTGGTAGGCTAGACTAAATTGAGCATAGAATGGGAATCTTTGAGGAATCTCATGTGTCTTAGCCAGACATTATGCCTCCTAGACCCACTCTAGTTCATATTCCTAGAGCCCAACGTCCTGATCATATTCCTAATCCAAATCCTAGACACCCAACTCAGGATGAAACTAAAGAAGATAGAGCCTTTAGGAGTGTGAGCTGATCCTGAGAAGATCAAATCAATAGTTGAGTGGCCCATACCTAGGAATATCCATGATGTCCATAGTTTCATGGATTAGCCACCTTCTATAGAAGATTTATCAAAGGATTTAGCACCATTGTGGCACCGATCACAGATTGCATTAGGAAGGGAGCCTTTAAGTGGACCAAGAATGCTGATAGAGCCTTCCTAGAGATAAAAAAGAAGATGACACAAGCCCCGATCTTGAGACTTCCTGATTTTTCTAAAGTATTTGAAGTTGCTTGTGATGCTTTGGGTGTTGGCATAGGAGGAGTACTTAGTCAAGAGAGTCATCTTGTAGCCTTTTTTAGTAAAAAATTAAATGAGACTAAATCAAAGTACTCAACCTATGATAAAGAGTTTTATGCGCTAATACAAGCGTTGAAATATTGGAGACATTATTTACTACCATAAGAATTTGTTTGTACTCTGACCATGAGGCACTTAAGTTTCTAAACTCAGAAGAAATTAAATCCAAGACATGCTAAGTGGGTAGAGTATCTCCAGTCTTATACTTTCATGTTGAAGCATCGAGCTGGTTTAGAGAAGAAGGTTGCAGATGCCCTTAGTCACTGATCAATGTTGTTGAATTGTGTCAATAGTGAGGTTGTTGGATTTGACAAGCTCAGAGAGCAGTATGAGTCTCGTCCAGATTTTGGAAAAATTTATGAGAAAATCAAGCAAGGACCATCTAGTTTGGATAGTGATTATACTTTGCGAGATGGTTATCTTTTAAGAAAAATAAGCTTTGCATACCTAGAACATCCCTTAGGGAATTTCTGATTTGGGAGATCCATGCTGGAGGCTTAGCAGGACATTTTGGAAGAAATAAAACTATTCTGGCAATGGAGGACCAATTCTTCTGGCCAAGTCTTAAGAGAAATGTAGCTCAAATAGTGGCTAGGTGTAGAACTTGTGCTGTTGCGAAGTAGCAAAAGCAGAACACTGGCCTCGATACTCCTTTACCTGTGCCTGACTGCCCTTGGTAAGATCTAAGTATGGACTTTGTTCTAGGTTTACCCAAAACCATGAGGCGACATGATTCCATCTTTGTCGTGGTTGACAGATTTTCCAAAATGGCGCATTTCATTCCTTGTTCACGAACATTCGATGCCTCTAGAGTCACCAAACTTTTCCTAGATGAGGTGGTCAGATTACATGGTTTACCCAAGACAATTATGTCTGACAGGGATGTACAGTTCACAAGTTATTTCTGAAAAACCTTTGGCATATGTTAGGGACTAAGTTGAAGTTTTCTACTACTTATCACTCTCAAACTGATGGCCAGACCGAGGTAGTGGCCGAAGTCTAGGAAACTTGTTAAGATGTCTGGTAGGGAAGAATACTGGCAATTGGGACCTATTATTGTATAGAGCTGAGTTTGCCTATAATAGTTCAGTCAATAGGTTTACTGGTAAGAGTCCTTTTGAGATTGTACATGGGTACAAGCCACGAAAGCCTTTAGATTTGATTCCATTACCGATGCATGCCCATATTTTCGAATTAGCCAAGTCATTTGCACAGCATGTCAAAGCATTGCATAAAGAAATCAGTAACAAAATTAAAAAGAGCAATGAATCATATAAGCACGAGGCTAATTTACATAAGGGATTTAAAGAGTTTAACGAAGGGGACTTCATCATGATCAGGTTACAACCTGAACGGTTTCCAGTCGGAACCATGAAAAAACTACACGCCCATAGTGCTAGACCATATAGGATTATAAAGAAGATTGGACCTAACGCTTATATGCTAGAATTACCATCTGAGTTATGTATTAGTCTGACCTTCAATATATCTGATCTAGTCAAATTTAAGGAACCAATGGTGATACCTAGTGAGCCATTTAAGCCTGATCCCATCTTTGAGAGTGACCCTATCCCAGAATGTCCATCAACCAAATTACTAGAGAGGAGAGAAAAGATTGAGCAGATCATGGATGATAAGATCATAAACTACTAGAAATAAGAACTACTAAAGATATCTGGTTTGTTGGCAAGGGAGACCTAAGTATGAGGATTCTTGGATCACCAGAGAGCATCTTCAAAATTTGAACCCTGACTTGCTAGAACATTACCAGAGCCGAATTGACCCATACTCGACGGGGTCGAGTTCCTCCCATCCTGGGAGAATCGATGAGGACACAAGAGCCAGGAAGAGGAAGCAAACCTTTTCCAATTCAATTTGGATCACCAATAAGTAAGTCCATGTATTCTTCACAAAGAACACTCGAGTCCCAGTTGTTTTGAGTTAGTCAAATTGAGTTGTAATTTGATCAAATTGAGTATAATTTTGTCAATTAGGGTTGTTGAGTTACCAATTGAGTCCATTGAGTCCATCAATTGGTTTAAGAGTTTTGTAAATAGCATTAATTTGCTTTGTTTGGTGAATTGTCCAATTTGAGTCCTGTAATTAGTGCTTGAATAAGTCAAGGGGTGTCATAAGTATCCAAGACCCAAGTCATCATCACCTTGAAGGATCAATTCTAGGTCAAAAAAGAGTTGTCCAAATTTTTCTTCAGACATCCGGACATCCAGACATCAAGACATCCGGACATTGGGACAACATTTAAATCCAAGTTTATCTAAGGGAGGTGCCATCCAAACTCTCTTCTCATAGCCCATTTGAAATCCAAATGGAGTTTTCATTGCCCATTTTAAATCCAGTGAAGATGCCAATTAGGAGAAGTAAAGCAGAAGGATTCTCCTCCCATTTCATGCCATTTCTCTTGAATTGTCACCTTCTCCACAATGGTCAACCAACTCAAATTTGAATTCAAATTTAAAGGGAAGTTCATCCAAGAAGATTTCAAATTCAAAAGGAGTTTCATCCAAAAATCAAAGAGTTCTCCCTTATCAAGTTATGTCCCTTCATTTATATTTCAAAGGAGTCCAAGTTCCATGGAGTCTCATCCAAGTATCAAAATTAAAGGGAAGATTAAGCAAACTTCTTTTAAATTCAAAGAATCAATATGAAGTCTACTCATTCCAAAGTGGGATTCATGCCAAGAAGGGAGAAGAAAAGTTACCCCATCTCAATTGATTGTTGCAACTTTTTAAGATGAGTAAGAGAGAAGGACTTCTCCTCTCTCCCACTCTTTTGTCACCCAACTCAGATAAAAGCCACTCAAGTTGTCACCCAAGCCATGAAAAGCCAACTAAAGTTCAAATTCAAGGAAGATGCCAAGAAACCAAGGAGTGTTTGAATTAGAATTTAAATTTAAATGTAATTTGAATTCAAAGGAGTCCTATGATATCTTCATGTGTGAAGAACCCTATAAATAGGACCCCATACCCCCTTGTAATTATTATTCATTCATGAAATAAAGATGCATTATTTCTTCCACAAAGCTGAGTTAGGCTTTAGTATTTTTTCTCTAAGGTGGGAAGGTCCTTAAGAGCTCAAGGCGGGGAGGTCCTTGAGAGCTCAAGACGGTGAGGTCCTTGAGTGGAGTTTCTGCCGGATTTGACAAGCTGCTACCGATCTTCTGAAAGCTCCATGCATCCAACCCTTTCTTTTTTCATTTTGAATCTGATTACTTTATTCTTAAAATCTTGTTTGCTACATTCTCTGCAGATCCCAGGTGTTCAAGGACTTTAGAGGACTGATCCTTTGCTTTCGAACAAAGATTTGATGGTAGATATGAAATCTAGAGTCCCGATCTTCATCATGTTGTGAGATCTGAGCGACCAGCGCCGACCTATCCTGAGTCAAAGAGAATCTCCATTGGGGTAAGAAACCAATCCTTTCTCATTAGATTTGGTAGTTGAAGCATGGAATAGCCTAATCATAGATGGTTTCCTAGCCGTCGGGTCCTTATTCTTTATAGCTTGCGGATCAGATTGCGGGTAAATAGTTACTTTCTTTAGTCTCTTTAGTTTGTTATGTTTAGTTGCTTTACTGCTATGATCATTGCTTTATAAAACATCTTAGACTAAAATTAAATCATCTTACACCATATCGCATCATTCTGCATCAAGTTCTGCCCGCATAATGGTGGTCACACTTGCACGGAAAGCCTCCACTAGCCGTACAAGAGGTCCTCTTCCCCACGGAAGCCCATGCAGTCAAGAGAGGGAGCTCTCCACTCCACCACTGTCGCCTCCGGTGGACCCCCAGCTTGCTACTCTCATCCAGTAGGAACAGCCCTGGCTACGGTGGTGTAACAACTTCATTATCAGCATTGATCCTTGGCCACCTAGCAGCAGCTAGGGACCCTGGTAGCTCAGGAGGTTGGACCCCGCGGTAGCATGCATTCCCTCCAGGGAAGGCCATCACACCCGTGGGCCACATCTGATCATCGGGGAAGCATTCAGACCTCAGGAAAGAGGCAATGGAGTGGGTCGGTCGACAGAGAAAGCTGGTCCCCAGCCTCTGACCGTGTCATCGCTAGGCATCGCAAGCGCCGCCAAGGCAAGGCCCCCCTGATGCGACCCTCCCCAATCGTCGCCTCCATCTCCTCTGACAACCTCGGTGGAAGGTTCCACCGATGAGACTATTAGGGCTAGGCTGAAAAGCACCTAGAAGAGCAATAGTGCAAGCTGGCTGAGCTGTCCTGCTAGTTTGCCAACATGCAAGGCTCCACTCGTGAGCCCATGGGCTATGATGCCCGCCCCCCTTTCTCTCAAGAAATTCAAGTGGAACGATCCCCAATCGATTTTGTATGCCTCAAGGTGGATCCCTACGATGGGCCCTTTGGACTATCTAGAGAGCTACAAGGCTCTCATGAGAGTCCAAGGGATGACTAATGCCCTTCTTTGTATCGCCTTCCTGGTCACTCTCTGGAAGGCCGCTCGAGTTTGATATACCCATCTCAAGCCCGAAAGCATCCACTCCTTCACGTAGCTAGAGAGGAGGTTTGTGATGCACTTTAATGCTTGCAAGAAGGTACCGTAATAGGCCGATAGCCTCTTCTCTATTTGACAACAGGACCATGAGTCATTATGGGACTATGTGTCCCACTTCAAGGTTGCCACCCTAGAGATTTATAATTTGGAAGAGCCCGTTGCCATGCTGGCACTAAAAAGAGGGCTCAGGACCTCCCGTCTGACCTACTCCCTGGACAAGAAGCCATCGAAGACCTACTCCGAGCTCCTCCTCTGTATCCATAAGTACATCTACGTGGAGGAGGCCGACTGGACCAGAAAGGAGTTAGATAAGAAGCCCTAGAAGAAGCAATCCTAGGGAGAAGCCTCCAGGTCATAGAGGCCCGGTTTGACCCCAAACCTCCAGACGGGCCCGAAGCCGAAGAACGCCCTCATTTTGAAAGAAAGATTCACTTCTCTCCTAGCCCCAGGATCCAAGATCCTCATGGAGATCAAAGGTGAGCACTACTTGTGCCACCCTCCCCTACTAAGGCCATCCAGTGGCTGTGACAGGTCAAGTATTTCCAGTTTCACCATGACCATGACCACGACACCGAGAAATGTCGCCACCTCAAAAGGAAGATTGAAGACCTCATAAGAAGGGGATACCTCGGGAAGTTTGTAGGGGGCAAGCCCTCAGTGGAACCTCAGGTGCTCGCGGCTCTCCCACCTGTTGACAACTAGCCCACCGAGAAGCCTGTGGGCATGATATCCTGGGGGATAGAGCGAGTCCTGAAAAGGACCAGGGCAGGAAAAGGGTCAGAAAATATACTCCCCTTTATGAGGAAAAGGAAACTGGGGAGGAGAATGTAAATAATGATGCCATTATCGTCGAGATGATGATAGCGAAGTATCCTATAAAATGAATTATGGTCGATAGTGGAAGTTCGACTGATGTCCTTTTTTACAATGCCTTCTCCAAGATGAGTTTGTCTCTTGCTTTGCTAAAGCTGATTCATATCCCTCTCATCAAATTTACTAGAGACTAGATGGGGGTCGAAGGGGAGATCACACTCCCAGTCACTGCCAAGTCACCACCTTGGCAGAGCACCGTCATGATGTCCTTTATGCAATCATATCAATGAAGTGGCTTTTGGTGCAGTTCTTGACCCCCTACGACATAGGAGAAGTGAAGGGGGCACCTCAGCCAGTTTAGCACTGCTTACAAGCTGTCCCCGGAGCCAGGAGCACTGGGGAGGATCCTACGGTTGACGACCTTAACCAAAGAACCTAGGATCCTAAGGGTGGTCTTGTCGAGTGCTTGCTATCTTGCCCCTGGGCGAGGATCCATAGAAGATAGTGCAGATAGAAGCATAGTTGCAGGAAGATTAGAAGGCTCACCTGCTGAGTTTCCTCAAGGCGAATGCGGATGTGTTCACTTGGACCATGGAGAACATGCCTAGAATCCCCTCTGACATCATCACTTACCGGCTGAATATCGATCCAAAGTGTCATCCGGTCCAGTAGAAGAAGAGGAGTTTTGCACAGCACCTAACTGGCCAGATTGTGGCTCTGAGCCAGTTCATCTCATGCTCCACCGACCATTGCCACCTTTCTTCAAGGTGTTGCAAAAGGTGCACGACTTTGCCTGGATAAAGGAATGCCAGCAGGCCTTCGAGGTGCTGAAGAAATCCCTGGCATCACCATCGCTGCTATCCAGGCTGAAGGATGGGGAGGAGCTTTTCCTATATCTAGCGATCACCCCGGGAGCCGTTAGCTTAGTGTTCTTCCGTGTGGATGGCGACAGAGTTCAAAAGCCAGTGTACTATGTCAGTAAGCTCCTCCAGAATGTTAAGATCAGGTATACCCACTCCGAAAAACTAATTTTTGTATTCATTATGTTTGCTCAGCATCTCAGGCTATATTTTCAAGCCCACCCGATCGCCGTCCTGACGGATCAACTGCTGAGGGCCATACTGTTGCCCAGGTAGCTACCCAAGAAGGGGGTGAATTGAAAATTTAAAAATTTAAGTAGAAAATATGCACTTGAAAATCCCTTTTAGAGCGTTAAGTACTGTGGCAAAATAATTAATTGTAGAAGCTAAATAAGATCAAAGAATCATAACACAAACACACAAAAATTTATAGTGGTTCGGAGCAACCCAGCTCCTACGTCCACAATCCAAGATACCACTTAGGATTTCCACTATATTCACACCCGAATATAGTAGGATTGTTTTACAAGCTCATAATCCAAACCTTTACACTTTGGTTTTACCGGGATCACCAAAGAAAACCCAACACCCTTTGGTTTTAAACAGGATCACCAAAGAAACCCAACTTGGTTTTCACAGGATCACCAAGAACCTAACACTTGGTTTTTATCAAAGGCTCACCAAGAACCTATTTGGTTTTTTAGACGGGCTCACCAATAACCCAAACAATTCAAGAATGAATTGAAATAAATGCAACAATAAATGAAAAACTCTAGTTGTCGGATAGTTGCCGATGCAGCTTGAGAGAAGTCCACTTGAATGTGCTTCAATACGCTTTAATTGATTCAGTGGCTTCTTTCCAAAGTGCTTCAAGCTTCAGATCAGAGTTGGTGAAGACTTGAAGACTGACTTGAATGCTCTTTATGCTCTCTTGCTAGTTGGTAGGTTAGATATTCAATAAACTCTTTTATCTTTGAAAAACTTTTCTAACTCTTACTTCAAAGAAGTTCAAATCCCTCAAATATATGGTCTTCCATCACTTCAAGATTGTTTGAGATGTTGTAGACCGTTGGAATGTGATATATGATCGTTGGAGCACTTTTTGGCATTCAAAAAGAAATTCTTGAACTAGCTGTTATGTACCTGAAAATGATATTTGAGTCGGCTCGGATCCTTCGAGTTGATAGGTCGAGTCACCATTTCTTCAGTGCAGTTGGCTCTTTGTCTCAGGATGCAAAAACTTCACTCTGGACGAGTCGGCTCTTGATAGCTTGGGTCAGCTCGAACTTCTATCTTGAACACATTGAACTCGAGGGGTCGGCTCGCCTGAACTTGGGTCGGCTCTTCTTCTCAGAATCAGAAATCTTACTCTGGAGGAGTCGACTCGTTGAAGATTGGGTCGGCTCGCTTTCTCAGGTCTTCAAAATTTGTTCTGGCAGAGTCGGCTCGTTGTGGGTCGGGTCGGCGTGCCTGGCTATTCTTAGAAAATAATAGAAAGTGGACTCTAGATGAGTCGGCTCGGTTCTCCTTGAGTCGGCTTGGATGCTGCGTACGAAGATCCTTAGTGCATGCCATGAGGTGAAGTCGGCTCTTCATCATGCTGGATCGACTCGAGTGACTTCTTCAGGATTTTTACAATTAAACTCAAGAATACTCTCACCAACACTCTTAACTTTTTGGTACAAACCAACTCAAAATAAGTTTAAGGCACAACACACATAGAAGTAACCCTTTTATAGATTTTTTTTAACTTTTTCATTGGGTTCTTCTTTACAAAATCAGATTACAACACAACTCAAAACAAAAAGTATAAATATAGGAGTTGAAGTTTGAACAAATAAATCATCCAACAAAAAACTTGTAAACCACTTGAAGAGTTGTTAATAGAATATGTGCATGCTCTAATATTTGGTTATCATCAAAATCACTTAAGGGGTCAGCATATACTTAGCCATCTGGACACCTCGGGATGTCTGGCAAAGTGGGCACTGAAGCTAAGTGAGTTCGACATCACCTATCGCTCGAGGCCATCCCAAAAGGTACAAGTGCTGGCAGACTTCCTGGTCGAGTGTGCTAACATGGGTGAGGAATTGGAGGAAGCTTTCTTGGAGCACCAAATGGAGCCGTCGACTGATGAGGAGATCTGGGTCCTCCATGTGGATGGTGCATCGAATGCAGGAGAAAGCGGAGCCAGCCTCATCCTTGCCAATTACGATGGGGTCGTTGTCAAGTGCGCACTACATTTCTTGTTTAAGGCTACCAATAACCAGACGGAATACGAGGAATGCCTCATGGGGTTAAAGGTGTCCCGCGAGCTAGGGTTGTCTAACTTGAGAGTCTTTACTGACTCGTAGTTAGTGGCCAGCCAGGTCTTTGGAGAGTTCAAAGCCCGAGACTCTCAGATGTTAAAGTACCTGGAGCGGGTATGCACGAGTACAGTAGGTTTTAGGCATTTCAACATCTCCCACATTCCCCGGAGAGAGAATGCTCATGCAGACACCCTTTCTAGGCTGGCAACTTTGCTAGACTCATCATTGGGATGCACCTACATCGAATACCTTCAGGCTCTCAATTATGAGCTACCCACTGAGGTCTAGCAGGTCGCTCCTGAATCCAGCTGGATGGACCGTTATATCAGGTATATTGTCGACGGTGCCCTGCCCGAGAATTGCACAGAGGCCGAACTCCTCAAGAAGAAGGCCGTGCATTTTATGTTGATGGATGGGCAACTCTATCGTAGGTCTTATTCTTACCTGCTCTTGAAGTGCTTGAGACCATCAGAGGCCACCTTCGTGCTCCAAGAAATACATGAAGGGCTTTGTGGGAGTCATGTGGGGGGTAAAACACTGGTGTACAAAGCCCTCCGCCAAGGCTACTACTGGGAGACGATGGAGGATGCAGCCGACTTCGTAAAGAGATGTGACCACTGCCAATGACAAGCCTGAATACAGCATCAACCGGCCATGCTTCTTGCTCAGCTCTCCACCCCCTGGCCATTCGCTTAGTGGGGAATGAACATCCTGGGCCCTTTCTCCCCCGCATCCAAACAGAGGAGATACTTGATAGTGGCCATCGACTACTTCACCAAGTGGGTCAAGGCTGAGCCATTGGCGTAGATCACTGAAGCCAAGGTCAGATATTTTTTTGGAAGTTGATTGTTTGCTACTTCAGACTTCCTCACTCTATCATCACAGACAACGGACGGCAGTTTGATATCCATGCATTTGAAGAATTCTGGTCTGACCTCAACATCCACCACCGATTCACTTTGGTGGCTTATCCCCAGACCAATGGTGAGGCTGTGGTGACCAACTGGACTATCCTTCAAGGGCTCCAGACCAGACTAGACCAGGCCAAGGGCTGGTAGGCCAAAGAACTTTCTAGCATCCTTTTGGCTTACCACACCATGCCCAGGATGGTGACATGTGAGATGCCCTTCAATTTTGTTTTCGGAACCATGGCTGTGATTCCAATGGAACTAGGCCTACCCATGCTCCGGGTAGAACAGTATGATGAAGCTGAAAATTCGATCTAACTTTTGCTCAACCTTGACCTCCTAGAAGAGATAAGAGATAAGGCTTGACTCCGCATGGTGACCTACAGGCAGCAGGTCGCCCGGTACTACAACTCCTATGTGAAGCTGAAGGCCTTCCATCCGGGCAATTTGGTTATGCATCGGGCTGAAGTCTCACAGCCAGGGGAATGCGGCAAGCACTCCCCCAACTTGGAAGGCCTTTACAAGGTGGTTGAGGCTCTTCCTCATGGTGCTTACTACCTTGCTAGGCTAGATGGTGCCCAATTCATGTGAACTTGGAATGCCAACAATCTAAGGATATATTATCAATATTGTGAGATTTTCTTTCATTAATCAAAAATTTCTTTTTAGTGCAATGCCATTTTCACATGTGCAGGAAAATCTTCACTCGATCCCAAGTGACGATCAAAGTCAGAAAACTTATGAAGCCCCACACCTCAAGCAGGAAAACTCCTGAAGCCCCATACTTCAAAGCCGGGAAACTCTTGAAGCCCTACACTTCAAAGCCAGGAAACTCCTAAAGCCCCGCACTTCAAAGCTGAGAAACTTACAAAGCCCTACACCTCAAGCCGGGAAACTCCTGAAGCCCCGCATTTCAAAGCCAGGAAACTCCTGAAGCCCCACACTTCAAAACCAAGAAACTCCTTGTTGACCTCTGGAATGATTTTGATGATCACAAAATATTGGAGCATGTATTTAATACTAACTCTTTTCAATTACTTAAGTAGTTTTGCAGGAAATTGGTAACCTTTAGTTTAAAATAGTTTTCAAACTGATTTGAGGGTAATGCAATTTTGTATAAAGTTTTATGAACTTGAACTTGTAAAAGTCCTAGTTTTATTAATTTTGTAATCTTGTAAAATGGACTGAAAATTGTAAAAATTAAAGGTATGTAGATTAGCTTCTATTTGATTCAATGTTGAAGAGTTTTGGAGAAGCTTGAAGCATTTTTTTGAAGATTTGCAAGAGCTGACTCTTGGATCAAGAGCAGACTCATAGTGGTACGGCATAGAGGAAGTTTCAGTATTTCAGTATCAAGAGCCGACTCCCATCCTAAGAGCCAACTCATGGAAGAAACTATTTTTTGAAGCTTGAGACCTCAAGTCGACTCATGCCCTAAGAGCCGACTCGTCTAGAGTTATGTATTTTGAATGTCTGAAAACTCGAGCCGACTCTGCCCTAAAGAGCCGACTCTAGGTATTTATGGTTTTGACTTGACTAAAGGCCAGAGTCGACTCCAGCCAGAAGAGCTGACTCTTATAGAATTTCTTTTTGGACTGTCTGGGACTTCGAGCCGACTCGTGGACCTCGAGCTGACTCGTGGAGCCATTTTCTGCACTCCAACGGCTAGTTGCTGAAGTTGAAATTTGAATTCCAATTCATCTCCAACAGCTATTTCACAAATCCCTAGGCCCTACAACGGCCATATCTCTTGGAAAACTATAAAAGGGATTGTTTTTGAAGGATTAAACAATAATTAGAGCTTTATTATGGAATTATCTTAAGCTATTGAAGAGCTTTCAAGTCATTCACCTACCTACCTCAAAGAGCTTTCAAGTTGGATTCAAAGCTTCACCAACTCTACTCCATCATTGAATCCACTCATTGAAGAAGGAAAGAAGCAACTTGAAGAGCATTAAAGAGCATTCAAGGCTTGACTTCATCTTGATCTACATCGATAACACTTAAACAAACTTGGTTTGTTGTAGTTGCTTGTTTATCATTTCTTATCTTTGTTTTCTCTCTAAGAATAGCAAGGGGCTGTATCTTAAGAGAAGGTTGAAGGTTTTAGGTGAACCTTATAAAACCTAAGTTGGGTTTCTTGGTAATTCTGGTATAAAACCAGGTGTTTGGGTTTCTTTAGTGATCCCATTTAAAACCAAAGGGAGTTAGGATTTCTTTGGTGATCCCGGTAAAACCAAAGTGTATAGGTTTGGATTGTGAGCCTGGTAAAACAATCCGATTGCATTCCGGTTGGGGGATATAGTGGAAATTCTAAGTTGTGCTTGGATAGTGGACGTAGGAGCCGGTTGCTCCGAACCACTCTAAATCTCTTTGTGTTTGTGATTGTGTTCTTATTGCATTATTGCTTTTACTTGATTACTTCCGCATTGCATATTGCACTACAACACCAAAAGAATTTGAAAGTGCACATTATTGTGAAAAGTTTTTCTTTAATCCCAATTCACCCCCTCTTTGGAAGCCACCTGGGCAACAAGTGGTATCAAAGCAGAGTCTCTGAAAATTATTTAGAGTAAAGATATATGACACATCCCATGAGCACCTCATTGGCTGAAGGTCAATCCACAAATAGACCTCCACTTTTCACCGGAACCAATTATACATATTGGAAGGCAATAATGAAAATATACATTCAAGAGTATGTATAATTCAAGATTGTTGACCCCTGGAATGATTTTGATGATCACAAAACATTGGAGTATGTATTTGATACTAACTCTTTTCAATTACTTGAATAGTTTTGTAGGAAATTGGTTACCTTTAGTTTAAAATAGTTTTCAAACTAATTTGAGGGTAATGGAATTTTGTATAAAGTTTTATGAACTTGAACTTATAAAAGCCCTAGTTTTATTAATTTTGTAATCTTATAAAATGGACTGAAAATTGTAAAAATTAAAGGTATGTAGATTAGCTTCTATTTGATTCAATGTTGAAGAGTTTTGGAGAAGCTTGAAGCATTTTTTTGAAGATTTGCAAGAGCTGACTCTTGGATCAAGAGCTGACTCATGGTGGCACGACACGGAGGAAGTTTCAGTGTTTCAACATCAAGAGCCGACTCCCATCCTAAGAGCCGACTCATGGAAGAAAGTATTTTTCTGAAGCTTGAGACCTCGAGCCGACTCCTGCACCAAGAGCCGACTTATCTAAAGTTATGTATTTTGAACGTTTGAGAATTCGAGCCGACTCTGCCCTGAAGAGCCGACTCTAGTTATTCATGATTTTGACTTGACTGAAGGCCAGTGCCGACTCCAGCCAGAAGAGCCGACTCTTACAGAATTTCTTTTTGGGTTGTTTGAGACTTCAAGCCGACTCGTGGAGCCATTTTTTGTACTCCAACGGCTAGTTGCTGAAGTTGAAATTTGAACTCCAATTTATCTCCAACAGCTATTTCATGAATCTCTAGGCCCTACAACGGCCATATCTCTTGGAAAACTATAAAATGAATTATTTTTGAAGGATTAAACAATAATTAGAGCTTTATTGTGGAATTATCTTGAGATATTGAAGAGCTTTCAAGTCATTCACCTACCTACCTCAAAGAGCTTTCAAGTTGGATTCAAAGCTTCACCAACTCTACTCCATCATTGAATCTACTCATTGAAGAAGGAAAGAAGCAACTTGAAGAGCATTAAAGAGCATTCAAGGACATTCAAGGCTTGACTTCATCTTGATCTACATCGACAATACTTAAACAAACTTGGTTTGTTGTAGTTGCTTGTTTATCATTTCTTTATCTTTGTTTTCTCTCTAAGAATAGCAAGGGGCTGTATCTTAAGAGAGGGTTGAAAGTTTTAGGTGAACCTTAAAAAACCTAAGTTGGATTTCTTGGTAATCTTGGTATAAAACCAAGTGTTTGGATTTTTTTTGGTGATCCCATTTAAAACCAAAGGAGTTAGGGTTTCTTTGGTAATCCCGGTAAAACCAAAGTGTATAGGTTTGGATTATGAGCCTGGTAAAACAATCCAACTTTATTTAGGTTGAGGGATATAGTAGAAATCCAAGTGGTGCTTGGGTAGTGGACATAGGAGCCGGTTGCTCTGAACCACTCTAAATCTCTTTGTGTTTGTGATTATGTTCTTATTGCATTATTGCTTTTACTTGATTACTTCTGCATTGCATATTGCACCACAACACAAAAAGAATTTGAAAGTGCACATTATTGTGAAAAGTTTTTTTTTAATCCCAATTCACCCCCCTCTTAGGAAGCCACCTCAGCAACATTCCTGAAGCCTGTACTTCGAAGCCGGAAAACTCATGAAGCCCCGCATCTACCGCCTTACTCATAGTCGGAGATGTCAATCGAGAAATTCCAGAAATCTCGCCATCTACTGCTTAACTCACAGTACGGTGCCTCAAGCTGGGAAACTCACGAAGCCCCGCATTTTCTTCCTTACTCACGGTCCAGAGATGTCAACCGAGAAATTTTAGAAATCCTGCCATCTACCGCTTGACTCACAGTACGCCACCTAAAGCTGGGGACTCTAGTAGTCCTGCATTCAACCTGTCAGACTCCCAGTCTGGTGGCGCCTCAAGCTAGGAAACTCATGAAGTCCCGCATCTACCACTTTACTCACAGTCTAGAGATGTCAACCGGGAAATTCCAGAAATCCCACCATCTACCGCTTGACTCACAATATGGCACCTCAAGCTGGAAGACACTAGAAGTCCTACATTCAACCGGTCGGACTCCCAATCCAATGGTGACAAATTGGGATGCTCCAGAAGTCCCACATTCAATCTATCAGACTCCCAGTCCAGCGATGGCAAGCTGGACACTCCAGAAATCTTGCATTCAATCCGTTTGACTCCCGGTCTGGCGGTGGCAAGCCGGGATGCTTCAAAAGTCCCGCATTCAATCTGCTGGACCCTTAGTTCGGCAAAGACTAGCTAATATCCTAAGTCGGCAATGGCACGTATGGAATTCCTGCTCCATGAAATCAATGGCATTCTGGCTTGGCAGGGATAACTTGCAAGAACCTCCAGGGTCCTTCCAGCCATCCACCAACTCTCGGATCAGGGAGGGAGCCACAGGACCTTGGAGGCCCCAAGATAAGTGGCCAAACCCCTGAGGACCCTTGGTAGAGCTCTCGGCATGGTGTAGGCAAGTAATGTGGCCATTAAGTCCCATTCGGTCACCAACTATCTCTAAGGGCCCCCTAGGAAGAACTGGAGCCTGAGAAGTATTAGTGCGGCTATCACGATGAAGATCCATACTCATACATCAAGAGGAAAAGAAAAAGGAGGAAGACAATCTGGTAGAAAAGGAGGAATTCCATTTAGATGTTCCCAAGCAAAAACTCCTAAGCATGAGGAGTCAAAAAAAGGAGGAAAAAGAGAGAAGAGAAGGAAAGAAGAGTATTCAATGAAGAAAAAGATGGATTCCATTACTCAAAATTCCTTTACAATAGAGGAGACCCCGACAGGCTGGGTAGCCCCCAAAGAAGTGAAAAAGAAAATGAAAATCTTAAGTACAAGTGCTACTGCCCTGCAGGCTCCTTCCCGGGATGGTGAGGGGGGTCGCCGGCATCCTCCTGGCTCTCCACTAGTGGGGGTGCCACCTCGGAAGCTGCGGGTGGGCTCGCTGCCTTGTCCACTTTAGTCGAAGGCTATGCTCCTTCAACACTGGCACTAGGGGCCACCAAAATGATGATGGCCTCCAAGTCCAGCTCTAGGAAGGCCTGCACCACCTTCTACCAACAGACTGTGAACTCCTTTATGAAGGAGTCCATGATCGCCTCCTGCACCTCCTTTGCAAACTCTGCCAAGGACTTGTACCTTAGCACCACCTCTGCCACTTCCTTCTTGGCGGCTTCCATCAGAGCCACCGCCACGGCCGCCTTCTCCTCCACTGACGATGCTCGCACCAGCGCCGGCTCTAGGTGGGTTTGGAGAACCCGGGACTCCCCCTCCAGACGTGCCATCTCTGCGACAGACTTCTCCACTTGACGAGTGACCTTCCCCCTCTCGACGGCCAAAGACACCTCCATGTCCTTGGCCCGCTTGTCAGCTCTAGCCTTCGCTGCCCTTGCATCGGCCAGCTCTACGAGGAGGGCCCTTTTTTGATCCTCAAGGGTCCGGACCCTTTTTGTTTGGGTCTTGGCCTCTTCCCCGAGTACTTCCATCTGTACCTTCTACTAAGCCTCCCATTTTTTCCACTAGGCGCAGAAGTCCCGAATAAGGAGGATATCGGTGCCAATCTGCATTAGCAAAAGCATCAGAAAATGCAACTCCACAAGCAGCAGAAGAAAAGAACTATGAAGAAGAAACTTACTGCGAAGAGTTGAGGAACGATACCGGTATTGGCCACCAAGAATATCTTGCTACTCCTCTCCCAGCGATCGCGCGATTGGATGAAAAGTCCATCATCCATTCGGCCAGTGCAACGTCTTGGGTGACCGACGAGTTTGACTGCATAATGATAGAGGCTCGGCGTACTGTTGGGGCCGGCTGTGCTGTGGCCATCGTCAAGCCCGAAGAAGTCGATGGCGAAGGGACCTGGGCCACCAGGGTTGGGCCCGCCACTCCAGTCACCGACAGTGGCAGTGGACGCGGCAACCTCTCCCTTATTTTCAGCTCGGCCTCCACCTCGACAATCTCTGGGGCTCAGCTGTAATGCAGGCCACGGGCCTAGCCCGCACCACCGCATCGCGCCCCAGGGCCAAGACTTGGGCCTGCAGCCTGGGCGATGAGGAGGTCGGCCCAACCAGCCTGCTTTCCCGGTCGGACGGGGTAGTCGATCTGGGCCCTTGGTTGGGCTCCTCATGGGCCCTTTTCGTTGGGCTTTCCTTGGACCTTGGAGATGCACCCCTCTTCCGGGTCATCTCCAGAATTTGATCCAGGGAGAACTTAATGCTTACAAAGAAGAAGGAAGGCAAGTTAGTTCCGAAGCTAAGAAGGATTCAAAGAAGGAAAAGGGGAGACATGATTGAAGAAGGCTCACCTAGGGCCCGGATTAGGCTGACCCCGACATTATGTAGGTTCTGCTTTGCTAGCAGATCCTAAAGAGAAGAAATATGGAAGGTAACTAGCTGGTCGTACACCTCCCGGTCTACTGGCTCCACCTGGGAGTTGCGGTTAAGGACCTATCTGGATCGCTCCAAAGCCAGTCGACCCCCTCGACCGAGGCTAAGTAATACCTACTCTTTCATCCCTTGACAGAAGAGGGGAGTTCAAAGTTAATACCTTTCAGGAGAGGAGCAACAAACCACCAACCCTCATCGGTTGGGTGGCACTTTAAGGTGAAAAATGTCCTAAAAAGGAAAAAATGGGCAACGATCCCATGAAAATGGCAGAGGATAATGAAGCAAGAGATGACACTAATGGTGTTAGGGGCAAGCTGGGTCGGAACTAGGCAAAAGTTGCTGAGGAAGGAGAGAAAAAAAGGATGCAGAGGAAGATGAAGACCTCCGAGAAAGAAGTCCTCGTATAGAGCTATCCGACCCAGGCCATTGGAGGTGACCCATTCCCTCGACCTTGGGATAGAGAGCTAGACAGAGTCCAAGATCCCGTATGTATCCCAGAGCAGTGAGAGGTCCTCTTCGGTAATCAACAAGGCGATGCCAGAGGGACCAGTTGAACTGGAAGGAGGGGCTGGGGGACTAGAAGGAGGAGGAGCAAGATGAGGGACCCTGGGACCATCTATGACTATCCTTGTTGGTCAAATGCTCCTACAAATACTAAGGCTCAAGGGAACCTCATCCTCCTCATCGGAAAATGGGGTCCTTGGTAGGAAGGTCCAGCTTTGTCAGGATTGCTAGAGGGAGGATGACCCCAACCCGAGGGACTCATCTCCAGATGAAGAGGTGGAAGAACAAGGAACAGAAGGCCTACGAGTCCTAAGGCGGGACTCTCTCAACCTGATCAAAGGCAAGGAAGACAAGGAAGAAGACAAGGATGAAAATGACTGACCTGGATGCCTCGAGGAAAAAGGGGGTGGACTGGGAAAGAAGGGCTCTGTCTCGTCTGCGAGATCTGAAGGTTCGAAAGAGATGGTTTGGGAAAATTTTTTTCCCCTTTCAAAATGGATGGGCTGTGCCCGTGCATCCTTTCGGTCCTCCCACCACTGGATGTGAGCCATGTGTCGACATCTGTCGAGAATGGTGCCTCGATACTCCGAAGATCACCTCGAGCATGATATCAACCATTATGATACCTTGGACCCGCTTACGTGGTATTGCCGCATTGTCCTCAGGGCATGATCCACGAATCATCAGCGATTGTGGTATTTAATGGCACTGGATGTTTGTCCTTTCCATGTCAGCATCACCATAACTCCCTTCATCCCGAGCACCATGTTGCATTGAGACTCGTGAGTGGGGGGCAATTGATGTGGCGGGACCGCTGACATGGAGCCCCTCTCAGACCAAGCTGGTGGACATGTTGGCAGGCGGTGCCAACTGGACAAAGACTCTAGCGAAATCTCCTTTGCTTTGGACCCCTCGTACTAGAGTGGCTCCCCCGAGGTTGAGCCTTGACCGAGATCAGGCCCTCGTTCTTCATGCCCCTTGTGCTGGAGTGGCTCCCTCGAGGTCGAGCCCCGATCGAGGTCATGCCCTCATTCTTCATGCCCCTCATGCCAGTGTGGCTCCCCCAAGGTTGAGCCCCGGTCGAGGTCAGGCCTCATTCTTTTTGCCCCTTATGCCAGAGCAGCTCCCCCAAGGTCAGGCCCTCGTTCTTCATGCCCCTCATGCTAGGGTGGCTCCCCCGAGGTCGAGCCTTGACTGAGGTTAGGCCCTCGTTCTTCATGCCCCTCATGCTAGGGTGGCTCCCCCGAGGTCGAGCCTTGACTGAGGTCAGGCCCTTGTTCTTCGTGCCCCTCATGCCGGAGCGGCTCCTTGAGGTCGTGCCCCGGTCGAGGTCAGGCTCTCATTCTTCGGGCCCCTCGTGCTAGAGTGGCTCCCCCAAGGTCGAGCCCTGGTCGATGTTAGGCCCTCGTTCTTTATGCCTCTCATGTCAGAGTGGCACTCCCGAGATCGAGCCCCAGCTGAGGTCAGGCCCTCATTTTTCGTGCCCCTCATGCCGAAGTGGCTCCCCCAAGGTCGAGCCTCAATCGAGGTCGAGCCTCGACCGAGGTCAGGCCCTCGTTCTTCAAACCCTTCACACTGGAGTGGCTCCCCCAAAGTCAAGCCCTGACCAAGGTCAGGTCCTCGTTCTTCGTGCCTCTCGTGCCAGAGCGACTCCTCCAAGGTCGAGCCCCAGCTAAGTCAGGTCCTCGTTCTTCATGCCTATGGGGGAAGTCTCTTCCCTGCTCGAGGTCGATCTCATGGTCAAAGTCAACCTCTCCCACGGGCGGACGAGTGGCGGTGCTGGCAAGTGGCACCATCACCCTTACCCTGGCACGGCTGGGGAGACTGGCATGCCTAACGGGTGATGGCACACTGCTTGGAATATCTAGAAGAATCGCTCCCCTCCAGAGCATGCCGACTGTGCCCCTGTGAAGTGGAGTTTTGCCAGGGACGCCGGCTTACAAGGGGGTGCCTCACCAGAGCCACTAAACTCCCAATCTGCTGCCGGTGCCACCTGAGAAAGGGAGCTCCACTACCTACCATCTGCACCACCCAAAAGAAGAAGGTCTCATCAAACAATTCAAACCTTGTGGCATCTATGCCCGGACCAGTGCTCTACCAAGTCTACCCCTTGGATGATGGGACGGTGCCAATAAGGAGAAGCATCCTATTAGGGTGTCAGGGTCCGCGGCATGTCTCCCTGCCATGAGAGAGACGTGTGCCCCTCCATGCTCTACGAACTTAGCTGGTAACAGACCCCCTACCACCTCCGGGGGAAGGGGGAAGGGGAGTGGGCCTGCATCCCACTAGTGCAGGGAGCACCCAAGAGAGACAAAAGAGATAGAACTCCGTACGTCGTTCAAGGTGCAACCTACCTATAAGAAAATCAAAAGGGGGCCTCCAGCACAAGGTAAGCGAGAAGGAGCAGGCTATTCGATGAAGCACAAGGCACACCAGGAGCCTCTAAAAACTCCTAGAGAGAAAGGGTCTCGATGGCCACCACTGCTCTTGCCCTCCTTCTCGACTTAAACTTTCACTTCGTCTCTTTCTTAGAAAACCTTGAGAGTGGAGACCTCTTCAGAATCCACCGACGAGGATCTGTTCATCTAGACCATCCACTGACTTGATCGTCGGAGTGCCCCCACCAAAATTCCTGGTCCAAGTCTCCTTCTTTTACAGGTCCAGGCACGTGTGTTGGATGCCGGATGGGAGTGCCACCAACAGATGCCGCACAAGAGCTACATGCCATGACGATCTAGATGGCAATAGTGACCTTACATCCTCCGAACTTGGTTACAAATATCTAATATAAAGAATGCCATATTAGATAATAAAGTATAAAATAATATAAAAATAATTTTTAAATTTTAGAGTTTATAAGATGGTGTGAGTGGCACAAAACCATGCAAGCTGGCAGCATGATTGCCTTTTCTTCAAGAGCTCTATCATCTAGAGCTCCTCCTTGACTAGCACAATTTTGGCCTGTAAAAGATATGATGTATAATCTATGAAAATAAAAATAAATAGATTCACTAAATTAACTATATAATCATGGATGGCAATGCAAGATTTAAAATGATATAAGATAAGATTTAAAATGATATAAAAATCATATACTTAGCATTACTCGTCAGTCTCTTTAGATGTTGATATTTTTTGAATTCTTCTTTCGATTCTTCCTCTAGTTCCATTCTTCATCTTCCTGCTCTTCAATTTCTTCATCTTCTTTTCTTGTAGGTAGGATTCCCTTTATGACAAACTTAGTATGATCTACCTCCTCATATTGGTCATCATGAAGAAAAATTCTTAAAACATCCAACTCTACATCTATGAAAGATTGATGAGCTTCTAATGGTTCATCCCTTTAAAAGCATTGTGATAACTTGGGCTCTTCTTCTTCTTTGAGCATATAATGAACGGCTCGAGACTTAATTTTGCACACAGTCCACTAATCTCCTTCCTTTCTCCCTTGATGGCAAAGGAGTTTAATATACTTGAGCAATTTGTTGAGTTAGTATAAATGGCTCGTTAATGTATGTTTTTGATCCATGTTTGATTTTAATAAGCCTATACCATGGATCAACCTTTATACCATTATTATTATCAAACCATTAGTACTTAATAGAATGATACTATTATCTCTAATATATGTCAACTTGATCACTTCTTTAAGGATTTCATAGTAGTCACTTTGTCTCTTCTCACCAGCTACCCTTTATACACATACCACTATTCATTGTGCTCCTATGATATCCATATTGCTAGATGTAAAATTTAAACCATTTACATTATAGCCATTATAATAATCACATATTTTGTTGGCCAATAACTTAATGGTCTTAATTTTTTAAGAATAGAGTTGCCCCCTTGCATGACCTGCATATTATAAAAAATAAATTGGAAGAAATTAAAAAATATGAAATGACAATGGATGCTTATTTATGGAACCAATCTATAAAGTTTGGGAAGCACCAAGCAGAAATTCTTGCTTACTTATACTCGAGTTGTCCCGTCTGAGCACTCTATCATATTACCTAAAAATACATAAAATTAGTACACTGTAATAAGTGATTGAAGAGTTAGGATTATAATAGATACTCAACATATAGATCGACCTAATCACAGCTTAGCAAAATATGTCTCTGCTTGTTGAAATTCAGTATCAGTTAAAATATGATGAACCTCATGCCCAAATTCATGAGTGGGATAGGCAAATATTGAGATCTCTTGCTTTAATCCCTCACCACCACCAACACCATTTCAGCCAACTTGAGTCAGCTTTGTCTGTATATTGGGATTAAAATTGTGTTGGCTAAAATTAAAAATTTCTTATATTATGTAAGCCTCCACAATAGAATCTTTGATTCTAGCCTTATTTTTATTTTTTCTTCAGACTGTACATGTATCTTTCAAATGGATATATCCACCTATAATATATTGGTCTAGATGAATCATGAGGTATTCTATGGAATCGAAAAGGCTAGGAGGGAATATATTCTCTAACTTGCAAATGAGTTTACACTGCTAGCATCAAGACTAGAGATATGGTCAGCAAATAGTTTAGTATCATAAATGTCTCTGAAAAAGAGACTAAGCTTGGTCAAAGTACTCTATATGAAATTGGAAAGGAGATCATGCTAAGCTAATGGTAGTAATCTTTGATGAAGACATGAGATTCATAGCTCTTTAGCATATAGAATATGTAATCTTTAACATTGACACACCGAGTTAGATTACTTGCATAACTATTTGAAAATTTAAGATTTTTATACCATTCACATACATCCTTCAACTACTCCCTCATTAAGGTATATGATGCTTTTGGCTTCAAAAATTTTTCAGGTGATACCTCAACTAGCTTCAATAGAGGATGCTTGCATATATTCTTCATATCTACTTAAGCCTTAAGGTTATATTTCGTCTTGCCCTTAACACCATAATAGCATAGAAAATGTTATTGAATACATTCTTTCTAATGTGCATGACATCATGGTTATAACAGATTAAATTGGTGGACCACTACGACAACTCCTAGAAGATATTATGTTTCATCCAATGATGAGTTCTATCGAACTCTCGAGATTTCTGCTTGTCAAATAATATGCCTAACTAGTCTTCGTCAAGTCGATATACCCTTTGAAACACTTCCATACCATTGAAATGCAGGGGTGCATGGTCTTTCTTTATCTTAATCCTCTTGAAATTGTCTCGCTGCTTTTGAAAGGAATGATACTTGGAAAGAAAATGATGATGACAATCAAACCAGTAAGGCTTATGACAATGCTTAAACTAAAATAATTTTGTATTCTCTATGCAGTATGGACATGCTAGTTTTCATGAGTGTTTCATCCTAACAACATCCTATGAGTAGAAAAATCGCTCATAGTCCATGTCAATGCAGCCTTTATTATAAAATTTTACTTCTTTGATGCATTAAAAGTATATGTACCATCAAACCATAAGAAGTTTATTGTATATGTACCATCAAACCATAAGAAGTTTAGCTCATCAATAAGAAGTTTTAAATATACATCAATATTCTACCAAGATATCATGGTCTTGGAATGACTAATGTAAGAATGATTTTATATTCTTTTATGCACATCCCAGGTAATAAATTGTATGGAGTAATAAAGACTAGCCAACATGAATAAGAGGTCACTGCATAACTGAACAATGTAAACCCATACATAGATAGCCCCAGTTAGATATTGCATGATTCCTGAGCAAATAAAGGATGGAAAGCATCAAAGTTTTTAATGTTTCATTGTTTGACAAATGACTCATCATATTAGTGTACTTGTGAATTCCTTTTTGAGCCATCTCATCTGCCCAGTAGTACTCTTGGACAAGTAGAACCTTTGAAGCCTAGGAGTGAGGGGAAGGTATTGAAAAACCTTATATAGTATATCCTTTTGATTTCTACCCACTTGCCTCGGCTTAAATTAGCTTTCATCTTGCACATCATATGAGCTCTTTAGTTGGTTTTTCTTATAGAAAATTATGCAATTATTATGGCATGTATCTATCTTCTTATATTCCATGCCTAACCCTTTCATTATTTTCTTTAAAGTATAAAAGCTCCAAACAAGCTTCTCATCCTTGGTAGTATATTCTTTACTATTGCTACTATCCTATTATACTGATTGACCATCATATTAAACTTTGCCTTCAAGTTCAATAACTTTGATATAGTTGATAGTTCAGTGTATGTTTCACATCCTAGCCATAGTTGTCCATCAGCATCTTCAATTATCCATTAGCATTTTTTAGCATATGATAGAAATCATCACTATCAGCTTCTAGACCATCCTCTATATCCATATCAAATTCAGGACTAGTCACATCCATAACCATGTCTACATTCTATCTATGTTCCTATCCTACTAATTTCTAACCATTGCAACATCTTCCATGTCTCCCATGTAGGTACCAATGCTTATAGTTTGGCATAAATCTACTCTATTGTCCAGATTGATAACCTAAGAGGAAGGTAAATTAGGTTTTCAAAAATTTAAGTAGATATGTACAATTTGAAAACTTTGAATTCAGTGAACCAAGTGTTATGTGATCTAAAATGGATACAAGGAATGAGAGAGCAGAAGCACATATACAAATATAATAAATTTATAGTGGTTCAATATAATCATAGCACCTACATCTATTCTCCAAGGATTTCTTAGGATTTTCACTATATTCCCTCATGAATAAAGCTGGATTATTTTTTCTGAACTCACAATCCAAATTAATACAATTTTGTTTTATACGGGATCACAAATGAATCCAATTGTCTTTGTAAGGCTAGCCAATTAAATCTAAATAAACCCTAAGTTTTAGATCCCGTCGAAACTTGTAACAACCAAAAATAGCAAAATAGTGTAACAAAAAATAAATTCTCAAAAAGAGCAGAATGTTGCTGGTGAATTTGACTTGTAAGCACTTGAAAGCTTCAATGATTGCTCTTCAATGAACTCTTAGTTCCTCACTAATCACTTCAAGAGAGGAGATGGAAAGTAGTTGAAGTTTTTCTTAAGTTTTAAATGACAGTACTGAATATTCTCTTTATTTTCAATGATTGTAATAGATGTCAAGGAATATTGTTACTAAGCTTAATTCTTGTTTTTATACTTCTCTAATATTCTCCCATTGGTTTAGAAGCTTCTCTAGCTGTTTCTAGCTATTAAAAATCAAAAATAGCTATTAGAATTAAAAAATCTTGAAATCTGGAAGTGTGCATAACTAGTCATTTATTGCTATCAGAGGCCCATGAGTTAGCTTGCTTGGCTATGAGTCAGCTCACCTACAGGAATTCAAAAAATTCAAGTTTTTGTTCCACTAAAAGTGTGGGCTCTTCTAGTGCATAAGTTGGCTCTATTGCCTGTTCCTGAAAAATAGTCTTTTTATATCATTAAGAGAGTCGACTTTTACTCCACAGGAGTTGGCTCACTCGTCTAAGATAGAAAAATGCTCCTCTATCTAATTGGAGAGAGTTAGCTCATTCTTTCTATGAGTTGCTCGTCTGCATGCCAATTCTGTGTATCACTTCCAAAATATGCCAAAGATGACTCTAACTTCCAAGGGTCGACTCTTCATTTCAAAATTGATTTTAACATAATTTCCACTTTAGATAAAGATAATTAAGTTCTCAAAATCTCATAAACATTATTAATGACTCAATTGAGCTTACTACACTTTTCGATGGTTTACAAAAGACTTCCAAAGATATATAAGATCTCTCGAAACATTCTGATGACTATGTATTACTCTCCAATTATAATTGTTCTCTACAAAAATATTCTTAAATTAATTAAAATATTTAGTATACTTTTCATACTTCGATATTTTATAATCATCAAAATCATTCATGGGATCAACAATCTTTTCCTTTTAATGATGACAAAATACTAAGCATGGAGTTAAAAATAGATTTTATTATATAACATATATCAGAACTTTAAAAGTTATAGTACAAGATATATCAAAAATTATAATAATTGTATTAGAGTATTTATTATGTATCAGGGAAAAATTGAAATAAATATCGTGTCGTATTAGAGCTTTTTATAGATTGTATCGAAGCTTTTATGTATGTGTATTTATGTATCAAAGCTTAAATATTTACATGTATTAGAGTTATATAAGATGTATTAATAATGTATCAGAGCAAAAATAATTCATATAAGAATTTAGAAAGGAATGTTTCAGAGATAAAAGTGATATATCAAAATTGACAAAAGATGTATTAGAGTTTGAAAAGAAGGGTATATCAGAGTTGTAATAATTTTAAATTTTCTTTTGAACAAAGCTCTCCCTCGATTTAAGCTTCTTTTCATCTTTAGCTCTTTTAAACTTCTTTTGTCCCTTTCTTTTTCATATATCATGCCTTTTTTTTCATATATCATTCCTTTTTCTCTCCCCTTGTTCATATATTTTTTAATCTCACATATCACTCCCTATTTTTAAATTTTAAAATTTTAATCCCATGCATCTCAATTCCTCTCCCCCTTTTTGTCATAGCAAATAGGGTAAAAAATAATATGAAACACTTCATTCATCTAAACACATTTAATAAGGTAAATAGTAGTTCATTCAAAGTCATTAATACATAGTACAAAATGATGACTTTGATACATATGACATTACAATAGATATCATCAATTATAAACAAAATGTTTAGTACAATATGTAAAAATAAATAAACGACTACAATCAACATATGGAACCTAATGATCCTAATACATATAAGCTAGTACATATACCTAATGCTCTAACTCTCCTTATCAGAATTAGGAAGCTCAACAGGTATAGAGCATAGGTCTTGGAAGTAGAAGATGGAGATGTAAAAGAGGGTCCCCTAGCATTATGGGTCCTCGAAGCAGTTTTGAAGGTAGGTGGAGGAAATCCAGTGCTAGGTCGCACTATGGAAGAGAATGGTGGTCGAGTGGGTGCAGGCTGAGGGTCTCACCTAGGGGCTAGCTAAAAGAAAATCTAGATCTAGTAAATATAAGAAGAACAGCCCCTAACTCTGACTTGATCTGGTTGGTGCTCTGGTGAACAACTCCAATTGCTTTAGCTTGACTCATCATAAATCTATCAGTGCTCTCCAACATTTTCTGGATATCCTCTCTCAAACTAGCAACATAGGATGTGAGCTAGGATACACTCCTTCAGCTCTCTTAGCCTACTTAACTACCTCCACTCTGAGGGTCAACTCACTCAAATCTTGTCTAAGCTCCCCATCACTACTAGAAATCTCCTATCTCAAATCAGTAAACATGGAGTTGATCCTGGATATCATAAAATTAGTGAACTGGGAAAGATGATCAGCAAAAACTCTAATTGAGGGTCCAGTAGATGTAGATGGAGGAGGTGGTAGTGATGTCCTTAGGCTAGCAAGTTGTGCTAATATCTGTCTAATAGAGCTCCAGTAGCCTGAGCAATATTAGCAGATGGTGCAACAGGAGGTAACTATGGATCATCATCCTCCTTATCTTTCTCGTCATCCTCATCCTCCTTCTCGAACTGTCACTAGCAATAGCTTCCTGATCGAAAGCTCTATGGATCTAGCAGTCATCTACCTTACAGTAACCCATACAATAGAGTGAATGCTCATATTTATTAGTATGTAGTGATCTCCTGGCATCCGTCCTAGTATAATCAATACCAAACCCTTGAAAAATAAAGTAAAAACCATCCTGTAGGGCAAGCATGCCCTAGATTTCTTGGCTGCTTCCTTTATTTGGGTTAGCATCTGAAATGGCAAGTTGATGGATTTTCTTCTATCATATAGGACATAAATGCTACATCCTTTTCTATAACCCAATCAAATCTCTCTATTTTTGGAAAAAGATATGGCTTACCATATTATGGAGCAATCTCATTTTCACTGATAATTGGTTTGCTGGGAGATTCTTCAAATTCCTTACATCTTTCCTCTCCAAGATAGCTTTCAGTCCATCAAGCTTTCTTTCTAAAACCAGAAAACAAATCCCATTTCTTGGCGTATCCAGAATATTTCCAATCCTTCTTTGATCTGAAACAATCATAATATCTTTGACAGTAGACTCAATGTACTACAAACTGATCCTTAGATGTTCAAAGAATATTCGAACAAGCTTAGGGTAATCTGGTACCTCAAGAGTACAAAACTTCCCCATCCTAGTGCTCAGACCCAAGTCCCAATCTAGAAGTATTCTACTTCAAGGAACTTAAAACTAATCTTTCAACTGGTTGTGACACGTCTATTGACCATTAAAACTATTTGTTGAGGTTGGATTTGAGGATTAGTAGGATTTTTTGGTCATTTCTTTGCTTTGACCTCTTTTTCGTCAAAGACTCACCGATGGGTCTTTTTTTTTTGATACCATGGCCTCGTGGGAACCCATCTCTTAGATTTACTACAAAAAACTCTAAGGAATATGGTCCCTAGGGTTTCTGGAGGGTTTGGAATAGTGTAAAGACGGTTCGGCTCTAAGTTAGAATAGTGAAAAGGTTAAAAAGGTAAAGCTATGAATGCTGCTAAAAAATAGTGTTTTCAGGCCGTGAGTTACCTCTCGCAGGCAGGGTTCTTGATGTGAGTCGACTTATCTAGGTGAAATTTTTGAAAAACCAAAATTCGAGGCTCAAGTGGAAACAAAATGAAATATTTCTAATCACTTAGATATGAAGGAATATGATCTAA
The DNA here is from genome assembly GCA_021397845.1 of Areca catechu. Taxonomy (NCBI): domain Eukaryota; kingdom Viridiplantae; phylum Streptophyta; class Magnoliopsida; order Arecales; family Arecaceae; genus Areca; species Areca catechu. The sequence goes on from CM038049.1 coordinate 136,276,891, forward strand.
TTTGATGGGAATGATGAAAATTGAATAAAAAAGGTTTAGAAGAATTTTCAAGTGAGAATACCTAGAAAGGGTCACAAGGACCTAATTGACCTCTAATCATCAAAAATCTATCTTTACTTAAAGGTTTGATAAATATATAAGCTAGTTATTTATCTGTACTAACAAATTCTAGCACTTTATCATTGTTTTGCATATGATCTCTAATAAAATAATGTCTAATCTCTATATGCTTGGTCCTTGAGTGCTGAATATGATGTTTAGTTAGATTTGTAGCACTTGTGCTATTACATTTGATACTATTGCCCAGGCGGCTTTCCAAGAGGGGGGTGAATTCGGATTATTAAAAACTTTTCACAAGTATGTGCAATTTGAAATCTTTTGGTGTTATGGGTAATATGCAATGCATAAGTAATTAAGTAAATGCATAAGCTAAAGTAAGCACAAAAACACAAACACAAGAAAATTTAGAGTGGTTCAGAGTAACCGGCTCCTACATCCACTACCCAAGCACCACTGGGCATTTCCACTATATCCCCCAACTGGAATACAGTCGGATTGTTTTACTAGGCTCACAATCCAAAACTATACACTTTGGTTTTACCGGATCACCAAAGAAAACCTAACTCCCTTTGGTTTTGAATGGGATCACCAAAAAAAACCATACACTTGGTTTTATACCGGGATCACCAAGAACCCAACTTAGGTTTTTACAAGGTTCACCTAAAAATCTTTAACCCTCTCTTAAGACACAGCCCCTTGCTGTTCTTAGAGAGAAAACAAGGATATAGAGAAATAAAAAGCAACTACACAATAAATCGAGTTTGTTTAAATGTTGCCGATGTAGATCAAGATGAAGCCTAGCTTTGAATACTCTTTAATGCTCTTCAAGCTACTTCTTTGCTTCTTCAATGAGTGGATTCAATGATGAAGAGAAGTTGGTAAAGCTTTGAATCATAACATAAAAGCTTTTGAAGTAGGTTGGTAAAAGACTTGAAGGCTTTTCAAATTCTCAAGATAAATGAATAATATATCCCAAAATTATTTAATCCATCAAAAGTAATCCCTTTTATAGGTTTTCATGATATATGGCCATTGTAGGGCCTAGGGATTAGTGAAGAGCTGTTGGAGATGAATTGGAATTTAAAAATTACTTTTAGTAACTAGTCATTAGAGTACAGAAAATGGTCACTCGAGTCGGCTCGAAGTCTCATACAGCCCAAACAGAATTTCTGTGCGAGTCGGCTCTTCAAGCTGGACTCAGCTTGTGCCTTCAATCAATTCAAAACAGCAAATTACTTGAGTCGGCTCTTCAGGGTAGAGTCGGCTCGAAGTCTCAGTCACCAAAAATCATAACTCTAGATGAGTCGGCTCTTGGAGCTCGAGTCGGCTCGAAATCTCAAACTTTAGCAACATGTATTCTCCCACGAGTCAGCTCTTGGGACACGAGTTGGCTCGAGATACTAAAACTCTGAAAATTTCTTTGTGCCGTGCCATAAGGAGTCGGCTCTTGATCCATGAGTCAACTCTTACCAAAACTTCAATTAATGCTTCAAACTTCTCCAAAATTCTTCAACACTTGAATCAAACAAGAGCTAATACACACTCTTATTTTTACAATTTACAGCCCATTTACAAGATTATATAAGTGAAAAATTAGGGCTTTTACACTTTAAAGTCCATAAGAGTCTATACAAGATTGAATACCTTACAACAATTTGAAAACCAATTAAACTAAAGGTAAACCAATTCCTACAAAAACTTCACAAGTAATTGAAAGAATTAGTAACATATACATGCTCCAATATTTTGTGATCATCAAAATCATTCCAGGGGTCAATAGACACAAATTTTATTTTGATTAATATCAAAGTCTTCAAGTTATTGCTTAATCTAAAATACTAGATCACAATAACTTTCTATAGCTACATATTCTACTTCAGCAGACAATACTATAGAGTTTTAGTTTTTACTATATCATAAGATTAAGTTAAATTTTAGAAATTAATATGTACCACTAGTACATTTTCTATTAATTTTGCATTAACTATAATTAGCATTAGAGTAATTAATTAAATCAATTAAAGAGTGTTTAGAGTACTACAAGCCTAAGTTACATGTTCCTTTTAAGTATCTTATGATTCTTCTGACAACAAGAATATATGATTTCTTATGATTTGATTGAAATCTAGCACAATTACAAATACCGAACAAAATATCAGGCTTATTTGTCGTTAAATATAGCAAAGATTCAATCATACTTTGATATAGCTTTTGATAAATATGATTACCAATTATCTTTATCAAGTCTGCAGATGGGATTCATTGGTGTGCCGATTTCTTTTGTGGTTTCCATCCTAAACTTTTTTAGTAACTCCTTGATGTACTTAATTTGGTTAATAAAAATTCTTTCCTTTGTTTGTTTGATTTGAAGTTCAAGGAAGAATGTCATTTTATCCTTTATGCTCATTTCAAATTCACCTTGCATAAGCTTAGTAAACTCTTGACAAAATTTTTCATTAGTTGTACAAAAATAATATCATCCACATATATTTGTACAATTAATATATCATTTTTTTTTTATAAAAAGAGTTGCATCAATACTATCTCTTGTAAAATTATTATCAAGTAAAAATTTACTAAGTTTTTCATATATGCTCTAGATGCTTGTTTCAAACCATATAATGCTTTGTTAAGTTTGAAAACATAATTTAGAAAGGTATGACTTTCAAATCTAGGGGGTTGCTTTACAAAACTTTTTCTGAAATGTATGAATTTTAAAATATACTTTTTACATCCATTTAAAATAATTTAAAGTTCATATAGTATGCAAATACAAGAATAACCCTATGGCTTCTAATATTACTACAGGTATATATATTTCATCAAAATCTATTCCTTCTTCTTGGTTATATCCTTTAGCCACTAATCTTGCTTTATTTTTAACTACTTTTTTTCATCTAACTTGTTTCTAAATAATCATTTTGTACCAATGATAGGACTTTCTTTAAGTCTACTAACTAATATCCAAACATTATTTTTTTCAACTTAATTCAATTTCTCATGTATAGCCATCATTCAATTTAGATCTTTTCAACTTCTTTTATGCAATTAGATTTATTTAAGAAATAAATGCTAAATAATCAAATGTGTCTGTAAATAATGATCTAGTCCTAACTCCTTGTGAAGGAGCATCTATATTAGATCTTTAGGATGGTATGAGTATACTTTTATTTTTTTGGTAAATCATCATGCTCTTTGCTTCTTTTTTTTTATTTGGCTTATCTTTCAAGCTTAGCTCCATCATTTCTTCATTCATTATACTTACATTATTATTAACAAACTCTTCTTTTCTTGAAGGTGAGAGGTTAGTCTCATCAAATATCATATATATGGACTCTTTAACAACTAAAGTTCTCTTATTGAAGATTCTATAGGCTTTACTTAATATAGAATATCCAAGAAACATACCCTCATCAGATTTAGCATCAAATTTTTAAGATTATTTTTTTTATTTAAGATAAAATATTTACAACCAAAAATATGGAAATAACTTATGTTTGATTTTCTATCATTCCAAAGTTCATAGGAGATTTTCTTTAAAATAGGTTAGATTGGAACACGGTTCGAGATATAACAAGCAGTGTTATTGCTTTAGTCCAAAAATACTTTGGAAGATTGTCTTCACAAAACATGGTTTGGGCCATCTCTTCTAATATCTTATTTTTTCTTTCCATTATACTATTTGCTATGGTGTTCTTGGAGTTGAAAAGTTATGTTCTATTCCATTTTTATTACAAATTTTTTTAAAGTTTTGATTTTCAAATTCTATGCTATGATCACTTCAGATTAAAATAATAGAAAGGTTTTTTTATTTAAAACTTTTCTATAAAATTTTAGAAAAATACCAAGGCTTCATTTTTATGTGCCAAAAAAAAATCCATGTAAATTTTGAAAAATCATCTACTATCAAAGTCTATACTTCTTTCCTCCTAGGCTTGTGGTACTAGTAGATCCAAATAAGTCTATGTAAAGTAGTTCTAAAGGGTGGAAGTTGAAATAGTATTTTTGGATTGAAACTCCCTCTAATTTATTTTCTATATTGACAAGCATCACAAAATGGTTTTCAAAATTCAGTTTATATAAATCTATGACTAGATCTTTAAAATTAATTCAAAAATTGTATGCATACTAGCATATCCTAGTCGATGATGCCATTATTCATGGTCATTAGACTTGTACTATTCTTCATGACTTGATCATTTCAATCTACTATATAATATTTCTAAATTTATGTCCAATGAATTTAATACTCATATCAAATGAACTAGTGACTATGATGCAGAACAAATAAAGGGATGCGATGCGGAAGTAAATTAAGATTAACTAATTTTTTTGTTGTTTTTATATGTTTGTAGAAGTTGGCTTCAAATCAAAGAAAAGTTAACCTAACATTGAAAGATACTAATATGATAATTGAAAGCACAATTTTAAGGAAACTAAATTATCAGAGTAGTTCAGAAGCAACGGATCGCTGGGGGTTGAGAAACTCCCAGACCTAGGGTTTCGCTCCGAACTTTCAACAGAACAGAAATAAAGAGAAGAGATGGTTTACCTAACCAGACAATGATCTTCACAGATTTTGGTGGAAGAACTCTCCCGAGCAGATTGTTGGATCCTCGGATTCAGATATCTTCGCAATGGATCCTCCAATACTGGTCCTTGGCGGGTTGGCTTCTCCTGAACTCAAGATCTGGAAGAGAAGAAAAATAATTGATGGAATCAGAGAGTCAAGGGAAAAATTTACCAGGTTGATGAACTTGAAGATTGAAATTGCTGAAAACTGGATTCTCTTGGAAGCTGATGTGATTTTCATGGAACTTGCTCTGGATCTGAATAGCCGACTGGATCTGGATGAAGGTGGACGGCCTGGACTTGTAGAGAGAGAGAGGCCGTGGGAGATGGAAGGAGCTAGGGTTCGATGGATTGAAAATAATGAAGGGCGGCTAGGGTTTTGGATTTTTTAAGTGGCTAACCTAGGGTTTTTGGATAAAGATGGAGATCTCTCACCTCCTCAAGGCTCCAATGAAACCGGATTACCCCCTCACGGAGCTCAACACTTAGAATAGTGCGGAAGAAGAGAACCTAGGTTACTCAACACAAGAGATAGCAAAATAATTTTTCTTCATTGATTTTCTAAAGTTACAAGAGAGGTCTATTATATAGACCCAAAATTTTCTCCAAGTTTGTACAAATTTCCATGTGGGACTAAACTCCTCCAACCTCTAGATTAGGTAGAAAACCTCCTCTCTTGCCGACCAAGAATTCAAAAAATTTGGGGACGGCCATAAAGGATTTTTTTGGAATTTTTATGGCGCCTTCTTTGGAGTTGGATTTGATTTGGAGTCCTCTCTCCTTATGGCATTTCTTTCTTTTCTTCCACTCCAAGTTAAGCTCTTTGATTTTGATTTGAACTTCAATTAGGTAGTAGGTTGATGTCCTTCTTTGATTTTTTCTCCAAGAGAAGTCCCTTTCCTTCTTTGCTTAGACAAATTGGCAGGTATGGGCGCCTCCTTTAATTGGCTTCCAATTTGATTTTTTTTCTTCTTGGATGTGGGGACCATGACACTGGGATGCCTCTGTGGCGCCTCCTGGACCCTGGCGTGTGCTCGAGTGTGGCTGGGCGTGTGGCTTGGAGTGTGGCCTCCACTTGCTAGGACCTTGATTTGATTGGAAGACAAATGTGGCACCATTTTGGACCTTGATTTGATTGGAAGACATTGCGACACCATTTGGATAAAATTGAAACCACATCGGGACTTGCACCGAGTCAACATGACTCAACAAAATTTAAATGGTGACTCAAGAAATAAATAAAATAAATAAACTGTTGACCAGGTCAACCTTTATTACAAACCCTAATTTCTCGGGCAATGCAATCAGAGATCCAAATGCCTCTGAAGTCTTCTTATGAGTCTGGTGCCCGCACCAATTCTCCCGGGGTGGGAGAACTCGACCCTGTCGAGTAAGGCTCAAGTTGGCTCTGGTATCTCTCCAAGAGGTCTGGGTCCAATTCTTGTAATTCTTCTCGGGAGATCCAAGAGTCATCAGAATCTGGCCTTCCTTGCCAGCGGACCAGGTACCTTTGGTATCCTCGATTACGAGTAGAGATAACCTGATCATCCAGGATCTTTTCAATCTGCTCTTTCCTCACAGGCCAGTTTGTTGGTGGACACACAGGGTCGGGATCACTCTCAATGATAGGGTTAGGCTCAAAAGGCTCACTAGGAATCACAGCTGGCTCCCTGTACTCTACTAAGTCTGTAATGTTGAAGTAGAGCTAATGCCTAGTTCTGGAGGCAACTCGAGCACATAGGCATTGGATCCTACTCTCTTACCACTCTAAATGGTCTAGCTCCCCTAGCATGTAACTTTCTAACGGTTCCAGGAGGAAACCGTTCAGGCCTTAACCTAATCATCACATAGTCTCCCTCAATAAAGATTTGACTCGCCTTTGAGTATCAGCCAACTTCTTATAATGTTTCATTACTTAAATTTATTTGGCATGAATTTCTTTATGCAAGTCTTTTACATGCTGTGCAAAATCTCAGCAGACTCGGAGACTCGAGTGTGGACAGGTAAAGGGACTAGGTCAAGAGGTGTGTGAGGTTTGTATCCATGTACAATTTCAAATGGACTCTTACCCGTAGACCTATTGACCGAGTCATTGTACGCAAATTCTGCCCTTGGTAGGTATAAATCCCAATTTCTGGTGTTTTCACCAACAAGACATCTCAGCAGATTTCCTAGGCTACGGTTCACTACTTCAGTTTGGCCATCAGTTTGGGGATGATAGGCAGTTGAAAACTTAAGTTTTGTCCCTAACTTATACCAAAGGGTCTTCCAAAGTAACTGGTGAACCGGACATCCCTATCTGAAACGATTGTCTTAGGTAGGCCATGGAGTCTAACTATCTCATTGAAGAAAAGTGTGGCTACCTTAGACGCATCAAAGGTTTGGGAACAAGGCAAGAAGTGGGCCATTTTAGAGAATCGGTCGACTACGACACAGATAGAATCATGTCTCTCTGGGTCTTAGGTAAACCTAACACAAAATCCATACTCACATCTTGCCAAGGACGATCTGGGACAGGGAGTGGGGTATAAAGGCCAGTGTTTGTTTTCGCTGTTTGGCAACAGCGCAGGTTCGACATCTAGCTACAATATTAGCTACATCCCTTTTCAAGCTAGGCCAAAAAAAGTGATCTTCAATAGCTAGAATGGTCTTGTCTTTTCCAAAATGGCTGGCTAAACCTCCAGCATGGATTTTCCAAATCAAAATTCCCTAAGAGAAGTTCTAGGGATGCAAAGCCTATTTTGAAGAACAAAAAACCATCTACAAGGGTATAATCCTGGTGATTACTAGATGGTCCTTGAACTAGATCCTGATATACAGTTGTGAAATCCGGACAAGACTCATATTCCTCTTGATTTGCTCAAACCCTATGACCTCAGTTCTAACAGAAGTTAATAACAGAGATCGGCGACTAAGGGCATCAGCTACCTTATTCTCAACTCCAGCCTTATGTTTCAGGACAAAAGTATAGGATTGGATATATTCTACCCACTTAGCATGCCTAGGGTTAAGCTTCTTTTGGGAGTTCAGAAATCTAAGAGCCTCATGGTCCGAAAATATATAAATTCCTGCGGTAGCAAATAATGTCTCCAGTAACGCAAAGCTTGCACCACCGCATAAAATTCCTTATCATAGGTAGAATACCTAAGCTTAGCATCATTAAGTTTTTCACTAAAGAATGCTATGGGATGATTCTCTTGGCTTAGGACTCCACCTATTCCTACACCTGAAGCATCACAGGCAACCTCAAATACTTTAGAAAAATCGGGTAATCTCAGAACGGGTGCCTGGGTCATTTTATCCTTAAGATCTAGGAAGGCTTTATGGGCTGACTTAGTCCAATGAAATTCTCCCTTCCTAATACAATCAGTGATAGGAGCAGCTAAAGTACTAAACCCCTTGATGAATCGCCTATAGAAGGTAGCCAAGCCGTGGAAACTTCTAACTTCATGCACATTGGTTGGCTCTGGCCAGTCTACTATGGACCTAATCTTCTCAGGATCGGCCGCCACGCCGTCAGGGGTTACTACAAAACCAAGAAAGATAACTCTACTAGTCATGAATTCACACTTCTTAAGATTACCGTAGAGTCTATCATTCCTCAAAACTTGGCAGACTGCTCTAAGGTGGCCTAGGTGATCTGCTGGGGTCTTACTATAGATCAGGATGTCATCAAAATAGACCACCACAAATTTTCCTATGAAAGCTCTAAGTACCTGGGTCATAATTCTCATGAAAGTACTAGGGGCATTGGACAACCCAAAAGGCATAACAACCCATTCATAAAGACCATCCTTAGTTTTGAAAGCAATTTTCCATTCATCCCGGGTCTAATCCTAACCTGATGATAGCCGCTTCTGAGATCAATCTTAGAAAAAACCATTGCACCAGCCATCATATCAAGCATGTCATCTAGTCTAGGGATGGGAAACCTATATTTGATTGTAATTTTATTGATGGCACGACTGTCAACACACATCCTCCACGTGCCATCTTTCTTTGGGGTCAGTAAGGCTGGGACTGCACAAGGGCTAAGACTTTCTCTAATAAATCCCTTCCTCAATAATTCTCCAACCTGCTTTTGCAGTTCTTCATGCTCAGATGGATTCATCCTGTAATGGGGCAAGTTGGGCAAAGTCGCTCCTGGGATTAGATCTATGGCATGCTGGATATCCCTAAGAGGTGGAAGGTGGTCTGGCAAATCCTCGGGAAAGACATCCTCAAATTCTTTTAACACAGGTTTAACTTCTTGAGGAGGCTCTGAGGGTTCCGAAGTTCTAAGTTCCTTAGCAGTCAACATCCAGATGGGTGAACCACTATGAATTTCTTGTTCTAGATCCTTAGCACTGATTAGGTTCACTCCAGTTTTCATCTCCTTAACCTTACCGGCTCCTTTAGTTACCTTGTCCTTAGGGGGAACTGAATGGATCGTAATCTTCTTCCCATTGAAACTAAAGACACAGGTATTGGATTTTCCTAAGAGGGTGGCATCATGATCATACAACCAAGGTCTTCCAAGAATTATACTGCTCACCCCCATGGGTAAGACATCGCACCAAATCTTTTCGTGATAAGATTGCATTTGGATTTGGACTTGACATCTAGACTGGATGGGTATGGAGGTAGAATCTACCCAAGAAACCTTATAGGGGTTGGGATGGGGAACTGGGATTAAGCCTAACATCTTGACAGTGCTAGTAGAGATGGCATTTACACAGCTCCCACTATCTATGATGATCTTACATACCTTATCCCCTAATTAAGAAAAGTCTGTAGGATGTTAGTCCTACGCCAATCCTCTTGAACTAGATTCTGGGATAGGATGCATCTTACAACTCCTAATTGGTCAGATTCATTGGGTTCCTCCTCTCCTTCATACTCCTCAACCAAATTCATTCCGGCCTCATAAACTTCTTCTTCAAATTCCTCACTGGGCTCGGAATTATCATTCTCTCCCTCTTCTATGTAAAGGGATCTCCGTGGGCACTGGCTAGCAACATGACCTACCTTATGACACTTGAAACAGGCTATGGCAGTACACTGACTGGAAATGTGACCTGGTTTCTGACACTTAAAACATGTGATATTTGAACTAGGGGTTCTCTGGGTGTCAGGTGCCTTACCTTTGTCCATGGGCCTAGGGGTAGAAGTACCCTGAAAAGGTTTACTAGGGATAACTTGGCTAGGTCCATTCCTTGGGATTGGGGCACTAACCCTAGAAGGTATAGGTCCTCTCTGAAATTTCTCAGTGTTCAGTGCAATCTGGTAGGCTTGGTCTAGATCAGTAACCTCTCTCAGAAATAGTTCTCTCTTGATATCTTCCCTCAGTCCAGCCCTAAATCTAGACAAAGTGACTTCGTGGGCTTCACTCACATCACATCTCATTAGGTATTCATCAAAAGTAGCTATGTAGTCTGAGACAGATCGGTTTCCTTGTTTCAGGTTTTGCCATTGGTCTAACAGATTTTGCTGGTATGAAATGGGTAGGTATTTATCTCTCAGTTTTTCTTTCATACCCTGCCAAGTGGTTATGGGCTCAACATTCCGTCTCCTAGTGGTTAGCTCAATGTTCCCCCAGTATAACCTAACTTGACGCACTAATTTCATCTTGGCAAACTTGTATTTCCTCTCCTCAGACATAGCATACCACTCAAAGTATTGGTCCATCTCACCCTCCCAATCAGAATACACCTTAGGGTTCAGACTACCATCAAAAGTGGGTGCATCTAATTTGATGTTCCTGATGAACCTATCATCTCTATCTTCAGGCTCTGGGTCAGGCCTCCTATGATTAGGTTCAGGATCTCTATATAAAGGCCTTCTAGGCTCCTGATGTGGGTGAGGTTGAGGCACATTAAAATCGGGGTCAGGAGTCCAATTCCGATGTCTAGGTTCTTCAAGTACTTGGACTCGGTCCCTAAGTTGGGTAAGATCCTCATGAATTTGTGCGCTAAACTGGGCCACAGTGTTTGTCATATCCTGATTCATTTTAGCCATACTTTCAGTAAGAGTTCTGATCATGGCCTCTAAATCAGGTTGGGTTTGACCAGGTTGATATGGCACTCCGTTTCTGGTAGACATGATGATTCAAGCAAGCACACAAAATGAGACTAGACTAAATCGACTACTGGATCACTAGACCTAGAGTCCAAACTAGATGCCCAATCAGAGTGGCAAGCTAGCCTGTAGTAACTCAGGACTCAGCCAGGCAGGTGTAAGGGAAGTGTTAGGTCCCTGATTGCCAATCCTAGACACCAATCAGTGATTGGCCAGGTAGGCGGACCAGCACACAAGCCCTTCGGGAATGGATCCCTGAACCACCGTTCTAGACACTGAGTGCTAAGCACACACAGAATAACTCGGCAAACTGACTCAACACTAGCCTAGACCCGACCAATTGGTGTCCCTAGCCCACTAGGGCAAATTAGGTCTAACTGATTTTAAATTAGGTCTAGGTTCGAATGATTGGATGGTGGTTTTGGGCTAAGGAGAGGTAATCAACTCCTCCCCTTATCTTAGATGCTCAATTGTCCTTAAGTAAATTATGAGATGATCACTCCAAAAAGAATTGAATTGCAGAACACAAAAAAATAGAGTTGTTGTATTTTAATGCTCAGAATTTTTACCGAAACCAATAAATCATAGAAAAATTATGGAAAATAGTTCAATTATACTGGTTTCAACGAAGCAAAAATATGCAATTCAGAGTTTTATGCAGGGAGAAATAATTCAGAAAACATGGCAATTACGGGCTGCAACTAGATTGTCTTCCCCGTTTATAATCCCTGCTACGAAGTTATAACCTAATGGATCCCCTACACGCCCTAGGAACACCCCGTGGAATGGGAGGAGGAGGCTTGCGCCTCGCTTAGTTCCTAGGACCGGACGTCCTGGGGAGTCTACTTCGAGCAGACAAAATAAAAAGAGAAAACGATCAAAACAAGCAAGCAAGCAAATCAGAAACCCTAGACTAGGCTCTGATACCAAAATGATGCAGAACAAATAAAGGGATGCGATGCGTAAGTAAATTAAGATTAACTAATTTTTTTGTTGTTTTTATATGTTTGTAGAAGTTGGCTTCAAATCAAAGAAAAGTTAACCTAACATTGAAAGATACTAATATGATAATTGAAAGCACAATTTAAGGAAACTAAATTATCAGAGTAGTTCAGAAGCAACGGATCGCTGGGGGTTGAGAAACTCCCAGACCTAGGGTTTCGCTCCGAACTTTCAACAGAACAGAAATAAAGAGAAGAGATGGTTTACCTAACCAGATAATGATCTTCACAGATTTTGGTGGAAGAACTCTCCCGAGCAGATTGTTGGATCCTCGGATTCAGATATCTTCGCAATGGATCCTCCAATACTGGTCCTTGGCGGGTTGGCTTCTCCTGAACTCAAGATCTGGAAGAGAAGAAAAACAATTGATGGAATCAGAGAGTCAAGGGAAAAATTTACCAGGTTGATGAACTTGAAGATTGAAATTGCTGAAAACTGGATTCTCCTGGAAGCTGATGTGATTTTCCTTGGAACTTGCTCTGGATCTGAAGTAGCCGGACTGGATCTGGATGAAGGTGGATGGCCTGGACTTGTAGAGAGAGAGAGGCCGGGAGATGGAAGGAGCTAGGGTTCGATGGATTGAAAATAATGAAGGGCGGCTAGGGTTTTGGATTTTTAAGTGGCTAACCTAGGGTTTTGGATAAAGATGGAGATCTCTCACCTCCTCAAGGCTCCAATGAAACCCGGATTACCCCCTCACGGAGCTCAACACTTAGAATAGTGCGGAAGAAGAGAAACCTAGGTTACTCAACACAAGAGAATAGCAAAAATAATTTTTCTTCATTGATTTTCTAAAGTTACAAAGAGAGGTCTATTATATAGACCTAAAATTTTCTCCAAGTTTGTACAAATTCCCATGTAGGACTAAACTCCTCCAACCTCTAGATTAGGTAGAAAACCTCTCTCTTGGTCGACCAAGAATTCAAAAAATTGGGACGGCCATAAAGGATTTTTTTTGGATTTTTATGGCGCCTTCTTTGGAGTTGGATTTGGATTTGGAGTCCTCTTCTCCTTATGGCATTTCTTCTTTTCTTCCACTCCAAGTTAAGCTCTTTGATTTTGATTTGAACTTCAATTAGGAGTAGGTTGGATGTCCTTCTTTGATTTTTTCTCCAAGAGAAGTCCCTTTCCTTCTTTGCTTAGACAAAATTGGCAGGTATGGGCGCCTCCTTTAAATGGCTTCCAATTTGATTTTTTTTCTTCTTTGGATGTGGGGACCATGACACTGGGATGCCTCTGTGGCGCCTCCTGGACCCTGGCATGTGCTCGGAGTGTGGCTGGGCGTGTGGCTTGGAGTGTGGCCTCCACTTGCTTGGACCTTGATTTGATTGGAAGATAAATGTGGCACCATTTTGGACCTTGATTTGATTGGAAGACATTGCGGCACCACTTTGGATAAAATTGAAACCACATCGGGACTTGCACCGAGTCAACATGACTCAACAAAATTTAAATGGTGACTCAAGAAATAAATAAAAATAAATAAACTGGTTGACCAGGTCAACCTTTATTACAACCCTAATTTCTCGGGCAATGTCAATCAGAGATCCAAATGGAGCTCTGAAGTCTTCTTATGAGTCCGGTGCCCGCACCAGACTATGTATATATAAGATTCAAAAGTAAGCTTGAAACCTCTATCACATAATTGATTGATACTCAATATTTTAAGTTATCAACTAGTAGAATATTCTTAATATTAGTAAAAGGGATGATTTTGATTTTGCCAATTTTGATAATTTTTTCTTTACCATTATCTCCAAATGTTACAATACCTTATTCATTTCAAGGATGAAAATTGTCTTCATTTCAAGGGTGAATTGCTCTTTGTTACTTGTCATATATCTTGAGCAGCCACTATCCAAGTATCATCTTCTTTTAGTTTATTGGTTTGCAAGACATTCTTGTAAATTAAATCAAGTAGTATTTTTAGGTACCTAAACTTTCTTGGCTCCTTTGGGATTAGTGACAATGGTTTCTTTGGGAATCCAAATTTTCTTTACTTTGTTCCTATATTTCTTTGTCAAAGTACATTCATAAGCTTTATGTCTAATCGTTTTACAATAGTAACAAACAATATTTGATTTTGAAGAGGTAGTAGGAGCTAAAAACTTATTTCCTAGAAATCTATTTTTATAACTTGAGTTATAACCAATTCTAGTTTTGTTATAAATCTCCTTTTGATTTTTAAGAATTAGCTCAAGTTTGTTGGAGCTTAAAGTTAATTTATCTATCAATAGTTTAAGTCTTTGAACTTTTTTTGCAAGTTCTAATTTTCTTAATTTAATTTCTTAACTTTTTACAAATCTTCATTCTTTTTTTTTCAAAAACTTTATTTCTTTGAAGCAATTCATTTAATTCTTTTTGCAAAACTTCCTTTATCTACAAAGCTTCATCTTTTTCTCTTAGTAAAGCATCATTTGTTTGTTGACGAGTTTTATTTTTCAAACTAGCCTTTTTAAATTTATAAGTAGATCATAAAAAGCTGAATGTAATTTATCAAAAGTGTTGGACCATAGCACCTAACCACCATTCCAAAAGGGTCAACCCCATTGAAAGCTTGGGATTAAAGTCTTTCAAGGGCACAAAGCCTACCCATAAGTAGCAGGGCGACGGATCTGAGAGGCTTCGCACCTGTTCGAACTCGGCAAGCTGGGTACCAAACAAGCGGCAGGTTGGGCGGTTAGTCCCATTTAGTCTCCAAACTATGTCTGAAGCCGACCCCCCTATAAGGGTCGACCCGAAGAGGATTGCAGCCAGATCACCAGCCACCTAGCCCATGCCATGCGGGACCCGAAGGCGTGACATGGAATCTAGTCAACATTCCCCCCATCGACACCCGAGGGGCGTAGCATGGCTCGAACCTACAACCTCGCTCTGATACCACCTGTTGGACTGTAGCCCCTAACCACCATTCCAAAAAGGTCAACCCTGTTGGAAGGCTTGGGATTAAAGTCTTTCAAGGGCACAAAGCCCACCCATAAGTAGCAAGGCAGCGGACCTGAGGGGCTTCACGGCTATTCGGACTCGGCAAGTCGGGTATCGATCAAGCAGCAGGCTGGGCGGTCAGTCTCATTTAGTCTCCGAGCTATGTCCGAAGCCAACCCCCCATAAGGGCTGACCCGAAGAGGATTGCAGCCAGATCACCAGCCACCTAGCCTGCATCATGCGGGACCCGAAGGCGTGACGTGGAATCTAGTCAACAAAAAGTAAATTCTAAGTTTGGTTCATCATTTACCTCATCTTCCAAGGCCATAAGGCAAATAGTAGCTATCTTCTCTTTTTCTTCTTTATTAGAGCTTGTATCCTCGTTGTCGCTTCAAGTGGCTGCCATTGTCCTTTTCTTTTTGCTCTTCTTGAAGGACTGTTTTAAGATGGAACTATTAGACCTATAATATCCCGGTTTCTTGCATTCATAATATATGGGTTGGTCTTTATCCTTATCTTCATCCTTCTCGTTTTCTTTACTCGGCTCCCCCTTAGCCAAGTTTCTTCTTCTATATTTTGATCTTCCTTTATCCATAAATCTTCTTAACTTTCTAATTACAAGGGCCATGTCCTGATCTCCTAATTCTTCTTCAAATGAGGGACCTTCTTCTTCTTCTTTCTCTTTAGCAATCGACTTAAGAGCGATTGTTTTTCTTTCTTTCCTTTTTCTCATTGTGTTGCTTTATTGTCAGCTTATATATCATCAGGGATCCAAGGAACTCTTCTAATGGTAGATTTTTGAGGTTTTTTACTTCTTGGATTGCTATGACTTTAGCTTCCCAGCTTCTTAGCAATGATTAAAGGACTTTGCTTGCTTGGTCACTGTTAGAATATGATCTGACAAAACTTATAAGACCATTAATAATTTTAATGAAACGAGTAAACATCTTAGTTATGATCTCTATGGATTCCATTTTAAATAGTTCATAGTTGTGCACAAGCATATTAATCTTTGATTCTTTGACTTCATTAGTACCTTCATGGGTCACTTCAAGTCTATCCCAAATTTCTTTTGCTGAGTTGCAAATAAAAACTCAGTTAAATTCATTTAGGTTAAGTGCATAGTACAATACATTCATGACTTTTGCATTCACTTCAAATATTTTTATGTTATGTTCATCCAAATCATCCTTTAGTTTTGGGACATCAAAATCATTTATTTTTATTGTGGGTGTGTGAGGACTTTTGATTATCAAAATTATTTACTTTTATTATGGATGTGTGAGGACCTTTCCATAACTGATAATCAAGTGCTTGAATATAAATTCTCATCCTAGCCTTCCAATATGCATAGTTAGTGCCATTAAACAAGGTGGTCTATTGCTATACTACCCTTCAACTAGTGAAACACTCACGTGGGTTGTCATGATCTTTTCTTTTAATCATTGGATCAATGGTACTGAGAACATGGATCTAAACCAGTTGTTGCCTAGATTGACAATCCAAGAGGAAGGATGAATTAGATTTTCAAAAATTTAAATAGATATATGCAATTTGAAAAATTTGAATTCAGTGAGCCAAGTATTATATGAACTAAAATGGATGCAAGGAATGAGAGAGCAGAAGTACATATACAAACATAATAAATTTATAGTGGTTTAGTACAATCCAGTACCTACATCTACTATTTAAATTTCGACTATATTCTCTTAAAAATATTATTTTCTCGAGCTCACAATCTAAAATCTAATACAAGTTTGTTTATATGGGATCACAAATGAACCTAATTGGCTTTTTAAAGGCCAGCCAATCAAAACCTAAATAAACCCCAATTTTCAAATCCCGTTGAAACTTGTAATAATAAAAAATAGAGCAAAATAGTGCAATAAAAAATAAACACTCAAAAAAAGTAGAATGTTACCTGTGAAGCTTAACTTGTAGATGCTTGAAAGCTTAAATGATTGCTCTTCAATGCACTATCAGTTCCTCACTAATGGCTTCAAGATAGTAGGTGGGAAGTAGTTAAAGTTTTTCTTGAGTTTTCAATGATAACACTAAATATTCCTTTTGTTTTCAATAATCATAATGAATGTCAAGGAATATTGTTGGTTTCTAAGCTTAATCCTTACTTTTATATTTCTATCAATGTTCCCCTACTGGTTTAGAAGCTTTTCTAGCTATTTCTAATCATTAAAAACCAAGAAATAACCATTAGAATCAAAAAACCTCGAAAGCTAGAAGTCTGTAGAATTAACCGTTACACCACTGTCAGAGGTCCATGAGTTGGCTCGTTTGTAAAATTTAAAATTCAAATTTTTGTTCCACTAAGAGAGTTGGCTCTTCTGGTGCATGAGTCTACTCTGCTACTTGTTCTTGAAAAATAGCCTTTTTGTATCATTGAGAGAGTCGACTTTTGCTCCATAGGAGTTGGCTCACCCACTTGAGATGGAAAACTGCTCATGTGTCCAACTAAGAGAGTCGGCTTGTCCTTTCCATGAGTCAGCTCATATGCATGCCAGTTCTATATGCCACTTCCAAACTGTACTAGAGCGGCTTTAACTTCCAAGGATTGACTCATCATGTCAAACTAATATACTTTTGATTTTAAATAAAATATAATTAAGCTCTCAAAATCTCATAAACACTATTAATGACTCAATTGAGCTCACTACATCTCCTAATGGTTTACAAAAGACTTCCAATGATACATAGGATCTCTCAAAACATTCAAATGATTATGTATTACTCTCTAATCATAATTGTTCTCTACAAAAATATTCTTAAACTACTTAAAAAATATTAGTATTGTCATGCCCCGAATCCAGCACCGGAATCGGCTATGTGACCAGTCGTATAAATCCTAGGTTTTATCCTAGAGATCATGCAAGGCCCAAAAATTTTCTATTATAACCTCAATGCTCCATAATACTATTGGTCATAATTTATAAGAAATTACCTAACACAAAAAAAATAATATAACACATAGGGTTCAATTTCAGTCATCCTTCAGTCATTTGCTTGGTACTAAAAACTCTCTAGCTACTCATCATTTCTTCACGAATTTCATTCATCACCAAGTTCAAATATCCTACACAACTATATGGAAGGAGAAAGTAGGGTTGTGAGCTTACAGCTTAATGAGATCTCCAAATAGTCACCATCAAAAATAATAATTCGAAAATAGCAGGGAGATAAGAGTATATCATGTCATGCAACCAAACAACTCAATGTCATATGCGACAAACCTTTTGAAAAATATTTTTCTTTCTCAATTTAACCATCTTTTTTCTTCTTTAGGGTTCCGGACTAACCACGGTCATGCTTCAGCCCATGACTGGCAATATCATTGTCCATGCCTGTGAAAGGCAATATTTGTCACGATTTTTGCTTGTGACTGGCAAGCCCGCGCGCCTGCGCATCGCGTTTCGCCTGCCCGAGCTCGCCCCCGTGCATGCACGCCCTCACCCGTGCCCGTGCCGTGCGCTCGCACTCGCACTCACCCACGCGCTTGTGCCTGGGCCGTGCGCTGGGCCGGAAGCATGGGTCTGGGCCGGTTGGGCTTCATTCTTTTTTTTTCGGGGTTGTTACATTCTCCCCCCTTAAAATAATTTTATCCTCGAAATTAGCTTGATTGAGGTCTAAATCAGTACTCCTATCATAACACTTCAAAGTTAGAGTTTATATTCTTAAATCACTATGCTTCCACTACGCACTCTGATATAATTTACTAAACCATATAGGTTTACTAATAAATCCTTCCAGAAACTTCTATCATGTCTTACTAATCATCATGTTAATTCCTGAATCTCTTATGTCACAATTTCAAACAATCATGACCTGATTTCAATACCACTCATATCTATCATAGCACTTATACCACAGTCCCATGTCATTATAACCTAAGCTCTACACCATTCTTGTCATATCCTAATAACCATGATATCATTATTATTTTAACCACTTGTATCACCGTCCCAAATGATCATAACCTAAGCTTGATACCACTCTGTCACATCCGAATCCAGCACCAGAATCGGCTACGCAACCGGCCGCATAAATCCTAGGTTTTATCCTAGAAATCATGCAAGGCCTAAAATTTTCTATTATAACCTTAATGCTCCATAATACTATTAGTCACAATTCATAGAAAATTACCTAAACAAAGAAAATAATATAACACATAGGATTCAATTTCAGTCATCCTTTAGTCATATGCTTGGTATTAAAAACTCTCTAGCTACTCATCATTTCTTCATGAATTTCATTCATCACCAAGTTCAAATATCCTGCACAACTTTATGGAAGAAGAAAGTAGGGTTGTGAGCTTACAGCTCAGTAAGATTCCAAACAGTCACCATCAAAAATAATAATTCAAAATAGTAAAGAGATAAGAGTATATCATGTCATGCAACCAAACAACTCAATGTCATATACGACAAACCTTTTAAAAATCTTTTTCTTTCTCAATTTAACCATCTTTCTTCTTCTTTAGGATTCTGAACTAACCACGGTCATGCTTCAGCCCATGACTAGCAATATCATTGTCCATGCCTGTGAAAGCAATATTTGTCATGATTTTTGCCTATGATTGTCAATCTCGGTAATCATGATCCCATGGCATGGCTAGTCTAAACACCGTATTCTCTTAATTAACTCTTTATCCTTTCACATCATCATGTCAAATCATACCACAATGTCAAACTAGAAAATCTCAAATCTTTCAATGACCGACATCATGGTCCAATCCATACAAATATCACTTTATTTGATAAAACATGGTATATAGGAATATAGCTAATAACAATAATAATTGTACTGTCCAACGTAAAAAGTCAAACATTCCATGCAAAACAAATCATGCATGCTGATGCATATGTGCACGGATCAAATCATGCCATATAAAATAATGTATAGAACTGATGATCATGTCCAGAATCCTTACCTTTAAGAGCTAACCTAAAAATATACAGTATCAATCCGTACCCAGAGCCCACACAATACCCTTCTTCTCAGAAGGCTGCCCCCTACAATAATAATTTTTAATGTAAATAAATAATCCTAAATCAATTATAAAACCCAAAACCTATTTACCAAACTTTCATCAGTGGTCTTCCTGTTGATACCCTCTCTTCCTAATTTTTCAGAGAAAAAGACTTTTCAATCCTCTCCTTCAATATATTTATTTTTTTTCCTTTCTTTCTCCTCTTTCTCTCTCTTCTTTCTCTCACTACTCATTTCTCTCTTCTCTTCTTCTCTTCTCCTATTTCTCTTTCTTCTTCTCTTCTGGATTACCAAAATCCCTTCGTGGCTCTCCTTTTTGGCTCTCTGGCTTTCTGCACTCCAAATAACCCTCGGAGTCTAGGCGATCCTCATTAAAAGGAAGTACAAACCAGTCCAACATCGCCTTAAACCTCATCTCAGGAGTCCAGATCCATGAAGAAATTCTCTCGGCCATCAGATCTGAGATTGACACCTCAAACCGCATCAAAATCCAAATCTAAAAGCCCTTGATCAAGCCTAAATCCCTCGGATCAATCTTAGCCATTTGATCAAGTGATCGGACGGTCCAGATCGCTTAGAAATGCTGTGGACCACTATGAACCGTGAGAAACCAGCGATAAACTGGTGGGGAAATGCCTGGGAAATGCCCAGGTCACCGCCGCTTCCGGTTGGGCTGAGCTCACGTGCCCGCATGCGTGGGCCTGGGCCGTGCCTCGTGCGCTCGCACAATAGGTCGGGCTGTGTCTCGCGCGCCCGTGCACCTACGTGTCGCATTTCACCCAGCTCAAGCTCTCCCCCGCACTTGCATGTCCTCGCCTGCACCCACACCCGTGCCGCGCGCGCCGCTCGCACTCACCCACGCGCTTGCGCTTGGGCCGTGCGCTGGGCCGGAAGCATGGGTTTGGGCCGGCCGGGCTTCATTCTTTCTTTTTTTCGGGGTTGTTACAAGTATACTTTTCATACTTCAATATTTTATAATTGTAAAAATCATTTCTGAAATTAACACACTCCTATATAAATGAACAATGATTGTATCCCTATCAAACAATTTCCTATTTCTACATCTCTTGCAAGGGCAACAAGCCTATCCTTGATGTAAGAGTACCATATTCCTGAAAGCATAATCATAAAAATACTCTACACTTTCTTTATATTCAATAGAAATCATCATATCGATTATTCGACGGTTCATCCAACTAGGGTCCATAGTATACTATCTACATATTCTGCATATACAAATACAAGATAATTACTTACTAATTATTTATTATTTAAAATGACTTACATATAAATGGATCTTATCATCAACTAATAGGTAAAGTTATATCTTATCCGATTCATGAATTTATTAATTTTATAGATCAATTACAATAATCAAATGATATGAACTAGGGTCTAAAAAAATTTTGATAATATTTTTTCTTAGTTCTCCCCATATAGCTATCTATGTAGGGAGAACTAAAGAAAAATACTATAAAATTTTTCTTGAATCCTCAACAAACCATTTGATTATTATATTACCTATAGAATTAATTATAATTTATAAAATATCCAAACTGGATAATCAATTGATCAATATACATAATTCTCTCGCCCTTACAAAAAATATATAATGTATTGATGCCTTAGCATGTGTATATTAATCAAAAGATAAATGTATGATCTTATGCAATGCAAATTTTATAAAATTAAATACCTAATTAATTTGTTAAATTAGCATGTAATTATAAAATATGAATTTATTAATAACAATAGTCATATGCATTAAATATGATAATTTAAATAAATAAGAAGTATAAGATTTATTTACTTCATCTGCCCTAGGTCTTTAAACTTCACTGGAGATATGGCTAATCCTAGTTAAAATATTATATCATAATAATCTTTATTTAATAATATTTAAATAATATTAAAAGAGGATTGTTAACTAGATAATTGGTTAGATAAACTGCCTTGACACCAAAGCAGCTTTGGATCTTTGATCAACCTAGAGAGAAACCCTAAAGATGAGAGTAGAAAGAAAAAATTTTAGAGAGAGAAAGAAGATTTTCTAGAGAGAAAATTATTGTTTGGATTATTTTGGTGATTGTTTGGTAGGAAAAATCCCTTGTGTATGTGCAAGAGAAACTGGAGGTGAGTTTACCTATACAAGGATGGCTTATTAAGAAAGGATTTTCTAGATGCCTGCATCACAATGCATTATGCTCCATAGAAAATCATTAATTTTACTATAAAGATTGCATCCTAGAAAGGTCTAAGAATGAGGTCAGTCCTGATCCATACAAGGGACATCTACTTAGAAAGTTCATTAAAGAATGCTAGAGTAAGTGTGGGTGCAACAAAGATATGGAAATCGAGTAGTTCAACGAGGCATAAGATGCAATTTTCAAGTTAGTCTTCACCTATAGTTGCAATTTCATATTGCTGGTTTTTGTCATTCTTCAGAGATGTCGTTATAAAGTGTCACCAATATTAGGTTTGAATTTATTTTCAATCTCAGATTTTTATCATTCTTTAGAGATGCCACACATCCTTTGCACAAGGGCTAATTGCCTTGGATGTTGGCTAGGACCCGAGACCTAAGTGCATGGGACATGCACCAGCCCCAATGTTGGGACCTGAGGCCTGAGCATCTAGGCACGCCTTGATCCCTATGTTTATAATGCTGCCCGACATCTTCCCTTGGCTCGAGAGTGTAGGGTGCATGACTTGGGCCCTAGCTTGTGCTCTACATGTCAAGACCAGAGTGCTATGTATGCAAGACATGTATTCGTATATACCGAATTAATTAATTAATTAATTAAAAAGATAATTAAATAAATATCTAAGTAATTAATAAATAAATTACTAATTAATAAATAACCAATTAATTAATTAAATTAACATCTAATTAGTTATTTAAATAAATAAATAATTAAACTTAATTAATATATTTTAAATAAAAAAGATTTTTGATGATGGCTCTATTATCGTCACCGCCACCATCTTTAATACTCACAAATCAATCATAGGTGGGCCCCATGGATGGTGAATCCAGTAAACAAAAATTAAGGCATGAATGGGATGGCGATGTGGAAGGGGGCACAGGAATGGTGGCACCAGCTCAAAGATGATAGCAATGGCCTGGAGATGGTAGTGCTAGCTTAGAGATGGTGGTGTGGGGATGTGGCTGTGGGGACGGGAGAGGGGAAAAAGGGGAGCTCGATGGTGGGGGATGGGGAACTAGCAAAGAGAGGAAACACGGGGGTAGAAGGGGAGCCTGGTGGTGGGAGAGGGGGAACCAGCGGGGAGAGAAAATCAGAGGGGAGAAGTAGGGGAGCCGGCTGTAAGGAAGGGGGAACCGGTGGGGAGAGGAAACCGGTGGAAAGAAGTAGGGGAGCTCGATGGTGGGAGAGGGGGGAACCGATGGGGAAAGAAATTGAGGGGGAGAAACAGAGGAGCTTGGCATCGGGGAGCAAGAACTGGCGATCCAATGGTGGAGGCATGCTGGCGAGGGAGGGGGAACTTGTGGGGAGGGTATTTGGAAAAAAACTATTAGCGATGGCAATGAACGTCGTCACTAATAGCGGTCGGCTATTAATGCCGTTGCTAATAGCAGTTGGCAATAAATGTCGTCGCTAACAGCGGTTGGCAAAGGTTTAATTTATTAGCGACAGTAGCTTGTCATTGCTAATAAGTCCCAAAGCCACTGTTAAAAATAATTATTTTCAAAAAAAAAAAAATTTTAAATTATTAATGATAGTGCTGCATGCCGTCACTAATATTATTTAGTCATCGATAATGAAAGAAATATTAGCGACGACATGCAGTGCCATCACTAATATTTCTTTAACCATCGATAAAATTTTATTTTTTACAAAAAATTAATATTTAAAATTTATTGATAAGGGTTGCATGCCATTGCTAATAGTCTATTTTCTGTTGCTAGTAGTATTGGTGATGAACTATTTAATAATTATTATTTTTGATCAATAAAAATATTATTAGCGATAGCAAATTAGTTATTTCCTTAAAGTGATTTTTCATTGTGAATTTATAAGATATTTGTATTGCAAAAATTATAGGTTTTTCCTCTGTGACTACGCACTCGACTAGCGAATAATTATGGTTTGAACCTTTTGGTCGAAGATCTTTTCAATGAGCCTAGGTTTGCCCAAAAAAAAAAAAAAAAAAAAAAAAAAAAAAAAAAAACAAGAAGATTGCAGATATTCATGGGACAAACTGTTTCAGGCTTTTTAGTATGATAAATTCACCAGTTCATTAAGCGAGCCGTTTCCTCTGACAAACCTGCCCAAAGACAAATCGTCACCCTCTCAAAACTGCCCAAAGACAAATCGTCACCCTCTCAAAAAGGTGAGTTGGTGCGGATGAAGCTAGGAACGGTACTTATCATCCACCGGAAATTCCAATTTCATCATTTTGAGATTTTAATCATTTCTTCCTTCCATGTTTTCAGTTTTAAATGTAGAATTTTGTTCAAGCTAAAGCCATATAAACTAGCTGAAGAGGCTATGATATAGCATTGGTACAATTTGTGATGTCTTAACCTAAGCATGAAGAGAGGCTCCAACGAGAAAAAGATTATCTACATCTTTTATTGGTTGTTTGCTTGCTACTATCATAATTACTTTAATAAATCTTTTACATTCTCATATAGCACTCTTCTACAAATAATGTTGACCATTATTATTTTATCATTTAAGGTGCAAGGCAATCAAACATACTAACATGATGATTTAGAGTAATCATTTAAATATGCAGATTTCTCTATTTTGTTTCAAAATGGGGTAGAACTTAAAGATGTAATCTTGAGCAATGTTTCACCTAATATAACTAGTAAGATCATTTGGAATTTTTTACTTCGTGCAACATGTTAGGTTTTTCTATTATTTTTGCATTGATTACTATTTGAGGCCTCATCTATATCAAACCATGCTCTATGGTTGCCCCAACCTTATGATAGGAGTTGAAAGCACGTACGAACGTATTGCTTTACGACACATATTGAAGTCACATTAATAGCTGCTATATCCGATCCCTTTTGCTCCAAATAGGGATGGCAATGGACCGAGTTCGGATCGGGTGCATAGCTATCCAAATCTAAATCTAAATATTTAATACACTACTCAAACCCGGTCCAAACACTATCGGAACTAGTTTTTTTTACTCAACACATCTCAATTGGGTATCGGGTAATCGGGTTTACCCGGCCCGAACCTAACTGAGTCATATTAAATATTTTTCATTTTTATCAACTTTAAAATCATCTACAATTTTATAAATTATACATACATTAACAAATAAAATTTAACTATATTTTTAGTTTCAACAGCATTTAATTTTTATTCAATCAAAATTTATATATGAAGTTGGTAAACTATTAATTATGATATTGTTTGAATTCACCTTGAATATAATAGGATGAAAAAAAATTTCCAATATATATATATATATAATGATTAGGGTATAGGATTCAAGTATTTAAAATTTAATAACTAATAATTAAAATTAATAAAATATATATTAATTATATATATATATTTTTAAATATCAAAATAATTCGGGCCAGGTTCGGGTCGGGTGTATATCTATCCAGTCCCGGTCCAAATCCAAATTAAGCATTCGAGTTTTACCCAAACCCTGTTCAAACCCAGTCAAAGCGTTGACTACCCGGCCCAATCGAATCGGATCGGATACCCATGAGTTTGGGTTTTATTGCCATCCCTAATTCCAAACAAACTCATCATTAATTGTACATTGAAATATATCATTTAGCTTATACATATTAAATAGGAGTGGTCAAATATGATCCGATCTGCCAAATTGGCTCGCATTCGATCCGCATAAATAAATTTGGACTTGGAATAAATGGGTCGATCAATTTAACCTGTTTAGTATACAGGTCGGGTTCAGATTTTTTATATCGAGCATGCTTAACTCGTTTAATTTATGGATCGGTTTGGATCGGGTAACCAATTTAACTTGCTTTATTTATTTATTTATTAAATAGATTGAGTTGGCTTAGATTTGGTAGACAAATTATTTATTAATAAACTAATTAAATAGGTCAGATTGGGTTAGGTTAGCAAGTTATCCGTTTAATAAACTGGTTAAACCGGTTGAATTGGGTTTCTTGTTTATTAAACATGACATGTTCTGGTTTTAAACTATAATCTATTTAATAAATAGGTCAGGTTTAGATTGAAACTTTTTTGAACCGATCCGTATATATCCGACTTGATCTGATTACCACCCCTAATATTAAAAGATATTTGTTACTAGCCAAGTGAAGGAAAAAGATAGTACCATGAAAACATATTTACAACTTCCATTCCTCACCCAAAATTCAATATTTTAGTTAGTTGCATGTAGAAATATAATTCTATAGGGAAAGTTTTCAATTTATTGAATGAACAGGTCACTATATGGAAAAAGTAAATTATAAATATTTGGAAGTTGTAACCTTTTTTTCCTTCTTATTCTAAAAGCTTTGGCGGATGCAGGTTGATCACTATAAGCTTTTGTTGCTATACTAAACATTCAAATTGTAGAAGTTGGTTTAATTCATGATTCTGTCTCTATTATTATAGTCTGAAAATATCGTAAAGAGATTTGAGGCAGCTTTTTATGGCATTCATACTATTATAGTGGTTTATAATATTTATATTGTCAATGCAAATCATAATGATCTCTCTTTTTGAGTTAGATTCTTTATATTAATAATATTTGTTTTTTAGTATTTTTCTTGAATATTACACTAAAATTTTTCTTTATTTTAGAACTTTCTTGATGTTTATATCTATTTAATGGGCATTAATTAACTTGTAATTTTTTATGAGAGATGTTAAACTACATTTGATTTTTTATGAGAATTTAATATTCATAATCATGACTATAATATAGGTCAAGTGTTAAAGGGCATAGGTATATGTAACTAGAAATTAGTTTTACCTAAATCCAAATTCAAAAGATCCCCTTGTTAGGCTAAAATGATCACATTATAAAATCTTGTTACTCTTGATAAAAAGAGAAAAAAAAATAAAATCCACACATTCCATTTGCGTGAATTTTACATAATTCAAATAAAATTTAAATAATTTTAACAAAATCTACATACTCTTAATAAATTTGATAAGATGATTTTTTGGTAATTTTTAATATTAAACTACAATAATAAAGTTAAACATCGACTCGGGACCTTTGTTTTTGGCTGCAACAAAATTCTATCTTTTCAATATTCGTGCATTATAATACAGTAATAATCCACTAAAGCAAACTAAGAGATAGACAATTAATTGAACATCAATTGAAAATATATATTTACATTTTTGCTCTTCTATATTTACATTTTTGCTCTTCTAATTTTAAATTATACCATAAAGGATAACTTTAAAAATATTATCTATAGAAAACATTATTTGAAAAAAACTTTAATATCAAATCAACTTGCTATTATATTTGTCAGCTTCCTCTAATACCTCAAGAATTTCTCTTCCAATCTATATTTGAATATAAACTTGGGGTTATGTATGGAATTATTAATCTCAAAATAACATGATTAAATACGATAATATAGGTAAGTCCAGTATACTCCAAAACAATTACCTTGCTTTCATCATCACATTATTAAGGTGATATCATACTAAGTTAATGAATCTCCTTTTACCTGGAGAATACATTATATTACATTGCCCTCCATTTGACACGTACCCTAGATAATGAGATTTATAAACAAATTTGCATGTCATTTTTTATATTTAATATGTTGGATTTTTATATCCATACCCTCCTAAATATGTAAAATTACATGAATATCCTCATAAAGTTACTATGTACATGTATACCCATTTAAAATATTGCATGTATACCCTTCTTCTTTTTTTTCATTTTTGCATACATATCCATACCATCTAACATCATTAACCATTAAATATTTTTAAATTAAAATGACCAAAATACCCTTAGGATAGACATGCAAAAAATGTTTATAATGATATATATGCAAATAAAAACTTTGTGAGGGTATTTATGTAATTTCATATATTTAGGAGGGTATATATGCAAAATTGATTAAAACTCGGTTGAGACTTACACCAAATCTTCCACGTCTTAGTTAAATCAATAAGTCAAAAAAAAGGTTGAGTAACATTTTCAATTTTTACTTTATTAAGATCTTGATCAAGTTAGAATATTGAATGACCATTCTAGTAATTATATTCTCATATTTTATTTTAATCTAATTATCATTATTAAGTCTATGTCATCTATACTATCTTCATTATTTTTAAAATATTAAAATGTATTAAATATAAATTAATTATTGATATTAAGATAAATAAAAAGACTTTTAAAAATTTATATATGGTGAATTGTTTATTTGTTGAGATAGAAAATTTTACAAATATAACATGATTTCTTCTATAAAAATTAATGTTAGCATATGATCGTGTAGAATAATAATATTAATTTTTTTCATCGCCCTCATTAATAAAGAGTAACTAAATTATTTTTACTATAATTAACTTCTTACCATTTGAGCATAAGCCCTAATTTTTAATATTTTTTGAGAGTGTATAACCTTCTTATTATAGGGTAGATGACTTGTCAAAACCTCCTCTGGACAAGTTATAATCAGTTGCAAACAAGTAGAAAAGTATGCGGCTAAGAGCCGATCTCTTTTTAAGGTACAAGATGCCTATTGACTAGGAGTCGATATCTTTGTAAGACATAGGATGCCTATCGATCAGGAGTCAATCACTTTCCAAGACACATGATGCCTCTTGGCTAGAAGTTGGTATCTTATTAAGGTACATGACACCTATCAGCTAGGAGCCGATCTCTTATTGAAGCACATGATATTCAATTATTTATTAAATAAATATCGATCACTTACTTGAACTAGGTACAAAGCTCTATAACTTTATTTAGCATGAAGCATTTCTCTCTAAATTGTTGGAGCAATTACGACAAGGTTATTAAAGTGGTTATCAAGAAGTGCAATAAACTACTTAGCAAATTACTCCAAAAACTAACTTCTGAATAGCCTAACCAATATAATAACTTACTTAACGGCATAACTATCTTATAAATGGTTATAACTATCTAACCAACTCGATCCTAAATCTTTATAAATAAAGGATTGAAAAAAATTTTAGAGAGATTTTTGGTACTCTCTCTCCATTTTTTCTCACTATTCTCTCTCTAAGTTGACTTAAGCATCAGAGGGTCTCTAGTTGGAGAAATCCTACCAATTTCTCTAATGGCGAGGATTTTTTTTACAGGTCTAGGAGTTGATCGAACCTATTTCCAAAGTCATCGGCTAGTCTTCTGAAGGATCCCTAGACTACTAGAAGCTCAAAGCTATTTCAATACATCCAATCTATCAAGCTCGAAGAGGTGTAGTAATAGATTGATGCTAGAGGAAGGGCTTTGTCCAAATCTTTCAAGAAAATTTAAGAGGAAGACCTCCAGTTAACTCTATTTTTTGATAGTAATCTTCTTGAAATGCTCTAGAAACTGAGAGAAGAAATTCTCAACCCCCTCCTGTCATTAATCAAAGGCTTGATATTCTAATTAAATAGGTCCAATTACTGATGAGTGCCATCCAACTCCAACAATCTGCCATTCGACCTCCAACCCTGCTAGTGGAATCATCTCAACAAAACCACTAGCACCTGTCTGGTGGAGGGGATAGTAGTCATCAACCTCCTTGTTGGAAGGAAGAAATCCATTGATTAATTCCACCTCAAGGAGGAAGGAACCATCGCCACCACCTTCAGGAGGATTTGCACTTAATACATCCTTTGAATCATCTCTCTCAGGGTGATATTGAAAAGAAAGTCTGAGAGCTAGAAGCCAAACTTGGTAAAATTTATGTGGAAGTCCACCATCGAAGCAATTGTCATGACTTCAACACTCAATCCCTTTTTTGGAAGAAAAAATGAATGAACCATTCCCCCATCAGTTCAAGATACCATTAGTTAAACCCTATGATGGTTCTACTAATCCTATTGATCACTTGGAGGCATTCAAAGCTCTTATAAGGCTCCAAAGTGCATCTGATGCATTATTATGCCTGGCCTTTCTAGAAACTTTGAAGAAAGCCACTAGGATGTGGTTTTCAAGTTTGTTACCTGAATTATCTACTCCTATCAGCTAAGTAGCCAACTAATGACTTACTTTGGTAGTCATCGACCGTAGCCGAAGAATAATGATAGTCTTTTCTTCATCAAGCAAGAAGAAGGAGAGACACTTTGAAACTATATGGCATATTTTAGTACAGTCATGCTAGAGGTCAAAGACCTCCATAAGTTCATTACTATATCGCCCTGAAGTGAAAACTCCAGAATGGCTGCCTAAGTTTTTCTTTGGATAAAAATTTTTCAAAAATGTATGCTGATCTCCTCGTTCATGCAAGAAAATATGTCCAAGCCGAGAGAAACTATTTCCTCTGTTGAAAAGAGGAAGGAAGGAAGGAGAGTGGGAAGAAACTAGCTGAGAAAGAAACTTGCGTTCACCCAAAAGCTACCAAACTCCCAAAGAGTTCAAAGCCAAATCGCCCCACTAGGAAATTCATCGAGTACCCCCTTGATTGCATCTCGATTATAAATTTTGATGGAGATTAAGAACAAAGATTATCTACACTGACTACTATCCATATGAGGTTTGCTAGAGAAGAGAGATAAGAACAAATACTATCACTTCCACAGGGATCATGGTCATGATATGGAAGATTGTTGATAGCTGAAGCAAGAAATTGAAAATATGATCCGTAAGGCCTACCTCAATAAGTATATCAATAGCCAAAAGAAAGAAGAAATCCTATGGATGCATCTTGAGCATGAAATTGAGTTAAGCAACTTGCCAACTATAGGAATGGTTGGTATGATCTTAGGCCCCTCCATAAGCAGGGGGTAGGAATACGCGATGAGGAATCACTGAAAAAGAGGCATCAGATAGAGCAAGACAAGATAATTATTATTTTTTTTGATGAAGATGTAAAAGGGATTCAAATCCTACATAATGATGCAATCATTGTCTTCATGATGGTGGCCAAATATATTTAAAAAATTAGTTGATAAAGAAGCTTGCTAACTTCTTATTCTATGACGCATTCTAAAAATTGAAACTATCACTTGAAAGGCTAAAAAGGATGAATACTCCACTCACGGGTTCTTTGGAAACTCTATTATTATAGAATGAGAGATCCCCTTATCGGTGATTGCAGGTCAACCAACAAAGTAAGCAGCAATCCTATTGAGTTTTCTGGTCGTCCGAATGCCATTGACTTACAATGCTATTCTTGGATGACCGAGGTTAAATGCCTTAAAGTTGTAGTCTGAACCTACTATCTTCTCGTCTGCTTCCCAACCAAGCATGGAGTTAAAGAAATTAGAGGAGATCAGATGTTAGCAAGACATTTTTTTCTTGTAGTTGTCAAGACCTAAAGACAGATCGAGGCTCCACAAACAAATGACCTAGATGTTAGAGAAGACATCACCGCGAACAGAGGAGAGCCTACCAAATAGTTGACAAGCATTCTTTTGGGGATGATCCAGATAAAACCGTATAGATCGGATCTCTTTTAGCTCCTAAAGTCAAAGAGCAGTTGATTATGTTTCTTCAAGCCAATGATAAAATCTTTGCTTAGATAGCTATCGATATAGTTGGTATACCTTTTCATGTTATTGTCCACAAACTTAGTGTAGACTCTCTTTATCTCCCTATCAAGTAGATAAAAAGAAGTTTTTCTCTAAAAAGGCAAAAAGCCAATGAAGAGGAAGTGGACAAACTTTTGAAAGCAGATTTCATTAGGAAAATCCATTATCTAGGTTGGATAGCCAACATGGTCATGATCAAAAAGATAAATGGCAAGTGAAGAATCTATATCAAGTATATAGATCTTAACAAAGCCTATTCAAAAAACAACTACCCCTTGCCAAGAATTGACCAATTATTGATACCACTTCTGAACATGAATTATTAAGTTTTATGGATACTTTTTCAAGATACAATCAAATATGGATGGCAAAAAAGGATGAAGAGAAGATGGCCTTCATGACAGAAAGAGGACTCTACTGATACAAGATAATGCCCTTTGGGCTAAAAATGCTGGATCCAACTACCAATGCCCAGTAAATATAGTCTTAAAAATCAGATAGGATGAAACATGAAAGTTTATATAGATGATATATTCATTAAGAGTACAAAGGATGATCATCACATAGATAACTTGGAAGAAGCCTTCAATGAATTAAGGCAGTATCAAATGAAGCCCAACATAAATAAGTGTGCATTCTATGTTACATCAATGAGTTTTGGGGCTTCAAAGTGACTTAGAGAGAAATTGAAGCCAACCCCGAGAAAATCTGAGCACTTCTTGAGATGAGCATCCCTGGAACAAGAAGGAGGTTCAATGCTTAACTGGTCAAATAGCTTTATTTAGCCAATCCATTTTTTTGATCAGTCAAAAAATGCCTATCATTCTTCAAAGTCCTAAACCATACTAACAACTTTGAGTGGTTGAAAACTGCTGATTAGCCTTCGAAGATCTGAAAAAATATCTTGTCTCTTCTCCATTACTATCAAGGCTAAAAGAAGGTAACTTTATATTTACTTATATGTTTTTCCTAACACCATTAGCCCTGTTTTGGTTGCCCTGTTTTGGTTAGAGAAGATATAGGTGTATAAAAGCCCTTCTATTATACCAACAAAATATGAAGGGATGCAGAAGTGAGATACACCATAGCCGAGAAGATGGTCTATGCTCTTGTCACTACATCAAAGAGACTTGATCATATTTTCAGTCCTATTCTATAGTTATCTTGATAGACCAGCCTCTGAAGTCCATACTCCAAAGGTTAGATACATCAGGATGCCTAGCCAAGTGGGCTATTAAATTAGGAGAGCTTGATATTGAATACAAACCTTGCCCTGGTTTGAAAGATCAAGTCTTTGCAGATTTTATCATGGAATGTATAATACTCGATATAGAAGGAAGAGAAAAGATATTAGAAAAAGAACCAACCACATCTTCTTGGATCCTACATATTGACAGTGCCTCAAACTCCTTAGAAAGTGGAGCTAGACTAATCCTTACTAATTTGGATAGAGTTGTAATGGTGCATGTCCTAAGATTTGATTTTGATACCATCAATAATGGGGCTGAATATGAGGCATTGATTGCTGGCTTAAAAATAGCCAAAGATATCAAAATTGATCATATCAAGGTTCTTTCTGACTCTTAACTAGTTATTGACAAGTATGAGGAGACTATGGAGCCAAAGAGCCAACCATAATTAAATATATTAAGAAAATTAAAATTTATTCTAAACATTTAAATTTTTAGAAATCTGGTAGATATCTAAATCAAAAAATACTCAAGTAGATGTGTTGTCACATCTTGCCATATTGGACTACTCAGATATTTAAAAGGGAATCTTTATTAAATACTTGAAAACTTTTAGCATTGAAGAAGTCCATACTATTGTACAACTAGAACATGAACCAACCTGGATTAATCTACTGATTAAATTCCTTGATAAAGGAGATCTCTTACTTAATGAAAGGAAGCTTAAGGAATCAGATAACAAGCCCTATAGTATGTCTTCCTTAATGGGTAACTTTATAAAAATTCCTTTTTAATGCCTCTGCTCTAATGTCTACATTCTTTTGAAGCTGATTATGCCTTTTAGGAAGTTCATGAAGGCATTTGTGGCAATTATATTGGAGAAAGGATACTAGTTTACAAAGTCCTCAGATAAAGATTCTACTGGCTTACCATGCAACAAGATGTTATAGACTTTGTTCAAAGATATGATTAGTACCAAAACTTTGCTAACATTTAGAGAAAACCTTCAGTGCTGATCACCCAGATTCTTATCCCATGGCCATTCGATATGTGGGGAATTGATATTCTCAAACCATTTTTTATGGAAAGTGGGCAAAGAAAATTTTTGATAGTAGCCATTGACTACTTCATAAAATAGATAGAAGCTGAACCTTTGGTCCATATCACAAAGAAGAAAGTTCAAGACTTCATTTAGAATTTCATAATCTATCGATTCAGATTGTCTAGATGCATTATTTCTAAAAATGGGTAATAATTTGATTACAAAAGATTTCAAAGAATTTTACTTGAACCTATATATTGAGCAAAGATTCATATCAGCAGGGCACCCATAATTCAATGGAGAAGTAGAAGTGACCAATCGGACCATCCTTCAAAGCCTAGAATCTAGACTTGATTGGGCAAAAGATCTTTGGATTGATGAATTGGACAATATCCTCTGGTCATATCGAACAACTCCTTATGGCCCGACTAGTGAAATATCTTTTAAAATTACTTTTGATGCAGAAGCAATTATCCTTTTGGAGATTGGCTTAATTTTCGATTGGGTAAAGGACCATGACGAAGCACTAACAAAGAAAGACTACGAGTAAGCCTCAACTTTTTGGAAGAAATTTGGAAGAAAGCACATATTAGAATGGTGGCATATAAATAGAAGGTTACCCGATATTATAATTTTAGAATCAAAACCTAAGTTTTCTAACAAAGAGATCTTATCCTTTGGCGAGCTAAAGTCTCAAAGTTAATAAAACAAGGAAAGCTTGCACCAAAATGAAAGTGACCTTACAAAATATCAAATGTTATTAGACCTAGGATATATATAACTTGAAAAACTTGGATAGAACTCCAATTCCATGATCATGGAATTTTAATAATTTGAGAAAATATTATCAATAAATTCTTTTCTTTCGAAAGGTTTTATCTATATTATTTTGATAAAGTAATCAAGTAGAGAGCACATGCATTGTCTAAATTTTTGGTCAAGCTTAGGAAGCTATCGTCTACTCTAAAATGATCGGGTAGAGGGCACAAGCATTGTCCAAACTTTTGATCAAGCACAGGAAGCCATCATCTACTCTAAAGTAATTGGATAGAGGGCACGGACATTGCCTAACTTTTGATCAGGCTCACAATGTTGGAACTGTGGCATGCCTTGATCGTGGAAGAGAGAAAAGAGGAAGCGCATGGATGGGTTAAAGATGGCTGATCACTGATTTCAAGAAAATCAAGAAACCCAAATCAAGAAACCAAGAAACCCCTCACATGGCTTCAATCAGTTTCTTAGATTCAATCTTGTAAAGAGAAGGAGAAAAGGAGATGAAAGAAAGATGTAGGAGAAAAAAGAGATTGTATTATTCCTTTGGAGAAGAACCTTGCTACAATTACAAGATGAGACACCGCCTCCTCTCAAACTCCAGAAGAAGCCCCACGTGAATTCAAGAACCAAGCCCTTTACATGAATTCCCTTCTCCAAATCGTGAGCCCTCTCATGCCAAGCCCTCGCACACAAGAAGTCTCTCACGCCCCTCTTTTCTCACCTTGAACTGTCGGCCTCCCATCTCAATTTATATGGGGTGGTTTCAAGACTTGGGCGATTCTTGGTCTTCTTGGGTTGTTAGGCTTCCTAGGACCAAACCAGTTAAGATCCTTAGGTGGTTAGGCTAACCAACTAACCAACCTCCTAACCAACTATCTTAACCTCCTAACCAAATATTTATCCCTTTCACATCAAAAGGGCAGCTGGCTACACCTCTGGACCTAAACCCCATAACTCAACTGGGTTATGTTATAATCTTTCAAAAAACTCTTCCCTAACAAGTCAATTGAGAAAATCCTTAAACCCTGAGCCCATGTACACCCATGTCTCACTTGTTCTCTCAATCCTGGGTCAAGCCCCCTGACCCAACATGACTCTGGGGCCCTGGGAATCTATAAACCTAAGCCCCTAAACCTATCCATGAATACATCATGAACCCCTGGAACACCTCCAAGACCTCTAGAACATCTCCAAAAATTGCTTGGCATGCCTCCAAGCACCCAGGGATCACCTCAAACATCCTTGCCATAGCCTTCCAAGTCTCTCTAAAGCTTGGGAGCACCACATAAAATCCTACAATCTCCACCTTGGTGCCCCAAGCTTTGGCAAACCTAGCAACGTCCTCCTACACAATCCTGCTGAAACTGCATGTCCTGATAGCCCCTTGTACAGATCTCCTTGCCTCTGCCAACACCTTTCAGCTACTGAGCTCCCTTTGAGGCCTTTGGGATGACCGCCTCCTTAGTTGAAGATCCTTGCTTTTATCCTGGCACCACCATTGTAGCCTTCCTTCTGCCTGGCGCTGCATCAGTCTTTTCCTTGGACTTTCTTGGAGAGACCACAGCGAACCTGAACCGGTCCTCGCTATAACTAGAGCTCTACTAGACATGATATCCTAAGAGCCATGCCTCACTACCTGTGCACACCGCTCCACCTACCTCGATGCACCCCTAGTGCTGGTGCTGGGATGTGACTCCTCTCCATGCACCCCTCCGCTCTGACCTCATGTCGAACCTGCTCCACCCATGAAGACACCTCTCCCCGGTGCTCCACCTGAGATTGAAGTCCACTTGATGCCATAGAATGAAATCCCGAGGCCAGCCACTCAATGCTACCCTGCTGAGCCTACCACTACATCTCGTACTCCGTCGCTACCTCCTCGGACCCTTCGCATCCCGCGAACCTCTCTGAGATGGTTTTGGATACACTACACTCCGCAGGCTCCTCCAAAATATCCAAGAGCTCATTCGACTCTTCCTGTGACCCAGTGACTAACCTAAGAAATCCAAGCTTTTCTTTTTCCATCCTTGCACTTCATCCTAAGCGGACACTCCCGCTTAAAGTACCCTGCTACACCACACCTGTAACACTTTCTTGCCATGCTGCCTACCTGGACTATACCTGTCCCACCTGTTTACCTTTGTTCTTCCATTTCCTTGGCCTCTTTGACACAGCCAAACCCTCCTAGAAGACCTCCCTCTTCGTCATCCGTTCTCGTTGCTCGTTGGACCTTAGCACTGATATGATCTCCTCATACACCAGCATCTCCTTTTCATACAGCAGTGTAGTCACCAACGGATCGAAGCTCCCAGGTAGTGAACATAAAAGTAGTAGACTCTTATCTTCCTCTTCAAAACCCATCCTAATGTTGAGCAAATCCTTGCTCATCCGGTCGAACCGCTGAATGTATCACGCAACATCCTCGCCCTCCTGCATCCAAAGGCTGTACAGTTGCTTCTCCAGCACCAACTTGTTGTACATATGCTTTCCCATATACATGGTGTGCAACCTCGACCACAATCCCTTGAGTGTCTTCTTCTCTAGTTTGTATAGTGACTATACCTTTCACGATGGATTCCTTTTCAAACAAAATAGGTTATGCATCCCTCAACTTCCATCCAAGAATTCTTAATTTGGAAAATCCATGCAGGTGGTTTAGCTAGCCATTTCGGTAGAAATAAAACCATTCTAGCAGTTGAAGATTTAGGCCTAGTCTCAAGCAAAATGTGGCCCAAGTAGTGGCCCAGTGTTGAACTTATACTGTTGCCAAATAGCAGAAACAAAACACCGGCCTATACATCCCTTTGCTAGTACCTGATTATCCATGGCAAGATCTCAGTATGGATTTTGTGTTAGGGTTACCAAAGACCATGCGAAGACACGACTTTATCTATGTTGTGGTCGATCATTTTTCCAAGATGGCACACTTCTTACCTTGTTTCCAAACTTTTGATGCTTCAAAGGTGGCTAAGCTATTTCTAAATGAAGTGGTTAGGTTACATGGTTTTCCCAAAACTATTGTGTCTGATAGGGATGTCCGATTCACTAGGTATTTTTGAAAAACCTTATGGCACATGTTAGGAACCAAACTGAAGTTTTCTACCACTTACCACCCACAAACTGATGGCCAAATAAAAGTTATGAATATGAGTCTTGGAAACCTGTTGAGATGTCTAGTTGGTGAGAGTACTGGAAATTGAGACCTTTTGTTACCACGTGCTGAATTTGCTTACAATAGCTCAGTCAGTAGGTCCACTGAAAAAAGCATATTTGAGATTGTCCTTGGATACAAACCAAAAAAACCCATAGACCTTATCCCTTTATCCATACATGCACAAGTTTCTGAATCTGCAAAGTTATATGCACAGCATGTTAGAGATTTGCATAAAGAGATCAGTAAAAAATTAACTTGAGTAATGAAACTTACAAGCATGTGGCTAATTCCCATAAGAGAGTCAAAATGTTTACTGAAGGAGATTATGTGATGATTAGGTTTAGACCTGAACAGTTTCCACCCGGAACCATGAAAAAGTTACATGCCCGTAGTGCAGGTCCTTTTAAAATAATAAAGAAAATTGGACCTAATGCCTATGTGCTTGAGTTACAATCTGATTTTGGTATCGTTCAACTTTCAATATCTCAAACCTAATACCTAGTGAGCCTTGTGGACCTGATCTCATTTTTGAGAGTGAACCTATCCCTGAGTGTCCACCAGCCATATTACCAGGACAGCGAGATAGGATTGAGCATATCTTGGATAACCAGGTTATTACTACCCGGAACAAAGGATATCAATGATATTTGGTTTGTTGGCAAGGTCGGCCATAAGCTGAAGACTCATGGATCACTCGAGAGGATCTACAAAGGATCAACCCAAACTTACTAGAACACTACCAAAGTCAAGTTGACCCATACTCGACAGGGTTAAATCCTTCCCACCCCGGGATAATTGGTGCAGGCACCAAAATTTGAAAGAGACTTCAATCAAACTTAATCAATCCAGGCTCCTTGTGGATTACCAGTGAATAAGCCATTTTAGTTTCAACTTTTAATTTCAGTTGAGTCCTGTAGGCTCAAGTTAATTTTAGCTTAAGAATTTCAACATGAGTCCTGTAATTAGAGTCAAGTCAATTTTAATTCCAGTAAAAGTCTTGTAATTAGTCATAAGAGGCAAGTTGGGTTCAATTTAGTCTTGTACTTAGTCAAGTTGGGTTCAAATTAGTCAAGGCAAGATCAAAACCATTGGATGAAAGCATGGAATGAAGCTTGAACCTAAGAAGCATCAAGATTGGATGGAGCAAACCACCTCAACCTCCATGTCAAGATAGAATGCCACCTCACCCTCCATGCCAATATGGAATGCCACCTCACTCCCATGCCACATCACCTCCATTTGTGTGCCCAAAGCCTAAGGATTTCAAATTTGAAATCAAGTTGGAACTCCCCACTTATCACTCCACTTTTTCATGCTTGTAATTCAAATTTTCAAAGGGCTTGGGAAGTTAACAAATACCCCTAGCCCTCTTGTAATCAAGCTATTGATGAATGAAAAAGAAAAGCCTTTCTTCTCTTTCAATTGCCTTGTTGCATTGTCACTTTATGAGGGAGAGGGTGTGAGGCCCAACCAGTTTATCCAAGCTCCAAGAAATCGCCTTCAATCTTTTTCTTCCCCTTCTTCTATCAATTTCCTCCTTCCCTTTCCTTCTACGCCCACTGATGGTCTCAATTATAGGATCCCTCCATGGCCATGAGTTGAGGCTAGAGTCTACCTTGCCTTGGAATCAACTGTGTTAGGTGTCTTCAAATAAGAGAATGGTAGTCTTCTCATCTAGCTGCTAGTCCATTGAGTGTTGAATATTGAGCCACCTACAAAGTTGAGATTTCATTGTTGATAAGATCATCCCTAAACTTTTAGGTCTGATTTCTTGAAGGTAATTGTTCTAATTAGAATGGTTTCTCAGTTATTAGATCCATTTACTTTCGAATGAATGAACCTCCACTGCGGGTAACAACTTTCTAGTAGTCTATTTCATTAAGCTCATTTGCTCTCTTATGAATGAAACTTGCTGATATGTGGTTGATTCATTGCTCTCTTTAGGCTATAAGTTCTTTAGTTTTGAAACCCTTTTTCATCCCGCATCACCCAATGGACCACAACTAGTTGTATTTTTTATTTTTGGTAAGAAACAGGATATAAAGATATTTATAGGATATAATTCATGGAGATTGTTCTTCATTCGTGTGACAAAAAAGATTTGGAGGTATGCTTTCGAAACAATGTATTCTTAAATTTTACCATTCGCTACCATAAAAATATGATTTTTGCAAGCAAAAATTATTATAAAAATATAATTTTCTTCAAGCAAAAATTATTCATTTCATGAAAAGAAAGAACAAAATTGACACCCTCCGATCTCCCTTGGGTGCTCTCCTTCTCCACAAATCAAAATCTTTCCCCCACAGATCTTCGACACATATAACAAAATTTTAAAAAAACTAGAATAAAAGAAAAAAATATCAGTCCATGTGGGAAAAGGTCTTACATTTAAATTTCTTCTATTAAGTTTCTCATCCTCAGGAGTTTCAACCAAGTGGGAGGTGGCAGAAGAATTGAAGAATGGAAAATTTTTTGAGTCTCAATCAGATGGGGATTAGGAGGATGGAAAAATGGAAGATTATTTCATCCTTAAGAGTCCCAATCGGGTGGGACTTAGGAGGTACCATCTAAACAGAAGATTTTTCCATCCTTAACACCCTGGTTGGGAGAGGGGAATAGGAGAGAAGAAAATAATAGGAGAAAGTTGATCTTTCTCTTGGCTGGAAGGTTTTTTAGGAAAGAAAAAGAGAGAAAGAGAGGGGAAAAAATTCTCTCAAATCTGCATTTTTTTTTTTGTCCCAAAATGAGCAAAATTGAAGAGAAAAGAATTAGAAGTAAATAAAACTTTTTATAATCCCTATCTTAACCCTCTAAAAGTAAAAAAAAAGTTGTATCATTTCTTTTTTTTCCTTTTCTTTTCTACTTCTAATCAAGAAGAGAAGAAATTATTTATTTTCTTCCATTAAACTTCTAATCAAGAGAAGAAAAATAAAATGTTTTTCTTTTCTTTTCTTTTCTCTTCTTATCCATCCTTTCTTTTCTTTTCTTCCCCAAACTCCTAACTAGGCCCCAAGAGTCTTGATCAGGTGGGGCTTGGGAGGTAGTGAAAGAACGGAAGAGGGAAAGAGAATAAGAGATAGGACTCCTATTAAAAAGTGCAACGACCAAATAGGGAAGAATATACTAAGTTATATACTTATATTTATATATAAAAGTTTACAGTGGGTTGGGCCTTAGTGAATAAGGCAGTAAATAAGCTATCCAAATATTTGGAGCTCAAATCTTTCTTTCTATCTATTATAAACTTATTTATGAAAAAAATTAAAAATATATCTAGAATCTGGTTCGGGTGGGTACCTGAGGGGCGAGTTTCAAACCCATTTAGGTTTTAATTTTAAATTCCAAATCCTATTAGGGTATGCTAAACAAGTCATATTAGGATTTGGGATGGGTCGGGTACCTGAAAAAACTTGCCCGACTACTATCCCTACATGCATACATGCATCACTTATAGATTTGGACTAAGAATCATCCCTTGATCTAATGGTTTATGATAGATTTAATTGTTTTCTTTTGGTGAAGGCCTAGAGGCAATGGCTACATGATGCTTGGTTGCCCTCCCCAAAATTTCTTTAACCCTCCACAACCTACTAAAGGCTAGACTTAACATAAGACATTGTTCCTTAATTTTAGAGGGCTATGGATGAAATGGCTAAATTGAGGATGTAAGAGGATTAAGTCAATGTTGGAATGACAAAGATAAACCTTGAAAGTAGAATTTTGACTTTATTTTGTCATCCTATATTTTAATTCCAATTTGAATATAAGCTAATATAGATTAAGCTAAATTGGATTAGGTCTTGCAAGTTCTTGATTTGATTCCACCATTCCTATGTCCAGGCTAAGAGTTGAGTTATTTTCTTTTTTGATTTATAACTAGAACTTAGTATTTTTTTTATCTTCTGAATTTGTAAAATTTGTTCTTATTTTTTACATGAATGCTACCATTTATATAGTTAAAAAAATGCAGATATAAACATTAATATCTTATTTTTTAAATAAAATGAACCAAACTTTAGCTCAATGGTCATATCCTCTCACTTGGAAGATAAGGATAAAATGATCAAGTCTTGAGTGACTTTATTTTCAGCTCAATGATCACATCCTCTTGCTTGGAAGAGAAGGATAAAATGATCAAGTCTTGAGTGGCTTTATTTTCAAGATATTCAATTTATCTGAAGATGTTTCAATGAATAATCTTGAATTCACATGATGAAGATCTTTCCTTCCCTATTTTAATAAATAAATAAATAAAACTTTAAAATTTTAAGAATTTATCTGCTAAGAGGTTCTATCTAGTTGGATAAATGTCACATCAATATAAAACTTTGTTTCTTCTCTGATGCTAATGTCTGCCTTCATTTTTTTCCATGAATGAGATATTTCTTCCTTTATTATAAAAAAATAAAGTAATAAAATAATAAATTAAAAATTTTAAAAATATTTGTTAAGATGTTCGATCCAATAGAATAAATATTGCATGAATACAAGATTTGGAACTTGAACGAATCAACTCCTTTGCCATCCATAGTTTCCAAAACCACCCCATAGTGCATCTATTATATATATATATATATACACACACACACTTGTATAGCAATCTCTATTTGCCACATAGATATTGATAATAATTGATAAATTCAAAATGATCAAGCCTATGTGGATCTTGTGTGGCTCGTCATCTTACTTGCTAGCTTACCACAACAAATAGGTCCTTCAAATTCTGACACATGGCCCCAAACATCATGCAAGAATGCCCAGCATGCCCTCCTCCTACAGAGGGTAGGTGACTCTATACCATGATTTTGATGCTAGCTAATATTCATTAATGCAGGCACCTTACAGAAGTACGTCTGTCATGTAGATGTGCTCCGCACCATCTTCAGCCACTCCTCTAAGGCATACATTTTGCAATGACATGCCGACCACCACTCTCTGTGCTGCACAATATCCCCATAGGCATCAAGTATTTTGTATATCTCACCTATAAAATTAATTTCCCAGACTCTCCTGGTAAGTCTTATGAAGATAAGTTTTCTAGAGAAGTCTTTCTAGAAACCCTTTTCCATAAGGCTTTTCCCAAGCAAGCTCCATTATAGATCCTGAGCCCTTTGAAAGCCTCAACATTCCTCTAAAAGTTGCTTAGATGCTTCAGATAGCTATTCAGGCTAGGGTTAGGACTACTTTGCCTCGCTAAAGCCTCACCCATTCTTCCAAGCCTTGCCTACGCTCATCTGCACTTCCTTTCTCACGCTCCACCACATCCATACATCACATGCACTACCTTTCTCTCTCCCACTTCATTGTTACACCACCCACTTAGAGCTATAGTTTCATCTCTTTTTTGTTTACTTCCGTGGGAGACTAACTAAGGCATCGATGGTCTGTCATAAGGAACCACCCCACTATAACTGAATTTTCATGTCTTCTCCATTCGATGGAGGGAAACCTAAAATTGCCTAACTCAATAGCCATCTCTAGCTACATCAATGAGTCTCAAGCATAATCGTAATAGATTGGCACTAGAGGAAGGATCATGGCTCAAACTATTATTAAGAGAACTTATAGCTCCCCTTCTCCTTGAGCAACTATTACAAAAAGGAAGGCAATGGTAAGATCAGCCACTCCTCCTGTAGAGGAATTGGTGGTCTCGACGGACCACCCCCAAGCTTTCCCAAACCAGAACACTAGAGAGCCTTCAGCTATTCTCTTAGTCATAGTCAAGCAGTTCCATCAACTCCTATCCCGAGTCAAATTACTTGCAATCATAGTGCAAGCTTTGCAATAGCCTTCGACCTTGGGCTGATTGAGCATCAGCATTCAGATGCTCCCCCTCTATTGTAGGGGGTAGATCAGGATAGTGTAACCTATCCTGTTGAAGCAGAAACATGCCCAGTGACCCTAAGCCATTTGGCAATCTTGAGCGAGCTATCCATCACCGCGCATCACAGCCATTGAAATCTTGGGGGGCATTTTATGCCCATCATTCTCATCACCGAATGGGTTATCAAGGTAGGAATCAGGGACATGATTCCCATATTTCACTTTCTTTTTTTTATCCTAGATTTCTTGATGGAGGGACCATCGTTCTATCATCCAACAAGGCTTGCTCGATGATAGGACAAGCTAGATCAGAAGCTCCACAAGGTGGATGGTTATTTGGAGGCCCTC
Source organism: Areca catechu (assembly GCA_021397845.1). NCBI lineage: Eukaryota > Viridiplantae > Streptophyta > Magnoliopsida > Arecales > Arecaceae > Areca > Areca catechu. The sequence goes on from CM038049.1 coordinate 136,320,502, forward strand.
TAGTGGTAATAGACGATGCCAACCAGAGAACCACTCTTCATCATGTATCCATCCTTCACCCAAACCATTATGGAGGAGCCCATCCCCCGATGGTTTAAGGCACCTTCCATAGAGACCTATGATGATTCACCAATCCTTGTGACCACCTGAAGAGCTCCAAAACTCTCATGATGCTATAAGAGGCATCCAATGCCTTGATGTACAAGTCCTTTCCAATCACTTTCAGAGATGCTGCCTGAGCTTGGTACACTAGGTTCCCACTAGAATCCATTGGCTCCTTTGAGGAGTTTAGCTAAAAGTTTAGCCAAAAGCTTGGGTAGAACTCCAACTTCCTCTTCTCTATCCAACAAGAGGAAGGGGAGTCTCTTTGAAATTTCATAGGTCGCTTCAAGGTGTCTATGTTAGAGGTTTGTGGCATAGAATCGATGATCGCGATATCAACCCTTATGAGGGGGACCCAAGCGAAAGGTTTCTACCACTCCCTCTCCAAGAGGTTCCCTCATGATCTTCCAAAGCTCCTATCTCACTTCAAAAAATATATCAATGCTGAAGAAGGTATTGTGGTGAAGAGAAAGGAAAAGGGAGAGCACAAGCACCCATAGGAGAATTGCTCTCTCCCTCCTACACAATCCAAGAGGTAGAGCGATGAAGCTAGACCCTGTTACCATTTTAGGAGCCATGCCATTATTAAGAAATGTGTCCTATAGCCAATCATCTAGGTTATAGATGATTGAGCTCTTTATAATTTATACATGAATCATTATTAAAATAAAAGTTATTTTGGTAGTTCATCTCTTTTAGTATCTTTTTTTGGACTCTTTTGAGATGTAGTCCTTAGAACTACTTCACTTGGATAAAAAAAAATTTATCGAGTAGTTTTTAAACGTGTTCACGATCAAATGATATGTTGTTATCTAGGATAATAATGTTTATCAAACATACGTCATTGTATGCCATATGGATTTGTTGTTCTTATAAACAAGGAGTGTGGAGATATTGGTATGGCATGCAAGTGAGTATAGGTATACATTGCACCGAACATGACCAATTCTATTGAGTACTCTACTATCAAGAGTATCTCATAGAAGTATATGGATATAAGCATTCCTCCGACTTGAGATCATCCTAGTAATTTGCAAGCAACTCATTGTACTTAGGTACTGGACTACCTAGATTTTTAATCCAATGATGGAAAATTACTGGGTGCAGTAAGACTTGTTAAGTTAGTGATGAGTCAAGATGAAATTGATCACTCCAAGATGTTGGAGACAATACTCTACTGTATTTCAATTTAACAAGATCTTAGTCAGGGCAATCCTTGTAAAAAGTCACAGGATTTAGCAAGATATACTATTCAAAGTGATAGTTAACTCTAAAATCATTCTAAGCATTAGGGCCAAAGGGATGAATTATATGGAAACCATATGCTTGGGTTCTTGAATATTGTTTATTCGGACATCGGGCACTATTGCTAGATGGTTGTATCGATTAGTTTAGGAATTCATTCTTGGACTACCGGCTTAGTGTTCGAACCTATGAGGTCATACACAATAAAAACTTTTGATCGATCATGATGGCTGACTAATGATGAAGAATCATTTAGTTACAAAATTATAAATATGATAACTAATTAACCCTATATAAATATTATAAATTAATAATTAATTAATTATTAATTAATTATAAAAGAATCAATTAATAATTAGATTACTAATTGACTTAATTTTATTGAGTGAAGAGGTTTAGGTCAAGTCTAATTAAATTTGGTTCAATTAGAATTTATCCTGTTAGGTTATTTGATGACATAATTGCTAAGGATTTCTAATTATAGTTGGATTCGAGCTTGCACCTAATTAGTTTTAGATTTAATTAAAATTTAATTAAATTTAATTTGAAACTAATTGGATTCAATCAAAGTTAGTTAAATTAGTTATAACCAAATTAGTTTTTGGTTCATAACTAATTTTGGTCAAAATCTGGTCAAACCCTTATCTATCATAACTAGGTTTTCTATTGAATTCTCCATGCCAATTATTTAAATAAACTCATGAAAAATTTATGCCAAATATGTTTTCACACAGTCCCTCCTTTCTTATCTAATTTGGATTAATTTAGGATGAGTTTTAAATTTCAATGAGAGGAATTTGATTGGGAATTATACTCTTTGCCTTATCCTTACTCTACTTGGTCTTCAACTCTAAAAAACTTATCTATTTTTTTTGCAGTTTTTTTTGAAAATTCTTTATGAAAAAAATTGGTTTTCTTTCATCCTCTCTCATTTCCATTTAGATTAGGATTAGTTTGAATTAAACTTGGATTGATTTGAATTTAATTGAAGGAGTTTTATTGGGAAAAGAACACCCAGTCCTATTCAAATAGCATCATCTTATCCTAATCTAATCCCTCCTTTAATCAATGAAATTTCATTTCAAATTTTGTCATATATACATTATTAAGAGAGAAATTACCATGAAAAGTCTGAAGTGAAATTACGATGAAAATAAGAGGAAAAGGGGGTGTGAATTCTGAATGGGTGTGAGAGACCTTCTTGGGTGGGGTTTCTTATTTTTGGTTTTCTTCTTCTTAGATCTAGACCTCTTCATCCTCTTCTTAAATTTCTTGGGAAGGTCAAGAATGTCCAAGAAATAATTTATTTTTAGCCATCCAGTAGTCTTCGCATAGATCTAGCAATCCAGGAGTTGATTATGTCAGAGTTTCATGTGGATGATTCATAGAGGTCAGACACCCTACGCAACTGCGAAGTGACTCGGAGAGCCCTTACCACGTGCCATCAATAGCGATAATCATCAATCCAAGATAAGGTATAAAATTTGATTTCATATTATTTATCGATTAGATCTACTGCATGCATCAGGTAGATCGATGCATTTTGATTTTATTTTTTACCACATATCATGTTGCCATCCTAGTTAAGGTTTATTAGAATTATTCTTAATGCATGTTTTCTATTTAAAATAGTTTTAAAATAGATATTCTTCAACTATGAATTATTAAAAAAATTCATGCATGAAATCTTAGATATTTTTTCCATAGTCATCGCCATGAAGAGTTCGCACCATTGAATACTCCTCGAAAGTAGATCTTGAAGGAAGTCAAGAACTAGGACATCATCTACTAGCCTGAAAAGATGAGCAAGAAGTTTAAGAAGGATCTCACAAAGTACTACCATTTTTGTGAGAGTATGGAAAAGACATTGAGGACTGCCTTCCCTCGAGGATGGAGATTCAAGCTTTGGTTTACTAAGGCTATCTACAAACCTATGTCAGCTAGTCCAAGGGTATAGAGTTTTCTGGCAACTAATCTAGGCTAGCCATAGAGCCACCAGTGGACAACCATCCCACCAAAGGCTTGGTAACACCATCACTAAATGATTTTCTAGGGGGCATCCTTGCTTATGGGAGTCCATGCTCATACAATTCCAGAGTCCCCTCGACTCAAGTAGTGTAAGCAGGAGGATGTCATCATATTCTTTGACTTTGATGCAAAAGGCATCCAAACTCTCCATGATGATGCTGTTGTAGTTTCTCTCACTATCATGAGCTATGATATATGTCATGTCTTGATTGATAATGAAAGCTGTACAAACATTTTATTTTATGATGCTTTTAGTAGAATGAATCTCTCAAGGGATCGTCTGTAAAAAATAAATTCTCCCTTAATAAGGTTCTTAGGAGATACCATCTCTAGGAAAGGCACAATCACCCTATTTGTAACTTCAGGCCAAGTCCCAAGATAAGCAATGATCATGCTGAACTTCTTGGTAGTGAGGGTTCCCTTGGTATACAATGTCATCTTGGAATGACTAAACTTGAACACCCTTCATGCCATTGTATCCACCTAGCATCTGCTGATAAAATTTTGACAATCCAAGGAGTGGGCAAAGTTCGAGGCAACCAAGCTCTGGCCAAGTAATGCTATGTGGCCACCATTAAAGGCAAGAAGCCCCAGGAAACACTACCCATTCACAGACTTAATCTCAAAGATGAATAGGTTGAATAACGAGGTTGCCCAGTGAAAGAGCTCCTCTCGTTTCCTCTAGACGACTATGACCTAACTTAAAGGATCTTGATCGGGTCTAAGTTAAAAGAGGCCTCGCATAACCGACTCACTTTTTGGAAAGCCAATGTAGATGTCTTCACCTTGGCCATCTTTGACATCCCCGACGTAGACCCAGAAGTTATGGTGCACCAGCTACATGTCAACCCTTCACATAAGCTAGTAAAGCAAAAGAAGTGAAACTTCACCACCGAATGCCAATGATCCATCAAGCAAGAAGTTAACAAGCTGCATGCTACCAGATTCATCCACGAGGTCAACTACCTTGAATGGCTAGCAAACATGGTACTCATTAAGAAGGCAAGTGGTAAATGGTGGGTTTGTATTGATTTTACCAATTTAAATAAAGCCTGCTTGAAAGATAGCTTTCTTTTATCCTGGATAGATTAGTTGGTTGACTCTACATCAGGGCATGAGTTGCTCAGATTTATGGATTCTTTCTTCGAATATAACTAAATCCAAATGGCCCCAAGTATGAGATAAAAAATCTTTTACCATAGACCAAGATTCTACTATTATAGAGTGATGCCCTTTGGTCTAAAAAATGTAGGAGCCATGTACCAGCATCTCATCAACAAGATCTTTAAAAATCAAATTGGTTGCAATATCGAATGTACATGAATGACATGCTGGTAAAGAGTTGGCAGGTAGAGCATCATGTGGTGGATGGACCTCGAGAAAACCTTCCAAATCTTGAAAAATATCAGATGAGGCTCAACCCAACCAAATGTACCTTCGATATGCCCTCTGGTAAGTTCTTGGTTTTCATGGTCTTGAACCATGGAATTGAAGCCAACCCAGAAAAGCTCTAGGCTATCCTAAAGATATCGCCACCTAAGATCCAGAAAGAAGTACATCACCTATCGAGTCGGATAGCTGCATTGAGTAGGTTCATCATCAAGTTAGGCGATAAGTGCCTACCATTCTTCAAAGCCCTAAGATAGATCAAGGATTTTCGATGGATAGAGGAGTGCTAGATCACCTTCGAGGAGGTTCACACGTACCTAGCCACTACTCCACTTCTGACCAAACTAGTTGAGAGAGACATGTTGTACCTATACCTAGCCATATCCCCAGTTGTAATAAGCTCGATCCTCATTCAAGAAGATGAAGGTGCATAGAAGTTGGTGCATGACATCAGCAAGTTGCTGAAGGATGTAGAGACCTGCTACCCGAAGATGGAGAAGGTGGCCTATGCTCTCCTGATTTCATCTTGATAGCTCGAGCCCTATTTTTTGGCACACTCCATCATTGTCTTGATTGACTAGCCCCTGAGGTCAATCCTATAAAAGTTGGACACCTCCGAGAGAATTGCCAAGTAGGTGGTGGAGCTTGAAGAGTTTGATATCCACTACCACCCGTGACCCTCCATCAAAGCATAGGCATTGGCTGATTTTCTCATGGAGTGCATACTCTCTAAAGAGTTCAAACCAGAAGCAGAGGCAGCAACCCCTATCCTAGTGAGTGATGTCTGGACATTACATGTTAATGGGGCACCTAATGCAGGAGGCTTTGGAGCAGAGATGATCCTCACTAGCCCATATGGCATCGTTGCTGAACAAGCCCTCTAGTTCAGCTTCAAAACTTTGAATAATGAAGCCGAGTATGAAGTACTTCTTGCAGGACCAAGATTGGCTTGTGAACTTGGGTACAATACCTCAAGGTCCTCAGTGACTCCTCACAAGTTGTAGGCTAGGTTCACGAGAAGTATGAAGCCAAGGCTCCCATCATGGAAAAGTATATAGAGAAAGTAAAAGAACTAACCCCTTCTTTTCTCTCTTTTGAGATAGTGCAAATCCAGGATGGAGAACTCTCGGGCGGACCTCTTGTCAAAAATGGTGACTATAGAGTATCTAGAGATACATAAAGAAGCATACTTGGAGAATCTAGAGAAGCCTAGTATCGAGGGAAAGCCAACCCCTATGTTGTAGGTGGATTGCAAGCCATTCTAGATAGACCCATTAATATGGTACCTAAAGGATGGACAACTACCCAAAGACCAGGCTGAGGTTCATTGGATCAAGGGTAGCTTGATCTAGTACATGATGATCAAGGGAAAGCTATATAGGCAATCCTACTAGATACCACTCCTTCACCGCCTCTGACATGTGGATGCTAATTATGCCCTATACGAGGTCCATGAAGGTAGCTATGGGAGTCATCTTGGAGGATGGGCCTTGGTGTACAAGATTTTTCGATAAGGATACTACTAGCTCGGCATCCATAAGGATGCTGTCGAGTTTGTACGATGCTGCAACTATTATCAATGGCATGCCAACATTCAGTATCAACTATCAATACCTCCTACTCCAGTCAGCTCACCCTAGCCATCACTCAATGGGGGATCGACATTCTTGGCCTATTCCTGCTAGCCTCCAGGTAAAAGAAGTTCCTCATCATCATCATCAACTACTTCAGTAAACAGATGGAGGTAGAACTACTAGCTCGGATCATTGAAAAAGAAGCTTATAATTTTATTTGAAAGTCTATCATTTATCAATTCAGCTTGCCTTGAATGATCATCACTAACAATGGCTAACAGTTTGACAATGCATCTTTCAATGACTTCTTTGAGGACTTGCAAATTATCCATGATAAACCTCTATCATGCATCTACAAATAAATGAAGTAGAGGTCACCAATCAAACTATCTTGCATGGTCTAAAGACTCAGCTAGATAAAGCCAGCTAGATAAAGCCAGGGACTTTTAGCAGACAAGTTATATAGTGTCCTTAAGTCTTACCAAATGATATACGGACTTCCGACCAGGGAGACTCAATTTAATCTTGCCTTCAAAATCAAAGTAGTCATCCCTCTGGAGCTAGGCCTATCCTTTTACAGGGTTTAGACCTATGATGAATGCTAGAATTTGGAGGATCTCAAAATAAACCTTGACTTACTCAAAGAAGTCTAAAAGAAGGCTCATATTTGAATGGTGATGCACCAACAACAAGGAGCTCACTACTTCAATGCTAGAGTCAAGAAAAAGCAATTTTGCCTAGGAGACTTAGTACTTGGAAGGTCATAGTTAGCTAACCAACCAAGCAAGGGAAGCTCTTACCTACTTGGAAAGGACCATACTACACTGCCAAGGCTATACGCTTCGACACCTATTATCTAGAACATTTGAATGGGGAACCCATTCCCTACACCTGGAACTCTGATAATCTTTGACTTTACTATTAATAAAGATTTTCCTTCAACTCATTAGCTATCTCCATCTGTGATGAAACCTCTTTCTCCCATATGTGACAAAACCATCAAACTCTTGGTTCGTGAAAATGGAGGTGCACCTAAAAATCCTAGATGAGCTATACCCCCTGGGGGGGTTACCATATCCCTATCAAAGTCCTAGGTGAGCTTGGCACCCCAGGTAGGGCAATATGGCCCTCTCCAAGCCTTAAGTGAACTTAGCACCCTAGGCAAAAGCTCAACAACCTTCAAGCCTTGGTTAAGCAATCAGACTCTCAATTCAGGTTCGTACATCTATAATCCTTGGTTAAGTGATCAAACTTTTACACATGGCAATCTACCACTCTTAAAGCTATGGGTGAGCTCGATGCCCCAAGGAAAGGCTCAACAACCTTCAAACCTTAGTTAAGCAATCAGACTTCTAGGTCTGGTTCCTATACCTATAATCCCCGGTTAAGTGATCAAACTTTCAAGCATGGCAATCCACTACTCTTAAAGTCTTAGGTGAGTTCGGTACCCTGAGATAAGGCTAAATAGCCTTCAAGCTTTGGTTAAGCAATTAGACTCTCAGGTTGGGTTCCTACACTTGTAATCCCTGGTTAAGCGATCAGACTCCCAGGCATGACAATCCACCATTCTTAAAGCCTTGGATAAGCTCAGTGCCCCAGGCAAAGGCTCAATATCCTTCAAGTCCTAGTTAAGCAATCAAACTTTCAGGTAAAAATCGGGCAAGCTTTATGCCCTTGGGTGAGGTGACTCAGCCTTTTTATTATTCTACTAATTGTAGGTTAAAGGAAAACCCTAGCTTTAGTTCGAGGACCCTCTTTTCCTATGCATGGTACACTTTGGAATGGTACATAGGGGTCAAAGCATTCTCTTTGGCCCTTTTTTAGAGACCTACATGCATGTGGTAAGGGGGAATGACCCTCGCTTAGCCATCAGCTAACATGAACCCAATTTCTAAAGTTTTGAATGAGCTTTACATCCCAAGCAAAGTTGATGAACCCTCTATCTAAAGTCCTAGAAGAGCTTCGTGCCTTAGATAGGGTTGATGAATCCTTTATTCTAAAGTCTTGGACAAGCTACATACCTCAAGTAGGGTTGATGAACTATCTATTCTAAAGTCCTAGATGTACTTTATGCCCTTGGTAAGGTTGACAAACCCTCTATTTTATAATCTTAGATGAGCTTCATGCCTTAGGCAGGGTTGGCGAACCTTGTATTCTAAAATCTTGGATAAGTTTTGTATTCAGGTAGGGTTGACGAATCCTTTATTCTAAAATCTTGAATGAGCTTTGTGTTCCAAGTAGGATTGGATAAATCTCTATTCTAAAATCCTGGATAAGCTTCATGCCCTAGGCAAGATCGGCAAACCCTCTATTCTAAAATCTTGGATGAGCTTCGTGCCCTAGATAGGCTCAACAAACTCTCTATTCTAAAGTCCTAAATGATCCTTGTTCCCTATGCAAGGCTAGTAAACCCTTTATTCTAAAGATCTAGACGATCCTTATTCCCTAAGTAGGGTCATTGCACCCTTTATTCTAAAGTCACATAAAGACCGTGTACTCATATAGGGCCAGTGAGCCCTTCTAGCAGTAATGATTTTAGGCAAAGCAATTCTCAAGGAATCAAAGTCAGATCAACATCTTCCAAAGCTTTGACATGCAGAAACCCTTTAAACAACATGTTGTGGCCTAGTATGAAGATACAAAAGATAATGGAGACATTCAAGGAGTATCACGTAATATACAAACACAAGCATATATTAGAGTAACAAAGATTTCATTTCATTAATAGGAATCAAGTAACATATGTTTGTGGCTCTATAGCTAAATTATATTGCTCCAAGAATGTTTTAAAAGATATAGATGGAGGACAGGGACAAGTTACATCAATCTAAAAGGCAAGACACAACTCCTTGAAGCTTCAAAACTCCTTCGGTGCCTTGCCTACAAGAGAAAGATCAAGACCAAGTCAAGACTCCCTTGAGCACCAAAGTTCCCTCTATGCCTAGAGCAATAGAGTTCCCTCTAAAAGTTATGAGGCACCTCCTCCAGGCCTGGAAAGCTTCTAGGTCTCTTAGAGGCACATGAAGGTAAGGCCGACCGGGAGGGAGAAGATGTGCATTGTACTCTGGTAATCTAGCCAACATGTAGAACATGGAGGTAGACCACCTTCGATAAAGTAGAGGCCACTAAAGCCATGAAGCCTCACCCATGAAAGATGGAGAGGAAAGCCTTGGGAGATGTTGAAGGCATCGAGAGGCCATTCACCACCATGGCCCTAGTACGGATACACCAACCATTGAGCAAGGCAAGGTTTCTAAGGCTGCTTCCACTCCTGACCTGGCTGCCTCTCTATAGAGAGCCAGGTCCTGCTTGAGGTGGCCTAGGATAGCATCAAAGGCATTAAGGAGCCATCCTCCCATATCCCTGGTATGAACTCACCAGTTGTCAAGCAAGGCAAGTTCCTGGAGTTGCGCCCACCATAGGCCTATCTGCCATCGAATGAAAAGATGGATCATGATAGAGGAGGAATCAGATGATGAGGTTGATGATCGTCACCCCTCTAATTCCATCCTCTGATCGGTGATAGTCATAACCCAATGACTGGAGCACCAACCATTGCTAAGGAGAGCACCCCTCAGTGCGCTTTTGATGCAGTCAAAGTACCTACCTAGAGAGAACCCTTCCTTCAAGGGAACTCGATGATGCCAGTATCGGAGGAAGCCAAATGCTACATCAACATTCTTCCAATTACTTAGACCTTAAAAGGACTTGGTGAAGATCTACTTCCTTGGCCCTTTATTTATAAAGGGACTAAGGGAGAGATCGCCATGCTAGCAACCAACCAATGCTTGATAGGTGTCCACATCATATCGGCCAGACATTTACTCTCCTTAAAAGTCAGAAGACAAAGCCTCAAGCACTCTTTCCAGGTTGACATCCTCTCAAGGGCAAGTATAGTTATGCCCTCAGTGCTTCTACTGAAGCGATGCCATAAATGCACCCATTTCTTAAAGCCATGCCCAGTTGAGTTATCCTCTAGGGATTGGCTCAACATCAAGTGGTGCACTATGCTACACTGTGCCTTGCGATTAGGTGGCAAGTCAAGTCTTTTCATCTTTCCCTGGAAGGCAATTAGACACAAAGAACCTAGAGGCATCTCAAGATTTGCACAAAAGTGTTCTCTTGTTGACATTGCATCAAGTACATACTGAGCATTGTAGAAAAGCAAAATCAAAGAAGAAGCAAAAAAATTCTTTATTAAAGTGAAGAATGTACATAGCAGGAGTTGAGATCTTTTATGAGTCTCTCTCTCCTAGCCCTGTCCTTGCCATCTCTTCTACAAAGGCATTTACAGGAATAAGAGGTTCAATTGCAGTTATAATCTTTGGATGGCAACTATAGAGGATCATCTCGTAGCATATGAGCCTTGTTTGAAGGAATTGGTGGCCTCAACCACAAGGATATTTTGGGGTATGGAACTTTGATGATATGCCCCTTGCCTAGCAGCATAGGGTTCGAGCTATCTCTCCAGCATGGCCCTCAGGTAGTTAATCTTGTGAAAGGACTCGAATAGCTCTACCCACTCTCTAGCCAGGCATTACGCAGCCTCGCTTCTTTCTAAAATGATGACAGATTGGAGGAAATCAATTTCTTATAGAGGGTCTGTGCGATCTTGGTCAAATCACCATGTCCTCTATAGGCCTTCTTTGCTCTCAGTTGCTTCGCTTGTGATGGGGCAAACTATTTCACTTTCTTCCATATTAGCTTCGCTAGTAGTGCTGGACAATGCACTCTACTCATGAGGCACTCCTTCATCATCAGCCTTGCTAAGGTACCGGACAGCATACCTAGGTCATAAGGGCCTCGCCTGCCAGCCTCACCCTCATCACTGACTTGCATTAGGGGGATAAGAACACAGGGGGCGATCCTTATTGCCAACAATCATCTGGATGCCCTTATCAATGGAGCTCCATGTCATGTCAGCTTCCATCCAAGTTCCATGATTGACAATGATCCTCAAAAGTGTAGGGTTTTGCATGGTGCTCCCAAGTCTTGGAAGGCCATGGCAAGGATACTGGAGGTGATCCTTGAAGCTTGGGGGCATGTCCTAAGCAATTCTTAGAGGTGTTCCAGGGAGCTCTGAGTCAATTTGGATCACAGCATGTTGGGTTAGGGGTTTGACCCAAAAGGATTAGTGTTTTCATATGGGCTTAGAGGGAGAGTGTTTTGAGAGATTGTAATATAACCCAATTGGGTTATGGAGATTGGGTCCAGGTTTGTCAAGTTGGTTAGGAGGTTAGCCAGTTGGTTAGTTAGTTGGTTAGTTGTAACCAATTAGAAATCCCAACCATGTGAGGTATCCTAATCAGTTTATTATTGGCCCAAGACAAATCCTGACTGTCCATATGATTGTAACCAACAAGGAAAGAGGAGTCCAAGACACCCACATGAGGAGACCAAGATTCACGCACCATGTGCTATAAGATGGGGGCATGCGTGAAGCCAAGAGAGCATCCAAGAGGGGCCGACCCTTTGGGGTCTTGGCCATGGAGTGTCCGTGAGGCTTCTTGGAAGAAACCGTGAGAGCCTTTGCGGATGCCCAGGAGAGGCTGGCTCATGGTGAAGAACTTGAGACCATGAGGCTTGGCTCACGATCCAAGTGTGGAGTTCGCAAGGCCTCCTCCTAGACATGAGAAGATTTTAAGGAGAGTGGTACCTGGAATGCCCCTCATGGGCATGGGACCGTGGGAGACTTCTGAGGATTTGGGAGGCACAGTGGAGGACTTCTGAGAGGCCACGTGGAGGGAGATTCCACGTGGGGACATTACTGTGAGAGAACTTGCATGAGGGAGTCTGTAGGTGGAGCTCTTTCCGGTGAGAGGAGGCACGGTCATGGATGGGCTTGTAGAGAGGTGCATGTGAGAGAGATATTATGTGGAAGGCTTATTACCGTGGGGTGTTCCGTGGGACTTTGGAGATGGGACACCTGTGTTGAGGTATTGTCCGCAGGTGGGATGCACGTTGAGGTATTATCCGTGCATGGCCATACATGGATTCTTTGGGTGTGAGGCCTACAAGAGAGAAGACGTGCGGGATGGTGAGATGCTTTTGGATTTTCAGAAGGGGTGTCGGGGTTACATTTGTCTTAATTGTATCAAGGGTTCTTCTCCAAAGGTTAAAGGATTAATAAAAAGCAATCTCTCTTTTTCTCTTACATCTATATTTCTATTGTTGCATGATATTGAATCCAAAGAACAAGTTGTTGGACTGTATTCTTTCATGTTGCATCCTCTGCGTATAGGCTGTGGCCTGGGATCAGTGCCTAGGAATTCCAGCAAAAAGTGCTTTGGATGCTCGAGAGTCACCTCCTCTTAGCCTCGCCACCTCCTAGTAAGTAGCATATAGCCCTCTTTGTAGCTCATCCTTTCTTGTTAAAAAAACTATCAAGCTCCCGTGCGAGGGTATGGGGAGCCTAATTGGCTATGCTTTGCTCCTATTCTACCAAAGCCTAACCATCTTCTATGCAAGTGACCCTCTTTGCAAGCATCACCCAGTGCTTGGTAATGAAGTTCTCAAGTACCTGAGCACAGAAACCCACCTGCAGCACTAGAAGTATCAGTAATCAATGAAGGTTTTGACTACAACCCTCAAGAGATGTGTCATCTATCTCAACGGTGTGATGATGCAAGGATGCTAATGCCACCTCCATCGATATGTGTCGCAGTGACACAACATCAACCAGAGGGGTTGTGTCCACCATTGGCCCTCCGGTCGTTGGAATGTCTGGGCTACCCTCCTTGATCGCCCAATAGGGGATAAATACTCTGATGAGAGATATAGGCATGACAGCGATAGCAGGACCAGCAGACTTGATAGTAGCCAACAACTCTTCTACAAACATTGGACTCTTAGACAATACCATTGATGCCTCCACCACTAGCGAGGATTTTGCTCCTTCGGTCACCCCCACCTAAGAAGTCGCCTTGATTGCACCTACCTCACCATGCTCATTAGAAGCCTCTATCGGGGCACTATTGCCATCCAACTATGTCTCCTCTATCTCTAGAGTTAGCTCCACCTCCGGAGAAAGTTCTGCTGAACCCTACAAGGGTAGGGATGCCTCTTCAATAGGATCGACCTCTCCCTCCTCAACAAGGTAGCTACTAGATTTTGCCTCCGACTTAACATTTTTCCCTACTTCAATGGGTTGGTCACTCATCTCCTCTCCAGCATCAGGACTGGTCTCGATTATTTCAAAAAGGGATGCAAATATCAAAGTAGAAAGGATAGAGCTTGTAGGGGGAGTAGGTTCCATACGCTCTTCTACAACTTTTGTCCTAGCCTTCTCAGTAGCTGCTATCTCATGGTTATTGCTTCTCTTCCTTTTCTTCAAAGGTTGGACCTTCGATAGCCTAATATACAACTCCTTAAAGAACTTCATCTTCTGTTCAAACAGCAAACAGGATATGGTGCATTGCGATAGAATACTCTAAACAAAAAGGTCCTCAAAGAAGGAAGAACCAAAAAACAAAGAGTTTCTTCATTTCATTTCAAATGAATCTTTGTTACATATGACTTAGCAATCCCTTTACCAAAAAAAGGTTTGAAAACAAAACAAAAAAACAAAGATTAGGGGGTAGGTGATGCCACTTTGCTACCCTCCTCTACCGTAGAGCCACCAGATTCACTGCCAAAAGATGACCTCCCTAAAGATTATACACCGAGATCAACATCCGGACAATGCTTCATCACCTTCCTCCCATGCCACCGGGTGCCTTTGGTGTAGCATCTTGATAGGATTCTAGTAATTCCTGGTAGAAATCCTCCCCCTTCTGGAAGGCCTCGATAGCCTCGATAGTGGTCTCTAAGGCTCGAAATTTAGCAAGGGACACTTTCTCTTCAAATTAGGCAAGCGACCCTTGTAGCCTAGATGCCTCTTGCTTCAACTAGGATGCCTTGTCCTCTACCTCGGTGAGCAAGGCCCTTAGCTTGATTGTCCTCCTACTTCAATTTGGTGGCCTCGCCCTCTGCTTCAGTGAACAACACCCTTAGCTTGGTAGCTTCATCTTGACCCCAATAAGTAGGCCTTTTAGTGACACTACCTCACCCTTGGCTTCAGCTAGTGACTTCACTAGCTTTGTGGTCTCATCCTTTCATTAGGCCACATCCTTCTTCATCTTAGTGACTTTGGCCTGGAGATCTTTGACTTGTACCTATTCCACCGCCAGCTCACCCTTGGTCTTCTCACTCCAATTCTTCTTGATGGTCAAATGATTGGAGATGATGCTTAGCTCCTTTAAAGCATTATCTTGTTCGCTGTCCAATGCCAAGATGTGTTTGTGAACCTACTTTTGGTCTTTTACCAACCTCACCAGATGTTGAAACTACCCCCATGACATGAAGATACTCTACAAAGAAGCCACTAGTCAAATTGCTAGTAAATTTCTTCAAAAATAAGCAAACTCCAAGCTCAATAATCTTATCGCTGTTAGGGCATAGATGAATCGTTAAGTGCTATCTAGAATATCCTCCCAAAGAAGTTCCTCTTTAAACTTGAGAGGCATGAACATCTCTAACATTGAATGACAGGTTCACTATTAGGAGTTCTAAGGCTAGATGCAGCTCACCACCTTACCTTCATCTCCTTCGGGTGGTGCCTCATTGAAAACTTGCCCTTCCTTCTAGGCAACATGGTGACTCCTCCACATTTTTGCTATGGTCATCGCTAGCTTCACTTGGGACCTTATGGACCTCATTAAATGCTTGATCCATGGCCGCAATGGTGCCATAGCCTACTTCCACCATTTTAGCTGCCTCATCGATGGTCCTTGTAGCTTTCTGGAGAGTTTTTGGGGCCCTTTCAGCCATCCCTACAGCTTCACTGGCCATGATAGTGACATCTTGACCATCTTCACTACCTCACTGACCAAAACATCGATAATCCTGGGGGAAGCCTCGCCCATCCCGAGAAAAGGGGCCTCCTTTAGGCACCACTATCACTTTTCGGCCTTCAGAGCCTTCTCTGATTCATCCAAAACTCACTTCCCCTTCCTGTCCTCCATAGGTGAAGCAGGCCTTTGGGTCACTGCCTTCGCCCTCTATAGTGACAGGCATGCTAGAAGACTAATCATCATTATCCTATTTTTGAAAAGATGAAATAACTCAAAAAAGCCTAAAGAAGTACTTATCAGCAATAGGTGGATCCCTATGGCATAATGCCACCAAAAGCTCCTCTTGCAAGAGATCTTCAAGGGGAGGGATAACAACCTTCTCCAATCTTTGCACCATTATAAAAGCTATAGTTCCAGGTGGTCCTATGCCCTCTTCTTATCTAGTGATCCCCATGCAATTGGAAATGGCTAGGCTATTATGAAAGTTGCAAAAAAGAACTAGCGTTTCCAGTAGTACACCTTGGCCAAACCTTTTGAAAATTGGTATCCTTTTCTCGGTGAAGTGTACCACCAATCCTGCAAACTAAACTTCAATTAGAAAAATGCCCTGAAGACTCATGCACAACAAATAGAAGAGGATAGGTGACCCTGTCCTATGCCCAGTGTGCCCTCCTCTTGCAAAGGATTGGTGACCCTGTACCATGACTCTCTAATATCAGTCACTACTCATTAACATAGGCACCCTACAGAAGCACTCCTACCATGTAGATGAGCTTCACACAATCTTCAGCTCCTCCTCCAGGGATATGCACTCTACAATGACGTGCCAACCACCACTCTCTGTACCACATAACATGCTTATAGGTATAAGGTATTCAGTATACCTTATCTATAAAATCTGTTCCCTGGACCCTTTAGGTAAGTCTTCTCAAGATAGGTTTTCCAAGAAGTCTTTCCAGAATGCCTTTTCTGCAAGGCTTCCCCAGGCAAGCTCCACATAGATCCAGAGCTCTTTGAGAGCCATAACAATCCTCTCAAAGTCATCCGGATGCTTCAGATCATTGTTCGAGATAGGTTTAGGACTACCTTGCCTCACCTAAGACTTGCCCATTCTCCCGAGCCTTGCTTATGCCCATCTCCACTACCTCACTCATGCTCCACCACATCTATCTGCCACTTCTATTGCCTCGTTTGCTCCCACTCCACTGATATACATCCTTCTAGAAGTTTTAGTTTTTTCTTTTTTCTATTTGCTTCCATGGAAGATTAACTTAGGCATCGAAGGGTCCATTACAGGGAACCACCCTACTATGACCTGACTTTTGTAAGTTTTTCATTTTATGAGTTCTAGAATACCCACATTCAATGGAGAAAAATTCGGAGCCATCTGACTCATAGCAATCTCCAGCCATGTCAGTGAGTCTTAAACAAAACTGCAATATTAAGAATATTGACTAATAAAAATAGAATCACTTAAGTTTACTAGCTAGTATATTTTTCTATAAATATTAAGTTTGTAAGTTGTCTCTCCTTAGTAATTATTTTATTCATCATAGTAAAGTAGTGTTGCTGGTGCTAGTATCAATAACTAAATTTTTTTTGTTGGTGATTGTTGCCCAGGTGGCTTCCCAATAGGGGGTTAATTGAAATTATAAAAACTTTTCACAAGTATGTGCAATTTGAAATCCTTTTAGGTGTTGTGGTGCAATATGCAATACGAAAGTAATTAAGTAAAAGCAATAAGATAAAGTAAGCAAAAACACAAACACAAGAAAATTTAGAGTGGTTTAGAGCAACCGGCTCCAACGTCCACTATCCAAGGACCACTTGGGATTTCCACTATATCCCCCAACTGGAATACAGTCGGATTGTTTTACAAGGCTTACAATCCAAATCTATATACTTTGGTTTTACCGGGATCACCAAAGAAATCCTAACTCCCTTTGGTTTTAAACGGGATCACCAAAGAAAACCCTACACTTGATTTTATACCGGGATCACTAAGAACCCAACTTAGGTTTTCACAAGGTTCACCTAAAAACCTTTAACCCTCTCTTAAGACATAGTCCCTTGCTGTTCTTAGAGAGAAAACAAAGATATAAGAGAAATGTAAAGCAACTACACAGCAAACCGAGTTTGTTAAAATATTGTCGATATAGATCAAGGTGAAGCCTAGCTTTGAATGCTCTTTAATGCTCTTCAAGCTGCTTCTAATCTTCTTCAATGAGTGGATTCAATAATGAAGAGAAGTTGGTGGAGTTTTGAATCTTATCTTGAATGCTCTTGAAGTAGGTTGGTGAAAGACTTGAAGGCTTTTCAAATTTCCAAGATAAATTAATAATAATCCCTCAAAAATTGTTTAATCCATCAAAAGTAATCCCTTTTATAGTTTTCCATGAGATATAACCATTGTAGGGCCTAGAAATTCGAAAAGGAGCTGTTGGAGACTATTTAGAATTCAAAAATCACTTTCAGCAACTAGCCGTTAGAATGCAGAAAATGGTCACTCAAGTTGGCTCGAGGTCCACGAGTCGGCTCGAAGTCTCAAACAGCCCAAACAGAATTTCTGTGCGAGTTGGCTCTTCAAGCTGGAGTCGGCTCGAACCTTCAATCAATTCAAAACAATAATTTACTTGAGTCGGCTCGAAGTCTCAATCACCAACAAATATAACTCTAGACGAGTCGGCTCAAGATCTCAGGTTTCAAAAACATGTATTCTTCCATGAGTTGACTCAAGATACTGAAACTCTAAAATTTCTTTGTGCCATGCCACAAGGAGTCAGATCTTGATCCATGAGTCGGCTCTTGCCAAAACTTCATTCAATGCTTCAAACTTCTCCAAAATTCTTCTACACTTGAATCCAACAAGAGTTAATCTACTCACTCTTATTTTTACAATTTTACAGTCCTTTTACAAGATTACATAGTTGAAAAATTAGGGCTTTTACAATTTAAACTATATAAGAGTCTATACAAACTTGAATTACCTTTCAACCAATTTGAAAACCAATTAAACCATTTTCCTGCAAAAACTTCTCAAGTAATTGAAAGAATTAGTAACATATACATGCTCCAATATTTTATGATCATCAAAATCATTCCAGAGGTCAACAATCTTTCCCTTTTTGATGATGATAAAATACTAGGCATGAACAGGATTTAAAAAATACTTTACAATTACTATGTACCATATGTATCAAATGATATTTAACATAGTGTGTATCAAACCAAATTAAGTATCAAATTGTTGACCTGATAAGTATTAATATAATGTATCATGATGTATCATATGTATCAATATAATGTATCACAATGTATCATAAAACTGAAAAATATCAACATAATGTATCATGTGTATTAAGTATCGAAACATGTGTATCATCAAAATACTAAGTATCGAAACTTCACAAAATTAACTTGAATTTGAAGTAAGTTTCATGAAAACTAAACATAAGCTCCTCCTTACTAATGTAATAATATATCTTCATATTTTCTTTCATATTCATTTTCATATTCACATTCATTCATATTTTTATTCATATCTTCACACTTTCATGCTCATTCACATTTTCCCCCTTCTCCCCCTTTTTGTCATCAACAAAAGGTATAAAAAGGAGAACAGACATTCACAAAATAGATCATTCACACATGTATCATAAAAAGATATATATATATATATGGAAAGTGTCAGTTCATAAGTGATACAATACAAAAGTGCCTCGGCATAACAAAAGTAGTATCACAACAACAAAACATGAAAAACATGAAGTCCTAAAACATCAAAAGGAAGGACTAGGGTCATCATCACTAGGCTCTTCCTCACTAGAGGAGGAACCGACCTCTAAAATGCCTGGAGAAGGCCTAAACTTAGGAAACCTAGGCCTAAGGTCCCTGAGTCTACTCCTAATAGGAGTAGTAGTCCTCGAAGTTTTAGGTTTGGCTTTAACTTTAGATTCAGATGAAATCATAATAGGAGTAGGTCTAGCAGTAGGAGGATCAAAAGACAAGGTGAGGGTACTGGTGGTAGACAAAATCTCTATCGCTGGAGTGTCTCCAACATCAGAACTAGGAATCTCAGTACCAGTCCCAGCCTCAGCAGGAGTAGCCTCAGAAGGAATATCAGTGAAGTGTGCTGCCTGTCCCTGCTCGCAATCTGTGCCAATGTCTGGTGCTGCTATAAAAGTAGTAGGTATAAACTGACTAGCTGCTGTAAGCTGCTGAAGAATAGCCATGATGTCTTGAAAACTCTGGCATCAGTCTCAGATCTCCCTCTCTGAAGACTCGAGATCTTATCCAGTACACATTGCAGTCTATCATCATCACCTAGTCCAACGCTGTCGATCCTCTGACAGGTGATCGAGGAGTAGAAGGAGCTGGCTCTAAAGGTCCAGCCTTGTCAACATGTGTCTCTGCCTCTGCATCCAGTCCCTGTGCTGCCTGATCATCCTCATATGAGTCATCATCTGAATGAGTCACTGGAAAACCTGAGCTCTTCCTAATCCAGTGACCCTCAACCTTTACAAATCTTATCCGGGTCAAAGACTTCAAGTTATATTTGTCTGTATACAAAAGTGGTATGCTGTCCTCTCCAGACAAATCAACCTGGGCATCCTGAAATAATAGGGTAAACATCATCCCGTATGGAAGACATGCTTATGCCCTCCGAGCAGCTTCTCTCATCTATGATAACATGATGAACGGTAAATTAAGGGCCTCCCCCTCAACCAAGCATCTCATGAAGATTAGGTCTCTCTTGCTCACCCAGTCGAATCTCCCAGTCCGGGGTAGAAAGATACGGCTAATAATGTTATGTAGCAACCTCCTTTCTAAAGAGAGTTGGTTGGCACTAACATGAATTACCCCTTATACATTTGTTCTTTCAAGCACAACTCTCAATGTCTTTTGCTTGTCCTTCAACACTAGGTAGCTCTCACCCTCTTTAGGTATATGAAGAACACTAGACATTTTCTGTTCACTGATTTCAATATGCTTTCCCTTCACAGTAGCTTCAATGTGAAATGCACCCAAAGACATGTTCTCAAAAAATTGTCTAACAAGGTTAGGATATGTGGCAAGATTGAGCATACAAAAGTTTTTCCAACCTTGTCTAATCAACCAATCACCAATGTGCAAGTTCTCTTGTTCTAGAAATGAGAAATCAATGTATCTACCCGAGGTAATTTGCTTATTTCCCATCAATATTACCTCCCTTGTTGCCTCTTGCTCTTCTTCATGTTCTTCTTGATGTTACTCTTCCGGATTTGAAGTATCAAACCTACACTTTGTCCTTCTTTCCTCTACCACTGACCAAACGACTCTTCTAGGTTTCTTGGCCATGGCTTTCCTAGGAGCCATCTAGGTTAGATTAGGATTTTTGAAGGTTATGGAGGTGTTCTAGGAGCTTTTCCTTGGTTAAGGAGAGGAGTCGACTAAGGAAAGATGAGAAAGGAGGAAAGAAATAGTGATTTTAAACCTATGAAGCCCTATTAAAAAACCCTCGGCCCGACTCTCGAGTCGGCTCGCCGAAACACCTGGTAACTCGAGTCGGCTCAAGCCCAAACTTAGCTCAAAACTCGAAAAAAGGTAAAATTAATTTCTATGGACTTCTTATCACTAAAGGAGGTTGTCATAAGCTCTAGAAGGAAATTTGAAATGTCTAGATAATTTTTTCTTATTTTTTGAAAAATTAGGTCAAAACATTCAGAATGGGTCATACAGGCCTAATTCGCCTCTAATCTTTTCAAATATATCTTGACTATGGGACTTAGTAAAAATGTCAGCAAGTTGATCTTTAGCAGGCACAAATTCTAATTCAACAATATTATTTAAAACATGATCTCGAATGAAATGATGTCTAATTTCTATATGCTTAGTTCGAGAATGCTGAATTGAATTTCTAGATAAATTAATAGCACTAGTGTTATCACATGTAATAGGAATTTTAGATTGGACAATACCATAATCTTCTAGTTGTTGCTTGATCCATAACACTTGAGCACAACAGCTCCCTACAGCCACATATTCTGTCTCAGTAGTAGACAGTGCTATAAAGTTCTGTTTACGACAGTGCCATGAAATCAAGTTGATACCTAGAAATTGACAAGTGCCACTTGTACTTTTTCTATCAATTTTACAGCCTCCATAATCAGCATCAGAACAACTAATTAATTTCAAAGATGTATGCTTAGAGTACCATAAACCTAGATTGTATGTGCCTTTAAGATACTTAATGATTCTTTTAACAGCTATGATGTGTGACTCTTTTGGATTAGATTGAAAACGTGCACACATACAAACACTAAATAAAATATCAGGTCTACTAGCTGTTAGATAAAATAAAGAACCGATCATACCTCTAGACAGCTTTTGATCAATATTTGTACCATTCTCATCTTTATCAAGTCTACATGCAGGATTCATGGGTGTTCCAATTTCTTTGCTTGATTCCATGCCAAACTTTTTGATAATCTCTTTGATATATTTGGCTTGGTTGATCAGGATACCTTCCTTAGATTGTTTAATTTGAAGCCCGAGGAAGTAACTTAGCTCACCCATCAAGCTCATCTCAAATTCACCCTGCATTAACTTAACAAAGTCTTGACACAAAGATTCATCAGTAGATCCAAATATAATATCATCAATATAAATTTGAACAACTAAAATATCATTATCTTTTCTTTAAATAAATAGTATGGTGTCAACACTACCTCTTACAAAATCATTTGTAATTAAAAACTTAGTCTGCCATACCAGGCTCTATGTGCCTGTTTTAGACCATACAAAGCTTTATTCAATTTGAAAACATGATTTGAAAATGTGTGATCGATAAAACCCGGTGGTTGTTCAACAAAAACTTCTTCAGATAGAAAACCATTCAAAAATACACTCTTTACATCCATTTAAAATAATTTAAAATTCATAAAAAATGCATATGCTAATAGTAATCTAATAGCCTCTAACCTAGCTACCGGTGCATAAGTCTCATCAAAATCTATTCCCTCTTCTTGATTATATTCTTGTGCTACCAGTCTTGCCTTATTCCTAATTACATTACCTTGCTCATCTAGTTTATTTCTATAAACTCATCTAGTACCTATAACAGGATAGTCATTAGATCTTTCTACTAGGATCCAAACATTATTCCTCCTAAATTGGTTTAACTCATCATGCATGGCTAACATCTAATTAGGATCAGTTTCAGCTTCTTCTATAGTGTGTGGTTCTACATAAAAACAAAAGCAATTAAGTCATGTGCATCTCTATGTGCACATCTAGTTCTAACACCTTGAGATGAGTCTTCTATAATTAGTTCTTTGGGATGTGAATGTACATACCTTCATTCTTTGGGTATATCATCATGATTTTTGCTTACCTCTTCTTCATGTGGTTCACTTGTTTGTTTGTCTTTGAGAGTCAAATTCTTCAGTCCATGTTCTAGTGTACCTGCATCATCATCAGCATGATCTTCTTTTCTAGAAGATGTAATGTTAGATTCATTGAAAACATATATTGATTCTTCCATAGTCAAAGTGAAAGGAAAACTAGTAGCGAGCATGCTTTGTATTTTAAAACTTTTTCAAAATAACATGCAGCGGAAGCATGATAAAATGATTAACATTTAATCTAAGCATGCTTTAAAACTTTTCTATGCTACTTGTCCCAAGATCTTGCATGAATGATTAATATAAACAGTGAAATCATGAATTCATGCTATGAACATTTCAGAGCAACATATCTATATATGTAAAACCATACCTTGTATGAAATGGAGATGCTCTCCACTGCGAAAGATCCAGGAGCAGGAGGAAGAACTCTGCTTAGCCGCACACGTGTCCGGCCTCTACAGGTGGTTCACACCAGGGCTCTTTCAAAATCTACTTCCACTCCAAGTGCTAGCTTGTTGTGGAACGATTTGATCGGGACTCCTTTTCTTCTTTCGATGCCGGACTCTCCGAATGAATGAAGAAACTCAAGAGGTGGAGAATGAGTGGTTGGAACCCTTCCCAAACACTCAATCCTAAGACCTAGATCACTAGGTATAAATATGCACACTCTTCTCCAAAAAATCTCACACCTATAAAACTAGAACTTTTCCTAGTTTCTTCCCTTTCTTCCCTTTGATTTTTCCAGCATATCTTTGCTGAATTTTTTCTTAATTTCGTCCTCCCATTTCAGCCTATTAAGTAGATGGAGAGGGAGAGGGAGAGTGGGGAGTTATAGGTGTGGTAATGGGTAGTTATGGGGAGTTATGGTCATGGGAAGTTACATAACTCCCCAAAAATGAATTTAAACTTATTTAAATTCAGATTAAATGTGTTAATTGAATTTAGTTCATAACTGAAATCAATTGGATCAAGTGTGCATACATTGGATTCAACCCGATTGGACCCAAACCCATTTTGAACCAAATCCTATTTGATTCATTCCAGATTTTTTATAGCTCAATCAAATTGGGCTATCAAGTAATCACATTATTTTATTCACCTCCATGCATCACCAA
The DNA here is from genome assembly GCA_021397845.1 of Areca catechu. Taxonomy (NCBI): domain Eukaryota; kingdom Viridiplantae; phylum Streptophyta; class Magnoliopsida; order Arecales; family Arecaceae; genus Areca; species Areca catechu. The sequence goes on from CM038049.1 coordinate 136,344,171, forward strand.
CTATTAGTGAAAATTTCATGTCACAACCTTTTGTGACATCAAGTGTCTACACTTGCGAAATCAACAAGTGTCGACACTTACACAAGTGTCGACACTTTCAAGAATATCAAGTGTCGACACTTGGATAAAGAAAAATCCTTTTTCTCTGTGAGTCCATGAACGATTCCCAATCGTTCTTCGATCACTAGATCAAGTAGAAACCCCTATGGTGTGTGACCCCATAGGTTCGAACACTAAGCCGGTAGCACTGGAACATTTCCAATACCAGTCAAAGTCGCCATCCAGCAATGACACCCGACGTCCAGATAGGTCGAAGTTGCAGAGCAACAATCAAGAGCCAGGAGATATGGAAACCTTGTAATTAATCCCTTTGACCTCAATGCTCAGGAAGACTTAGGGTTAAACTGCCCAACCCATAAAGTCCATCAACAATGTGTCTCAATCTCACAAGTCCTGTAACACTTTACAAAGACTACCCTGGCCAAGGTTTTGCTAAATTGAAACACAGTAAGATATCTGCTCCAAACACTTTGGAGGGGTCAATCCCATCTTGATCCGATCACCGCTACACGAGTACTTAACTGTACCCAAAAACCTTCCGTCCCTGGATTAGAAATCCAGATAGTCCAGTATCAAAGTACAGAGAGTTTCTCGCAAGCTACCATGACGATCTCATGTCTGAGGGATAACTACGTCCATATCAAAATTCTAGGCAGAAAAATACAGATGGGTCACGTTCGATGAAATGTCAAACACAACATCTGCATGCCATACCAGTGTCTCCACACTCCTTGGTTAAGAGGATAACCAATGACTATGGCACACAACGATCTATACTTGATATACTATCATCCTGAAATAAGTGTATCATTTGGTCGCGAACAATCTTAGAACTATATGATATATTCTCTCTATATCACATACAAATAGTCCTAAGGACTTCATCACTCAAGAACTCATTACAGAAAGATGAAATAGTGATGAACTGCTAGAATAAACATTTTATTCAATAATATAATTCATATACAATTACATCAAATGTACAACTGTCTATAGTAGAAATTGGCTTTGAGACACATTTCCCAACAACTCCCACTTGGACTAAAGCCAATCAGAATAGTATCGTATACCCATCTTCCATTTACAATTATTGAGTTCTTGAATTCCAACGGCTTTAGTGAAGGGGTCAGCCATTTCTCCTTTCCGTCAATGTTCAGAAGGTCGATATCACCTCGTTCCACGATTTCTTGCACAAGATGAAATCGGCACAGAATATGCTTGGTACACTGATGGGACTTCGGCTCTTTGGCTTGAGCAATGGCTCCAGTGCTGTCACAGTACACTGGAACAGGACCATCCAGGGAAGGTGCCACTCCTAGCTCACCAAGAAATTTTTGCAACCATACAGCTTCCTTTGCTGCATCAGATGCTGCAATATATTCCGCTTCGCATACAGAGTCTGCTACAGTGTGCTGCTTGGAACTCTTCCAGCAGATCGCTCCACCATTCAGGGTAAAAATAAAACCATATACACTCTTGTTATCATCCCTATCTGACTGGAAACTGGAGTCAGTATACCCCACAAGTTTTAAGTCAGGTCCTCCAAAAAGAAGCCACTGGTCCTTGGTATTTCGCAAATACTTCAGGATGGTCTTTGCAACCTTCCAGTGTGCTTCACCTGGGTTAGACTGGTATCGACTCACTATTCCTAATGAGTATGCCACATCTGGTCTAGTACATGTCATGGCGTACATGATGGACCCTACTACTGAAGCATAAGCAATCCTACTCATACGCTCTCTTTCCTCAGGAGTTGTCGGACAATCCTTCTTAGAAAGAAAAATTCCATGGCCTATCGAAAGATAGCCTTTCTTGGAATTCTCCATGCTGAACCTTTTCAGCACGGTATCAATGTACGTAGACTGGGACAAACCCAGAAGCTTCCTTGATCTATCCCTATAGATCTTCATACCTAGTATGAAAGAAGCTTCACCCAAGTCTTTCATAGAAAACTAGGATGACAACCAGACCTTTATTCCCTGTAATGCAGGGATGTCATTCCCGATTAAGAGAATGTCATCCACATACAGTACAAGAAATACAACTACAGAACCATTTGCCTACTTATATATGCAGGGTTCTTCTTTGTTCCTAACAAAACCATACATCTTGATACACTTATCAAAATGCATGTTCCAACTCCGAGATGCCTGCTTTAGTCCATAGATGGACCTACTAAGCTTACATACCTTAGATTCATCTATGGATGTGAACCCTTCAGGTTGCATCATATACACCTCCTCATCTAGCTCACCATTTAGGAAAGCTGTTCGGACATCCATTTGCCAGATTTCATAGTCCAGATATGCAGCTAAGGCAAGCATAATCCGAATAGACTTGAGCATTGCCACAGGGGAAAACGTTTCGTCATAGTCAATACCATAACGTTGACGATAACCCTTGGCAACCAGACGGGCTTTATAGGTCTCTACCTGCCCATCTGCACCCCGTTTCTTTTTGAAGACCCATTTGCATCCAATGGGTTTTACCCCTTCAGGTGGATCAACCAAAATCCATACTTTGTTGATTTCCATGGACTCTATTTCAGATTTCATGGCTCCCAGCCACAACTCAGAATCAGACCTCTGCATCGCGTCCATATAGGTGATTGGATCCTCGTTGTTCTCATCGAGCTCAACGGGATCACCGTCTCGGACCAGAAAACCATAGTATCTATCCGGTTGACGCGGTACTCTACCGGATCTCCTTAATGATTGGTCAATAGGCTCAAGGTTTGATCTTATCATAATGGGTTCTGTAGCAGTCCTTGAATGATTTGGTTCTTCTATCTGTTGAACTTCAGTAAGCTCAACATTGGCAGCTTGAGCACCTTCAGTAAGGTACTCCCTTTCCAAAAAGGTAGCTCTAAGACTGACGAACAATTTTTGTTTCCCAGGCATATAGAAGAAATAACCCTTAGACTCTTTAGGATACCCAACAAAGAGGCACCTGTCAGACCTAGGTCCAAGTTTATCTGTCTCCAAACGTTTGACATAAGACGGACACCCCCAAACCCGAAGGTGTGAAAGACTCGGCTTACGCCCATTCCATATCTCATATAGAGTTTTGTTAACAGATTTACTCGGAACTCTATTTAGAAGAAGCATGCTATTCCAAAGCATACCCCCAAAAGGAAGTTGACAGAGTTGCAAATCCCATCATGGATCTAACCATGTCCAACAGAGTCTGATTCCTCCTTTCTGACACACCATTTAACTGGGGCATCCCAGGAGGTGTCCATTGAGAGAGAATCCCATTCTCTTCAAGATAAGTCAGAAAATCCCCAGAAAGATATTCTCCACCTCGATCTGATCGAAGGATTTTAATAAGCTTCCTGGTTTGTTTTTCAACTTTATTACGATACCGTTTGAACATTTCAAATGATTCAGATTTATGTCTCATCAAAAAGACATAACCGTACCTTGATAGGTCGTCCGTAAATGTAATGAAATATTTATACCCCCCTTTGGCATCGACATTCATTGGTCCATATACATCAGTATGTACTAGACACAAAGTATCATCGGCTTGTACACCTTTTCCAGTAAAAGGTGACTTGGTCATTTTACCAAGTAAACAAGATTCATAAGTTAACAGTGATTCATAATCACTAATGTTTAGGAGACCTTCTCCCACTAACCTGTTGATTCTATTCTTGTTTATATGACCTAGCCTACAGTGCCAAAGATAAGCATCATTGACATTATCTAATCTAGGGCGTTTGCATGAAATGTACATTACACCAACAGGCTGTGATAAAACATAAATGCCATTCTTAATATGTCCAGTCATAACCATAATATCATTCATAATGACTTTGCAAAAATCACTCTTGATTAATAGTTCATAACCATTACTGGCCAACTGGCCTACAGAGATAATATTTACAAGGAATGATGGACAATAGTGACAATCACTAAGAACAACTTTACAAGACTCGAAAAATAGATTGACAATTCCTAACGGCAGGACTGGAGCTTGACTTCCATTCCCCACATTCAGAAATCTCTCGCCATTCTCGAATCTTCTACTAACTTGTAGTCCCTGCAACGTATTGCAAATATGATAAGGACTACCAGTATCTAATATCCAGTTAGTAGTATCACAAATAGAAAAACAACAAGGATTTATCATATAAATACCTTGTCCAGCAATCTTTTGCTGCTTCTTCTTCTTCGGCCTGTTCGGGTCAAGTGTAGCTAGGTAAGCGCAACAATTCCTCTTCCAATGACCTGGCTTCTTGCAGTAGAAGCATTCTGCCTGACTCTGGTCAGCCTTCTTCTTAATCTGACTGGGCCCAGCACTTTGCACCATTTTATTTTTATTCTTTTTCTTTTTCCCTTTCTTAAAGGGATGACGCCTTGCCGCACTGCCTCCCACTAAATTCACCAAGCTCTTTTGGAGCTGGTGATCCTTTTTATAAGTCTGTAGTAACCCCATCAACCCATGGTAGTTGACTATAGGCCTTGTTAATCGATAGTGATCTAGAAAAGGTAAGTAGGAGGGAGGCAAAGAATTCAAAATCACATCCTTCCCAAGCTGCTCGTGGAAAGGATATCCGAGTTTGGCCAAGCGCTCGATCATCTCGATCATGTACAATACATGATCAGTGACCGAGGACCCTTCAGTCATTCGAGCGTTGAAGATGGTAGAGGAAACCCTGTACCTTTCAATGTTGTCTGGGGCACTAAAAGATTCCTTCAACTTTTAAAGGATTTCTTCCGGCTGGGCCTCCTCGAATCTGCGACTGAACTCGTCGTTCATAGCCACCAACATAATGCACCGTACCGTAGTACGGTCAGAGACCCACTTTTGATAAGCATCCCTGACTGCAATATGTGCGGTGGGGGCTGGCCCCTCAGGTGCCGGATCCGTTAATACATAAAGAATCCGTTCGTGCTCAAGAACAATTCTCAGTCTTCGATACCAGCTATCGAAGTTGGGTCCCATGAGCTTGTCATTATCTAATAATGACCGGAGTGACAGACTAGTAGACATTATCTGAAAAAAAAGAAAACCAAAACTATTTAGTATATGAATTATTTAAAACTTAAAGACATGGACTTTTGTCTAAAAGCTCCTCCCACTATTTTATTCAGACTGGTAGCCTCTACCTCCAATCCGAAGAATAACACTTATCCCTTAGTGGTTACCAGAATCCAATAGACAATGCATGAGCCCGACTATGGTCGGCCAACCCATGCTCATCTAAAGGTAGGTTCATAACCAGTTGTTTCTCCAAACAACTCCTAGTAATTTATTTTGCCCTAGAAACACTTCAATCGACCTTTGGGCTACCTGCTAAAGAAGGTCCCGGTTAGGTCCAACCATTAACATGACTGATCTTAATTCTTCTAGCTAACAGATGATCAAGCCCGACTTTGGCCGGCTAACCTGACCACCTGTTCAAGAAAGTTGCATTATGTCATCATATAATGAATGGCAATTCCAATAGTATGATGACCACCCGATCTATGGATCTGCCGATAATCACCCTACTACTGGACTTATTACCAAACACCTTAATGGGAGGCTAAGACAAAAAATTATCATGTAATTTCCATCTTTTTAAGGACCTAATAATTTAGAGGTTTTATACATGTTGTGACAGAAGAGAAAAGATAAGTCATGGATTATCTTTCACTAACTTCATATGTTAATGAAAGGGTTACATGAACCACAAAATCCATGGGCACCTAAATCAGTCAAGCTGATTAACCTTATTGGCATGGGCTAACTCGAATCAATGAGCTAACTAATCAAAACTGGTTGACCATATTGGCCAGGTAAGTGAGATCAAGGTTATGGGTTAAGCCATTAACCATCTTTCTTTAGACACCAATATCATTGGCCAGGAAAGAGGTAGCCCCAAAAACCATAGATCAAAAGCCATACTTACCTTAGACACCAATTGGTTCACCAATTTCGATTAGGCTAGCCTAAGGAATCGGGTCCTACCACGAAGCCAAGATTAAGTCCATTTAGATGTATGGACCAATCAATCTAACTATTAGATAGATACTAGAGAAGAACCTTAACTCAACATTTGATTAAGTTAATTCTCTATTAAGTCCTATTCATCTAAACTTAGGTCTAACCCAATTAGGACCTAATTCAAGCTAACCCATTTAATCCAAAGTTATGAATATGACTTAGATCTTAAAATCATATCCTTAGATCATTTAGTCACTTAGATTTACTTAATTCATAATTAAGTTAATCATACAACAGATTGAAACATTTTCAAAAAATTTTATAAAATATTTTTACAAGAAAATCCAATTTTTAAATTTCTGTTTATTGTGAAGTGTCGACACTTCAGTAGCAAGTGTTTACACCAGGTGTCGACACTACTCTGAGATAGATCGACCCACAGTAAACCACTTTCTATGTTTTTGTTCATGAGTCGATACCTAGAAGCCCAAGTGTCGACACATAGACACCCAAGTGTCGACACTAGGTAAACCAAGTGTCGACACTTGATCAAATCCGAGCACAGTAATGTTGAAATCCAAACTTTGTCTTTTCTAAACTTGAATTTTATGTTAAACTATTTAACATAACAATCATAAACTAACTTTAGAACATTTCTAAAATATTTTATGACTTCAAATTTAGTACATAATAAAGATCAAAACATTTTAATCTTTACTTTTTTTTCTTTTCCTTTTCTTCTTCATGAGTCCTTCACAATGGCACCCCTACACGCCATAGGAGATCCCTTTGAATGAGAAGTGAGGGTCTTGTAGCCCTACTTCTCTCCTATGACCGGACAGCCTGGTAAGGCACTCAATCCGAGTACTTGCAAGAAATTAAATCGATTTCATAATGTTTATACTAAACATTCATGCTAGAGTAACCTTGTTGCTCTGATACCAATTGAAAGGAAAACTAGCAGCGAGCATGCTTTGTATTTTAAAACTTTTTCAAAATAACATGCAGCGGAAGCATGATAAAATGATTAACATTTAATCTAAGCATACTTTAAAACTTTTCTATGCTACTTGTCCCAAGATCTTGCATGAATGATTAATATAAATAGTGAAATCATGAATTCATGCTATGAACATTTGAGAGCAACATATCTATATATGTAAAACCATACCTTATATGAAATGGAGACGCTCTTCGCTACGAAAGATCCAGGAGCAGGAGGAAGAACTCTGCTTAACCGCACACGTGTCCGGCCTCTACAGGTGGTTCACACAAGGGCTCTTTCAAAATCTACTTCCACTGCAAGTGCTAGCTTGTTGTGGAACGATTTGATCGGGACTCCTTTTCTTCTTTCGATGCCGGACTCTCCGAATGAATGAAGAAACTCAAGAGGTGGAGAATGAGTGGTTGGAACCCTTCCCAAACACTCAATCCTAAGACCTAGATCACTAGGTACAAATATGCACACTCTTCTCCAAAAAACCTCACACCTATAAAACTAGAACTTTTCCTAGTTTCTTCCCTTTCTTCCCTTTGATTTTTCTAGCATTTCTTTGCTGGATTTTTCCTTAATTTCATCCTCCCATTTCAGCCCATTAAGTAGATGGAGAGGGAGAGGGAGAGTGGGGAGTTATAGGTGTGGTAATGGATAGTTATGGGGAGTTATGGTCATGGAAGTTACATAACTCTCCAAAAATGAATTTAAACTTATTTAAATTCAGATTAAATGTGTTAATTGATTTTAGTTCATAACTGAAATCAATTTGGTCAAGTGTGCATACATTGGGTTCAACCCGATTGGACCCAAACCCATTTTGAACCAAATCCTATTTGATTCGTTCCATATTTTTTATAGCTCAATCAAATTGGGCTATCAAGTAATCACATTACTTTATTCACCTCCATGCATCACCAACTATTAGTGAAAATTTCATGTCACAACCTTTTGTGACATCAAGTGTCTACACTTGCAAAATCAACAAGTGTCGACACTTACACAAGTGTCGACACTTTCAAGAATATCAAGTGTCGACACTTGGATAAAGAAAAACCCTTTTTCTCTGTGAGTCCATGAACGATTCTCAATCGTTCTCCGATCACTAGATCAAGTAGAAACCCCTATGGTGTGTGACCCCATAGGTTCGAACACTAAGTTGGTAGCACTGGAACATTTCCAATACCAGTCAAAGTCGCCATCTAGCAATGACACCCGATGTCCGGATAGGTCGAAGTTGCAGAGCAACAATCAAGAACCAGGAGATATGGAAATCTTGTAATTAACCCCTTTGACCTCAATGCTCAGGAAGACTTAGGGTTAAACTGCCCAACCCATAAAGTCCATCAACAATGTGTCTCAATCTCACAAGTCCTGTAACACTTTACAGAGACTACTCTGGCCAAGGTTTTGCTAAATTGAAACACAGAAAGATATCTGCTCCAAAAACTTTGGAGGGATCAATCCCATCTTGATCCGATCACCGCTACACGAGTACTTAACTGTATCCAGAAACCTTCCGTCCCTAGATTAGAAATCCAGATAGTCCAGTACCAAAGTTCAGTGAGTTGCTCGCAAGCTACCATGACGATCTCATGTCTGAGGGATAACTACGTCCATATCAAAACTCTAGGCAAAAAAATACAGACGGGTCACGTTCGATGAAATGTCAAATACAACATCTGCATGCCATACCAGTGTCTCCATACTCCTTGGTTAAGAGGATAACCAACGACTATGGCACACAACGACCTATACTTGATATACTATCATCCTGAAATAAGTGTATCATTTGGTCGCGAACAATCTTAGGACTATATGATATATCCTTTCTATATCACATACAAATAGTCCTAAGGACTTCATCACTCAAGAACTCATTATAGAAAGATGAAATAGTGATGAACTGCCAGAATAAATATTTTATTCAATAATATAATTTATATACAATTACATCAAATGTACAACTATCTACAGTAGAAATTGGCTTTGGGACACATTTCCCAACACAAAGTTCTTTTGTTGAAAACTTGATAGGCTTTACTATTTAAAGAATATCCAAGAAAAATAGCTTCATCAAATTTTGGTTCAAATTTACCAAGGTTATCTTTTCCATTATTAAGAACAAAACATTTACAGCCGAAAATATGAAAATATTTGTTGTTAGGCTTTCGTTTGTTCCACAGTTCATAGAGGGTTTTTCTAATGATAGGTTTAATCAAAAATCTATTCAAATATAGCAAGCGGTATTTATAGCTTCTGCCCAAAAGTATTTTGGATGATTTCCTTCACAAAGTATTGTTCTGGACATCTCTTCCAAAGTACGATTCTTTCTTTCTACAACACCATTTTGCTGTGATGTTCTAGGAGCTGAGAAGTTATGGTCAATACCGTGCTTTGTGCAAAAGTGATCAAAATGTTGATTTTCAAATTCAGTACCATGATTACTACGAACAGAAATAACAGACAGATTTTTTAAATTTGAAACTCTTTTATAAAATTTTTTGAATACTTTGAAAGTTTCATCTTTATGTGCAATGAACAAAATCCATGTGTATCTTGAAAAATCATCTACAATCACAAGGCTAAATTTCATACCACCTAGGCTTGTTGTCCTAGTAGGTCTAAATAGGTCCATGTGAAGTAGCTCTAAGGGTCTAATAGTAGAAACAATGTTTTCGGATTTAAAACTCCCCCTCACTTGCTTTCCTAATTGATAAGCATCGCAAACATAATCAAAATTAACTTTAAATTTTGGCAACCCTTTGACTAAATATTTCAAAATAAGTTTTACTATAGTATCCATACTAGTATGTCCAAGTCGCTTATGCCATAGTAAACTTGATTTCTTGTTCTTATCATTCATTGCTACAAGCCTTGTATTGCTTGACATAGCCAGATCATTAAGATCTACTACATAAATGTTACCAAGTCTATGTCCAATAAATTTTGTACTAGAGTCAAGTGGATCAACTACTATACACATTGAAGACTTGAAGAAAACATTAAAACCAATATCACAAAGCTAACTAATACTCAAAAGATTATGTTTTAATTTTTTTACAAGTAACACATTTTCAATAAATGTAGGAATAATTTTGATTTTACCAATATCGATTATCCTTTATTTGCGATTATCATCAAAAGTTACCATTCTACCATCTTTTTGTTATAGGGTGAAGAATTGATCAATATCACCCGTCATGTATCTTGAGCAGCCGCTATCAAGATACCATCTTTTTTTTTATATTTGAGGCTACAAGACATCCCTGCAAACAATCATGTAATAAATTTAGGTACCCAAGCTTTCTTGTGTCCTTGCAAGTTAGTAGAAATAGTTCCTTTTGGAACCCAAATTTTTTTGACTTTCTTCTTATCATTATATTTCAAATGATACTCAAATATCTTATGACCAATATTATTACAAGCATAGCATACAATTTTTGGCTTTGAATAAAAAGTATGTGATGATGCAAATTTAGGTCTAAATTATTTTGAAGTAATAAACTTAGGAGCATATGATATAGATGCATAAAATTTATTTGAAATTAAACCTTTGTAACATATTCCAAATTTGTTATTTGTCTCTCTTTGATTTTTCAAAATTAGTTCAAGCTTGTTGGAACTTATGATTAATTTTTCAACCAAAGACTTAAGCTTTTGAACTTTCTTTTTCAAATCATCATTTTCATTTAGCAAACTTTTGTTTTTCTCAAGAAGCTCTTCTTTTTCAAATTGGGTGGTTTTAAATCTTTCACACATTAAACTCAATTCCCTTTGCAAAATCTTATTTCTTTCACCAAATTCATCTTTATCCTTTTCAATTATATCACAATGATTTTTCAAAGTTTTCATTTTCAAACCAGTCTTTTTATATTCTACTAATAATTCACATAATGCATTATGCAGCTCATCATATATAAATTTTAAACTAGGTTCAAAAGTAGTTACCTCATCCTCCAAACCTATAAGACAGATCTGAGCAGTTTTTGTTATTTCTTCATCCTCTTCAGTGGATGTAGATTCGTCGCTGTTACTCTATGCTGCAAACATTACCTTCTTCTTCTTTTTCTTTATCATCTTTTTCTTTGCTTCAGGACAGTCAGGATATATATGTCCCGGTTTCTTGCACTCATAGTAGATTAGAATTTGATATTTATCTTTATCCTTTTCCTTTTCTTTGTCCTTTTCTCTTTCTCTTCCAAAATCTCCTTTTCTAAATTGCTTCCTCCATCTATTTGTTCTTCTTCTGCCCATAAACCTTTTAAACTTTCTCATTGCAAGGGATATCTCATCATTTTCAAGATCATCATCATCAGGTGAATCTGAATCTTCATTCTTGTCTTCTTCAGTAGCTTTAAATGCTATAGCTTTCTTTCTCTTAGAATCTTCATCAATCCTTTGTTGCATAGCTAATTCATGAGTAATTAGTGATCCAAGCAACTCATCCAGTGGTAGGGTGTTCAAGTCCTTTGCCTCTTGAATAACTGTCACTTTAGCTTTCCATTTATCTGGCAAAGATCTCAAAACTTTTTGAATAAGATCAACATTAGTGTAAGTCCTACCAAGACTTTTGAGACCATTGATAATATCAGTAAAACGAGTGTACATAGCAGATATAGTTTCACTAGGACCCATCTTAAATAATTTATACTTGTGCACAAGAAGATTAATTTTTGATGTTTTAACTTGTGTTGTGCTTTCATGTGTAATCTCAAGCTTATCCCAAATTTCTTTAGCAGAATTACAAGTTGAAATTATGTTAAACTCATTTGGATCCAAAGCACAATACAGCAAATTCATAGCTTTGGCATTCAGCTCAGCTAACTTCATATCATTTTCGTCCCATTCCTCTTCTGATTTGGGAACCTCAATATCATTAACTCTAACAGTGGATGTGTGAGGTCCTTTCAAAATAATTTTTCATAAATGAAAATCTATGGCTTAAATGTATATTTTCATTCTCGCCTTCCAATATGTATAATTGGTTCCGGTGAAAAGTGGAGGTCGATTTGTAAATTGGCCTTCGGCCAAAGAAGTGCTCATGGGATATGCCATCTATCTTTACTCTAAGTAATTTTCAAAGACTCTGCTCTGATACCACTTGTTGCCCAGGTGGTGTTGTGGTGCAATATGCAATGCAGAAGTAATTAAGTAAAATCAATAAGGTAAAGTAAGTAATAACACAAACACAAGGAAATTTAGAGTGGTTCGGAATAATCGGCTCCTACGTCCACTACCCAAGGACCACTTGAGATTTCCACTATATCTCCCAACCGGAATACAGTTGGATTGTTTTACAAGGCTCACAATCCAAACCTATACACTTTGGTTTTACCGGGATCATCAAAGAAATCCTAACTCCCTTTGGTTTTAAACGGGATCACCAAAGAAAACCCTAGCTCCCTTTGGTTTTAAATGGGATCACCAAAGAAAACCCTACACTTGGTTTTATACCGGAATCATCAAGAACCCAACTTAGGTTTTCACAAGGTTCACCTAAAAACCTTTAACCCTCTCTTAGGACACAACCCCTTGTTGTTCTTAGAGAGAAAACAAAGATATAAGAGAAATGTAAAGCAACTACACAACAAACCGAGTTTGTTAAAATGTTGCCGATGTAGATCAAGGTGAAGCCTAGCTTTGAATGCTCTTTAATGCTCTTCAAGCTGCTTCTAATCTTCTTCAATGATTGGATTCAATGATGAAGAGAAGTTGGTGGAGTTTTGAATCCTATCTTGAATGCTCTTGAAGTAGGTTGGTGAAAGACTTGAAGGCTTTTCAAATTTCTAAGATAAATCAATAATAATCCCTCAAAATTATTTAATCTATCAAAAGTAATCCCTTTTATAGTTTTCCATGAGATATAGCCATTGTAAGGCCTAGGGATTCGAAAAAGAGCTGTTGGAGACCATTTGGAATTCAAAAATCACTTTCAGCAACTAGCTGTTAGAGTGTAGAAAATGATCACTCAAGTCAGCTCGAGGTTCATGAGTCAGCTTGAAGTCTCAGACAGTCCAAACAGAATTTCTGTGCAAGTCAGCTCCTCAAGTTGGAGTCGGCTCGAACCTTCAATCAATTCAAAACAACAATTTACCTGAGTCGGCTCGAAGTCTCAGTCACCAACAAATATAACTCTGGATGAGTCGGCTCTTGGAGCTCGAGTCAGGTCAATATCTCAGGCTTCAAAAACATATATTCTTCCATGAGTCGGCTCTTGGGGCTTAAGTCGGCTCGAGGTATTGAAGCTCTAAAATTTTTTGTGCCGTGCCACAAGGAGTCAGCTCTTGCCAAAACTTCATTCAATGCTTCAAACTTCTCCAAAATTCTTCTATACTTGAATCCAACAAGAGCTAATCTACTCACTCTTATTTTTACAATTTTACAGCCCTTTTACAAGATTACATAGTTAAAAAATTAGGACTTTTACAATTTAAAGTATATAAGAGTCTGTTCAAACTTGAATTACCTTTCAATCAATTTGAAAACCAATTAAACCATTTTCCTGCAAAAACTTCTCAAGTAATTGAAAGAATTAGTAACATATACATGCTCCAATATTTTGTGATCATCAAAATCATTCCAGGGGTCAATAGTGATTATAAAAGATTTTTGGATAAATAATTATTATTATCAAAATGCATTGCTTAGAATGTAACAAAAACTTAACTATTGAGTTTTTTATTTATTACAATTATTATATTGTTATAATCAGTGCTATTAAACCTTGCTTGACCCGATCGGTTGGATCGAAAACCTGGTGACCCACATATAAAACTAGTCCATGTTTGAAATTAGTTTGGCTTTGCTTAAAAATCGGTGGAAACCATGGCCCAATTGGTTCAACATGGCCCATTAGACCTATCCCAAACATGAATGAAACCCGACCCAAAGGGATTAAACAAAAAAATCAAAAATGGAAAGGCTAATCAGCTAATCCCCGTGAAGTCCCGATTCATTATTTATCTTCATCCATCTCTTTATGTCCTTTTGACTTCCCCTCTTGCTCTCAGACCGGTGACCAAGTAGTGGGACAACAAGAGCAACTACCAGCGATGGTGGCAGTAGTGGCTGACTGAGATCTCAACAGCAACAATGATGAGGATAGAGAAGCTCCACCCTTCCTCTTCCTCTAGTTCATCCTTCAGGTGAGTCATCGAGTGACATTTTTTTGTATTTTCATCGACTATTGCACCCCTCTAGATTGCTCTCCACTGCAGCACCGCCCTCTCCAATGCCATCCCTGGTCCTCCTTAACTTCTTTTATGGCTTCGCCTCCTTGACCTTACCTTTCAGTGAATAACATCGAGATTGCTTCTTAGTATTTAAGTTCCACGAGCTCCAGGCTCCACTACTCAGGAATTCGGGTTTCAGTCCAGCGGAGGAAGACTATGGTCCTAGAGTAATGTTTTGGATTATAATTCTTCGACATCTGGTGCAAGAGGGAAGGCTGGCAAAGCATTATACTTCCTACAAATAAAGGATGGTGACTAAAAAATGCACTTTTACTCTTGTTTTGTATTTGCCGGACACTTCTATATTTCTATTCTTATGTTTGCTATCCTACTTTTAATCGCACTTTTCAGACTTTCTTTCATTGGTTTTAATCTTTTCAGTGAATTTAATTGTTTAAATTTTAAAGATTTGTTTAATGATAAAGGAATAAAAGAAATAATTTAGTAATAAATAATGAAAGTATTAAATTATTGAAGAATATGGGAGCTATGGAATGAGGTGAGACCGTGGGAGTGGAATTGTGGATCCGAAACCTCTTGCTTGAAGTTTAAATTTATCATTAATCCTTCATGAAGTTTAATTGTTTAAAGATTTTTTAATATCAAAGAAATAGAAAAATAATTTAGTAATTGAAGAATATAAACTAGGTAAATTTATGGAATGAAGTAATTTGTTAGGCCTATGTTTGTAATTTGTATTGTACTAGATTTATTTGTGCAATTATTTATACCTTGTACTTTATATTGTGTCTTTTTATAGATTATTAAAATAGCCTCTCAAGAGAATATGCCATTCATAGGTGATTTAAATAATATTTCATCTACTCAAACAAGTGGGATTAAAAAAAAATGATCCTGCATGAAGTCATTATAGAAAAGCTCTTGAACTTGGTAATAGTAAAAGAATGATGTTAGCATGCTTGTATTATAAAAAGGCATTTGCTAGTGGTGAGATCAATCACTTCAAATAACATCTTGCAGGGATAAAAGGAGAAATAAAGCCATGTCATAAAGTATCAATGGATAATCGCCATCAAATGATATAAAATATTCAAACTATTAATGAAAAGAAGAAAAAAGAAAAGGAAATGGATGAAGATTACAATCCTTTTAGTGCAAGGCATAAGAAATATGAAGAGCAAGTATATTATAGATAAGTAGGTGAAGATAATGACAATGATATCTAAAAAATTTCACTCTCATCAAACAAGTGTACAAGTAATGCAAAATATATAGTTGGTGGAGATAGCCGAGGTCAAGTGACAAACACAATAGGTAGAAAAAAAAAATAACCAATGATAATTGAAAATTATTTCATGCCAAGAACAATACCTAGTGCTCAACCAACTATAAAAAGTTTGTTGCAAAACAAAGAAGTAGTTGTAAGGTATGATCTTGCAGTAGCAAAATGGATGATAGATGCATATATATCATTTAATGCTGTCAACTCCAAGTATTATCAATCCATGATAGATGCTGATGGGGCCAGATCGCTGATGTGGCACCAGGCAGCTGATGTGGCGCGAGGTAGCTGACGTGGAGCCCCCATCAGATGCCATGACAAGCTTTCAACATGAGCATCTTCATCGGGCTGAGCTCCCTTGAAGCAACACCCCTGCCCGCCGAAGCCGAGCTCCGTCCTCTGCCAGGTCCATTCCCGCAAGCCCGGAACACCTAGGTCAGAGCCGAGTCTGAGTCCCCACCCAAGGTGGACCCCTCGGGATCGGGCCCCGTGGTCAGGAGTCGAGCTCAGCCTCCTCCGCCACGAGGCGCCCCTCCGAGCTCAGGTCCCCTGGGCTGGACGGCACCCCGGTGCCGAGCTCGCTTGAAGCCGGGCTCCGTGGTCAGGAGTCGAGCTCAGCCTCCTCTGCCATGGGTGCCCCTCCATAGTCAAGCTTAGCCCGTCTCCACCCTGCCGAGTAGCACCGAGGCGAGTCCACCAAAGGTGGGCCCTATCTTCCAGCTCGGCCTTCAGTTCAAACCAACGTGCCAGCCACCAAGGGAGCCATGCCTCCCCTCCGAGGACAGTGACGATACTCCCGAGGGCCGTACGACAACACCAACCATGCCGCAATTAATGCCCACGGCCGTCACTCACTCTAGAAAGAAAGGAAAGCTCACATCAAGGTGCCATGCCCTCCATCGATCCGCCGTACAACCGGAGAAAAGACCCTACTGAAGAGCGCAGGTCCCAAGACCGGTGGCCTGTCGATCGAGACCTTGTCAGGCTCCCAGGAGGGGGACAGGTAGAAGGAATGTCAGAGATTTATGGAAGCTACCTCAACTGTCAAAACAGGAGAGACGTCCCGTCTACGTCACGGTACCTCACCGTACATGACAGCGAGGGGAGATCCCAAAGCAAACCAAGGTAGAAAATCCCGCCAGAGTAAGCAAAAGAGGTATCTGCATCTGATCCAGTATCACTACATCCATAGCATACTTCTCAATTCAAGAACACCAAAGGAACCAGAGCAACACAAGGGAGGAAGGCCAAAGAGGAGGGCAAGATCACCTCGGCTAACACCACTCCCAGCTCGTCCTCATCTTCCACTCACATTATATTCACTCCTCCTAGCGTGGAGCTCATCCAGAGGGGCTCGACCAAGAGGATCTATTTTCCTGGATCGCTACTGACTTGACTGTCGGAGTGCCCCCACCGGAATCTCCGGCCCGGGTCACTGACATTGCTTCCTTGCAAGTCCCGAGGTGCCAGAGGCGTTCCCAAGCGGGCGAACACGCGACACACGACTCTGTCAGTAGCTATGGGCCACGACGATCTTGGCGGCAACAGCTTGGCACACCAGGTAGGGGCACGAATAGATTAAACCACTTGTGATCTAGTCCAGTCCCTGTTCAAGCAGTCCATCAGAAGGATGGTGACCACTTGGGCAAGAGGAGTCTCTCCCAGCCATGCAGAGGCATCCCTTTCTCATGGGAACCCGCACGATCCGGAGACGGAGCCGCCTGCCCCGGTTCAACCACCTCCACTAAAAGTTCAGCTGACTTCACTCGCTCAGCAGATGCATACTCTCACTACAGCAGTGCGCCAGCTTCAGCACCAACATCAGTTTTTGGCTACACACCATCAGTCGGAGATCCCCGCAGCCCACGCCGCAGCACCCCGCGACAGCCTGCGTTCCTTCCACGGAAGGCCTTCGCAGCCACGGGCCGTGACAGATCCCCGGGGTACCCACTAGACTCCGTTGAAGCGATGCCGGGCCGGGTCCACTAACGAAGAAAGCTGCTCATTGTACCTTGATCGGGGGGCATCCAGACCCCGTTAGGGTAGGAGGGGCAAGGCCCTTCATCGTGGGCACCATGTATCCATGTCACCTTCCCCACCTCTCTTAGCGGAGGGGTCTATGGATGAAGCCATCAGATGCATGGCGGAGAAGCACCTGGAGGAGCATGACCGCAAGCTGGTGGAGCTATCTCACCGGTTTGCCAACTTGCCTGGCTCTACTATTGAGCCAGCGGGCTATGAAGCCCATCCTCCATTCTCTTAGGAGATTCAGGTGGAGCTGATTTCCCGTCGGTTCTGCATGCCGTAGGTGGACTCCTACGATAGGACCACTGATCCCCTAGATCACCTGGAAAGCTACCGGGCCCTCATGAGGGTCCAGGGGGCCACCGACGCTCTGTTGTGCACCACCTTCCCTACTACTCTCTAGAAGGCGGCTCGAGTATGGTTCTCCCGCCTCGAGCCAGAAAGCATCAACTCCTTCGCCCAGCTGTGGCAGAAGTTCTTGGCTCATTTTGATGCCTGCCGGAAGATGCCATGCAAGGAGGACAGCCTCTTCTCCATCAGGCAACAGGATCAGGAGCCGCTGCGGGATTATGTGGCTCGTTTCAAGGCTGCTGCCCTGGAGATCTAATTCTATTGTTTAGAGGAGCCGGTCGCCATGCTGGCACTGAAGCGAGGACTCAAGACTTCTCACTTGACATAATCGCTTGACAAAAAGCCTCCAAAGTCTTATTCCGAGCTCCTCATTCATACTCAAAAGTACATCCATGCCGAGGAGGTGGATCATACCTGGCAAGAGCTCGACGGGAAGCCACCGAGGAGGCCCGCGCCCGTCGAGGTGCCCGAGGCATGGAAGTCGGCGCCACCAGCTCGAAGCTCCCATCCTTGACCAGGGCCAAGGAGCACTCCCGTCCTTGAAAGGAATCTCACTCCCCTTCTCGCCTCGAGGACAAAGATCCTCATGGAGATCGAGGCCAAGACCTACCTGAGGCGCCCACCGCCATTGAAGCCGTCTGCCACCCGTGACAAGTCAAAGTACTGTCACTTTCATCGCAACCACGATCATGACACCGAGGAATGCCGCAACCTCAAATGAGAGATTGAGGAGCTCATCAAAAGAGGCTACCTTGGAAGGTATGTGGGGGACAGATCTCAGCTAGAATCTCAGGCACTCGTCACCCTTCCACCAGTCCCGGCAGTCGACAATCGCCCTACCGAGAAGCTGGTGGGGATGATACACTAGGGGACTGGGCGCGCCTCCAAGAAGGCCCGGGGGGTAGGGAACCCTGAGATTGTACTTTCCTTTATAGGGGAAGGGAGAGATGGAGTGAAAAATGTAAATAATGATGCTGTGGTCATCGAGATGACGATCGCAAAACATCCTGTAAAATGCATTATGGTAGATAGTGGAAGCTCCATAGATGTGCTTTTCTACGATGCTTTCTCCAAGATGAATCTTCCCTCTACTCAGCTCAAGCCTGTACATACACCCCTCGTTGGTTTCACTGGGGATTCCATGAGGGTGAAGGGGGAGATCATTCTCCCAGTCACTGTCGGGACACTACCTCGGCAGAGTACCGTCATGATGACGTTCACGGTTGTTAGGCTCCCTTCGCCTTACAACGTGATCTTGGGCCGACCTGGGCTCAACCTTCTCGACGCTGTGGTCTCTACCAAGAGACTGCTCGTGCAATTCCCAACTCCATGTGGCATCAAAGAGATGAGGGGTACGCGGTGCAGCACTGCTTCCAAACCCTTCTTGGGGCCCAGGTGCCCGAGAAGGTTCTTGAGTCGGACGAGCTCGACCAGCGGGTCCAGGACCCCAAAGGAGGCCCGACTGAGCACCTACTTCCTTGCCAGCTCGAGGTCGACCTGATAAAGACCGTGCAGATCGGAGCTCAGCTACCCGAGGAGGAGAAGGGTCCATTGCTAGAATTCCTGCGAGCCAACACAGATGTGTTTGCTTGGACAGTGGCAGACATGCCAGGCATACCCCCTGAAGTCATCACCCACAAGCTCAATGTCGATCCGAGGTGCAAACCAGTTCGGCAGAAGAAAAGGAGCTTCACCCTTGAAAAGCAAGCGGCCATCAATGAAGAAGTTGAAAAACTTCTGGCCGCGTGCTTCGTTCGAGAAGTGCACTATCCGAGCTGGTTGGCAAATATGGTAATGGTAAAGAAGAATAATGTCAAGTGGAGGATCTGTGTGGACTACATCGATCTCAATAAGGCATGCCCGAAGGACAGCTTCCCGCTCTCGAGGATAGACCAGTTGGACTCCACATCGGGGCATAGGTTGCTTTCCTTCATGGATGCATTCTCCGGATACAACCAAATCCGGATGCACCCGGAGGACGAGGAGCATACTACCTTCATCACTGATCGAGGGGCATACTGCTACAGGATGATGCCCTTCGACCTAAAGAATGCTGGAGCCACGTACCAACGTCTGGTCAACAAGGTCTTTAAAGACCAGATCGGCTGGAATGTGCAAGTGTACGTGGATGACATGCTCGTGATGAGCAAGCCAAGCTTGAACCACATCGTCGACCTCGTCGAAGCCTACCACAGCCTTCGAATGCACCAAATGAATCTCAATCCAGTGAAGTGCACCTTCGGGGTGGCGGCAGGGAAATTTTTCGGTTTCATGGTCACCCAAAGGGGCATCGAAGCAAACCTGGACAAGGTCCAGGTGATCCTCGACATGGAGCACCCAACATCCAAGAAGCAGGTCCAACGCCTGACAGGGAGGATCGCATCCTTAAGTCGATTCATCTCAAGGTCGGCCGACCGCTGCCTCCCTTTCTTCAAGGCACTGCGCAAAATGCATGACTTCACCTGGACCAAAGAGTGCAAGACAGCCTTTGAGAAGCTGAAGGAGTTCCTGACCTCTCCGCCTCTACTGTCCAGACTGGAAGAAGGGGAGGAACTCCTACTCTACCTGGCGGTGACTCCAGGGGCCGTCAGCTCGATCCTCGTCCTATGGACCAGGATGGATCCCAGAAGCTGGTGTACTACACTAGCAAAATCCTCCAGGACACGGAGATCAGGTATACCCATTCCAAAAAACTAACTTTTACACTAATCATGTCTGCTAAATGCCTCAGGCCATACTTCCAAGCGCACCCCATTGCGGTTGTCACCGATCAGCCGCTGAGGACCATGCTAGCCCATCCCGAGACCTCCGGGAGACTGGCCAAATGGTCCCTGATGCTGAGCGAGTTCGACATTGCATACCGATCGAGGTCGTCGCAGAAGGCCCAAGTCCTAGTCGACTTCGTGGTCGAATGCACGGGACTCCCCGAGGAGCCAGAGCAGATGGTCCTGGAGACCCAAGCTGAGCCCGTACCACTAGAGGACCCTTGGATCCTCCACGTGGATGGAGCCTCCAACTCCTGTGGAAGTGGGGCGGGCCTCATCCTCACTAATTTCGACGGGGTGGTGACGGAATGCGCCCTCCACTTCAAGTTTCTTGCCATGAACAACCAGGCGAAGTATGAAGCACTTCTCGTGGGCCTAAGGGTGTCCTGCGAACTGGGCGTGCAGAACTTGAGGGTCTTCACGACTCCCAACTGGTCGCCGGACAAGTCTCCGGGGAATACGAGGCCCGAGGCCCCCAGAGGGTGAAGTACCTAGAAAAAGTTCGTGCAAGCACGACGAGTTTGTTGGGAAATGTGTTCCAAAGCCAATTTTTACTGTACACAGTTGTACATTTGATGTAATTGTATATGAATTATATTATTGAATAAAATGTTTATTCTGACAGTTCATCACTATTTCATCTTTCTGTAATGAGTTCTTGAGTGATGAAGTCCTTAGGACTATTTATATGTGATATAGAGAGGATATATCATATAGTCTTAAAATTGTTCGCGACCAAATGATACACTTATTTCAGGATGATAGTATATCAAGTATAGGTCGTTGTGTGCCATAGTCGTTGGTTGTCCTCTTAACCAAGGAGTGTGGAGATACTGGTATGGCATGCAGATGTTGTGTTTGACATTTCATCGAACGTGACCCGTCTGTATTTTTTTTGCCTAGAGTTTTGATATGAATGTAGTTATCTCTCAAACATGAGATCGTCATGGTAGCTTGCAAGTAACTCACTGTACTTTGGTGCTGGACTATCTGATTTCTAATCCAGGGATGAAGGTTTCTGGGTACAGTTAAGTACTCGTGTAGCAGTGATCGGATCAAGATGGGATTGACCCCTCCAAAGTGTTTGGAGCAGATATCTTACTGTGTTTCAATTTAGCAAAACCTTGACTAGGGTAATCTCTGTAAAGTGTTACAGGACTTGTGAGGTTGAGACACATTGTTGATAGACTTTATGGGTTGGGCAGTTTAACCCTAAGTCTTCCTGAGCATTGAGGTCAAAGGGATTAATTACAAGGTTTCCATATCTCCTGGTTCTTGATTGTTGCTCTACAACTTCGACCTATCCGGACATCGGGTGTCATTGCTAGATGGCGATTTTGACTGGTATTGGAAATGTTCCAGTGCTACCGGCTTAGTGTTCGAACCTATGGGGTCACACACCATATGGGTTTCTACTTGATCTAGTGATCGGAGAACGATTGGGAATCGTTCGTGGACTCATAAAGAAAAAGTATTTTTCTTTATCCAAGTGTCGACACTTGATATTCTTGAAAGTGTCGACACTTGTGTAAGTGTTGACACTTATTGATTTCGCAAGTGTAAACACTTGATGTCACAAAAGGTTGTGACATAAGTTTTTCACTAATAGTTGATAATGCATGGAGGTGAATTAAGTAATGTGATTACTTGATAGCCCAATTTGATTGAGCTATAAAAATCTGGAACGAATCAAATAGGATTTGGTTCAAAATAGGTTTGGGTCCAATTGGGTTGAACCCAATGTATGCACACTTGACCCAATTGATTTCAGTTATGAACTGAAATCAATTAACACATTAATCTGAATTTAAATAAGTTTAAATTCAGTTTTGGGGAGTTATGTAACTTCCCATGACCATAACTCCCCATAACTATCCATTACCACACCATAACTCCCCACTCTCCCTCTCCCTCTCCATCTACATAATGGGCTAAAATGGGAGGACGAAATAAGAAAATTCAGCAAAGAATGCTGGAAAAATCAAAGGGAAGAAAGGGAAGAAACTAGGAAAGTTCTAGTTTTATAGGTGTGAGATTTTTTGGAAAGAGTGTGCTTATTTATACCTAGTGATCTAGGTCTTCGGATTGAGTGTTTGGGAAGGGTTCCAACCACTCATTCTCCACCTCTTGAGTTTCTTCATTCATTCGGAGAGTCGGCATCGAAAGAAGAAAAGGAGTCCCGATCAAATCGTTCCACAACAAGCTAGCACTTGGAGTGGAAGTATATTTTGAAAGAGCCCTGGTGTGAACCACCTGTAGAAGCCGGACACGTGTGCGGCTAAGCAGAGTTCTTCCTCCTGCTCCTGGATCTTTCGTAGTGGAGAGCGTCTCCATTTTATACGAGGTATGGTTTTACATATATAGATATGTTGCTCTGAAATGTTCATAGCATGAGTTTATGATTTCTTAATTTATATTAATCATTCATGCAAGATCTTGGGCTAAGTAGCATAGAATAATTCTAAAAGCATGCTTAGATTAAATGTTAATCCATTTATCATGCTTTCGCTGCATGTTATTTTGAAAAAGTTTTAAAATAGAAAGCATGCTCGCTACTAGTTTTCCTTTCAGAGTTTCCGTTACTTCCACGTTTCCCACATTTCCTGTGGAGAAAATGCTCGGGCGGATGCGTTGTCGAGGCTTGCAACCTTACCGGACTCATCCCTGGGGCGTGCCTGCATCGAGTACCTCGAGAGTCCAAGCTACGAGGGCCCTGAAGAGGTATAACAAGTGGCTCATGAGCAGAGCTGGATGGACAAATATGTCAAATACATTTAGGACGGCCTCTTACCAGAGGATCGCCGGGAAGCTGGCCTCATCAAAAGAAAGGCCACCTGTTTTGTCTTAATGGATGGTCATCTCTATCGCCGATCTTATTCCTATCCCCTCTTGAAGTGCCTCAGACCCACGGAGGTAGCCTCTGTGCTCCAAGAGATACACGAGGGCCTCTGTGGGAACCATATGGGAGGAAGAACTCTAGCTCACAAGGCACTCCGACAGGGATACTTCTAGGAGACGATGAGGGAAGACGCTACTTACTTCGTCAAGAAATGTGATAAGTGCCAACGTCATTCCAACGTCCAGCGCCTACCGGCCCTGCCCATCTCTCAACTATCATCACCCTGGACCTTCGCACAGTGGGGGATGGACATTCTGGGGCCATTCCCCATGGCGCCGGGGTAGCGGAAGTTTTTACTGGTAGCAGTGGACTACTTCACCAAATGGGTTGAAGCCGAGCCGTTGGCCCGGATTACGGAAGCCAACGTCCGGCAATTCTTCTGGAAGTCAGTCATCTGTCATTTTGGACTCCCCAACTGCGTCATTACCAATGACAGGAAATAGTTTGACAACAAGGAGTTCGAAGGATTTTGTGCCGAGCACGGGATCCAACATCGGTTCACCTCGGTTGCACATCCCGAGACGAACGGAGAAGCCGAGGTCACCAACAGAACCATCCTCCAAGGGCTCCGCACCAGGCTGGACCGGGCGAAGGGCAGATGGGCGGAAGAGCTCTCAAGCGTCCTGTGGGCCTACCACACAACGCCCAAAATGGCAACGGGCGAAACACCATTCAACTTCGTCTTCGGCACGGAGGCAGTGATTCCAGTTAAGTTCGGCGTGCCCACGCTCTGCATACAGCAGTATGACAAAGCACGGAACTCGGCGCACCTCCTCCTCAACCTGAACCTCCTCAAAGAAATGAGGGACAAAGCCCGGCTTCGGATGGTGGCATACCGGCAACGGGTTGCCCGATATTACAATGCCCGGGTGAAGTTGAAGACCTTCCGACCTGGCGACCTGGTATTGCGCCGAGCTGAGGCGTCTCAACCAGAGAATGCGGCAAACTCTCGCCGAACTATGAAGGCCCCTACAAAGTGGCCGAGGCCCTCTCACAGGGGCCTACTATCTCGAGGACCTAGATGGTACCAGATTTCCCCGGACATGGAATGCTTGTAATCTGAGGAAATACTATTAATAATGTAAGTTCTCCCTCCATTTGAAATAAAGGTCCTTTTCCTGTGCAATGGTTAATTTACCTTGCAGGAACATTAAAGACCTGGGAAGCCCCCAGGCACCGGTGAGCCCAGCTCCTCGGCATCAAAGAGCTGGGAAGCCCCCAGGCACCGGCGAGCCCAACTCCCCGACATCAAAGACCAGAGAAAAGTCCTCCGGCAAAAAGACCTGGGAAGCCCCCAGGCACCAGCGAGCCTAGCTCCTCGGCATCAAAGCCCAGAGAAAAGTCCTCCGGCACAAAGACCTGGGAAGCCCCCAGGCACCGGCGAGCCCAGCTCTCCGGCATCAAAATTCGAGAAGACATCTTCTGGCACCAACTCTTCGAGCCCAGCTCCAAGACGCCAAGGTCCGGAACCTCGACTCCTGGCATCAAAAATTTTAATCATCAACATCCCCGAGCCCAGCTCCAGGATGCCTGCTCAAGACTGGATCTCAGATCTCCGGCCAAGGACACCTCTGAGCCACACAGCTCGTCATCATCAATGTCCCCGAGCCCAGCTCCAGGACGCCTGCTCAAGACCGGAGCTCAGATCTCCGGCCAAGGGCACCTCTAAGCCATGCAGCTCGTCATTGACAACATCCCCGAGCCCGGCTCCACGACGACGATCGAAGCCAGAACCCGTCCTCCGTCAGGTCAGCTCTCGCAAGCCGGGACGCCTAGGCCAGAGCCGAGCATGAGCTCCCACCCAAGGCGGACCCCTCGAGATCGGGACCCGTGGTCAGGAGTCGAGCTCAGCCTCCTCCGCCGCGAGGAACCCCTCCGAGGTCAAGTCCCCTGGGCTGGGCAGCATCGTCACCAATCAAAGCCCAGAGAAAAGTCTCCGGCACAAAGACCTGGGAAGCCCTCAGGCACCGGCGAGCCCAGCTCACCGGCATCAAAGCCCGGAGAAAAGTCCTCCGGCATAAAGACCTGGGAAGCCCCAGGCACCGGTGAGCCCAACTCCCTGGCATCAAAGCCCAGAGAAAAGTCCTCCAGCACAAAGCCCTGGGAAGCCCCCAAGCACCGACGAGCCCAGCTCTCCGGCATCAAAATTCAGGAAGATGTCTTTCGGCACCAACTCTTTGAGCCCAGCTCCAAGATGCCAAGGTTCGGAACCTCAACTCCCGGCACTAGAAATTCTAATCATCAACGTCCCCGAGCCCAGCTCCAAGATGCTTGCTCAAGACTGGAGCTTAGATCTCCGACCAAGGGCACCTCTGAGCCACGCAGCTCATCATTCATCAATGTCCCCGAGCCCAGCTCCAGGATGCCTGCTCAAGACCAGAGCTCAGATCTCTGGCCAAGGGCACCTTTGAGCCACGTAGCTCGTCATCGACAACACCCCCAAGCCCGGCTCCATGATGACGACCGAAGCCGGGCCCCGTCCTCTGCCAGGTCAGCTCCCGCAAGCCCGGGATGCCTAGGCCGGAGCCGAGCACGAGCTCCCACCCAAGGTGGACCCCTCGAGATCGGGACTCGTGGTCAGGAGTCGAGCTCAGCCTCCTCTGCCGTGAGGCACCCCTCCGAGCTCAGGTCCCCTGGGCTGGGCAGCATCATCGCCAATCAAAGCCCGGAGAAAAGTCCTTTGGCACAAAGACCTGGGAAGCCCCCAGGCACCGGTGAGCCCAGCTCCCCGGCATCAAAGCCCGAAAAAAAGTCCTCCAGCATAAAGACCTGGGAAGCCCCTAGGCACCGGGAGCCCAGCTCCCCGGCTTTAAAGACCGGACGACCCACCGGCACCGGCGAGCCCAGCTCCCCGGCAAAGGACCTAGGAAGCCCCTAGGCACTTAGTGCCTCCGAGCCCAACTCCAGGATGCCACGGTCCAGAACTCAGATTTCCGGTGCCGCAATCCTCAATCATCAACATCCTTGGAACTGGCTCCGAGACACTAAGGTTCAAGACTCAAACTTCCAATACAAGGGATCTCAGCCTTTGACGTCTCCAAGCCCAGCTCCAAGACGGTGACTACTGAATCATGTCCCTAAGCAACTGAGTCCAAGGCCAACGTTCATCACCGCATGACCTTAAGATCAACGCCGGGTCCGTGCCAGTCGAAGTCCTCGGCTCCCCTCTCAGACCTCCCGGCACCAAAAAAAAAGGAAAAAGAAAGGGACAGGAGAAACCCTAAGATGACTCCTAAAGGACGAGAAAGGGGCGCTAACCTGCAAAAACCCTAAGAAGTCGCCAGCGGATGGAGAGGAGAAGAAGAGGGAGAATACTCCTGCAGGATGCTGGGCGCACAAAGTTTGAATGAGGGTAAGCTTCGAAAAGACTTACCCCTCCTTCCTAAACTACCTATGCCCGACCGTACCTTTGCGGCCCCACAGAAGGCACCTGCCGCGTGTCAACCATCCATTGGGCCAGCATGCCCATCCGATCGTGATTGCTCCGACTTCCATGCCCGCCTCAACGGCTCCCCCTACGTGGCCACATGGCATCCTCCCACAGGCTCGTAGGACCGCAGAGAGAGGCACCGCCGATTTTGGCCATCATCGCACCAGATTTCTCTGCCTTTTCATGTCAGCACCATAATTATGCCCTTCGTCCCAAGCACCGCGTGCCAATGGGCCTCAGACATGGAGGGCAAATGATGGGACCATATCGTTGATGTGGCACGAGGCAGTTGACGTGGTGCGAGGTAGCTGACATGGAGCCCCCTTCAAACGCCACGACATGCTTTCAACACGAGCACCTTCGCCGAGCTGAGCTCCCCTGAAGAAACACCCCTACCCGTCGAAGCCGAGCTCCGTCCTCCGCCAGGTCCGTTCCCGCAAGCCCGGAATACCTAGACCAGAGTCGAGTCCGAGTCCCCACCCAATGCGGACCCCTCGAGATCAGGCCCCGTGGTCAGGAGTCGAGCTCAGCCTCCTCTGCCATGAGGTGCCCCTCCGAGCTCAGGTCCCCTGGGCTGGGCGGCACCCCGGTGCTGAGCTCGCCTGAAGCCGGGCCCCATGGTCAGGAGTCGAGCTTAGCCTCCTCCGCCACGAGGTGCCCCTCCGCAACCGAGCTCAGCCCGTCTCCACCCTATCGAGCAACACTGAGGCGAGTCCACCAAAGGTGGGCCCTACCCTTCTAGCTCGGCCTTCAGTTCAAACCAACGCGCCAGCCGCCAAGGGAGCCATGCCTCCCCTCCGAGGACAGTGACGATACTCCCGAGGGCCGTACGACAACACCAACCATGCCGCAATTAATGCCTACGGCCGTCACTCACTCCAGAAAGAAAGGAAAGCTCACATCAAGGTGCCATGCCCTCTGCCAATCCGCCGTACAATTGGAGAAAAGACCCTACCAGAGAACGCAGGTCCCAAGACCGGCGGCCCGCCGATCGAGGCCTTGTTAGGCTCCCAGGAGGAGGACAGGCAGAAGGAATGTTAGAGATTTATGGAATCTACCTCAACTGTCAAAATAGGAGAGACGTTCCATCTACATCACGGTACCTCGCCGTACATGACAGTGGGGAGAGATCCCAAAGCAAACCAAGGTAGAAAATCCCGCCAGAGTAAGCAAAAGAGGTATCTGCATTTGATCCAGTATCACTACATCCATAGCATACTTCTCAATTCAAGAACACCAGAGGAACCAG
Organism: Areca catechu; assembly: GCA_021397845.1. Taxonomy (NCBI): domain Eukaryota; kingdom Viridiplantae; phylum Streptophyta; class Magnoliopsida; order Arecales; family Arecaceae; genus Areca; species Areca catechu. Next base: position 136,372,356 of record CM038049.1, read on the forward strand.
AGCAACACAAGAGAGGAAGGCCAGAGAGGAGGGCAAGACCACCTTGGCCAACATCACTCCCAGCTCTTCCTCATCTTCCACTCACACTATATTCACTCCTCCTAGCGTAAAGCTCATCTAGAGGGGCTCGACCAGGAAGATCTGTTCCCCTGGATCGCCACTAACTTGACCGTCGGAGTGCCCCCGCCGGAATCCCCGGCCCGGGTCACTGACATTGCTTCTTGCAGGTCCCGAGGCGCCAGAGGTGTTCCCAGGCGAGCGAACGCGCGACACCCGACTCCGTCAGCAGCTACGGGCTACGACGATCTTGGCAGCAACATATGCTATAGTTAGTATAGGGCTTGATTATAAAGCTCCAAATTTCACTTTATTCATGATTATTTGTCAACCAAAAATATTGATGAGGTGAAAAGTATGTTAAAAGCTTTCATGCCACATAAAAGAGAATTAGATGCATAATCATATATGATGGGTAGACAAATCAATATAAAAGAATTTTGATTAATTTTTTAGTTTATTATCCTAGAGAGACCATATTTTGAAGAGTGTGGATGCTTCAAATACCTAGTTGATATGTTGTATAAGTTATTCAAAAAAATTATCATATATATTGCTCATGAAAATGTAGTTCATGTAATGTCTAATAATACTGTAAACTATGTTGTTGCTAGTAAAAACTTGAAATAAGACTTTCCTGTATTATTTTGGTCATCTTGTGCTATTCATTGTCTTAATCTCATCATGCAAAATATTGGTAAACTAGTTTCAGTTAAAAACATAGTAGCCCATATCGCAAGTATTACAAATTATATTTATAACCATTATTATCCTTTGTATTTGATAAAAAAATTTAATAGTGAAAAGAAGATAATTCGCCCAGCATCCATGCATTTTGCAATAAATTTTATTGCTTTACAAATATATTAGACCACAAAGTTACATTAAGAACAATGATGACTTCTAGAGAGTGGACAAGTTCAACTTATGCTAAATATAATAAAGGAAAGATATTTGTTGATGATGTATTTAATTTTATTTTTAAAATAAATGTGCAACTATTGTTAAACTAACATAGCTTTTAATTCGAGTTTTGAGGATTATTGATAATGATGATAGACCTTTGATAAGTTACTTGTACCATGCTATGCATTAAGTTTGTAATAAAATGATCAAAAGGTTTAGAATAAGAAAAGATGCAATTGAATCTTATTTAAGAATAATTGATTCTTGGTGGGATTTGCAATTATACCAAAATCTTCATGCAGCTAAATTTTGGTTGAATTCATGTTTTCAATATGATTCAAAGTATATGAATAAATACTTTCATAGTGTGCCTGGATTTTTAAATATTATAGAGAGATATTCATTTGGTAATCCAACTTTGCAAGGAAAATTAATAGATGAGATAAGATTATTTAGAAATACAGAGGATGACTTTGAATGCTTATCGACTATAAATAAACAAAATTATTTGGCTCCAGGCAAGCTTATTTATTAGTTATATCTTTGTACTGTCATTTATATAAAATTCTTCAATTATATTATTTTAACAAATATAATATTTTATATTCAGGAGAGTGGTGGGTCATCAATGAAAGTTGTATACCTAATTTGTAAAAGTTAGTTAATCATGTTTAAGCAAAACTTATGGTGCATCTCGATGTGAGAAAAATTAAAGTAACTTTGAACATATTCATTTTAAAGGGAGAAATAGATTAGAATACCAAAGACTTAATAATCTAGTATTATGCACTACAATTAAGACTACAATAAAGTTAATTTTATCATGAATGATATACAATTACTTTTATTTACTTCTTGTTATCTAATTTTCAAACAAATATTAAACATAGATTTTATTTCAAGAGTTAGAACTATGATCTTATTAACTTTGAATTGTTTGATAACAATAATGCATAAATGTCAGTCGATAAGCCATCAAATTTGACTAGCGAGGAATTGAAAACTTTTTATCGTGAATTGGCATCATGTTCTATTTAAAAAAATGATAATGGCAGTGAAAAAAATATTTTGTTATATAATTTATAAATAAATGTTATTACAATTTCAAGAGATGTGATTTATTTTTTGAATTTTGTAAATATATTGAATTTTGAAGATTTATAAGGTGATGATGATAAAAATGATGGAAATGATTTAATAGAAAAAAATATGAAAGAGAGAAATATTGCAACTCAAGAAAATATATTTATAAATATTGATATAAACTTTAGTTCATGAGCTTGAATCTTTATTTTTTATACTTGCTTGTCACTTCAACTTTTTTCAATAGACATTATTTTTAATTGTTAGACTTGGACATGAAATAATATTTGTTTATTAAAACTTTATATTTTGCTAGAAGATGTGGAAGGTTATGTTTTAAAATTTAAATTATTTGTTCTTATTAGCTTGTAACTTTATGCCATTAAATCTTTATATTCATGATTATTTTAATCTAATTATTTGTATTTATGAGGTTACAATTATATTTGTTTATAATATTGAAATATATTATTAGAAACTGTTGTGCCCATTCGGCTAGTCCCGGGTCGGACCGGCCCCAGGCGTCCAGTCGGCTGGCCCTCACGCGGGGTCCGACTCCCCGATTCTTGGAGAGGACCCTGCGGCCCCCTTTCCCAAAGGGCTGACCCGGGGGCTTTGAGAGTCGGCGGGCTACTCCCCGCCCGTGCGTCGACTTTGTTGAGGCCCTGATGGGCACCACGGTCGGCTTCTTTAAGGCTGTGGCCGATCCGCTGTTGGAGGGGGCACCTGAAGTTTCCAGGGGCCTTTCTCCCTGACAAGTTCTGACATTCGTTGTAATGGATTCCGCTGCATGGCCACGACCCTTGTTGCCAGGCCATCACCTTGACGCTCCTGCCATGCCGCCAACCGACGACCTTGCCATCACGCCGATTCTCCTGGGGGCATATTCGAGCTTTTCTAGCTTATTCCCTAATAGAATTTGGCGGCACTCCATGCCTATAAGAGACACCCCGGGGACCTCCGCAAAAAGGGTAACATTCTTCTTCCCCATCGTGAACTCCTTTCTCTAAGCTCTTTCCATTCTATTGCTCTGATTTCTCCTCTAACTTAAGCATCGGAGTGTCCCCCGCCGGAGCCCCTCCGGCGCCCAGGGAATTTCTGCAGGTCGACTGCTCGAGGAGCTCTCCGGCGTATCCATCAAGCCCAGTCCAGGAGGAAGAGCGGCAACAGATTGGCGCTAGAGGAAGGGGCCGCCTTGAACCTTTGTTGCGCTCCTTGTGCTAAAAGGAAAGATTACGGGAAAGTTCCAGCCATGGCAAGAGGAAGAACCCAGAGTATTTCCACGAGGGGAGGGCATTCTCATCAGGGGCCCAACGCGCCCCGCGCGGAAAGCAACGTCGCTACCACCGCTGAGCCCACCATCACCCTAGGGTTGCAGCAATTCCAGATGCTGGTAAACTGCATTGAGACACTTACCTCAGCGGTCCAGCACTTCTAGGAAATGGCAGACCATTAGCAGTAGCCGCCGGTGGCTTCCTGCATCAACAATCAGCCTGCCGCCAGCGTCAGCCAGCGGCAGGAGGCACCTCCATCCCCGTCCCTCGCTGTTCCGGAACCCCAGGGGTCCTTAAGGGCTCGCGCTGAAGGAAAGAGGGCAAGGTTAGCTTCCCCCTCCTTCGCTGACTCCACCCCTCTCGACTGCCGGTGCCCTGCTGCAGACCCGCATGACTACGATAGCAAAATCATGCGCATGGAGGAGCATATTGCCAAGATTGTTGAGCTGCAAGAATGCTGAGGGAAGGCAGGCGCACGACACTCGCCCACCTTTCTCCACCGAGATTCTGGGAGAGTCTATCCCCCGACATTTCAAGATCCCACAGGTGGACCCCTACGACGGTACCACCGATCCCTTGGACGACCTGGGCATCTATAAGGCCCACATGATGGTGCAGGGCATGTCCGACGCCCTCCACTGCATCGCCTTCCCGGTGACTCTGAAGAAGGCCGAGCGGATGTGGTTTTCGCCATCCGCTCAGGTACGATCCGTTCCTTTCTCAGCTCGAAATCCTTTTTCTTTCTCATTCAGGACTTGCAGTTGAACTCCGAAGAACACCGACTACCTCTTCCTCATCCAACAAGCGGAGGGAGAGACCCTCCGGGACTACATGGCCCACTTCAACTCGACCACTATGGAGGTCCCCGACTTGAATGAATCGGTGGCCATGTCAGCCTTCAAGAGGGGACTTTGCTCGTCCAGGCTCATTTTCTCCCTGGACAAGAAGCTCCAGCGAGCTACACCGACCTGCTGGCCAAGGTACACAAATACGCCCTAGCGAAAGAACAGTCGGCGAACCGGCACCAGGCTGAGGGAAGGTCAGCCCCGAAGAAGTGGGGCAATAAGGACCTCACATTCGACCTCCCAGCGATGACGGCCGATCCACTCGGTGCCAGAGCCCCAAGCAGAGGGACTACCTCAAGCGGTTCAACAACTATGCACCCCTCTCCCTGCCATGGGAGAAAATCCTAATGAAGATCGAGAACGAGGCCTTCTTCCGAAGGCCTCGACCGATGAGGGGTCCTCTTGCCTCCAGGAACAAAAACAAATACTGCCGGTTCCACAGGGACCATGGGCATGACATAGAAGAGTGCCTCCAGCTGAAGGACGCCATCGAGGATCTCATCAGGAGAGGGTATCTGAACAAGTACGTCCAACCCCGCCGGAATCGGGCCGGGACTTCAACTATTAGAGACCCCCGGAGGAGGCTGAGCTCCCCAATCAGTGCCCCATCGATGGAGGCGTTGGCATGCTGCACCGACGATCTGATTGGGGGCGGAAAGTGGACCAGGACATTATAAAGAAGCCCAGGGGATCCAATGTAATCAGTTTCTCTGATGAGGACCTCTCGGAGCCTCCTCTCCCGGCGATGACCTATGGTTGTGTCGGCTATCATCGCCAACTATGATATAAAGCGCGTCCGTATTGATAATGAAAGTTGTGCGGAGGTTTTACTATATGACGCTTTTGTCCAAATGAACTTGTCCAAGTCTAGACTGCGGGAGTCCATGGTGCCGCTCACTGGCTTCAGAGGGAACACCATCGGGGTTGAGGGGGAGATTGCCTTATCCGTGCCCCTCGGGACGGAACCTTACCAGCGAACCTTCTCCGTCAACTTTGTGGTCGCCCGTACGACCTCAGTGTATAACGCAATTTTGGGTCGGCCATCCCTCAACAAGTTCCGGATCATTGTATCCACTTACCATCTACTGGCCAAGTTTCCGACGCATGACGAAGTTGGGGAGCTGAGGGGAGACAGTAGAGTGGACAGGCAGTGCCTAGCTATTCACGACAAGTAGCTGGACGGGGGCCTCACACTCGAGCAGCTTGATCCAAGAGACGAAACCGACAGCCAGGGTCAGCCTGTCGAGAAGATCGTATTTGTGCCCCTTAAAGAGGATGATCCTACAAAAGTCCTCCATATAGGGAGCACTCTGGAAGAGGGGGCTAGGCGGGAGCTGGTCGACTTCTTAAGGAGAAATGCAGACATCTTCGCCTGGTTGGCATCGGACATGCCAGGCATTCCGGCGGATACCATCACCCATCAGCTCAGGGTAGATCCTACTTATAGGCCCGTCTGGCAAAAGAAGAGGAGCTTCATCGCCGAAAGGTAGAAGGCCATTGAAGAGGAAGTGAAAAGCTCTTCGATGCTGGCTTTATCAGGGAGTCTCATTACCCGAAGTGGCTGGCCAATGTCGTCATGGTGAAGAAGGCTGGTGGGAAGTGGAGGATCTGTGTGGATTACACATACCTCAATAAGGCGTGCCCCAAGGACAATTTTTCCTTGCCGAAAATCGATCAACTAGTAGATGCGACAGCCGGCCACCAACTCTTGAGCTTCATGGATGCTTTCTCCGGGTATAACCAGATCAGGATGCATCCCAAAGATGAGGAAAAGATGGCCTTTGTCACAGATAGGGCCTGTATTGCTATAAGATGATGCCTTTTGGTCTAAAGAATGCGGGCGCCACCTTCCAAAGGCTGATCAACCGAGTCTTTGAACCTCAGCTTGGAAAGAACATGGAGGCGTACGTCGATGATATGATTGTCAAAAGCCTCCATTAGGCCGACCACATCAGGGACCTGCAGGAGTCCTTTGATGTGTTGAGGCGCCACAGGATGAAGCTGAACCCCGCCAAGTGTATCTTCGGGGTGACCTCTGGGAAAATTCTCGGCTTCCTAGTTACCCAAAGAGGTATTGAGGTCAACCCCAAAAAGATCAAAGCCATCATCGACATGACTCATCCGACCACTAAAAAGTAGGTGCAAGAGCTTACAGGTCGCATTGCTTCCCTCAGCCGCTTCATCTCTTGGTCGGCTGAAAGATCCCTCCCATTCTTCAAGACCTTGCACCGGTCAGACCGCTTCCAATGGACCGATGAATGCTGGTCAGCCTTTGAAGCCTTGAAGGACTACTTGAGGAATCCTCCGCTCTTGGCCAAACCAACGGAGGGGGAAGCGCTATATTTGTACCTATCGGCCTCCAGCGAGGCCATCAGCGCTGTCCTCGTGCAGGTGGCGGAAGGCGGCCAGCAAAAACATGTCTACTACATCAGCAAGGTTCTCCATGATACCGAGGTCAGGTATCCTAAGGTGCAAAGCCTGGTTTACTCATTGGTTATAGCAGCAAAGCACCTTCGACCCTACTTCCAAGCATATCCGATCATCATATTGACGGACCAGCCCCTCAGGGCGATCCTCCGAAGCCCTAACACCTCCGGACGGCTTACCAAATGGGCCATTAGGCTAGGCAAGTTTGACATCTCCTTCCAGCCACGGTCGTCCTTAAAAGCCCAAGTAATAGCTGATTTCATTGCGGAATGCACCTGGGGACGGAGACAACCCCGACAATGGTTGAGACACCTATGGCCGACCCCGCGAGAGAAGCCGACCCCACGGGAGAAGCCAAGCCCGCGGGAGAAGCCAAGCCCGCAGGAGAAGCCAAGCCCGCGGGAGAAGCCGAGCCTGTTTGGACCCTGCACGTATATGGAGCTTCCAATCTCTCGGGGTGCGGTGCAGGCTTGATCCTAGCTAACCTTGATAGGCAATGTTTGGAGTATGCCCTGCATTTTGCATTCCAAGTGTCGAACAACCAGGCGGAGTATGAAGCTCTACTTGCAGGGTTGAAGATAGCGAATGAATTGGGCATTGGTAGGATCCGTGCCTTCTCCGACTCCCAGCTGGTAGTCAACCAGGTGAAGGGCAAGTTTGAAGCGAGGGATCCTTCCTTGGTTAAGTACTTGGATAAGGTACGGGACCTGGTGTCACAACTTAAATTTTTGAGATCCTTCATATACCCCAGCAACAGAACTCCCGGGCGGATGCCTTGTTGCGGCTGGCCACCGCCACGGTTGGTACCTCCGACCAGACCTTTGTGAAACATCTGCAGCACCCGAGCATTGCCGAAGAGCCAACGGAGATCCACCAGGTTGAGCAAGAAGCCTCGTGGATGGACTCGATCCATGCATTCCTGATGCAAGGGACCCTTCCGGATGACCTGGCGGAAGCCAGGCGTGTCTGCTCAACGGCCTATAAATACATCATCCTTGACGGGACCCTCTACAAGCATTCATTCTCACAACCGTTGTTGAAATGCTTAGAGCCAGTCGATGCGGACTACACGCTCTGGGAGGTGCATGAAAGCATCTGTGGCAATCATCTCGGAGGGAGGTCCCTAGCTTACAAAATCATCCGGCAGGGGTACTATTGGCCTACAATCCAGAAGGATGCCTTAGACTTCGTACGAAAGTGCGATATATGCCAGAGGTACTCCGGCGTCCAAAGAAGGCTCGCCAGCCAGCTGGTCCCACTCACGGTGCCTTGGCCATTTGCAAGTGAGGCATGGACATCCTGGGACCTTTCCCCCAGGCCTCCAGTCAGCGAAAGTTTCTCCTCGTAGCCATTGATTACTTCACTAAATGGGTAGAGGCAGAAGCATTGGTGCAGATAACGGAGGCCAAAGTGGAGAACTTCGTCCGGAATTGTATTATCTTCCGGTTCGGCATCCCGAGGATGATCATCACCGACAATGGAAGACAGTTTGACAACTCTCAGTTCCAGGATTTTTGTCAACAATACCACATCGCCCATCGGCTTACTTCGGTAGCCCACCTCAGTCCAATGGAGAGGCTGAGGTTACTAATAGGATAATCCTGCATGGGTTAAAGACCCGGCAGAATGAAGCCAAGGGGCTCTGGGCGGAAGAACTTCATTCTGTGCTTTGGGCGTATTGGACAACCGCTCGAGCGATGACAGGGGAAACTCTGTTCAACCTAACCTTTGGAAGTGAGGCTGTCATCCCTGTGGAAGTCTCTCTACAATCAACCTAACCTTTGGAAGTGAGGCTGTCATCCCTGTGGAAGTCTCTCTACAATCCCTGCAGATTGACCGGTTCGTCGAGCCGGCCAACTCGAAGCAACGGAGGGCTGACCTGGATCTACTGGACGAGACTTGACTTCGAGCGAGTATGAAGATGGCGACCTACCATCAAAAGATGGCCAAATATTACAATTCACGGGTTAAAACGAGGACTTTCCAAGTTGGGGATTTGGTCCTACGGAAGGCGGAGGTTTCAAGGCCAACCGAACAGGAAAAGCTTTCCCTAATTGGGAAGGCCCCTATCGGGCTACTGAAGTAATTCGAGGTGGAATCTACCGACTCGCATACTTGGACGGGCGGTAGATAACGCGCCAATGGAATGTAGACAACCTTCGCAAGTACTATCAATAAAGTCTACAACTTCTTCAACTTCTTCTGGCCCACTCCGAAAGTCCGACCCCGGTCGGCAAAGGCTTTAGGACAGCCCACTCCGAAAGTCCGACCCTGCCTAGCGATCATCCTAAAACAATCCCCGTGGGACTGCAGGAAAGACAGGCCACAACATGGGCTGACTCGCGGACGGGGATCGGAAGCAGGCATTCAAATGCCTGACTCGAATTAAACTATCATTCTCAACTACCCTACCGGCTTCTGGCCTGGGTGGGCCGACTGGGGGTACTTAGAAAAATTTCGGAAGAAAAATACTTGTTTCATGCCCGTCGGCCATTTCGAAGGAGCTCGTGACCCTACGATACCAAGGAGCCGACCGTGGGTAGTTAGAAGAATTTCAGAAAAAAAAAAGAGAGATACACTGTTTCATGCTCACATACATTGAAAATGGCCAAAAAGTCTTCTCATTCATTTCAAAAGAAGGTATTTACAAAAGAGGGTGGGTCGGACCTTTACAAACTCCTTAGGTCCGACCCACAGGAGATGTATCAGGGGCCACAACCCCGACCCCATCGGCTACAACTAGGGGATCTGCTGGGACCGCAGTAGCTGGGGATTCCACTTGGGAGGCCACCACTTCCGTGTCGGCTGGTGTTGGGGTTTCAGCCCTAGCCTCTCCAGCCTCACCTTCTGCTGGAGCCTCCGCCTGGGGTTCCTCTCCCTCGGTCGGGTCCTGCAACTCGGCGCCCGACAAGTCCAACCCCGGGAAGAGTGTGGCTACCTTCATCAGGCAGTCGTCATAGCCTTCCCTGTAGAAGTCCGGCGCCGCCTCCTCCACATCCTCAGTGAAGTCATCGGAGGCTTTGTATGCCGCCACAGCTCCCTGGACCTGCCTTGCGGCCAGTTCTTTGGACTCCTCGACCTGGGTCGCCAACCGTGTCGCTGTCGCCCGTTCGGCCTGGGCCCTCCGGTCGGCCTCCGCGGATCGCTTCTCTTCCTCTCCTAGCCGGCGGGAGAGTGAGTCCACCTTCGCCTTCCTCTTCTTCAATCGGGCCTTGCGGTCGGCCAGCCGACTCTCGACCTCTCTTAGAGCCGCTTTTGTCGACTCCGTCTCCACTTGGGCTACCGCCAAGCTTTCCTCAGAAGATTTCAGAGATGCCGTTGCAGCCTCCTGGGCCACCTCCAGCTCCTGGACCCTCTTCGTGGAAATCTTGGCAGCATGCACCACTCGACAGATGCCGTCATCCATCAGGGAGATGTCGTAAAGGAGCTGCAAACGTACGACCGGGTTAGTACTATGCCTGAAGAAAGAAAGATAAAGGAGTAAAGAGATGAGTTAAAGTCCTTACCCTCATGAAATCGCGGTAAGACTCCACAGTTACATCGATCATATTTCTCTGGATCGACACCTCCCAGTCGGCATTTGTCATGGCCCCCCTCAGTAGGCTCCGTGCCCTCCTAGGGTGGTCAAGTATGCACCAGTGCTGGAACTCTTCCTGGCAGATTTCTTCGTCTGACTGCTCGGCTTCGCTGTCGGCTGCCCCTTCCACGGCCGGCCTCTTGCCCTTGTCAGTCGAGGGGACTACCTCCTATGGACCAATAGGCGTAGGCGTTGGCGCTGCGGCTGTGCCGGACGCCCCCAGCTGCCCCTGCTCTGGTCGGATGACTGGCCCTCCCGGTGGAGCCGGCGCCCCCGCCACCTTCCTTGCCATGCGCTCGGTGAGGGGGACGCCATCTTTGTCCGACTTGACCTCGACGATAGGGACGGGTCGCTCCTCCACCCGCCTCTTCTTTTGTCGTTCTGCGGCCAGTGCGGAGGCCAAATCTGGGACGGTCTGCTTCAGCACCGCCCTTCAGATGACTTTGGATTTGTCGATCCTCTGCATCCTTCATCCTGTCACAAGAAATTCAGGGTTAGCGAAAGAGAAGGGAAAGAGCTAAGAATCTATAAGAGGGGAGGTCGGCCCTTGCCTAGGACTCCTTGGGGACTGATCCTCGCCTGGTGAAGGGTTCCCTCCCCCAGCAGCTCGAATGCCGCTGTCGGGCCGACTCTACTGATCTCATTGAATGTGCCCTGGTCGGCCGCCAAAACCAACCTCCCCTCGCGAATCCTCGACCGTGGTTCTCTCCACAACGGCTCGAACCTCCAGGGCTCGAGACTGATGACAAAGAAGAACCGGGTCCTCCACCCGTGAACGGCCAACGGGAGACACTTTAGGATTTTTCAGCCTTGGCGGGGAATGAACAAAACCCATTCCCGACTCCTAAAGTCCCTCTTCAGGTAGAAGTTACCAAAGAGGGACAGACTGGGTTCGGACATAACCTTGCGGCACAACACTATGAAGCAGCATATTAACCGAATACTGTTCGGGGTCAGCTGCACCGGGGTTACCTTGTAAAAGTTGAAAATTTCTACGAACAGAGGGTGCAGAGGAAATCTCAACCCGACCTTAAGGTGGGACTCGTACATGGGGAGGGTCCCTGGTCCCAAGGGGTTGTTCGCTCTCCCCTCTCGGCCCGGGAGCATAAGATGCAAGGTGGAGGGAATGCCCTACACCACCCTAAGTCTCTTGACCCGTTCCCAGGTCATGGTCGAAGGCATCTCACTCGGCCCTGGGTCCTTAGGCCTATGGGTCGGGCCCCTACTACCAGATGCCATTGGGGCTAAGAAAGGAAGAAGGAAGGCTGGGACTAACTTGGGACTGGATTCCTAGAAGCCGGGTTTCACAGAAGGAGAGGACTCTATTTTGCAGAGCGCGGGCGCAGCAGGAAAAACCCTCCCGTCTTGCTTCCCCCTCCTTTTATAGGCCTCCGAGGGAAAGGGGAGAAGGAAGGGAGGCGGCAGCTGCCCGTCCCGTGCTTACCCCAGCTATCCCATCGGGAGCCGCGGTTGCTAGCATTTCAGAGTTCAAAGCGCCCGGGGCGCCCTGTCGTGCGGATAGCAATCCGCGTGAGCACCGGATCAGCGATACGGGACCAGCCTGGGGCAACGCCGACCGCCCAGATGCCACCGTGTGGCGCAACGCTCTGCTCCACCCTGGATCAATGCAAGATAGCCTGGCCTTCATTATGGCGCCTGACCCGCATTAATTGCCCGCCTGCTACAACAAGTGGCTGACAACTGTCCAAGGAGCCATTCAAGGGAGATTCGAAGCGACCCGACGCCTCGACCCGGGATCCACCGCAGGCGCACGTAATCATGCTCCTGCCCTTTGGAGCAACGTGACCCCTCAAAGTCCAGGAGCAGGGGGGGCAATTGCTGTGCCCATTCGGCTAGTCCCGGGTCAGACCGCCCCAGGTGTCCGGTCGGCTGGCCCTCATGCGAGGTCCGACTCCCGGTTCTTGGAGAGGACCCCACGACCCCCTTTCCCAAAAGGCTGACCCGGGGTTTCAAGAGTCGGCGGGTGCCTCCCCGCCCGTGCGTCGGCTTCGTTAAGGCCCTGATGGGCGCCACGTTAGCTTTTTTAAGGTCGTGGCCGATCCGCTGTTGGAGGGGCCGCCTAAAGTTTCCAGGAACCTTTCTCCCTGACAAGTTCTGACATTCAGTTGTAACGAATTTTGCTACATGGCCACGACCCTTGCTGCCAGGCCATCACCCTGACGCTCCTGCCACGCCGCCAACCCACAACCTCGCCACCATGCCAATTCTCCTGGAGGCATATTCGAGCTTTTCTAGCTTATTCTCCAACAGAATTTAGCGGCACTCCATGCCTATAAGAGATACCCGGGAAATCTCCACAAAAAGGATAACGTTCTTCTTCCCCACCGTGTTTCCCTAAGCTCTTTCCATTATGTTACTCTGATTCCTCCTCTAACTTAAGCATTGGAGTGTCCCCGCCGGAGCCTCTCTGGCGTCCAGGGACTTTCTGCAGGTCGACTGTTCGAGGAGCTCTCCAGCGTATCCACCGAGCCCGGTCCAGGAGGAAGAGCGGCAACAGAAATATTATTGTAAAACATAAATAAATTAATAAATTTTAAATTTTTTGCGTTGTGCATTCATCTGTCAACTCAACCGCAGTTCTACCAAGCAAATGGTAATGAAGTATTGACAAATATCTAACAACCAACCAATCTCATCTGTATGAGGTCCATGGACATTTCTATGAATATCTTGCACTTTGATTCTTTGGCATTATGACCATTCCATCTCGAGGAATCATTTGACTGTACTGTATTATTTTCTTACATGCCATTGTTCTCCTAGTTGTTTCTCCTACCCATGAGTAGTTGCTTCCCTTCTTGCTCTCTTTATAACTTATCCTACTAGAATGTTTAAGCCAATGCAAATTCGAACTTAGTTCCATGGCTGATCTAACTCTATAGATCCATTTGCTCCATATGGCAAACCAGTGATCCAACCAACCATAGCTTTAGTTTCTCAGAAAAAATTTTTGCAACATTGGTTAGGAACTGATGGGATTGAATGTTAAGGAAGAGTCCTAAGATAGTAAGCTATAGAAAAATGTCTAAAGGAGCAATCACATGAAAACAGTCCATCCCTCAATCGACGAATACAATTATCTCATGATAGCAAATAAATAGTGCTGATGAAAGAACTTCCGATACGAAAGGAAGTTCCTCACCTACAATGCCATGAAATGGTTGATGATTTCCTGCCATGCTGGAAAATCCCCTGGTATAGCTCCCTACTCGGATCCCAATCCATTAGATATTTGTTCAATTCGGATCATAAATTTTCACGTACCCCCAATGATATACATCCAGAATTAATCTGAAATTTAATCGAGTCAGCGAGTTCATTCTTCAAACCCGTGATCAATGAAAAAAATTAATCTAAAATTTAATCGAGTCAACGGGTTCATTCCTCAAACCCGTGATCAATGAAAAAGAAAAGCTGCGCCTTAACCACCATGCTACCACCGTAGTGGGTGATCAATGAAAAAGAAGAGCTGCGCCTTAACCACCATGCCACCACCACAGTGGTGCTGAAAATCCTCTTTGAGGCGGATCGCAAAGACCGAAGGATTCTTCAATTATGGAAATTGGCTGTGGTTGCTTAAGCATTTTAGAGTCTCAAGGGACCTCTGGAAGAGAGCCGAGGGCTAATCAGATAGAGAGAAACTGCGAGAGAATAGCTCTTGGTTTATAGCAAGGAATTCCTGAAACTAATTGAAATGAGAACGGTGAACCTGCTTGACCAAGAAACAAATGTATGTTTCACAAATTAGATCTCATTGGTGGAGACTATCACCTTGTTAAGATACAATGGGCCTTACCAGGCGAAGGACCAATTGGAATTGGGTCAAATGTGATTTGGATCGAAACTTGTTGATGACGTTCCACCTACAGAAGTGTTGTGCCATTGACTGAATGCCACTTTTCAAATGGCCATACCTTGGAGAACACGAAGGTTTATTTGAATATACTAGCAATGATAAAACTCTTATCATTTCATTGAGTCCACCTGCGGTGGAAAATAAAAGAACACGGAACACATTCTTGACGTACTACATGGTGCAGCGAAATTGCCGTCGGTGATCTCAGCAAGTTGCAAGTATTTTGCACTTGCTGGGCTGCTTTCCGATGGTTATGGCTTAAACCTGCCTAAATTCAAGTTAGATTTCAAGCCAGACTTTCAATAATTTGAACCAAACTTCAAGCTTCATAATAAAGTTCATTCAATTTTTGGACTGAGCTCGGACTCTCCTTTAGGAGAGCCCAACCCGAATCAAATCGGAAACAAACCCACCCAATTGACCCAAATCCAATGCCTTTTAAAAAATGGAGGGTAAAAAAAAAAGATAAGAGATAATAAATCACAATGTAAATATCTTGATTGCCCTATCCTGAACTCTTACTCACATCAATTATCGCAGGTCCCAAAAAAATTTCTAAATTTAATCGAGTCACCCGCAAGATCATGTCTCAAACCCATGATAAATTCATAATAAAGCAAGACCTCTATTAATGAACTACCATCACCTCTCACCTCTTAGGCTCTCTCCGACATCTCCACTCTCGGTCACCCTACCGCCATCCCCGACTCCGTGCAACCCTATCGCCACCCGAGCTCCAATCTCCCTCCCTCAACCCCGACAATCAGCACACAAGCTCGACACCCACTCCACCCATGCGACCTCGCCGTCCACCAACTTCGATCTCCCTCCTCAATCCCGGCACATACACTCGACACCCCCTCCAACCGCTCCAGTCTCTAATCTCCTTTCCTAGCTCCAATCTCCCTTCCCGGTCATCTCCTTCCCTAGCTCCAATCTCCCTCCCCGATCCCAATGAATGCACCCGATGCCCCCTCTCCCCCGCACAACTTGCAACCCTACCTTGACTCCGATCTCTCTCGAGACATGGGATGCCAACGACCCCTTCCCAACTCTGATCTCCTTCTCGTTAAGTCCTCAACGACCGCACCCTCATCCTATCATACCCGACACATGCTTTTATTTTTTGGAATTCCACCATTTCTAATTTTTTGGAATTCCATCATTTCCATGACCTTAAGCCACTTCTGTTCAGGCCATCCCATTATACTCAAACTTGGACATGATATTTTAAAAAAAATTATATCTAAACCCAGTTCAAAGCTCAAAATTTTTTTTTTGCAGGCCAAACTCAAGTAAGAGTTTAATCCAATCCAACCCACTTCCAGCCCTACCGATGGTAGATAAATTTAGCATGAAGCTCTCTTGCAAGGAACGGAAGAATGGTGACATGATTAGTTTTATAAAAGCCAATAAGATACCTGTACCGAGATTTAAGCCAGGTTCAACAAAGTTAGATAGAGATGAGATTTAAGCCAGGTTCAACAAAGTTAGAGATGACACTTAACCTTGCCTGCAAGTGAGTTCGAGCATATCACACAAGCTACCCTTGGATATAAGACGAGGCAAAAGTTTAAGGACTGAAGTTTACTGATTCCATGGGACCTATTATAAGGACCGAAATCGACAAAATTGATGTTGATGCAACCATGGGTCTGGCAAAAAGCCTAATACTTGTGAAACTCTGTTAGGAGCTTGATCTGACGCTATTATTAGCACCAGAACATGACACAAGGGCGAAGAAATCCCACCACAATTTTTGCCAACATTACACATTTGATATAACCAATCAAATATTTATCCACCTTTTAAATAGTTCAGTCAGCCACACATACAAATGATAGAAGAATTAAAGAGCAGAGACACTATAAATGGCTCAATTCATCTCTCTAAGAGTCATACCGGACTTGGCTAAACCATGCTAGAGAGAGGCAGTGATACAATAAAATAATCATACTAACCTTAGTTAGACTATAGCCTTATTTCAAAATACAATTTCATTTTTACTTATCATTTTTGAATAAATTATTTTTTCATGACCAACCAAACGAGTCAAAATCTTATTCAAGTAACTTTCTAAAAATATATCTTCTCAAAAATATGATCCTACCTGCAAATCAGAAAGTTACTTTCAAAAAAAAAAAAAAAATTTCTTCCTGCAAACCAAACACAGGTCTCCTCAATTGATTCCATAACATTGCTCACCCATCATCCGGTATAATTTTTCTTTTGTCTTCTTAGATAAGTTCAAAATAATTGTGGGTGTTGCTAAATCTTTTAGCAAGTGAACTTTGATACATATCTTCCTCTCGGTAAAATAGCTCTCATAAAGTTGGCAGGTAACAAAATGCAATTAGTTGTCTTCTAGAGACCCTCAGTAAAGAAACAGTGTCGAACATGTGGGAAAAGGTTCATCACATCCACTCATTCAGAAAAACATAACGATTACATTTATAATCAAGCAGTGCTCATCTTTAACCAGGTAAAAATATAAAAAAATATCAATTCTCTCGTATCTAATTCTACCAGGTTGTATAAATTATTATTTAACTGATTAATTTCTTGTTATTAATCAGTGCTTTAAATCATCAATGGCATTCCCTTAAATTGAGTAAAAACTATTTAACAATCCAATTCCAAAACTGACCAGCTACCCATGCTAATGCCTAAATAACAATCCTTTCAGAAGCTTCGAAATAATCAAAATGGAAAGATAGAAGAAAAATTTACATGAAACCCAAAAAAACATGTTTAGACTTCAAATGCATCACTGGAAAGGATCAGATTCCTGGCTTGATTTTTCTCCTCTATAAAGGAGAATAACAAAGAAAGCGCAGAGAATATCCATCGTCGATCATGTGGGGAAAGGATCATCACATCCATCCATATAAAACCAGACACAAGTTACAAAAAAAAAAAGTTAAAAAAAAAACTAAAATCTATTGGCCGTTTGATTGGTAGGAGATTGAGAGGATCAGACTCCTGGCTTGGTTTTCTCCGAAGAGAATATTAAAAAAGCGCATGTTATGTTCAGCGTAGATCATCTGGGGAAAGGATCATCACCTCCTCCCTGCATCTCCCCACCCCCACTTTTTCAGAGGACCAAAAATTACGAACAACCACAAAAAAGGGGAAAAAAAAAACTTTACCGTTAATCGGAGAAAGGATGGTAGATGTAAATTAGGATCAGAATCCTGGCTTGATTTCTCCTCGAATAAGAGGAGAAAAAAAAATTATAGAAAGCACGGTATAATCATAGTCGATCATGTGGGGAAAGGATCATCACCTCCCTAAAAAACACCCCATCCATCACAGCAAAGGAGATATATCACCAAAGCAAAAAATCAAAAAAAAAAAATAGATGAAAAATATCTCCAGATCTGCGATTAGGTCATGACTGACCGTGTTAGGAAGATAAAAGAGCAGATGATGGAGAAGAGATGAGTTTAGCGTCTGATTCATACGCGGCGGTCACGAGAACAATTTCCGCCGGTAATCAGTTCTCCGACGCACAAAAAAATAACCCGAAAAACCCTAAGTCCTAAACCCAAAAACCAAATAGAGCTCCGATTTCGAAAGCGGGCTTACCTCTTCCTGGCATCCAAAAGAAGAAGCAGAGACAAACTGAAAGCAGGCGAGAGTAGGATGCACGGGGCTCTTTATGGGAAAGGATGGGAAGCGAGGACGAAACCCTAACCTGCATCCGGAGGAAATCAATGGTTCTAATGATGCCACGTCGGCTAGGGTGATTGTTTTGGGATGGATATATATATATATATATATATTATATATGATAAAAATAGTTGTGGCTTATTTTATTTTATTTTATCTTGTGTTGAGATGGAAGGGAGGGTGAGCATATCTGCAATTCGGCTGCATTGACATGCCGTTTACCGCCAGTACTTGAATAAGAACTGATAAAACGCGGTGGTTTCGCTTTTTTTTATTTTTATTTTTATTTTATTTTTATTATTTTTTTTTTTTTGAAAAAAAGATAGGGGGGTTTTACCCCGTGGCTTCACCCTTTGACCTTCAAACACTTTGGCAACCGTGATACTATCTTGTATCTTCTTTTCTTGTGTAAGGAAAATAAAAATTAAAAAATATATAAAAATAAAATAAAGCTACTGGTCATTGATTAGCGGAGGGCTCCTTCAACAATTATAATTTAGGATTCATTTATCTTTATTTTAACCATTATATACTCATCTCTCTTTGACATCAAGGACCATCATCTTCAACTGCCACCGCTTCACCCATTTTGGACGGTGACCATATCTTTTAAGATTATATTTGGTACATTATCAAGTAATCTTGAAGATAACATAGATTATATGTAGCATATATTATATTTGATAGATACGAGTAATGTTGCATAAAATAAAATTAAAATTTAAAATTTTTAAATTAAATCTATATTTTATTTATAAAAATATATTTTTAAATAGTTTATATTACAAAATATATTAAATATAAAATATTTTATATTTATATTAAAATTAAAATTAATTTTTATACAAATAAATTAATATAAAATATATATATTAAATACATAATATATTTAATATCTTATTTAAATATATTAATAATATAGTAATATATATTACATTATAAATTTAATATATTATACTTATATTATATATAAATATATTTAATATAAATATACTACATTATAATTAAAATATTATTATATAAGTATAATATAATATAATTATTTTATATAATAAAATATAAAAATATAATTTATATTATATATATAATTATATTTTATATTTTATATTTATAATATTATAAAAAATAAAATATATTAATGTAATATAGTACAATATTATAATTTATATATTAATATTATTGTTGCCGCTCTCGCCGCCGCGCCCGTGCCACGGATCCGCCGATCCCTCCTGACCGCCTGGCGAAGTAGCCTCCCTAGCTGTGGAGAATCTCCAAGAAGGGGTAGAAGACCCTGGCCGGGGATCCCGGCGAGGGAGCTCCGACAGTCAAGTCAGTAGACGACGAGAAGGAACAGACTCTCCAGACGGGTCCCCCCGAGAGGGTTCCAACTTAGAGAGTTTACTGGTGAGAGAGTCGCTCTGGGGACCAGAATCTCGGCCGGCCTCCCCACCGAGCTCACGTCCAGTGATCCCCTCTCGGGATCTCTAGTTTTCACTCTCCGGAGCGAGGCCTTGCCGCTGCTTCCTCCTTGTCCCCAGGCTTGTTCGCTTACCTTGTCGTCCCCAGATTCCTCCCTTTTTATCTCCTTTCGTCGTGCGCTTGTCTTCTCCTCCCGGGAGGCTCTCCTCCCCCGTCCTTTTCTCTTTTCCTTTTTGCGAGGTGGGCCAGGCAGCTTTCCGACCTCGTTCGCCGAGCCCAACGGGGAAAAGGCAAAGACAGAAAAAAGCGGGGCGGCGCTGGTAAGGCGGTCGGTCAGACCTCGGGTCCAGTGAGAGCGCTCTCTTTCCCAAGTGTGGGCGCCATCCGTCTATGGGGCCTGTTCTGTCAGAATCGTGCCCCTCGGCTGTGGGACTTGTCGGGCCGATGCAAGTGGTGTTCCGCGTGCCGCCGCCCTCCGTACGGGGTGCCGTCTGGGATTCGTACGGCCCGAGGGATGGCCTCGGGGCCCGCGCCCTTTTCCTGGGACCTTCTCCGTACGGGCGGCCTGACCTCGGCCGAGTTGGACCCGTCTCCGTGGGCCACCTGGCGAAGAGCGAAGGAAAAGCCGACCTCGGCCTAGGTGGACCCTCCTGGGTGGACACCTGGCGAGGTGGCGGTGGCAGGAGGTTGCCTGGCTTCGGCCGAGGTGGGCCCGTCTCCGGGGGCACCTGGCGAAGGGCGAAGGATCGGCCGACCTCGGCCCAGGGGGACCCCTCCGGGTGGGACACCTGGCGAAGGTGGCAGGAGGTCGCCTGGCTTCGGCCGAGAGGTGGGCCGTCTCCGGGGGGCCACCTGGCGAAGGGCGAAGGATCGGCCGACCTCGGCCCAGGTGGACCCCTCCTGGGGGACACCTGGCGAGGTGGCAGGAGGTCACCTGACTTCGGCTGAGGTGGGCCGTCTCCGGGGGGCCACCTGGCGAAGGGCGAAGGATCGGCCGACCTCGGCCCAGGTGGACCCCTCCTGGGTGGACACCTGGCGAGTGGCAGGAGGTCGCCTGGCTTCGGCCGAGGTGGGCCCGTCTCCGGGGGGCCACCTGGCGAAGGGCGAAGGATCGGCCGACCTCGGCCCAGGTGGACCCCTCCTGGGTGGACACCTGGCGAGGTGGCAGGAGGTCGCCTGGCTTCGGCCGAGGTGGGCCCGTCTCCGGGGGGGCCACCTGGTGAAGGGCGAAGGATCGGCCGACCTCGGCCCAAGTGGACCCCTCCTGGGTGGACACCTGGCGAGGTGGCAGGAGATCGCCTGGCTTTGGCCGACCTCACTTAGGCGGACCCCTCCGGGTTTGGGCGCCGACGAGGTGGTAGAGGAACTCCGAGCCGAGCTTGACCTCGGCGAGGGCAGTTTGCCTTAGAAAATCATCGGGGGGGTGTAGTCTTGCCAAACCTGGTCTTAAAGACGTGGCGCTGACTCGGCCGGAGAAACCTCCACGTGGCTCGATCGCATTCGACGGTATCTGAGCCTGGCCATGTCATTGTCACGGCTGTAACAATTATATTATATTATATATATTATTATATATTATATTATAATAAATTAATAATAAATATAATATATTTTATGTTACAAAATATAATTAAAATTTATATTGTCATATTATATTAATATATAATATTATAATATTGTATAATATATTTTATAATTATAAAATAAAATAAATATATTAATATAATATAGTATATATATATTATATCTAATAATAAGATATATAATATGTTATTAAAATATATTTTATAATATTCATATTTTAATATAACATATATGTTAATAATATATAATATTATGAATATAATTTTAAATTTTATAATATCATATTTATAATATTATATAGTTTATCATATATTATATAATATTATAATATAATATATTTTAATAATATAATATAATTATATTATTATATTTATTATATTATTATAATGTTATATTATATTTTATATTATATTATATTATAAAAGGAATAGAGAAGGAAAAGATAATATTGTCCAAAAGATTATCTGAGAGGTGGTAATCTAAATTACCATCTCTCTAGAGGTAATCCAGATTATCTCTTGAGAGGTAATCCGGATTACCAGACAGGATAGATTACCATTCAAAAAAATGTATCAAATATAATAATATGGTGGGGTCCTATCAAATTACCAGCGATCTACATAGATTACCTGTTACCAAATGTAATCTAATAATTTTTCCTCATTTTTATATTTTAATTCCTTGATAATTATCTCCATTTCTTACATCCTATTTTAGGATCTCTATTTTGTTCCAAGTCGATGACATAACTATACAAATAATATAGAGACAATTAGTTATTTATTTAACACGTAGTCTATCAAATAGGCTATACTCATTAACACATCCCAAATGGAGCATGTAATGCCGCATTGTTGCCAAATGGAGCATGTAATGGATGCCGCATGTTGCTCAGGTGGCTTTCCAAGAGGGGGATGAATTGGGATTAAAAACTTTTGCAAGTATGTGTACTTGAAATTCTTTTAGTATAGAGGTGAAGTGAAATGTGCAAAGCGGAAGTAAATAAATTAAAGCAATTAAATAATGAAAGCATAATCACAAATACCAAGAAGTATAGTGGTTTGGAGCAATCGGCTTCTACATCTACTACCCAAGGACCACTTGGGATTTCTACTATATCCCCCGATCGGAATACAATCGGATTGTTTTACAAGGCTTACAATCCAAACCTATACACTTTGGTTTTACCGGGATCACCAAAGAAATCCAAACTCCCTTTGGTTTTGCACGGGATCACCAAAGAAAACCCAAACACTTGGTTTCAAACCGGAAAAACCAAGAACCCAAACTTAGGTTTTACAAGGTTCACCTAAAACCTTCAACTCTCTCTCTAGATACAGCCCCTTGCTGTTCTAAGAGAGCAAACCAAGATAAAGAATGTAAAATAAGCAACTACAACAAACCAAAGTTGTTTTAATGTTGCCGATGAAGATTAAGGCGAAGTCAAGCTTTAAATACACTTCAATACTCTTCAAAGCTGCTTCTTCCCTTCTTCAATGAGTGGATTCAATGATGGAGTGGAGTTGGTGAAACTTTGAATCTCACTTGAATGCTCTTTGAGGTAGGTGAAGGAATAACTTGGAAGCTCTTCTTTTTCTCAAGAATATTCAGCGATAAATCTTCATTAATTAATTTAATCCTTCAAAATGATCCCCTTGATAGTTTTTCAAGTGATATGGCCATTGTAGGGCCTTGGAAATCGTGAAATGGCCGTTGGAGATGATTTGGTACTCAATTTTCAAATTCTATAGCTAGTCATTGAAGTGCAGACAATGGCTCTACGAGCCGGCTTGAGCTCCAGGAGTCGGCTCGAAATCTCAGGAATGCTAAAATCAAAGTTCTATAGGAGCCGGCTCTTGGACTAGGAGTCGACTCTTGGCTTCATGCTGTTATTCTTGACAAACATGCATACCTGGAGTCTGCTCTTGATCTGGGAGTCTGCTATAGGTCTCAGAACTTCAAAAACTATACTTCTGTAAGAGTCGGCTCTTGAGCTGGGAGTTGGCTTTTAGTTTTGAAACACTGAATTCTGCCTTCGTGCCGTGCCGTCTTGAGTCGGCTCTTACAAGTCTTTAAAATTTGCTTCAAGCTTCTCAAAAACTTCATCATTGAAATAACTAGAAGCTACTTTACATGCTTTATCAAATTATTTACACTTTTAAGCCCATTTTTTCATAATTAGAACATTCATAACTAAGGGCATTTACAAACTCAATTAAATTTTCTTAAGTAAATTTGAATACCATTTTAAACCAAGATAATTCATTTCTGTAAAATCTTCTTAAACATTTGTAAAGAGTTAGTATCAAATACATGCTCCAATGTTTTGTGATCATCAAAATCATTCCAGGGGTCAATAATCTCCCCCTTTTTGATGATGACAAAACACTGGGCATGATTAAAAAAAATGAGATCACTTTACAATTGCAGTATTTTAAGTCTATACGTATCATGTAGGTTAGGTATCAGTGTATCAATAAAATGTGTCAAAATGTACCAAATATTCATGACTGAATACCAAATATTATGTATCAAGTGTATCAAACATGAGCTTTCATATGTATCACAATATAATGTATCGATACATGATGTATCAAAGGTATTAACATATAAAGTGTATCGAAACTTATAAAATTTTCAGCCTTTTGAAGTCAACTTAAGTTTCATCAACTTTCTATGAATCAAACATTTATTTATCAAAATTTCATAACATTCAATTATCCATATAGCTTTTGTAACCAATTTTTGAATAATTTTCATAAATTCAATAGCAATTTTCAGAAATCAATAGCAATTTTCATGCCCAAACATACATAGTCTCTATTCTCCCCTTTTTGTCATCAACAAAAGGTAGATGAGAAATAGAGAAACATTCACAACATATATCATAACAAATGAGAAATATTGATTGAATCATAACAAAGTATGTATATGAGAATGTATCAAGACAAGTGAAATATAGATATATAAAGTAAGTCAATACATAGTGTATGTGATACGTTACAAACGTGTCACGGCACAACAAAATAGTATCACATAACCAAAGTACAATAACAAAAAGTCTCACAAGATAAAACCTAACCATCAGAAAGAGGTGCCAGGACCACTGTCAGATTCTTCCTCATCAGAGGAGGAACCGATCTCTAAAATACCTGGACTAGGCTTGAATTTGGGAAACCTAGGGCGGAGATCCCTAATTCTAGTCCTAGTGGGTGTGGAAGTCCTAGTAGCCTTAGATTTAGGTTTAGGTTTGGTTTTTGATTCAGATGAAATGAATATGGGTGTAGGTCTGGCAGTAGGTGGATCAAGAGATAGGGCTAATGTGCTGGTGGAAGAAAGTATCTGAGTGGCCAGAGTCACTCCAATATCAACAAATCCAGCTGCCTCTATAGGATCCTGAGGCTCACCAACAGTAAGTGTGTCATGATATGGTGCCTCGGTGCAGTGTGCCTCCTATCCCTGCTCAGCATGTGTGCTAGTCGTAGTGCCGGTACCAGTCGCTGTGCCGGTAGCTGTGCCAGTAGAAGTGCTAGTAGAAGGTCCATGCTGGCTGGCTGCTGATAACTACCTCAATATAACCATGATGTCATGAAAACCCTGCTACATCTCAGACTGTAGAGAAGTGATCCTCCGATCAGTATCAGTCCTGAGACTAAAAATCTCCTCCAAAACTCTGTGGAGTCTATCATCAGTGTTATCTCTAGCAGCAGTAGGAGTCCTGATAGGTGAAGTGGTGAAGCAGGAGCTGGCTCGGAAGGCCCAGCCTCATCTGTATGTCCCTCAGCCTGCTCACCAAGATCCTGTGTAGCCTGAATGTCATCATCTGAGTCCTCAGAGTATGCTACAGGAACTCCTGAGGTCTTCCTGATCCAGTTCCCATCAACCTTGACAAATCCCATCCTAGTCAGGGATTTCACTGTATACTTGTCGGTGTGCAGCAATAACCGACAATCCTCCCTAGTAAGATCTATGCCTGCCTCCTGAAACAACAAGGTGAAAAACCATCCCGTAGGGTAAACAGGCTCATGCCCTACGCACAGCCTCTCTCATCTATGAGATCATAATGAATGGAAGGTTGAGGGGCTCCCCCTCAATCAGTCGCCTCATGAAGACCAGATCTCGCTCACTAACCAGTCAAATCTGCCCGTCCTGGATAGGAAAATCCGACTAATAATATTGTGAAATAGTCTCATCTCCAATGAGAGCTGATTTGCACGCACATGAATGACTCCTTTTACATTGGATCTTCCTAAAATAAGTCTGAGAGTCTTCACCTTTTCCTTCATTACCAAATAACAGTCCCCTTCTTTAGGAATATTCAACAAATTTGATAATTTTTGCTCATTTATCTCAATTAGTTTCCCTTTTACTGTTCCTTCAATGTGAAAAGCTCCTAGGGACATATTTTCCAAGAACTGTCTAACCAAATTTGGGTAGGTCGGAACATTTAACTGACAAAGCTCTTTCCACCCCTGTCCTTCAAGTTACATTCCAATGTTTAACTGTTCTTGCTCAATAAAATTGAAATCAATGCACCTACCGGGTGTCACTTGACGATTTCCCATAGGAATGATCTGCCGGGGTGCTGGAATAGATTCTTCTTGCTCTGGTTGCTGCTCTTCTTGTGGAAATGAAGTGTCTAAATGCCTTTTGCTCCTCCTTTCCTCTGCTGCGGTCTGAACAACCTGAGTTGCCTTCTTTGCCACCGCCTTGCGAGGCCCCATTCTCCAAGGGTTATGGATTCTAGAAGGTAGAAAGGATTTTGGAGAGGTTTTTGGTAAGAAGAGAAGAGTCGGCTAGAGAGGAACGGTTGAAATTTGGAAACAGTGGTGAATAGGGAAAGTTTGAAACCCTATTTAAAAATATTCGGTCCGTCCTGCGAGTCGGCTCGCCAGAATGCTGAGAGTTTGAGTCGACTCGAGCTAAAATCCATTCTAAAATTCAAAAAGGATCAAAATCAATTTTCCAGGGTTCCTAGAGTCCAAATTAGGTTGCCATATGCTCTAAAGAGAATTTTGAAATTTCTAAATAATTTTTCCTTAATTTTCAAAAGTTAGATCAGATTGATTCAAAATGGGTCACATAACCCTAATTCTCCTCTAATTTTTTCAAATCTATCTTGCCTCAAAGGTTTAGTGAAAATGTCTGCTAATTGGTCTTCAGTAGGTACAAATTCAAGTTTAACAACATTATTCAAAATATGATCACGAATGAAATGATGTCAAATTTCAATGTGCTTAGTTCGTGAGTGCTGAATTGGATTTTTTGATAAGTTAATAGCACTAGTATTGTCACATTTAATAAAATTTTAGATTGGACAATACCATAATCTTCTAGTTGTTGCTTGATCCATAGCACTTGAGCACAACAGCTTCCAGCAGCTACATATTCTGCCTCAGCAGTAGATAAAGCTACAGAGTTCTGTTTGCGACAGTGCCAAGAGATCAAGTTAACACCTAGAAATTGACAGGTGCCACTTGTGCGCTTTCTGTCTATTTTGAATCCTCCATAATCAGCATCAGAATAACTAATTAGTTTCAGAGATGTGTGCTTAGAATACCACAGACCTACATTACAAGTGCCTTTCAAGTATTTAATAATTCTCTTAATAGCTGTAATGTGTGATTCTTTAGGATTAGATTGAAAACATGCACACATACAAACACTAATTAATATATCAGGTCTACTTGCTGTTAAATAAAGTAATGATCCAATCATACCTCGGTACAGCTTTTGATCAACATTTGTGCCATTCTCATCTTTGTCAAGTCTACATGCAGGACTCATTGGTGTTCCAATTTCCTTGCTTGATTCCATGCCAAATTTCTTGATTATTTCTTTAATATATTTGGCTTGGTTGATCATAATACCTTCTTTAGTTTGTTTAACTTGAAGTTCAAGAAAGTAACTTAATTCGCCCATCAAGCTCATTTCGAATTCTCCCTGCATTAGCTTAGCAAAGTCTGGACACAAAGATTCATTAGTGAATCCAAAGATAATGTCATCAACATAAATTTGAACAACCAAAATATCATTTTTCTTTCTTTGAATAAACAGTGTGGTATCAACACTACCTCTAACAAATTCATTTGCAATTAAAAATTTGCTCAGTCTATCATACCAGGCTCTAGGTGCCTGTTTCAGACCATATAAAGCTTTATTCAGTTTAAAAACATGATTTGGGAAAATATGATCGATAAAACCGGGAGGTTGCTCAACAAAAACTTCTTCAGATAAAGGACCATTTAAAAAAGCACTCTTTATATTCATTTAAAATAACTTGAAATTCATGAAACATGCATAAGCTAGTAACAGTTTAATAGCTTCTAATCTAGCTACCGGTGCATAAGTTTCATCAAAATCTATTCCTTCTTCCTGATTATATCCTTGTGCAACCAATCTAGCATTATTTCAAACTACATTTCTATTTTCATCCAGTTTATTTCTCTAAACTCATTTAGTGCCTATAACAGGATGATCATTGGGTCTTTTAACTAAGGTCCAAACATTATTTCTCCTAAATTGGTTTAATTCATCATGCATTGCTAACATCCAATTAGGATCAGTTTCGGCTTCTTCTATATTATGAGGTTCTATATGAGAAACAAAAGTAATTAAATAATGTGCATCTCTATATGCAGATCTAGTTTTAACACCTTGAGATGGGTCTCCTATAATTAATTCTTTAGGGTGTGAGTGTACATACCTCCATTTTTTAGGTATATCATCATGCTTTTTACTCACCTCTTCTTCTTGTGGTTCACTTGATTGTTTGTCTTTAAGATTCAAGTCTTTCTTTCCATGCTCTAGTGTACCTGCATCATCATCAGCAAAATCTTCCTTTCTCGAAGATGTAATGTCAGATTCATTGAAAACAACATATATAGATTTTTCAACAGTTAAAGTTTTTTTATTGAAAATCGATAGGCTTTACTATTTAAAGAGTAACCAAGAAATATAGCCTCATCAGATTTTGTATCAAATTTCCCGAGATTATCTTTTCCATTGTTGAGAACAAAATATTTACATCCAAAAATATAAAAATATTTGATATTAGGTTTTCTATTATTCCAAAGCTCATAGGAGGATTTTCTGATAATAGGTCTAATTAAAACTCTGTTTAAAATATAGCATGCTGTATTAACTGCTTCTGCCCAAAAGTATTTTGGAAGATTTTCTTTACAAAGCATTGTTCTAGACATCTCTTCCAAAGTACGATTCTTTCTTTCTACAACACCATTTTGTTGTGGTACTCTAGGTGCAGAAAAGTTATGATCAATACCATGCTTTATGCAAAAATGATCAAAATATTGGTTTTCAAATTTAGTGCCATGATCACTACAAATTGAAATAACATATAAGTTTTTCAAATTTGTAACTCTTTTGTAAAACTTTTTGAATACATTAAAAGTATCATCTTTGTGTGCAATAAATAAAATCCATGTGTATCTAGAAAAGTCATCTACAATCACAAGTCCATATTTCATACTACCTAGGCTAGTAGTTCTAGTAGGTCCAAATAGGTCCATGTGAAGTAGCTCTAAAGGTCTAGAAGTTGAAACTATATTTTAGATTTAAAACTCCCCCTCACTTGTTTTCCTAATTGACATGCATCACAAACATAATCGAAATTAACTTTAAACTTAGGCAAACCATTGACTAAATCTTTTGCAATCAATTTAGCTATTGTGTCCATACTAGCATGACAAAGTCGCCTATGCCATAGTAAACTTGATTCCTTGCTCTTGTCATTCATTGCTACAAGACTTGTATTATTGGACATAGCTAGATCATTAAGATCTACCACATAAATATTACCAAGTCTGTGTCCAATGAACTTAGTACTCGAGTCAAGTGGATCAACTACTATACACATTGATAACTTGAAGAATACATTATACCCAATGTCACATAGCTGACTAATACTTAAAAGATTATGCTTTAATTTTTCTATAAGTAATACATTTTTAATAAATGTAGGAGTAATTTTGATGTTACCAATTCTGATTATCCTTCCTTTTCTATTGTCCCCAAATGTTACTATTCCACCATCCTTCTGTTCTAGGGTGAAGAATTGATCAGCATCACCCGTCATGTGTCTTGAACAGCCGCTATCCAAATACCATCTTTTCTTTGTGCTTGTGGCTGCAAGACATCCCTGCAAAACAATCATTTAATAGATTTAGGTATCTAAGCTCTCTTGGATCCTTGCAAGTTAGTGAAATGGTTCCTTTTGGAACTCAAACTTTCTTAATTTTTATTTTGTCATTGTATTTCAAATGACATTCAAAAGCTTTATGACCAATATTATTACATGCATAGCATATAATCCTTGAATTTGAATAATAAATGATGCAAGTTTAGGTCTAACATGTTTAGAATTAATAAATTTAGGAGCATATGAAGTAGAAGCAGAAAAAGTATTTGAAATAGAGCCTTTATAACCAATTCCAAATCTATTATTTATTTCTTTTTGATCTTTCAATATTAACTCAAGTTTGTTAGAACTTAGGGTTAACTTTTCAACTAAAGATTTCAATTTTTGAACTTCTTTCTTTAGGTCATCATTTTTATTTTTCAAATCCTTATTTTTATTGAAAAGTTCTTCTTTTTCAATTTAAACAATCTTAAGTCTTTCACAAACCAAATTTAGTTCTCTTTGTAAGATTTTGTTTCTTTCACAAGATTCATTTTTATCATTTTCAAATACATCACATTTATTTTTCAAATCTCTCAATTTTAAACCAGCTTTTTTGTATTCTATCAATAATTCGCAAAAAGCATTATGCAATTCATCATAAGTGAATTCTAAATTATGTTCAGAAGTACTTACCTCATCCTCCAAACTCATAAGACAGATTTGCACTATTTTTGTTGTCTCTTCGTCCTCTTCAGTAGATGTGGTATCATCACTGTCACTCCAAGCAGCTAGCATTGCTTTCTTCTTCTTTGTATCTTCTTCAGTCTTTTGTTGCATAGCCAGTTCATGAGTGATTAAGGAACCAAGCAGCTCATCTAGTGGCAGTGTATTCAGATCTTTTGCTTCTTGAATTGCTGTCACTTTGGCTTCCCCTTATCTGGCAAAGATCTTAAGACTTTTTGGACAAGGTCAGCATTGGAGTAAGTTCTGCATAGACTCTTAAGACCATTTATAATATCAGTAAAACGAATATATATGGTAGATATAGTCTCACTAGGATCCATATTAAACAACTCATAATTATGTACAAGCAAATTAATTTTAGATGTCTTAACTTGAGAGGTGCCCTCATGTGTGATTTCTAATTTGTCCCAAATTTCTTTAGCAGAATTGCAAGTTAAAATTATGTTAAACTCATTTGGGTTCGAAGCACAATACAATAGATTCATCGCTTTGGCATTTAACTCAGCTAGTTTCATATCATTTTCATTCCAGTCCTCTTCTGGCTTGGGAACCTCTACATCATTAACTTTAATTATGGGTGTGTGAGGCCCTTTCATGATAATTTTTCAAAGATGAAAATCTACGGCTTGAATGTATATCTTCATTCTTGCCTTCCAATAAGTGTAATTAATTCCAATGAAAAGTGGTGGTCTATTTGTGGATTGACCTTCGACCAATCAAGTGCTCATGGGATGTGCCATATGTCTTTACTCTAAGTAACTTTCAGAGACTTTGCTCTGATACACTTGTTGCCCAGGTGGCTTCCCAAGAGGGGGGTGAATTGGGATTAAAAACTTTTTGCAAGTATGTGCACTTGAAATTCTTTTAGTGTAGAGGTGAAGTGAAATGTGCAAAGCGAAAGTAAACAAATTAAAGTAATTAAACAATGAAAGAACAATCACAAACACCAAGAAGTATAGTGGTTCGGAGCAACCGGCTCCTACATCCACTACCCAAGGACCACTTGGGATTTTCACTATATCCCCCAATCGGAATACAGTCGGATTGTTTTATAAGGCTCACAATCTAAACCTATATACTTTGATTTTACCGGGATCACCAAAGAAACCCAAACTCCCTTTGGTTTTACACAGGATCACCAAAGAACACCCAAACACTTGGTTTCAAACCGGAAAAACAAAGAATCCAAACTTAGGTTTTACAAGGTTCACCTAAAACCTTCAACTCTCTCTCTAGATACAGCCCCTTGCTGTTCTAAGAGAGCAAACCAAGATAAAGAATTTAAATGAGCAACTACAACAAACCAAAGTTGTTTTGATGTTGCCGATGAAGATCAAGGCGAAGTCAAGCTTTAAATACACTTAATGCTCTTCAAAGCTGCTTCTTCCCTTCTTCAATGACTGGATTCAATGATGGAGTGGAGTTGGTGAAGCTTTGAATCTCACTTGAATGCTCTTTGAGGTAGGTGAAGGAATAACTTGGAAGCTCTTCTTTTTCTCAAGAATATTCAGCAATAAATCTTCATTAATTAATTTAATCTTTAAAAAATGATCCCCTTTATAGTTTTTCAAGTGATATGGTCGTTGTAGGGCCTTGGAAATCGTGAAATGGCCGTTGAAGGTGATTTAGTACTCAATTTTCAAATTCTGCAGCTAGTCGTTGAAGTGCAGACAATGGCTCTACGAGCCGGCTCGAGCTCCAGGAGTGTGCTCAAAATCTCAGGAATGCTAAAATCAAAGTTCTATAGGAGCCGGCTCTTGGACTAGGAGTCGACTCTTGGCTTCATGCTTTATTCTTGACAAACATGCATACCTGGAGTCTGCTCTTGATCTGGGAGTCTGCTCTAGGTCTCAGAACTTCAAAAACTATACTTCTGTAAGAGTCAGCTCTTTAGCTGGGAGTCGGCTCTTAGTTCTGAAACACTGAATTCTGCCTCCGTGCCATGCCGTCTTGAGTCGACTCTTACAAGTCTTTAAAATTTGCTTCAAGCTTCTCAAAAACTTCATCATTGAAATAACTAAAAGCTACTTTACATGCTTTATCAAATTATTTACACTTTTAAGCCAATTTTTTCATGATTAGAACATTCATAACTAAGGGCATTTACAAACTCAATTGAATTTCCTTAAGTAAATTTGAATACCATTTTAAAACCAAGGTAATTCATTCCTGAAAAAACTTCTTAAACATTTGTAAAGAGTTAGTATCAAATATATGATCCAATGTTTTGTGATCATCAAAATCATTCCAGGGGTCAACACACATACCAGCAAGGCAAACTTTACATGCATGTAAGGCTATAGATCTAATCATAAAAATTTCAGAATGATAATAATAATATTAAACTTTGAATCCTTGAAAACCAATTCAATAATAATTTGATTAAATCTTTTTCAAAATTGAATATCTTTACGTGGCATAACCATAATGTTTTATCAAATCGAATATTCAAACTAAATTGAAACAAGTTAAATTAAACTAAGATAAAAATCATAGTAACTTGTAGATCTTCAAGCAATATAATGCACTCCCCCAAGTCCTGAACAACTATGGTTCATAATTTGAAAAAATAGATAAAAAGAAGGAGCTACACCATCTTAGTAAGAAATATAACATATCATAGTGCAATATAAGCATTCACAGCAAATAAATAGTATAGCATTAACATATTTTTAAGAAAATAAAAATTTTCATAACAGATAATGAACAAAACAATAAGCTACGGCCATGTAATCTAGTTGCATGGATCTAATAATAAAAACACATTGTACAAAGTGTAAGATGCCACTATTCTAATCACCGGTAGCTTAGTGTGGAAACTCATTTCTTGGATTACAAGTTGATAAGTCCAACATATAATTTCATTGACATGGCCACGTCATAGCCATGATGAGAATATATATAAAAGCATTTTATAACACCCCAATCAAGTTTTTCTAACTATATTTTCCAAAGTACACTAAGTTTTTTGGTATGTTGGTGTAATATATAAAGTTGCAGATGTGCAATAGTGGTTGTTAATTAGGTTAGGCATGTTTTCAATATATTTAGAATGCTTATCATGATGCCATACTATTTGAGTTAACGGAAGATGTCTCCTTTTTGAGTTTGAGTCCATCTCTTTCTGCTATTCTTTTTTCTTTCAATATTTAAATGATGAACAAGTGGTAGAAGTTTTTTCTTATGCTAATAAACATTAGAGATCGATTATGTTTGGCCATGCCTCATTTTTCTGTATTACTTTCTAACTAAAGTTGCCATGAAAGCAAATTTGAGTTCAAAGGTTACAATATATTTTTTGAAAAAGTTGGCAGAGTCAGCAATGGATGATAGATAGAAGTAGTTGGCTTTTCATCAATTAGGATGCATGAGACTTTAAGAAAAAACTATGATAAATCTGAGCATTGATTTAATGCTGCTTATGTTGCTGTCATGTCTATTCTATTATTGCATTAAATATAAGAGAAAAGTGACATAATACATGATGAACCCATGTACTATTCATCCTTTATTTTTTTATGGTAATAAAAGGGATTGAAGTTTCATTAAAACATAATAAAAAAGTTAATGTAAAGTCTTAAAACTTACAATAAAAGAACTAAGTCTAAAATCAAAGTTTATATGTAGCCATCAAGAATACTCCTAGATTATTAAATACAAACATCATATTGCCTAGTTTTCTAGTTCCTCTATAAGCATCTGACATATGATCATACAACATGTTTACTTAAACATCATCATGCATTAACTAAAAGTGGCACCAACATAGTAATCAACTTTAGATATTCATTGAATCAAGAGTTTGTTGGGCATCATATGGCACTCTCAAGGCTTAGGGAACCAAGGCTAAAGCCAAGGTCCAAAGTTCATAAGGTGTTCTTGTGGTTTCTAGGGATAATTTATGTTAGATGTATGCCCTGAAAGCTATGTTGACTTGACACATTATAATTTTTAGGGCATTAACTTTGTACTTAATTCTTCTTTATTAATAAAGGGCATTAGTTTCATTCATATTATTGTGTTTATAAATCGTCCATGGAATTAATAGACAATGACATATATTCTCAAGAGTTGAGAATCTGAAACATTTGTCTTTATAGATTAACTCCTAAATGCTCCCGATTGTTGGAATATCATGAGGACGGTGATTGATCCATTAAAATCGGTGTACAGATCACTTTCCTTTTAGGGTAGATGACTCTCTAACCTACAGTGTGGTGACACTACAGTGAGAGTGCAGGTAGTTGATAGAGATCAATGGTACTAAGCGTGACCAAGTACAGGAAGTTATATGGATGGCTACTCACTCGTCGATAACTTCCTGATGCTGTAGTTATGTGAATAGTTCCTTGACCTAGAGTATCTCGACTACTCATAATAAGGTTTCTATAGTTTGACAGCACAATCACATGGTTCCTATCCATACAGGACCTTGCGGTGTTTGTTGGCTGTAGTAAGTTTATTGTAGGAGTAGGGTGTTCACTTGTAGGGATCTATCAATCTTAGTAGTAAGGTATAATCCTATGCAAGCTTAATGAGACTAAGTTCAGAAGTCTATGGCCATAGCAGGGTGATAATGAAAAGGTGTTCTCATTAGTATCACAATTGGACTTGAGTCGATTAGGTTAAGCATATGACTGATGGGTTTGACGAGTATCCGTAACCAACATAATGTTGGGATTATGATAGAGGAACCAAATCACATGATAACTACACCTAGAGGTTCCAATCTTATTTTGCTGGGTTGCCACTACATACTGCTAGGTATCACTAGTGGATTATGAGAACCCGTTAGGATCATTCTCGCATCGATGATCCTAATTAAGGTTGAGCTGAAATTATTTCAGTCCATCGAAAGGAGTTTCGATGATGTATAATAGAGATTATAGCATGTTTCATTACCAGACAAGATAGGACCTGAGGGGTCACACACATCAAGAGCTCAAGTAACCAATCAACAAATCAATTTGGACTTAATTGTAAGTGTTACAATTAATATTTGACCTAATTGTAAATGTTACAATTAATTAATTATGAATTTATTATTAATTAAATTAAATTAGATTTAATTTAATTGAGTTAGACTCAATTAATTAATCCTAATTGATTCGGGTCAATGTCTGCTTCAAAATGGCTCAATCATATTTAAAATCGACTTTAGTTTGACTAAAAAATCACTTCATTTGGACCATGACCTAGAGTCCAGTTAAACTGGGACTCCCTCTCCATGTCTCCTTCTTACCTCCACACACCTTGTGGGCCCCCATTTATTTTGGGCGACAAAAGAAAGAAGGCGTGAAATAAGAGAGATGGTAATTTGGTTTTGGCGTGAGAGAATAAGAGAGGAGGAAGAGTCCTTCTCTTCTACTCCTCTTAAAACCTAAACCAGATAAATTAAAACACCATGTTTTAGGCGTGCAGAAATAAAAGAGAGACTTTTACGGTGAAAATAAATAGGGAGATGTGTTGGCCGAACTCCAGACTTTTTCCTTTTGGTGTGAAAAATATTTTGGGGCATCTTTCTTCTCTTGGGTGCTATACCAGGGGTTCTCTCTCCTAACACCAAGATACTATTCTTCTCCCTTTATTTGTTTTCTCTTCTCTTCTGTGAGATCTAAAGAGATTCTCTACTAGAGGAAGAAGAGAGGAAAGGGTCCAAAGGTCTTGCATAGTTCTATTTGCAAGACAAAAGCCAAAAGCCGGTCTGGATTCGGATCGGCATAGTTCTTAAAGCAGGTGGTTTGTTGAAAGAGGAGAGGGTTGCAAGGATCTAGCAGTCTGGTGCTCTCTATGACTCAGTTGCAAGAGCTTCATGTGGATACCAGCAGAGGCCAGGCGATTGCGCGGCTCCGACAGAATCCCGGCTTTTCAGTAACGGATTTGCATGCTTTTCAAAGCAGGCCCGAATAGCGATCCAGGTAAGTATTTTGCACTTAAAATAATTTTTATTTCAGATCTAATATTTTTATCATGTTATGCAGTATGTTAGAAATTTATGATAAATAAATTAGATTTATTTATGAATTGCATGATTAGATATAAATTATTTTTATATCTGCTTCCGCTGCGATAGGCTGCTGATGCTTGTTTAATTGTAATTTCTTATTCCTGGAAGAAAACTAGTAGTGGTATCAGAGCCGCGGTTCTCCTTTTAACATGCATGCATGAGAATCAGATATGAAAAATATTCAGATCAGTTAGAAAGATTATGATTTTTCGGATCTATGTTGAACATGAGATTGTTCTAGCATAGAATTTTATGCTTTAAAAAATTATTTTTGAAATTAAAATCATAATTTTCAGATCTAAAATTAAATTTAATAATCTGAAATTAAATTGATCAAAGGTTGCACAAAGTGACATAAGGTTGTCCTGCTATAGGTTTTACCCCTATATTGCAAAGGTTGTCCTACTTTGATGTATATCGATTTTGAAAAAGGATTTTCAAAAGAGTTTTGATCGATTTATGACTATGTATATTGTTGTATGAGATGCACAAAATTAAGGTTTAGATCTTTATATGATTTATGGTCATAAGCCATTAATGTCATGCACTTAAACCTAATTTTAAAATTGATTTGATCAAGAATATTAAATTAGGTGCATGAGGGTTTGGGTTGAACAAATTAGGTCTAGAGATTGGGCTGCATGA
The DNA here is from genome assembly GCA_021397845.1 of Areca catechu. Classification (NCBI taxonomy): domain Eukaryota; kingdom Viridiplantae; phylum Streptophyta; class Magnoliopsida; order Arecales; family Arecaceae; genus Areca; species Areca catechu. The sequence goes on from CM038049.1 coordinate 136,408,613, forward strand.
TTAGGGCTTGATTAGATCAACTAGTAACCCTAATATGATTTTGAGCAAGTGACTTAACTGATGATTTGGGTTAGGTCAAGTGTACTCAAAATTGGTTTTAGATGTAGTCTGGTCAGATCGATTCATTTGATAGTGAATCGATAAGTTAAGACCTGATTTGGCTCAGTGATGAGCCCAGATCATTAGATGACCTAATTGAATCTTGTCAGTCAATTGGTGTCTAAGAAATGTTTCGATCATGGTTTGCTAATTAGGGCTAACTCTTTCTTAACCAACTAGTTTGGCAGAAAGAGGGTATATTGGCAGAACTTTCCCATGGATCAAACTGCCCAAGCCAATTTAGTTGATTAAGTTTTCAAAAGGGTCACTTTTGATTTGAGTTCACCCATGCTGGTTATATTAAGTCAGACATGAGATTGTGCTAACCTAATGTAATTTTAGTCAAACATGAGATTGTGCTGACTGAATATAATTGGTTAGTCATGATTTGGCCGATCAATTTACAAGAGACCTGAACCTAAGCTCCCAATAAATATTAAGTCGTAGGTCTTCCACCATTGTAGGTGTGCAGGTGTCCTACTGGTATTGATTATTCTCGGCTGGTTACAGTGGTCTAGTTGCATCGGGAAGACACAACCACCCTATTAGGCATGAGATATTGCTAGGCACTAATGGGGTTGGGCCCAATAAATGGGCACGTTGAGGGACTCAATGATGGCTTTGTCTAGTAGGAATAGTGGGTCTGACTTAACTAATGATTGGACCAATAAACGGGCACGTTGAGTTCCACGATTTAGAGACCAAGAGCTACAACTTGTATTAGATATATTAGACAAGAGTTGGCCACTTATTGGTATAGCGTGTTACCAATAACCGGATACGGTGAGGTGCCGCACATCGATGGGACCGTAGCACCCACTAAAAACCTAGAGTCGCAGGATTTTCGCATCTCCACGGGGAGTGTGAGAGATCCGAGAAAATAGTGGGAGTTCTAAATTATTTCTTAAAGATCCTAGAATAATTTTTATAATTAAGTATAAAGCATCTAATTTGAATCTTCTACTCTTGCAGTTAACCATGTCTGCTTCAAATCCCTTAGTCCGTATTTTAGAGACAAACCGACTAGTTGGTCTCAATTTTAAAGATTGGTTGAGAAACTTCAAAATTGTTTTGAGTTCTGAGAAGTTGGGCTATGTGCTTGACCAGGAACCCCCTATATTACCTGACTATCCAAGTGCTCGTCAGACGACTGCACATGAGAAATGGATGGAAGATGATAATAAGATTAAGGGTTATATGTTGGCCTCAATATCAAATGAATTACAGAGCCAACATGAGGATATGCCAACTGCTAAATCGATTCTGATTCACCTACAAGAATTATATGGTAAACAAAGTCAGATTACATGCTTCGAAGTGTCGAAAAGGCTTTTCAATAACAAGATGCATGAAGGGCAGTCAATGCACGATCATTGTTTGACAATGATCAAGGACATTGTTGAACCCTGAAGTGATTTTGATGATAACAAAACATTGGAGCATATATTTGGTTATCTAACAACTCTTCAAATGGTTGCCAAGTTTTTGTAGGATGACTACTTTGACATATTTTTTAATCCTACATCCTTTATTTCTTTATGTTGAGTTGTAGTAAGTAGAATCTTGTAAAGAAGAACCCAACAAAAAATTCCTCATTGAAATCAAATATAAAGGGTTACTTCTACTAGGTTTCAAGCTTCAATTTTTCTTAATTGTGTTATAAGAAGACCTGAAGAAAGCCTTCAAAGCTTGATATGTGAGTTCTGGATAATTGGAATTGGTCTGAGAGAAGAACCAATCTCGAGCCGACTGGATGGGAAACCAGCCGACTCTGGCACTGGCACAAGAAAGATCTCTGGCATGCCAACCCAGCCGACTGGCACCTTGTCCTAGCCGACTCGTCTAGAACTTGGTTGAGAATGTTCTGAGAACCTTAGGGATCCGAGCCGACTAGATTTTAGCCTAGTCAACTCGTCCAGAACTTAGTTGAAAATATTCTGAGAATCTCAGGGATCCGAGCCGACTAGATTTCAGCCTAGCCGACTCATCCAGAGTGAGTCTTTTTCTCAATTGTGGAACCCAGTCGACTGGTCTTTAACCCAGCCGACCCGAACCTGATCCTAGCCAACTCGAAGAATGTCTGAGCCGATTGGAATGACGGGGTAACTTCCAACGGCTAGTTTCAGTTTTTTGATTTTGAATTCCAAAGTGCTCCAACGGTAACCTGTCACTTCCCAATGATCTACAACGTTCAAAATCAAGGGAAAGCAATTGAAGTCTCTATATATGAGATATGAGAGCATTCTTAGAGAGACTAATGAGTTATTGAATATTTATTGAACATTTATTGAAGTAAGAAAGAGAGAGCACTTGAGCTTTGAAGTCAGTCTTCAAGCCTTCACCAACTCTTATCAGAAGCTTGAAGCATCTTTTAAGGAAAGCAAGGAAGCCATTGAAGTGCATTGAAGAGCATTCAATTGAGCTTCACTCGAGCTACATCGGTAACCACCAGACAACCTAGTTTATCAATTCTGTTGCTTTTTTATTCTATTATTAGAATACTTGGATTATTGGTGAGCCCGGTTGTAAAAACCAAATAGGTTTCTTTGGTGAGCCTACTAAAAACCAAAGTGTAGAGGTTCTAGGTGAGCCTGTGAAAACCTAGTGTAGGTTTCTTTGGTAAGCCCAGTTTAAAAACCAAAGTGTAGAGGTTGGGATTGTGAGCCTGTAAAACAATCCGACTGTATTCCGGTTTGGGGGATATAGTGAAAATCTCGAGTGGTGAACTTGGATAGTGGACGTAGGAGCTGGGTTGCTCTGAACCACTATAAACTTGCCTTGTTTGTGTTGTGCTTTACTTATTTTTCAACTTCCGCATCTAATTCTGATTAACACAATACTCCACCACTAAAAAGAATTATTTATGCACATATTTATAAGAAATTTTATAATTTCCAATTCACCTCCCTCATGGAAAAAGCCACCTGGGCAACAGCTGGTATTAGAGCAGTGTCTTTGATTACTTGAGTAAAGATTGATGGCTCATCCCATGAGTACATCCTTGGCCAAAGGCCAGTCAACAAATAGACATCCACTATTCACAGGCACTAATTACTCTTATTGGAAAGCACGAATAAAAACTTACATTCAAGCTGTAGATTTTCAATTGTGGAAGGTCATCTTAAAAGGGCCACACATTCCCACGATCAAAGTTGATGGCATGGACATCCCTAAGCCTAAAGAGGACTAGGATAATCATGAAATGAAAATGGGGGAATTGAATGCCAAAGCAATGAATTTACTATACTGTGCTTTGGATATAAACGAGTTTAACCAAATTTTCACTTGCTCTTCAGCAAAGGAAATCTGGGACAAACTCGTAGTGACCCATAAGGGAACTTCCCAAGTGAAAACCTCAAAGATAAATCTTTTAGTTCACAACTATGAACTGTTTAAAATGGAACCTTCTGAAACAATTTCTGCCATGTTCTCTAGATTTACAGTTATTATTAATGGTTTGAAGAGTCTTGGCAGGGTATACTCAAATGCTGATCTAGTTCAGAAGATACTTCATTCTTTACCTAACAAGTGGGATCCCAAAGTCACAGCAATCTAGGAGGCTAAAGATCTCAACACATTACTACTGGATGAACTGCTGGGATCACTCATCACCCACGAGCTAACTATGCAGCACAGAACTGAAGACGAACAGAAGAAAAAAAAACTATAGCCTTCAGAGCTGCTGCTGAATCAAAGAGGGATGATGAAGAGTCTGAAGAAGAAAGCACCTCATCCAATGATGACCTAGAAGATGATGATATCGCTATGGTTGTGAGGAGATTCAGAAAATTCTTGGGAAGGAAGAAAGGAAGATTCAACCAGAAATTTCATAGGAAGGATTATAGAAAAGAAAAGGAAAAGGACAGAGAGAAAGATAAAGTAGTCCCCACATGCTATGAATGCAAGAAGCAGGGGCACATTCGTCCAGACTATCCTCTATTAAAGAAATCCTTCAAACAGAAAAAGAAGAAAGCCATGGTTGCCACATGGAGAATAGTGAAGAATCATCTTCATCTAAAGAAGAAGAGACCACCAAGACTGCAAATCTGTATTTAATGGGTCTCGAAGATGAGGAACGACTTGCAGCCCAAAATTGAAGAAAAGGTGGTACTTAGACAGTGGCTGCTCAAGACATATGATGGGTGACAAGGACCAGTTTATCATCCTTGAAATGAAAGAAGGAGGTATGGTCACCTTTGGAGACAATGGCAAAGGAAGAATAATCGATATTGGTAAGATCAAAATAACTCCCTTCACTTTTATTGAAAATGTTTTGCGAGTAGATAAGTTGAAGCATAATCTCTTAAGCATAAGTCAATTGTGTGATAAAGGCTTCAAGGTTGTCTTTGAGTCTTCTATGTATATAGTAACTAACTCTTTAGATTCTAACAATAAGTTCATTGGACATAGACTTGGGAATATCTATGTGGTAGATCTTAATGATCTTGCCATGTCAAGTAGCCCCAGTCTAGTTGCAATGAATGCTAAGACCAAAGAGTCGTGTTTACTATGGCATAGACGACTAGGTCATGCTAGCAGGCATACTATTGCCAAATTGATTTCTAAAGATCTTGTTAGAGGCATACCTAAGTTTAAAGTTGATTTTGATCATATTTGTGATGCATGCCAAATGGTTAAACAAACCAGGGAGAGTTTTAAATCAAAAAATATAGTTTCTATAACAAGACCACTTGAACTACTTTACATAGACCTTTTCGGACCTACTAGGATAACAAGCCTAGGAGGTATGAAATATGCTCTTGTGATAGTAGATGATTTTTCAAGATTTACTTGGATTTTGTTTATTGCTTCAAAAGATGAAACCTTTCATGTTTTCAGAAAATTTCATAAAAAGGTTTCAAATCAAAAGAACTTATCTTTAATTTCAATTAGAAGTGATCATGGAATTGAATTTGAAAATCAATTTTTTGAAGATATTGTACTGAATTTGGCATTGATCACAACTTCTCCGCTCCTAGAACACCTCAACAAAATGGTGTTGTAGAGAGAAAAAATAGGACATTGGAAGAAATGGCTTGCACAATGTTGTGCGAAGGCAATCTTCCGAAGTACTTTTGGGCAGAAGCGTTAAACACTGCTTGCTATATTTTAAACCATGTTTTGATCTGTCCTATTTTAAAGAAAACCTCCTATGAGCTTTGGAATGATAGAAAACCCAATATCAATTATTTTCATGTGTTTGGATACAAATGCTTTGTGCTTAACAATGAAAAGATAATTTAGGAAAATTTGATTCTAAAGCTGATGATGCAATTTTTCTAAGTTATTAATTACATAGCAAAGCATATCGGGTTTTTAATAAAAAGACTCTTACTGTTGAAGAGTCAATACATGTTGTATTTATTGAAACTAACCTTACACCTTCTAGACAGGAAGAGTGCATAGATAATGATGCAGGTACATTGCAAAAAGGAATAGATGACTTGAGCATTTAAGATAAAGAAACTCAAGATGGAGAAGAAATGGTAAGTAAGGATCACACCGATTTTCGAGGGACTGGAGGTATGTTGTATCTTACCCTAAAGAATTAATCATAGGAGATCCTTCACATGGTGTTAGGACTAGGTCTACACATAAGGATGCACATGATTACCTAGCTTTTGTATCACAAATAGAATCCCATAGCCTAGAAGAAAATGAGACTGACCCAAACTGGATGATGGCAATACATGAAGAATTAAACCAGTTTGAAAGGAATAGGGTATGAACACTTGTAGATAGACCTACTGACCATCCAATAATAGGAACTAAATGGGTCTATAGGAATAAATTGGATGAACAGAGAAACATAAATAGAAACAAAGCTAGATTAGTGGCTAAGGGATATAACCAAGAAGAAGGTATTGATTTTGATGAAACTTATGTACCTGTAGCAAGACTAGAAGCATTAGATTACTACTTGCATTTGCTTGCTACATGAATTTCAAACTTTTTCAAATGGATGTAAAGAGTGTATTTCTTAATGGTTTTATCTCTGAACAAGTTTTTGTGGAACAACCACCAGGTTTTGAAAATCACACTTTTCCAAACGATGTATTTAAATTAAACAAAGCATTGTATGGTTTGAAACAAGCACCTAGAGCCTGGTATGATAGACTTAGCACTTTCTTAATTGAAAATAATTTTTCAAGAGGAAATATAGACAAAACCTTATTTATCAAAAAGAAGAATAATGACATCTTAGTTGTACAAATATATGTTGATGATATCATTTTTGGTGCAACTAACGAATCTCTATATAAAGAATTTGCTAAGCTTATACAGGGAGAATTTGAAATGAGCTTGATGGGCGAACTAAACTACTTTCTTGGACATCAAGTAAAACAAACAAAGGAAGGCATCTTCATCAACCAAGCCAAATTCATCAAAGAAATCATCAAAAAGTTTGGTATGGAGAATAGCAAATCAATGAGCACACCCATGAGCCCAGCTTGCAGATTGGACAAAGATGAAAATGAATCCAATGTTGACCAAAAGTTATATAGAGGTATGATCGGATCCCTATTGTATTTGACTGCAAGTAGACCTGACATATTATATAGCATATGTGTATGTGCTATATTTCAGTCATCACCAAAAGAAATACATATGCTTGCTGTTAAGAGAATAATTAAATATTTGAAAGGAACAAGTAATTTAGAAATTTGGTATTTTAAACATTCTACCCTGAATTTAATTGGATTCTCTGATGCTAACTATGCTGGTTATAAAATAGATAGAAAAAGCACTAGCGGTACATGCCAATTTCTAGGGTTGAATTTAATTTCATGGCACTGTAAGAGCAAAACTCCATAGCCTTGTCCACTACTGAGGCAGAGTATGTGGCTACTAGTAGTTGTTGTGCTCAAGTGTTATGGATTAAACAATAACTAGAAGACTTTGGTGTATCACAATCTAAAATTTTAATTAAATGTGATAACACAAGTGCTATCAATTTGACAAAAAATCTAATTCAACACTCTAGAACCAAGCACATTGAAATTAGACATCATTTTATTAGAGATCATGTTTCAAATGGTGATATAGTGCTTGATTTTGTTCATACTGAAGATCAATTAGCCGATATATTTACTAAGCCACTTAATCAAGACAGATTTGAACTAATTAGGAGTGAATTAGGACTTTGTGATCCCTTCTAGATTTTCTAATCTAATTCCTTCAAATTTAAGAAAACATCATCTAGAGAACCTCCTGATTTCATTCTCTATTATAGAACCTAACTTTCCTTAGAAATTTTCTCCAAAATCTCTCATAATTATGATCAAAATTTTCAAAACCATGATTTCTCTGATCGAGTCGACTAGTTTTAAACCGAGTCAACTGGATTTTTTGCATGTTTTGAACGAGTTCTGGCCTAGCCGGCTCGAGCTTTTTCGATTTGACTAGATTCTCTGTGTGTTTTGGGCGAGTTCTGGCCTAGCCGGCTCGAGCCTCTCTAGGACTTTTTCGAGTCGACTGGTTTATCACGCCTGAGTTTTTTACTTTGGGTTATAAACCCCTCTCCGAGCCATTTAACCTCTATTTTTATCTTCTCAAATGGTTCGTTCCTCTCCTAATCCTGTTCCAAAAACTCCTATCTCCCTTCTAAGCTCTCCAATCTCTCATGTTTTCCTCTTTCCTAGCAATGGCTCCAAAACGTGCTGCCGGGAAACACTCTATTAGGGCTGCTCCATCCGTGAAAAGGGAAAGAAGGACTAAGAGGCATCAAGAAGAGTCGACTGCCACTGTTCACAGTGAGGAACTTGTGGAAGAACTTGCAAGGGCTGCTCCCAGTGCTCCAAGCCAAATCCCTTCAATGTCCACAAGATCGGTAACCTCTGGCCATCGCATTAACTTTAAATTCATTAAGGAGATTGGGTTAAAAATTGGTGATTTGATTGAAGATCAAGGTTGGAGAAAGTTTTGCTCCCTAAATGAGAAGACCTACCCCTCTCTTGTTAGAAATTTTTATGAAAATCTGATATTGTGAACAAATCATGTTGAGTCTACTGTGAAAGGAAAAAGAATTATTATCAATGAAGAATTTTTACATGGTTTACTGGACTTACCTACTGATGGAGTGAAATTCCTAGTGATTGACAATAGAGAAAAGGCTTTAAGAACAATCCTAAACAGAGAAGATGTTAGTGGAATTGGAACAGTTCTTGCTAATACCTTGTCTCTTGAAATGAGATTGCTACATAATTTCATTTGCAAAATATTTTTGCAAAGAACAGGAAGATTTGACTGGGTAAGTGAAAAAGACCTGTGCCTTATGGAACACATCATGGAGAAGACTCCTGTAAATCTATCCTACATTATCATTATGCAAATGAAGGAGACAGTTAGAAAGGCCAAGTCTTGCTTACCATATGGAATGATGCTAACCCTACTGTTTAAGTCTCAAAGAGTGAGTTTGGAAGGTGAAGATGGAGTTGAACTGCACCATACAGATGTCTACACCTCCAAATCACTAGAAAAAATGGGTTACTTTCAAGTTGAAGGTGTTTGGAGGAAGAAAGGACAAATGTCAGGGCAATAGGCAGCTCAAGCAGTGAAGAAGAAGAAGAAGAAGACGAAGAACCTACTGGCACTGCTGCAGTTGAAGCTCAAAACATCTACTGCAGCTGCACCAGAACAAGTATCTCTCACTCCTGAGCCTGCTGCTACTTGTGAGGAGACTGGAGCACCTTTTCCTGAGTTTGATATGCCTACTGCAGAGTTCACTATAGCTGACCTACCTCTACCGGACTACACTCCTGCAGCTTCACATCCTCCAATCATCCAAAATCAAATTGATGAACAAATGAAAACTTTGACTGATACACTGACATGGACAATCACTTCTCTTTTTGGTGATCTAAAAAAGTCAGTGGATAGCAGACTGAATCAGCTAGAAGAACATGTTACAAATCTGCAAGGAAAGGTTGAAGTAATAGAAGCTTCAATATCTGCACCTCAAGTAGAACTTCAACCTATCCTAGACCGTATGTCTTCTAGTTCTGAAAGCATAAAGAATTCAGTTGATGCAACATTAAATGAGTTTAGAACTGAATTGAATGAAGCCAAAGGCACATTGGGAACAATTGCAGAAACTAGAAAAATGACAGATGACTATACAAGAGGTATTGGGATTATCAGGTCAGAACTTGGAAGACTAAGAGGATCTGTTGAAGCATTTGCTAATGTCCAAGCTTCAGAACTTATATCAATGCAAAAGGAAATTGGTGAAATGAAAGAGGCTATGAACAAGGTACCTACAAGCCTCAAGGAAATGGAACAACAGCTTGGTGCAATCTGGATGGAGATGGTTTCTATCTGTGGCACTGTTAGATCCTTGGAGATCACTGCTAGGACTAGGCCTCTTTATGATCCTTCTCCTATTTCCTCTAGGGGTCCTACCACTTCCCACCATCCTAGAGCGCCTCCACCTCATGCATCCTCTAGTAGACCTCCTAGACCTGCTTCTTGGTATGGTGCAAGTACACTTATCAATGTACCTAAGGAAATATCTGATAGTGAGTAGGTCATTAGTATTTTCAGTACTTTTTGGAAACTCTTTTTGATTATGTAATGATCAATGTACTAAATCTTTTGATGGAAATATAATGAATATCTTTTTGGACACATGTGTGTATTTCTTGTTAACACTCTCTAATATTTTTAAATAGAATTCTCTCTCTAAATTAAAAAAGTGAAATTATCTCAAACAAATCTTAATATCTCAATCTGCTTAAAATCTGAGCTTAATTGTATAACCTTTTTGATTCGATGACAAAAAGGGGGAGAACTATTATACAATAAAGTGCATGAAAGAATAAGCTTAATGAATTGCAATAGAACTGACAAAGTTAATTAGACAAGGGGAGCTTAATGAATATTGCATATCTTTTTCTGCTAAAGTCTTCAAATAAATGATAAAGGGAGAGAAATTTCACATTGATTAGAAATTTTATAAAAAGGGGGAGAAATACATGTTCAATTTGCTTCGATGTTTCATATTCTGCTCTCTACTAAATACATCTAACTGTCAATGCTTAATGTTGCTTAATTCACACTTACACTTTATAAAATTGACCTTGTGTATAACTGTATAGCATACATTGATTCTCATTTGAGAATATAGTTAATATTGTGATTCAACAAACAAGTGTAAATGCTTACTATGATATACATCTATACTTGTGAATAGAATAGATTTTTTTCATGCCCAGTATTTTGTCATCATCAAAAAGGGGGAGATTGTTGAACCCTGAAGTGATTTTGATGATAACAAAACATTGGAGCATATATTTGGTTAGTATATCTAACAACTCTTCAAATGGTTGACAAGTTTTTGTAGGATGACTACTTTGATATATTTTTTAATCCTACATCCTTTATTTCTTTGTGTTGAGTTGTAAGTAAGTAGAATCTTGTAAAGAAGAACCCAACAAAAAATTCCTCAATGAAATCAAATATAAAGGATTGCTTCTACTAGGTCTCAAGCTTCAATTTTACTTAATTATGTTGTAAGAAGATCTGAAGAAAGCCTTCAAAGCTTGACATGTGAGTTCTGGATAATTGGAATTGGTCCAAGTGAAGAACCAATCTCGAGCCGACTGGATGGAAGAACTAGCCGACTCTAGCACTGGCATAAGAAAGAAGATCTCTGGCACGCCAACCCAGTCGACTGGCACCTAGTCCCAGCCGACTCATCCAGAACTTGGTTGAGAATGTTCTAAGAATCTCAAGGATCCGAGCCAACTAGATTTCAGCCTAGCCGACTCGTCCAAAACTTAGTTGAAAATATTCTGAGAATCTCAGGGATCCGAGCCGACTGGATTTTAGCCTAGCTGACCCATCTAGAGTGAGTCTTTTTCTCAACCGTGGAACCCAGCCTACCCAAACCTGATCCTAGCCAACTCGAAGAATGTCCGAGCCGATTGGAATGACGAGGTCACTTTCAATGGCTAGTTCCAGTTTTTTGATTTTGAATTCCAAAAGTGCTCCAATGGTGACCTGTCACTTCCCAACGGTCTATAACGTTCAAAATCAAGGGAAAGCAATTGAAGTCTCTATATATGAGTTATGAGAACATCCTTAGAGAGACTAATGAGTTATTGAACATTTATTGAACATTTATTGAAGTAAGAAGAGAGAGATCACTTGAGCTTTGAAGTCAGTCTTCAAGCCTTCACCAACTCTTATCAGAAGCTTGAAGCATCTTTTAAGGAAAGCAAGGAAGCCATTGAAGTGCATTGAAGAGCATTCAATTGAGCTTCACTCGAGCTGCATCGACAACCACCAGACAACCTAGTTTGTTAATTCTGTTGCTTTTTTATTCTATTCTTAGAATACTTGGGTTATTGGTGAGCCCGGTTGTAAAAACCAAATAGGTTTCTTTGGTGAGCCTACTAAAAGTCAAAGTGTAGAGGTTCTAGGTGAGCCTGTGAAAACCTAGTGTGGGTTTCTTTGGTGAGCCCGATTTAAAAATCAAAGTATAGAGGTTGGGATTGTGAGCCTGTAAAATAATCCGACTGTATTCCAGTTTGGGAGATATAGTGGAAATCCTGAGTGGTGAACTTGGATAGTGGATGTAGGAGCTGGGTTGCTCCGAACTACTATAAACTTGCCTTGTTTGTGTTATGCTTTACTTGCCCTGGTACACACTGATGTGTGTGGTCCATTTGATGTGCAGTCCAGGGATGGTTTTTACTACTTCATAACCTTCATTGATGATTATTCATGGTATGGTTATGTGTTTCTTATGACACACAAATTTGAAGCTTTTGAAAAGTTCAAGGAATTCAGACATGAGGTAGAAAAACAAACATATAAAATCCTTAAGGTTCTTCGATCAGATTGGGGAGGAGAATATCTTAGTAGAGAATTTTTAGGTTATCTTAAGGATAATGGCATAATCTCACAATGGACTGCACCTGGTATGCCTCAGCATAATGGGGTGTCTGAGAGGAGAAACAGGACATTATTTGATACGGTCCGATCCATGATGAGCTTCACTGACTTGCCTTTATTTCTTTGGGGATATGCTTTATAAACTTCAATTTACATTCTAAATAGGGTTCCATCTAAATCTATTCCTACCACACCATATGAGATTTGGCATGATAAGAAACCAAGTCTTGCTCATTTCAAGATTTGGGGATGTCCAGCCTATGTCAAAAGATTAATGGCGGACAAGTTGGAATCAAGATCTGTGAAAGCTCGGTTTATAGGATATCCTAAAAAAACTTTAAGATATTATTTTTACCTTCTAGAAGATCATAATGTGATTGTGAGTAGACATGCCACATTTCTTGAAAAACAGTTTATTCAGGAAGGTGATAGTGGGAGGTTAATTAAGCTTGATGAGAAAGTTTCTCAAGAGCAACCAGCTGGAGATCAGATCGAACTCAATCAACCAATACACGTAAATACTTTTCCACCTCGTAGGTCTATTAGAGTCTCCAAACCTCCTGAAAGGTACTTAGGTATGCTTACAGAAGATTTAAAGGAAATGTTTCTTGTTGGGGACAAGGATCAATTGATTGATCCTAAGACTTATGATGAGGCGATGTCAGACATCAACTTCGAGAAATGGTTGAATGCTATGAAGTCAGAAATTAATTTAATGCATTCTAACTAAGTTTGGTCCTTAGTGGATCCACCAGAGGGTATTATACCTATTGGTTGTAAATGGATCTACAAAAGGAAAATAGGTGCAGATGGTAAGGTAGAGACCTTTAAAGCTAGGTTAGTGGCGAAAGGGTATAGTCAACGTGAAGGCATTGACTATCATGATACCTTTCACCAGTAGCTATGCTGAAGTCCATCCATACATTGCTTGCAATTGCAGTATATTATGATTATGAGATATGGCAGATGGATATGAAAACTGCATTCCTAAATGGATATCTTGAGGAAGATATCTATATGGAGCAGCCTTTGGGTTTCACTTTCAATGATGAAGATCATAAGGTCTGCAAGCTGCATAGATCAATCTACGGATTGAAGCAAGCTTCTTGGAGTTGGAATACTCGTTTTGATGATGCAATCAAATCATTTGATTTTATCAAAAACGAGGATGAGCCATGTGTTTACAGGAAGGCCAGAGGGAGGGCAGTGACATTCCTCGTATTGTACGTGGATGACATCCTCCTTATAGGGAATGATATTCCCATGTTGACTTCGGTCAAAAGTTGGTTATCTAAGGAATTCCTTATGAAAGACTTAGGTAAAGCATCTTATATTTTGGGGATTAAGGTCTATAGAGATAGATTTAATCGGATGCTTGGCCTTTCACAAAAATTATACATAGAGAAAGTGTTGAAAAGGTTCAGCATGGAGAACTCTAAAAGAGGATTGTTACCTCTTCGGCATGGCAGTAATCTTTCCAAGAAAATGTGTCCCAACACACTTGAAGAGATTCAACGCATGAGCAAGATTCCATATGCTTTGGCAATTGGAAGCCTTATGTATGTCATGTTGTGTACTCAACCTGATATAGCTCTTGCTGTGAGTGTCATGAGCAGATATCGATCGAATCCAGGTGAAGAACACTGGATAGCTGTGAAGAACATTCTTAAGTACTTGAGAAGAACTAAAGATTTGTTCTTAGTCTTTGGAGGGAGTTCAGAATTAGGGATAAAGGGATATACAGACTCAGACTTTATATCTGATCTTGATGATAGAAGGTCTACATCAGGGTCTATATTTTTATGCAATGATGGGGCAACTAGTTGGAAAAGTTTCAAGCAGCCCATCATAGCAGATTCAACAATGGAAGTAGAATACATCGTTGCCTCTGAAGCTGCAAAAGAAGCCTTCTGCAAAAAGTTCGTTGTAGAGCTTGGAGTGATGCCATCCCCATATATTGTGACAATAATGGTGCAATAGCTCTTGCTAAGGAGCCCAGGTCTCACCAGAAGTCCAAGCATATTGAGCGGCAGTTTCATATCATACGCGACTACCTCGAGAAGAAATATGTTGAGGTGCGAAGAGTAGACTCCACGAACAATGTGGCAGACCCACTGACTAAGACTCTGAGCCAACAGAAGGCTGTAATCCACTTTGAAAATATGGGACTTAGATATGTAGCTAATTGGCTTTAGTACAAGTGGGAGATTGTTAGATGTATGCTCTGAAAGCCATGTTAGCTTGACACATTTTAATTTTTAGGGCATTAACTTTGTACTTAATTCTTCTTTATTAATAAAGGGCATTAGTTTCATTCATATTATTATGTCTATGAATCGTCCATGGAATTAATGGACAATGACACATATTCTTAAGAGCTGAGAATCTGAGACATGTATCTTTATATATTAACTCCTAAATGCTCCCGATTGTTGGAATATCATGAGGACGGTGATTGATCCATTAAAATCGGTGCACAGATCACTTCCCTTTTAGGGTAGATGACTCTCTGACCTACAGTGTGGTGACACTGGAGTGAGAGTACAGGTAGTTGATAAAAATCAATGGTACTGAGCATGATCAAGTACAGGAAGTTATACAGATGATAACTCACTCGTCGATAACTTCCTGATGCTGTAGTTGCGTGAATAGTTCCTTGACCTAGAGTGTCTTGGCTACTCACAATAAGGTTGCTGTAGTTTGACAGCACAATCACATGGTTCCTATCCATTCGGGACCTTACGGTGTTCGTTGGTTGCAGTAAGTTTATTGTAGGAGCAGGGTGTTCACTTGTAGGGATATATCAGCCTTAGTAATAAGGTATAATCCTATGCAAGCTTAATGAGACTAAGTCCAGAAGTCTATGGTCATAGCAGGGTGATAATGAAAGCATTGAAGATCATCCATTCTTGGGCATTCAAAATGCTTCAATAAGTTCAAAGCAACTCTACATCAAGCTACAAAGAGATATCCACTTTGTTTTAGAAAGCTTACATTGGTTCTTTACTTTTAAATCATATTTCTTGTAAGGGTTCTTGGTTAGCCTATTGTAAAACCAAGTGAGGTTATTGGTGAGCCTTGGAAAACCAATTAGGTTGGTGGTTAGCCCGTAAAACCATTAAGATTCTTGGTTAGCCAGAAAACCAAGGAAGGTTGTTAGTTAGCCTTGTAAAAATCAATTAGGTTCTTGGTTAGCCCGTAAAACCCAGTGAGGTTTTGACTTGTGAGCCTTGTGAAAAGAAGTCGGGTTTTGATTAGTGAGCCCAGAAAACTAATCAGTTGTAATTGGCTGTGATTATAGTGAATTCCCAAGGAGATCTTGGGGAGTGGATGCAGGTGCATTGGATAGCACCGAACCACTATAGCTCTTGATCTTTATGATTGCTTGATCTCTCTCTCCTTGCTCTTTACTTATTGCTCTTTATTTCTGCTGCACTTTTATTTTAGAGCATTATAATTGAATTGATAGTACCTTGCTAATATATTTGTTGAATTAGATTGCATTGGTTAGTATCAAGTAATATTAAGTTTGTTAAATTTTTAGAGATGCAATTCATCCCCCCTCCTGGATTGCTTACTGGGTAACAAGTGGTATCAAAGCCCTGTTCTCAGTATATAGCCTTTACTACCTTGAGTAAAGATCTATGGCAGCTCCAATTGGTACTAGTGTAGTTGAGGGACAAGCCTCAAATAGACCTCCATTTTTCAATGGATCAAATTATACTTATTGGAAAACTAGGATGAGAATTTATATGCATTCTATTGATTATAATTTGTGAAAAGTGGTAGATAAGATCCTCATATTCCTTTGGTAGTGGTTAATGATATTAAATAATCCGAGATCAATGATAAGGCAATAAATCTTCTCTATTGTGCATTAGATCATAGTGAATTCAACAGGATATCTACATGCATGTCTGCTAAAGAAATATGAGACACACTTGAAGTTATCCATGAGGGTATCGATCAAGTAAAGAATACTAATGTTAATATGTTAGTGCACACTTACGAGATGTTCCGAATGGAACCTAATGAATCTATCACTGATATGTACACAAGATTTACAAATATAGTAAATGGTATAAGAAGTCTTGGAATAGTCATGTCTAATGCTGATCTTGTAAATAAAATTCTCAGGTCACTTTCAACATCATGGGATCCAAAGGTGACCTCAATTCAAGAAGCCAAGGACGTTGACAAGTTACCTCTTGAGCAGTTAATTAGATCGCTCATGACTTATGAGCTCAATCTGAAACAAAAGTCAATGGACATAGACAAGAAGAAGAAGGGGACTGCTTTCAAATCAAATATATAAGAAGAATCCTCAATAGATGAGTTCGAAGATGAAGAGAAAGATGAAGGTGAAGAAGCCCTCCTTGCACGAAAGTTTAAAAGATCATGAAGAGGAGAAAATTTCCTTACAAAAAGAAATATCAATCAAAGAAAAAAGAAAAAAAAAAGAGAAAGAAAATAAAAGGAAAAGAAGAAGGAAGTACCTATATGCTTCGAATGCAAGAAGCCGGGACACTGCAAGTTTGACTGTCCTCTCCTTAAGAAATCTAGAAAGAAATTATGAAAGAAAGCAATGATGGCCACTTGGAGTGACATCGAAGACTCCAGTTCTGAAGAAGAGCATATCGAAGTTGCAAATCTCTTCTTAATGGGACATCAAGACAATGATGAGGTGTATCTTGCAGCCAAGGAAAATAAAAGACTTTGGTATCTTGATAGTGGTTGCTCAAGGCACAAGACTAGAGATGTGAAGCAATTCACTTCTCTTGAAGCTTTGAATGGAGAGAGTGTGACCTTCGGTGATAATGGTAAAGAAAAAATCATTGGTATTGGTAAGGTTCACATAACTCCTTCTAGTAGTATTAATAATGTACTCTTAGTAGATGGTTTGAAACATAATCTTTTAAGCATTAGTCAGTTTTGTGATAAAGATTTTCAAGTAGTTTTTAAATCATCATATTGCATTACTAGTTCAGATATAAATCGAGTACAATTCATTGAAAAAAGGCATGAAAATATTTATTTGGTAGACTTAGATGATCTATCTTTGCCTAATGGAGAATGCCTTGTTGTAATGAATTCTACTAAAAATGAGACTAGTTGGCTATGGCATAGAAGATTAGGGTATGCTAGTATATATCTTATTTCAAAACTTTGCAAAAATAATTTAGTTAGAGATTTACCTAAACTTTGTTTTGAAAAAGATAGAATTTGCCAAGCATGTCAATTTAGTAAACAAGTCAAAACTTCTTTCAAACCAAAAGGATTTGTAACTACTAGTAGGCCACTTGAACTACTCCATATGGATCTCTTTGGACCAACTAGAACATCAGGTCTAGGAGGCAAGAGATATGGATTAGTCATTATGGATGATTTTCAAGATTTACGTGGATTTTTTTTTAGCACAAAAAGATGAATCATTTTCAGTATTAATAAAGTTTTATAGAAAAGTTTCAAACGAAAAAGGTGTTTCAGTTGTTTGCATTCGTAGTAATCATGGAACTGAATTTGAAAATCAAGATTTCAAAAATTTTTGTAATGAAAAAGGAATAGAACACAATTTTTCTGCACCTAGGACACCTCAGCAGAATAAGGTAGTAGAAAGGAAAAATCATACTTTGGAAGAAATGGCATGCACTATGTTTTGTGAAAACGATTTGCCAAGATATTTTTGGGCTGAAGCTATTAATATAGCCTGTTACATTTTAAATCGAGTTTTAATCCATCATATTTTAAAGAAAACTTCTTATGAGCTTTGGAACCAAAGAAAACCAACTTTGAAATATTTTCAAGTTTTTGGTTGTAAATGTTTTGTTTTGAACAATAGAAAATATCATCTTGGAAAGTTTGATGCCAAGTCTGATGAAGGTATTTTCTTAGGATACTCTACATCAAGCAGGCATACATAATATTTAATAAATAAATTTTGGTTGTAGAAGAGTTAGTACATGTTGTCTTTGAAGAATCTATTAACAAATCCTCGAGAAAAGAGGATACATCTGATGAATGTGCAGGTGCTGACAAGCTTCAGAAGCTGACATTGAATGATCAACCTCAACCAAATGAAGAAGATCAAGACAAGAATGAAAAAGAAGATGACACTTCAAAGCATCAAGATCCACCTAAGGAGTGGAGGTATGCTCATGAACATCTTAAGAAATTAATCTTAGGTGATCCATCTAAAGGGGTAAGAACTCGAGCCTCAATTAGAAATGAATATGATTATATAGCTTTTGTATCTCAAGTAGAACCTAAATATTTTGAAGAAGCTGAAAAAGACTCTAATTAGATCAATACTATGCAAGAAGAACTAATTCAATTTGATAGAAATAATGTTTGGACACTTATAGAAAGACCATCTAATGTTTTAATTATTAGCACTAAATGGGTATTTAGGAATAAATTAGATGAAAATAGTATTGTTGTTAGAAATAAAGCTAGGCTAGTTGCTAAAGGCTACAATCAGGAGGAAGGGATTGACTTTGATGGAACTTTTGCTCCTATTGCTAGACTTGAAGCAATTAGACTATCATTACCATTTGCTTGTTTTATAAATTTCAAATTATTTTAAATGGATGTTAAGAGTGCTTTCCTAAATGGTTTTATAATTGAAAAGATTTTTGTTGAACAACCACCTGGATTTGAAATTATGCACATACTTATCATGTTTTTAAATTACACAAAGCACTTTATGGATTAAAGCAAGCACCTCGAGCATGGTATGATAGACTTAGCAAATTTCTGATTGAAAATAAATTTCTAAAGGAAATGTTGATAAACATTATTTTTGAAAAAGAAATATAATGATTTGTTAGTAGTGCAAATATATGTTGATGACATCATTTTCGATGCTACTAATGAAATTCTTTGTCAAGAGTTTGCTAAGCTAATGCAGGGTGAGTTCGAGATGAGCATGATGGAAGAACTCAATTTCTTTCTTGGGCTCTAGATTAAGCAAACTGCTGATGGTATCTTCATCAACAAAGCTAAGTATACAAAAGAAATTATTAAGAAGTTTGGGATGGAGACTACTAAACCAATAGGTACGCCTATAAGCCTCTCTTGTAGATTTGATAAAGATGAACATGGTAAACCAGTAGATCAAAAATTATATAGAGGTATGATTGGCTCTTTATTGTATCTAACTGCTAGTAGACCAGATGTAATGTTTAGTGTTTGCATGTGTGCTAGATATCAGTCTGAACATAAAGAATCACATCTTATGGCTGTTAAGTACATTATTAGATATGTATATGGTACTATTGATATTGGTTTATGGTATTCTAGAAATTCTTTTACTGAATTAATTGGATATTCTGATACGGATTTTGCTGGTTGTAAATTAGATAGAAAGAGTACTAGTGGCACTTGCCATTTCTTGGAGTTAACTTAATCTCATGATTTAGCAAGAAACAAACTTCAGTTGCACTATCCATAGCTGAGGCTGAGTATATTGCAGTAGAAAGTTGTTGTGCTCAAATCTTGTGAATTAAGTAACAACTTGAAGACTTTGGAATCAAGTTGGCTAGTATGCCTATTAAATGTGATAATACCAATGCTATTTGCTTGACTAAAAATCCTGTTCAACATTCTAAGAGTAAACATATTGAAATTAACATCATTTTATTAGGGATCATATAGAAAACAATGATATTTGCTTGAATTTATTAGTACTGAATTTCAATTAGCTGATATTTTAACTAAACCTCTTCTGAAAGATCGATTCTGTATGATAAGAAGAGAGCTTGAGATCATCAATCCTTTTGATTAATTTTTTTCTATATTTGACTCAAACTAGATCAATTCAACATTAATCATGATAAATCTTGCTCAATCATTGTTGATTTGACTCTAAAATTATCATATTTCAATTGATTTTGATCTGCTCATGAAATCCCTGAATTTTTGGTTTTTAAGTCAATGTGTCGACACATTGATGTGTCGACACCTAAATGTGTCAATACATGCGTGAGCCGACACATGAACGATAGTGGATCGAGAATGAAGGGGTTTCCGAACCGTTTTTCTTCCCGTTTCTTTTCTCCTTCGAGCCGACACTAAGTTTCAAGGTATCTATACTGTTCCTATTTCTGTTCCACTTTTTTAGCTATTGTTTCTTTGATTTGGATGATCGGTAGCTGGTTTTTTGGTTAGATTTCTCCTAGGTTTTGATTTCTAAACCTTAGAAACCCTAGATTTCAACCAAAACCTTGCCCAATCTTTCAATCCAAGCAATGGGACCTCGCAAGCAAGTTGTTCATCGATCTCGTCAATCAAATCAAGAAGAAGAGTGAAGGACGAAGGCCCGACATGAGTCTAGAGCTGCAGATCTGCCCGCATGACCCTTGTTTGTACCGTCTAGCTGGATGAGCTCGAAGAGTGTAGTTGGAGGACGTCAAGTGGGTTTTTCATTTATCGACTAGTAGCATTTTGGATTGGAGAGTGGATTCGTTAGGCTAGTCTGACTACATTCTGTTCACTCAGTGAGAGGTATTACCCGGGCTGATGTGAGAGTTTTATGGATCACTCACCCATGGGATAGATGGTTGGTTGGCACAGGTCAGAGGACGGGATATCCTTGTTACTTCAAAGATTCTGAGCAGAGTATGGGATATACCGATGACAGGATCTATTGTTGACAGTTTGATGGATCGAGTCAGTGGACTTCAATGCATCTTTGAGTCTGACATTCTATCAGAGGGAGCCACTGTACCAGCATCCAGGTTATCTGCAGAGATGAGACTACTGCATCACATCGTCGCCCGGATACTTCTGCCGAAGATCGGACATTTCGATTATATCACTGAGCGGGAGTTGCTCGTGATGGTCTCACTGGTTTAGTGCATGCCCGTATGCATTCCAGTACTAATGGTACATCAGATTATGGAGGCATCGACTAGCCAGCGTCTCTGCCTTCCCTATGGCATGGGACTGACAGTATTATTTAGAGAGTATGGAGTCAGCTTTGAGGATGAGCCCTATCGTACTCTACTTCATACTGATGTATATGACATCAGGTCATTGCATCGGATGGGCTATCATTTGTTCCGAGGCCAGTGGACACACAAGATATCAGGTCAGGCAGAGAACAGAGCTGATGATGATGACACAACAGAGGAGGAGCGGATTCTCTCTGGCGAGGAAGGACCCAACAAGACTCAGCCTGAGATGGCGACGTAGCCAGTGGTTGCTTATCAGCCTGATCCTTCTACCTCAGCATAGCCTCAGCCAGCACAGACTGAGACTCCAGGCACTTCAGATAGCTTACCGGACAGAGTCAGACGCATCGAGATTGACGTGTTCATCATGAGGCAGCATCTTGACGTATTCATAGCTAAGATGAGAGAGAGCCATATTGGACTTAGTCATGGCATCTCAGCTATTCTTTCTGCATTGTCCAGATCTTCAGTGAGTACTCCGATAGCTGATACTGCTCGTACACCTGCTCATGTACCTGTTCTTGCACCAGCTGATGACATTGATGATATTGATACTAGTGCCAACACTACTGTTAGAGATGGTGTTACTATTGGTGATACTGTTGTTAGAGATATTGGAGATGATGAGGAGACTGACTCAGACAGATTTGACTTGCTGATCCTACTTCAGAGCCAGTAGCGGAGGTGATGGCTGACTTGCCTACGAGTCCTGTTCTTGACCCATCTTGTTCACCTGCCCAGACTCCTGTTCCATCTTCCCTTTCTAGATCGGATGATCGCACTCTTGTTCCTATTCCTATTCTCTCTCCAGTTATCGATACTCTTATTCCTATCAATGATTCCCTGATATTGATACTTTGTTATATATACACCTATCATTGAGACCCCCATTGTTGATACATTGATCATAGACCTACCAGTTCATTCTATAGCTGATACTTCTATTTTTGATATGCCTATTATATCATCAGCTATTACCCCTATCCTTGATTCTCAGATTATTGATACTCCTACTCTTCATACATCATCGTTGTTGTCTAGAAATGGAGCCCAAGAGGGGGGGGTGAATTGGGTCTTTTAAAATCTAAAACAGTAATGTGAAGGTCTAGTGGTGTTTGTGAGTAATAAATTCAATGCACAAGATTGAATGCAGCAGAAAGCAGTAAATGAAATGCAATAAACAAAGAGCAAGAAGGAAAGAAGGCAATCACACACAAACACAATGTTTATAGTAGTTCGGTGCAAACCTAACTTCTACATCCACTCCCCAAGCCACCCTTGAAAATTTTACTATAATCCAATCAAGATTACAGCCGACTTGTTTTTCAAAAGGCTCACAAGTCAAACTTATGTAGGTTTTATCACCTAGGCTCACCAACAAACCTTTACACTTACTTTATCTTCGGGCTCACAAGTTAACCCTAGTTGGTTTGTCCCTTTGGCTCACCAACAAACCACAACAACCTTCTTTCAAATACCCTTGAAAGCAAGGTCAAATCACAATATAAAAGCAGATATACAATTTCAAAAATTAAGACAAACTCTCTTCAAGAGTAGAATAGAAGCTTTGAAACTCGAGATGGTGCTTTCTCTTGTCTCCTCCTTGGAATATTCTTCAAACTCCTCTTTTGGAATGAAGTAAGAACGGGCTTATAAGCTTTTCAGGGAATCAAACTTTAAGTGGCTCTTGATGTGAAGTTCTTGAGAGAATCTTGGCTTTTTGGCTTTCAATGGTCTTCAATGCCTCAAGAATGAAGTTGGTGGAGGTTAAATACAACTAAAAGCTTCCAAAAAATGGTTTGTGACCGTTGGAGCCTCGAATCTAGCCGTTTGGAGCTTGAAAAGTGATTTCTGCAAGTCAGAAAAATAGATCCGTTAGGGCTATCAGACTTCAAGTGTCGACACTTGGCTGTCAAGTGTCGACACTTAGCTGTCAGTGTCGACACTTGATTTCTGAGTATCGATACTTGAACTTTCAAGTGTCGACACTTGATGCACAGGTGTCGATACTTGACACAAAAATCCTCCATTAGCAAAGTTCTGTATTTTAAAAAATCTAAGACCTTGAGTCGATACTTGGAAACTTAAGTGTCGACACTTGAAATGCAGGTGTCAAATCTAAGGACTTTTTTTTTTTTTATAGATTAACCAATAATAATACACAAATTATATATATATAGTTATATAACCCATGCATTATACAAGTATAAATATAGTTATATTATATGTGCCACATTTTATCCTATCCATCATGAACTAACTCTTATATGTATTGTTATTTATAATCAAAGAGAAAATGCAAGCTCCAACCAAATATTTGTGTCCATAATTTCATGGTCCCTTCAATGCCATAACCACTTACTAACAAAGGGACAAAACATGTGAAATAAAGGTCTTTTTTTTCTCATACCATTCATAATACCATTATTTCTAGGCCATGTTCTTCTTGTTATGTATTGCTACATGTTAAAACTTTTCTATTCCCCAAATAACCGCCCTATCAAAACTTTCATATAATCTTAAAAATATATAAAGTATTTTGTATTAATCCTACACCTAAGAATTTTCATAATCTTATGTTTGTAAAACAATTTTCCTATCTCTTGAAACCTTTCTTCTCTTTCCTTTCCATCCTTATTTTACTTATCTCAATAAAAAAACAAAATTCTAGTTCATTGATTAGAGCCTAACAAATTCTCCAATGTCCAGACATTGTACTTTATTTTTTGCTATCCATCAAGGTTTAAATCATGTCGGATGAAGGTGTCTTGATTTCTCCATATAATGAGATGCTCCACTATTTTGTCCTTTCTCGACAATAGTCACAATCATACATCCTAATAGATATTCTTTATTTATCTCCTTTTCTTTTCTTCATTTCTTTCTTTTTCTTGATTTTTTCATTCTTTCCTTTCTCTTCTTCTACCTTTCTTTCCTTTTTCTTTTTATTTCTTTTTTTTTACTTCTTTCCTTTCCTTAATCTTTCCTCCTTTTACTTCTTTCCTTTCCTTAATCTTTCTCCTTTTACTTCTTTCCTTTTTCTTCATCTCAATCCCATTTAGGATTGCCCGAGTTACTAGTATTTTTTTCTCATCAAGGAGATAAATCCTAGGCTACAAGTAGGTATTTCTTACCATAACTTCATTGTCACTTTAATACATAACGCCTAATTAATGAAAGAGATGAAACACATGAAATAGAAGTCCTTTTGTTTTTTCAAACATCTCATAAACCAATTATTTTGATTTCTTTGATATTTTTGGGCCACCTCGACCTTCAAATAGCAAGCTTGGACACCCAGCCAGGTCCCTCTCTCAAGGATTCTTCTCGAGTATTTTCTTCTTCTATCAGAGAGAGGCTTTCTTAGGTGATTTCTGTTCCATGCCTTCTTGTTTATTTCTTTTGATTTTTTTTGGTTTTGGCTGCTAATATATTTTTGTTGTTTACTTAGGTTTACATTTTCGATCTCTCTGCAAGTTTTCTTTTTTGTATTTTCTCTTGATGTTTTTTGGATTATGTTGGCATTGATGTGATAGAAAAAATAGCTTTTGAAAGTATGGATAGGGTTAGTGCATTTGTTTTAATCTATTCTTCCTTGTTTATGATATATTTTCTTCTTGATTTTTCATTTATCTATGCAATCTTGGGTTTTTGGATCTGATGGATGATTAACTCTAAGACATATTTGGTTATTTGGGATTGGGTTTCAATTGTTATTCTATGTTTTATGAAAGCAAGGCTCTTATATATTTTTTAATGATAGATCTAAAAAAGATTGCCACTAATCCCTATTTCTAATGTGAAATCTGGAAGATCAAAACCATGCTTTCTAGTTAATGAGTTGCTAAACTTTTCTTTCTTTTTATTATTAATCTTATGACATTTTATAAAATGTGTTGTAACGATTTGTGATTAGATTAGATGATAGTTTTTTGTTACCTTTTGATCTTTAATTAATTGGGAATTCAGGGGTATTTAGGCTTTTTTTTATCTGAATAGCAGTCTTTTAATTTCATTTTTCGATGATGTAAGTTAAGATTAGGTTTGGAAGTGCTCCTATTCTCCATCTCGAAATAGGTTATTATCTTTTTCTTATTGTTTAGACCTGCCTCCTCTAATATTAATCTACTAGGGTCAAGGTCTTAGTTATAAGACATCAAAATATTTTTTTAATATACTTTATTTCTTACTTGACATAGTTTTCTTTAGCTTTGGTCAAGAACCAAGTTGTGATATTTTGAATCAATGACTTTTTAGTTTTTTTTTACTTAAGTTTTGTCTTTGTAGAGTTTGATGTCTTTGCACAGATGTTAGGATGATTTTAGAGATCAGTGTCAGTCCATAATAATATTTTTTTATTAGCATGATCTTATAATTTTAGGGATCATACATATATTAGCTCATAATAATTTCTTTATTATGTGATCTGTATCAATCTATATTATTTCTTGTATGAAGTCCATGAAAGAATAATGCCCTATAAGCCAATCTATGAGTAATATGATAGAATTTTTCTAAGTAATCTTCCAACTTATATTATGACAATATTCATGTTTCTATGAATTAAGACATTATGATTTATCATTATAGCTACATCTTATTATATTTAATTAAACTTATGATGAATCCTATGTATTAGGATAATAGTTTTAGAGGTCATAAAAGGAGTTTATGCCTCTGAGATCTAAATTCTAAAATCTGATCTAAAATATTCTTGGTCATATGAGCATTAAGTTGGGGATCATATTTTAGATAGATCGGTACATTCTATGTATACTTGATAGAATGGTGGCTAATCTCACAAGCTACTTGCATGGGATACTAATACAAGGATATAAATGCTCATTAGGGAATGAGTTCATGAAATTAATCTACTAAGAATAATATCTTTTAGAGCATTATCTATATGTCAAAAGATAGTCCGCTAAGTAGGAGTTGTGCAAGTGATCCCTAGACCTGAGATCATCATAAACCTTGTGCATAGGAATCTATTTTGGTTCATAACCTTGTGTATAGGAATCTATTTTGGTTCATACTCATTCATGACAATAGAGTTGTGTACAGCATATTCTAGATATAAAACAATGTGTATAGAGGTTATGAGTAGGTCAATAGGATCACTCCTAGTAAAAGATGTCATCCTAAGTATTATCATCTCTAGATAACTTTGAAAATCTTTAGCCAGAGTAAGATGAATATTAAAAAGGTTTCTAATATTTCATCATTGAGTCATCGCTAATTGATTGATAATCAAAAGGAACATGTTAGTCATGAGTTTGATATGTTTCCATACTCACAGATATATTCAAGATGCAGGATGATTGAAAGATTGAATTACATGGTAACTCATTACTGAAATGTATATTTGGTATTTCTATCAAATTCTTTATCTTCCAAGTAGGCATGATATGTTTTTAGATATTAATCTTTCCTTGTAGGCTTTTATGAATTAAATTGATTAATTCATGAGTTAATAAAAAGGATTCTTATTTGACAACGTGGGTTGGCATAGTTTAGACCTTAAATGATATAATCAAATTAGGTCAACTTGTACTCGGATCTACTACTGGGTAGATAGGAACCTAAAGGGTCATACATATAAGGATTAGCTAAGGACCCATGGTTGATTGAGTTTGGATCTACCATGTTATTCTGTAAGCATGCTAGCACATGTGAAACTCCTAGCTCCTTGAATCGATTTTGATTTGGACTTATAATTTGAATATTAATTAATTATAATTAATTTATTGACCTATGGTAATTTGAGTTTAGATCTAAGTTATCCTCCAAGGGGTAGTCAAATATAGCACCTAAATTCCTATCCACTTGCCTAAATCAAGAGTCCCAACTTGGTGGGACTCTAGGCACCTAATTTCACGGGGGCGCACAACATTGCATTTTGGCATAAGAAGGATGAAGAATCCTTCTATGATGGGTTTTAAACTCATGTGGCATGAAGATCAGAGGTCGATCTTCATTAGCACTATTTTTAAAGAATTATAGGCTTCTGGATTGACTGTGGGATGCTTGGAAATTCAAGGAGCACATGTGAGGAGTCTTGGACTCTATTAGCATGATGGGCACATGCTTGAGTGTGGAGAAGTCTAGGAGTCCTTTTGATATGGGATTAAGATCCATGTGGTAGTCCATTTGACTCTCTTCTGGCCCAAATCACAAAGTATGATTTAACTCATTTGAATTTGAATGTATATGGATTTTATCCAGAATTACAAATCATGCATAGAAATTTCTTCACACAAACTTTGGTGTGAAGAGTCCTTTTGCCAAGGGACAGAAGGTGGCATCCCCTAATAAAACCTCTATCATTTGAACTCAAATTAAGTTAGGATTCGACATGGCAAGTTTCAAATTTATCTGAAAGTGAAAGGATACCTAAGTATCATTTGATTCTACATGCATGCAAGAAAGGCTAAAGCATTGCATCTTTATAAAGAGACCTTCTTATATAAGTCTTTTAATTTTTTATATACTGATTATATTGGTGTATGGGAGTGACATATCACCACTTTTGATGCTCCCTCTTTTGCTATAAATAGGGCATGACAGATGGGGAAAATTAAAAAATTTCAATTCAATTTAAATTATACCATAAAGATCTTCTATTCTTCCTAGGACTCTAGGGTTTAAGACAAGACTTCTTTATTTTAAGACAAGCCATATAGTCTTAGACAAGGGTTAAGGAAGGTTTTTAGGAAGAAGATCTAAGAGGTTCGAGTCAAACCTTAAAGAGGAAAAAGTCATGTTTTTGAAAACTTGACCAATTTGAGAGAATGCAAGTCTAGGGCTAGAACTCTTGAAGCAAGATTCAAGTTGGACTGTTGTGCTTGGTACTGTTCCTATATGGATTACCATTGGAGGATCAACATTTATGTGCTTGTGAAAAATTTAGCAAGACAGGTTAGTCTCGATACCCTCTTATTACATATTGTTCTTTGACTATATTGTCAAGATGTATCTTGGGCATTAGGATTTTCATGGCTAAGCTATTTGAATGAAAATTTTTAAATATCAGTGCTTTTGTTGTGCCTATCGAAACCTAATAGTTTGTATACTAGTATAAATATCTGTGAGATTATTGAAGAAATGGAAATAAGCTAAAACATTCTTTCTCTCTCTCATGTTTTCCTCTTCCATAATATTTTAACAAACACTATCTTGTAGTCTTGTTTCCTTGTGAATGCACCACTTTCTACTAGTATTTCATATTTTGTCATCTTATTTCTTCTTGAGTATCCAAAAATGGAAAAGCCAACCCCAGGGGCTGGCTAGCTCAAAAAGGAATAAGTAAGCATTGTTGACCTCTTGGTTGGCAAGGCAAATATGGGAATCCCATATGAGTTTAGGAGAGTGAGAGGTCTCCGGACCCCTCCCTTATTAATGGAGAAAAGGGAAACATAGGAGAAAACTTCGCCCCTGTTTCCAGTCATTGCATCATTGCACTTCTTAGGTCAGATGGATGGTGCATTGCAACTATCATAGATTGGATATGTATAGCTATTTCTTTTAGTGAAGTCTAAATCAAATCTATTTCTAATTGTTAATACTACAAGCTAGCTTTTGCAAGATTATTCTAAAATTTATAATTCTATATGTTTTTTTGTATCTAAAATTTATCATGCAGCATAGGATGTTGAATGCATTCAATTATGCATACTTGAGGTGCATGCCGAATTGCTATATTGTTTCTTTGCCCCTTGACCATGTTAGCTCATGTATATATGCATAATGTTCACTTGACTATTTTCATGGGTCTTTCAATTGTCAAATTATGCTAATTAGGTTAGTGTTTTTGCTTTCCTTTTATTTCTTTCAGATTTGTGGATTCATAACTAACTTTAGGAATAATACTTGTATTATTCAAGATATTGCTTCTTGACAATGGAAGTTAACATTAATGATTAACATATCATACATTATTACCATTTTCTTGCTTCTATAACTTATAGGAAGTTTCTATCTTGCATATTTTTTATAATTTGCCCATGTATTATAAGTTCACAACCATTGTCTCACCAAGATGTAAATGTAGTTGTTCTTTTGTTTTCCTCTTTTA
This sequence comes from Areca catechu, assembly GCA_021397845.1. Lineage (NCBI taxonomy): Eukaryota > Viridiplantae > Streptophyta > Magnoliopsida > Arecales > Arecaceae > Areca > Areca catechu. The sequence continues at coordinate 136,437,635 of CM038049.1, forward strand.
CGTTCTGTTATCTTAGGTTTGTTAATCACAATATCACTAGTGGTCAATCAGCCATAGTTACATATGATAATATGGATCATGTTTCTTTGAGCCTTTGGTGATTTGATCATTTGTTTATTGCTTTGCCAACTTCTTCGAGTGAAATGAGATTTGATTAGTGGGCTAGGTTTTGTAGTTTACTTTGGCTACTTTAACAGGTTGCACAATACTTTGAAAAATATAGTTCTAGTGAAATGATTAGAATTCTATTTTGTCATCGTTTATTTATTTTCTTCTATTTCTTAAGGATTTGCCCTATAGGTTTGTATTATCATGGTAATTGTTAAATAAAATTACCATGATATAGCAATTTATTTGTACCCAAAAGTATATCTTTTATGGTAATTACAATTATCGCTTAAAGTATACCAAGATAACTCTTATAATTAATAGTGGCAATTAGAATTACTGCTATAGGTTTGCATTATCATGGTAATTATTACCGGTAAATATAATTGCCATGATATAGTAGCCTATCTATGTCCAAAGGTATATCCTTCATGGCAATTTCAATTGCCGCTAAAATGTATACTAAGCTAACTCGTAATAGTTATTAATGGTAATTAAAAATACTACTATATCTCATTTTTATCGGTATTACAATATAATATTTGATATAAGAAATTTAATTAATATAATAATTAACACCTATTCAAAGATCAATTTTTGTCATAATAATATCAAAATAAGTTTTATAATTAATTTTTAAGTACAACTCAACCAATCATTAAAACTCAACAACAAAATATTATATATTATAATAACCCAAAAAGAGTTTACATATATATTTTGTCAAATATATATAAGTATTAAAGAGAAATATAGCAATAAATATATATCCATTACAATTATAAATGAAAAATAATCCAAAGCAATCCATCAACTTACAATGTGCATCATAAAAAAAAGAAAGAAAGAAAAAGAAAGTGCACAAATTAGTTAATAGACTCTTGTGATAACTTAATTTGATAAATCCACCGGTCCATTTTCCTATGACAGTTATGAAGACAAAATAACATTTTAGTTTATATTCATCAAGAACAACAACTACTAGCATATTAAAAGATAAACAGAGATAAGATAAATGTAATGGATTGCAATAACAAACCATGACATTGAATGATAATTTTATACAAGCTAACATAAAATTATTACCTTGAGTATGTATGATTTATTAGATCCAAAGATGTTGAATCTTATAGATTCAAGCTTTAACCTTCTTTTGATTGATCTGATATTAAAAGATGCATGTATGCAGAAGAAATCGGTATTATGACACCTGTATTTACTTCTTATAAAAAAAAAAGAAAAAGAAGAAACTTACTAGGTTGATCATAACTCAAGAAAGCACTTTATCTGCTCTCAATAAATACAACTAGAATGAAAGATCTGGCTTGGGAGCATATTTAAACTCTAGTTATTCTTTAGAATAGCTTTCTTCCCAAATTCTAATAGGCCTGGATGCTCTCATCCAATGCATCTTTCTAGAATTCAACACCAGTTTGAAAGCAAATGATGTGAGAATAGCCACTGCAACCGCTAAGAGTCCTTATCATTGCTGATGCTAGGACAATAGGCTATTAATATTATTCACACTTTCTAAATTATTTGGTATTTTGATTAATCTATTGGATGTCCTTATGGTTTCTCAAGTATTTAGTTTATGCCTACTATTCTAAGTTCTAGTCAGTCTAGATTTAACTTGAACTACATGGAACCCAATCTAGGCAAATACCCCATAAACCAGAGAAGTTTTTATCTTTTCTTCAGTTCTTTGCCCAAGCAATTTTGTAGAAGAATCATAGAAATTAATCCCATTAGCATCGGCTACTACATAGATTGAAAATGTGAATGATGAAACACCTAATCCCTATGTCTTGCCTTTTCACCTTCCCTTATTTTGGAAGTCTCATATCTGCTAAAATTGAGTTAAGATCATGTCTTTAGTGGTAGTTAAGTTGTAATAACCAAGTCTCAAAGTGAAATGTTGAAACATATGGTTGAAATATATAGAAGATGGAGGGTGTATATGTGCATCATCATCATCATTCTTCATCCTTAGTGTCTAATAATTAGCATGGTGCATGAATCATTAGCTGATCATTCCACTAAACAGATATGATTTATGCAACATAACATCTAAAGCAAAGAGTAAAACATTGCAAAACATCTAAAGCAAAGAACATAACAAAACAAGAAACCTAAACTAGCATATAAGATGGATATTAATATGACAAAATCAATGGAATCATAGCCAAGATTCAAGAAAATCATCATATCTTATGAATTATGACAACTCAAAGAGTAGAAGACCCAATAAGTAGGTCAGAGACCGAACTATCAAAGGTAGAAGAGCCAAATAAGAAGCAGAAGATCAAAGAAAGACTTCCATTTGCAAATAAGAAGCAGAAGATCAAAGAAAGACTTCCATTTGCAAAGTAACACTGAGGATTGTTCAAGTTGTACCCAACCATAATCTTGTGAAAACAGAAGAAAAAGAATAAAGAATAATTTGTAAATTATTATGCATGTTTGTTACTCTAATATTGATTAGTTTCTAACTTGATGTCTAAGCATATGCATGTATCAACTCTAACTTTTATTAGGACCGAAATTGACCATAAAAAAGAAAAGGAAAGAAGACACATACTAAACAATAGAAATTTACAAAGCATGATAAAATAATGTCAAGTAGAGACATATGATAATGCATAATAGGGATTCAAGAGGAGTCCATGGAGTTTTGCTAATTGCAATTATAAAAAATCATTTGGATTGATAAAAGATAAGTTTAGCTAAATGTCTAAAAGATTTGTAAATTATTGAGGAAGCATAAAGACTTTCAAAAATCCAAACATTTATATATCACAATGGCACAACAATAAACTTACCAACTAATTTGATAAGAAACAAAATGTGAGGGGCCAAACGAAGGAAAGCTTTTTATCATGATAATTAAAGATTTAGCCATCTATGGTAAAAGTACTGTTCATAATTGCTCACTTAATAACAAAGAATCCATTTTATCACATTCAAATATGAAACTATAGAAGAAATATTAACTTGAGAATTCCTAAATCTCAAAATTAGTTATTCTTTTATAAAATCCAGAGGACTTTCAATTCAGTATCTACATAAAAAAGATAATGAGGAAAGTCAAAACATGAAATAACTCCTTGTTGACCAATCAAAAATTCAAATTGGATTCAAATTCAAAAAAGGGAACCATAAGAATGAGAGAAAGGAATATTTTTATGATATAGAGGGGAAGATAATCAAAGCAAAAGACTTTTTTTTTGTTGATGTGAAGAGTAATAATCAAAGCAAAAGTAATTATGCTATGAAATATCGCTCACAAAAGAGAATCTATATGCATATAAAACTTGAGAAGAATATCGAAAATAACCTAAAAATGAAAAACCTAAGATTTGGATATATATATAATATATATATATTTGAAATAGGAAGGCATTGCCAAAGGCTGAAATATTATTTTGGTGACCCCATCAATTCCTAATTTTCAATAACAAAAAAAAATGAGAATAAGAATTCTCAAAGCCCTACCTAGCTACTACTAATGCAACTCCTCTGTCCATTAGCTTTAAAATTCTATGAATAATTTGTGTAGCTATGGAAAGAACTAATCAGAAAAGAAATTAAAAATAACCTTGAAAATAAATCTTTAAAAAAGGAAATTAGAAAGTGAAGAAGGGAAGAGGAAGAGGAGCTTGGATTCAACATTTAGAAAATAAAATATAGATCCACCATACCTCAAAAATTCACCAAAATATCCAAGCAAATTTCATGGCTTTACATGGATTACCAAGGATATAAAAGTGCAAAAATTGTCTCACCTAGAGGAAGATTTGGAGGTTGGAATGGAGGTAGAGAAACAATTTTAGAAGTGGGTGGTCGGATATGATGGCACCAAGAGAACGGAGGAAGCACTTAGCAATAGTGAGCGGGTAGAGGGATTTGGAGTACAGTCAAGAGCCGTGTGGTTGGGGATAGATTTTTTTTTTATGAAGGGGGATGGATAGCTTCAATGTAGGGAGATGGTGGGGTAATTAAGAGAGCTGGTAGAAGACATGTTTAGAAGAGATTTTCATGGGCTAAGGGTGCTAAATTATTTTGATAATTTTTATTACCAATTATACAAAAATAGCCACTATAATATACCATTATTAATTACTGTAATTAGTATATAGGTGTTTATTCTTCTATGATTATTAAAGAATTGATGCTATATAATTGCCGCTAAAAAGTATTTTTGTTGTAATGTAGATGGGTGGAGTTTTTCAACTTTTTCTCTTTGTTTTGTTTAGCTATATCTTGTAATATTTTATGTTATTTGATATTTTGATTGATTCTTTCATTTATTTGTTTTCATGTATGACATTGTAGTTCCATGATTCATTCCTTGTAAAATAATGCTTTCTTATTTGTATGTCTACTATCATGTATATTTGGTCATTTCTGTAGTATCCTTATATGAGTTTTGATCTCTCTTTTCCTACAATTTAGCAGGCCTAGAGTAATTTTGAAAAAAAAATTTTCTTAATAAACTATTTTGAAAACTATATAAGAAAATTAAATCAATTTTTTAGATAAAAAATTCTTCTATTGCTCTGATCATAATGATCTAAAACCTTTAGATCAATTGGCAAATTAAATCCTTCAGATCATTGATTCAGGATATGTACAAAAATTTATAAAACATTTTTCCAACTAAATCATTTATTTCAATTGCTTTAAAATAGTGTATGAATATAATTTTAATTTTTTACTATTAAATTATTTTTGAAATAATAATAGAATATTAAAAATATATTTAGTGAAATTTTTAAAACCTCACTAACACACTTTATTATGATCTAAAATAATTATTTGTCCTTGTTCAAAACTACATATTAAAGTGTGTTTAAGAACTTCATTGCTACTTTATCCTATAGTACTTAGAGTTATATTGCTCTCATTTAAAATGATGTTTGTACACTTTTTTTTGTGATATTTGCTATCTTTGTTCATGTATGGTGTATTTAAATAACACCTTGTCATAAGATAGCTTCTTTTGGTGAACATAACTCTTTCAAAAGCCATGAAGCTTAGTGGCTATTTTTTCAGGATATATCAAAGCCAAGTATGATACTAGCTACCACTCTTGGTTTGATTTCAGCCATTGTATAACATACTTCTATACCTTCATCCTTACCAAATTCTCAATCAACAATCACATATAGCCCTCAACAAACAACTATTTCTAGTAGTTAACCTAGAACCCCTTAGCAAGTTGACTTTCATTGTTATCATTGAATTCTGGTGTGTTCCTAGAAATAACATTCCAAGAGGAGGGATGAATTGGATTCTTTAGAATTTAAAACTAATATGCACTATTGCAAGATATAAGTGTGCTTGTGAAGTGCAAAGAGAGAATAGATAATAGGAGTACAAAGATAAAAGAAAATTGAATACATAATCACATAATAAATATAATTTAAATAAATCTAAATAGTACCTATTCACTCTTCAAAACCTTCCACTTGAAAACATTTAACTACTATCACTTCTGATTACTCATGTTTTCGATTACATCTGTTAGTTTAATCACACTACTCTATTGTTTTTTAAAACACATCTAGTTAGTTTCACAGGCTTACACTACAACCTTTCCAATTAAGTGTCTCTAGACATAGTTAAATGCAATTGTCCAATTATGGCTTAACCAGTTAAAATCCCAAGTCCTTTTTTCTAAGAAACTTGTTACAACATAAGATTACATAAATGGAGAATTTAAAGATCAAACAAATAAAATTCTTTGAAGCTCTAAAAAGTCAAGGATGAAGCTTCTTGATTGCATTGAGTTCCTTTTTGATTGCTTAAAAGAGGCTTGAAGAAATGGTTTAATTGATTCCTCAGCTGGTAGCTCATACAATGAATACACTCAAGCTCTCTTCTAAGATGAGTTAAAAGTTAAAAGTTAGTAATTAAGGCGGTAATTGAATGTACACTAAAGTTCTCCTTCTTTCTTTCATTTATTTTTGCTTAATAGAATTTTTTCTAAGTTTGGAAGTATTTTTCAATTAAATTTCTTGCTTAATATGTCTAAAATTACCTAAAAAAGGTAAAATGATTGTTGGACATCTCAAACTAGTCTTTGCATTCATTGGAGTCATTCTAAAAAACTAGCCATGCTATCAGATGCAAAGCAGTCAACTCGTGATATTCAAGGGTCAACTTAACTTCTATCATGAAGCACTGTGTCTTGGGATGGCTCTTTATCTTTTGATTATGACCTTTAGGGATCACTTATGGATGCCATTATTGACTTATACAAATATAGGGTCAACTCATGAAATGTTGGGGCCAACTTAGGAACAAGCCATCTTTCTCTACTCTTTATATTTATCTTGAGACTAATAAGGGATTGACTTGGGTCATGCTAGGATCGACTTGAGCTTAGACAATTTTTCACTATTCTCTATCTTCTCCCCTTAGACCAATATAGGGTTAATTCTTGTCCAACTATGGTCAACTTGATCTATTATAGGATAACTTGAGATATGCAAGGATTAACTTTTAGAAGGTCTTATTTTTACAACTCTCTATCTGACACCATGAGATCAATCTGAGGTCAACTTATGAACTGTGTTGGTCTTTTTTAGGCATGTTAAAGTCAACTCTAGGTGTCTTAATGTCGACTCTTCTCTTTTATCCTTTGTCAAAACTTTGAAAAACTTTTTTAAATAATTTGAAGAGGACTCCTTTTTGATTTTGTGTGCATATTTTGAGCATTAAAAGATTCTCTATAGCCATACTCTTAAGCTAGTATTAGTACCAAATACTCAAGTATTTAGGCATTATCAAAATCAATTCTTGGATCAATATAGTGCATTATCCAATTCTCTTGATGATGTATATATATGCTCCCATCAAGACTGCTGAGGAACTTTGGGTTGTATTTGTTGGATTAGGATGATTTTTTGCTTGTAGAAAACTTGGGTTTCAAAAACCTAGAGTAGAAGCTAATTTGAAAATCCTTTTCAAATCTAAGCATGCAAGATTTAATCTCTAGAATCATATAGGATCTATTTTAACATGTTGAAAATAAGGTGCATTAGATCTAAATTCAAAATAAAAGTGAATTGGTGCTCGAATCACCTACCTACTATGCACTCCATCTTCTTCATCAGATCGGACCCACAATGTCTTGGGTTCTCATCATAACCATGCAAGCAGCTGGCCTCTACTGGTATCCACATAGAGATGGCGTTGATTAGGAGATCTGAGGATACCAAGGTACTAGCATCTTGCAGGCCTTGCTCCTTGGACTTAGATCTAATCTTCTTCTTCTAAAAATAGAAGATAATTTAAGAGAAACCTTTGCATAAACTCCTTTGTGCTAAATCAATGGATGAAGGGAACTAGGAAGCCAATAGAAGAAGAAAACCTCTTTTCTTCTTCCTATTCTTTCCTTCTAAATCTACTTCTTTTTGACTTGGGCATGTGAAATATATGGGATAAGAAAGGAGGGTGCACGGCAAGATAGTTAGCACTAAAAAATCTCTTGGAAGAAAATTAATTGCACTTCCCTTTTCTCGCTAATTAAAACCCCATGCCCCAACTAGAGTCCATGCCCCAAACACTAGTAGATAAGATCCCATCTTATCTAATTTGAATTAGATTCAAATGAGATAGGTGACAAAAATAGTTTGGCATGTGGGAACTTTTTATCTAGCACTACCTTGTTTACTCTTCATAAAACCATGGACCAAAGCCTTGAGTCCATGCCCAAAAGGGATAAATCCAATCCCAAATCCAATCCTAATTAAATCAAAATTTAAATGAGATAGAAGTTTATCCATATAGGAGAGAGAAACCTAGATAGAGAAGGCACCGACTCTTGGCATGCCCTCTTTCTCATTTGCGTATGAAAAAGGAGGGGCACTACTTTTACTGCCCCTTCTTATTTTGCATGAAAATGAAAAGAGAGGAGAGAAAGTCCAGTCCAACTAGAATTCTAGCTTTCTATCTTAATTGGGTTTGATTTGAATTCAATTTGAATCTAATCTAAAATCCAATTCGACCAATTTGAACTAACATGAATCCTAATCTGATTAGGACTCGAATCCAGTCCTACTTGCACTGTGAAACCTAATTAGCCTCAAATTAGGTCAAGCATAATTACATTAAATCTGATTTAATTTAATTAGGATTTGATCTATAATTTAGTTAAGTTCAATGCATTGTAATACTTGTAATTAAGTTCCTTGACTAATAATTAGCAATTTCAAATATGTAATCCTTACATATTGATTCAAATTATCAATCCAATTAAAAATTTGATCAAGATCTAATCGATTGACCAGGTTAACCTCCTTTTGTGTGTGATCCCATAGGTTCTATTTTACTTGGTAGCGAGACATACCATGATCTCCATCGTAGTATCACCGAAACTCCTTTTGATGGGCTAGAATGATTCCAACTCATTCCATCAAGGATCGTTGATCCAAAAATGATCATAGTAATTTCTCACAATCTATTAGTGATATCTATCAGTATGTAGTAGCAACACAGTAGAACAAAAAATTAAAATGTTAGTTGTAATTACCATATGATTGAATTCTTTTATTGAGTCCCGACAGGATGCAGGTCATGAAAACTTATCAAACAGTAAGCATTTGTCATATGCAAGATTCAATTAGGTTAAGCCCAACTTATGAAAACTCTTTTTCATCATTTATATTGCCATGGCCATGATCTTAAAGACTTGGCTTCTTAAATTGTATAGAACTATTTTTCAACTTCTAAGATTAATAGATTCTATATAGATACGTACCCTACTCTTATAATGAACTTATTATAGCCAACATACACTACAAGGATTCAAAAGGTTAAGAGATCAAGTTTATATATAGTTAAACTACAGCAACCCCATTATGAGTGACCGAGATTCATAGGTCAAAGAATTACTCACACAACTACAGCATCGAGAAAGTCACTGACAAATAAATAAACATCAAGTAATTTTGTGTTGGTCATGCTTAGTACCATTGTTCTTTAATAGCTTTGTATTTTGAGTATAGAATGAATGATGTTAGCTTAGACTATTTCACCATATCTAACTTTTGGTATTATGTTATAGTGGATTCTTAACCTATATGTGCCTAGATTCATGATCTCTAGATCATCTTTAAAGCTAAATTGACAAAATGTAGATTTTCTCATATCTTTAAGGTTCAAGTCTTGACTGACTCTTCCTTCATTCTGATCGAACTTCTGTAAGTGATAAGCTACAAGCAAGGTGAGTTAACCCCATGGAATTTCCTTATGATAGAGGAAGTGTTGCTACTCCTCTCCAAGTTGGATAGCTTGACATGTTAAAATAGCTTTGGAGCTTCCAAGAGCCTTCAAGATATTAGCCAATGACCTCCAATGTTTGCATAATCGGCTCCAAGACCTACAAAAAAAGTCCTCATCTAGAAAAATTGATGGGTTTTGTCTAATAGAAGACCCTCTGATGCTTAAGTCAGCTTAGAGATGAAAATGGTGAGAAAAAATGAAGAAAGAGTGTTCAAGAAGCTTGCTGGAGATCTCTTGACCTTTATTTATAGAGATTTAGGACTGAGTTAGTTAGGCAGTTATAACTATTTGTAAGGTGTTACACTATTAACAAAGTTGTTAAATTAGTTAGGCCATTAGGAGATTAGTTTAAGATATGGTCGTAAGTGATCTATTACACTTCGTGATAACCATTTTACCAAACTTATCGTAATAGCTCTAATGGCTTAAAAAGATATGCTCCATGTTAAATAAAGTAATAAAACTTATACTGGCTTAGATAAGTAATCGACCACCTATCCAATAAATTGTTGAGCATTCTATACCTCAGAAAGAGATCAGCTCCTGTTGATAGGCATTCTGCATCTTAAAAAGAGATCAGCTCCTAACCAATATACATTATGTACCTTAGAAAAAGATCAACTCCTGACCAATAGGCATCTAGTGCCTTAGAAAGTGATTGACTCCTGACATAGGTATCCTACACCTTAGAAAGAGTTTTGCTCCTGACTGATGCTTCCTGCACTTTATGAAACAATCAACTTTTGGCTGATATGCATCCTACATCTTAGAAAGATATCAGCTCCTGATCGATAGGCATTCTGTACCTTAGAAAGAGATCCAAAACTGGATAAACATTTTTTACTTGTCAAAAATTGATCATAACTTGTCTAGAGAAGATTTTGATAGGTTATCTATCCTATAACACTTACCCCCTACTTTCAAGTTTGAAGTGATTTACTTAATTTAACTTAGAAATATGACAATAAGCTTCTATTAGCTTTTGATGAGATAAAATATCTAATCATGTTGCACCGCCATTTTGTCATGTGGCATTTAATGTTGTAAGCACCTTTCGCACACCTTTCATGAAAATATCATTGAACTGGCAGCGAGCAATTTTTGTAAAGACAATGATTCTTAGATCCATAGGGCATACCCCCTAGCTAATAAGGATAACCCACATTGCATGAAGAGAGTAGCCCATATCTTTAGCTGAAGATCGAGCAATATGGTTGGCATCCAATGGTGAGGTAATTTAATCCGGTCTGTTGGGTACCTTCTATAAATAGGGATCTCTTCCTTCAACTTGGATCTTTTGTCTTATATTTTCTTTGTCTTCATCTTCAAGTGAGTTGCTAGGTGACCTTCTCCCTTCGAGAGTTTTTTTATTTGCTCCAAGAGGTTTAGGGCTTCATCATCCCTAGTTAGAGGCATTTAGCTTTCCATCTCCTTTACTGTCCTTGTCTGAAGCCATGGCTCCTAAAGTAAATAGAGCCATTAGGAAGGTGAAGGTTTTGCTGGAACCACCATGAATCCAACTCCAATTAAAGGACACCTGTTTGCTCTGATGTTTCCATTAAGTATCATAGGAGGGCCTCCTTGGGCCTTCAAAAAAAAAAGTCTATGATTAGGGAAGTAGACCTTAAAAAATTTAGGGATAAGTGTCCATCCCTGATGACATTAGAATGATTGTGCCAGGTCTAAATGATAGGTAACTATCTCCTCTACTTGGGGTGTTGCTTTCTATGAGGATGCATTCGATGCCAGAGTTTACTCCTTTTCATCCATTTATTAAGAATGTTCTAGATTACTAAAAGGTAACTCCAACTCAATTCTTCCTAAATGGCTTTAGTGAAATCATTAGCTTTCTCCTTATTTGTGACATAGTTAAAATAGAGCCAAGATGTTCTTTATTTCGAGCTATCTTTTTGTTAAAATTTTATCTATATGATAATAAGTGTACTATTTTCCATAGATAGTTATGTAAACTTACGGAGAGCATCTTGTCTTCCATCCATGGATGGAAGAATAGATTTTTCTTCATCTCTTCGAACCAACCTTTAGGTACTACGTCCTCTTGGAATAGGGCTGGACTGAGCCCAATTATAATAAAAGTTCTTTAGATGAAGACTTGGAGCACTATCATAAATTGCTCGAGATCAATGTTTTGAAGTTCAAACTTCTCTTAACAGATCAAGCTTTGTATGATGCGAGTATCAGCTTGGTCGATCCACAAAGTATGTCTACCATTTTAGATATATTTATTTTTTTCTTTATTTTTGCATAGTTATCAGATTTAACCAATCTCTTCATCACTGTTCGGGTTTGTTTGTTTGCAAAAAATGAAGCTTGGTTTAAAGAGACTATAAAAGGCAAATAAGAGAAAAAAGATAGACATTGATCATTAGGAAGCCAAGGGGAAGAGATTTGGTGAATCTTTATTATCGATGTCTTTCTCGAGCACACCTGTATCAGGAAGTAGCCAATTTCCTACTCCCACGAAGGTATCGATGCCAAACCCTCTGGTGACCAATCTGACTAGGTCATCAATTATTGTTCAATCACTTTCGATGACCAGTCTGACCAGGTCATTGGATAACTAATCACTTTTGATGACTAGTTCGACCAAGTCATCGAAGGGTCGACCACCACCCCACTAGTTGCTATGGGCCAGTCCTCCAGTGCTTAAGAAGAGCATATTATTCTGCAAAAAAGATTAAGGATGAGTGATGCCAATTATAGGGATCAAAGGCTTGCTCATGAGTTACTGGAGATAATTCTCCTTCCTATGACAGAGCAAAGTAGGAAATGCATACTCTTTCTAAGTCCTCGATGATAGCTATCTTGAGATTTTCCAGATAATTACTTCTTTGCTTGCTATTTTTCTCTCTTTTTCCTTTTCTATTCTTTTCCCTTCCTTCTGAATTAATCTTATTATTTCTCTTCCAACTTCTCTCCAATGTGAGTCACCTTAAGAACTTCATTATCATATATGATGAGGTGAAGAATGACTTGAGAAAGAAGCTATTGATAGCCAAAGAGGTAGCAAAAAATGTGGTCGGCCAGGTTGAAGCCACCGATGCCTAGGCTGATACTATAGAAACCCAGAGGGATGCTGCTAAGGCCCTAAAGGATGTTGCTGAGCCCATAGAACATTGCTGAGGCCTAGAGGACCGAATTGAAGGTCGCAACCTCTATAAAATAAATCATCTAAAGATCAACCTTTCCAATGTTAATAGAGAGGTCGAAATAACTTAAACTTCCATCCAAAAACTCTAGGAGGAGGAGAGATTGGAGAAAAAGCTCGAAGAGGCCAAGAAGAGGGCCATAGAAGAATATAAGTCATTTGAGGATTTCTTAAATGATGTAGCTAAGGGTTGGTGAGCACCTTTCATAAGGGGTTTAAAGATGACAAGAGCAAAGTGAAGGAAATCTTCCTAGATATCAATATTACTCTTCTTATTCCAAGCATTGCTAACCCAGCATACAAGGAAAAGGCAAGTGGGGTGCAAGCTAACACTAGTGCACCTATCGAAGTCCCTCCTTCGGTCACTCCAGAAGTTGCAACTATTGATGAGGTGCCTAAAATGTCTAACCAAAAACTCCAACTGATCAAGCGATGGAAGTATGAAGGCTTTATCTTTTTGTATTATATTTTATTTTTTATCTTTTCAACTTTTGTCTTCCTTACTGGGAGCTTGTAAACACTCTACTTTGTAAACATATTTGAAGCAATAAAATCTATATTTCTAAATCAGTGTTTCTTTTTTCTATTTCTCTGACATTTTGAATATATGTAGCCATATGGGATCACATGCATAGCCAACGGTAATATTATAGCTATCATTGCAGGCAAAGTGGTCAAGGTTCTGCCCTTAGCTAGGAGGTAGATTAGAACTCACCTCAACCACTTAGGAAAAGAGGTCAGTGGCCCTTCAGGGATAGTAAATTTGATAGAGAGTCCACTTGAAGAAGTGGTTGGCAATCCTCCAAGATTTTTGACTTAGACAGGTCAAAAAGAAGGTAACCATCTTTGAAGCAACAAGGATGGCTTCAGATATTTAAAGCAATTATCGAGAACATGGGTGCCATTTTCTTGCCTTTGAGTTAGGTTTGAATTGATACATTTGAAAAAAAAATGAATTCTCCCAAATATGATATAAATTTCTCACTTTAACATACCTAGATACTCGGTCCTTAATAGAGTAAATGTTAGGGGATCCATACTCTTTCATAGACACTGCTGGCACTGCTTTGGATATTGGATTGGAGAAAGTAGCTTCTGCCCCCCAGCCAAAGATGATCCTCTCTTAGAATGTATGGAAGCTGCAAGCTATGAGAAAGATAAAGCTCCTAGCTTTTTTTTACCAAGCCTCTAAGAGCTCCAAGATCAAAAGAAAAACAAGATAATATATTTTTCTACTTTTATTCTTTTCTCTTCTTTTTAATAATATAATTTATAAGAATTTCTTAAAGATCAATGAAAAGAAAATCTTTTGCATTAATGTCTTTGCTGTGCGCTCTTGGAATTTTAATACATCTACCTGGATTTATCAATGTTCTTTTGATTAAAACAAATAAGTTGTACAAAACTTAGGCTTCTTAAGCCGATCAACTTTGATAGCACATAAGCTATCCAAGCCTTTCTCAATCTTCCTTCCAATCACTTTAGAGTAGACGGTGGCTTTCTGAGCTTGATCGAAAGTTAGATAATGCTTGTACCTCTATCCGATTGTTATAGAGTAGAGATGGATGATCAAAAGTTAAACAATGCTTGTGCCTCCTATTTGATCACTTAGAAATAGATGATGGTTTTCTAAGATTGATTGGAGTTAAGTAATGCTTGTACCCCCTATTTGATTACATTGCAGTAGAAGATGGCTTTCTGAGCCTGATCAAAAGTTTGACAATACCTATACCTTTTATTCGATTACTTTAGAATAGAAGATGACTTCTTGAACCTGATCAAAGGATAGGCAATGTCTGTGCATCAATAATATCTATGCCTTCTATCTGATCACTTTAAAATAGAAGATGGCTTCCTGAGCTTGATCGAAGGTTAGACAATATCTATGCTTCTATTCGATCACTTTATAGTAAAAGATGGATTCTTGAACTTGATCGAAAGTAAGGTAATTTTTGTACCTTCTACCTGATTAATTTAGAGTAGATGATGGCTTCTTTGGCCTGAGCAAAAGTTAGGCAATACTTATACTTCTACCTGATTACTTTCTAATAATAATGGAGAGATATCCTCTGAAAGAAAAGAATTTATTGATAATATTTCTTAAATTATTAGAATTCCATGATCTTGGGATTAGAGTTCCATTCAAGATTTTCAAGTTATATATCCTGGTCTAATGACTTTTAATATTTGTAGGGCCCTTCCTAATTGGGTATAAGTTTTCCTTACTTTGTAGGCTTTAAGACTTCAACGTCGAAGGACAAGATCTCCTTACTGGAAGACTTTGATTTTGATTTTAGAGTTGTAGTATCAGGTAACTTTTTATTTATAAGCTACTATCCTGATATATATTTTTCTAATTTTTTTTCAAAAGGTCGAGGTTTGTTTGCAATCTTTCTTGATTAGTATTTCATTATACCCCTTTAATCGATGGAAACCAAGTTGATCTTCAAAGGGATGATTGCTTATGTTCTGAAAGTCAATTTTAAAGATATTTTCACCAATTGGATCCTAATGAGTTGTTCGATAGGATGAAAGAGCACTATTTAACTCATCAATCCAGAAGCCTTTCATCCCGTCAAGTTTGGACTTCAAGCCTTGAAAAATAGTCCGATTGGCCACTTCTACTCCTTTGTTGGATTGTGGGTATCCTACTAATGTGAACATTTATTCAATAAGCAGATTCGAGTAAATTTTAAAATCTCTATTATCAAACTACCTTCCATTATCGGAGATAATGTACCTAGACAAACCAAATCAATAGATGATGGACTTCTAGATAAAGTCTTAAACTTTCTTCTTAATTATCCAAGCTAAGGGTTTAGCTTTTATCCATTTGGTAAAGTAATTGATCACCACTAAAAGAACTTTCTTTGCCTAGTTGCCATTGAAAATGGTCTGAGGATATCAATTCCCTATATATCAAATGGCCATGGAGCTAGAATCTGAGTGATCAGCACTAAAGGCTTTCTCTGAATGTTAACAAATTTCTGGTAATGATCATATTTTTGGACAAAATCTATAGCATCTTGTTATATAGTAGGCTAGTAAAATTCTTGCCTAAGGACTTTGTAGGTAAGTGTTCTTCCTCCTATGTGGCTATCACAGATGCCTTCATGAGCTTTTCAGGGAGAATAGTCAGCTTTAAAAGGATGTAGACATCAGAGTAGAGGCATTGAAAAGTATTTTTTTTAAGCTACCCATTAAGAAGGATGTACTAAGAAGGATGTACTATAAAGCTTGTTTTCTAATTCCTTGAGCTTCTCTCTTATTTGTTGGAAAATTTTTTTATTAAGGAATCTGATTAATTGATCAATCCAACTTGGCTCACTTTTAATTGTATACCATGGAGGCTTATTTGATGTAGAAATTTTTCAAATATCTATAAAGATCTCCTTCTAAAAATTTGAGTATTCTGATGTAGCAAGATGTGATAGAGTATTTGCTTTGAGCATTTTTTAATTTAGGAATCTATTAAAATTTCTAGAACTTTAAAATTTAAGGATAATTCTTTGATCTTTTGAAGGTATTTGACCATAGTTAGCTTTTTTGGCTCTATATTCTTCTCAAACTTGTCAGATGACTAGTTGAGAGTCAAAAGAATTATAATCTGATCATTCTGATCTCTTTTGCTATTTTAAACTAGCATTAATGCTTCATATTCAGTCCCATTATTGGTTGTGTTAAAGCCAAATCTCAGGCATACTCGATCACTACCCTATCAAGATTTATGAGAATTAATCCAACTCTACTTTCTTAGGAATTTGGGGTACCATCAACATGTAGAATCTAAGAAGGTGTGGTTGGTTCTTCTTTCGATCTCTTTTCTTCTTTCTTCATTAAGTATGGTGCATTTCATGATGAAGTTTTACAAAGACTTGAGCTTTTATGCTGAGACGAGATTTATATTCAATACCAAATTCTTCCAATTTGATTACTCATTTGGCTAGATGCCATGATATGTCCTGGCCTTCGAAGTATAGATTTTAAAGGTTGATCTATCAGACAATAATAGAATAGGATTGGAAATGACCGAAATCTTTTTTGATATAATGACAAGAGCATTGATCATCTTTTCTATCTTGGTATATCTTACTTCCATATTTTTTAATATTTTGCTAGTATGATAGATGGACTTTTTATATATCTAATCTTTTTTGACCAACCAATAGAGCTAATAATAGATCAGATAAGTAAAGATAAAATTGCTCACATTCTATCGACCTTGATAGTAATGAAGAAGAGTCAAGAAATTTCTTTAGATCTTCGAAGGATAATCGATAGTTTTTTCCGACCACTCAAAGTTTTTGGTATGCCTTATGACTTTGAAGAATGTAGATATTTTTAATTGATCAAGAAATAAATTAGTCGAGAGAAGCTATCCAACAATTTAAGCATCGAACATCCTTATTTCATGGTGCTTCATCTCAAAAAGTGTTCGAATTTTTTTGGTATTGGCTTCGATTCCTTTTTGAGTCACCATGAAGTCCAAAACTTTTTTAATATGACATTAATACACCTTGTTTAGATTAAGCTTCATCTAATACTACCTTAATTCTTTGAAGGTTTTTTCCAGATCGATTATATGAACATCGATTTTTGTACTCGTGATGAGCATATCGTTCACATAGATATTTATGTTTCTTCCATTCTTATTTTTGTAGACTTTGTTAACCAGATACAGGTAAGTAACTCCAATATTTTTAACCTAAAGGCATAATTTTATAATAATAGAACCCTCTTTCGGTCATGAAGGCTATCTTTTTTTTCATCTCTTCTTCTCCATTCGAATATGATTGTATCCTGAAAAGTATCCATAAATCTTAATAATTTCTATTCGAAAGTGGCATCAACAAGTTGCTCAATTCATTAGGAAGAGCTATCTTTTGGACAGACTTATTAAGATCAGTGTAGTCGATGCAAATTCTTCACTTGTCATTGCCTTCTTGACCATAACCATATTAGCTATCTAATTTGGATAGTGAGTCTCTCGAATGAAACTTGCCTTTAAAGTTTGTCCACTTTCTTCTCAATGGCTTTTTACTTTTTAAAGCAAAATTTTTCTTCTTTTGTTTGATAGAAGGATAAGAGGGTCTACCTAAACTTGTGGATGATGATGTCAGTAGGCATGCTGGCATGTCAGCAACTATCTAGGTGAAGACATCAATATTAAATCAAAGGAATAGGATCAGCCATTGTCTGACTTCAGAAGCCAAAAGAGTTTTGATCTGAATTTTTTCTAGGTCATCTATTGGAATAATGCTTATCAACTATTTGACAGACTCCTCTGTTTGCAATGATATTTCTCTGACGTCTAGCTCATTTGTTAGCAGAGCCTCGATCTATTTTTAGATCTTGATAACTGCAAGGAAATACTATCTTGCTTACATCTATTCTTCTCTTATCTCTCCAACTCCATGCTTGGTTAGAAAGTAAATGAACAGGTGATAGGAAGAGACTATTATCCTTATGCATTTAACCCTAGCCATGTGAGAATAGCAATTTAAGCTGATTGTATTCAGATGACCAAGAATTCCCAAGATTATTGCTTGCTTAGATGGTTGACTTATAGTCACTAATAATAGGATCTCTCCTTCTTTAATTGTAAAGTTTTCAAAGAATCTGATGAGTAGAGTATTCATCCTTTTTATCCTTTCAAATGGCAATTTCATTCTCTAAAATACATTATAGAATAAGACATCGGCAGAGCTTCCATTATCAACTAGAATATTTTTTACATCCGATTTGCCCACCATCATAGAGACAATGACCGTATCATTATATGGGATCTAAATCTCCTTTATATCTTTATCAAAAAAAGTAATAATGTTCTCGTGTTAAAAATGGTCAGCTCCACCTAATGCCTCTTTTTTGGTAGTTTTTCATCTTATATTCCTACCCCCTATTGTGGAGGGGCCTAAGATCATGATGACCATTCTTGTAGTTAGCAGGTTGCTTAGCTCAGCTTCATGCTCAAGATGTATTTGAGGAGTTTTTTATTTTTCTTAGCTATTGATATATTTATTGAGGTAAACCCTACAAACCAGATTTACTCCTATTTCAATTACTCCATCTTCCGTATCATGACCATGATCTTTATAAAAGTGACAATATTTGATCTCATCCCTCTTCTCTAGTAGACCTCTCATAGATAGTGGTCAGTGCAGATAGCCTTATTATCAGTCTCCATTAGAATTTGAGATTGAGAGGTAGTCAGAGGTGTGTAACCGATGAATTGCTGATCAAGATGATTTTGCTTTGAATTCTTTGAGGGTATGATAGTTTCTAGTTGAACGTTAGTTTCTTTCTCTTGAGCCCATTTCTTCCTACTTTATTTCTTTCCTTTCTCTTTTCGATAGAAGAAATGACTCTCCTTGTCTTTGGCATATTTTTCTACACATGTGAGGAGATCAGCATAATTCCTTGGAAGTTTTTATCCAAGAAGAAACTCAGGCGATTACTTCAGAGTCCTTGCTTCAGGTGACTTGTGATGGACTCGTTGAAGTCTCTGACTTCTAATATAGCTACATTAAAGCATGCCACATAGTTTCAAAGTATTTCTCCCTCTTTTTAGTTAATCAAGAAGAGACTAACATTATTCTTCAACTGTGATCGATGACTACCAAAGTATGTTATCAATTGGTTACTTAACTATTGGAAAGAGTGAATAGATCTAGGTGCTAGACTTGAAAATCACATCCTAGTGACTCTCTTCAAAGTTGCTAGAAATGCTAGGCATAATAAGGTGTCAGATGCACTTTAGAGTATTATAAGAGCCTTGTTCTCTCCAGGTGATCAACAAGATCAGGAGAACCACCAAAAGGTTCAACTGACAGCATTTTAAACTAATGGAGAATTGATTCATTCATTATCTCTTCAAAAAAGAGGAATCAGTGTTGAAGTCATGAAAGTTGCTTCGATGGTGGTCCTCCACATAATTTCATGGAGTCTAGCTTCCAGCTCTTAGACTTTCTTTTTGATAACAATCTCTTATTGGGAGTGATGATTCGAAGAGTGTACCAGGATCAAATCTCCTTGGGAATCTTCTAGAGGTGGTGGCAATGATTCTTTTCTTTCTAAGGTGGAATTGATTGCTAGATCTCTTCCTCCATACAAGGAGGTTAATAACTCTTGTCCCATCCACCAAATAAGTGTTAGTGGTTTCGTTGAGATGATTTAATTAGTGGGCCAAGTGGCTAAATGGCAGTTTGTTGAAGGAGATGGGTAGCGCTCGCGAGCAGTTGGACCTGCTTAGTCAGAGTGTCCAGCCTTTGATTAGCAACAAAAGTAGGTTAAAGATTCCTTCAATTTTTACCATGTTGGGATCATTTCGAGAAGTTCATCATTGAGAGGTAGAGTTGATTGGATGTCTTCCTCTCTCTATCTTTTAAATGATTTGGGCATGACTCTTTCTCTAGTACCAATCTATTACTACTTCTCTCCAAGTTGGATAGACCGAACATGCTAAAATAGCTTTGGAGTTTCAGAGAGCCTTCAAGATACTAGCTGATGACCTCCAAGGTTGGCATGATGAGTTCCAGGATCTGCAAAAGAATTTTTTGTTATTACAAAAATTATTGGGATTTCTTCAATAGAAGATTTTCCGATGCTTAAGTTAGCTTAGAGAGGGAGAACAATGAGAAGAAAATGAAAAGAGTGTATTTAAGAAGCCCCCTAGAGATCCCCTTGACTCTCTATTTATAAAGGTTTAGGACACAGTTAGTTAGGTGGTTATAACTGTTTGTCGGCAGGTATGCCGCTAGAAAAGTTGTTAAGTTAGTCAGGCCATTAGGAGGTCAATTTGAGATGTAGTTCATTAAATGGTTTGTTGCACTTCTTGATAACCATTTTACCAAACTTGTTGTAACAGCTCTAACAGCTTAAAAAGATATACTTCATGTTAAATGAAGTTATAGAACTCTGTACCTAGCTCAGGTAAGTAATCAGCACCTATCGATGAGTTGTTGAGCATCCCGCATCTTAGAAATAGATCGGCTCCTGACCAATTGATATCCTGCACCTTAAAAAGAGATCGGCTCCTGGCCAACAGATGTCCTGCATCGTAGAAAGAGATCAACTCCTGGATGATAGGCATTCTGCATCTTAGAAAGAGATCGGCTCCTGACTCATAGACATTCCATGCCTTAAGAAGAGATCAGCTCCTAGCCGATGACGTCTTGTGCTTTAAAAAGAGATCGACTCCTGGATGAAAAGCATCCCGTGCCTTAAGAAGAGTTTGGTTCCTAGCCGATAGCCATCTTGTAACTTGAAAAGAGACCGAAAACTAGCCAAAAACTTTTTCACTTGTTAGAAATCGATCATAATTTATCCAGAAAAGGTTTTGACAGGTCGTTTATCCTATAACAAAGAACACTAGCTCGAGCTTAAGCATAAGTAAGAGTCCAAGCCCAGGATCAGTATGATTAGTCCCAACCTTGGATTCTCAAATCAAAATGATTTCAAACCTTGTAGATAGAACTTCAAGAGAAAAACTTCAAAATTGATCAAACAAGAATCCATGCTATATTTATGATATGTTTAAAATTAGAGGTAAGGACCAAGTTCAAGGTTAAGTATGTCTATTATAGCTCTTTTAGATGGATACAATCAATAGCAAGATTCCTATTGGATACCTCACCCGTTATATAGACCCATTATATAGTATAACCTGTGCAAATTTTCTTATATATGATTTCACTAGTTTTTTTTAGAGTTGGAACCTTTTCGTAGGGCATTGTTAGAATATTTTTTTAATTTTCTTAAATTTTGATAAGATTTTAGGAAGATGTTCAAATTTTTGAACTTTTATTGCTTTTGATCGTCCCACATTGGATAATTAAATGCAAGTGAATTTGCATTCCTTGAACTCCAAAAGTTAACCGCATGCTCTCGCTCGCTCTGTTTAGCCAATCGGCTCTGCCATGACCCAGACAAGCGAGACTTGTGTGCCTAACATTTTTGATGGCATTCCCATTTAACTCAAAGTTTTGATGGCATTCCCATTAATTTTGAATTGAGGTGCTAGTGATCCTGATTTATTTCATAGTCATTCTCACACCTATATAGTTGGCATGCATTATTGGCCTTTTAGAGAATTAAAAATTACTTCTCTTCCTGCAACTTTTTTTCTTCCTGTCCCTACTTTCCTTCTAGACTTCTGCAGGCAGCTTTTTGGATCACCCCTCTACATGATTGTGCTCGTGATAGAAGGCTTCAAACTAAGCCTGGTTCACCTTGCACCTTGTGCATGATATCTATGGATATATACCTGCATGAGGGGATGAAATTCAACCTCATACCAATAATCATATGCACCATGATTCCATGCATGCCTTTCTTATTTTCATCCTCAACATATTCTTTAGCTTTCAATTGGTTCATATTATTCGCAATTAATTATCATGTTTCTTAAGATGGATAGCATAACTAACATTCTCAGGCCAAGCAGTGTTTTATCACACTGCAAACATGACTTGTATTCTATTGGATCCCACTAATTTCTAGGTTCATCCTAAGCATCACAATTCTTGCATTCTATTGCTAATTGGGTTAAGCCAATCAAATAACCAGATTAGAACGAGTAACATTCTAGTCTCCAGATGTCCGGAACACCAAGAAGTTCTACAATTTTTAAACCAACCATTCTACTTTAATGGCTAGCACCTGTTACACATCCATTTCTTGCTTGGAATAATATTGTTTCTCCAATTTCCTGGCGACTTTTTTTTTTTTTTGATAAAAGCCTAAATAGGAATTCATCGATGATAACAAAGGAGTGTGAACCATATCTGAAAAAGTTCCGCTGCCCGCGAATTCCTGTGAGATATCTGAATTCTTTCCCGTAAAGCGTGCCCAAAACAAGGGCAGTAAGACAAATATCAAACCTGTCATAGCTTGGGCCTGGGCCCAACCGATGATCCGAGATGTCCACGCTGGTATTGTTTATGCTCAGGTTGACCAATTTATTATAGAGGGTGACTCTGTTATTGTCGTAACTTAAATTCAGGAGATCAAAAGGTTCAAGCCGGTATCCTCTTTTGGTGACATCTGGATTCTCCTTTAGGGATGTCGATGAGTTGCCTCATCTGGATTCTCCTTCAGGAATGTCGATGAGTTGCTTCCTATATTGCCCAATACTTAGGCTTTGTTTCGTGGACCGATCTGGAGCGTATCTTAAAATCGTTTGATAATAATAATAATAATATTATTATTATTATTATTATTTGCTTGTATTCATATTAGATTCCTAATTTAAATATAATGATTTATCAAAATAAAAAATATATTAAAATAAATAAATAAATAAATAATCGCATGATAGGTACGTAATTGGTCATGTTGACCGAGGTGGTAGGTAAATTTATTTCCTGCATCAGTTTCGGACTTACAGGATGATGTTCTCCGACTTCAAAACCTAACCTCAACTACGACCCAAGAACGGGCAAAGAAACTTGGGGTCGTTGAACAACCGGTAGTCCAAAAGAGAATATTCTCGCGTTGATCTTTGACCGCTCTTTTGCAGGCCAACTGATGCCCGCGGCCATGGCCAAGCTTCCAAAGCTTCTCTTGTTTCCTTGCGTCCTCTTCCTCGCCATCCTCCTCCGCCCCTCCGTCGCCGATGTCGGCACCGCCGCACACTATGGCCCGCCCTACCTCCGTAAGTCTCCTTGGTTGGCAACATCCTGGGTTCCGATTATTATCATTCTTTGTCTTGATGCATGATTCTTTTGCTCATGTCTTGTTTTTAAAATAAAAGAGTCCAGTCCCTGGCCACAGTGCAATCAGAGGGGTGGTTGGCTTCTTCTCCTGTACGTCTTGCTAACATCTTAGTATTGTTCACAGCTACGGTTTGTTATGGTGACGACCAAGGGCAGTTTCCGGCTAGTGGCCTATTTGCAGCAGCTGGCGAAGGGATATGGAACAATGGTGCATCTTGTGGGAGGCAATACTTGGTTAGATGCCTTAGCTCGGCAACACCAAATGCATGTATCAAGAACAAGATTATTCAAGTGAAAGTTGTCGACCGGGGCACAAAGCTGAATTCACCACCATCTAGGAATGGCACCACCATGGTCTTGTCAAATGCTGCCTTTCAGATGATAGCAAGTCAAGCAGCTGCGATGATTAACATTGAATTCAGACAGTAAGTACTTCTTCATCTTCCTCTCTTGCTCTTCTTGAGTGCGATTATGTTTGAACAAAAATCACTCTTTTCAGAAATGTTTAATATATATCTGTGGCATGATGTCCTTCTCATGCTTGCATTTATTTCATCTTCTCATGAAACAAATGCATATATAGGCTTCTTCCATCTTCAATTTTTTTGTCAAAAAAATAGAAACTAAATAAGTAGCATTTTGTGTGTGCTTAACCTTTGTGAATGCTGATCATGGTCAATGGACACATATCATGCAATAGTGGTCCAATCTTCTCTCTCATGAAAAAATGAAACAGGAAACTCTAATCCCATTTCACTGGTCATGTGCTTATATAATGAATGATAAATTAAGAGGGTAGTCTAAAATTATATTTGACTTTATTAATTCTTCTTCTTCTTCTCCCAAAAACATTAATATATTAATATTCTTCTTCTTGTATGTCATTTTTCATAGTAAGATAATATGTATGTTAGTAATTTTTCCTGTGATTGAGATGGTTTTAGTGGTTTATGGATTAATGGTGATTCACAAATAATGCAAGAGTGGGAGATCTTGTGGTGGTACAGGTTTTTGGAGAATTCTTTGCCATTAGTGAGCACTTCAGAAAAACTCTTGGGCTCATCTTGATACTTTGAGTGATCTCGTTTCATGATTACAGAATAATCAATCATGTCCTTCCTAAAAAGGAAAAGAAATAGAGCACGATCCTTATCTCATGCTGCCAATTTGATAAACAAAACTGGACAGTCTATAAGGAAGTGGCATGGAAATAGTTGCATTACTGATCATAATCAAGATTGCTCCTGAGTTCACTTTGTTGTTATCTTTCTATTTTAGTTTCTAAATCCTAACTAGGATTACTTTAAATTAATATCTGCCTTCTTGTCCAGGGTTGACTCAGTGACAAGAGATTCCAAGAAGGGATGACAAAGGCCCCCCACCACCAATATCCCAGTTGTCAAGGAATTTTCTTAAATTGCCATTTAATATTATCCTGTGGCTATTGAGATGACTGACTGAATAAAGTCCATCCTTGGGAAGATCATGTGTGTTCTTGAAATTGGAGGAGAAATGACAAAAAAAATATGGGGATTTATTACTGAAAAGCAAATTCATCAGCCTGTTTGAAAGCCCTCCTTTCAATGTCATTATCGTATGGAGTTGATGGAGAAGGCTATTTATGCTAGGTTTAAATTGAAGACTACCAACAAATTATAGAATTTAATGTGGATAGGTGGCTGATGCAATCCAAATTTGTGGATATTATCACTTCCGCCATGCAATGACATGGAAACCACCGCATGCATGCAAGGATTGGCTTATAGACATGCGAAGCATTCAATCTATACTAATAAATTTAAAATACTTTTGATAAAGATATAATTCAGACAAAGGTGGTGATAATAACAGAATAGTTAAATTCTCCAAAAGAAGATTGATATACTCATACAGATTGTGATCACGGGAACCACCAAAAATGTAATTCATGATATTTACAATTCTAGATAAACTTCAAGTAATGAACATATTTAGAGATAGTCCTCAAGTAAGCTCCATAACAAGCTAACATACAAAGGTGTTCTTTGGAAATAAATAAGTTCACATAATGTATCTCGTGCATGCAAATAAATTTATAAATTTAATAATTTACACTTTATTTGGCATAAGTTATTTTCTAATAAATTAAAAAACATTTTAAAGTGGAAAATATTGTCTCACAAACACCCATAATTAAATAGATTTAACTATGCCTACGGGATCCCTCCAAAACCTAACAATCCAATATCATAAGTTATATCAAAATAGTACCACACATTTTTCGGGATAAATTTCTAAAAATTCATGAGAACTTCCATCAACTTTACTATTTATGTTAAGCATCTAGGAGATCTTAGAAGTTGCTAAGTATCAACCATGTTCCTATAATTAGGGTTTGAGAAAAAAACTAGAATGATCATTATTGGCCAACCCAACACTATATAAAATTCATTGTGACATATAATAATAATTCTTATATTTTATTGATTCCCAAAAGCACCTACAATTCATGGTTGGTTTTGTTAGGCATAGGCTATTGAGCGTTCGAATCGTCTTATCGAAAAGCGCGGACCACCATTTATATATCTCTGTCTCTTTTGTTAGAGTAATCCCTCATTCTCCCGTAAAGTGGATGCAATCATCAAAGTCATGAAGCATTTATAAAAATTTGAGATATATTTTTTAGTATAACATCACAAATGGTTCAAGCTGATCCATAACTAGATATTATTGTCCTTGTCAGGTGATCGATATGTTATAGCTTAGGGAGGACAAGTTGCGCCTCCTCTTCCTAAGAATGCTACAAGGGTAGGTTCCGATACAAGGGAGACCTGGGATCTATATGTAATGTTAATTTTTTGATATTTTCTATTCTTCAAATTTAGTTATGTAAGTGCATATCAAACAATGTCCAAATAACATATAGTTAAAAGGTACTATATAGGAACATATGTACTTTCTCGTATGAACTGTGTAATGTATAATTTGTTTATGATACTTTGTGATGTCTCAGGCACTATCATATAGTCAAAATAAAGAACATTCCTTTGGTGCTTTAAAGCATGTATTATAGTGGTTGAGAGGTCCCTTATTTCTAATAGTTTTCAATTAGAAGACCATCAACCTACCGAGGATGTTGGCAAAGAGAATGCATGGTTAGCTTTGCTCGATAGGAAGCTATTGTGCATTGAGAAGGTCCTCTGAGATAATGGTTTAATGCAAGCTAATGATATTGTGGGCATATATATAGGCCCCTCTAAGGTGAATGCCGTGTTATAGCTATAATTAAAAATTTAGTTAACACATTTCATTTCTAATCTAAATGTTCCTTAATGTTAGGTGGGTGCAGAGCCCTATAATACAAGTGAAGAGTGTTCTCCAATTGAAGTGGACCTTGTAAAGGAATCGTCACATAATCCCTAGGGCAGCATGTATAGTTTTCAAAAAAAATTAACTAATTGGCAGTAGAATAAAAACCTAATCTAGCATGCATACAGGATCCACCATGAATATATCAAATCTAAAAAATAAAGCAAAGTAGATTGGATATACTTACCTGCTATGCTACTCCATCTTCATTGGATTGGATTTGGCAGATATCCCGGGTTCTATCAAAGCTATGTACATGCTTGACCTTTGCTAGTATCTATACAGAGAAGTCTTGATTAAAGTACCGAGACCACCAGAGAGCTAGCACCTTGCAGGCCTCACTTTAGATGTTAGATCTAGTCCCTTCTTCAAGAAGAAAAAGAAGCCCTAGATATCGATGTGCAAACTCTTTGTGCTGAATCAAGGGAGAATGAAAGCCCATAAGAAAAACCCTTTTTTTCTCTCATAATCTCTCTCTCTCTCTCTCTGCGATGTTTTGGACATGTGGAACTACAAGAAGAAAGAAAGGAGGGCACCTGGAAATAACTTGCGACAAAGTAAAAACCAAGAATAGATGTTTTGTGCTGAGAAAAAATTTATGCCATCCTTTCTCATGCCCTCTTAATTTCCATCACCTGACTAAGTGTCCAAGCTTCTAATTCCTCTATATAAGATCCAATCTTATCCATATCTTAAATCAAATTCAAAAGAGAAAGTAAATGGGCAACAAGAAAAAAATTATGGAAAGAAAACTTTCATGAAATAACAAATAATGCTACCTCCTTTCTTCATGTTTTTATCACACAAAAACCAAGTCCCACATCCAAAGAAATTCAATATAAAGTTTATCTTTATCCAATTCAGATTAAGATAATGATAAACTTTATCTAGATGAGAGAGAAACCCATAATAGAAGAGAGGTACCAATCTTGTGCCTCTCTTCTCTTCATGCATGCCAAGAGGAGTGGGGCGCTACTTTAGCACCCCTCATTCTCATTTTTGGCATGTAATAAGAGAAAGAGTCCTAGTAGACCGGGACTTGGGCTTCTTGGTTTAATTATGCTTCGATTTTTGTTAGTTTTGAATTTGATTTGAACCTGATTCGAGCCGAATTGTAAAGCTATAACCCTAACCAAATTATGATTTGTTGCTGCCTACACCACCATGGCCTACAGCTCGTACGTGGTGCCGGATGTCAGCCTCATTACCCGAAATCCAGCTCGCACGCCCAGACTTGCAAAAGAGAAGAGACCCGGCCGGGGATCCCGACGGGAGCACTCCGATGATCAAGTCAGTGAACGATCTAGGGGAACAGATCCTCCTCGATGGATCCCTGTCCGGTCTTCACACTTGACGGAGGTTTAGTTTATAAAGGAAAGAGTAGAGTGGGAACAGCAGTGGAAGAGGAGGGCTTGAGCTGTGATGGCTGTGTCCATCGAGATTCTTCTGGCGAGTTCTCCGGTATTCTCAGAGTGCTCTCTCTCTTGCTCCCTTCTGCTTCATCTTGCATACCTCGTTCGAAGGCCCTTGGGACTTCCTTTTAGGCTAGGGATCTGCTCAACTACCCATCTCGAGTTCTCCCCCCTCTGGGGTGCTCGAAGGTCAATGATCGGCAGCACCCCGTGGGGCATGCCCCAGTGCCTTCTCCCTTCATGGTAGGGAGTTACGTCATGGATTCTGACCTCCTGGCTGGTCATCCACTTTGAAAAATTTGGTAGGACCTCGATCCGAGGGTAGCCGCTCCCAGGTTTGAATCCCCTGGCATGGCTTTGCAGTGCCTTGATTAGAGCACCCTTTCCTATTTGGTGTAAACAACGGTGGGAGAGATCCCGACGTCATAGGGAGGTACCCCTCCGTGAGCCACCACATTTTCCCTTTGTGGATCTTGGACGGCGTCCCACTGCTCGAGGGATGTAGTGACATCCATTTCTCTCCGCTTCAGGGTCTTTTGAGGTGCGGTGGACCTTGGCTATTGGGACAGCCTCGGGTCGTCAGACCTTTCCACTAAAGAGCACTTGGCTCGAAGACAGGGAGCTCAACTTCGGTCGAGGTAGGCTCGACCTCGAGGGAGCCGCCCGGCGAAGGAGCTCAAATAGAGGGAACTCGACTTTGACCGAGATGGGCTCGACCTCGAGGGAGCCACCCAGTGAAGTAGCCCGAAGAGAGGGAGCTCGACTTCAATCGAGGTGGGCATGACCTCCAGGGAGACGACTGGTGAAGGAGCTCAAAGAGAGGGAGGTCGACTTCGACCAGGGTGGGTAGGACCTCAAGGAAGCCGCCTAACGAAGGAGCTCGAAGAGAGGGAACTCAACTTCGGCCGAGACAGGCTCGACCTCAAGGGAGCTGCCTAGTGAAGGAGCTCGAAGAGAGGGAGCTCGATTTCGGCCGAGATGGGCTTGACCTCAGGGGAGTCGCCCAGTGAAGGAGCTCGAGGAGGAAGGCTGATGTGGCGATATCTGCCAACGTAGCCACCAACTGGATCTGAAAGGGATTCCACATCAGCGATCCTGCCACATCATTTGTCTCTCACTCCAAAGTTTCGATGGAGCGTCACATTCGGGGCCAAGGGAGTAAATGCGGAGCTGACATGGAAAGGTAAAAATTTGATACCATTAATATCATGATCGTCGCCACTTCGTGAATCAGGCCTTGAGGCCAATGCAGGAATGCCACGTCAGTGAGTCTGAGGAAGCATTATGACCAATGGAGGACTCGAAGCAGTTTCCAGTGAATCGAGGCATCGCTTCCGGCTGATCTCGACACGCGCCACCCATCCAATGGAGGGAGTCCTGAGAGGATGCATGGTCACTGTCTGGCTATTTTGAAAAGAAAGAAAACTTTTCTCAAATCATTTCTTTCGAATCCTTCATGCCTGCCGATGGTTCAGAGCCTTCTTCCTCCTCCTTCGGCTATCCTTTACCTTCAAGGCCCCCAGGTTCATCTCCCTTAGTCCTCTTTTTCTTCTCTAGCTAGGTCGAGTCCACCCTTAGAACCTTCCAAAACACCATTTTCTTCTTCTTCCACCTTTGTTCCACCTTAGATGGCTCCCTCGGGCCATGACCATCGCTTCTCCAATAACCCCAACGAGGCAAGGCCCTCTCGACTGAGGACTCCATCCTCTGATGAGGAGGAGAAGGTTCCTCTCTGTGTCCGTAGGGGCGCTCACCCGACCGGCATAGTTATAGGATAATCTAGGGCTCCCTTGCCTGTTCCATATGCTCCTAAGGTTCCTTTTAGGTCTTCCAGACCGACCGGGCCCTCTGGCATCGCATCAACGATAATCAGAGATAACCTCTCTTTGATCCAGGATGCTTATGAGATCCCTGACTCCATCTGGCTCTCTGTCCCGGGACCAGGAGAACGGGCACCTCCAGTGGCCCGGACCGGATCGCCCTCTACGAGGAATTCTTCATAGGGGGTCTTCGCTTGCCCTTCCATCCTTTCTTCCTTTCTATACTCAGTAATTATCGCTTTGTCCCTGCTCAGTTGGCCCCGAATGCGGTCAAAACCATTACCTGCTTCATCATCTTCTGCCACTCCCACGAGATTGTTGCCCGTTTTTCCCTGTTCAGGACCTTCTTCATTCTAAAATGCCACCCGACCGAGGATGGATAGTGGTTTGTGTCTCCTCATCTGAAGGGCATCAAGTTTGAACTCCCCTCTTCCATTAAAGGATGGAAGAGCAATTACCTTTTTGCTTTTGTTGATGGAGTCGATTGGGTCTTAAGTGATCCAGATCGGACTCCGAGCCGAAATTTCTAGGTCAAAGTGGTTGATCAAGAAGTATACGACTAGCTTATTTCCGACTAGATCTCCTCTCTTGAGGTTTTGCTATCAGAGAAGAACCTATTTGAAGCCAGGGTCAGCCTAATCCGGAAGTTGGGAGAGTTCGGAACAATCCCTCTTTTTCTCCTTCTACGGGTTTTTGGGTTCGAGGCTGACCTTCGTTTCTCTCTTCCTGTAGGCATGAAGTTCTCCGTGGAGCAACTCCTCGAGTCTATCCAAAAGAGGAGTGCATTAGTAGGACTCAGGGAGACCCCACTGAAGAGGGCCCGGAATGAGCCCAGCCAAAGGCTTGGGCCCGTTGCAGCCTCTGGCCTAGGGGGAAGGGAGGCCGAATCGACCCCCGATACATCGAGGCAGCAGACTCAGCCCCGGCACAGGAGTCTGATGCAAGCGCGCGGGCCCGGCCCGCCGCTGCCATCGCCGTCCAACCTCCAGAAGTCATCGAGGTGGATGCGGGGAGACGAGAAAAGGGAGTGACCACCGGTGGTGCTGTCAAGCATGGCGACGAGCTCCACCTATAATTCAGAGACATCCTCGGCGACACCTACCGAGGGCATGGTGGTAGTCCTAGCGAGGTCGAGGACTGTCATCCGAAGGACATCAATCGAGGTGATGCCAAACTCCTTAGTCACCCAAGATCGCTTGATGGCCAAACTGTTAGGAATTGTGCTCCAAAGCCAATCATCTAGGCTATAGGCTGTTGTGCTCGGTATTGTAATTTGCATACGAATTAATAAAACTTTATTTTGGCAGCTCATCACATTATTCATTTCCCTATAATGAACTCTGTTTATGTGATGAAGTCCTTAGGACTGCACTGACTTCGATATATAGAGGATATATCGAGTGGTCCTTTAAAATGTTTACAACCAAAGGATACATTGTACAGGACGGCAATGTATCACGTGTAGGTTGTTGTGGTTCACATCGTTTGGTTGTCCTCTTAACCAAAGGAGTGTGGTGACATTGATGTGATCTGCAAGTGGGATGTGTGACATCTCATTGAATGTGACTCCGTGAAAATCTTTTCTGCCAAATGATTGATCGCGATTGGATATGGATATATGTATCCCTCCGACCTGAGGTCGCCATGGTAGCTTACAAGCAACTCCCCGAGCTTTAGTGCCAGACTATCCAGATTTCTAATCCGATGACGAAAGGTTTCTGGTATTAAAAATTGTATCCCAAAGCCAATCGTCTAGGTTGTAGGCGGTTGTGCTTAGTATTGTAATTTGTATATGAATTAATAAAACTTTATTTTGGCAGCTCATCACATTATTAATTTTCCTGTAATGAACTCTGTTTATGTGATGAAGTCCTTAGGACTGCACTGACTTCGATATAGAGAGGATATATCGAGTGGTTCTTTAAAAGGTTCACAACCAAAGGATATATTGTACAGGACGGCAATGTATCAAGTATAGGTTGTTGTGGTTCACATCGTTTGGCTGTTCTCTTGACCAAAGAAGTGTGGTGACACTAATGTGATCTGCAAATGGGATGTGTGACATCTCATTGAACGTAACTCCGTTGTGCTCCTTTCTGCCAAAGGATTGCTCGTGATTGGATATGTGTATATATGTCCCTCCGACCTAAGGTCACTATGGTAGTTTGCAAGCAACTCCCTGTGCTTTGGTGCCGGACTACCCGGATTTCTAATCCGGTGACGGAAGGTTTCTGGGTACAGGCAAGTACTTGTGGAGTAGTGGTGGATCAAGATGGAATTGACCTGTCCAAAATTGTTTGGATTGAATGTCTCGCAGTGTCTCAATTTAGCAAATCCTCGGTCGAGGTAGTCATAGTGAGGAGTCACTGGACTTGCGAGGTTGAGACATGTTGTGGATTGACTCAGCTAGGGTTGGCAGTCTAATCCTAGGTCATCTAGAGTATTGGAGGTTAAAGGGATGAATTATACGGTAATCATATGCCAAAGATTCGATAGATTGCTCTCGCATCTTCGGCCTATCCGAATGCAGGGATCCATTGCTAGATGGTATCTTGTGCTGGTACTAGAAGTGTTCCAGTGCTACTATTTAGGTTCGAACCTATGAGGTCACACGTCATAGAGAATTTCTTTCTGATCCAGGAACCGATTAACGATTGAGAATCATTTCGGTATCAAGGTCAAATGGACTGATTGAATCACACATTGATTTTTATTTGGCCCACCTGGTCTGATTTGGATCGATCAGGATTGGGTTGGGTCAACCAAGAATTGATCCTGGTAGGCAAGGATTGAACCCATTTTTCTTATCGATTCGGGTTTGGTCGGATCGGGGTTTTTGTTGAGCCGGTTTATTCACGGTTTGCCGTCCCATTCAGAAATTGTTTCTGACGATGGTTTTTTGTTTACACGGTGTTTTGTTTTTCTTCCCCTCACTGTGTTTTTACCGTGTGAATGGATTAGATCAGCATTAGTTTGATTGCAGCGTGGGATTTGATTTTCATGTTGATCGGATGTGTTTGGGATATCAGATTTACGTGTTTTCTCCCGCACGTCCCTCATCTCTCTCGATCCCTGTTTCATGGTGGTTAAGCATCAGTTGTTCTCATCCTTCCAGCGTGTAAACCGATCCAGAGCAATTTCAAAGGGAGTTTGATTTGATCCGGACTTCTCACGGTGTTTTCACGGATCGGCCTCTACTCACGGGATTTTTCTTAGCGAGTTCTTCATGATGTTGGTTAAAGGCCGTGCGACAGCGTGAGGAGGAGAACTAGGCTCACGGTGTTGTCTTCCCAGCCTTCACGGTCTTTCTCAGCCGGTGATTTTTCTTTGGAAAAGGCCGTGGATTGCGTTTTCTCTCCCTCATGTATTTTCTGGGTTGCAGCGTCGTGAGAAGGTGAGAGGGGAAGTAACAGGCGAAAGAGAGGGTGAAGAAGGCCGTGAGTGAGAGAGAGGAACAAGGGCGTGCGAGTTTGGAGAAACAGAGCATGGGAAGAATACATGGCTTTATCTATTTTTTTCACGATGACTTCCTTGGCTTCATGCGATTTCTCAGTCTTAGAAAATCTTGGTTGCTGGCCGTGGCATGAGAGAGGAAGGGAAGGAACAGGCTTGCGCATATAGAGGAGCAGAGAGCGTGTTTTTGGGACTGCATGCGGTTTTGTTCTGCATCCGTGTTATCCTTCCGGGTTGGTTTTTAGTTTTCTATTGTGCGCTCAGCGTGGAGTTTGGGCGGTCTTAGAGAAGACCATCCGTGAGAATTTGTTTTGGTCTTCCTTGCTATACCCGTTTGTTTGTGACCTGTTCGTTGATTTCCGGTGGACTAGCATCTTTTCGGGTATTGAATTAGCGAGAGCCTATGTCTAGATACTCTAGAGGATTGATATTTGGATATCTTGAGAGATTGGATCGATCTCTTGTTCTTGCTGTGCAGATCTGATTTGCTATTAAAAGAGTTCAACATGCTGCTGATCTGTTCTGAAGACTGAGGGAGTCGGCTTCTATAAGATATATTTTATTTAATTTATTATCATGCATGCTTAGATCTAAATTTTATCATGTTGTTTATATTTATCGTGCCTTATACATGCCTATGTATTTGTTATATGCATCATGTTATGTCTGATATCCTGTGCATGAGTAGGTTTTTCCGTATGCATATTTAAAAAGTTTAATTATGCAATATCTACTCCCTAGTGTAGCATGCCTAGGATAGGCGTCCGATGCACTGATTTTCCTTCAGCGGTATCAGAGCCACATGTTTATGTGTAGCATATCATGATTGCATATATTTGGATCTGTATCTAGATTAGGGATTACTTTTGGAATCTAGTTGAGACCTTCACCATGGCCATATGTCCAAATTAATCAGGGTTTAAAACCCCTAATTTTTATGGCACCAGGCGGTTCGTCTGTGTTGGCCTTTTCAGAAGGATCCTTAAAGGAAACCTATGGTATTAAAAATATTTTAATCCTGATACATTGGCATGTTTATAATTGTTAAGGCATGCAATATTATAAATAATATGATAGGACTAGATATGATGTATGAAGGATGTAAAAGGGTTTTATATGAATTTAATTAAAAATGTTTTAATTAAATGTTGGCTTATAATCTAATAATTATGAATTGAAAGATTAATTAAATGATAAGCCATATTAGGATTTATGAAACCTAATATCATTTGAATAAGCCAAATGGGTTAATTGGGTTAGCTGTCTGATTGGGTCCATTTATTGGGTTAGACCTAAGGTTAGTTGAATTGGACTTAAGAGAACTAATCAAATATTGATTAAGGACATTCTCTTTAGTATATAGCCAATAGTTAGATAGGTTAGTCTACTCTTCTAAAATGGATCTAATTAGTGGCTTTGTGGTAAGCTCGGGTTCTTAGACTGGTCTAATCGAGTCTGGTAAATCGATTGGTGTCTAGGCAGGTTTGGCATTTTTGATCATGGTTGCATGAGGCTACCTCTTTCCTGGCCAATTTGGTTGGTATCTAGGAAAGATGGTTAATGGCATATACTCACCATGATCTCACCTACCTGGTCAATCCGATCAACCAGAACTGATTAGAAAAGCTTATTGATTTGAGTTAATCCATGTCACCCAAGTTAATCAGCCTGTCTGATCTTTAGGTGCCCATGGACCAACTTGTTGAATTTAATTCAACCCTCTTGAGAATTGATTTGATCAGTGGGAGGTTGGTCCATGTTCTTCTCTTATTCTTCTATCATAATTTAATAAAATCCTTTAAAATTATTTGGTCCTGAAAAAGACTAAGTCAATGAGTTGATGGTGTCTTAGCCTTCCATTAAGTAGGTTAGTAATGAGTCCTTTAGCTTGGTATACATCGGCAGTTCCATATAACAGGTGTACATCCAGTTACTGGGATTATTCTCCCATAGATGATAGTTCAGTACAACCTTCTTAACGGTGATCAGGTGGGCCGGCCAAAATCGGGCTTGGTCATTCGTTAGCTGGAAGCATCGGATTTGCCATATTAATGGTTGACCTAATCAGAGACCCGCAATAGAAGGCCCCAAGGGCGATTGGGGGTTCTGTGGGGCAAAATTTATTACTGGAAGTTGCTTAAGGAAGCAATTGGTTAGAGAACCTACCTTTAGGCGTATATGGGTGAGCCGGCAAAGTCGGGCTCATACGTAGTAGTTATTGGATTTCAGTACCCACTATGAAATGATGATTTCACAGATTGGAGTTAGAGGCTCCCAATCTAAAAAATTAGTGGGAGGGACCTTTAGACTAAAGTCCAAGTCTTCTAGTCTAATAGATTATTCATATACTAATTAGGTCTTAGTTTTCCTTTCAGATGTCTACAAACCTTTCGCTCTAGTCACTTCTTGATAGAGAGAAGTTAAAGGGTCCCAATTTCGATAGCTGGTATTGAAAATTGAGGACTATTTGAGGATAGTCCTGGAGCATGAGCGGATCCTTTATGTGATAATGGATTCAGCACCCGAAATCCTTCCTGCAAATGATCGGAGTTTGGTCAGGGACACTTATTTGAAATGAGTTTCTGATCGGACTACTGTCCGATAAATAATATTGGCGGCGATGAACGACGAGTTCAGTTCCAAATTCGAGAAGTGTTGGCTCCACCCAGTGATTTTGATGAATAACAAAATATTGAGTGCATATTGTATACTAATGTGGATTTTAAGTTATGAGTTTTCAGGAAGAAAGCACCTCAAAATCTCAAAAACTTATGATTCATGGCACGTAATGGCACAGAGCATTTTTCACGAATTCAGACATCCTCTTCATTGAAAAAGGGCATCTAAATGATTAAATATTATGTGTTTATGTTTTCAAGAATTATATTTATGTTTTCGAGACAATTTACACTTGAATCTGAGATTTTTCAGTCTCAAGTGTCGACACCTGGACAATCAAGTGTCGACACTTCAGCATTTGGCACAGATAAAAATCCTTGGCACGCCAAGTGTCGACACATAGAACCAAGTGTCGACACCAAGTGTCGACACATAGAACCAAGTGTCGACACCAAGTGTCGACACTTAGGTTTCCAAGTGTCGACTCAAGGCCTGAGAATTTTGAAAATACAGAACTTTGTAATTTGAGGATTTTTGTGTCAAGTGTCGACACCCAGAGATCAAGTGTCGACACTTGACAACTAAGTGTCGACACCTGACAGCCAAGTGTCGATACCTGACAGCCAAGTGTCGACACTTGCAGCCTGACAGCTCTAACGGATCTATTTTTCTGGCTTGCAGAACTTGCTTTTCAAGCTCCAAACGGCTATTTCCGAGGTTCCAACGGTCACAAACCATTTTTTGGAAGGTTCTTGGTGTATTTAACCTCCACCAACCTCATTTTAAAGAGAAGGAAGTGTATTGAAGTGCATTCAAGTCTACTCAAAAGCCAAAAAGTCTATATTTTCTCAAATACTTACATCAAAAGCCTCTTATAGTTTGATTCCTTGAAAAGCCTACAAGCTCATCCTTACTTTATTCCAAAAGAGGCACTTTGAAGGAGATTCCAAGAAGAGTCAAGACAAAGCATCTACTTGAGCTTCAAAGATTCCATTCTACTCTTCAAGAGAGTTTGTTTTAGTTTTAAATTGTATATCTGTTTTTACATTGTGATTTGACCTTGCTTTCAAGGGTGTCTTGAAAGAAGGTTATTGTGGTTTGTTGGTGAGCCAAAGGGATAAAACCAACTAGGGTTAACTTGTGAGCCCGAAGACAAAACAAGTGTTAAGGTTTGTTGGTAAGCCTAGGTGACAAAACCAACTTAGGTTTTGACTTGTGAGCCTTGTGAAAAACAAGTTAACTGTAATCTTGTTTGGATTATAGTGAAATTCCAAGGGTGGCTTGGGGAGTGGATGTAGGTGCTAGGTTTGCACCGAACCACTATAAACCTTGTATTGTATGTGATTGCTCTCTTCCTCTCTTGCTCTTTTGTTTATTGATATTGCTTTGAATATCTTGCATTGAATTCATCAATTTCACTAGCACCACTAGTCCCTCTCATTATTGTCTTAAATTTTTTAAAAGACCCAATTCACCCCCCCACTTGGGCTCCATTTCTGGGCAACAAGTGGTATCAGAGCACCGGTACTCTCTTGTAGGTCCAAGGATCTTGAGTAAAAGATCATGGCAACCCCAATAGGAATGGGTATTGTTGAAGGTCAAGCTTCAAATCATCCCCCACTTTTTAATAGCACAAATTACACATACTGGAAGACACGTATGCGCATATTTATTCAAGCTTTTGATTACAATTTGTGGAGGACAATTGTAAAAG
This sequence comes from Areca catechu, assembly GCA_021397845.1. Lineage (NCBI taxonomy): Eukaryota > Viridiplantae > Streptophyta > Magnoliopsida > Arecales > Arecaceae > Areca > Areca catechu. The sequence goes on from CM038049.1 coordinate 136,475,284, forward strand.
GTCCTCATCAGCCTACGATGTTGATTAATGGCATTCTCACTCCAAAGATGGAAGATGATTGGGATGAGAATGACATTAAGCAAATTGAGCTTAATGCTAAGGCTATGAACCTTTTATTTTGTTCTCTTGATCCAAGTGAATTTAATAGAATATCTAATTATCTCTCCACCAAGGAGATTTGGGATACACTTGAGGTTACCCATGAGGGTACACACCAAGTAAAAACCACCAAGGTCAACATGCTTATTCACACATATGAAATGTTTAAAATGGAACCTACTGAGTCAATTAGTGAAATGTATACTAGGTTCACAAATATTGTGAATGGCATGAGAAGCCTAGGAAAAATTATCTCTAACGGTGAACTTGTGAACAAACTTCTCAGGTCTCTACTAGCTTCGTGAGATACAAAAGTAACAGCGATTGAAGAAGCAAAAGATGTCAACACTCTCCCACTGGAACAACTGTTGGGCTCTCTAATGATCTATGAGCTCTCCCTCAAACAAAAGAATGGAGAGGTCGACAAAAAGAAGAAGGTAATCGCATTCAAATCTACTGCTAGAGACGAATCAAGCGAAGACTCCGAAGAAGATGATGAAGAAGATGAGATGGCTCCATTAGCAAGAAAATTCAGAAGGTTCATGAGGAAAAAAAAGTTTAACTACAAAAAAAAACCTCTGAAAGGTGAGCCGAGTAAAGAGAAGGACAAAGAAAAGGAGAATGAGCATCCTACTTGCTTTGAGTGCAAAAAACCCGACCATTTCAAGGTAGACTGCCCTCTTATTAAAGAAAAGCAGAAGAAAGCTGAGAAAGAAAGTCATGATGGCAACCTGGAGTGAAAGTGAAGACTCCAGTTCTGAGGAAGAACAGCAGGAGGTAGCAAACTTCTGTCTGATGGCCGATCATGATGAGGTATGTTCCGAAACAGAAAATGAATTTACTTTTGATGAGCTTCACGAAGTTTTTGACGAATTAGTCATAGAATTTTAGAAATTAAAATCAAAACATAAAGATGTAAAGAAGCAAAATTTGGATCTAGCCAAAACAAATAATAAGCTTTCAAATGAAAATGAGTGCCTTCTTATTCAAAATAAAAAATTAATTGATAAGATTGTATCACTTGAAAAAGAAAAAGATGTCTTGAAAAAGAATAGTGACGTACTTTTAAATGAAAATTTGTTAAAACAAAGTAAAGAAATTTTAAATGAAAACAAAAGATATAAAGAAGAAATTGAAAAACTAAAACCTTTTGTAAAAAAATTTACTTACAGTTCTGAAAAATTGAATTTACTCTTAAATAACCAAAGAGCAGTATTTGACAAAGCAGGTTTAGGATTCAGAACTCATAAGAAACAAAATATCTTTAAAAATTTTTTTGTGCCTGCATCTTCATCCATTACTTGCTATACTTGTGGTACTAAAGGACACAAATCTTATGTGTGCAATAAAAGAAGACTAAGTAACACTAAGAAAGTTTGGGTTCCGAAAGGAATCAATGTAACTAACCAAAAAGGACCCAAGATGGCTTGGGTACCTAAAGTCTCCACATGATCTTTATTGCAGGTATGCCTTGCAACCAATAATAAAAAAATGTGGTACCTTGATAGCGGTTGCTCAAGACATATGACAGGAGATGTGGAGCAGTTCTCATCACTCGAATATCAAAATGATGGCAATGTAACTTTTGGTGATAATGGAAAAGGCAAAATTATCGGTATTGGTAAAATCAATATCACCCCTACTTCTTATATTGATAATATTTATATATTGATGGTTTGAGACAACTTGCTTAGCATTAGTCAGTTTTGTGACAAAATTTTAAAGTTGTTTTTGAATCTTCTTTGTGCATTGTTTCTAGTCTAGATAATAATGGCATTAAGTTCATTGGTCATAGGCATGGCAATATTTATATGGTTGATCTTGATGATCTTCCTATTCAAAAAGGTCAATGCCTAGTGGCAATGGAAGCCAAGATCGATAAAACTAGTTGGATTTGGCATCGCAGACTAGGACATGCAAGCATGCATTTAATTTCAAAACTTAGCAAAAAGAACTTGGTAAAAGATTTGCCTAAACTAAATTTTGAAAAAGACAAGATTTGCAGTGCATGTCAACTTGGAAAACAAACCAAATCCTCTTTCAAACCAAAAGGAGTAATCTCTACATCTAGACCTTTGGAATTACTTCACATGGACCTCTTTGGGCCAACTAGAACATCTAGTTTGGGAGGTAAGAAGTATGGTCTAGTCATTGTAGATGATTTCTCACGATTTACATGGGTCATGTTTTTAGCACATAAAGATGAAACTTTTTCTGAATTCATTAGATTTCATAAAAGAGTTTTAAATGAAAAAGGTGTTTCAGTCATATCTTTGAGAAGTGATCATGGAACCGAATTTGAAAATGCTGATTTTGATAAATTTTGTATTGAAAATGGAATTCATCACAATTTTTCTGCACCTAGGACACCTCAACAAAATTGGGTAGTAGAAAGAAAAATAGAACTCTTGAATAAATGGCACGCACCATACTTTGTGAAAATGATTTATCTATATATTTTGGTGGAAGCCATAAATACTGCATGCTATGTTTTAAATCGAGTTTTAATTCGACCATTTTAAAAAAAATACCTTATGAGCTTTGAAAAGGTAGAAAACCCTCAATTCGTTATTTTCATGTTTTTGGATGCCGTTGTTTCATCTTAAACAATGGTAAAGATAATTTAAGTAAATTTGATGCCAAATTAGATGAGGGAGTCTTTCTAGGCTACTCCACATCTAGTAAGGCATACAGGGTCTTTAACAGAAGAACACTTGTTGTTGAAGAATCCATACATGTGGTATTTGATGAAACTAACCAAAAATCTTCAAGAAAAGAAGATGTACTTTTGATGAAATAGGTAGCAAGAAAACTGAAGAAATAAACAACAATGAAGGGCTTACCAAGGAACAGAATGATGATCAAAACACTGAAGGAGATCAAGCACAAGGTGATGAAAATACATCAACTGTTGATCCATTACCAAAGGAATGGAGGTATGCTCATGAACACCCAAAAGAACTAATTATCGGTGATCCATCTAAAGGTGTAAGTACTCGATCATCCCTTAGAAATATCTGTGATTACTTAGCTTTTGTTTCTCAAATTGAACCTAAACCTATTGAGGAAGCTGAATGTGATAGTAACTGGATAAATGCTATGCAAGATGAACTTAACCAATTTAAAAGAAACAATGTTTGGACTTTAGTAGATAGGCCTTCAAACACTTCAATTATTGGTACAAAGTGGGTTTTTGAAATAAACTTGATAAAAATGAGGTAGTTACTAGAAATAAGGCTAGACTAGTTGCCAAAGGATACAATCAGGAGGAAGGAATAGATTTTGATGAAACCTTTACTCCTATGGCTAGACTTGAGTCAATTAGGCTATTGTTGGCTTTTGCTTGCTTCATGAATTTTAAACTATATCAAATGGATGTTAAAAGTACTTTTTTAAATGGTCTAATTGAAAAAGAAGTTTACGTTGAGCAACCCCCTGGTTTGAAAATTCTGAATTTCCAAATCATGTTTACAAACTTCATAAAGCTTTGTATGGATTGAAACAAGCTCCAAGAGCTTGGTATGATCGTTTAAGCTCCTTTTTGCTCAAAAATGATTTTACTAGAGGTAATGTAGACAAAACTTTGTTTTTAAAGAAAAAGAATGATGATCTCTTAGTAGTACAAATCTATGTTGATGATATAATATTTGGTGCTACTAATGAATCTCTTTATCAAGATTTTGCAAAGTTAATGCAGGGTGAGTTCGAGATGAGCATGATGGGAGAACTGAATTTTTTCCTCGGACTCCAAATAAAGCAAACCAAAGAGGGGATCTTCATCAACCAAACAAATACACAAAAGAAATTCTCAAGAAGTTTGGATGGAGAACACTAAGCCTCTAGGTACCCCTATGAGCTCTACTTGTAGACTTGACAAGGATGAATCAGGTATGTCTATAGACCAAAAATTATATCGTGGCATGATCGGTTCATTGTTATATCTTACTGCCAGTAGGCCAGATATCATGTTTAGTGTCTGTATGTGTGCTAGATATCAGTCTATTCCTAAAGAGTCTCATCTTTTGGCTATTAAACGCATACTTAGATATCTATCTTGTTCAATTGAAATTGGTTTATGGTACTCTAAAGATTCTTCATTTGAATTGATTGCTTATTCTGATGCTGACTTTGCTGGGTGTAAACTTGATCGTAAAAGTACTAGTGGAACCTGTTAGTTTCTTGGAGTAAATTTGATCTCTTGGAGTAGCAAAAAATAGAACTCAATTGCTTTATCTACGGCGGAAGCCGAATATATAGCAGCTGGAAGCTATTGTGCTTAAATCCTCTGGATCAAATACCAACTCAAAGATTTTGGCATTAAACTAACTAAGACACCCATAAGATGTGACAATACTAGTGCAATCAATCTATCTAAAAATCCTGTACAACATTCAAGAAGTAAACACATTGAAATAAGACATCATTTCATAAGAGATCATGTACAAAACTCTATTGTTATTCTTGATTTTGTATGTACTGATGATCAGTTAGCAGATGTGTTTACCAAGCCTTCGAGTGAGGATAGGTTCTGTCTAATTAGAAGAGAGTTAGGTGTCATTGATCCATTCTCCTAGAACTCTCTTAGTTTTAATTTTACCTAAATCCTAGAGCTCAAAACCACTTCCTAAAAGTCCCAAAAATCTGATTAAATTGTTTCCCATTTTTCTAAAATTTTTCCAGATTTTCTCAAATTTTTGGCCAAGTGTCGACACTTGGAAATTGTCAAGTGTCGACACCTGACCAAGTGTCGACACTTGACACATTCTAAGTGTCGACACTTGACACATTCTAAGTGTCGACACTTGCGAAACAGAAACAATTTTTAAAAAGGGCCGACCGAGGGTTTTTTGTCATTTTCTCTGCCCGTTGATTTCTTACAACAGTGGTCCCCTCTGTCCAAATCCATCCATTTACCCTTTAACCCATCACAAATCAGGTATTTCCTCCTTCTAATTTTACTTTATTTCCCTCTTTTCATTTTATTTTTTGACGTTTTCAAACCGTACAACCGTGAATAGGTTTTCCGGTGTTTTTCAAGATTCTAACTGGATTTTTATGTTTTAGTGGATTTCTAAAATTCCATTTGAGGGAATAGTGATTTAAACGTATTTTTCTCTGATTTCCCTCGTCTTTTGGTCGTTTTCACGCTAATTTCACCCATTTTTTCGAAAAAATACTGTTTTATTGATTTTGGCCAAATAATTTGGGTTTTCATCTAAATTAAATATACTAAATCCATTTATTGTTGATTTAGAAAGGTTTTTCATGATATGTTTGCGACATTTTCACTTCTTTGCTAAAACCCTAAGTGTTTAGACCCAAATTCCATGGGTTTTGATTTTTAGGCCTTACAAAAAGTATTTTCCAAAGGTTCAAATGTGTTTTTAACGAACAAAAATATTTTCTATAAAAATATGTTCGGAATATTGTCATTTAATCAAAGTATAAGTTGAAAAAATCTCACCTTAAACTGATTTACAGTTTTTCAAACGTTGTTTGAGGTATTTTACAAACCAAAATTGGTTTAATTCTGGTTTTCAAAACCCTTTTTAGAAATGAAACTCTCCTTATCTCAGCCTATAGCCAGTCCCATAGTTCTAAACCTATCTTCCTTCTTCCCTGGTCAGCTTGCTGTAATGGGTCCCAGGAAGAGACTTGCAGTTAGGGAGAGGCCTAGTCGTGGTGTAGAGAGGAGGTCGAAGGCTAGATTTGACCCTGCTCAGGCTAGCAGCTTAGCCACACCGAGTTCCCCCATGCAGAGAGGATGGCAGGGAAGCTAGTAGCCTCTGGGAGGAGAGTCGACCTGGAGTGTTTTGACAGGCACCATTTCAGTATTCGACAGGTGCTCACTGATGCAGGATTAGTACCATTCTATACTATGCAGGAGAGGTACTATCCTCACATAGTGAGAGAGTTCTATGGTGCGTTAGATTGTCGACGACTTCTGTGGACTACGACAGTCAGAGGCATTCAGATTTCACTAACAGATGAGCTTTTGGGCAGAGTATAGGAGATCTCGCGTAGGGGAGTCTGTGTCTTTTCGGTAGATGACAGAGAGGCTGCCTTTAGGTGCATTCTTGAGAGAGAGGATGTTCGTGGTATATCCGTAGTTACCGCGAACCAGTTGTCATTGGAGATGCGCCTATTGCACCACATCACAGCACGGATTCTACTACCGAAGACTGGGAGATTTGACTTCATCACTGAGAGGGAGTTGATGGTGGTGACGAGCCTGATAGAGAGAAGACAGATTGATCTTCCATCCCTGATGCTTACTCAGATGCATGATGCAGCGACACAGCGCCGTCACTGTTTACCTTATGGTATGGCACTGACCAGATTATTCAGAGCTTGTGGAGTATCACTGGGGGGAGATCCCAAGGAGATACTACACACAGATGTGTACGATGAGAGGTCTTTGCACTGCATGGGATACAGATTAGTTGTAGGTCGATGGGTACGCAGAGAGTCTGGCTAGGAGCCAGATGAGGAATACGAGATTCGAGAGGCAGAGAGGCTGGACCATCTGAGCCAGCAGTTTTTCCTCCCGTTAATATCCCATCGACACAGGCAGAGCATTTGACTCCTGACACTTCAGCTCCTCCGCCACCTTCTACTGGACTATCTTTTAAGGAGCATGCCAGAGAGCAGTTCACTAAGATCAGGGGTGAGATGACTCAGCTACGTAGCGAGGTTGAGCTTCTTCGAGCACATACTATCTCGGAGCATGCTGAGATTCGTAGATCTATGGAGGAGGGATTCTCTCGTATTGAGGATATGTTTGAGATCCCTTATACCTCCTGCAGCCCTTGTAATTGTACCATCAGATAATGATGATGATGATGATGATGATGGCGATCACCAGAGCGACCATGCTGATACTGTTGAGGGTGGTGATCGGGATGACGACAGAGCTACAGAGGTTGTGGGCCGTGATAGTGACAGTGATGACAGTGCTGATAATTACGAGGTGGTTAGTCGCGATCCTCCCATTACCTCAGCTCCTCCTACTGACTTGGTTGATTCCACACTGGACCTTGTTACACCAGCTGATCTTCTTCCCCCCCTTCCACTAGATCATCTAGGGTTGTACCCGCCTTTGGTCCTTCTGGCCGCACTAGGAGTCGTCTCGCTTTAGCACCTCCTAGGGCATTAGCCACTAGATCTAGGATCTGTGCCCCATTCAGTCTTGAGGTTCCATCTGATGAGGATTAGCCTCACAGATGTCTATTATAGTTCATATGTTGTATGATATTTATATGACTGATGATATCTGTATGTTTTCAGTCCTTGCTGATGACTCAGCAAATTTGTACTGAAAACTTATCTATTATATATATTTCAGTTCAGTGCTCATTATTTGTGTTTGAATGGTTCAATTTTACTATTTTTTGGCTCTAATACTCTTTTATCTTGGTATATCTTTAGCTCAAATACTCTTTATCTTGGTATATTTTTGCTATGATACCTATCTTTTCTCTACCATCTTTTTGTCTCCATGCTCATGTGTGAGGGGGAGGTTAATCCTCTTTCTAATGATTGACATAAGCGGGAGAAATTGTATTGATTGTATAGATGCATAATTTTTGAATTTTTGTGGTCTCACCTTGTAAGAATCTTTGAAATTTACCTTAATAAGAAGTATCTACTTAGGGGGAGATTGATTCTTCCTAACTATGAAGTTTTTGCTTCTCTTATGGACTTAATTTCATATTCATAAATTATAATAGTTAAAGTTTGAAATGTATGCCATTTTACTCAAGTTTTGTCATCATCAAAAAGGGGGAGATTGTTGGCTCCACCTAGTGATTTTGATGAATAACAAATATTGAATGCATATTGTATACTAATGTGGATTTCAAGTTATGAGTTTTCAGGAAGAAAGCACCTCAAAATCTCAAAAACTTATGGTTCATGGCACGTAATGGCACGGAGCATTTCTCACGAATTCGGGCATCCTCTTCATTGAAAAAGGGCATCTAAATGATTAAATATTATGTTTTATGTTTTCAGAATTATATTTATGTTTTCGAGGCAATTTATACTTGAATCTAAGATTTTTCAGTCTTATGTCGACACCTGGACAGTCAAGTGTCGACACTTCAGTATTTGGCACAGACAAAAATCCTTGGCACGCCAAGTATCGACACCTAGAACCAAGTGTCGACACCAAGTGTCGACACTTAGGTTTCCAAGTATTGATTCAAGGCCTGAGAATTTTGAAAATACAGAACTTTGTAATTTAAGAATTTTTGTGTCAAGTGTCGACACCTGTGCATCAAGTGTCGACACTTGAAAGTTCAAGTGTCGACACCCAGAGATCAAGTGTCGACACTTGACGGCCAGTGTCGACACCTGACAGCCAAGTGTCGACACTTGCAGCCTGACAGCTCTAACGGATCTATTTTTCTGGCTTGCAGAACTTGCTTTTCAAGCTCCAACGGTTATTTCCGAGGTTCTAATGGTCACAAACCATTTTTTGGAAGGTTCTTGGTATATTTAACCTCCACCAACCTCATTTTAAAGAGAAGGAAGTGTATTGAAGTGCATTTAAGTCTACTCAAAAGTCAAAAAGTCTATATTCTCTCAAATACTTCACATCAAAAGCTTCTTATAGTTTGATTCCTTGAAAGCCTACAAGCTCATCCTTACTTCATTCCAAAGAGGCACTTTGAAGGATATTCCAAAGAGTCAAGACAAAGCATCTACTTGAGCTTCAAAGATTCCATATATTCTTCAAGAGAGTTTGTTTTAGTTTTAAATTGTATATCTATTTTTACATTGTGATTTGACCTTGCTTTCAAGGGTGTCTTGAAAGAAGGTTATTGTGGTTTGTTGGTGAGCCAAAGGGATAAAACCAACTAGGGTTAACTTGTGAGCCCGAAAACAAAACAAGTGTTAAGGTTTGTTGGTAAGCCTAGGTGACAAAACCAAATTAGGTTTTGACTTGTGAGCCTTGTGAAAACAAGTCAACTGTAATCTTGTTTGGATTATAGTGAAATTCCCAAAGGTGGCTTGGGGAGTGGATGTAGGTGCTAGATTTGTATCGAACCACTATAAACCTTGTATTTGTGTGTGATTGCTCTCTTCCTCTCTTGCTCTTTTGTTTATTGCTATTGCTTTGAATATCTTGCATTGAATTCATCATTTTTCACTAGCACCACTAGTACCTCTCATTATTGTCTTAAATTTTTTAAAAGACCCAATTCACCCCCCCTCTTGGGCTCCATTTCTAGACAACAAGAAGGCCCAACCAGACGAGATTCTTCAAAAGTTGAAGGAATCTTTTGGCACGCCAGACGATGTGGAGCGGTACAAAGTATCTTGTGCCATCTACAATGCCAAAATGCAAAATGGCGGTTTGGTCACTAATCATGTATTGTACATGATCAAAATGATCGAACGATTATGCAAGCTCTGATGTCCCTTGCACGAGCAACTCGGCAAGGATGCGATCCTGAATTCTCTACCCTCCTCCAATCTTGAATTTCTCGATCATTATAGAATGAATGAATGAATAAACCTGCCATCAATTATCATGGTTTGATGGGGTTGTTGAAGACTTATGAGAAGGACCACCAAATGAATAAGGGGTGATGAATTTAGTGGGAGTTCTAGAGGTCATCTTCCCTTTAAGAAAGGGAGAAGAAAGGTAAGGAAAGAAGGTGCAGAGTACTCCTGGCCTAAGTCAGGCCAAGAAAGTGAAAGCTGATCAAGTTGGGGTAGAGTGCTTCTATTGTAAGAAGCAGGGACACTGGAAGAAGAACTGTCATCTTTATCAGGCATCCTTAGACCCGAACAGCCCAAGGATAGAAAATGTTAGTGACTTGTATCTATGGCACTGTAGGCTAGGTCATGTTAACCAGAATAGGATAAACAAGTTGCGAGAAGAAGGCCTCCTCGAGGTCAGTGATTTTGACTCACTACCCACTTGTGAATCCTGTTTGCTTGATAAAATAACCAAGTCACCTTTTACTGGAAAAGGTGAACGAGCTATAGAACTTTTGAGTCTCATACATACTGATGTATGCGGACCTATAACAGTTAGTGCCAAAGGTGGATATAGATATTTCATTACATTTACAAACGACCTTTCAAGGTATGGTTATATCTTCTTGATGAGATATAAATCTAAGTCGTTTGAAATGTTCAAACGATATCGTAATGAAGTGGAGAAGCAAACTGGAAAGAATATTAAAACCCTTCGATCTGATCGAGGCGGTGAATACCTATCCGGTGAGTTTATGACATATTTTGAGGAGAATGGGATTCTCTCTCAGTGGACTCCTCCAGGAACACTCCAATTGAATGGTGTGTCCAAAAGGAGGAATTGAATCCTGTTGGACATGGTTCGATTCATGATGGGCTTTGCAACTTTGTCGCTGTCCTTCTAGAGATATGCACTTGATACAGCTTGTTACTTGCTAAATGATCTTTCGAATAAGTCTGTTGTCTTCACTCCATATGAGTTATGGTCTGGACGTAAGCCCTCAATTTCACACCCTCGAGTCTGGGGTTGTTCGGCTTATGTAATGCATTTAGACTTAGATAAACTTGGTCCTAGGTTAGATCAGTGCATGTTTATTGGGTACCCTAAGAAAACAAAGGGATATTTCTTCTACTTGGAGAACGAACAAAAAGTGTTCGTTGCCCTTAGGGCTATCTTTTTGGAAAAGGAGTTTTTTGGAGAAGGAATTGCAGTCTCTAAGATTGAACTTGGTGAAGTTCAACCAGTAGAAGAACCTGCATACTCTAAGAACATCATAGAACCGGATATGATTGGATCACACTTGGAACCCATTAATAGGAGATCTGGTAGAGTACTGCGTCAACCGGACTGATACAACGATTTCTTAGTCTGAGACGGTGATCCCATTGAGCTCAACGAGAACGATGAGGATCCGATCACCTATATGGATGTACTTCAGAGATCTGATTCTGAGGCGTGGCTTGGAGCCATGCGATCCGAGATGAAGTCCATGGAGATCAACAATGTATGGACATTGGTTGATCCACCTGAAGGGATAAAACCCATCGGGTGTAAGTGGGTTTTCAAGAAAAAAAGGGGCGCAGATGGAAAGGTAGATACCTATAAAGCCCGTATGGTTGCCAAGGGGTATCGTCAGTGATATGGTATCGATAATGATGAGACGTTCTCTCCTGTGGCAATGCTCAAGTCCATTCGGATCTTGCTTTCTTTGGTAGCACATTTTGACTATGAGATCTGGAAGATGGATGTCTGAACTGCTTTCCTGAATGGGGAGCTGGATGAGGAGGTGTATATGATACAGCCTGAAGGGTTCACATCCACAGACGAGTCAAAAGTGTGCAAATTGCAGAGGTCCATTTATGGACTCAAGCAAGCATCTCGAAGTTGAAACATGCGATTTGATAGGTGTATCAAATCGTATGGCTTTGTTAGAAACGGAAAGGAATCCTGCATCTATAAGTGGGTTAATGGTTCTGTGATTGTATTCCTGGTACTGTATGTTGATGACATTCTCTTAATCGGGAATGATATCGCAGTATTACAAGGAATAAAGGTCTGGTTGTCATCTCAGTTCTCCATGAAGGACTTGGGTGAAGCTTCTTACATACTGGGTATGAAAATCTATAGAGATAGATCTAATAGGCTTCTGGAATTGTCTTAGTCTACGTACATTGATACCATGTTGAAACAGTTCAGCATGGAGAATTCCAAGAAAGACTATCTCCCGATAGGTTCTGGAATTACTTTTTTCAAGAAGGATTGTGCGACAACTCCTGAGGAAAGAGAGTGCATGAGTAGAGTTCCTTATACTTCTGCAGTGGACTCTATCATGTATGCTGTGACATGTACTAGACCAGACGTGGCATACTCACTAGGAGTGGTGAGTAGATACCAGTCTGACCCAGGTGAGGCGCATTGGAAGGTGGTTAAAACCATCCTGAAGTATTTGAGAAATACTAAGGACCAATGACTGATTTATGGAGAACCTGACTTGAAACTTGTAGGGTTTACTGACTCCAGTTTCCAGTCAGACAGAGATGATAGTAAGAGTGTGTCAGGGTTTGTGTTTACTCTGAATGAAGGAGTGATCTGCTAGAAGAGTTCCAAGCAGGCAACAGTTGCAGACTCGGCATGCGAAGCAAAGTACTTTGCAGCATCAGATGCAGCAAAGGAAGCCATGTGATTGAGGAAGTTCCTTGGAGAGATAGGGGTGGCACCTTCCCTAGATGGTCATGTTCCTGTGTATTGTGACAGCATAGGAGCCATTGCTCAAGCTAAGGAGCCAAAGTCTCATCACCGCACCAAGCACATTCTGCGACACTATCACCTTGTGCTAGAGATCGTGGAACGAGATGATATCTATCTTATGAAGATCGATGGAAAGGAGAATCTGGCCGACCCCTTCACTGAAACCCTCGGAATCAAAGAGTTCGACTATTGTAAAAGGAAAATGGGTATTAGATACTGTTCTGATTGGCTTTAGGACAAGTGGGAGTTGTTGGGAATTGTCCCAAAGCCAATTACCTAGGTTGTAGGCGGTTGTGCTCAGTATTGTAATTTATATATGAATTAATAAACTTTATTTTGGCAGCTCTTCACATTATTAATTTCTATGTAATGAACTCTGTTTATGTGATGAAGTCCTTAGGACTGCACTGACTTCGATATAGAGAGGATATATCGAGTGGTCCTTTAAAAGGTTCATAACCAAATGATATATTGTACAGGACAGCAATGTATCAAGTGTAGGTTGTTGTGGTTCATATCGTTTGGTTGTCCTCTTGACCAAAGGAGTGTGGTGACACTGATGTGATCTGCAAGTGGGATGTGTGACATCTCATTGAACGTAACTCCGTGGTGCTCCTTTCTGCCAAAGGATTGCTCGTGATTGGATATGGGTATATGTGTCCCTCCGACTTGAGGTCACCATGGTAGCTTGTAAGCAACTCCCTGTGCTTTGGTGCTGGACTATCCGGATTTCTAATCCGATGACAGAAGGTTTCTGGGTATAGGCAAGTACTTGTGGATCAATGGTGGACCAAGATGGAATTGACATGTTCAAAATTGTTTGGATTGAATGTCTTATAGTGTCTCAATTTAGCAAATCCTCGACTGGGATAGTCATAGTGAGGAGTCACTGGACTTGCGAGGTTGAGACATATTGTAGATTGACTTAGCTAGGGTTGGCAGTCTAACCTTATGTCATATAAAGCATTGGAGGTCAAAGGGATGAATTATACGGTAACCATATGCCAGAGATTCGATAGATTGCTCTCGCATCTTCGGCCTATCCAGATGCCGGGATCCATTGCTAGATGGTATCTTGTGCTGGTACTGAAAGTGTTCCAGTACTACCGTTTAGGTTCGAACCTATGAGGTCACATGTCATAGAGGATTTCTTCCTAATTCAGGAACCGATCAACGATTGGGAATCGTTTCATTATTAAGGTCAAACGGACTGATTGAGCACATATTGAATTTTATATGGTCCACTTGGTCTGATTTGGATCGATCAGGATTGATTTGGGTCAACCAGGAATTATTCCTCGTAGATCAGGACTTGATCCATTTTTTTTACTGATTCGGGTTTGGTCAGACCGGGATTTTTGTTGAACCGGTTTATTCATGGTTTGCCGCCCAAAATTGTTTTTCACGGTGGTTTTTGTTTACACGGTGTTTTGTTTTTCCTCCCCCCTGCTCTGTGTTTTACCGTGCTAATGGATCAGCATTAGTTTGATTGCAGCGTGGGATTTGATTTTCATGTTGATCGGATGTGTTTGGGATATCAGATTTTATCTGTTTGCACCGTGTTTTCTCCCGCACGTCCCTCATCTCTCTCGATCCCTGTTTCATGTTTGTTAGGCATCAGTTCTCATCCTTCCTGCGTGTAAACCGATCCAGAGCAATTTCAAAGGGAGTTTGATTTGATCTGGACTTCTCACGGTGTTTTCACGGATCGGCCTCTACTCCTCACGGGATTTTTCTTAGCGAGTTCTTCATGATGTTGGTTAAAAGGCCGTGCGACAGCGTGAGGAAGAGAACTAGGCTCGCGGTGTTGTCTTCCCAGCCTTCACGGTCTTTCTCAGCCGGTGATTTTTCTTTGAAAAAGGCCGTGGCTTGCGTTTTCTCTCCCTCATGTATTTTCTGGGTTGCAGCGTCGTGAGAAGGTGAGAGGGGAAGTAACACGTGAAAGAGAGGGTGAAGAAGGCCATGAGAGAGAGAGGAACAAGGGCGTGCGTGTTTGGAGAAACGGAGCATGGGAAGAATACAGGGCTTTATCTGTTTTTTTCACGATGACCTCCTTGACTTCATGCGGTTTCTCAGTATTAGACATCTTGGTTGCTGGCCGTGGCATGAGAGAGAGAGGAAGGAAGGAACAGGCTTGCGCATACAGAGGAGCAGAGAGCGTGTTTTTGGGACAGATCTCTGCATGCGGTTTTGTTCTGCATCCGTGTTATCCTTCCCGGTTGGTTTTTAGTTTTCTTTTTTTTGTGTGCTCGAGATGGAGTTTGGGCGGTCCTTGGAGAAGACCATCCATAAAGATTTATTTTGGTCTCCACCTTTCCGTGACATGTTCGTTGATTCCCGGAAAACTAGCATTAGTTGGATCAGCAAGAGCCGCGGATATTTTAGAGGGTCGATATTTGGATGTCTCGAGAGATTGGATTGATCTCTTGTTCTTGTTCTTGCTATTGCAAATCTGATTTGCTGTTGAAGGAGTTCAACCGGCTGCTTTGATTTGTTGCTGATCTGTTCTGAAAATTAAGGGAGTCAACTTTTATCAGGTATATTTTATTCATTTTTGTTATCATGCATGCTTAGATCTACATTTTATCATGTTGTTTATATTTATTGCGCTTACCTATACATGCCTATTTATTTGTTATATGCATCATGTTATGTTAGATCCTGTGCATGAGTAGGTTTTTCTATACGCATGCTTAAAAAGTTTAATTATGCAATACCCACTCCCTAGTATAGCATGCCTAGAGTAGGCATCTGGTGCATCGATTTTTCTTCATCTGGGTACAGGCAAGTACTTGTGGAGCAGCGATGGATTAAGATGGAACTGACCTGTTTAAATTGTTTGGATTGAATGTTTCGTATCTTAATTTAACAAATCCTCGACCGGGAAAGTCCTAGTGAGGAGTCACTGGACTTGCGAGGTTGAGACATATTGTGGATTGACTCAGTTAGAGTTGGCAGTTTAACCCTAAATCATATTGAGCACTGGAGATCAAAGGGATGAATTATACGGTAACTATATGCCGAGACATATTGTGGATTGACTCAGCTAGGGTTGGCAGTTTAGCCCTAAGTCATCTTGAGCACTGGAGATCAAAGGGATGAATTATACGGTAACTATATGCCAGAGGTTTGATAGATTGCTCTCGCATCTTCGACCTATCCGGATGCCAGGATTCATTGCTAGATGGTATCTTATGCTGGTACTGGAAGTGTTCCAGTGCTACCGTTTATGTTCGAATCTATGAGGTCATACGCCATAGAGAATTTCTTCCTGATCCGAGAATCGATCAATGATTGGAAATCATTTCGATATTTATGTCAAACGGACTGATTGAGCACACATTGAATTTTTCTGGTCTGATTTGGATCGACCAGAATTAGTTTGGGTCAATCTGAAATTGTTCCCGGTAGACATGGACTGGACCCGATTTTTCTTATTGTTGGGGTTTGGTTGGACCAGGGTTTAATGAATCGATTTTTGGTTTTGTTTGAACCGGTTTAATCATGGCATGGTTTTATTGAATCGTTTCATTAACACGGTTTTTTTCTCCCAGATTTTTATTACACCGCTTGATGGCTTTCCTGTCTTATCTTTATCTCACGGATTTGCCTTGTTTCACCGATTGAATGGGATAAGATCTGCTTGAAGTTTGTATGCTTCTTAGGTTTCATGAATAGCCTAGCAATCGAAAATGGGTTTCTTGGTGTTTTTCTCCCGCATGGCATTCCCTTCACTCACGGACGCAGCTTACTCGGTGATACAGCATGCGGTTCCTTGGCTTCTTCACCGGTCAAGAGGTTTTTTTAAAGGGTTTGGGTTTTATCTAAACCTTCTCACGATGTATTACGGCCTCTGTTTTTTGGGTTTTCACGGTGTTTAGCCCTCTTGTTCTCTCCCAGCAGCCGAGATTTCCAGCATCTCAAATCGATATTGAGTTATCCAAAGGAGTTTGCATTTATCCGGTTTTCCTCTCACGGTGTTTCTCTGGACTTCTCTTCGATCTCTTTCCCTCCAAGTCCCTTATTTAACCGGTTGAAGGCCTTGCATTTTGGAAAATGAGATGAAAGAAGAACAGAGCATGTTCAGATGAGGGTACAGGGCATTTGAGAGAGGGTGGAACAGGCCTTTACGGTTTCTTCTCCGCCTCTTATTTTTCTGGGTTCCAGGCCGTGAGGTGCGATAGAGAAGAAGAGAGAGGGCATGTGGTGAAAGGGGAAATAACAGAGCATTTGTTTTGAGAGAGCCCGTGTAATTCCTTCCCTGGTTTTAGTGTTTCCGGCGTGCTTTTTGGTGGAGATTTGAGCGGTTTCGGGAAGATCGTGAGTGAAGATCTCTTTGGTCTTCCCTGCTCTATATTTTTGTGACCTAGTATTTGATTCCTGATGGACTAACATCCATCCGGGAGTTTGGAATCAGTGAGAGCCTGCGTGTGGATACTTTAAAGAGTGGACATTTGGATACCTTGAGAGATTGGATCGATCTCCCAGATCTGATTTGCCGTTGAAGGAGTTCAACCGGCTACCTGGATTTGCTGTTAATGGAAGCTTTACAAAGGTATATGATTTACTTTTTATTATCATGCATGCTTAGATCTAATTTTATTATATTGTTTATGATTATTGCAATTGCCTATACATACTTATATTTCAGTTACATACACATATTATGTTAGATCCTGTGCATGAATAGGTTTTTCCGTTTGCATGTTAAAAATTTTAATTATGCAATACATACTCCCTTGTGTAGCATGCCTAGGGTAGGCATCCATGCACTGGTTTCCTTTCAGTGGTATCAGAGCAACAGGTTCCTGTATAGCATATCATGTTTGCATGTATTGGATCCCTATCTAGATTAGGGATTACTTTTAGGAACCTAGTTGAGACCTTCACCATGCCGTGTGTCCAGGTTAATCAGGATTTAAAATCCCTAATTTTTTATAGCACGAGGCGGTTTGTCTGTGTTGGCCTTTTCAGAAGGATCCTTAAAGAAAATCTATGGTATTAAAAATGTTTTAATCCTAATACATATACATTAGCATGTCTAAAATGTTTACATATACATTAGCATGTCTAAAATGTTTAAGGATTGCAATATTATAATTAATATGATAGAACTATATATGATGCATGAATGATGTAAAAGGGTTTTACATAATTATTAAAATGTTTTAA
Organism: Areca catechu; assembly: GCA_021397845.1. Classification (NCBI taxonomy): domain Eukaryota; kingdom Viridiplantae; phylum Streptophyta; class Magnoliopsida; order Arecales; family Arecaceae; genus Areca; species Areca catechu. Next base: position 136,492,793 of record CM038049.1, read on the forward strand.
TTAAAAGTTGGCTTATAATCTAACAATTATGGAATTGAAAATTAATTAAATGACAAGCCAGATTAGGGTTATGAAATCTAATGTCTTTGAATAAGCCATCCGGGTTAATTGGGTTAGCTATCTGATTGGATCCATTTATTGGGTTAGACCTAAGATTAGTTGAATTGGACTCAAGAGAACTAATCAAATGTTGATTAAAGGGTTTTACATAATTTAATTAAAATATTTTAATTAAAGTTAGCTTATAATCTAACAACTATGAATTGAAATATTAATTAAATGACAAGCCAGATTAGGGTTTATGAAACCTAATGTCATTTGAATAAGCCATCCGAATTAATTGGGTTAGTTATCTGATTGGGTCCATTTATTGGGTTAGACCTAAGGTTAGTTGAATTGGACTTAAGAGAACTAATCAAATGTTGATTAAGGACCTTCTCTTTAGTATCTATCCAATAGTTAGATGGGTTAGTCCATTCTTTTTAAATGGATATAATTAGTGGCTCTGTGGTAAGCCCGAGTTCTTAGGCTGGTCTAATCAAGTCTAGTAAATCGATTGGTGTCTAGGCAGGTTTGGCATTTTTGATCATGGTTCCATGAGGCTACCTCTTTCCTGGCCAACTTGTTGGGGTCTAGGAAAGATGGTTAATGATGATACTCACCCATGATCTCACCTACTTGGCCAATTCGGTCAATCAGAACTGATTAGAAGAGCTTATTGATTCGAGTTAACCCATGTCATCCAAGTTGATCAGCCTGCCTGATCCTTAGGTACCCATGGACCAACTTGCTAATTTAATTCAACCCTCCTGAGAATTGATTTGATCAGTGAGAGGTTGATCCATGTTCTTCTCTCTATTCTTCTATCATAATTTAATTAAAATCCTCTAAAATTATTAGGTCCTGAAAAATACTAAATCAATGAGTTGATGGTATTTTAGCCTCCCATTAAGTGGGTTAGTAACGAGTCCTTTAGCTTGGTATACATCGGCAGTTCCATAGAACAGGTGTGCATCTGGTTACTGGGATTCCTCTCCCATAGATGATGGTTCAGTGCAACCTTCTTAACGGTGATCAGGTAGGCAGGCCATAGTCGGGCTTGATCATTCGTTAGCTAAAAGTATTGGATTTGTTATATTGATGGTTAGACCTAACCAGAGACCCACAATAGGAGGCCCCTAGACTGATTAGGGGTTATGTGGGGCAAATTTATTACTGGAAGTTGTTTAGGGAAGCAATTGGTTAGAGAACCTACCTTTAGGCGCGTTTGGGTGAGCCGGCCATAGTCGGGCTCATACGTGGTCTATTGGATTTCAGTACTCACTATAAAATGATGATTTCATGGATTGGAGTTAGAGGCTTCCAATCTAAAAATTAGTGGGAAGGACCTTTAGACTAAAGTCCAAGTCTTTTGGTTTAATTGATTAATTCATATACTAATTTGGTCTTAATTTTCCTTTCAGATGTTTTCAAACTTTTCGCTCCGGTCACTTCTCGATAGCGAGAAGTTAAAAGGTCCCAATTTCGATAGCTGGTATCGAAAATTGAGGATTGTCCTGGAGCACGAGCGAATTCTTTATGTGATAATGGATCCAGTACCCGAAATCCCTTCTGCCAATGCTCGGAGTTCGATCAAGGACACTCATTTGAAGTGGGTTTCTGATCGGATTACTGTCCGATGCATAATGTTGGTGGCTATGAACGATGATTCAATCATAAATTCGAGGAGGCCCAGCCAGACGAGATTCTTCAAAAGTTGAAGGAATCTTTTAACATGCCAGACGATGTGGAGCGGTACAAAGTGTCTTGTGCCATCTACAATGCCAATGCAAAATGGCGGTTCGGTTACTGATCATGTATTATACATGATCAAGATGATCGAATGATTGGGCAAGCTCGGATGTTCCTTGCATGAGCAACTCGGCAAGGATGCGATCCTGAATTCTCTACCCTCCTCCTATCTTGACTTTCTCGATCATTATAGAATGAATAAGCCTGCAGTCAATTACCATGGTTTGATGGGATTGCTGCTAACTTACGAGAAGGACCACCAACTGAATAAAGGGGTGGTGAATTTAGTGGGAGGTCATAGAGTCGTTGTCCCTTTAAGAAAGGGAAGAAGAAAGGTAAGGGAAAGAAGGTGCAGAGTGCTCCTGGCCCAAGTCAGGCCAAGAAAGTGAAAGCTGATCAAGCTGGTGCATAGTGCTTCTATTGTAAGAAGCAGGGGTACTGAAAGAGGAACTGTCCTCTTTATTAGGCATCCTTAGACCCGTACAGGCCAAGGAAGGAAAAGCAGTAGGTGTTGGGACAAGGTTTTTATATGATAAACCTTGTAATTTCTCTATTTGTGACACTGTTAACTGGGTATTGGATACTGATAGTCCTATTCATATTTGCAATTCATTGTAAGGACTACATGTTAGCAAGAGATTCGAGGATGGGGAGCAGTTCCTAAGCATCAAAAATGGAAATCGTGTTCCAGTGCTGGCAGTCGGAGTTCTGAGTCTTGTTTTGAATCTAGTATTGTCGAATTAGTCGACGGTCATTATTGTCCTAGTTTCATTATGAGCATTATCTCTGTAGGCCTATTGGCCAATTATGGTTATGACTTTCAATAAAAGGAGATTTTTGCCAAGTTATTGTGAATAACTCTGTGATAATGAAAGCTAATTAAATAATGGCATTTATGTTTTGTCATGGCCTGTTATGTATTGTACACGTCTAGCAATGCCCAAGGATAGAAAATGTCAGTGACCTATATCTATGGCACTGTAGGCTAGGTCACATTAACCAGAATAGGATAAACAAGTTGCGAGGAGAAGGCATCCTCGAGGTCAGTGATTCTGACTCACTGCCCACTTGTGAATCCTGTTTGCTTGGTAAAATGACCAAGTCACCTTTTATTGGAAAAGGTGAACGAGCTACAGAATTTCTGAGTCTCATACATACTGATGTATGCGGATCCATGACAGTTAATGCCAGAGGTGGATACAGATATTTCATTACATTTACAGACGACCTTTCCAGGTATGGTTATGTCTTCTTGATGAGATATAAATCTGAGTTGTTTGAAATGTTCAAACGATATCGTAATGAAGTGGAGAAATAAACTGGAAAGCGTATTAAACCCTTCGATTTGATCGAGGCAGTGAATACCTATCCGATAAGTTCATGACATCTTGAGGAGAATGGAATTCTCTCTCAGTGGACTCCTCCAGGAACACCCTAGTTTTTAGCTTTGGGGCGCCATACAGGGTGTGCCACACTGTGCATGCCGGATTCGCTGGCAGTCTCAATGCCGGCACCTTCGTTCTTCCCCATGCTTTCAAGAAGAGGGATCGACTCCAACCGAGGTGGGCTTTACCCTTGGGGAGCTACCTAGCGAAGGAGCGAAGAGGGCTCCACTTTGGTCGAGATGGGCTCGACCCTTGGGGAGCCACCTTGCGAAGATGTGAAGAGGGCTTCACTTTGGCCAAGGTGGGCTCGACCCTTGGGGAGCCGCCTGGTGAAGGAGCGAAGAGGGCTCTACTTCGATTGAGGCAAGCTCTACCCTGGGAGTTGCCTAGCGAAGGAGCGAAGAGGGATCCACTTCGACCGAGGTGGGCTCGACCCTTGGGGAGCTACCTGGCCAAGGAACGGAGAGGGCTCGACTCCGGCTGAGACGGACTCGACCCTTGGGGAGCCACCTGGCGAAAGAGCAGAGAGGGCTCGATCCAGCCGAGGTGGGCTCGACCCTTGGGGAGCCACCTGGCAAAGAAGCAGAGAGGGCTCCACTTCGATCGAGGCGGACTCCACTTCGATCGAGGCGGACTCAACCCTTAGGGATCCACCTGGCAATGGAGCGGAGAGGGCTTGACTTCGACCGACAGACTCGATCCTTGGGGAGCAACTTGGCGAAGGAGCTTAGGAAGATGTTCGACATGGCGACGCCTACTTGCCTTCCCATCAAATGGACCCGAGGTGTACTCCACGTCAACGGTCTTGCTACATCACTGATCATTCCTCTTCCATTCCCAAATTCCTTTCTATTAAAAACTCAATCTAACCTCCGAACTCCTTCAAAAACATTGAGATCCCTCTCTATTCTTGTCATTTCTCTCCAATCTACCTTCACTCATCCCAATCTATTTTGTCGATGCCCTAGACTCCATCCTTTATTTCAAAACTAATCGAAACCCCTTTCTTACCACTCTTACCCAACATTTTCTTCACCTAACCATAAAGCCTTCTCCTAGAAGAAAAATCCACCCATATGGCCCCTAGGTTATGCATTCCCCAGCATCAAAGATCCTCTCATGGTGAAACTAGCAAAAAATAGTCATCCAATTGCTAATGGCCTTAACACCTAGAACCACAAGCAGGATCTCTTTTCTCAGTCACATAGTCGATTTGGGTAGGTTATAGACTTCATTTCTTAGAATAAAATGCTTTATCATAAGAGAAAGGATCAAATATAGGGGTGGGGATTTTTGTGCAAAACTAAGGTTCTGTTTACATTGATTGGTCAAAGAATTATATCAAAATGCTTCTTTTAGAAAAGATCGTGAACTCCAAAGTTAAAGGAACTGAAATCATTTAAATGAAAAATTTAGAGTAATCTCTAAGGGTTCCTATTAATGGTGTCCTGGAAGATTCCCCCAAGGAAAAATAAAAAAGCTAAATTATCTATTGGATAAGGTGATGAGGAAGAAGTTAACAAAATTGAGGCTAGGAATTTTGATATAGAGAAAAGACTCTTGCACCACATTGTCTCAAAAATTTTCTTCCTAGGAGTGGAAGATTCAATTTAGTGACCAGCAGAGATATAGTGGTAATGTACCATGTTTTTAAGGAATTCCCAATTAATTTGCCAAAGTTGATCTTAATTACAATAAAGGATGTAATGAATAAGAAGAAAGCTCCACTTCTGTATGGCATGACACTCACCCATGTTTTTAGGTTAGTTAGAATGTGACTAAAGGGTGAGTAGTCATGTGAACTTGGATGTACAAATATTTACAATAAACATTTACGGCATAGGATGGGATTTAATAAAGTGAATATTGTTGGACTAGAGTTAGGGGTGTTAGGCTTAGAGATGATGAGGATTATGAGCCAACTAAGGAGGACGCACCTTCTTCACCTCCTCCAAATGTTGTAGTAGATCAGGAGCCATTTCCCACCTACCAAGGATGTTGAAGGTCCTTTTGAGGTTCCCAAGGAGTCTGAGAGACAGTCTGCTTGATAGCATCAATAGTGGATTGATTTCGATACTCCATCTCCACCTGTGGCACCTTCTCCCTATGCTAGTCACATAAAGCTTCGTCCTGAACAAATATCCACCATTGCTTAAGAGGTTGCCAGGTACCTTCAATCGTTTACATTTGTTGCTCAGCAAGACACCTCTTTTTGCACCAAAGTTAGATTTGGCAGCTATTATCCCCCATTCCTCGTTCCTTGCATGGATTATTTCAAATATGTTGCAGGAATTGAAGAACCTATTTTTCAATATACTTAGATTTTCAAGAAAATAGCTTGAGTTCGAGAGAAGGTTACTTAAGATAGAGAGAGCTGTGACCTTACTAATGGCATGCCAATTCATTGATGGGTCATCTATAGGTCTTCAGGACATGCTGCATAAGGAGATACAAAGGCCACCCCTACTTCAATTTTTGACTTGGCCTCTAAGGCAAGGAGACTCCGAGGGATGATGTAGAGTGCTTGTGGACTCCTCGGGATATTCACTTTTGATGTGGAGAGGCAACACGATAGATTTGATGTATCTTTGGAAGCTCTTCTATGGTAGTTGCAATCTTTAGCAAGTCCGTGAAAATTTTTGGCATATCTCGATGGTCTGCTTTTTCTTAGCCCTCATCTATCTCCTCTGACCTCCTGCCCAAACCACTTTCAAGCCTATTTGAATGTCTTCTTACCAGCCTTCACAAGCTCAGATAGGTCCATCCAATCAGATGAGGGCATGTTTTTTCAAAAATAACAAATCTACTTCATCTCTCAGTCTTTAATACTTGACGGGTCATCATCCGATCCTGATTCACCTCATCTAAGCCTATAGGAGGAGATTAGTGACTTGCCATTTCTTCTTTGTTTTGGTTGTGATCTTCTAATATATTTTAGATTTCATTGGTTGTATTTCAGAATATATCAAGACTATATATCATTTTGGATGTTCTTTTTTGTCAAATGATTTACCGGAACATTATTATCAATGAAATCTTATCTATTATTAATGAATTTATATTTAAACTGCACATTTTAATAATGGAATTGGTAAATTGCTTATTTAGTTGTCATCATCTTTTGATGATTTCAAAAAGGGGAAGAGCTATATAGGCATTGGTTTCTTTATATATCTTGGAGATTTTCATGTGTATTGATATCTTTGAGAGATATATATTATTGGTTTTTATGTATGATGTGGGGGAAAAACCCCATCCTCATGATCCCAAAGATCTAAAATCTGGGAAGGAGATGACTGAATCAAGAAATGAATGAATGTATTTCGAGATAATGAAGCTGCACCCGTCTGCTTCTATCTACAATATTAGATCCATGGTATTTTGGTCATGAATAGGTAGAGCCAACATTCAGGTGATCTAGGAATAGCTGAATCTACGTAATTGTAATAGACTACCAACCCATTCAAAGGATGGGTCCTACTTTAGAATATTTTTTCAAACATTTTATGCTTCTCGAGAGCAGAAGTCAGGAGTGACACTTTGACCCCGACTCTACTAAGTGTCGTACTAAGATACATTCGGCCTCCTGGGCCTCCACCAAGCCTAACCTTTGCCTCACAACCCTTACTAATATGATCCTCTAGTCTCTTAGTCTCATAATAGGCTTAGCCTTTGGGCCCTTCAGATTTCGCCCGAATCAACATTCAGTCATTTGAACCATCCCTTTATAGACCTCTGATCAGGATACATTCATATACGCCCCTTTGGGGGTCCCCGTCATGCAAAAAGCCAGGTTTTATAGAGTAGGAAAACCTGTAGATGATGGTTGAAGGAAGAATCTATTGATGCTTATCTCCATACATCCCTAGTAACGGACAAACGGTCAAGTCTTGTAATCAAGAACAGATCATAGCCATAAAATAAAGGGCAGCCCCTCCTAAGGCCATAACTCCCAGAGCCATTAAGGCAAATAGTGAAAAGATACATAAAATAAAACCTTCATTTAATGGACGGGAGATTTCCAGATAATAAAGGATCCTTCCACAATTCCTAACAAAGGTCAAAAGCCAATCACTTCATGTCTACTCTTTGACATATCAAGGCATCCCTATACTACCCCTGTGGCTTGAATATAAAAGGAGGTTCTCAGTGAACCCCTCAGAGGTATACACATCCCTTTGTGTGCATGCATGTGCTTTCACCCTACTTTCATCATTCTATTTTTTGCTCTGTAGTCTGAGATACTGACTTGACTATTAGATGCCTTCATCAAAGCCATTTTGTAGGGCTTCTTTTGTAGGTACAGTCACTAGCATTCCTTATCTGCTTATTTCGGCATTCAAGCATATTTTAGCAACATCAGATAGAGGAAGGGTCTCGCTGTTCATCCATTGCTTAAAAAGACCTCTCGTGCAAGTCACATGCCATCGAAAGGTGTATCCTCTTGGTGCTCTGATGAGGACATCATCCAGCATGAATTTTGATACACATCTCTGAGTAGATATATATATTTTTTTATCATTTTATCTAAATGTATGAGGATTAGGCATATTACTTTTTTATTATTTTGTATCCAGCTTATGCATAGATCTCATAGCATGAAAACTGGATAGTTTGAGTCTATCTAGATTAGGCTAAGTATTTTAGATTAATTTGAGTATTAAAATTTTAGTTAATCCGGTCTCCAATCTGTTGGAGAGTCCTAGTATTTTGGTATTTAATTTGTTGGGGACTAGGGTCTATTTAAAGAAATCCTTGTGTTAAATTAAGTATTGACAAAGTTAATAAAATCTTTGGATTTTCCTGATTCTCTCTTCTCCTCCTCCTCTATTTTTTCTACTTCTTCCTCTCCTCTTCTTCTCTTCGTTCTCCCTCTTTCTTCTCTCTTCCTCTTTCCCTACTATCTCTCTCTTCCCCTTCTCTTCTCCCTACTATCCAAGCATACTGAGAACCAAATCTCGCCAACCGAGTGCTCCACACCACGATCCTTTGTATGCCTCCCATGCTCCACCACCACCAACAACCATCACACCACTTGCCACTTCCATCGACTACCACTCACTGCTCCACATTAACCCCTCTGACATCGGAGGCTCTTGAAACCTCACTTGTGGACCTCTAATCTCCACCATCACTGGCCGCCATCAATCCCTCCGCTCCAACTCCCTTATTCTCCCCCCACCCACCCTATCTTCCTTTGCATTCTAGTGGGGTCCCCCCTTCCCTGTACCTGCCAGCCAACCGACAACCATCAACCATCCCACATTTTCATCAAATCTAGCCTCCCACCTTGATTCAGCATCCTGTTCATCTCCGGCCTCCCATTTTGAATGACCAAACCCCCCATCTCCGATCTGGTTGCACCTAATCCTATGACACCCAAGCCTCCTTCATCCTCCGGCACCGATAAGATATCTCACCTTGCCTCCGATTGGCCACAACCCCAAGGGGAGCACTTCCCTTGGCTTCCTTGTCTCTGATCGATTAATACCCCATCACCTGCAATGCCGCTTGACACCCTCACCGTACCCTCCTCTCCACCTATTGTCGACAATCAGTGACAACAGCCACTTGACACCATCGATCAGCCTTAACCAGTGGCGCCTCGACCATGCCAGCCTTCCTTCCAACCATGCCGCCAAGCCCTTGGAATAGGGCCATGTGTCGCAACCATCTTCCAAACTCCCATCATCGACGAGCCTTACTGCCATCTTCACTACTGCCCTTCGCCATCTGTGCCTTGACTTCCTTGAGCCAGTGAGAATCCCCTATTCCACCCAGCCTCTAGTTCAACGATATGAGAAGACGACTCCTCTTTGCATGATCATGAAAGCAAGAAGAGCACTTGCATGCTTTTCAAAGCAAAGTCCCCTTGCTGACTGTTGACTTCAAGCTACTGTGGAAAAAATGAAAGAGAAAAAAATTAGGTTCATTTGAATTAATTGGGTTCACCACTGTTTGATCTCCGAGCAACTTGATCCAATGAATCGTAAAATCATGTGCATGATCAAGGGGTTCGCACACTGTCAGAGCAAATCCAGAAACTCGCGCTAACTTCTAATTTTAGATTGATTGGGCTATTTATTCGCTACCTTAACTAATTTCCTCATGACTTTGATTGAACCAGGTCTAAAAACTTTCTACCTAATTTGTCTGTGAACTCATCACCATCCACCTCGACTACTCTCAGGTTGATCTCCCTTTTCTAAGATTCTGTGACTTCTCATGCTTTGTGAAAATTTTTTTTATGGTTTAGACTAGAATTTAAAATTCATTGATGGATTTTATTTATTTTCCTATCTTTCGTCCAATTAGATCTAAAATATTGAATTGAAAAAAAAAACTAGCCTAGCGGTCATTTCTTAATGACCAACGATCAAACTTTTGAAAACTCTAGACTATGTGTGCTGATCGGGTTACTTCCTAGATTGAACTTTAATTTTAAGTGGATCTCATTAACTTTATTCTAGTCTTGATTATTTGCTCTTATTTGCTTTATTTATTTATTTTTGTATGCTGATCTCAAAAATGTTATTAGGTCTAGGATAGCTAGCCCATCCTGCATCAATTTTTGGTATCAAAGCCTAGCTTAGTTTAGGTTAATAATTTTTGCATTGCATTTAAAAAAAAATCTCAAATTCAACATATACAGCATTCTGCATACCCTGCACATCCTTTAGTATTTTAAGAAGTCCCGTCCATAGAAAACTCCAAAAATTATAAAAATTACTTCATTGGAAAGTCCTTTAGTTTAAGAAGTCCCGTCCATAGAAAACTCCAAAATTATAAAATTACTTCATTGGAAAGTAGATTCGTAACCTAACATTTCTACGATTATGGATTCCTAAAACTACTTTGAAATATGTTCTAGTTTAGACTTGAAATTCTTAGCTTCTATTCTAGAATTCTGTAGCCAGTGGTTTTGGACAACCTCTATTCAAACCCTAAGTCCTATTTCTAGGAATATCAAAAAAATAATAAAATTAGTGGCTATAAAAACTAGACTCGAATTAAAAAAATTTCATGTTTAAAAATTTGTGAAACTACTTTAGGATTTATGCCAGTTTGATTTGAACTTCTGATTATGTGCATAGAAATCTGCAACTTGCAGAATTGCATAGCACTTGTTCTTTTATCAATTCTTATTAATAGAGTTATCAAAAAATTACAAAATTTATAGATATGAAACTAGATTTAAAAGGAAGATATCCGTGCTTGTCAATTTTAAAATTGAATTCTACATTGGTACCAGCTTTCTCTAGAAACTGTTCACTGCACCTTGGAAGTCATAGAGAGCTTGTAGTGACCCTTGCATGACCACCAGGTTAGGAGCAAATACCATTTCAGATCCTTAGAGTTAGATAGAAACATGGATCCTAACCAAATAGCTGCATCCCTTCAAGCTCTCACTAAAAAAATTGATAATCTGGCTGGCATTTGTCAAGAGCATGGATAAGAATAAAAAAATTGAAAGAAAATCAAGCAAATAATAAGAAAATTAGCTGTACCCCTCTTAGACCTATGATACAGTCAATCAAAAAGGTTGATTTCAAAATTTAATATTTTTTGTGTGAGGGACTAGACCATACTATTAGTAAGTACCCATCCATCTTATTTATAAGGAAAACTAAAACTGAAAATCATAAAAATAACCCTCAAGAAGAAGTCTAAATCATAAATCCTAAATTAGCAAGCATTTAATTAGCAAACATTTATGATAGCTATGATACAATCCAAATTACCACTACACTTGATGAATAACTAGAACTAGAAGAAGATGAATGCATATTGAAGCAACCTAAAGAAATTGAAGATAGGAACAACACTACTATCATATTCAAGGAAACATCAATAGTAATAGCTGCATTGATATCATCTCTCTTGATGACATTTCACACCTAGATTTAGTACCTGTAAACCATTCAAGTTCCTATGAAATAGCCTAGAAAAGTATTCCATCCATCCCTCTTAAAGCATAGGTGTTTGTTGAACCATGTCTATCCTAAAAAATTCTATGTTGTGGTCCAAGTTCTTAAATTTTGGAGGCATTATCTGCTTCCACGAAAATTTGTCCTATATTCAGACCATAAGACCTTCGGATTTTTTAATTCACAAAAAAATTAAGTCCGAAACCTGAAAAGTGGATTGAATTCCTTCAGGCCTACATCTTCATCATAAGGTACTAAGCGGATGTAGACACCAAAGCTGATGTAGACCTCTTATAGGAAGTAACTATAAAAGTTATGGGCTTTGATAGTTAAAAGAAAAATATGATGAATGCCCAGACTTAAACAAATAAAATAAAAATAATAAGATAATAAAATAAAATAATAATATATTATACACCCATTACTTGAGCATACTAGAATATTGAGTCAGCATCATCCTTTCAAAAGCATATTAGGAGTTTGCATAAAGAGATTAGTAATAAACTTAATATAAATAATCAAATAAATAATTAGCATATTCTCACTGACAAGTCAAGAATTTTGCTAAGGATGATTATGTCATAATTAAGGTCAGACCTTAGCAGTTTCTATCAGGAACCATTTGGAAGTTACATATTCGAGAAATAGGCATATTCAAGATTTTAAAGAAAGTTGGATCTAATACATATGTTAATGAACAATCATCTAGCTATGAGATTAATTCAACTTTCAATTATCAGATATAATTAAATATAAAAAACCAGCATTGATACCCAATGATTTGTTTGAGCCTGTACCATCCTTTATGAGTGACCCTTTTCCTGAGTATCCACGAGCCAAATTGAGAGAGCAACACGATGAGATCGATAGCATCCTGGACGAGTAGAACAAGTTCAGTAGGGTTGAGATTATCACAGCTATGTTGGTTCACTGACGAGATAGGCTAGAGTTTGAGGATTCTTGGATTGTTCAATACTTTCAAAGGAGTATGGAGCTTGACTCGATGGAGTCGAGTTCTCCCCTCTCCAAGAGAATGATGAGGACATCACCCAGCATGGATTCTAATGCATACCTTTGAGCAGACATATATATTTTTCATTATTTTATCTGGTGTATGAGGATTGGACATATTATTTTTTTATTATTTTGCATCCAACTCATGCACATATCTCAAAGTATGAAAACTGATTAGATTGGAGTCTATTCTAGATTAGGCTAATTATTTTGATTAATTTGAGTCTTAAAATTTTGTTTAATCTGGTTTCTAATCTATTTGGGAGTCTTAGTGTTTTGGTCTTCAATTTGTTGGGGACCAGGGTTTATTTAAAGAAGTCCCTATATTAGATTAAAGCATTGACAAAGTTAATAAAAATCCTTTGGATTTCTCTTGATTCTCTCTTCCTCTCCTCCTCTATTCTTCTCTACTTCTTCCTCTCCTCTTCTTCTTCTTCCTTCTCTTCTCTTTCTCCTCTCTTTCTCTTTCCCTGCTATCTCTCTCTTCCCCTTCTCTTCTCCCTACTAGCCCAAGCGCACTAAGAACTAAATCTCGCTGATTGAGCGCTCTACACCAATGATCCTTTGTACACCTCCCATGCTCCACCAACACCATCAACCACCACACCACTCACCACTTCCATCAACTACCACCACTCCATGTCAACCCCTCCAGCATCGGAGGCTCCTGGAAGCCTCACCCATGGACCTCCGATCTCCACCACCACCACCACCATTAATCCCTCCACTTTAACTCTCCTATTCTTCTGTGCCACTCACACGATTTTCCTCTACATTCCAGCATGATCCTATTCCCCATGCTTGCCAGCCCACTAACAACATTGACCATCCCTCACTGCCAATGAATCTGGCCTCCCACCTTGATTCAGCATCCTGTTCATCTCCATCCTCCTATTCTAATGACCGAAACCCCCCCATCTCTGATTTGGTTGCACCTAATCTTGTGATACACGAGCCTCCTTCATCCTCCAGCACCGGTGAGATCTCCACCCTTACCTCTGATCAGCCACAACCCAAGGGGGGTGCTTCTCGTGGCTTCCTATCTCTAATCGATCAACACCCCATCGCCCACAATGCCGCTAGACACCATCGCCATACCCTCCTCTCACTCGCTGCTGGCAATCGACGACCAAAGCTACTTGATGCTGTCGATTGACCTCAACCTGTGGCCCCTTGTTCGTGATGTCCCTTCCTCCCTACCGTGCTACCAAGCCCTTGGAACAGGGCCCTGTTCCACAGCCATCTTCCCAAACTCCCACCATCGGCAAGCCTCACCGCCATCTTTACCACTGCCCTTCACCACCGATGCCCTGACCTCCTCCGAGCCGGCATGAATCCCTTGTTCCACCCAGCCTATGGTTCAACGGTCTGAGAAGATGAACTCACTTTACATGATCATGAAAGCAGGAAGAGTACCTACATGCTTTTCAGGCAAAGTCCCCTTGCTGACTGTCGACTTCAAGCTACCATGGAAAAAAAGAAAGTGAAAAAAAACTTGGGTTGATTTGAATTAATTGGGTTAATCATTGTTTGATCTCCAAGCAACTTGATCATATGAATCATAAAATCATGTGCACGTTCAAGGAGTTTGCACACTATCAGAGCAAATTTAGAAACTCGTGCCAACTTCTAGTTTTGGATTTATTAGGCTATTTATTCTCCATCTTAATTGATTTTCTCATGCTTTTGGTTGAACCAGGTCCAAAGACTTCATGTCTAATTTGTCTGTGAACTCATCACCATCCATCTCGACTACTCCCAAGTTGATCTTCCTTTTATAGGATTTCATGACATTTCATGCTTAATGAGAAATTTTTTTATGGTTTAGATTAGAATTTAAAATTCATTACTGAAATTCTATTTATTTTCCGATCTTTAATCTAATCATATCTAAAATAACTGAATTGAAAAAAATCTAACCTAGCGGTCGTTTCTTAACGATCAACGATCCAACTTTTGAAAACTCTAGACTATGCATGCTGATTGGGTTACTTCCTAGATTATACCTTAATTTTAACTGGATGTAATTAACTTAATTCCTGCCTTGATTATTTTCTCTTATTTGCTTTATTTATTTATTTTTGTTTGTTAAACTCAATAGATGTTTATTAGCTCTAGGATAGCTAGCTTGTCCCACATCATGCTCTGGTGCCACCACCTCCCAATGAGACAATCAACCCATCGGGAATCCAGTTTTAGGGACTCAACTGATACCATCCCACAAAGAAGTCAACTTGATACTTTGAAGTAGCTCACCTGGCAAGTTCATGAGTTGACTGCCACTATCCAAGCGATGCAATGTCCGGTGGTGTCTATGACACATACCACTATACCATAACTAGAAGCAGATCAAGCCGTACCACTGTAAACTCCTGCACCCTAGGGAGCTGCATGTTTGGAGCCATGAAAACTCCCACTCCGGGAAGATGTTATGCAGGTGGAACCTGTTCCTCCTGTAGCACTAGAGAATGCTGGCAAGGAAGGAGGCATTCCTCTTCACCCTAGTCAAACAAAGAGTCCACTTTGGCCCATTCACCTCCATAACCTTTTGAAGCACACTCATCTAGAGATCTTGAAGTGGACTGCAAGTTTCAAAAGATAGATTGACATATTGAAGCCTTACAGGGCTTAGCACTATCCAGAGAAGAAGATCATGGTTTCATCACTGAATTGCCTTTCGAAGCCTATATCATGTAGGAGCTACTACCAAGACATTTTAAGATACCACAATTAGGGACATATGATGGGTCTACTGATCTAGTGAACCATCTGTTGGGCTACAAAATAATGATGCTCTTGCATAGAGCCACTGACACAATGCTATGCCCGGCCTTCTCCTCAACTCTCAAAAAATTGGTATGATATTAGTATTCTGGCTTAAAACTAGGTTCCATCCACTCTTTTGACCAGTTAAATTAATCTTTTGTTTCCCATTTTGCTAGCAATAGGAAGCCATGATGGAGTTCGAACTCCCTGATTCACATTAAGTAGGGGGAAGGAGAATCCCTTAGGTCTAATGTAAGTTGGTTCAATGAAGCAGCTTTGGAGGTATATAACCTCGATCACTCGGTCGCCATAATCACCTTGAAGTATGGTCTCCAACAGTGTCTATTTCTTTTCTCTTTAAAAAAGAAACCATTGGTGGATTTTTTAAGATGCTACCAGGGTAGAAAAGTATGCATGCACGGAGGAAGCATACGGTGCTCACGTCCCTCCAACCATTCCATCCATCCTGGCTCCCATCCCATCTTCTATGTGGTCATCCGCTTTGACATCCAATAAATAACCCTTAGACTTAGGATTTCACCTGAGAAGAGAAGGCTAGGGAAAAAGGATGAGAAGCCATATGCCTCCACAATGTCCAAGGACACCCCCCTAGCTCGGCATCCTCAAAGTCCTGACCAAATGGGTGCACCACTGCCATGAAAGTTTAGCCAGTACACCCCTTGAATGCCCCCGTGCTCATGTTTTGATGCAGATTTGGAAATAGCTACCTGAGGCTTGAAAGACAAAAGCAAAGCTCAAAACAATGAACCAAAATAAATACTGCCTGATGAGGGACGAACTCTAACTAATGATGGATGATAAGAAAGGGATGAACATGAAGACAAACCAGATTAAAAAAAACAATTATTTATGATTTTATTTTGGTTTAGTTCCCAAAAATAGCCAAGACTAGGTTAGGGTTATTATGTAATAGTTAGAGTTCTACCTACATGCTAGAAACTATCAAAGAAATAAAGAAAAAAAAGAATCCTAGGTTAAGAAACACCTATAGGACATGCTCTAACTTCAATAACTCAGATAAAGAGAGAAGGGAAGGGGTCTACATACCTAGCAATGACTTACTTGAGTCGTAGAAGAGATCTCACACCTTGGATCGGCACCTGGATGACAAAGTCTCTTCCCCGCGGATCAGTCAGCTTTTTATCAGTTGATTTTGGGAGCAAGGAAGACTTCATCCAGAGATCATGGCACTAGAGGGATCCTATAAATGTCAAGGGTTAGGGTAAAAGATAATAGAAAAATTAAGAAATTGGAGGTTGAGAGTAGAAAAAAAGCTGGCAGCGCTGGAGGCTGATTAGAGGCTTGGGGGAGGATGAAGGTGCCTGGATCTATGGGGGGCGCCTGGAGCCTTGGTGTTGGCAGCCTGGATGAGGTTGGAAGGGGCGGCTTAGGCTGGGTTGAAGAGGAGCGGCCTAGGGTTTAGGAGGAAAGATAGTGGACGACCAAAAAAAAGATGGAAGATGAGGAGGGGTGTCCTAGAGGTTTCTTGGAGGATGGGAGATGGGGTAGCCTAAGTTGAAGATGGAAGCTAGGGTTTGAAGATGAAGGGTGGCTAGGGTTTATAAGAGGACAAGGGCTTGAAAGATAAATAGGCCTCACACCCACTCCCTCATGGAGGTCGATGTTCACAAGGAACAAAGGCAAATAAGAAATAACTCAAGTTTTCATTCAATAAACAATGAATTTATAATGGGAGCGGGTGGGTATTTATAGATTCACCAGGTCCCTGGACTCCCTGATAGATTTGGATTATATAACTTGAGGGCCAAGAAAACAAAACTTGAGGGCCAAGAAAACTCTCTTGGGCTTTGGAATTGGACCCCTCTTAGGCTTGGGCATCAAATTCACATTGGATTGGGAGGGGCGCCCTCCTTGTTGGGCTGGGAGGGGGTGACAACCATGAATGGGCCTGGGAGTGGGCGCCAATCTTATGGGCTTGAGCTGGGCGCCACTTCTTCTTGGCCTGGGGCTTGGACTAGGCGCCAATACATGTGGGCTTGAGAGGGCGCCACTTCTTCTTGGCCTGGGATGCCAACTTCAAGGGCTTGGGTGCTGATTTCAAGTGGGCTTGGGCACCGGACTGGGAACCAAGTGTATGAAGTCCAGCTCTGGTTGGGGGCCTGGTGAATTTTCTGGTCTGGTGACTCTCCTCTTGATTTAATTTGAATAAAAATACAGGACTCAAAGGGCCTAATTGACAAAGCTCAAAATAGGCCGAATAAAACAAATGGCCTCAACTGAACTGACTAAACAGAACTGAATGGACTTAGTGAATCTAATTGACTCACTTTATTACAGGACTCAATGTCTACAAGACTCAATGTGCTCATTAAAAGTTTGAGCAACTTCCCAACACATGCCTTAAAGATCTTCATGGAACCTTGAAATTTTGTCTGCTCCTGATATCCTCATCAATTCTCCCAGGGTGGGAGGAACACGATCTTGTCGAGTAAAAGGTCAATTCAGCTCTGGTAGGTCTAGGTTGAGGCATTACGGATCCTCTTGAGTGATCCATGAGTTCTCAGATCTTGGTCGACCTTGTCAACGAACCAAATGGGTTGGTAGCCTTTGATCCGGGTACAGTGGCTTGGTCATCCCGGATACGCTCAATCATTTTCCTTCCCAGGCTAAGTTAGTGGACACTCAGGGATGTGTTCGCTCTCAAAAAAGGGATCAGGCTCAATAGGCTCACTAGGTATCATTGCTAGCTCCCAATACTCAACTAAGTCTGAGATATTGAAGGTTGAGCTTAATGCCTAATTCGGTGGTATCTTAGGTACTAGGTCCAACTTTCTTTATCACTTTGATGGATCCAGCTCTACGGGTAAGGAACCTAATCAGTACAAAATCTCCCTAGCAAACTCTTTGAGTCTTTCGGGAATTAACCAAGTTGTTTTATAAATCATTGATCACATTAATCTTATGATTAATTCTTCAGGTAGATCTCTAATCATGCAGTGCAAGCGACTCAGACTAACACCTCATGCAAGCAAATGACTCATACCAATACTTAATGGACTACGGACTTGACTAAATCCTAAATTATAACTGAGTTTGACCCTTGGTCGGTGGATAACATGCAGATAAAAACTTGGCATGCACTCCTAATAGATTTTATAGGGTCCTCTAGAAATAGGATGCAAACCTAACATGCTCAATGAATGTATGCAACATGCTAACCTCTACAAAATGTAATTGAATGGTTAGAGAAACATAAGAAGCTTCAAGAAAGGGTAGAAAATAAGAGGTGGATTTAGGGTTAGCCTGGTAAGGTAGGAAATAAGGAGAGGGTTCGAGATCAATTGGATAGAGTAGGATATAAGAAAAGGTGTCAGGGATCAGTCCTAGACTAATGAGGTTGACCTTACGGGTTTGATGTACATCTAGAGGGTCCACCTTATGAAAGAATGGTCATTAATTTCAGGGAAGAGATCTTCAATTAGGATCAAAGAAGTGACTTTACCCTGAGGGTACCAGATTAAAGAAATCATATCCTCAATAAGTTCCTCGGGTTCTTGAATTTTAGGACTGGGTTTTACAATTGGGTTCTCTTCTAGTGTCTCCTCAGGTAAAGTTCTAGCAGCAGTATCATGGTTCTCTTCTTTTAACTGTTCTTCCACTACAACTTCAGTCTGGGTATTCTTTAGGTCAACTAATTCTAGGTCTTCCATAGGAGTTTCCTCTTCTCTTTTATATTCATCTATTATGTCTGTTCCTGCTTCATACACTTCTTTTCAATGTTATCCTTAGGAGCAACTAGAGTAGTAGGGATTGGTTAGCTAAGGAAAACTTGGCTAGCTCCTAGTTTTTGATTAGGGGCACTAATCCTAGTGGGTTCAGATTGACTAAGGGAAAGTGGACTAATACTGGGCTCATATTTAGGGGTACTAATCCTATGAAGTTCAGGTCAACTAAGAGGGAACCTGGACTAATACTTGGCTAATACCTATGGGTACTAATCCTATTGGGCTCAGGTTGATAGGCTATGGGTTCCTTGGGTTCATAGAACATGGGTAAATAGGATTTGGATTCATAGGATATAGGTTCATAGGATTTGGGTTGGTACCTTTTCCTAAGTTTGCTCTTCATGGCTCTCCAGGTGACTATAAGTATTTCTCCTCTTTGTTTAGTCTTTCTTTCAACTTCCCCCCTGTATAGTCTAGCCTGGCGAACTAACTTGAGTTTGGCAAACTTGTATTTTCTTTCCTCACTCATCTCATCATGTTCAAAGTACTGGTCCATGCCTCTTTCCCAATCAATGTAACCCTTATAATCAAGATCGCCACTAAAGGTGGGTGCTTCTAACCTAATGTACCTAATCGCTTTCTCATCTTGGTCCATGAAATCATAATTGGGTCTCCTATAATCGAACTCCCAGATTGGGTCATGATGTAAGGGTCTCCTAGGGTTGGGTTCCCAGGTTGGGTCAGGGTGTGGGGGTCTCCTAGGATTGGATTCCCAGATTGGGTCAGGGTATGGGGGTCTCCTAGGATTGGGTTCCTAGATTGGTCAGGGTGTGGAGGTCTCCTAAGGTTGGGAGGTGTGGGACGAGGTGTCTCTAGTTTAGGCCCAGCATGGGTCCTACGTGTTCTCTCTAAGGTTCCTAACCGATCTCCTACTCAATCAAACCTATGGTTCATTTGGTCATAGTCATGGTCCATTTGGGTAGTCAATTGGATAAACAGGTCATTCATGGTCTTTATTAAAGTCTCAAGAGTGGGTTCTATGGTTGAAATAGGTTGGGATTTGAGGCTACTGTATTGGGCACCTAATCTAAGGATCATGCAACAAGCACACAAGAGTTATGTGTTCTAGGGTTTGCTAGACCTAGGGCCCAAGTAAAGTAAATCAACTCAACTTACACCCAACTTAACAATTAATCCTTCCACTGGCCAAATAAGAGGTGGGGTGGTGGGAGGCTCCCCCTGCTTATTGCAGGGTCCTAATTAAAAACACCAGTCTGCTTATGACGTTTGCCACTGGACCTCTAGCCTTAAATACCAGTTTCCAGTAATAATTGGAGAATTGAATGCACTAGTTTTCTCACAAGACTCGAACCCGACCTGTTAGTGTCGCTAAATCAATTAGATTTCTACTCAATTTTAATTAAGGCTTGGGTTCGAATGCAGGGCGGTTGTTTTGGGCTAAGGAAAGGTAATGACATCCTTTCCTCATCTGACATAGCAAAATTGCCCTTCAGTTAGTTTTATGCAAGATGATGAACACACATATGAACCCTAATGTGAGATGAGACTAAAAATCAGAAAAACAAAAAATAAGTTTTTTTATGTTTTATGCAGATGGTGAATTTAATTTCAGTTAATTAATGTACAATCAAAGTGGCTAGGGTTTAGGGGGGGTTTGATGGATGATTAATTTTCAGCCCTAATCTAAACATGCAGAAATCTCAGCATACTTAAGTTTATGCAGATTCTTTTTTTTTTGGGTTTCAGATCTAAAAAATTAAAATAAAATTGGAGAAAAATAGAGGACTAAACAAAGATTGACTGATGTAAAAATCAAAGAAAAACAACAAGAATTTAACTGGAAATTAGACCTATATTTAGACTAGTATGCAAAATTCAGCATGTAAAATTTTTTGTTAGGGTTTTTTTTGCATGCAGATTTCACCCAATTTTCAGATCAGAAAAATACAGAAAAATTATAGAAATTAAAGGACTGATTATGTGGATGATTGATGCAAAGAACAGGGAAAAATAGATTCGTTTTAATGGAAAAACAGCCCTATCTTTTGATGCATATGCATATTTCAGCATGCAGAAAATCTAAATTATGATGCGGGAGCATGTCCTAATCTTGCTCTGATACCAAAAATGATGAGAGACAAACTCTAACTAACAATGGATGACATAAAAGGGATGAACATGAAGACAAACCAGAATAAAGAAAATAATTATTTCTGATTTTATTTTGGTTTAGTTCCCAAAAATAACCAAGACTAGGTTAGGGTTATTATGTAACAGTTAGAGTTCTACCCACATGCTAGAAACTATCAAAGAAATAAAAAAAAAAAGGATCCTAGGGTTAAGAAACACCTATAGGACATGCTCTAACTTCAATAACTCAGACAAAGAGAGAAGGGAAGGGGTTTACATACCTAGCAATGACTTATTTGATGTCGTAGAAGAGATCTCATGCCTCGGATCGGCGCCTAGATGACAAAGCCTCTTCCCCCGGATCCGTCAACTTTTTATCATTGATTTTGGAGGCAAGAAAGACTTCATCCAGAGGTCATGGCACTAGAGGGATCCTGTAAATGTTAAGGGTTAGGGTGAAAGATAATAGAAAAACTAAGAAACTAGAGGTTGAGAGTAGAAAAGAAAGCTGGCAGTGTTGGAGGCTGATTAGAGGCCTGGAGGAGGATGAAGGTGCTTGGATTTGTGGGGGGCACCTTGAGCCTTGGTGTTGGTGGCTTGGATGAGGTTGGAAGGGGTGGCCTAGGCTGGGTTGAAGAGGAGCGGCCTAGGGTTTAGGAGGAAAGATAGTGGGAGGCCAAAAGAAAAAGATGGAAGATGAGAAGGAGGGGCATCCTAGAGGTTTCTTGGAGGATGGGAGATGGGGGTGCCTAAGTTGAAGATGGAGGCTAGGGTTTGAAGATGAAGGGTGGCTAGGGTTTATAAGAGTACTAGGGCTTGAAAGATAAATGGGCCTCACACCCACTCCCTCACGGAGATCGACGTTCACAAGGAACAAAGGCAAATAAGAAATAACTCAAGTTTTCATTCAATAAACAATGAATTTTACAAGGGGAGGGGGTGGGTATTTATAGATTCACCCAGGTTCCTGGACTCCCTAATAGATTGGGATTAAATAACTTGAGGGCCACGAAAACAAAACTTGAGGGCCAAGAAAACTCTCTTCGGCTTTGGGAACTGGACTCCTCTTGGGCTTGGGTAGCAAATCCACATTGGACTGGGAGGGGCACCCTCCTTGTTAGGCTAGGAGGGGGCGCCAACCATGAATGGGCCTGGGAGTGGGCACCAATCTTATGGGCTTGAGCTGGGCACCACTTTTTCTTGGCTTGGGGCTTGGATTGGGCACCAATACAGGTGGGCTTGAGAGGGTGCCACTTCTTCTTGGCCTGGGATGCCAAGTCCAAGGGCCTAGGTGCTGATTTCAAGTGGGCTTGTGCACCAGACTGGGGACCAGGTGTATGAAGTCCAACTATGGTTAGGGGCCTGGTGAATCTCCTAGTCTGGTGACTCTCCTCTTGACTTAATTTGAATAAAAATACAGGACTCAAAGGGCCTAATTGATAAAGCTCAAAATAGGCCGAATAAAACAAATGGACTCAATTGAACTGACTAAACAGGACTCAATGGACTTAGTGAATTCAATTGACTCACTTTATTGTGGACTCAATGTCTATAATACTCAATGTGCTCATTAAAAGTTTGAGCAACTTCCCAACACATGCCTTAGAGATCTTCATAGAACCTTGAAATTTTGTCTGCTCCTGATGTCCTCATCACTACCTCTACCTTCGAGACCATAGCCATGATATGTAAGAATGCATGCAACTTTAGGACGATATCGAGAAGCTCATATGTCATCGCAAATTGAATAGATTCATTCAGGATCAAGGAGAAAGATGCAATGCTCTAGTCTCAGCCCTACCAAAGCCTCCACCAAGAGTGGAGGATCCCACTGATTAGCCCACTAGAGATAATGTTAATGCTATCATCGAGGGACCAGAGGAAGGAGCTAGAGCTAGCAACTAGGAGGAGAGTCTTGATGTAACTATAACCTTTACTTGGGCTGATGCAAGAGGGGTCAATATGCCCACCATGATCCCATTATTATAACACTTAATATTGATGACTATAATATCCACCGTGTACTTGTTGATAATGAAAGTTTGATAGATATTTTATTTTATGATGCACTCTTGAAGATGAATATTCTTCTTGAACGATTGAAAAAGGTTGATACACCAATAATAGGATTTTCAGGAGAATCATTCCCTATTGAGTGTATTATCATTTGCTAGTGATAGCAGGGAGTGTTCCCCGATGACCTCAAGTACATCTCACTTTTATAATTATAAAGACCCCCTTGGCTTATAATATCATGTTTGGCTGATCAGGATTGAACGCTCTTCAAGTGATAATGTCAACTTATTATTCGCTAATCAGATTCCCTACATTGCGAGGAGTCAGAGAAGTGCACGGGAACTAAGCTTAGCAAAATAATGCTACCTAGTGGCCCGCCAAACTAAGCAAATCAAGCCTCTAGATGGTCTTCCTGTCAAAGGACTAAACACCAGAGATGAACTAATTGAAGAGAAAGGAAAGCCCGTAGAAGACTTTGTTGCCATACCCCTATATAATGGGGACCCCCAGCAAGTTGTCTAAATAGGCTTGAACTTAGATGAAGACATGATAACGGCTAATGGCCCTTTTACAAAAAATGCTAATATCTTTGCTTGGACTCCCGTAGACATGCTAGGAATCGATCTCGAAGTGATGACACATCATCTAAAGGTAGACATGAATCATCATCCTATAAAGTAAAAGAAAATAGCTTTGTACCAGAGCGACAAAAAGAGCCATAGTAGAAGTATAGAAGCTAACTGATGCTGGGTTCATCAGAGAAGTCGGCTACCCTGAATGGTTAGCCAATATAGTGGTAGTAAAAAGGCCAATGGAAAGTGGTAGATATGCATAGATTTCACAGATCTTAACAAGACTTGTCCAAAGGATAACTATCCTCTTTCCTGCATCGTTCAGCTAGTAGATGCAACAGTTGGACACGAGGTCCTAACTTTCATAGATGCATTTTTGAAATATAACCAAATTTGAATGGCACCTGAAGATGAGAAAAAAATCTCGTTTATGATTGACTAGGATTTGCTTTGTTATAAGGTGATGCCATTGGGCTTGCAAAATCTAGGTAATCTACCAACAATTGGTGAACAAGATCTTCAAGGATCAGATTGGCCATAATATAAAAGTTTATATTGATGACATGCTGGTTAAGAGCCATATCTCTTGAAATCATGCAAAACATATTGAGAAAACTTTTGCCACACTACACTAGCACCAGATAAAACTAAACCTCGCTAAAAGTACTTTTGGAGTTACCTCCAGGAAATTCCTTAGATTTATAGTGTCTGGCTGAGGAATTGAAGCCAATCTAGAGAAAATCCTGGCTTTAAGATAGATGGTTACACCAAAGACTATAAAGGAAGTCCAAAGGCTTATCGGCTGGCTTGTTGCCCTTAGCCAATTATCTCCAAATCAATCAAACGATGCTTACCTTTTTTCTAGATCTTGAAAAAGTTGAAGGATTTTCAATGGACCGAAGAATGTTAGAAAGTATTTGAGGAGCTCAAAGCTTATTTTGGTGCTCCTTCACTTCTTAGCAAGCCAAAAGAAGGAGAGGAGCTATATTTATTCTTCATGGTTTTATATTCTGCTATAGGTTCTATCCTTGTTCAAGAAGAAGACTGAACATAAAAGCCGATATATTATGTCAACCGAGTCCTACAAAATATTAAAACCAGGTACACCCGATTGGAAAAGCTCATCTTTGCTTTTATGATATTGGCCAGAAAGCTTCAACCATATTTTCAAGCCTATACAGTCATGGTCCTCATAGATCAACTCCTCCGAATGATTTTGTATCAACCGATACCTCGAATTGAATGGTCTAATAAGCCCTTGAACTTTTTGAGTTCAATTTGGCATTCTATCCAAAACCATCTATATTAAGGTGCAAGTATTGATAGACCTTATCACCGAATGTACTATTCTCGGAGAAGAACATGAAGAAAAAGATCCTTTGCTCGAAGACCACAAAACCAATGGATGATGTACGTGGATGGGGCCTCAAATGCTAATGGCTCCAAAGTCGTGCTTATACTCATTAGCCAAGAGGGATGAGACATCCAAATGCCATCTAGTTCGGGTTCTATTCCACCAATAATGAAGCCAAATATGAGGCCTTAATTATCGGCCTCCCCATTACCAAAGAATTGGAGGTTTGACACTTGAAGGTCCACAATGACTCCTAGCTTGTGGTGAGCCACATCCTGAACAAATATGAGATTCAAGAGGAAAACATGAATCGATATCTCCAAAGGGCTAGGGACCTAATTTTGGCATTTTATAGTTTCTGCATTGAGAATGTTTGGGCAGACATCCTATCAAAGCTTGCTACATATATACTCAACGACCAATGTGCATAAGTCTTTTTTGAAGCTTTGGAGGAGCCCAACATCAACAAGCTAATCTCGATGCTCCAAATAGATGTCAAGTCTTGTTGGATGGATCCACTCATTTGGTATCTTTGCGGTGGAAATCTTCCCTCAAATAGAGAGGAAGCCTGTAAGATGTGAAATTGAGCCTTTAGGTTTATATTTCATGATGAAAAGCTCTACAAGAGGGAATTTTCTCAACCATTGTTGAAATGTCGGTGCCCCTCTAAAGCAAGCTACACTCTCCAAGAAGTTCATGAAGGAATTTATGGCAACCACTTAGGGGACATGGCTTTATCTCTTAAAATCTTTAGAAAGGGTATTACTGGCCCACCATGGAGCAAGATGCAAAGGACATGATCAGGAAATATGATCTATGCCAGTGCCACTCCAACATATAGTGAATGCCAACTGTTCCACTTACTTCCTTAAGTATGCCATGATCTTTTCGCTCAATGGGGCATGGACATTTTAGGACTTTTTCCTAGCTACTAGAGGGCAAAATTTTATCTTGTAGTAATTGATTATTTCACCAAATGGATAGAAGCTGAACCATTTGCAAAAATTACCGAAGCTAAAGTCAAGGACTTCATCTAAAAGTCTATATTTACTAGTTTGGACTACCCTGGACCATCATTACTGATAATGGCTGATAGTTTGGTGGTCACAAACTTGTCAAGTTCTTCTAGAATCTAGGCGTAACCCAACGTTTCACTTCTGTCGGCCATCCCCAAGCTAATAAGGAGGTTGAAGTTACTAACTGAATTCTGTTGTAGGGGTTGAAGACATGCCTAGATTGAGCAAAAGGATGATAGGCATATGAGTTGTATCATGTTCTCTGGGCCTACAAAACTATACAAAGAACTTCGACGGGTGAAACCCCTTTTAATCCTTGCCTCAGGTTCGAAACTATCATCCCCTTGGAAGTCAAACTCCCATTACTAAGGGTGAAAGGTTTTAATGAAGGTAGTAACCTTGAACCACTTCGGGCAAACTTGGAGTTACTGAAGGAAGTCTAAGAGCATGCTGCCATAAGAATGGCTGCTTATTGATGGAGAGTCACCCGCTACCATAATGCTAGCATTTGGGACAAGTTTTTTGAAGTGGGGGACTTATTTTTGAGGAGGGCTGAAGTATCCTAGCCAACTCATCAAGGAAAGCTTTCCCCGAACTAGGAGGGACCATACCAGGTGAAAGAGGTCATTTGACCTAGCACCTATCACCTGACATAGCTAGACGGCACCTCCTACCTTGACCTTGGAATTCAGAAAATCTATGAATGTATTATTAGTAGTATCCTTTCTCCTTTTGAAAGCTATGTGAAAATCATATGTTTTGGTTAGCAGGAAATCCAAAAGGCTGACACAGTGGCTGAACTAAAAATTTTAGAGAAAAAATGAAGCCCTTGCTAGAGTTCACAGAACCAAGATATGGACTATCGATGAAAATGAGGGCAACCACAAGCCCCGGATTCAACAAGTGGCAAGCATACAACATCATGTATGAGAAACATAGCAAATAACCTTTCCTCCTCAAAAGTTCCAATACATATATATTACAATTTTGATCAAATTACACATTTCCTTAAAACATTCTATGAAATATAGGTGGGGCACAGAACACTAGCAAGAAAATCATGGTAGAGAGGTATACTTTGCAGGTAGATGGAGCCAATGGATGACATGTTTGAACCCTTGTTGCATTTGTTAAGGCAATGAAAAGGCTCCCTCTGGTCCACCGACGAGTGAAGAAGAGGGAGCTCAAATGGACCAAAGGCCCCTACTTGTTACAAGAAGGAAAGGAAGAGGAACATCTTGGAGACTTCCGACTGCCTATTGCTCGTAGTGAAAGCTCCAAGAGAACATCCTCCACCTCTCCCTCTGCCCCAAGGTCTTTTGACACTAGGTGTGAGGGGAAACTAGGAGAGGAGGTTCACCATAAGGACCCTCCTCTGGTTTCATACCCTTGCCAATGATGGTAGCAGTAATGTAGCCAAGTCACTAGCTTTTTCCAATACCTTCCATTCCAAGATAAATTCCCCTTTACCATGCCGTTAGTCCCATCTATGTACCTTTTTATAGAAACATATAAATATATGGAAGGAAAATTACACATTTTCGGTACTAGTACCCACGACCAAGAGCGTCGCTGGGAGAAACTAGCCGAATTCCCTATTTGTAGGGGAGCCAGGTAAGAGTTGTCCAAATCAATGACCAACCAAAAGTCGACACACATCTCTTTTGACACTAAAGATTCTTGCAAAGAAAAACAAGCATGGCAAGATTTTAGGATTAAATCTCATATCTCTTACCTTGAAATTAGTACATAAATCCTACAGAATTCCTAGCCAAGAGGTACCATGAACATGCTCTTAGCTTGAGAAGATGGCCCAAGATTCCCAAGATTTGATATGACTCACCAGTCATGCTTCCTACCTGTAAGCATCCACGAATATGCTAAGATGAGCCAAAGTATCCATTATGGAATGTCCTAAAAGCTTTTGGTTAGGATACAAAGAATCAATGCCCGAAAATCTTTGGCCAGGCCAGTATTGGAAAGTCTTTGGCCTGACTCAACTCCTGAAAGTTTTTGGCCAGGATAAGAAGAATCAATGCCCAAAAATTTTTAGCTAGACTAGCATTAGAAAGCCTTTGACCTAATGCTCAACTCTTGAAAGCCTTTTACTGAAATAAGAAGAATCAATGCCTAAATTCTTTGACCAAGCCAACAATAGCAAGTCTTTGGCTTGATGCTCAACTCCCGAAAGCTTTTGGCTTGATACTCAACTCTTGAAAGTCTTTGGCTGAAATAAGAAGAATCAATGCCTGAAAGCCTTTGACTAGGCCAGTGTTAAAAAGCCTTTGGCTTGATGTTCAACTCCTGAAAGCCTTTGATTGAGATAAGAAAAATTAACACCCGAAAGCCTTTGGCTGGGCTAGCATTGGAAAGCTTTTGGCTTGATGCTTAACTTTCAAAAGTCTTTGGCTAGCACAAGAAGAATCAATGCTCGAAAGCCTTTGACTAGGCTAGTGTTGGAAAGTCTTTGGCCAAATACTCAATTCTTGAAAGTTATTGACTGGGATAAGAAGAATCAATGCCTGAAAACCTTTGGTCAGGCCAACATTGGAAATCTTTTGGCCTGACACATAATGCTCGAAGGTTTCTAACCTGGTCAGTGTTGGAAAATGCCTAGAAACCAATGATAGAGCCTTATGCTTGATGTTGGGAACCCTACAACTTGAAGCCTAGTGCCCCAAGATAATTTTTGCTTGGGAGTCAAGCCAATATCTGGTAATTGATAGCAGTACAAGACAATACCAGATGCCTTCAACCCCTTATCTGGTCTATGTTGAGTCATCCCAAGCTCTACAATAAGGACCGTTCATATTATAGTTTGCACCACCACCTAAAAGTGACTGGGATGAATGTGCTCTACTCTGGAGGCTGCATCAAGCCCTCGACATGATGAAATTAAGGTTGCATTTGGTGGATCACCAGGAAATCCTGAATGGTATTCTGGATTACCTGCAAGATAGATTACCACTAGATAGATTGCCAGTAATGATGATTACTGTGTTTAGTATATACAGGTAATCTATCAGTAATAGTGATTATTGTATTTGGTATGACAAACAGATTACCAGTAATCTAACATCAAATTTTCAAAATATCCCTAAGTCAGATTTATTAAAATTCATGTATTATTAAATAAATATTATTATTCTTTGACCATATAATTTTTTTTGGAGAATTTTAAGCAAAGAGTTTAAATTTCATAAAAATATTATTTTATTGAAATAGAAGGTATACGTAAAATATAAGTATCATTTTTTTACTTTTGTCTTATATCAATAATATATTAATTGAGGTGACAAAACTGTTATAATGGCTATTAACCAATAATCATCCTATTATTTAAAACCATATGCTCAACTAATT
Source organism: Areca catechu (assembly GCA_021397845.1). NCBI lineage: Eukaryota > Viridiplantae > Streptophyta > Magnoliopsida > Arecales > Arecaceae > Areca > Areca catechu. Next base: position 136,521,856 of record CM038049.1, read on the forward strand.
ATAGATTAAAATATTATGTATTTGGATATTTAATTTTAATATAAACTTAAGTAATATATTACCATATGAACAATGGATCCATTACCATTATATCAGTTGCTATTCTACTCCAAAATCAAGAATTGGACTAGAAAAATAATGTTCTTTACTTTTATCAGAATAAATAATAATATTTATAAGGTGGCCTATTGTTGGATGGCAACATATATATCGATCAAGTGTTAGTAGGCCTTTCAAAATCTCGCATTACATCAAGCACTGACTTCGAAGACACGATGGGATCCAACGATGTGGACCGCCTCCTGGAACTACTCCCCTTATCATTTTCATCGAGAGAAGGAAGAATAATGAATAAAGCACGGCAATGAGCGGCTTGATGATGGATTCCCTGGCGATCTTCCCGAGATGAGGAGGAGGGGCCATTAGGGGGCTCGGAGGCGGGGTGGCGAGCAACCTGATGTAGGGTCGGTGGATGGGAAAGAGGAAGAGAAGGAGGAGGAGGGGCATTGGGGGGCTCGGAGGCAGGGCGGCGAGCGGTGCGATGATGGATTCCCTAGCGCTCTTCCCAAGATGAAGAGGAGGAGGAGGAGGAGGGGCCTTGGGTGGGCTCGAAGGCAGGGCGGTGAGCGGCCCGATGCAGGGTCTGCCTTCTTCCTGATCATCAGTAATGGAGGAGAAGGAGGATGTTTTACAGAAAAAAACCTTACCAGTCATTGATAATGGCTTGAATGGTGACGATCTTCCTAGAGGTGACGCGATGGCAGCTCACCGGTGAGAGGTGGAGGCAGGGTGGGGCAAGGAGAGTGCGAGATGACAAAGGTGAAGAGGCTCTGCTTTCCTTCTCATTGAAGAAAGTAACAGGACAGGGATATTTTTGTAAAAAAATTAGATTACCACTTCTCCGGTAATCTGGATAGCCACCTTGCCCTGAGGTAATCTAGATTTCCATATGAGGGGTAATCCAAATTACCACTGCAAGATAGATTACCATTTTATAAAAATGCCCAACATGGTAATCTGGTGGGCTCAATTTAAAATTACTAGTAATCTGGATAGATTACCGTATACCAAATGCAATCTAAGGGTTTCATGTCCTTACCAGGGACCAGTAAGTTGTTAAGTTTTTATATAGCCTCAGAAATATTCATAAGCATGCGCACTGAATTATAATACTTAGTCAAAAACTGGAAGTATTTCATTAATAGTATCAAAAAAGAACTTGAAGGTTCTACAAAAATGGCCATCTTTACAAGATAGGCTGATGACATTTACATTGGTAAAAACAAAAAGAAGAGAGATGAAAGTAGTTCAGGCGGGTGGGGCACAGGAAACTTTTTCAGCCTCAATGGCTTATGCTTTGGGAGCTGGCACACCTTCGGCAAGGGCTTCATCATCTAACTAGTCCTCATCTAGGAAATTCAGGTTGAGATCTAAGTAATACTTAAGGATCCTCCTTCGGGTGTCATCTATGCCCTCTACAAAAGCCAATTAAGTGAAGGCCAGCTTCTCTTGGGGGCACTCTTCAGAAGCCTTGTAAGCTTCTAACACATTCTATGCCACCTTTTCTTTCTGTGCTTCGAGATTCACTATCTCCCACCATGTAGTCTCTAGAGCTCCCTTTTCTAGAGGGAGCACCACCTTAAGTTGAATGTTTTCAGTCTCAACGTGCTTGAGACTATCTTTGACCATTTTCTAGTACGCTTTAGCCTTCTTTAGGCATGCGGCCAAGTCCTTTTTTTTCTCGGTCATCCAATGACCCTTCAAGTCATAGTAGTCCTTATGAAATGGCATATCCGCAAAGTAGCAAATTAAGTAGTGAGTCACTGAATGTTAGAAATTGAATTTGAAAGAAAGAAAAGAAACTAATTCTCATAATGCTCCAAACTGCATCCCTTCGACACTAATGGTTGCCTTCCTTGAAAACTCGATCGGCGTCCACTGTATGAATGAAGTTTTTTAAGATGCCTTTGGCAACCTCCCAATTGTCGAAGGCATAGATCTTGGCCCTCGAGGCCTGGTTGCCCGGAAGCCCCTAGAAAGTAATCGACTAAGGAGAGGAGGAAGTCCCAGCTTTTGATGCCTGGGAGCACTTTGAAGCGATTAAGGAGGAACTTCCAGAGTGTCAGACAAAATGAGCTCGAGCTCAGGGGTGGTCACAACCTAGATCCTTGATGGCTCCCTAATAGTAAGAGCCATGTCAGCTTTCCTTTTCTTCAAAGTAGCCTTCCTCAAATTGTGGGCATCTGAAGTGTTCATATATGAAATCAAGAAAAAAGGATATTCAAAAAAGAATAAGGACCAAAGTAAAAAAGTAGAACGAATGGATCGAGGTTCTTCTTATGATGGGGGACTAATATGCATGCAATTCTTTTTGTATGTTTTACATGTTGAGTTAGGTGATTAATTCCCGAATTTCAGATCAAAATTATTTGTAGAGAATTTTGTATGAGTTTTTGAAGATCAGCATGCAGATTAGGACCTAGAAAAGTAGCAAAGAAGGACTGCCGGGGCTGAGAAGCCTCGGTTAGGGCAAGTTCTCCTACAATAAAACCACTAGAGGCAGAGGGGTGTACCTGACAATGTCTGTGAAGATTACAGCGAAGGGGTCTCTCATTCCTCGACGGATGCGGCCTGGAAAATCGAGCTAATGACCCGCGGATACCCGGCTTTCTGCTCGGTGGTCCGATTAAGGCTTGGCTGGAGTCGTTGGATTCGTAGGAACTCAGGGACCTGCAAACGACCTGTCAGGGATAAGAAAATTCACAAAGGAACAAGAAAACAAAGGAAAAATAGCAAGGGAAGGCTTCTTTTGGAGTGGGCATCCAGGGATCTGGAGGGTTTGTTGGCAACAGGAAGATGATTGCAAACACCGGGAAGAAGAACTCTCACAAACCCCTTTATGCACACAGCAGGGTATCACACAACTCAATAGAAGAACTCAAGGTTTTAATTCATATCAAAAGTTCTCTTCATACAAGAGGCTAGGGTCCTTTAAATAGACCCTTAACCTTGGGCTCCAAGTAAGGGCACATAAGTCTTTACATAAGAATCATTTTCCCTCTCAAACCCTAGCTAGAAAATAAGGAAACATTAGGTAGAAAAAATCCCTAAAATTTCTCTTGACTTGGCTAACACTCCAAGGACACCTAGGGGGGCGTGTTGGGCTTCTAGGAGCAGCAAGGGGCCGGCCCAAAGGGGCCCGGGTGCATGGGTTTGGGTCTCTGGAAGCTGGGGTGGCCTGGTAGCCAGGTAGCAGGAATATTCCCTGGTATCTTGCTTCTTAGGGGCTTGGGCTTGGCGCCTGGGCTTGATTTCTTTGGGCTAGGATGCAGATGGACCTCCAAAATCATGGATGCCTTGGTATATAAATATATTTTGGCATCTGGAAGGGAATTGGGCATCTGGAGGGCATCTGCAAGAAATCAGGGTTTTCTGAATTTTCCTCCTAGGGTCTTCAAATCTTCAAGCTGGGTTGGACTTGGGCTATACTTCCATGTCTTCAATCTAGTTGGACTTGGTCTTCACTTGTATGATATAGTCTTGAGTCCTCAGTATGCTTGGACAGGACTCAAAAAATAAAATTAGCTCAACATGAGCTGACTAGCATTGGACTGAACTAGCTCAACATGAGCTGACTAGTACAGAACTGAAATAACAACTCAAAATACTCAAATAACAACTAAAATAGACTCAGATGAGCTAAGACCTTATTACAGATGGACTCATAAATTATTGATCAATTTATAGAGGGTTGAAAAGCCTCTGTCTTATTCTGGTGCCTCCGGTGTCCCCACCAATTCTCCCGGGGTGGGAGGAACTCGACCCTATCGAGTGAAGATCAGACTAGCTCACATATCTCTCAAGAAGGTCTGGGTTGAGGCGTTGCAAGTCCTCTCGAGAAATCTATGAATCGTCCGACTCTGGCTGGCCTTGCCATCGGACCAGGAAGCATTGATAGTCACGGCCCCGGGTCATGATGGCTTGATCGTCCAGGATACGCTCGATCCGTTCTCCTCTCTCAGGCCAATTTGTTAGTGGACACTCTGGGTTAGGGTCACTCACAATGAAAAGGAATAGGTCCAAAGGCCTCACTAGGTATCGCTGCCGGTTCCCTATACTCAACCAGGTCTGTAATATTGAAGGTAGAACTAATGCCCAAATCTGAAGGCAAGTCTAACACCTAGGCATTTGATCCAACCTTCTCTATCACTTTAAAAGGTCCGGCTCTGCGAGCATGAAGCTTCTTTTAGGTCTAAGCCTAACCAAGATAGAATCCACTACATCAAATTCTTTGATCCATCTTCGGGAATTAGCCAGTTTGTTTAAAATTAGTGTAGGTGGTGAACATGCTGGGCACATGCAGACTCCTAACAAATGATTCAAAGGACTCAGACTAACACCTAACAGACTTGACTATGCATTCCTATAAAAGGAAATCTTATTGAACTCTTTGGATCTAAACCTAACAGATTATAGGTTCCCTAGGTTTGATCCTAGCTTGACATGCACATGAAAATTTACAGTGAACTCCTAGCAAATTCCAAAGAGTGTGCCAGAAGTAAGATGCAAACCTAACATGCATGATGAATGCATGCAGTATGCTAATCTCAATTAAATGCAATTTAATAATCCTAGAAATGCTGGAGGTGTCAGGAAAGGGCAGAAAATAGAAAGTGGGTTCAGAATTAGTTTGGTAAGGTAGAGAAAAAGGTTCATGGTTAGTTGGATAAAGTAGGATAAAAGATGGGGTGTCAGGAACTAATCCTATGCTAATGAGGTTAACCTTACGAGGTTAAGCTATATCTACAGGGTTTGCATAATGGAAGGATGGGTCTTCAATTTGGGGAAGAGGTCCTTAATGGGAATTATAGGAAGGGACTCATCTTGAAGGTATTGATTCAAAGAGATCAGGTCCTTAATAAATTCTTCTGGTTCTTGTATTTTTGGACTAGACTCTATAATTTGGCTCTCCTTTATGGTTTCCTCAGGTAAGGCTCTAGCAGCAGTACCTAGGTTCTCTTCCTCTATTTGTTCTTCCATTATAGCTTTAGGTTGGATGTGGTCAAGGTCAACTAGCTCTGGGTTGGTTTCTACCTGGGTATCTACTGGGCCAGCTAATTCTAGGTCTACTAAAGGTGTCTCCTCTTCTCCTTCATACTCATCCACTAGGCTCGCATCAGCTTCATACACTTCTGCGTTAATGTAAGCCTTGTCAATCTCAGGAATGGTTGGAGAAGGTCGGCTAGGGGAAAATTGGCTAGGTCCTGGTTTCTGATTATGGACACTAATCGTAGTAGGTTCAGGTTGCCTAAGGGGTAGTGGTTCACTACTGGGCTCATATTTAGGGGTACTAATCTTATGGGATTTAAGTTGACTAGGGGAAGCATGACTAGTACTAGATTGATACCTAGGGGTTATGGGCTCTCTGGGTTCATAGGACAAGGGTGCAGATCAATGGGTCATGGGATTATAGGATCTGGGGTCATAGGATTTTGGGTCAGCTCTATGGTCAGGTTCTAAGGATGGATCATGGTATGGGGTCCTCCTAAGGTTGGGCTCTCTATATGGGTCAGGATATTGGGTCCTCCTAGGGTTGGACTCCCTATATGGGTCAGAATACTGGGTTCTCCTAGGGTTGGACTCCCTATATGGGTCAGAATATTGGGTTCTCCTAGGGTTGGACTCCCTATATGGGTCAGAATATTGGGTGTTGGGTCTACTAGGCTCATAGGGTGTGGGTGCATAGGATCTATGATCATGGGATCTAGAGTCATAGGATCTAGGTTCATAGGTTATGGATTCATAGGTTTTAGGTTCATAGGATTTGGAGTCATAAGATCTATAGGTTGTGGGTATACTAGGCTTATAGGGAGAGGGTAAATAGGATCTACCTTCATTGTCTATAAAATCCTGATTGAGTCTTCTAGGACTAACCTTAGGGATTGGGTCATGACGATGGGCTCTCCTAGGTTCAGCCTCAAGGTATGGATCAGGGTTTGGGGTCCTCCTAGGTTGAGGATTGTAGTACGGGTCAGGATAAGGGGCTCTCCTAGGTTCGACCTCATGGTATAGATCAGGGTTTGGGATCCTCCTAGGTTGAGGGGAATCAGGATCTGGCTCAAACTGTGACTCATGGGTTTTTTTTGGGGTCCCTACCCGGACTTTTAACTGATCAAACCGATAGGCAAGATGGTCAATTCTATCATTGGTTTGAATACGAGACTGAGTTAATTGGGTCATCTGGGTAGTCATCTAGGTAGCCATCTGGGCCATTTGATCAGCTAGGGCTTTTATTTGGGCTTGTAAATTTTCCATGGGTTCAGACATTTGTGAAGGAGGTGGGTGATATGAAACTCCTGATCTAGTGCTCATGCAAGACTCGATCAGACCGACTACAGCTGACTAGACCTAGAGTCCAAACTAGATGCTCAATCAGGGTGGCAAACTAGCCTATAGTAACCCTGTACTCAGCCAGGCAGGTGTAAGGGGAGTGTTAGGTCCCTGAATGCCAATCCTAGACACCAATCAGAGATTGGCCATGTAGGCGGACCAGCACACAAGCCCTTCGGGATTGAATCCCTAAACTACCATTCTAGACACTGAGCATAAGGCACACATAGGTTAACTTGACATAGTGATCTAACACTAGCCCGGACCCGACCAGTTGGTGTCCCTAGCCCACTAGGGCAAATTAAGTCTAGTTAATTTTTAGGTTAAGGCTTGGGACCGAATGCAAGAGATGTGGTTTTGGTCTAAGGAGAGGTTATCAACTCCTCCCCTTATCTGATATAGCAAGAGTGCCCTTAAAAGTAAATTATGCAATGATGGCAGGCAGATAAGGATGCAAATTAGGGTTTAGATATTTTTTGGTATTTTTGGAGAATATGTAATTTTTTTTCTTAAATAGAAGAAAACTTTCAAATCATGGCCTAATATGCTGGAAATATACTAAAATTAAAAGATATGCAAAAGATGCTAAACAAAATCCTAAAACTTCCAAACTTGTCTTGCTGAAAAAACAGAGCCAAAAATTTACAGGCTGTATTTCGGCTTGCAGAAAATTTACAGTCCATAATAAAATTTGAAAAAATTCTTAAAATTACTGTGAATTATGATGAATCCAGAAAAATAAATTTTAGAATTTTTGGAGTTTTTATCAGGAAAAATAATTAAAATAATAGATATATATGGACTGAAAAATTGTAGAAAACAAGCCCTAATCTAAGCTCTGATACCAGATGATGGGGAACTAATATGCATGCAATTCTTTTTGTATGTTTTACATGTTGAGTTAGGTGATTAATTCCCGAATTTCAGATCAAAATTATTTATAGGGAATTTTGTATGAATTTTTGATGAATGAAAACCTTGAGTTCTTCTATTGAGTTGTGTGATACCCTGCTGTGTGCATAAAGGGGTTTGCGAGAGTTTTTCTTCCCAGTGCTGCAATCATCTTCCTGCTGCCAACAAGCATCTCAGATCCCTGGATGCCCACTCCAAAAGAAGCCTTCCCTCATTATTTTTTCTTTGTTTTCTTGTTCCTTTGTGAGTTTTCTAATCCCTGACAGGTCGTTTATAGGTCCCCAAGTTCTTACGAATCCAACGACTCCAGCCAAGCCTCAATCGGATCACCGAGCAGAAAGCCGGGTATCCGCGGGTCTTTGGCTCGATTTTCAGGCCGCATCCATCGAGGAACGAGAGACCCTTTGCTGCGATCTTCACAGACGTTGTCAGGTACACCCTCTCTACCTCCAGTAGTTTTATTGTAGGAGAACTTGCCCTAACAGAGGCTTCTCAGCCCCGACGATCCTTCTTTTCTACTTTTCTAGGTCCTAATCTGCATGCTGATCTTCTAAAATTCATATAAAATTCCCTACAACTTATTTTAATCTAAAATTTGGGAATTAATCACTCAACCCCACATATAAAACATACAAAAAAATTGCATGCATATTAGTTCCCCATCATCTTACCTCTTGTCTGAGCTCGACTGGCCCCTGTGTTATAAAGGGTCACCTTGGATAGTGGCACTTTTAGGCTAGAAACCTGAACATGCTGAAGAACATTGACCTACTCCTCCTCTTACTAGGATAAAAGAGTAGGGCGAGTCAATTGATGCAATTGGGTACCCCATTGCATAAAACCCCAACTATCGACATCTTGGTGTCTTACAAAAAAAACTTACTTCCTCCAATGATGAATGGAAGGAGTTTCCCGAATCAAGGGATGCCGCCCCTTATAGGGACAAGCAAATGACCATCCGTGGTAGCGGCAATGCTTGCCGAAGAAGAAAAAAGCCCTAAAAAAAGGAATCATGGGATGAGCCTCAACCAAGATATAAATTACCAAAAAACTATAGATAAATCATCATGTGTTTAGCATCACTGTGCAAGGGGGAGACCTATATCTCTAAAGAACTCAATAAAGCAAAAATATAGAGGCAACCTTAGTCTAATAAAAAATATTCTTTAAACAAGGTCAACTGGCCCGGGGGAGGGTTACAAGCTTAGACAGTCTCAAGCAAGACTTCTAGATTAAAACTTGGAGGGACTTGGTACTTGCTTTGCAACTTTTCCAAATGCAACTCCTGAATCTTACATTGGATGAGCCTAGGAAGAAAATTTCCTTTGGAGTCTCCCAGAAGCTCCTTTTTCAAGGTCCCCTAGGAATTCTCCTTTGAGGAGCACTGGGGATCCCCCTTTAGGATCCATCAACTCTCATGGCAAGGCAACAGCTACCGTTACCTCACCACTTGGAACAACTTTCACATCCATAGTAGAAATTCTTGATTCAATAAAATCATGGCTCAAAAACTATGAGCCACCTAACTTAGGGGACTGCTCAGAGTTTGACATCTAAAGATCAAATGGAAATACCTAAAATCAAGAAAAATCACCTTAAAAACAAGCATGAAGAACTCTAAGTGTTCGAAATCAGGAATAGGCGAGAAACACTACTGAGGCCAAGATAAAAACTATTCCAAAGAAAGTCAAGAAACCTTTTAATGAACCAAAGCAAGAGCTCGAAGAGACTAAATAGGAAAGAAATGGAAAAAACAATAGCAAGCACCATCAGAACTCAACAAAATAGTTGTCAAATAGAGGAAGGAATCTTGAAGGAAGAGAGAGCGAGGGGAAGAAGAGAGAGTTTCAAAAGCAAAAAATAAATCAGGTGCTAAGGATTTCCCTACTTATAAAAGCCCTTTCAACAGCTTAGATTCTGTTAGAATAAAACCAATCTATTGGATGGTTTACAAATGGCAATAGGAGGTAAGCTGAACCATGTCCCTATGGATCACCAATATCGAAACATTTCGAACATATCCTGCTACCTCATCGCCTTTCGTATGAAAAGGCTTTAATCCTTCTTGAGTGCTACATCACCTTAGGTCATCATGATATCATAAATGCTTTCCATTCCCCAAGTAACCCATGACAAAATATCTTTTCAAATGACATACCATATCGGTAAAAATATAGGTGTTAATATGATTTTACCAATATTGAACTTCGGCCATTCCGCTATCTTTCCTAAATCTACCTAGGGAAAACTAATAGAACCAAAATCTCTTGCGAACAATGGGATACTTTCAAAAGCACTGAACCACAACACTTAGAAAAAATCATATTTTATTCACTTTATAGATAATTACAGTGTTAAGACATAAGAAAAGAAGGAAAAAAGTAAAAGCTTATAGTAGGTGGGAACCTTAATTTCCTTGCCTGTGTTCCCGGTTCGCTTGACTTGCATGAAGAGACCATATAGCCCATGTCATGATAGGGACCCGAAGTAGGCCTGCATTTGCCTCTAGAAGAATTTGGACTACTAAAAGCCTACAATCCTCAAATCTGGCCTCGTATGTCTCGCTTTTAGCATGGCGAAGACAAGTTTCAATAGCCCCTACATGTGCTTCGGCCAATGATGCTTTACTTTGCAATCTTAAGATTTTGTTACTATAGCTATTATTACTCCTTTTCAATCCATCGATAGTAATCTTGGCTGCCTTTAGTTGGGTGTGTAGAGAAGTGTTTTCTTCCATCTCAGTAGTTCGACAAGTCTGGACCCACCAAAAAGCTGCTGTGTTCCTATCCTTTTTTTCTTCCAATATCTGTTGAAGGAACTGAACTTCTGCTATAGTTTCGTCCCTAGCTAGCTCAATTTGTTGAATCCCATCATCTTGTTCCGAAGATCCCTCACCTTGCATCCAATTCCAAATGAGGCAAAGCTCTTGCCATAACCGCTCGTTCTGACTCTAGGCCAAGTTGAACTCCTTCCAAAATCATTGAATTTGATAATTTGCTTCGGCCTTTATGTCCTTAATTTTGGCTTGAAAATTTTTCTCTAACTCAGTGATCTCCACTTTAGCATTCAAAACTACCTATGCCCTCTTCTTGACACACGAGCTCTACTTTCTAACACATTAAAGCTAGATGACTACTCACTTCACTGACTTTTAATGTTGAATGAACATTGTTCTTTGAAAAAACATCCACACATTTTTTTGCTCCTGAAACTCTTCCTCTACTTCAGAAGCCCAAATTTTAGTTTCACTAAGTTTCTTTTCAGCATTATCTACTTTCTCCCCCATCATAGCTATCTTTATCTCAATAATTTTGGTTGATTCTATGAAAAAGTGAAGATGACGAACTTACTGCATTAAATTTGGACAGCACCGTATTAAAGAGAGGGAAGGTGACACAAGATGGAATAGTAATAGCCTAGAAACCTAATGATAAACTTCCTCCATACCTAAATGATTGACTTAAAAGCCATACATCCATGCTCTTTAGACTTTATCTCACAGGCCTGATGGTCACCTACTACCTAAAGGAAGGTTCGAACTTGCTCTTAAGCAGATAATAGACTCTTGAGAACATATGGAATACCAGATTCACCTCTTAGTGCTTTAGCCTTAGGAGCATTGGTAGAAGAGCCCAAATTCCTATCATCCAAAGCACTAGCCCTTTGGCAATTCAAGACCACCCTTCGCAGATCCTAAACATCATGCAGATCCATCGAGTACTTAAATCACTAAAAGTTTTATTATAAAACTTACCAAAAATTGCCCTTCCCACTATAATTCGCCACTCAATGAACAAAAGCTCCCCTTAGCAAAAATATCAGTAACAACAAACTACTTTTGAAGCTCTTTTATAAGGAGAATTGGCTACATTAATTGTTCACAAACTTTGAAGAAAACACCATAAGTGCAGGGTACGAAAACTCCCTAACATGCTAACTTTTTGAGAACACAAAATCCAACATGACTTTTGGGGTCCTTTAAGGATGGTTGTTGCCCAGCTAAAGCAATCCAAGAGGGGGGGTGAATTAGGTTTCTAAAACTTTTTGCAAGAATTAAAAGTAATTGCTAGTGTGTTTTCAAAGTGTTTGTGTGCTTAATAATATGCAGTAGAAGTAGTAAAGTAAATACAGAAAGAGTAATAAGCAATCACAAATACAAATTTATAGTAGTTCGGTGTATTCAAAAATATCTACATCCACTTTCCAAGCTTTCCTTGAATATTTCACTATAATCCAACTTTGATTACAGTAAATTAATTTTCCAAGCTCACTAATCAAAACCCTTAGTTTTCACAAGGCTAACCAAAAATCTAGTTGGTTTTCACATAAGGCTTATCAATAACCTAAGTTGGTTTTCACACAAGGCTTACCAACAACCTAAGTTGGTTTTCACACAAGGCTTACCAACAACCTAAGTTGGTTTTTACATAAGGCTAACCAATAACCTTAGTACTAGTTTCAATCTCCTTGAAACTAGGAACAACAAAATAATTCAAGTATAACGTAAAAATATAATAAGCTTTCTTAAAAAGCAAATAAACTCGATGAAGCTCTTGATTATTATTGAGAAGCTTGTCTCCAAGTTGTTGAAGCCTCAATAAATGCTTGAGAATATGGACTTGAATACTTTCTTTGAAACTTGAATGCTTGAAGGCTTAACTTCACTTAAAAGTATTGGTTCTTCAATGAATGCTCAATTGGTTCTTAATGAATAATCAATGAATTGCTTCCCTCTTATGTTTGGTGGGCTATAAATATCTTTTCAAGCCTTAAAAGACCATTTATAGCCATTAGAGAGAAAAAAACAGTCGTTAGACATAAATTGGAGAAGTTCTGTGCTTCAAAAAACTAGCCGTTACTGTTCACTCAGACCTGCAAGTATCGATACTTCAAATAATGAGTTGATACTTTGAGTCAACATTTCAAACCATAAGTTGATACTAGGTCAAAAAAAGTTTTCTGAAGCTCTCTAAAATGCACTAGTGCATCAACACTTTTTTTGTGAGTTGACACTTGAGTCTACACTTCATCTTCATGAGTCGACACTTGAGCAAATTTCTGAAATCAGCAAGTTCTGTCTTCTTTTTGGTCTCAGGCCTTGAGTCGATACTTGGTAATTCATGAGTTGACACTTAAGCATGTCGACTGAAACTTTTTCTGCATATCAGCTCAACTTTCTGTGAGTCGACATCTTGAGTCGATACTTCATTTCCATGAGTCGACACTTGGTTAAAACATTGCTAAAACTTGTCCAAAATTCAAAATTTGAGTCCTTCAAAGTCATTCTTAAGTGCCAAGATCCATATAACTTAAAAATTCATTAATTTAGATGACTTCTTCAATAAGATGACAAGCATTTTGAACTCTTCAACACATTATAACTTTGATGAGTACCTTATTTTGATAAACACACTTTTAACAAATAATTATTATTCAAATATACTTAAATATTTTATTATTCATCAAAATCAAGATAGGAGTCAACAATCTCCTCCTTTTTGATGATGACAAAACTTTTAAATATATAAACATAGCAAGCTCAAAAGATTTGCAATAAGTATAGAGCAATTGACTATAAATATCAGAGCTATTGACTATAAGTATCAGAGCTAAGTTGTAATAAGTATCAGAGCTAATTTGTAATGATTATCAAGAGCAAAAACTCATCATTTAATATAAAACTTGAATAAATCTACAATGTATCAGAGCTGTATATATGAGAATAAATTCAATTCACATAATTACAATGTGTCAGAGCATATGCTTATATAAGATGTTTAAAAGATGTATCAGAGCATATGCATATATAAGATGTTAAAAAGTGTATTAGAGCAAAAAATATTTTGGAAGAATGATTATCATAGCAAAAACAAAAAAGTTTGAAATGTAATATGAGTGTTCAGGCAAAATCTTTAGAGTATTAGAGCAAATAATATAATATAAAGATAGAGTATCAGAGAATATAAAATAATATGAAGATAGTGAGTATCAGAGCATAAAAAATAATTTGAAGATAGAGAGTATTACAGCATAAAAAATAATATGAAGACAGAGAGTATCAGAGCTAAGAATGGAGAGTATCAGAGCATGAAAATAGAGAGTATTAGAGCATGAAAATAGAGCTCCCCCTCAACATATGATCTAAAAATATTTTTTAAACTTTTGAAAAAAGGCTTACATATTATTAGCATTTAAAAAAATATTTCCAAAAAAAGTTTAGAAATCTCTCTCTTAAATACTTCTCCTCTCATTCTTCCTTCTTGTTTATTACTTATTGCTTTCTTTTCTCTCCCTTTCTTTTTACTTATACCATTTGTTTCCCCCATTGTTATACCTTTTATTTTCCCTTTATATTTACCATTTATACCAGTCTCTTTATTTATACCATTCTCCCACTTTTGTCATCATGAAAAAAGATGAAGAGAGTGCGAAGTGGAGAAAGAAGTAACAAAGCTCCCCCTCAATGTAGCGATAAAATGGAAAGAATAGTAAGCATCAAAAGCAATAAAAAATGAAACATAAACATACAAGAAAATGCTGAAAGCATCATGTATATATATTTCCAAATATTTTGTAATACAAATAATACACTGTATAATTAACATACAAAATTTGATATACTGATACAAAATTTGATACAAACATACATCTAACTGATACACTGATATAAATACATCTAACTGATACCCTGACCAATCATAGTGGGCACTGTCCTCATCAGAGGAAGACCCAATCTCTAATATAATAGGTCCGATAATCCTGGAAGGACGAGGTCGAGGCCACATGGATCGAAGATCGGCTAATCTGGTATGAACTGCTCTAGGAATGTCTCCACTAGCTCGGCCTTTGCCTCTAGCTCTTGTTCTCCCTCTAGCTCATGCTAGAGGGGAAACAATATCAGGAACAGGGTCAGAAAGGGAGATAGGGTTAGCAAGTGTATGATCAAAGATAGGACCAGTGGAAAGAATATGGAATCCAGGAGTATAAAAACCTAACTCCCTAGATAAAGAAGAACTAGGTAAAGATATAGAATGAATTACGGGTATCCTATCAAAAAAAGTAGGGGAAATAGTAATTGATGGTGTAGGTAAGTCAATGAGAGTATCAGATGATCAGTAGATAGAACAAGTGTGGATACATTAGGGCCAGAAGGTTCAGATATAATAGGAGTACTAGGTAGTATAGGGGTCTGAAGAGCTGGACTCAAAGGAATGAAAGCATCCTCAAAAGACAACATGACATTAGCCGCAGTAGACTCAGTCGAATCCATTTCCTGATCAGCTCTTGCCTTAAGCTCAGGCTCTACTATAAAGTCATCAACATCAAAGTCCACCGACGGAAAACCCTGATCATCTCCTATCTCAATATTATTTGCCGGTGGAGCTAGTGGTGCTGGTGGAGAATCTAGCAGTGGTGGAGGGGAAGATAGTCTGCCAGAAGTCAATCTCTGTAGAGCAGTCATCACAGTAGCAAACCCCTTTATCATCTCATTAAATCTAGTTCTTATCTCCTCATGCATCTAATTAGCTCGCTGTCTCATAGTCTGCATCTCAGTCTCTAGGCGAGTGATCCTATCCTCAGTAATGTATGTAGGAGGTGGCACCTCGGTATGTGCTGAAATAGAGGGCTCGGGCTGTATCTCAAGTGCACTCTAGGTGGCTTAGATGAACCGGCCTCATCTCTATGTCTCCTCCTCCTCCATAGAAGTATCCTCCTCATCATCCGAGTTAGTGTCAGGTGCTTGTCTAGAAACTCTGCACCTATAATGACCTCAATGCCTTTGATAACCCATCCAGTGTAGAGACCTCTTATCATACGTGTTGGTGTGTAGAAGCTCTCTATAGGGCTCTCTGACGACATCAACTCCATAAACTCTAAAAAGTTTGGTGAGACCCATGCCATAAGGCAGACATAATCGTCTACTCGTCACTGCCTTTGTCATCTGATGAACCATAAGTTTTGGCAGGCAAATAGGCATCCTCCGAATGAGTGCCACCATGACCAAAAGCTCTCTCTCTGTAATGAAGTCAAAATGCCTGGTCTTCGGTAGTAGGATCCATGCCACAATGTGATGAAGAAGCCTCATCTTCGCTGATAGCTATGATGCAACAATAGTGGCTCCCTCACCCAAGTCATCTCTCTCCAGAATGCATCTAAACCCACTGATCCGATCTCCAAGAGAATCTACAATAGTCCCCCTAATGGGAATCTCCCAGATGTAGCTTAGAATCTTTGTAGATAGTGGAATAGAGATGCCTCTAACCTCTTCGATCCATCCATCAGCGCCTCGAGCCAGAGTCTCGTAGAACTCTCTCACAAGGGCCAGATAAAATCTCTCACGGAGAGTACAAAACTGAACTAATCCAGCATCTCTCAACCAGTCTCTAATCTGGAAGTGCTGCTGGTCAACAAAATCAAAGTCCACTCGACGTCCCCCTACAATGGCCTTAGAGGCCATCCAGTCTGCTCCTGGGACTGGTGATGGTCGAGCTGGAGGATCATGCTGCATTGGAGCCTCTATCCATTGAGGAGAGTCATGTCTAGCCTTGGTGTGGCGCTACACACCCTGAGAAACTGATTGTGGTCTTCTCATAAGTTGCTTCCTGGGTTCCATTGTCCAGAGAATAGAGAAATATCAAAAACGGAGAGGGAAACGAGCACAAATCATGGTCAAACCATGAGGATCAAGGAAATGTGAGGGAAAATGTGCTCAAAACTCAAAATAGAATTGTTAGAATCCTAAATAAGAACTAACGGAGGCAAGGGATAAGGAGAAGAGGTGTCAGCTTAAGGGAAATGGGAGGAAAATGAGATAATTTGCCCTATTTGATCACCATTTCCATCGGTCAAGTGTCGACTCACGGGTTAGTGCCAAGTGTCGACACTTCAGAAAAAAATCAGAGAAAATGAGAAAAAACCACAGATAAGATCAAGGGAGTTAATTTAAATAGTCAATAATGATTGATCATGATTTTCAAGGATATTAGGTTAAAAAATTTTCAAAGAGAATTCCAAAGGTCATAAGGAATGATTGAGATCTAATCACAAAGAGTAATGACCTTTAATTCTTTTATAATCATACTGAACCTATCTTCATTGAGTGGCTTGGTCAGAATATAGCTAGTTATTTTTTAGTACAAACAAATTCAAGCAAAACATCATTGTTTTGAACATGATCCCTGATAAAGTGATATCTAATTTCTATATGTTTACTTCTTGAATGTTGAATAGGATTTTTAGTTAAGTTTATTGCACTAGTATTATCACATCTTATGGATGTCTTAGTTAATTTGATACTAAAATCTTCGAGTTATTGTTTAATCAACAAGATTTGAGCACAATAACTTCTAGCTACAATATACTTAGCTTCAGCTATAGATAGTACAACTGAATTTTATTTTTTGCTAAATCAGGAAATTAAATTTACTCCAAGAAATTGATAGGTTCTAGATATACTTTTTCTATCTAATTTATACCAAGCAAAATCAGCATCAGAATAAGCAATTAAATCTATTGCTGAATTCTTAGAGTACCATAATCCAATATCAATAGTGCCAGATAGATATCTAAGTATGCATTTAATAGCCAATAAATATAATTCTTTAGGTTCAGACTGATATCTTCCACACATGCATACACTAAACATGATATCTGGCCTACTTACAATTAAGTACAATAAAGACCCAAGATGCCTCTATAAAATCTTTGATCTACTTTCTTACCAGATTCATCTTTGTCAAGCTTACATGAAGGGCTCATAGGTGTGCCAAGAGGTTGTCTTCTCCATCCCAAACTTTTTCAAAATTTTCTTTGTGTATTTAGCTTGGTTGATGAAGATCTCTTCATTGGTTTATTTGATCTGGAGTCTGAGGAAGTAGCTTAACTCTCCCATCATGCTTATCTCGAACTCACCCTGCATAAGCTTAACAAATTCTTGACAAAGAGATTCATTAGTGGCACCAAAGATAATATCATCAACATAGATTTGTACTACTAAGAGATCACCAGTCTTTTTCTTTAAAAACAATATAGTATCTACATGACCCCTAGTAAAGCCATTATCAATTAAAGATTTGCTTAATCTTTCATACCATACACGTGGGGCCTATTTTAAACCATAAAGAGCTTTATGCAGTTTGAAAACATGGTCAGGATATGCATGATTTATAAAATGAGGTGGTTGTTCTATATATACTTCTTCAGCTATGTATCCATTTAAAAAAGCACTTTTAACATCTATTTGAAATAATTTAAAATCCATAAAATATGTAAATACTAATAATAGTCTAAATGCTTCAAGTCTAGCAACAGGAGCAAAAGTTTCATCAAAATCAATTCCTTCCTCCTGATTATAGACTTTAGCAACTAGCCTAGCCTTATTTCTAGTCACAATTCTATTTTCATTGAATTTATTTCTATATACCTATTTAGTGCCTATTATAGAAGTATTAGATAGTCTTTCTATTAGTATCCAAATTTTATTTCTTTCAAATTGACTTAATTCTTCTTGCATAGAACAAATTTGGATCTTTTTCAGCTTCTTCTATGCTTTTAGGTTCTATTTGGGATATAAAAGCAATATAATCACATTCATTTCTAAGAGAAGATCTAGTTCTTATCCCTTTTGATGAATCATCTAAGATTAATTCCTCAGGGTATCCATGAGCATACCTCCATTCTTTACGTAGATCCTTGTGCTTCGGTGAAGATCTTGTGACTTCTTCTTCATTTTCTTTATTTTGATCTTCCTCATTCTTTTTGGAAGGATGACCATTCAGAGTCAGCTTCTCGTGTTCTTGAATACCTACAACATCATCGGAAATATTCTCTTTCCTAGAGGACTTGTTAGTAGACTCTTCAAACACAACATGCATAGATTCTTCTACTACAAGTATTCTTTTGTTGAAAACCATGTATGCCTTGCTAGATGTGGAGTATTCTAAGAAGATACCTTCATCTGACTTGGCATCATATTTGCTTAAATTATCTTTGCTGTTGTTTAATATAAAATACCGGCAACCAAACACACAAAAATACTTAAGGGTCGATTTTCTTTCTTTCCAAAGTTCATAAGGAGTTTTCTTTAAAATCAGTTGATTAGCCCAAAAATATCTAGGAAGGTCATTTTCATAAAGCATTGTGCATGCCATTTCTTCTAAAGTTCTATTTTTTCTTTCTACTACTCTATTTTGTTGAGGTGTTCTGGGTACAGAAAAATTATGCTTAATACTATTTTCATTGCAAAATTCTTCAAAATCATGATTTTCAAATTAGCTCCATGATCAATTCGAATACAAATAATAGAAGTACCTTTTTTATTTGAAACTTTTCTATAAAATTTTGTGAAAGTAGAAAAAGATTCATCTTTATGAGCTAAAAATAAAATCCAAGTAAAATGAGAGTAATAATCAACTATAACTAAACCATATTTCTTGCCTCCTAGGCTTGTGGTCCTAATTAGCCCAAAATGATCAATATGGAGTAGTTCTAGTTGCCTAGTAGTTGAAACAATTTTCTTAGTTTTAAAAGAAGTTCTTGTTTGTTTGCCATATTGGCAAGCATCACAAATCTTATCTTTTTCAAATCTAAGTTTTGATAAATTTTTGACTAGATCCTTTTTGCATAATTTGAAAAGTAAATGCATGTTTGCATATCCTAATCTACGATGCCACAACCAGCTAGTCTTATTGATTTTGGCATCCATTGTAACTAGGCATTCACCATCTTGTATAGGAAAATTATCAAGATCAACTAGATAGATATTGTCATGCCTATTTCTAATGAATTTCAGCCCATTATCATCAAGACTAGACACCATGCAAAGAGATGATTCAAAAATAATTTATAAACCTTTATCATAAAATTGACTAATGCTAAGTTAATTATGCTTTAATCCTTCTACTAATAACACATTATCAATAAAAGTAGATGGAGAAATGTGAACATTACTGACACCAATGATTTTGCCTTTTTCATTATCTCCAAAAGTCATATTCTTCTCATTTAAGGCTTCAAGAGAGGTGAATTGCTTCACATCTCTCATCATGTGTCTTGAACAACTACTACAAGGTTCCACAATCTTCTTTTATTCTTGGTTGCAAGATACACCTACAAAAAAAAGATCAAGTTGATACTTTAAGTATTCAAGCCATCTTGAATCCTTTAGGATTAGTAGTGATAGTTCCTTTTGGAATCCAAACTTTTCTTGATTTGATTTTTTTTAGATTACATTGATATGCTTTATGTCCAAATTTTTTACAATAATAACATGTAATACTAGAAGATGTAGGTACAAAGAAGTTTTTGAAGTACTTTTATTGTTTTTGAGTTTTATATCCCAAGCCAGCTTTGTTGAAAACTGCACGTTGACTATTCAATAGTAAATTCAGTTTTTCAGAACTAAACATGAAATTTTCAACAAAAGGCTTGACTTTATCAAGCTCTTCTTTAAACTTTTTGTTTTCTAACTCAAGGTCTTTATTTTTCTTTATAAGCTCATTATTTGAAATAAAAGTCTTGGATCTTTTTAGAACTTCTATCTCTTTCGAGAGAGCATTCTTTTCCTTTTCCAAAATAGCAATCTTGGCTTTTAGTTCTTTATTTTCATTTCCAAGATTGTTGTTTTCAAAAGAAAAATAATCAACTTGCTTCTTTAATTTCTTGTGCTCCATTTTTAATAATATATATTCATGCACAAGTTCATCAAATACATCTCTAAGCTCTTCAAAAGTAAATTCAGATTTAGATTGTACCTCATTTTTATTTGCCATGAGGCAAAGATTGGCAACTTCTTGCTCTTCTTCCTCCGAGCTAGAATCTTCATATTTGCTCCAAGTAGCCATCATTGCCTTCTTCTTGTATTTCTTTTTGAGCTTCTTGAGGAGAGGACAATCGAACTTATAATGACCGGGCTTCTTGCATTTAAAATAAATGGGTTGGTCCTTCTCCTTCTCCTTTTCTTTTTCTTTGTCCTTGCCTTTATCTTTACTAGGCTCTCCTTTGTGTGGCTTCTTTTTATATAAGTACTTCTTCTTTCTTATAAATCTTCTAAATTTTTTAGCCACTAGAGACTCCTTATCTTCATTTTCACTTTCTTCCGACTTCTCACTTAAAGGTTCCATTAGTGTAGTGGATTTAAGAGCAATTATCTTCTTCTTTCTATCCGCATCCACTACTTTTTGCTTTAGGTTCAATTCATAAATCATAAGTGATCCAACAGCTGCTCCAAGGATAGGGTCTCAACATCCTTTGCTTCTTGGATAGCCTTCACCTTTGGATCCCATGAGGATGGCAAAGACCTGAGAATTTTGTTAACCAAATAGCATTAGACATTGCTTTGCCAAGACTTCTTATTTCATTAACAATATTAGTAAATCTTGTGTACATATCAGCGGTGGATCCATTAGGTTCCATTCTAAAAATTTCATATGTGTGCACAAGCATATTTATTTTTGTATTTTTCACTTGGTGGGTACCCTCATGTGTAACCTCAAGCATGTCCCAAATTCTCTTCGTCGATGCATATATGAAAATCTTATTGAATTCATTAGGATCTAATACGTAATAAAGCAAGTTCATTGCTTCGGTATTAAACTTACATTGCTTAATATCATTTTCATCCCAATCTTCTTCAAGCTTTAAAATAGAAATGCCATTAACCATAATTGAAGGAACATGTGGACCTCTAACAACTACTTTCAAAGATTATAATCAATAAAATGCATATAAATGCGCATGCAAGTTTTTCAATATATGTAATTTATGCCATTAAAAAATGGTGGTATATTTGAGGCTTGACCCTCAACAACACTAGTACCTATTAGGCTACCATAGATCTTTAACTTAAGGTGGTTAGACCTACTAGCTAAGTACAAGGCTCTGATACCACTTGTTGCCCAACTAAAGCAACCAATAGAGAGGGTGAATTGGATTTCTAAAACTTTTTACAAGAATTAAAAATAGTTGATAGTGTGTTTTCAAAGTATTTGTATGCTCAATAATAATATGCAGCAGAAGTAGTAAAGTAAATGCAGAAAAAGTAATAAGCATTCACAAATACATAAATTTATAGTGGTTCGGTGTATCCAAAAATACCTATGACCACTCCTCAAGTTTTTCTTGGATATTTTATTATAATCCAATTTTGATTACAGTAGATTAGTTTTCCGGGCTCACTAATCAAAACCCCTTGGTTTTTATAAGGCTAACCAAAAATCTAGTTAGTTTTCACACAAGGCTTACCAACAACCTAAGTTGATTTTCATACAAGGCTTACCAACAACCTAAGTTGGTTTTCACACAAGGCTAATCAACAATCTTAGCACTAGTTTCAATCCCCTTGAAACTATGAACAACAAACTAATTCAAGTATAATATAAATATATAATAAGCTTTCTTAAAAAGCAAATAAACTCAATGAAGCTCTTGATTGTTATTGAAAGCTTGTCTCCAAGTTGTTGAAGCCTTAATAAATGCTTGAGAATATGGACTTGAATGCTTTCTTTGAAACTTGAATGCTTGAAGACTTAACTTCACTCAAAAGTATTGGTTCTTCAATGAATGCTCAATTGGTTCTTAATGAATAATCAATGAATTGCTTCCCTATTATGTTTGGTGGGCTATAAATACCTTTCCAAGCCTTAAAAGACCATTTATAGCCATTGAAGAGGAGAAAATAGCTGTTAGACATAAATTGAAAAAGTTATGTGCTTCAAAAAATTAGCCATTACTGTTCACTCATACCTACAAGTGTCGACACTTCAAACCATGAGTTGATACTTTGAGTTGACACTTTAGACCATGAGTCGATATTAGGTCAAAAAAAATTTCCTGAAGCTCTCTGGAATGCACTGATGTCGACACTTCATTTTCATGAGTCGACACTTGAGCAAATTTCTAAAATCAACAAGTTCTATATTCTTTTTTGTCTCAGGCCTTGAGTCGGCACTTGACTGACTATGAGTCGACACTTAAGTCGACACTTGGTAATTCATGAGCCGATATTTAAGCATGCATGCTGAAACTTTTTCTACGTATTAACTCAAACTTCTGTGAGTGACACTTTGAGTCTTTCAAAATCATTCTTAAGTGCCAAGGTCCATAAAACTTGAAAATCCAATAACTTAGATGACTTCTTCAACAAGATGACAAGTATTTTGAAATCTTCAACATATTATAACTTTGATGAGTATCTTATTCTGATAAACATACTTTTAACAAACAATTAGTACTCAAATATACTTAAATTTTTGTTATTCATCAAAATCAAGATAGGAGTCAACAATGATGTTAGAGCTAATTCTTAGCCCAAATACTCCACATTTAGACAAATGAGTGGGGGGTAATTGATGTGGAGAAAAATCCCATCCTCAGGAGCCTGAAGATCTAAAGATTGGGAAGGAGATGGCTGGATCAAAAAATGACTAAATCTATTTTGGGATAAGATAGAGCCGCACCTGGTTGCTTCTACCTACAATATTGGGTCCACACTATTTTGGGATTGAATAGGTAGAGCAAATATCTAGGTGATTCAGGAATAATCAAATCTATGTAACCGGAGTAGTAGACTACTGAACTATTTGAAGGACGAGTCCTATTTCGGGATATTTTCCCATAACTTTTCAATGGTCATCTAGTTCCGCTTCTCAAGACTAGAAGTCAAGAGCAACACTTTGACTCCCAACTCTATTGAGCATTGTACTAAGATACATTCAGCCCCTCGGGCCTCCGTCAAGCCCAACCTTTAGCCTTACAACCCCTTACTGACATGACCCTCCGATCTCTTGGTCTCCTAACAGGCTTAGCCTTTGGGTCCTTCAGATTTTACCTTAATCAACATTCAGTCATTTGAATCACCCCTTTACAGACCTCTAGCTAGGGTACATTAGACCATTCCCCTTTGGGGGTCCTCATCATGCAATAGGCCAAGTTTCATAGAGCAAGGAAACCTATGGATGATGGCCGAAGGAAGAATCTACTAACACTTATCTCTGTACATCTTTAGTAACGAACAAATGGTCAAGTTCTATAATCAAGAGCAAATCACAGCCATTCATGAAGTGCAGCTCCTCCTTAGAATATAACTCCCAGAGCCATTAAAGCAAACAATAGGAAGACATAAAAAATGAAACTTTCATTTAATGGAAGGTAGATATTCCAGATAATAAAGGATGATTTCCTCCCATAATTCTTGACAAAGGCCAAAAGCCAATCACTTCACGTCTACTCTCTAACATATCAAGGTATCCCCAGACTACCCCTATGGCTTGAGTATATAAGGGGGTTCGCTGGAGATATGCACCCCTCTTTGCATGCATGCATATGCTTTCACCCTACTTTCATCACTCCACTTTCTACTTTATGATTTGAGATACTGACTTAAATATTGGAGGGCCTAGTCACCTCCAGCCAGGGCTTCTTTTATAGGTACAGTCATCGATATCCTCTCTCCAATTTACTCTAATGTTCGAGCATATTTCAGCACCATCAGTGTATATGTAGACATTTATTTCAAGAATTTTTAAAAAGGCTCCGTGGAATCTCACAAATCTCATATAGGTAGTATTTGAATGAAAAGGGATTGAGTTGAGGTAATTAGGAATGATTTCAAGTCATTGGAAAAGCAAAAAGGTCAAATAATTCCACCTAACAAAGGCAAAAATTTAAATAAAAAATTTTGGCACACTTTCAGAATTTGGCATACATGGCACAAGTAAGTTGTTGACAAATTATTGAAGAGTTATCGATAATATTGTCGACCAATGTTAAAGAGTTGTTAACAAAACTATGTTGTGACTCTCAGAACAGACCTTGTTAAAATATTGTCAACAAAGTTGTTGACAAATCTGCAGCCTGAGATTATGAAACATAGCTTATATGCAAAATTATTGACAATCATACTGCTGGAAGCTATATAAGCTATTTTTCATACCTATTTGAAGTGTTAAATGCTTCCTAATCAAATTCAAACGCATACTAAGGGCTACTAAACCCTCTCTAAACTTAATTGAAGCATAAATCCATCAAATAAAGAGGCAAGCTTAGGAAAAAAAGGATTTATTTAGCCATCATTCATTGTACGTAGTTAATTCATACTTTTAAACCGAGACTAAGATGCACAAAATACATATGCTATAGAATTGAAACTTTCTTATTTGCATCATGTTTAGCAAGCATGCTTCAATGATATGTTAACTTCTTTCATAATAAATTTGTCTAAGTCTAATGATAAATTAACTATATATCAACCTACTTTAATGTTGCACCATGATACATAATACTATTCCAGTGACTATTTCTTTTGCAAACTTTATCATCAATTATATTAGCGAGCCAGTATACCTTTATGGCTCCATCTCATCCTATAATTTTATCGGTGCACATGGTCATAGTAATTTTATGGGAAATTATGTGATGTATATAAATGATCAAATTACCCGTTATATTAACAATGTACAATAAGATATAAACTATGTATTACCTAAGAGTAACTTTGTAGCTTTTTATACCCTAGAATAAGACCAAAAAATATGAAATTTAAATTTTAAGGGCATCAATAACTATACAATATATATATATTTTAGATTTTATAACTTCAAAATAAAATACAGATTTTCAAAATGTCTTTGCTAACAACATAACAAAAATTCTAAACAATTACTCAATAGCCTCGTTATAAGTCCTATTGTGTCCTTTTGCACATTGCCCACATTTTATAATTTTTGATAAATCCACTTGTGAAGCTTTTTTCTTTTTCCTAGGCTTACCAGGATGAGTCTTTGTGATAGGAGGTAAAATATATATCTCATCTAAAATACTACTGGCCACCTTAAAATCAAGAATTGGATTGATAGACTCTGCATATGTTGCTTTATACATATTGGCCATGAAACAATTATCAGTGAAGTGATAAAAGATCTACTAGCTTTTTTCAATTCATGCTTATATGGTATACAAAAGATTCACTATTCACCATAAAAGCAAATGCATTCCTGTAGGTCAACTTTAATTGAATACTTTGTATCCTTTACATCATAAATTATGATGCTCAATGTAAAGATAGATAACCTTTGACCTTCTTCTGTATTTTTCTATAATACCTTTTTCAAATTGGGACAGAGATGAGTTTGTGTACTATGACCTCGAGTTCATCGATCATATATCAATTACATATTTTGGAGTCTTATATGATTAACCATTTGAGGAATGGGAACATACTGAGTCTCTATGATCCAACTGTTAAAATACTCTATCACATTGATGCCATGATACCCCAACGTGGACCTAGAAATATTGTATTACCCAATGCTCTGGCTTTGCATGCATGATAAAGTTACTTATTGCTAGGGCTTCTGCTATAAATTTACTTATTAGTTTTTGAAAAATATTCAAATTTTGGGTATAGACAGCAACATTCAATAAATCAATTAATCTCTTCTTTTTAGCTATGTGATAATAGACAAGCAACTATATGTAGAATAATGAAAGGTTCAAGTATATGACTAACTTGGACTTAATCAAGCAATATATTTAAATATTAACTTAAAAATTTAGAAAAATATATTGCATACCTTATTTTTGAAATTATTTTTAACATGACGGATGCAATAAGAGTTGTTATAATATTCTAGTTCAATTTTAAAATAACTTCTGGTTCATTCTTTGAACCAAATTTTAATTTTTAGTTTATCAGTCAAATTAGTATACTAAGAAAAATATCTCCTGGACTTGATGAAAATTCTGATCCACAAAAGGATACATTATATATTTTTGGCTTCGTATCTTCAGCCGGTCCAAAGACCAAGTCTATCAATTTTATATCTTCGGCTTCGTATCTTCAGCATGGTCCGAAGACTAAGCCTATCAATTTTATACATTCGGCTTCATATCTTCAGCCTGATCCGAAGAGTATGTTATCTTGTTTTCAAGATTACTGTAAGTATTTATCTATTTTTTCTTGTTAGTTCTAAAAAAATTTATCTGAAGTGTATAGCTAAACATTCCCTCTAGGAGCACTACTAAAGACAATGTTGGGTTCACTTTGGATCTTCTCTAAAAAGAATGAAGTATATTGAACATGTGGGCTTTTCCAACCCCAAACAGTTAAAGTCTGTTCTGGTTGTTGTAACCGCTCACATGGTCGAAATCCTCAGATTGGATAACTACGGAATAACTAATTTTCGACCACCGCTACTTACAGTTCTGAGGAGATTTTGTTTGCTAACTCCCATAACGTAAGTAGTTACGTTTATGCTTATAAATACTGATAAGAGGGGACACTCGAGGTAAACTAAGCTAACTCAGATCATTTGAATTCTTTTCCTTTCACTCTCTGCTTCTCGAGCTCTCCATTCTACTGTCTGAGTTCTTGCTAACTTTGGCATCGAAGTGTCCTCCACCGGAAGATTTTTGGTGAAGGGATCTATTTTGTAGGTTTCGATCGACAGCAAACCAGCAGGTGAACCACTCCATCTAGTCCGCGAGGATTCAGCATCAACAGATTGGCATGCTAGGAAGGGGAAGATCCATTTCTTACTTAAAGGAGAGATTTACTCAAGCAAAAATGGTGAAAGGGAAGGTTCAAAACACATCCACAAGCAGGGAGCAACATGCTCCTCCAGCAGACGATCCTCCAGTAGATCATGGAATGCAACCTTCTATGCTAATGGTGGGGCAACAGCAGTTAGAAGCCCTCTTGAACAAGGTAGATGCTTTGACGACGTTAGTTCACAATCTACAAGAAGCTGCTACTCAAAGACAGTGCCCACCACCTATCTTGCAGCCCAGCCTTCAAACTGAAAGAAGAGAAGATCGACATCGAGAGCTCACTCCAAGTTCCTCATGGATCAGGTCATCTCATGATCACTATGCCTCCCCTTTAGATCGACAAACAGGAGATCATAATGAAAAGAAGAGGATCAGGCACTCTCCTTCTGGTTCTTCTAGAAGTTTTATACCTGAAGGAGCTAGATAGAGAGAGATAAACTGTGAATTTGAAGAAAAAATCAAGTCTATGCAAGCAGAGATAGCCAAGATTTCAGATCAGAGGAGAAACGATGAAGTCATAGCTTTCAACTCTCAGCCTCCTTTCTTTGATCGGATCATGGATGAAGTTATCCCTAGGCACTTCAAGATTTCACAACGTGAAGCTTATGATGGGACTACGGATCCTCTTGACCATCTAGGGAGTTATAAGGCTCACATGATAGTGCAAGGATCAACTAATGCTCTATATTGTCTTGCTTTTTGTGCTACTCTGAGAAGATCTGCTCGAATATGGTATTCGAGCTTACTGCCAAAGACTATACATTCTTTTGCTGAACTGGAATGGCAGTTTGTTTCACACTTCAAACAATGCCAGAAGATGCTGCGCAATACTGATAGCTTGTTCCTTCTCCAGCAGAATGAAGGAGAAAGTTTGAAAGAATTTGTGCACCATTTTAATTCAGCCACTTTAGAGATTCCAAACCTTAATAAGCATGTGGCCATGTCTACCTTAAAGAAAGGCCATAAGTCATCCAGGTTTACTTTTTTCCTGGATAAAAGATTTTCAATGAGCTATGCTGAACTACTGACAAGGGCTCAGAAGTATGCTATTGCTGAAGAACAAGCGGCAAGCCGAAGACTTGCTGAAGGGAGATAACCTTCAAAGAAGAAAAATCCCAAGGGACCAAACGTGCCCACATCCTCTAATAATGCATTGGCTCCTAGGCATAGTCCCAAGTCCAAGCAGCAAAATAATCGATTTGATGCCTACACACCCCTCAACTTACCAAGGAAAAAAATTTTGCTGGAAATTGAGAAAGAGAATTATTTGTAAAGGCCACGTCCCTTGAAGACTTCTGCAAAAGCAAGGGACAAGAGCAAGTACTACCGATTTCACCGAGACTATGGCCACAATACCGAAGAGTGTTTTTAGCTTCGGGATGCTATTGAAGATCTGATAAAGAGGGGATATCTGGGAAAATACATCAAACGCTCAGAACCTCAAGCTGAAGCAACAACTCTTCCAAGGATATCTGATGAAGCCGATCTACCTCATCAAAAGCTGACTGATGGGAATGTTGGCATGCTTCATCGATCAATTGCCTGGGATAATGATGCTGAAGAGAACATTCCCAAAAGACTCAAAGAGAAAAATTCTATCACTTTTTCTGATGAAGATATCCAAGGAGTTCAACTTCACATGATGACCCTATCGTGGTCTCAGCTGTAATTGCTAAATATGATGTAAAAAGAATTCTGATTGATAATGGAAGTTCTGTTGATGTTTTGGTATACGATGCTTTTCTTCGGATGGGATTGTCTGGACGTGAATTACAGAGGTTCTTCATTCCTATAACTGGTTTTGGAGGAAATCAAGTTGGAGTTGAAGGAGAAACGGTATTACCTATGACTTTTGGGTCTGAACCATACCAAAGAACCCTTCCCATCAATTACATTGATGGCTAGAATGTCTTCGACCTATAATATGATCCTAGGGCGTGTCCAGCATAAAATAAGTTCAGGGCCATAGTATCCAAATATCACCTTTTGGTTCAGTTTCATACTAGGTTAGGCATTGGAGAGGTGAGAGGGGATCAAAGGATCGCTCACCAGTGTATAATGATCCAAAATAAATAGAATTCTAAACCCTTGACACTTGATCAATTGGATCCAAGGGATGAAGCCAAAGACTGTGGAGAACCAGTAGAAAAACTCTCTTTGTGCCTTTGTTCGAAGATGACCCAACAAAACTTGTACAAATTGGCAGCTTATTAGATGAAGAGTCAAAGACAAGGTCAATTACATTTCTTCGAGATAATGCTGATACTTTTGCTTGGACGACTTCGGATATGCCCAGAATTCCATCTGAGGTAATTACACATCACCTAGAGATGTCTCCCAGTTATAAGCCAATTCGGCAGAAGAAAAGAAATTTTGCTCCAGAAAGGCAGAAGGTTATTGACGAAGAGGTTAATAAGCTTCTTGAAGCTAATTTTATAAGAGAAGTGCAATATCCAAATTGGTTGGCCAATGTAGTTATGGTGAGGAAATCTAATGACAAGTGGAGGATCTGCATAGACTATACAGATCTTAACAAAGCATGCACAAAGGACATTTTTCCTTTACCGAAGATTGATCAGTTAGTTGACGCCACTGCCGGTCATCAACTGTTAAGCTTTATGGATGCTTTTTCATGTTACAACCAAATCTGAATGGACCCTGAAGATGAAGAGAAAACTGCTTTCATTACAGAAAAAGGACTTTACTACTATAAAGTGATGCCATTTGGATTAAAAAATGTTGGGGCAATTTTCTAAAGGCTAATCAATAAAGTCTTCAAAAACTAGATTGAAAGAAATATGGAAGCTTATGTTGATGATATGATTATAAAAAGTCTTCATAAGTCTGATCATATTACAGATCTGAAGGAATCTTTTAATGCTCTTAGGAACCATCAGATGAGATTGAATCCAACCAAGTGTGTTGTTAGTGTAACTTATGGGAAATTCCTCGGATACTTGGTTAACCCAGAAAAGATCCAAGCACTTCAGATAATGAGACATCCCACTTGCAAAAAGGAAGTATAAAGGTTAACGGGAAGAGTTGCTTCTTTGAGCCGATTCATTTCTCGGTCTATAGAAAGGTGTCTACCCTTTTTTAATGTTCTTCGCCAAATCCAAAATTTTAAGTGGACAGAAGATTGCAAAGTTGCTTTTGACAGATTGAAAGAATACTTGAAAAATCCTCCCTTACTATCTAAGCCTTGTGAAGGAGAAACTCTTTATTTATATTTATCTATCTCAGATGAAGCAGTTAGTTCGGTGCTAGTACGAAGAGATACCAATCACTTGTAGAAGTCAATCTACTATACTAGTAAAGTGTTGCATGAGATAGAAGTTCGATACCCTAGAGTCCAAAAGCTTATTTTCTCCTTGGTGGTTGCGACAAAGTGTTTACGGCCCTATTTTCAAGCTCACACTATTGTGGTTCTGACAGATCAGCCTCTAAAAGCCATTCTTCGCTGTCCTGACACTTCTGGAAGAATAGCTAAATGGGTTGTTAAGTTGGGAGAGTTTGATATTGAATTCAAGCCTAGATCAGCAATGAAAATGCAGATTTTAGCTGATTTTATAGCTGAATGTACTTGGAGATCCGAAGAGAGCTAGCTAAGAGCCGAAAAGGAAGAGATTACCGAAGATAGTCCAGAATTCATATGGATGCTTCATGTAGATGGTGCTTCAAATGCTAATGGTTGTGGAGCAGGTCTTATTTTGGCTGGTCTGAATGGGCAAGTTATTGAATATGCTCTTTGGTTTTCTTTCCAATCTTCAAATAACCAAGCGAAGTATGAAGTACTTATTGCTGGACTTAGAATTTTCCAAAGGCCGGAGATTAAGAGGATTAAAGTTTTTTCTGATTCACAGTTGGTGGTGAATTAAGTAAAGGGCAATTTTGAAGCCTGAAATCCAAATATGATCCAGTATTTGGAAAAAGTTCGAAGCCTAATATATGGGTTGGAGCATTTTGAGATTGTTCATGTACCAAGAATGGAAAATTCTCGAGCTGATGCTCTTTCACGACTTGCAACTACTACATCATATTCTCTTGGAAAAATATATGTGGAGTGCAACTACTACACCATATTCTCTCGAAGACTCTAGTATATCATAATCCATGGTTGAGGTATGTCCACTTGAACGTGAACCCTCTTGGATGGATCCTATTCTTAAATTTTTGAAAGAAGGCACCTTACCCGAAGACAAGTTGGAAGCTAAATGGCTTTGATGGATGGCCTCTCAATATGTGATCCTGGATGAAACATTATATAAGAAGTCTTTCACACAGCCTTTGCTAAAGTGTTTGGGGCCTTCGATGCTGATTATGCACTCAGGAAAGTGCATGAAGGTATATATGGAGATCACTTGGGGGGCAGATCTTTGGCTTACAAAATAATTCATCAAGGTTATTATTGACCAACTATCCAGAAGAACTCTGCAGAATTTATCTGAAGATGTGATTATTGTCAAAGATACTCCAACATACAAAGAAGGCCTGCAAATCAGTTGACTCCATTGACAGCTCCCTGGCCTTTTGTGCAGTGGGGAATGGACATTCTTGGTCCATTTCCTCCGGCTTCTGGGCAGCGAAAGTTTCTTATAGTAGCAATTGATTACTTTACAAAGTGAGTCAAAGCCGAAGCATTGGCACAGATCATCGAGGCGAAAGTTGAAAGCTTCATAAGAAATTTTATCATCTTCCATTTTAGAATCCCTTATTCCATAATAACTGACAACTGAAGATAATTTAATAATCCTAAGTTCAAGGATTTTTGTACTCAGTATCATATTCTTCATAAACTTACTTCTATGGGGCATCCTCAATCTAATGGAAAGGCTGAAGTGACAAACAGGACCATTCTTCATGGTCTTAAAACAAGGTTAAATGATGCTAAGGGATTGTGGCCGGTGAGTTGAACTCAGTTCTTTGGGCATACCGAACTGTTGACCCCATAAGTGATTTTGAAGATAACCAAATATTGGAGCATGTATATTTATTTCTAGCAACTCTTCAAGTGTTTTATAAGTTTTTGTAGGATTACTTAATTTGTTCAAACTTCAACTTCTATACTATTATTTCTTGTTTGAGTTGTGTTGAAATGTGTTTTTGTAAAGAAGAACCCAATGAAAAAGTTAAGAAAAAATTATGTATAAAGGGTTACTTCTGTGTGTGTGCGCCATGAAATTATTTTGAGTTGGTATGCTTGAAAATGTAAAAAGTTGGTGAGAGTTTTTCTTTGAGTTCAAGTATACAAATCCTAAAGAAGATACTCGAGCCGACCCAGCATGATGAAGAGCCGACTCGACCTACAGGCATGCAGCAAGGATTCTGGAACACAGCAATCCGAGCCGACTCGATGGAAAGAGAGCCGACTCCAGTGAATCCAAGGTGACTGGAATCAGTCCGAGCTGACTCCTCCAGAGTCCAGTTTTTGAAGATTTCTGAGAACAGCCAGGCGAGCCGACTCGAACCAGAAAGAGCCGACTCTACTAGACTTAATTTTGAAAGCCTGAGAAAGCGAGCCGACCCGAACTGCATCAAGCCGACTCTTCCAGAGTGATATTTTCTGAACCTGAGAAGAAGAGCCGACCAATGATCAAAAGAGCCGACTTGTCCAGAGTGAAGTTTTGCACCCTGAGAAAAAAGCTGACTGCACTGAAGATTTAGCGACTCGACCTATCGACTAGAAAGAATCCGAGCCGACTCGAACATCGTTTTCAGGTATCCAACAGCTAGTTCTAGAAATTATTTTTGAATACCAAAAAGTGCTCCAATGATCACAAATCATTCTTCAATGGTCTACAATGGCTAGAACTACCTTCGAATGACAGAAGACCTTAAATTTGAAGGATTTGAACTTCCTTGAGACAATCAATTAGAAAGTTCTTCAAAGAAGAGAGAGCTACATTGAATATCTTACCTACTAATAGCAAAAGAGCACAAGAGCATTCAAGTCAGCCTTCAAGTCTTCACTAAATTAGATCTGAAGCTTGAAGCAACTTTTTGAAGAAGCCACTAAAGTAATTAAAGCTTATTCAAGTGCATTCAAGTGGACTTCCATCAAGCTACACCGGCAACTATCCGACAAATTGAGTTTGTCATTTTTGTTGCATTTATTTCAATTCAATCTTTTGAATTGTTGGGTTATTGGTGAGCCCGGTTGAAAAACCAAATAGATTCTTGGTGAGCCTTGATAAAAACCAAGTGTTGGATTCTTAGTGATCTTGTGAAAACCAAGTTAGGTTTCTTTGGTGAGCCTGTTTAAAACCAAAGGGTGTTGGATTTTCTTTGGTGATCCCGTTAAAACCAAAGTGTAGAGGTTTTGGATTGTGATCCTGTAAAATAATTCTACTATATTCGGGTGTGAATATAGTAAAAATCCCAAGTGGTATCTTGGGTAGTGAACATAGGAGCTGGGTTGCTCCGAACCACTATAAATTTATGTGTTTGTGTTGTGCTTCCTTGCTTTTACTTAGCTTCTGCAATTTACTACTTTATCATAGCACCTACCACTTGCAAAGGATTTTTAATTGCACATTACTTGCCTTGATTTTTTAAATTTCCAATTCACCACCCTCTTGGGTAGCCACCTGGGCAACAACTGGTATCAGAGCAGTTCTCTGAATACACTAGAGTAAAGATTGATGGCTCATCCAATAAGTATATCCTTGGAAAAAGGCCAATCAACCAATAGACCTCCACTTTTCATTGGCACAAATTATGCATACTGAAAACCTAGAATGAAAATTTATGTTCAAGCAGTCGATTTTCAGTTATGGAAGGTCATTCTAAAGGGTCCTTATATCCCCATGACTAAAATTGATGGAATGGACGTTCCAAAACCTGAAGAGGATTGGGACGAACATGACATAAAGATGGATGAGTTAAATGCCAAAGCAATGAATCTCTTATATTATGCTTTGGATAGTAATGAGTTTAATCGAATTTCTATTTGCTCCTCTACAAAAGAAATTTGGGATAAACTCGAAGTGACCCATGAAGGAAATTCTCAAGTGAAGTCTTCTAAAATTAATCTTCTTGTGCCTAGTTACGAATTGTTTAAGATGGAACCTAATGAAATGATCTCTACCATGTTTTCACATTTCACTGACATTATTAATGGCTTAAAAAGTCTTGGCATGGTATATACTAATGCAGATCTAGTATAGAAGATTCTGAGATCTTTTCCGGACAAATGTGATTCGAAAGTAACTGCCATCCAAGAAGCAAAAGATTTAAATACCTTATTGCTGGATAAACTGTTAGGATCTCTTATCATGCATGAACTGACCATGCAGCACCAAATTGAAGTTGATCAAAAGAAGAAGAAATCAATCACCTTCAAAGCTGCTATGGATTCTAGAAAGGATAAAGAATCAAAAAAAGAAATCTCCTTTACTGAAAGCGACATGGAAGATGAAGACGTTGCCATGGTCGTCAGAAAATTTAGAAAGTTCTTGGAAAGAAGAAACGGAAGGTATTTTAGAAAATTTCACAAGAACAAAGAATTCAGTAAGGAGAAGGACAAGGAAAAGGAGAAAGAAAAAGAAGTGCCCACCTGTTATGAATGCAAAAAGCCAGGGCACATCCGATCAGATTGTCTATTATTGAAAAATTGATTTAAGAAAAAGAAAAAGAAAGCTATGGTAACGACGTGGAGCGACAGCGAAGCATCCTCATCTACTGAAGAATAAGAGACCAATTTGCAAATCTATATATGATGGGTCTTGAAAACGAGGTATCATCCCCTGAGCCTCAAACTAAATTTACATATGATGAATTGAATTCTGCATTTCATGATTTACTTATCGAATTCAAGAAAGCTAGGGTTAAAATTAAATCCTTGAAGAAACAAAATGATGTTTTATTGAAAGATAAGGATGAGATTCTGAAAAGAATAACATTTTGCAAAAAGAATTGAATAACTTTTCTGAAAATGTTATTGTTTTGAATAATGAAAAAATTATTTTAAATGAGACAAACAGAATTTTAGTTGCCGAAAATATTGATTTAAAAAGGGAGGTTGAGAAGCTTAAACCTTTAGTAAAAAAACTCATTTTGAGTTCTAACAAGCTTGAGCTAATTTTGAAAGAACAAAATGATTCAAGAAGTAAAGCTGGAATTGGATTTAATGCTTTAAATGCTAAAGGAATTTCAGCAACAAAATTTGTATCTTCAAAAGCTTCAGCTTCAAATGTTAAACTTGGAAAAGCTTTTCCATCAAATTCTATTTCAAATGGCTTGAAATATATTCCCAATAATTCTATGGAAAAATCCTTCAAACTAAATATTTCTGTTTCTGCATCTTTTAAAGCTTCAAAGCATGCATCATTCAAAAATGAAAAAATTGTTTGTGATGCATGTCATAAATTTGGATATAAATCTTATCAATGCAATTCTTTAAAAAATTCCATGATTGGTGCATTGAAATATAGATCCGTTTGGTTCCAAAGGGAACCAATTTTGCTAACCCGAAATGATCCAAGTTAGCATGGGTACCTAAAATCACTCCTTGACTATTTTGCAGGACTGTCATACAGCCCACAAATTAAAAAAAAAGATGGTATCTTGACAGTGACTGTTCAAGGCATATGACGGGTGACAAAGATCAGTTCATCACCCTACAAATGAAAGAAGGAGGATTGGTTATATTTGGAGATAATGACAAAGGAAAAATAATCAGAATCAATAAGATCAAAATAATCCCCTATACTTTTATTGAAGATGTGCTGCTAGTAGATAAGTTGAAGCACAATCTATTAAGTATTAGTCAACTTTGTGATAAAGGCTTCAAGGTTATCTTTGAATCATCTATGTGTATAGTAACTAACTCTCTTGATTCTAGCAACAAATTCATTGGTCATAGGCTTGGAAATATCTATGTGGTAGATATAAATGATCTTGCCATGACTAGTAGTTCCAGTCTAGTGGTAATGAATGCTAAGACCAAGGAGTCATGTTTGTTATGGAATAGATGATTAGGTCATGCTAGCATGTATACAATTGCCAAATTAATCTCAAAGAATCTAGTTAGAGGTTTGCTACATTTTAAAGTTGATCTTGATTATGTATGTTATGCTTATCAATTAGGCAAACAAACTAGGGGAAGTTTTAAATCAAAAAATATTATTTCAACAATCATAACCCTTGAGCTACTTCACATGGACTTATTTGGACCAACTAAGACCATAAGCCTAGGAGGTATGAAATATGGCCTTGTGATTGTAGATGACTTTTCTAGATTCACATGGGTGTTTTTTATTGCACATAAAGATGAAACTTTTGATGTATTTCGAAAATATCATAAGAAAGTTTCAAATGAGAAAAATCTTTCTATTATCTCTTTAAGAAGTGATCATGGAACAGAATTTCAAAATCAATTTTTTGATGAATATTGCACCAAGCACGGCATTGATCACAACTTCTCCGCTCCTAGAACACCACAACAAAATGGTGTTGTAGAGAGAAAGAATAGGACTTTGGAAGAAATGGCCAAAACCATGTTGTGTGAAGGTAATCATCCAAGATACTTTTGGGCAAAAGGGATGAACACAGTTTGTTACATTTTAAACCGAGTTTTAATTATACCAATTTCAAAGAAAACCCCCTATGAGCTTTGGAATGGAACAAAACCAAATATTAATTTCTTTCATGCTTTTGGGTGTAAATTCTTTGTGCTTAATAATGGTAAAGATAACCTAGAAAAGTTTGATACAAAGTCTGATGAATCTATATTCCGTGGTTATTCACTTCATAGCAAAGCATATAGAGTGTTTAATAAGAGAACTCTTACTGTAGAAGAGTCAATTCATGTTATTTTTGATGAAGCTAACCCCTCGCCATCTAGAAAAGATGAGTGCATAGATAATGATGCAAGTACATTAAAAAAGGAAATGGAAGATCTAAGCATTCAAGACAAGCCAATACAAGATGGAAGTGAAATGGTAAGCAAGGATCATACTGATTTACCAAAGGAATGGAGGTATGTAACTTCACATCCCAAAGATTTAATTATTGGTGATCCTTCTCATGGTGTTAGGACTAGGTTAGCACATAGAGATGCACATGACTACCTCGCCTTTGTTTCACAAATTGAACTACATTGTTTAGAAGAAGCTGAAACTGATCTTTACTGGATGATGGCCATGCATGATGAATTAAACCAGTTTGAAAAAAATAATGTTTGGACACTAGTTAGTAGACCTACAGACCATCCAGTCATAGGAACCAAATGGGTCTATAGGAACAAACTAGATGAGAATGGCAAGGTTATAAGAAATAAAGCAAGGTTGGTAGCAAAAGGGTACAATTAAGAAGAGGGTATTGATTTTGATGAAACATGCTCCTGTAGTAAGACTAGAAGCCATTAGACTACTTCTTGCATTTGCCTGCTACATGAATTTTAAACTTTTTCAAATGGATGTCAAAAGTGCTTTTCTAAATGGATTTATTTCTGAACAAGTTTTTGTAGAACAGCAACCAGGTTTTGAAAATCATACTTTTCCAAATCATGTGTTTAAATTGAACAAAGTTTTATATGGTTTGAAACAAGCACCTAGGGCCTGGTATGATAGACAGAGCAAATTTTTACTTAAAAATGATTTCAAAAGAGAAAATGTTGATAAAACTTTTTTATTAAAAACAAAGGTAATAATATATTAGTTGTACAAATCTACATTGATGATATTATATTTGGTGTAACTAATGAAAATCTTTGTGAAGATTTTGTTGAGTTGATGCAGGACGAGTTTGAAATGAGCCTTATGGGTGAGCTCAACTACTTCCTCGGATTACAAGTCAAACAAATGAAGGAAGGAATCTTTATAAGCCAAGCCAAGTACATCAAAGAGATAATCAAGAAATTTGGCATGGAAACAAGCAAAGAGGCTAACACTCCCATGAGCCCTACCTGCAGACTAGATAAAGATGAAAACGGTTCCATTGTTGACCAAAAGCTTTATAGAGGTATGATCAGATCCCTATTATATTTGATAGCCAGTAGACCTGATATCTTGTACAGTGTATGTGTATGTGCTAGATTTCAATGTAATCCTAAAGTAACACATATGCTTGCTGTTAAAAAAAATTATTAAATAGTTAAAAGGTGCAAGCAATTTATATCTTTGGTATTCTAAAAAATCATCTTTGAAGCTAATTAGTTTCTCTAA
This sequence comes from Areca catechu, assembly GCA_021397845.1. NCBI lineage: Eukaryota > Viridiplantae > Streptophyta > Magnoliopsida > Arecales > Arecaceae > Areca > Areca catechu. Next base: position 136,559,868 of record CM038049.1, read on the forward strand.
TGCTGATTATGCTGGTTGCAAAATTGATAGAAAAAGCACAAGTGGTACATGTCAATTTCTAGGGTTGAATTTAATTTTATGGCACTGTAAGAAGCAAAACTCCGTAGTATTGTCTACTGCTGAGGCAGAGTACATTGTTGCTGGTAGTTGTTGTGCTCAAGTGTTATGGATTAAACAACAGCTAGAAGATTTTGGTGTTACACAATCTAAAATTCCAATCAAATATGATAACGCAAGTGCTATTAATTTGACAAAAAATCCTGTTCAGCATTCATGAACCAAGCACATTGAAATTAGGCACCATTTTATAAGAGATCATGTATTGAATAATGATATTGTACTTGAATTCAAGCCAACTGAAAACCAACTTGCTGATATTTTTACAAAACCTTTGAGTTTTGATAGATTTGTAATGATTAGGAATGAACTAGGATTATGTGACCCACTCTAGAAATACTCTCATAATCTTAAGGACAAATTATCTAGGAGACCTCCTAATCCCAAATTATATGATAAATGAGCTTTGATTGAAATCCAAAAATTTATCTTGTGCTCCCTCTGCTCGAGCCGACTCAAGTAGATGACCTATTGATCAAGCCGGCTTGGATGTCGAGCCGTCTCTTTTTAGTTCGAGCCGTAGGGTTTTTCTTTCCCATTTCTATTCCTAAACCCTACTCTCTTTCCCACCAAGAAACCTTCCAAATACTTTCAACTTCCAAAAACAGCTTCGAAATTCAAATATCTTTAATCAATGGCACCAAAAAGAGCAATTGGGAAGAAATCAAAACAAGATAGTGAAGCTGCTTCGCAAGAGAGGAGGACGAAATTTCAAGAAGACAGAGCTTCCCGAAACCAACCACAGTCTAAGGAAGAACCAAGTCCAGTTTCTCCTAACCATCAGATGTCTTTAGGTATGAGATCGATAACCACTGGCAGACGGATTTTATTTGAGTACCTAAAAGAAATTGGTTTTGTTATCGATGATTTTATTGAAAATCAAGGTTGGAGAGACTTATGTTCATTGGATATCAAAAATTACCCTAATCTGGTTAGAAGTTTCTATGAAAATTTAAGATTTGGTAAAAGTTTTATTGAATCATCAGTGAAAGGAAGAAGAATTATTATCTCTCAAAAAATCCTTGGAAATGCCATTTGAGGGAACTGAGTACTTAGTACTGAAAGATAGAAATAGAGCATTACAAACTTTTAGAAAGAACTGAAGTAGATGAGATAGGGATTCTCAAGGCCAGCATGTTATCCATTGAAATAAGAATTCTATATAATTTTATTAGCAGGATCTTTTTGCCTAGAACTAGACATTTTGATTAGGTTAGTGAAAGGGATCTGTGCTTCATGGAGCTTCTAATTAATGGTGATAAGATTAATTTACCAGCTATCATGATCAGCCAGATGAAGGAGGCAGTAAGAAAAGTCAAGGCTTGCCTGCCGTATGGAATGGTCCTCACTTTATTCTTTCAAAATGCAAATATAGACTTGACAGGAGAGGACAGCAAGACACTTCTATATACAGGTACCTATACTACAAAAACTTTTCAAAGGATGGGATATTTGTTATCAGATGGCACCTGGAAAAAGAAGACTGATGCTCCTACAGTTGAAGAAACTGAAGAGATTCAAGAGCAAACAGAGTTAGAGGCTGGTGAAGACACTACAATGCATATTCCAAAACCACAGCCACAGATGGGATCTTCAGCCCAAATAGACTTTGACACTTCTTTCTTAAATGTTTCAGTACCAGATATACCTGATATGCCTTATAGTACTCCCATTTTTACTCAGTCTACTGATATTCCTGTTCACAGTCATACTACTACTGCTCCTGCTATAGACACTTTATTATTACAAGACTTCATTACATAGCAAATGAATAACATGACTGAAACTATAAAGTCTTCTATGGATAGAATGTTTAAAGAATTACACAAATCAGTTGATGAGAGACTCAATCAATTTGAAGGACAGATAGACTATCTGAAAAGCAAAATTGAATCTCTTGAAACTTCAAAGACCACAATACATACAACTGACACAAATATGCAACTGATTTTACAGCTGATTATTTCAAGTTCAGAGAAAATTGAAAAATCTGTTACATTATTACTTGAAGCTTATAGAACTGAGATGGACAACTTAAGAATCAGAATGGGATCAGTTGAAGTAGGTAAAAGAATGGAAGAAGATTACACAAAAGGCATTGGAATAATTAGAAGTGAATTTGGAAGATTGAGAGGCTCAGCAGAAGCATTTGCTAATGTTCAAGCCATAGAAATGTTCACATTGCAAAAGGAAGTGGCACAAATAAAAGAATCAATGGAAGATTTAGCTGCTTCTAGAAGAACAAAGAAAATAGAAGCAGAACTGAAATCTATGAATAGCTTCTTATGAAAAATGATGTTTAAGATTGAAGATATCCAAGCTGCTCAAAGTGCTCCTCCCTCTTCTAGATCTTTTCCTGGCCAATCTGCTTATCCAAGACAACCTACTTCACACATTAGGCCTCAAGCATTCCATAATATACCACAAATTGTTGACCCAATTGCTTCTCTGCCACCTGGCATTTTGATTCCCGGTCAACCTTCACATCCTAGAGTAGACTTAGATAGTGACTAAGTGTATTGCCCTCCACTTTGTACTTTGTACTGAACTTCTTTGAAATGAAATGAAAAGTACACTTTTTGTCTCTTAAATTGTTCTATTTCTCTATGCAAATGAATGTTTATGTTCAATTATTCATACAATGACTGATTTCTTAATTAGAATTTCAAGATGAATATGAAAAAGTGAAATTATCTCAAATAAATTTTAAATACTTTCTCATTCTATTTTAAAATCTGAGCTTAACTCCTACTCTACCTTTTTGATTGATAGACCAAAAGGGGGAGAAAGTTGTAAAATCATTGCATGAAAAGGGTAAAATATATTCATATATTTGCTCAAATGCATAAAGCTTGAAAGCTAAGCTCAAATTAAGCTCTGATACATCATGATACATATTTTTGAAACATAATATTTTAAGTTTTGACTTTTAAAAGGCTCTGATACTTAATGTTTCCTTGAAACATTTTGAGCAAAATACATAGAAAGTAAGCCAAAACATGGAGTATCTTATTAAGAGAGAGATTATCTCTCATTGCCCTAATTCTCATTCCATAATTTGGCACTAATTGAAGTCAATTCGTTTTACTTGTTTATATGCTCTTGCAAATATAGTCATACAAGTAAATGTAAAGTTTTATATTGCTCTTTCATGCCCAGTATTTTGTCATCATCAAAAATGGAAAGATTGTTGACCCTATAAGTGATTTTGATAATAACCAAATATTGGAGCATGTATATTTATTTCTAACAACTCTTCAAGTGTTTTACAAGTTTTTGTAGGATGACTTAATTTGTTCAAACTTCAACTCCTACACTATTGTTTCTTTTGAGTTGTATTGAAATGTGTTTTTGTAAAGAATAACCCAACGAAAAAGCTAAGAAAAAATTTTGTATAAAGGGTTACTTCTGTGTGTGTGTGCCATGAAATTATTTTGAGTTGGTATGCTTGAAAATGAAAAAATTGGTGAGAGTTTTTCTTTGAGTTCAAGTATAAAAATCCTGAAGAAGATACTCGAGCCGACCCAGCATGATGAAGAGCCAACTCGATCTATTGGCATGCAGCAAGGATTCTGGAATGCAGCAATCCGAGCCAACTCGATGGAAAGCGAGCCGACTCCAGTGAATCCGAGTCGACTGGAATCAATCCGAGCCGACTTCTCCAGAGTCCAGTTTTTGAAGATTTCTAAGAGCAGCCAGGCGAGCCGACTCGAACCAGAAAGAGCCAACTCTGCCAGACTTAATTTTGAAAGCCTGAGAAAGCGAGCCGACCTGAACTGCATCGAGCCGACTCTTCCAGAGTGAGGTTTTCTGAACCCGAGAAGAAGAGCCAACCAATGATCAAAAGAGCCGACTTGTCCAGAGTGAAGTTTTGCACCCTAAGACAAAGAGCCGACTGCACTGAAGATTTGGCGACTCGACCTATCGA